>VMRM01000029.1:2383984-3714242 GCA_010277075.1 Poeciliopsis retropinna | reverse complement strand
TCTTATTTAAACTTTCCAGCAGTTGTTAACTTAACAACACAGAGAACACAACAGAAATACATCAGACTTTGGGAAAATGTTTAATCTTGGTTGTCAAACAGCAAAATGTTTTGTTTTTTCCAAAAAACCTGTGATAAGGTGCAATTTTCCTAATGCCTGCTGCTTTTAGCACACATCTGAGATAAGAACATTTCTTTAGCCTTTTTACTTGATATCTGGAACATCTTTTTGAACACATTACCAATTAGTATCACAGGGTGACAGCTAAACAGCGTGGCTAAGTTCAACAGGGTGCAGGATTGTTTGTGAGAGAGCTTTTCAGGGTGTGATAACATGATATCAAGAAAAACAGGCTGTCCAGCAGACTTCCGACGGGGTTCACGTTAAGATCTGTAAAATCCTCAATGCTTTCCGGCACCGCAATCTGACTTGGATAGAATTTGAGTTGCCATTGTGGCAAATACATGGAATAGTTTTTTTTTTTTTTTTTTTTTTGAGGGTTGTTAGTGCTAACGAAGATGAAGAAAAAAGCAAAAATCTTCACTGCTAATATGAGGGTTGTATAAATATAATTTATGTGGTCTGAGACAAAATCAGAACTTTCTGAAAGATGTAAAACTAAGTCAAAGTCTAGATTTAAATTGAGTTGAGATGGTAAGACTTTAAAAGGACTGTCCATTCTCAGAACTCCTCCAATGTGGCTGAATCGTTCTTCTACAGCAACATAAAAGAACCATTTCGAGTGATTACAAACGCTTAACAGTGGCTATTGCCTCAAATATCGACAGTCACCATTTCCACAAGTCTTGAAAGTGAATAGGGTTTTGTAACGTTTCCAATAGGTTTACAACTACAAAGGTTGCCTGTTGTATTGGTAATTCATGGGACGTTGTTTACATGTCAGCAGCAGACGGTTTATCTCCCTGAACAGCACTGAGCCTTATCTGCTAATGTGTGCGAATGGTGATTATTTTAGTGTTTCGGTCACAAGTTTGATGCCTGCATGCTGTGCACGCTGAAAAGAATCTGTTCATAAACATTGTTACTGCTCATGCACGATTCATATCGCAGATTAAACGAGATTTGCAGTGTTTACGCATGTCTTTGTTGTTTGCTTTGATGTGCGAGCCCGTGAGTCATTAAACAGACCAAATTATCTCAGGATTCCTGAGCTGATTTACTTTTTTTTTTTTCCCTTCAGATGACAGCACTGTCCCTCCTTTAGCTAATGTACTATTTACATTCGGTTAGTCCTTTTGTTGGTGAGGAGTTCAGTCCTAAAATAGGATAAAATGATTAAGGGTCATGGAAGAATGGCCAGCTTGAGACGATCTCAGTGAATTCCACATTTGGAATGAAGGGCAAGCTTTCTATCATTCTAAAATATTATATGTTTCCCAATATATTTGGTATGGAAGAATGTGAATCATCATCTTGTTGGCAACAGCTTTGACAAATAATGCTGACAGTCTGAACTTCTATCCAAATGTTTCCCCTTTAAATTCAATTGAAAACTGTTTAGTTTCTTCAAGCTGCGAGCTGGATGGAGGTCCAGTGTGAAAAAGCCTTTTGCATTGGAGAGACTCCAGAGTATTTCCCACAACACAACCAACCTTCTTCATCAGCTTCTTTGAGTCGCTGGCTCCGACGCAGCTACCTGAATAGATATAAGCAGAGCAGATTGCGGGCACCACGGTAGTTGTATACAAAACATGCAGCATTGTACAGCAAACACTGAAGTATGTAAACTTTCCAAAGAATTACATCCTGTTCTTTCCATTCGAATATGCATCGTCACTATTCACTACTCTGCAACTGAGGCGCTAACTTTGTCTCTTTATCAGGGTTAGCTTAACACATGGGATGCATGTAGCTCACATATATGATTTGCCATTCAGCCTGCTGTCTTTAGCCTCAGCCTGAATGGATTTTGTTTGGCAATCTTTCCCAGGCTGAAACTATCCCTGCTGCTGGTGCACCTTTTCTTACCTCACATTTTTCTTCTTAACTTTCTATGAGTATGCCTGGATACAGCACTCTGTGAACAAACAGCCTCTTCAGAAATGACCTTTTCTGGCTTACCCTTCTTGTAGAATGCAATGACTTTTTTTTTAATTTATTTTAACATATGTTGGATCACCGGTTTTCCCATGAATTCGTAGCATACTCAGACTCAGACAATTTAGAGGTTCAGGAACCATTTTCAGGTGTTCTTTGAATTGACAAGTTGATTATGATATGACACAATGAGTTTCCAGTGTCTAACTTCTCAGGTTTTCATTATCTGTCAACTCTAATTGTCAAACTTTTAAGTGACAAAGGCTTGAAATACTTTGATCTGAGTCTTCAATGGATATAATGCTTTACTTCCTAAAATTACAATTTTCTATCGCATATTTTTTTTATTGTTCAGGATGTACCTCTGTAGTTTCTTTAAGAAAGTTGGGGCAGACACAATCTGAATGTTCAGCATTGTCTTTACCCAGATGAAGAAGCAGAAAGATTCACAATTAAGGTGGAAGATGAAACATTTGA
This sequence comes from Poeciliopsis retropinna, assembly GCA_010277075.1. NCBI lineage: Eukaryota > Metazoa > Chordata > Actinopteri > Cyprinodontiformes > Poeciliidae > Poeciliopsis > Poeciliopsis retropinna. The sequence goes on along the minus strand of VMRM01000029.1, from coordinate 3,711,707 downwards.
GGAATGACAGAAAACAAGTCGGTTAAGAACGGAGGAAAAACAGATAAATGATGTCTTTGAAAAGTTCTGTTTGGGATTATCACTTCAATGTCTTTGTGCCAATAAATTAAATTCCACCTTGGCCATGTCACTGTAACAGTGTAAAGAACATCCTTTTACCAAGTAGAATATTGCCGTCCAGGTTGTCTTGAAACTGATAGTTTCTCACTTAAAATAGGATTTTTTTGACCAACTATTTGAGATTTTCCTTACGTGAAAATAGTGTCAACTCTAAACTGGACGCATCATTAGACTTGAGATTACAGAAGTGATTCTTTCAGAAAAAATAACAGCTGCCATTGTACTACAGTAGAATTAAAATGGGAAAGGTATTTTTATTTATTTATTTGTTTAAATCAGTGTCGTGGGTCTCTGGACTACATCGTGCTACGAATGTAATATTAATCTGTCACTTTAAAATATAATGTAAATGTCTTTTGGACTCTTCCAGTGAACTAACAATGGTTCATCATTCAAATTTAACAAGAATACAATTTTAAATATTCCATATTTAAAATTATGTTGATGTTTCCATATCAACATAAATGCACCAGAGAGAATCCAGGACTTTGGATTACCGCACTTAAAGAGCAATCACTCTTTAAGTGATTGCTTAAAGAGGAATATCAGATGCAATCTTAGAAATAGTAAAGCTGGTCCTCAACCAGATTGCTTCGGTCCCAAGCCGAGTTCCTCCTTATTACACCTGGATCCTAACACCGATCGTGCCAATAAATGACTGAGACACCACATGTTTTAAGTCTGTGTAAATGGTACATATTCACCCAGTGTCCTTTTAGTTAAGGACACACTGCAGGGTTGTGATTATGGTCAAAAATAAAGACTAGCATTACTAAAATGTTTTTCTGCAGTTTACGGAACGTTAGACGGTGCAAACACATTGATTTGTGCATGTAATCATGTGGGACACTCATATGAGCGGCCATGAAATCATGCCGGCATGCTGAATGTGTCAATCTGGGAAATGTCTTTTAAATTTAGATCCCGCTCCCATGCTGGGCAATTCAAATGGGCTCAATAGAATGTAGATACCTCCATAAGAGCGCAATATAGATGGAAAATGCTGTTTCAGGGTAACGGCAGGTGCTTTAGAAGTCTTCTATAGACACAATGGAAATGCTTTCTTAAATGGAGCCATTGTGTCTGGAAAAAGCATTTTAGTCGATCATTACCTCTCACCGCGAAGCTAATAGGAAAATATAAGAACTAATTCCTTCATAGAGTGAAAGACCAATTTGAAGCAATGTGATTTTTTTTTTTTTTTTTTTTTTTTTCCCCCCACTAATATGACTTATGCCTTAGAGAGGTTTATAATGATTGTTGTCCATTGGTAGGCTGATAGTTTGATTCAGACTTCTTCATTTTAGACTTGGAAGTTTGCATGGCTCAAATCCTAAATCTCGAATTGTCTTTGTTTTGATGAGTGAGGTTGACAGATTTGGCACAAGCAACGTGCTAAATCTGTCAAATTTACCCAGGTGTTACCGGTTTCTATCTCACAGTTCAAAAGTTGTACATGTTTACCTTAAAATGTGATTGCGGGCAAGATCTTCTTTCCACTTCGGACTACAAAAATACAACCTATTCACCGCACTTTACTTTAGTCATGAACTAATTCTCTTGTCACAAGACACTTTCAAGTTGAGATTTCTGTCGACCGTTTATGTATTCGAGGCAGTACGGACCGAAAGAGTTGAAAGACATCGACTGTTCTGAGATTTTCCTTTGAGCAAAAGTTCTGAAGATGTCAGTTTTTTGTTTTGCACAAAAACAAAACAAACATTACATCATTTGAGAGGCTTTTATTTAAATCAAAAAATAAACAGTACTGCAACAATATTGAAAACAGTAGATTATTACCTAGAATGTTTTGCTATTTGATTTTGATACAAAGGGGGAAAAAATCAAACATAACATAAATGTCTTTACTTCTTTTTCCTAAGTTCTTATGTTTTGTCAAGTCTTAGTTGTAAAAATGGTTGTTTTATATGGGAAAGGTTTTATTTCCCTTTAAATGGAGCAACACTTGGAAAGAATATGTTTATGGAGGATGCAACCACAAATTCTTGTCATTGTAGACAAGGTGATATACATGCTGAGAAATATTGAAATTAGATTCAGTCAGATTAAAACATATGCTTACGTCTTAAAGTAGCAGCACTTAAACATCCACGCCCCTATTTAAGTATTATTTCAAAGAACACATCTCAAACTCTAATGCTCAGTTTGTTGAAAATAAGTTTGAATATAAAGTGAAAAGTTGCAAATTGATTGAACAAAATAAATTCCATGTTTCACCCAAATCATCACATGCACCCGTGGATGTATTTTAATACTGTTGCCCATTCTCTAAATAACTCTTTGTTTCTCATTTCTTTCTGCTGAATACAAGTTAGACAAAAAGTGTTAGAATGGATTTGACTGTCTGGCACACTACCTGGCAGTCTTGGTAAGTTGGATTTTTTCCTGCTCGATGTGTTGCCAAATACATATTTATGGCTACCTGGAGTTTCTGCAAGCCCGATGTGTCGCCCCCAAACAGAGATCTCTTTGAATACAAAAAAGTTAACCTTTAATTTTTTCTGGGAGGAAGTTATTTTGCCTTTCAAAGTGCATTATTAACTGTAGACAGAAGAACTTATGAAACAGAGTAAAAGTAGGCTTGGAAATGTTGTCAAAATGGTTACAAATCCAGTTTTTAGGCTTGCTATTTATGTTCTTAAATCTTGTGACCTCATAATTAGCAAGGTGTGGTGTAGTCACATAAATCTCATTGATTTGAGTCTCAGCTTGACTTTCAGTCAAATCCCTTTCCTGGATGTGTAAAGACATTGAATCTGGCCAGACAGAATTTAGAAGTAATTTTTGGTAAAAATTAAAATGAGCTGGTACAATGTTTGCCATGTTTGCCAGGTCGTCAAAATATCGGGTGCCAGTTAGCATTAGTCGTGTGACCTATGAAGGAGAACATCGTCTTCCGCAGTAAATGAGTCTTTTCTCCTTTTTCAAATAACTGCACCAGTTTTGCTTCTATTCTTTAATGCGGTCTACATGCTCTGTATACCAAGTAGTTTGTTTTGAAGGTTGAAGTGTTCACTCCCACCCTCTGGGGTTTTAGTTGTGATGCATTTGCGAGAGTCTTTAAAATTCATCCAAATGGCCAAAGTCTTTAGTGGCTAAATTACTTTTAATTTAATTCTCAAATGCGTGTGTGTTTGCTGTTGTGGGATCTGTTCAATCAGTACGATTGACACATCTAGCCAGTGTTGCTCTGCTTATGTATTTTCTGAAGTGAGGAATCAATTGCAGGATGGGTATACACATGCTCCACACTGAAAAAGACATTGCGCTTTTTTCTCACATTGGCCAGTTTGTCACTCAAATAGATGACTGTTTTTGTCAGTGGTCCTTAATTCTCTCTGGTGGGTTCACTACAACAGACAGTTAGAACAGCAAAATACAGTACTTAGCCATTGTAGCTCGTGAAAAGCAGCTATTAGTTATGCATTGTTATGCATTTTCAGCACGTTTTCTGTTCCTTGTTGAGTTATGAAACCAGTCTTACAATTTTGAAACTTGACATTATGCATTATTCCTAGCATTTACTTGAACAATGGAGCTTACAATACCAAGTAAGTTGTTTATGGTGTTGGTCTATTGGATCAAATGCAAATAAATACAGTAAGTTTATGCTTTCGTGTGACGAAAAGGGTTAGAGTATTGTTAAACCTAAAAATGTTATTGGTTTTGCTTCATCTTAGCTGTTTGTTTTACAGCCAAATATCATTTTTTACAAAATCTCTATCTCATTTGCATTGACCCGTTTCTCTGCCAGCGTGCTCGGCAGGGAGTCAGAAGGAAGAACACATCCGCCAAGGAGCCAGGCATTTGAATGGCTGCAAGAAATAAGTCAGGTGTTGGCTTTCCCCAACACCCCCTTCTCCATCGAGCATAGGAAGTTAGGTAACAAATGCATGTGGGGTGTTAGACTCACTCTGCGCAGATGATGTTTGTCAAAAACATTTTTTAAAACACTCGTGCTGCAGTAATCGGTATAAGCTCAACTGCAAGGCACACATCAGAAAATTTGACGAGTTTTTGATTTTTTGGAGTCTTTTCATTTTCAGTCTGCACCTAAATTAGTGGTCTGTTATTGAGACGCCTTTTAAGAATGACTATATGTCACACACATATCAAAAAGCAGAAGGTCGGTCGCCTAATATCGCTTTTATTTTGTTGATGTCACTGTATAAATGGTCATAGGGTGGTGCACAGTCGGTGACACAGAGAAGTTTGCTTTTACTATTGACAAAGAGAAGATGGTGATAGATAGCCAGTGTCAATCATAAGGACTCGCAGCCTTAAATATATTCATGGATGTACAGTGAACAGTTCAACGTACGATTAACCTTCATTCACTTAATATTAGTAAGATGCAATCATATATTACATTATAGTGAAGGTATGTTTCTAATCATTAGTAACCATGGCGTTATGTATCCTAGCATGTACAAACAAAGCTGGTAAGCATCTAGATTTCAAGCCTGCTTCAGTGTAAGGGGAAACGGCATTTATGCCATTATGAATCATGTGACATAAAGTCAGACAGAGAGATGTTTGTTGATCACATCAACAAACACATCAGAATGGAGAAGCTATGGATTGGTTTCCAATCTACTACAAACTTTTTTACATATCAGTGTCTATTGGTGAGCTTCTTCCACAGAAATACCGACTCCACTTGAACAAGTAGAAGTGGCAAAAATAATAAGGAAAAAAACAACAAAAAAAAACGTCCCTTTACTCAATGCTCCAATTCCTTGCTACCGACATCCATCAGGGCGCCTCACATGATTAAGTGACATAGTAGCAAATGGTCAATAGCTGTTGAGTGCTGAAAATAGGGAGAACTCAAGCTATAATTGTAGCTAAAATCTATATGTTTTATAGATTTGTGTCAATCTGCATACAAAGACAATCATTTTTGAAAAAGTTCAAATTAGAGTTGCTTTTTGTAATTAGTGCTTGAGGTTATCCATGTTTAACCAAGCACTTAATATAATTAAAATCACATTAAGAAACAGTATCTTTAATGGTATTTTTCTTTAAAAACAGTCGTACTAGAGAAAGTTTTGTAAATGAGTTCATTTGAAGTAATTGTTGGATTCCAATTGCAAAAAGCAGCTTAAAATCTTCACCCCTCAACCTTTGCAGCTGATCTCAGGTGTTTGTGGACCCTTGGGTAATTTTATCTATTAAAACCCCCTGTGCTAGAATGTGTTGCCATTTTATCACAATCCACTTCTATCTTGTCCTCAGTCAAGTCAAGCACTAAACAAATAGAATCACAAAACGGAGAAAAAGGCAATAAGACACGCCTAGCCACGGGTTGTAGACTGTACAGCAGGGTTCTACAAATAAAAGCCTCGAGGTCCGATGGCCTGTGACTTTTATGCTGGAATGAAATGGGTGAATATCCTCCTCAGTATGCAGTCGAGTTCTCCAGAGTCCTGCTAATGGCCTCATTATTTGACACAGGTGTGTGGAAGCAGAGACACATCTAAAAGTTGCAGGACACCGGCCCTCGAGGCCTGGATTCGAAGACCCCTGCTGAACAGTGTAGTGTCAGAGATGGATCTCTTTTTCTCTCAATATTTCACAGTTTGATGTTGTTAATGTTAATTTAGTAATTTCCATGGAAATGTAGTTTTGTGTGATTTAATCAGATGTGCTAATAATTCTGACCCTAACAGCTTGTGGTCTTATAACTGTAACCAGGTGGAGGGGACAGTAACAGTTGTGTCACTTAACAGGGTTGTTGTTATCTTTACATTTTTGCATTGCGTAAATATACCTGCATGCTGCGATTAGAAAGGCGGTCTCACAAAATCCATTATGGTAGTATACATAATTAATTCAAATAAAGCAGCAAGGATTTACTTAGTTATTACTCCAGCCTTAGGGGTGGCTTTGCTAGTTTTATAAAACGTAATAACTGTCAGTCGTGTTTGTGTATAAAACATAACACAATGTAGGGTTTTTTATTGCTTGAATGTGTTAATTTTGTATGAGTTTAACTCTGTGTAGTCATTAGACACAAAAAGTAACTATTTTTGACTAACTTTACAATGGAAGATCAGAGGTCAAAGGTGTATTAGCTTGTGACATAAACGTATTTGACCAGATAAAAACAAAGCATTTACTGAAGTAGTTAGAAGGAATCCATTTTATAAGGCGATTATAGCAGGAACTCGCATGCTTTTATGGAGTTTTGATTTGAGTTTTACTTGGACTGACATTGTTTTCCAGGCAAATAATGACAAATCTTGGAAATTGATATTTTGCTCCAACTGATCTTTACATGTGTAATTTTTTACATGATGATGGAAAACCTATAAGAGTACAAGAGAATCATTTTTAACCAGAAAGGATTGGTTTGTTGAAATTATACTTTGATTTTTATACTGCATGGAATAAGAATAAACATCTAAAATCAACTACCGTTTTGAAAATTGTTCTGCCATGTCAAGGCATCAAGCTGTTTACTTGAACACTTGGAAGACAAATATGCTCTTCAAAGTAAGGATAGTACTTCTATCATTCATATTTTATTCTCCCGGTTTTAAACACGGTTGTGTACAGAAGAGATGCCACACACTTCTGTTTTCTAAACAAAAGGCAGACAGAGAGAAGTTCTTCCCGAGACAGAAGGAAATATAAAATAAATTGATTTATTTTTATAAAAGAAAAAAAGTGTAGAGGATGGAGAGGCTTGTTGTCGAAAGCTGAAAGATGGCGATTCATCTCCGGAAAAAGTCTTCATCTCAAGGCTGATGGATGATGGAAAGAGATGGAGAGGGTTTGTGCGGCAGCTATTCCCCCTTTTTTTCTTTCTGTGAAATCTCCATTATAGGAAAACAAGTTTTTAAACTCTCTTCCATCTAGAAGGTTTTCACAACAGCAAGCACAGTCTTTGTTGGAAGATCTGTTTTGTTTTTTTTTTCTTTTTATGGACAAAACGTATAATGGAAGAGCTGCCATGGGCGACACAGACAAAAATCAAAGTTTTAGATTTATCTGGACATGTTTGTGACTTGGTAATATAGGTTATTTTCATTTAAATAATTTTAGAATTATTCCTAACTTACTTTCACAAGTGGAAGGAACTGAGGTTGTACTTTGAGGATTTTACTTTAAATAGAGGTAATCGTGCTGGGGTTTTTGTCTTAAATATTCCAGCTTTACACATCAGCAAAAACGTTTTGGCCTTCATTTCTCCATTACTGATTCTATGTAGTTCTCGCTATAGAGTTTTTCTGAGCCTGCAGGACACATAGTCCCTTTTTAGTGTTAATAAACCCTCAAAAGTTACAAACTTCAGTCTTATGTTCTTTGGATTTTATCTCATAGAAGTACAAAGCTTGCTGTTGAATTTGCAGCAGTTACCACATAAAAATCTCAATTGCTTTTACTTGTAGCTATTGTTATTTGGTGAGCCCAATATGCTGCTCATGGTTGCAGTTCCCCCACAGAATTGTATAGTGTTTAACCTTAGTTGTGCAGCCTTGTTGGCACACATCTGGTTCAAATTAGTGCCATGTTTACTTTTCTGTTCCATTTTGAAGAGAAACTGATATCTGCAAGGTGTATGTATACCTCAGGAAAAACATAAGTTCCTTAACACTCGGATCAATTGGAAATCAAAGTATTTTTCCCTGGGCGTCGTGTTAGAGAGTCCTTGGAATCTAAGCAACGAGTTGAACTGAGCAGAGAGGAACTGGAACAGCCACGGCCACAAACAATAGCTTGCTCGCATGGTGTGAAAAGGCTGTTCAGAGGAAGCAGCGAGACAGAGGCAGGGACCCTGAGGAAATCAATAATCACAGTGGACAGTGGCAGACTGTGCATTTGGCCTCTTCCTGTCAGTTATGCTGGCACAGCTGCTGGGCAGCACAAGAAGAAACAACTCCTTCGCCTCATCCACATTCTGCCTCAAATTAGCGAAACCCTGTCCGATAAATCAATGACACATTGACCTCGGGAATCATCACATCTCTTGAAGACGCCGTATGGCTTGCTGCGTTGTGCGACAGCTCCTCGAAAAGTGAAACCCCCTCATAGCGGGAATGTCTAATGGTGAATCACTAATCTGACGACATTAGTCCAACTGCAGCTCTGTTGTCTCATTGTAGTTAATGGCTAACTCCTTGCATGCTTCATTACAGTTGGAGCCATTTTCCTCCTCTCGCTCCTTCTGTATATATATGCCTGTATAATCCCCAATAACTACTTTATTTTGCTTTTTGAAAAATCAAGAACATCAGTGAGCCTTCTGCTCAATGGATAATTTATGGGATAGAAATGTTTTTGATGCCTTAGCTGTGCTCTGATGGCCTGAAATTGGATGTTTTTTTGATCCCGTGTGTATTTTTCTTTTTTCTTTTTAAGGAGCCCATACTTGTGCTCGCCGGATTTTTATTCACTCTCTTTCTAGTTGGTGTGTTTTGCTGAAATCCTCTGTGTGGATGCCAGATAAATAACTCTGACTTCACAGCATATCACAGTGGTTGACTCACTCCTTGCGAATAATCACACTCAGCTAAACTGACTCAGACAACTGTCTCAGATTGCACTTCTAATTATGCTTTAACTTAAGCAAATACGCCTTTCTGCTATAATAGCATATCAAGTAAAAGTTTCAGCATGTTTTTTTCACCCTGCAAGAAGTTGAATAGAGAATTGTTATTGATGTTAAATCACAGTGCTACTTTTACATTGTTGTTTTGGGACCTATTAATTTACAATGAGAATTTATAACAAACTTGAAAAGTTTATTTTCCCTCAGCACCAACACTGTGTTTCCAAAACACGACTAGTTATTCTACAAATCCGATATGAAGTCTTTGTGATGGGAACTCCAAACTGACGAAGGTAAAAACAATGTCTTTTAAAACAAGTATATGACATTGTTGGACTGACATACTCAAAGTTCAATATTTGTATCTTAGATTTGTTGATCCAGTTTGTGGTCTGAGTCGAGATACAAAATCTTTGTTTTTGCCTTTTTAACAAAATTAAACACATTCCACTTTAAATGAAGCACAACTGCATTGATGTCACAGGAATTATTCAGTCTATGTTCAATAAAAAGTCAATTTCCCTGTGCTGGCTTTCTGACTTGTTCAGACTAAGGAGGTCTTAACTCCTCTCTCTGGCTCGCTATCGGTTCTGTCTGCAGGTCTGTAAAAGAGACAGTCTGCTGTTGTTCTCTCCTCTGTTTGTCTTCCTCTCTCCTCTTTCTGTGCTTGTAATTACCTCTCAGCCATGATCCCTTTATACCTCAGAGTGCGGAAAGACACCTCTGGGGCTGTGCGAGCGTGTCTATGCACGCGCTCATTCACGTCCATTCCCAGGCGAATTGAACTCGGTCCGTGTGTGTACATAGAGGTCCTGTGGGGCTTTTTCTGTGCTGGATAAATAATGATGAATTACAGATTGATTACCCAGGAGTGAAAACTCTCCTATTAAAAGTGTTATAAAAGTGCGCAACCTGTGAGCTGGGCAGGAGAACACACTTAAGATTCTGCTTGGCTCATAATTAAGGGAGAAATATTTCTGGGTCATGAACATAAATATTGGCAACAAAAGGATTTTAAACTATATCGATTGAATTAGATTGTGCACGCGGTTTGTTGGGGCAACACTCTGCCTTACATAGCATCAATGTTTTTTACCTACATACTTGACATAGACCTGCTGAGTGGGCGGTCAAGTATTTGCGGCTTTTACAGCCGTTGCAGAGTAATAACCTGCATCAGCCTGGGTTTTGCAGATGAGAAGTGTGCTGTTTTTGTGCTCTGGCACATATTGTTTAATGCACAATGGAGCCCTGGAGAGTCTGTTTAAAGTAAGGCGGAGATAAGTTTAAATAAAAGAGGCAATTTAAATAGGCGCTCTGATTAGCCATGCACACGGCTGCAGTTCTGGCGTGTTGCAAGCAGTACAAACTTCTAATGGCCATTATCTGGGTTCAAGGTGTACCAACATTTTGGAAAGTCTGTGCCCAAATGATTTCTCAAATGTAAAAGCTGTGGGGTTTTCTCTGTTCATAAATCTGAAGTAGTGTCCCCTCCCCTACCTGTTCCTGTGTGCTCTGTTGGACAAAGTAGTTCAGTTTTGTTTTTCCCCTTTTTGACAAATGATACCTTGGGATTGTCTTTTGCAGCAAAATCTTGCAAGAAACTATGACGGGTTTGACGTCCGTAGGTAAAACAAACAGATTCAGGACCGGGAAATAAAATGTCTGTCCTTCAGAAGGAGCAGGTTCAGGTGGTAAGAACATCGCTTGGTACTGCTGCCTTGGCTAATAAAGATGGATGGAGGGCTAAATTGACACTTCCTCTGTAGCTGCCCCCTCTGAACTTTGTCCAGGAGTGCTTTTGGATTTGTGGTCTATTGTCAGAACGAGCCGTACTTCTCGCTTGACATTTGCGAGCAATTAGTTTAATGCGCCCCATTAAACAGTATGTTGTGTGGTGTTTAATGTTGGATCCTTTTGATGATCTACTTTTATTTTTTGCGATGCGGTTGGTGTGTAGTACATCAAACACACTAAACTATGCAATGGGATGAAAAGCATATGCAAATAAGTGTTCTCACAAAGTAAAGCACATACAAACACTGGCTTCAGGAAGACATTCTTCCAATGCAGAGGATAATCTAACAATGCATCATCTCAGAAAATAGTAAGTAGCCTATAATTGTAGGAATGGTATTCTTAATGCCTTTTTGTCATTACATTGTCATATGGAGTCAACATTTGTAATGATATGTTTCTCACTTTTTGGTTGTTTAACATTTTCATTATCTTTGTTGCTGAAATTTGCAACATAATCTTCCCTTGCCTTTTAAATCCCTTGAACAGTTTCTCCATCCACTTTACAATCTACACAATGTTTTTTGTTTGTTTGTTTGTTTTTGTTAAATGTTTAGTCACATATATAGAAATTGAACACACAAAGGTCTTCAATAACTGTTAGATTGTACTTGTGTTAACGGTCGCTACATTGTTTGCACAAATCAATTATTTAAAAGCATGATTGCTGTTCCTATACGATGGTAGCAGTGTACCGTTTGCATTTTGTTTGGCCAATCACGATTTGTAATGTTTATAGACACATTTAGAAAATTGGCAATTTTTGCATTATTTGTGAAATATAATTTTCAAAGACCAACATCACATTACTGTTATGCAAAAGTAATTGCATATAGTATTTAGTTACGTTGGTTTACTCTAAAGAGAAAGAACATTTGTTCACTTAATTCATTACTACATGTACTTCAACTGCAAAGGCCAGATCTGGTATCTTCTTTGGGTATACTAGAGAAGATACTAGAAAATACTTTACTATTTACATCACTATTATATAGTGAAGTAAAAAATGCAAAAGAGTAAATAACTTTTTTATGAATTTTTAGAATTTTATAGTTTTAAAGAGCTTCATTTTCCTTTATCCAGTTTTTTAATGTAATGCCACTCTAGGTCAAAGCAATATGTTCTTTTTTTTTGTAGCCAACAACTTTTATTACTCTAACTTGATAAGAATACAGTTCAAACATTCAGTTTTTAAAATGTCTGCAGAGGTATTACAGTGTGCTCTGAGAAAAGATTACCTGAAGGAGGGGAAAAAAAATGTTTTAAATCTGGAGTGTATTAACATTTCACAGAATCAAGAAAGATTAAGGCTTTAAGAGCTAAAATCTTAAAACTCAAAGAAAACAGCTAGGTTAGCTTAATTTGGTTACAGCAAATGAGAAAACCAAAAATGTTTTCAGAAATGACATTGTTTTCTGCATGAATTGGAGGTCCAAGAGGAAAAAGTCTGGTAAATTAGTGTTGTTGTAAATTCATGTCGTTTTATACATGTGAACAATTACACGAAAGAACAGGATAAAGTAGAATTTTCCCTTTTCCATTTTATTTACTTACGAACCAGTCGTTTTTTTTTTTTTTTTTTTTTTTTTTGTGGTATCACAGCAGAAATAAAGCAGTTTTCATTTCTGGTCCATTCACCTGTAATTTTCGCTTGAAGCATTGGCTTAACTTTCATGCTTTCAAGAGTGACATTTACAGATTATTCAAAACTTGTTTTAATCAAAGCCTTGTTGACTGGCTTTAGAGCTAATCGCTTCCCAGTGTGTTTTACTAATATCCCTCTTTCGTGTGGCTCCCTGGGGTAACTCTCTCCACTTCTTGTGTGAGAGTCCCAAAGTCACTATTTGCTGTGGCCATTTACATTTATGTGCTTTCCTGTCCAACAATGCAAAAAGTCAATTTTCTCCAGTAAATTCCATTATTCACTGAGGCCAGCAAGAACTTTGGGCAGTTCCACTACCCTCAAGCATTTCTCTTCATTGTAAAAATACATATGACACTTGGGAAATGGTTATGGGAGAGATATAAACCAAGCTTTGTCTTTTGCGAGCCGAATGATGCACAGGTTTGTGAGGCTGATACCTGAAGCCAAAAACTGATAGAAGAAGAAAAGGCGCCAGAGAACCTTACAATCTCAGATAACAGCCAAAACAGTTTCTGACGGTTTTAAACACCAACACCATTACTCACGGTTTTGTACCTTTAGTAATGTTTCCACGTTCGCCTGTCTTATTTTGACATAAAACAATGTACATTTTTCAGTCCTCCCTAATGTGCATTGTTTTAATCAAATCATTAAATTAATTAAATGAGTCTCTTGGATCAGGTGCTGGTCCCTGCATCCCCTGCATCTGCTGTTTGGCACTGTGTGATATGAGTGATATAGAGAAGCTAAAGGAAGTAAAGTTAAGGTGGCACTTAACAGGTGATATTGATACTGATGGGTCATTCATACTGTGTGTGTTAATTTCCAAGTTGCTGGAAATGTACAGAGATAAAATGTGGAGTGAAAATGAAATATAATAGGCTGTTAATGCAACTGTTTATATGTTCAGTTGTTGCACCACAAGTTTTCCAACTCCACCTGCAACCCATATATGGGTTGGCTGTTTGATTTATAAAGGTTTACGATTGTCCTGCTTTCCAATAAAATTCCAGGTTGCGTTAAAGCAAAATGCATCCGCTTTTACCATTTCACACAACATGCGTTCTTTTACAAATTCAGCAGAAAAGCATATAAACACTCTCTGATGGGGAGATAATTAAAAAATGCACTATGTAGATCCCTTATGTTTATTTTGTTCAAAGTAGTAAAAGAAGATTGTAGATATTATATTGGGATTGTATGATATATAATCATTATGATAGACACACTTGTAAAGTGGGAGTAAAATCTTTTCTAAATGACAATCTGATATTTGTGGGATGTTATGTAGCCCAATAATTATGATTGCTTCATCCAGTATGTTTTGATGCTTTATTGCAATAAAGCAATACGTTTATTGCTTATTTAGTAATTGATTAGTGCAGGAAGTCACTTTGAACAGATTGTTTTGTAGACATTTCTCATACAAAGAAATTGGAATATAAAATGAAAATATGTTCAAATACTAAAATCCACAGCTTTGTTTAGAAATACTTTTGTAGTGCTCTGTGTAGCTGACTCTCAATGCTTAACTGCTAGCTTGTAAGCAACTACTCTGAAATATTTCTAACATGAAAATGGTCAAACTTAGCTCAAATACTTGTTTGAAGAGCAAAACTAATACTGCTGTGCATTTAAAGGCAGAGGGGTCTTGATGACACAATGGCATATTAGAAATGGAAGCTGGCTTGCTGCTAATTCAAAAATTGCTTAAAATTGTTATGGCTTTTGCATTAGCATGAATTCATTAGGCTTTAAGGTGCAGAGGCGACAGGGAGATATTAACAGATTCCTCTGACCTCTGTTTAATTTTTACCGAAAGAAGTCAAGAACCAGTTAAGCTAAATTGCTCCGACAACACCAGCATGCGAATAAGTCAAAATCCTTGTTCCAGTTGAAGGCTGAGGAATAAATCCTTGGTGAAAGGTAATTGCCAACAGTTTCAGCACTTTCAGAAAGAGAAGGAGGATATCTTATTTGATGGCTGAGCTGCAGTCAGCCTTGCACCATTGGGGAACAAATGCTGACAGATTCAAAATGAAAATAATAAGCGTCAGACATAATGGGTTTCCAAAAGGAAGCCTCAATAACAGAGATGTCTTGTTGCAGCATTTTTTTTTTTTTTTGGGCTATATTTATGATGGATTTGGTGTCCTAGTTAATAGATGATCCTTTGAAAAATTCCTTCCCTCTGAGGGTTCGGTGGCCTGAAAAAGTCTGATGGCCTCAGTGAGATTTTCTCACAATATGCTTCATAGAAATAATAGTCACAGAGATTTGACTAGATCTCTCTGAACTACCAAAACGAGTTGTAAGAATCGGATGTCATTTTTGACGAGAACGACTTTGGCTATAATTGTTTCACTTCTGTCACAGTCTACATCTTTTGTGGAGTGACGCCCAAATGTAGCCAATATACATTGGTTGAATTTGAGTATTATAAGAGAAAAACATTGTTTTTGTTGTTGTTTTTAATACAAGGCAATATAAAAGTTAAAAATAGGTGTTTCACCTGAGAAATTCCTAATGTTTATCAGACCTACGGAGGCCAGTTACTTGTTGTGTGACTTTCCACAGTTCCTATGGTGAAAACAAGATTCACAATGCATAATGCAGGATAAAAATAACTCCTGCACCTTCATACACACTCCTTGGGAGCATTTCCGCAACCCTCCCCTACGGTTTTCCAAGTCTTTTCGGTCTAAAATACTGAATAAATGTCATTAGAACTATAAAAGTTTAAATTGATTAACAAGAAATGTTGTTAATTGGTAGTGCTTTAAAAGAAGTTTGAACTGAAAGATTGTCAGAAGCTTTAAATGGAAAAACAGATCAGCAGTCATGTAATTTTTTTGGAGAAGCCGGTGCCGTACAATTTGGAAAGCAAAATCCTTTGTCACCAAGGGAGGGATCAATGTTGTTTTGGCAGGGAACAAATGCCCCGTGTCGGTCCGTTCCCACATTTGGACCCACAGGCCCGGCCTTTGCCAACTTTATGCTTCTGCCAGCAGAGTAGAAAGGGACTAATGTATGCCTTTTATTGCAAGGATTGCAAACAACAGGAGTTTAGAGCGGTCAGCCTCTATTTGAGGCAAATTTAACGCTCATTGTTCTTTTTGCCCTCTGCTTGAAGCAGCTTTGAGATTAGCAGTGAAAGTTATGCAAATATGTTTTTTTTTCCTCCTTTTGCTCAGGACCGAAAAAAAAAAAAGAGCAGAAAGGATTGGTTAGACTGAAAGCTGTGATAAACAGCCTCGCTGCTTTTCAGATGGACTGACAAGAAAGGAAACATAAATGTGTTTTGACTGACCAGAGGGCAGAAAATTCACATTTGACATTTGTGGCAGGTCTTAGCGCAGACAAACGCGTTCATTCTCCCACGTGCTGCCCGCTTTCTCCCAAACACACACATACACACATGCGCGCGGGCTGTCGCATGGCCCTATCCCTCAGGGAGACACACACTGCCTTGAAGTCTGCGGCACCACCAATCGCAATGTTCCAAGGCTCCAAGAGGCAGAATCACTGCACCCTGCTGTATCTAAATATCACTGCTAGTGCGAGAAATGTGTGTCGAAGCCTTACTCACTCAGATCCTTCCTTGTACTAAAGCTGACACATGATTAATTATTTTGTGGCTGGTTCCTCTTATTAACATCACTTACAACATCACAGATAACGCAAACTAGCTGCAGTGCCTCACCAGCGGCGTGGATGGATAGATTCACACCAGGCGAGTTATCAAAGGGCACACGCACGCATCGCATGCAGCCTCTGACATTATCGCAAATGATCAGATAAAAACCCGAGAGAGAGAGAGAGAGAAAGAGGGGAGCGGAGCAAGAGAAGAGGAATCAAAAGATGAAAAATAGTAAGGCAGAGAGGGGGAAAATATGCAGGCTGACTAAGCAAGACAAGCCTGTTACAAAACAGCAATAGGCTGCATGACGGCCGGTTTCTCACATTGATTTATAAATGCGAGCAGACAGCGGAAGACGAGTGAAAACAAACTTTCTGGTTTCACTGCCAACAGTGGTCGGAAGCTCGCATGCTTTGTTTTTATTTATTTTTATTTTTTTTGTATTCTGAAGCTTGCTGCCGTAAGTGAATCGGATGTCTGGGATCGTGGCAAATTTCTCAGAGTAAAACAGAAATCAGCTGTTCCTCATTTGTCGCCTCAAAGCTCTGCAACTCAAAATTATACACATACACACACGCACACACACAAATGCAGTTGTGGGAGCTCACCTAAAAATAGGAACAGAGTTACAAATTGAGTGAGTATGCCTCACTCTTGATTACAATTCCTATACATTTAGGTCTTACTTTGCCTTACATCATATATAGTGCACGCAAATTTGTTTTAAAAATCTTTTTGTATTGCAAATACAGGTTGCAACCCTATTTGAAAGGGTCGCAACCTCAAATCTGAATGAATTTCAGACACTTAGACATAAGACTCTGCAAAGTGTGGCTTGTTTTGAAGCTGCAGAGGACGAAACCTACCAAGACACAGTCAGCCAGCTGTTGGTGTCAAAACTGACCACCAAAGTAATTATTCTTGACTTTTGAGCTTCAAAAGTCTGCCGCTTTAGAACTAGTTTCAATCAATCAATCAATCAATTAAATGTTATTTGTATCGCTTGCAGGTACAGATAAATTGCTCATTTATTCTAGTGCTTTGCTGCTGTGTTGTGATGTTGATCGTCTGGGAAATGACAAACACATAGAAAACAAAGTTTTGTTCAACTTGGCTATGGGTGTTGGTCAATCAAAATGCAAATAAAATGGATTAATACTAAAAACTTTTTTATGGCATTAACCATAAAATGGAAAATGGCTAATTACTTTTTAAACTGGTTTCTTGTTTCAAGTATAATTAATGCAATGATTTGATATAACTAAACACGATGGGTAAACATGTCACATTTTGCTTACTTCAAATCATAAGCCTGCGTTCTGCCAGACAAATGTCAACCGCCTGCCGTCATCCCTCCAGCTCACACACACATTTGCACACGCATGCACAATCTCCCTTCTGTTACGTCACGTCTGCTCACTCCCCGACCCTCACCCTCCGCCACCCCTTTCTCCCTGGGAGAGTGATGCAGTGGCTGATTGCGTGGGAAGTTCCTCTGTCATCGTTAGCAGGCCTGGACGCACTTGTCAGTGGCCCCATTAGGAGGTTCCAATGAACTCTCCTTTTTCTCTGCCAGTCAGAAAGACATTCACGGATGGGGGTCCGAGGGCTTTTTGATGCCATGTATGGTCAAAGGCTGAGCAATTCTTGCAAATTGCTTTTTGAGGCTCTAAAAACCCCCATGTCGATACGGTCAACCAGTTTAATCATTGGGTAATTAAC
This sequence comes from Poeciliopsis retropinna, assembly GCA_010277075.1. Taxonomy (NCBI): domain Eukaryota; kingdom Metazoa; phylum Chordata; class Actinopteri; order Cyprinodontiformes; family Poeciliidae; genus Poeciliopsis; species Poeciliopsis retropinna. The sequence continues at coordinate 3,694,205 of VMRM01000029.1, read as the reverse complement.
CATTCAGGTAGCAAGGGACCAATTGCTCAAACAGATGTTGCCTGGCATCTAGAGGGATGACTTAACAGCCAATCAGGACCTTATGTTCTGCTGACTCATGAATGATTGTGTTGTGTGTAATTTTTTTTTTTCTTCTTTTCCAGCGTAAGTTGATTATTTTCCATTTGATGAGACCTAAAACCTTTTCAAGACATCACCCGGCATCTTTGTGCGGAGAGAAAATGTAAATCTGTATTTAGTTTTTGCTCAACTTTGCGAATGGGCAAGTTTTTCACAAAGGCTACAGTATCTGGTCCGCACAACTAAAGGGCACGAGCACAACTCGGTGTGTTGCAAAATCAGCAGGAAAATGTCCAGAGTATGCAAAGCAGTGCTCTACCTCAGGGAGTGGGGGGAAACCACACAGAGAAGAAGCAATTTCCAACTGCAGAGATTTCATGCCAACATCTGATCATGAGCTATTGAAGCTCGTTAAACAGTCATTTCACTTTGTGCCCAAGACTCACCGATCTATACAGCTCAGCAAGCCATCAATCAGTTTGCAAAATATTAAAAAAAAAAAAAGTTGTACCTTCTGTACCTTCATATTTCGGGTGATATCAAGGAGTATTTTCTAAGGTGGAACAGTGAGATGCTTGTATGTAATATAACAAGCGCTGCATACTCTATGCTGTCCTTCAATATGAAGATAAATCTGCCCTGCATAAAATTAATAATTAAAAAAAACTCTGAAATATAAAGGGCACTTGCCAACTTATAATTTTAAACTTATTGTAACCTTTGGAAGAGATGGAGCTACGAACGTTTGAGAAGAAAAGGAGCATCTATCATATTGTATATTGTCCAAAAAGTACAAAAGGTAAATATGACAATATCAAGGTGATTTACAGAACATTGGGTCATGTAACACTGTGACCAAATCCCCCTCCTCAAGATCAGATTTTTCACAGGCCGGGAGTCCAATCCCTTCTGTAGCTCTGCGTCCTCATCCCCTGGAGAGAAGAAGAGCCAGGATGTGAAGATGCAGATTCTTCATCCTCAGATGAGACAAAGGGCTCAGTAGAGTCATCAAAACTCCACTTCTCTTAACACCCTCTCCTTGGAGTTTTGATTTCCCCCATCAGGTGATGAATGTCGAAGAGAACTTGGACCGCTCTGATTCTTCCACGGGAACAAAAATCCTCAGCTGGATGAACTGTTGGTTCTTCTTTAGGGAAGGGAAGATGAGCTTAGGCAGAAGACCTTAAAAAAAAATCCTGGATGTTCAGCAGAGTAAAGCAAAAAGCAGAAGCAGCATGTCTCTTTATCCGTAATCGTGATCCTTTTCCGTAGCTGGGGTCGTTAAGGGGTACTGGAGTTGTCGGAGGCATCAGGAACTGTCCAATTGTAAAACTGCAATCTTTGGGCCCCTTCATCAAAACTGAGAGCGTTGAATATCAGGACAGGTGCTATGGATATCAGGATGAAACAGTTGCTTGGGGCTGGGAGGAAAGTGTTGACCCATTCCCTTTCCAGGTTAAAGGTTGATGAAGGTGGGGGGGAAAAAAACTCAAAAAACAAAACAGTTCTCTCTTTGGATGCTATCCTTTGTGTGGGACACAGTTAAGTCCTCAGGTTGCTGATAGACAGAGTGACTTGTAAAAAAAAAAAAAAAAAAGTTTTTGATTTCATGCATTGAGGAGTGATTTCAGCTTGTTTTCGGTTTGATAACACACATACACTGTAAAACATTTGAGCCGTCTTCAATTGTTTCTGCTATTTTCTACTGTTTAAGTCAAACAGATTCAGCAAGTTTAAGATCTTAAGCCAAAATGCGTGAGTCCATTAATGATACATTTAATGGCTAATAACTATTTGGTTTCAGTGTAAGGCATTAACTGAAACTCATAATTCAAAACTAATGAACCTGAAAAAGTTTCTAGATAACTTGTCTATTGTTGTTAAATCAACTTCATAAACTAACTTCTGAGATAAAACCAACACGATTTTATATTAACTTGAACTGCATTTTCAATGCAGCAGGTGGATTCTCATTGTCAAGTTAAACCACCTTCAAATGTTTCACAGTGTACAGATGGCCTCTTCTTTTTTCTCCTTCTTTAAAAGAACAAAAAAGATTTCCATCCGCCCCTTCCAGGTGTTGGGTCTGACTTCAATGCTTTGTTACAGGATTAATCTTGGTGATTTTCTATGAAGCCACTTTCTCCTCATGACTTCAGCCCCTTTTCCAGTTTTATCCATCAGGTTGTGGCAGGAGTTCTTCTTTAGCATAGTCCAATTTCTTCAGGTCCTCCCAGTCCAAAACCTTGAAGTTGTTCTTTGAACGGCAACCATCCTGTAATAGTGGTCAGTCTAATGTCGGATGGCCTGGCGCTTGATTCACTGGCCATCTTCTTGTAATGTCCTGGTTCGCTTCCGCTAAGAAGTGGCGTGAGAAATGCTTCTTCATGGACCCCTTTTTTCACCAGTAGTACTGTGTTTCAGTTCAGTACTTGCGTTACAAAATCTTGAGTGTTGAATGTCAGATTGATCACCGTAGCTGCAGGCTGATCTTGAGATACAATTCAAAGTCTCTGCCCTGTCTTTAATGACACTTTAGCTGCAACTTCCCCTTTCTTTCTCTGGCCAAAAAGGAGAAGTTTCTTCGCCTCCCTGCTTTTTGTGACATGAACGGAGTTTGTCCGCAGGGGAAGACCTGCTTTTCTAGCAGGTGTCACCGTGTTCATCAGCAAAAAGAGGTACTTCTCACCTCTCTTTCCTGTTATCCCTATTGACTCTGCTACATCCATGCAGACTGGACTCCAGGGGACTGTGCTCTTGATGAACAACCTTTCCATCCGCTGCTCTGCTTGCCCTGCGTACCGACCACATAGCTAACAGTCCCGCAGCTGCATCGAATGGGCGAAAGGGACATCCAGAAGCTTGCTCAGGTCTTCAAGGCTGCGTAGCACGCCTGCATATCCGAGTGCCTTATGCACGCACCGTACTACTTCTGTAGGACCACCCATCCTTAGGTGTTTTGTCCCACCTCGACTCCCGCAGAGAGAATTTCTCCCTTGTTTGAATGATGCGATCTTCATCCTTGCCCCTCCATAGGGCTTCTTTTCAAGTGTGCGCCCTGTCGCTGTACCTCGAGTTTCTCCTCGAAGAAAGTTCTGCTTTCTTCTTCCACAAGTTATGAGCTAGTTGTTTTCCTCTTGCGCTTTCAAAGTGCTTTTCTCGGGTACTTGTGGACTTGACTCCATGTGATGACTTTAACCCGGCTATTTGTGTTGATGTCAGCTGCTGGTGTTCGTTCCTCTGTTGCTGAATGTCTACTCGCAGTGGAGGATGCTGTGTACTTCTTCGTCAGCTGATGATACTTTTCTTTGTTTCTTGTGCATGCTTGCAGGATGGTCTTTCGCTGTCAGTATTATATCACAAACTACTCCAGAAAGACTGAGGGGGAGTGGGCAAGTGGGAGAGTTCATGGGGGAGTGGGCAAGTGGGGGTTATTTCCATCTGACCAGTGCAATGTTCAGATAGGTCCAATTGCACTGTCATATGGTAGCATCTGCAACACAAAAAGTTTAAAAAAGTCAATTGAATTCAATTACAGATACATTCCAATTGATTCTAGTTATCAATAAATACAGTAAGGTTAGTTTGGCAGATGGTATTGAGTGATTGATTTTCATCGCTCACACCTCCTGGATGAGCACATAGCAACAGCAGAAAATCTCTTGCATTGAGTTATTGACTTAAAGTGGTCCGTCGTGCAAGTGGTGAGAGTGGAATGGAAAAACTTCCCTTAAACAGGAAAAAACATCCAGCAGAACCCGGCTCGACAAAAGCGGCGACGTCCGACTGGGGGTTGGAATAGATATACAAAAGAAAGAAAAAACAGAAATGATGTTGGATTATTTTTGATGTTGAAGAAGGATTCGCTGATGAAGACATTTTATCATCTCTTCCAAGAAGGCACTATAGGCGAAACCAAATGCCACATCAGGTGCGGCTTCTGTGGAGAGAAAAATAAAAGTTACGTTAGTTCAATTAACGGCTAATATAGTTTTGTGGTTCTCCTTTTCCTAATAACATGAGGGGGAAAAAAGGCTGAAAACCCAGATTAATGTGCTCCATTCTGGACAACATATATTACCATTTTGAAAGCCACGCATATTTCGAAGAAACTTAGAAATATTGCTGGTGCCAAACAGCCACACAGTTGACCGGGTAAGGCTATGATTAAAGGAAACAGTAGCTAGGATGCCAGTGACCTGGCACATTACAGTTGAGATCTTTGATAAACTCTCCACTACATAGATTACAAATAGCACTGTAATACTTTTATATCCTCCAAATGCTTAAGAACAAAAAAAAAAAAAAGAGCAACCACTTGAAAGACTTGTTTTTGTCTTTACAGTTCAGACTGTGGAGTCTTTTGTAAGTGATGCAAAGGCAATAAAAGAATGTGTGCATCGGGAGTGGTTGAAAATGAGATAAAGAAGCTACACAGGAATGTGAAGAAAGCAGGCGCTGAGCACTAGTCAGCCTTAACATCCATTTGATCAAAGGTTCGCCATTTAATAGAGAAAGAAAAACTTTGATGCTGTTACAACACCCAAGCAACTAATCAATCACTTTGACAGTGATCACTGGGCTTCATTTTAGGCCTTTGCACTTTCCTCAGATGTGCAAAATCTTTTTCTTCTCTTTTAATGCAAGTAGAAAAAATTGTGTTGAGCAGAAAATGTTGTGAGCCCCAGCACATTCGTGTCCTCTTTGATAAGATCTTCTCTACACTTTGCTGCCCCTCGAGCATTACCCCTGCGGTGGAATGCATCGCTTTCCCACAGAGGATGGCATTTCAGTTAATGCCGAGGCCAGGCCGGTAATAGATTCATTTAAGTAATTATTTAGAGACGGAAAGAGGAATGGAGAGGGAGGGAGGTACAGAGGAAAAAAGACAAAGGGGTAGATTGACAGGAAGGGGGGTGTGCGAGGGACCGTGATTAAATTTTGCTCCAAAATCCTTATGGAACGCAACAGATAGCTATCGCCGAGGAAACGAGAAAAACGGGCAAGACGAAATGACATTATATGGAAACGTATTGACCGTCTACTGTGTGAAAAATGTAATGTGTCCCAGAGAAAGTGCAACTGTGCATATCACGCATATTAGGAGTCTGAATACTGACACGCAAACAGCACCAACAGTGCCATTAGGACCCTTCTGAATGTGAGCAACCATAACAGGTACGGAGACCCGGACTTGATTAGATTTGATACTGACAGTGCATATGTCTTCCTCTGGCCTGGCAGTGACTGCGCAGAGTGTAGAAATTGATTTTGGTGAAGGAGGCACGGTAAATTCTGTTGTTATCGACAGTAGGAGGGCCTGGATGGGAGGCAAATGTGGATGCTTAAATTTTATAGAAGCATGTTGCTCACTGCTACGTCGTAAACGGAGAAAGAAACATTTGGCAACAAGTCCTAAGTTTACAAAAAATAAAGAAAGTCAAGTATTATTTCTATAACAGTTGAAACATGTACTTTCAAAAAATTATATGGGTTGGTAATTTATTCCAGAAAAAAAGGGATTAAAGTAGCAAAACAATTAGTACAAATGTAATAATTTTTTACTGTAATAAAAAAATATCTAAATATAATTTTTTCTTTCTGTCCTTTTTTATACTAATGCATAGCAGTAATGTAGCATTCACTTATGTTGCTATGCGCATACTGCTGAAGCGGTTACCTCGGCCTGATTTGCATTTTATTTGAAAGCGCTTCTGCATTTAGCGATGGATGTAACTCCGGCGTGTGAAACACCGTCGGACGAGTAACTGAAATGTTCTGTGAACACTGGACAAACTGAACTTTGTCCTTTTGGAGGCACAGTAGTGTATTTATTTTTAAATCAACACAGTAAAATGATCTCTAAATCATTCAAGATTTTCTCTTATTTGTAATACTTAAATATTTCATATCTCACAGATTATATTCAACAAATACAACCTGGATAAACACAGACAGCAAATTTCATACTGTTTCACTTGTTGTTGCAGAAAAAGTTAAATATATATTTTTGTGAAATCATAATTAGTAACATTTTGTTTTAAAAACTGAGCCTCTCGAAGCATATTCTTCCACAAATATCCTTACTGTGCGTCTTGTCTGTCAAATCTAAAGCGGCACACTGTAGAATGCAGCGGATCTCCAGCATTAGAGGAAAACCGCTATCTGATCAGGTTTATTGCGGTGGTGAGAACAGCCGCAGCGTCTGTGGCGCTCTGCGTGAGCCGGCCGGACGCACCCAGAAAACGACAGCTGGCCATATGGACCACCGGCGGCGTCCTCGCACAGCCAGTCAACCCGGTCGCTCTGGTTCACCCTGCTCCATCCGGCCCGCTGGGATAACCTCTGATAAGCCGGTCCGCATTGCATCAAAAAGCCTCTCATTATCCATGGGGCTGACCAACACCATCACTTATCTATAACTGGGTGTACTGTGCTCTGCCAGGCAGTGAAATTAAAAAAATGAGAGAAAAATTCCACATTTTGTGATGGAACCTAACTTGCTTCTATGTGTGATTTGCTTCAAACAACTGGCACATTACCGAACCCTTGTAAGCTGGAAAGAACCAGCAGACATTTATGTGCCAAAGTTGCGCTCGCGAGCAACTCGTGAAAGCTCATGTTTTGCGGTAAACATCTATAATTAAAACGATTTCAAGATGCACATAAAGTTCCTCAGGATTCAAGTTGACCCAACAAACATGTTTTAAATCAGAATACATTTGCGGTGGTCATAAACATTTAAAAAGTAGTCATCTGCCAAACATGTAAGATTTACTGTGTTTCTGTGGTAACCGCTGCTGGAGCTTCTGTCTTCTGGGTTTCTTTGCCTCTTCCTTTCCTCTGGATAAGGCATTCTTTCATAAAATGTGCGCCATGATTTCATGATTTTTGAATACGCTGCAGAAAGTTTAGACCTCAAACAAAACATTAACAATGTCTACCATCGTTTGCTGTGATTCGATACAACTAATTGTCATGAGCAATCATGACTACAACAAATCAATCCATAGCATGTAATTACATATTCACTTAAATAATAAGACCTTCTTTTACACCTAACAAGAAACTCCCTCGCCATAAAAGGCATTCTAATGCCTTGCTGAAAGATTAACAGGCAATTGTGAGCAAGTACATCACGCAAGGAAAACACGGTGAAGCTTGAGAGTCCATCATCAGTCTGGACCTCAATTTTCTCTGACATTTTACTGTGTTGGTTTAAAAATAAATCCCCTACTGTGCCTCCAAAAGGACAAAGTTCAGTTTGTCCAGTTGCAGCTTTTGTTGCACAAGTAATGTTTTTTTTTTTTTTTATCTTTCTTTTCTTTTTTTTTTTTTTCCTTTTTCTCTGCTCCTTGTTTAGAATCCTGCCACATTTGGGCTTTTCTTTTAAATTCACCAGCATTTTGTCTATGGATTGAAAGTGGTTGTAAGTCATTTAAAGTGGGCCCATGAATGACATGACATGAATCTAATAGAAAATCTGTGATAAAGATTAGGGTGATGAAAGAAATGGATTTCCTCACCTAAGATAAATTTTCACAATACCAGTGGAAACATCTGCAAGTCTGATGAGTAATGGTAAGAAGGAAGTAAACCTTTTTTTAACCTATTATAGAAATGCTGTAAAACACACAAAAAAAACACATTTTAAAACAAATTTCCTTCAAAAACAGTTGTATCCTTTTATAAACAAAACTTCCACACACCTTTTCGGTATGTGTGTAAATCAAGTAAAATTGCCAGAAAGTCATGACGCACGAAAAAACTGGCAATTCCACGCTAATGCTTTATGGCGGTGTCAAAAGTTTCCCAAAACTTTTTTTTTAATAATTATTATTATCTTTGGAGGAGCTTTGAATCATTCAAACCTGAAACAAAGCGGTACAAAATAAGAATGATCTTTAATCTGGATGCTCAAAATTGAATTCATGTTTGTTATTGACTTGGTTAGATTATCTCAAGGACGGAAACAAAGAAAGAAAGAAAGAAAGTTTGAGCACCTTCTTCATGTATTTAATAGCGTAACACATAAGCTAATGATCCGCCACCATTATGGGCCCTCGAGCTCGATCGACCCGACGCTTGTTCGATACATTTTATGCAGGAAAACAGTAGCATACAGAGCAGTAATGTCAGTAATTGAAAATGGGTGAATTGATTAAATAGACAAGGTTTACACGAGCACATATTTCATGGCTTCCCGGATGGGCAGCTTCAGAAGAGCCATTGAACCCTGAAATGGGATTTCTTCACAGAACATTTCAGTTACTCGTCCGACGGTGTTTCACACGCCGGAGTTACATCCATCGCTAAATGCAGAAGCGCTTTCAAATAAAATGCAAATCAGGCCGAGGTAACCGCTTCAGCAGTACGCGCACAGCTGCATCCGAAATTCATATCTGGTGCAGTTTTAGAGTGAGGGAATCCATCATGTCCCGTTTCTCTTTTTTGGACACTATCAACTGTACATTCGTGCCCGTATAATGGTCCCCTGAAATATTTGCTAGGCAATCTATAAAGTAGCGCATGCAGCACATTTCTTTTTTTTTTTGCTGATATGCCACAGTTCACATGTGCCTTGCCTCATTGAATAATAGCATCAGTTTGTTCTATCAAAGAGAAGCCCTGTGTCGCAAGTGCAGCCAACCCCTTAAAGCAAATTGGAAGAACTTGGTGATGACATACATTGCTGTACAAAACTAAAAAAATAAATAACCTCAGTTTTACAGTTACTGTGAAAACATCCGCGGGGTAAGGGGAATTGGTTCAGTCAAGTAAAGGTATAAGCCACAGTCTAAGATCTGTATCAAAGCCACCTTTAGTGACACACCATGAGATTTATTGAGAGGATAATCATTCAGCACTTGGGAGGAGAAAATATCAGGAACTCAAAAGAAAAGAGAAAATGTAGATGAGAAATAGAAAAGTCTCTTGTGACAATCATAATTTTAAACATTGTTTTTAAGTGAATAAAAGTTGTTACAGATTCACAAAATTGTATGTTTGGTTAAAGAAAACTTTGATGATTTTTTTGTGTTTTGTTTCTTGCGCTTTATCAATTGATACTGCCTTTTCACTGCTTTCATTAAGGCAGAAGCAAAAAAAAAGGAAAAATCTGCAACTACTTTAAAACTTCATGTTTTGAGTAAATCAGTTTTGGGGTGTTGGGAAACATATTGAAATTCAAGAAATGACATCTGCCATAAAGTTACCAGTGAAAGAACATAAAAGGCCCAAAATATTTCCTGTGATGTCAGAACAACTGGGAGGCATTACTGTAGCGATTAATCAAATGATAACATAACTATGGCTGAAGTTAATCTCGTTTCCACAGGTTTAGTTCATTCCTTCTTATGCTTGTTTTTCCTTGGGGGTAACAAAAAAAGAGGTTAAAGAAATCCCCATACTGGTAATTTTTTGTTCATTGCAGGCTTCTCATTTCTCAGTGGTGCAAAGACGAATCTCTGAAGCTTTTCTTTGTTTGTGACGTTCATGTCAAAGGGAATCACAAATGCGTTTGGTATCTGTGTATCAAAGATAAAGAACATGCATTTTCTCTGCCGTTCACTGCGAAGGTATGCCTGCTGGATGCAAAAGAAGGTAAAGAATGCGCTGCAGCTCTTTTGTAATGCATAATACAGAATACAATGCAATCTGTCACCTTGATCTCCAGGCTATTTTTATCGCCTTTTGATCAACGCGGCTTAGATTTTAAAAACCGGCGAACATGTTCGATGTTTTTTTTTTTTTTTTTTGGCAAGAATGACAAGAAGCTCTAGATGAAAGGAATTTTGGAATATTCGAGTGACGAGTAAAATGGAAAGAGAAACGCAAAAGTAGGATAGGTAATTAATCCCGTTTGATGTTTTCGACAGAAATGGGTGTTGTGGCCGATCCCGGGACGGCCCAGATGGAATGTATTATCACACAAGACCGACTGCATTCCAAAAGACGGTTTTCTGAATGTCGATCATTACCAAAGTGCATCACTCAATAAAAAACAATTATGAAACAAGGGAAAAAAATAACATTTTGTTAAATGCCAGAATCGAGCAAACATATCGATGAATATACCAATAGTTGGGAATCAATTGCAACTCTGAACAAGTGAGGTTTGGACTTGATTTAAAGGTACGTAGTGTTTCAGCAGTTCTGCAGTTTTCTGGATGTTTGTTCCAGATATGTGTTGCAAGAAAAGTAAAAGCTTTTCCTCCATGTTTGCATGGGGACAAAAAATAATGTCGTATTTTACAACAACGATGGCTTCCTACAGATTATTGAAGGAGACGTGTGAAAAGTTCAAAATCTGTAGATAAGTACTGATTTGTTGCACGCTGACAACACTAAGACTCGAAAGACCTGAAAAATAGAATGGAGTCAATTTTAAAACAAACATGACCTCCTTGTGATATCCTTTGGCGCCGGCTGAGACGGAGCTTCGTAATTGCAAAAGGCGTTTGTGTCGGCGTCTCTGCGTCCGCATCCTGTGGCGGTTGCTCTGCAAGCACCTGTGGCCCATTTGTGTCTGGGAGTTGGATCAAAATCTCCACTTAATCAGACAGAAGTAATTAGGAATTGTTTGCACAGGCGGAGAGCGATTGTTTGCCCAGATGGAGGCAGCCCCTCCACCCCGCCCCAAAGTGTTACCTGCTTGGCGTCGCGCAGCATGTTTAGAAATTCCATCGCAAATTAAATCTCAATTTAGCCCGCGATATCTCATTCTCTCCGACCCATCTTATCTCCTATTCCCACTTAAGAAGTTGCCTCCGAGCGACGATAAGAAGCAGAGGGAGGGGAACGCGGTGATCCTGCTTGCTGGAAGATTAATTCATAGCAGAGGAAGGGGATGTGCCTTTTCTCCAACATTGTAGCTCGGTATATTATAACGTCTGTGATAGTAGTGAGCAGAAAGATGGAGCCGTGCCATGGGAATCTGACTTGTAAGCATACTTGCTGGATGTGCTGAACGAACAAAAGCAGAAACTTCACACAGATTTGCTAGTGCTGATTATGGGGGGGGGGGGAGTGATGCCTGAAGATCTCACGTGTACAAGGAAGGGAATAATACAGTACAGAGCAAGATAGAAAAATAAATGTAAGGACATTTACAAGTATTGGGTCTATTCTGGTTTCCAATTAAAAGATTTCTAAAACACAGAGTTGCTCTAAATCAAGGCAAAATCCACCTTTGATTTCTAATAACTTTGCTGTAATATTCTACTATCTGGAGATAGTTTGCATTTTCTGAGCAGATTTCCAAGTCTTAATAGAAAAAAAATCCCATCCAGTTTTCCCCTTAGCTCGCTATTTCTAGTGAGAAAGGCTCATCGGCAAAAGATTAAAGTCTTTTATGTTGACAAATCCTTTTATGTCTGCCATACTTTTAACATAACTTTTAATTAGTGTAATTTGTCAAAAACACTGGGATCCATGCTGTTATACTTTTAAAAGTATGATCAATTATGCTACCCAATAGCATACACTTTTTAGAGCAGCTTAAGAGAAAATACATATGTAAAGTTATGTGTAAAAAAAACGGATCTGAAATATGTCCATTGAGAGATTTTGTTGACGACTCTAAAGCTCACTGAGGAAAATGTTTTGTGACCTAAAAGTGTAATGAAGAGAGTGATTAGTGTGCAAAAAGTGTTTAAGTGGGTGGAACGTTGCACAGAAACAGTAACAGCAACGTGACGATGCAGGTTTTACCAACAGATCGTGTTGTGAGAAAAAATATTCATATAGGTCTTTGCTTAAAGGATCCATAAGAAACTTATACATGTCGGGGTAACTTTCCTCCATCAAAGTTACAACTTCTTATCCAAATTTGAGGAACAAACATAATGATGGTTGTTTTAATATTGAATACAAGTCATTGAGGATAGGTAGCTTCTCGATTACCCTGCACATTAACACTGTTCATTTGTTTCATTCCATTTCTCCCTGCCCTGCATCCAGATCTTATTGAGCTTTTGGTGGTTCCTGTTTCCATGGCAACGTGAGTCAAGTCATTCTGTGGACGGCAGGGGGATGGAGTAAGAAAGCCAGCAGCTGAATGTGCCTGCTTGTTAGAAGAGTTCACTTATTTCTGCGTAACCTCCGGTTAACAGCAGCTAAACGGGATTTCTTTATTCTCACAGTCATCTCGAAACGTGGAACAAGCAAAATTGTCAGTCTGTTTGGTTTATCAACAGTTGGGAAGAGAGCGATAAAAATAATAGAATAGGAAATAGAAGAGACACAGACACTTCAGGTGGAATCCAGGGGGACGGCCGATGCTTGATTTTTTTACTCTGGACTTTGTCAATGAATTCATGTTCAGCACATTTTCTTCTCCATTGTACACTTACAATCAATGGAGAGTTTTTTTTTTTTTTTATTCGATCGCCAAATGCCAATGTTACCACCACTTGTCTCGGAATATGAGTGGTGGAGAAAGTCAAGCATGTTCTTGCTTTATTCCTGTCCTAAAATAACATGACACACTTATACTCGCCAGCGAGAGATCAAATCATCCCCAAATCTGCAGCTTTCAGTCTGCCTGGTTCCTGATTTCTGAAGGGAATAATTTATAGCATAGTGGTGGATGTTATTCTGTGCAAACAGAGTCAAAAAAATATTTTAATGGCAGTTTGTTTGATACAATAAAAGCAATAATTGTATGGAAAGCCTAGTCCAAGCTTACAGTTGAAACAGTGTGTTGTTATATCTACATCCTGTACCTGCAGACACCCTTTATCAGCAAGTGGCATTACCCCGTTGCTCCGCTTCAGCCTGATGCATCTTTAAAATAGCTGAGTGATATTAAAAGTAAGCCGTGTTTTATGAGATCTGTGAAAAGCACATTTTCTGGGAATAACTGTAGGTTTTTGTTTCTCCTTCAGGTGAATATGAATTCAAATGCTTAAGCCTCATAAGCACCACAATAAGAGTAATGCACAATAGGAGTACAAAGAACTGGAAAAAAGGCTACTGAGGAACAAAGCAAGACACTCCAAGACGAGAGTAGTTTGGTTACATCAGCACACTTTGATAGCATCCAGGTAATATTGGGATGTGAGGCTTGTCTTGAAAGAAACAATTCTTTTATCCAAGGAAAACAGGACAGCAGGAAAATCTCAAATTTCCAAAGATTCATTAAATCCTTGCTTCATTAAATGTTTTCACGTGGAGAGACTTGCTAAGGTTAGCGTTACAAAATGTATGATGATTTGGCTTGTAACAAATAACTTTGCTTGTAACTAATTATGTGCAGTTTAAACCGATAACCTTGATCTATTGTTTCCACAACTTATATTTTCAATGTAGGTTTTCGGTTTCAGCTGCTGTCTAGGATGCAAATTTAAAAATGACTTGACTTGAGATCAGATCAAGGCATCCATAAATATTAGTCTAATCAAATTATGGTCATTTTCCAAGGGAGTGGTCCAACCTTGTGGTACCAACAACAGATGTGCGATGGTACTGTGATTGGTTCAAATTATGAGGATGTTTCATCTTGAACCATTTGTCATAAAGTGTCCTGGATACAGTGTCTATGGATTATAGAAGGTGCATTCGCACCTTCTATAATCCATACCTCAATTTCCTCCCACCCACAGTCTTTTCACCATTTTCACAGTGTGATTTGGTTTAATTTGTACTCCTAAATCTTGTCATACAGCTACTGTGGAAATTAATGGCAGAAAAACAAAAAAATTTCTGAAATCTTATGGCTAATATGAAATACCTGGACTGTAAAACACACTATGTCTGTTTATTTTGTTTTGATCTTTTTTGGTGAAGTTATCGGCTTTAAAATATGACAGACCGTGACTGCATACCAAAAATATAAGTCTCTACGGTTGACTGAAGAAATTACTTTAAATCATCAATTATTAAAGGTTGTTTTGCTAACATTTGCTATCCAGCTAAATCAGGTTTAACATCAAGTGGATTTGATTTTGTGGACAACAGCTCAACATGTCAAACAAGACCTGACTCAAAAGAAACCTTTACAACAAATAAGGAAATCTTCACACATCTTCTGGTAATAAATAATTTGGCACTGTTCATCAAAAGTCATGTTTTGTATGAAATCAGACAAATGACCTTTAGCACCACCTGCATGCATCAACAAGCATTGGGCTGTACAGCTAATTGCCGGATGTGAATAAGGAATTGGGTCATTTGTTTGCTGTGCTTGCTTCAGCGTTTAGCGACACACACCCCTATCTTCTGCCATTAATTTGTCATAATGTTGAACAAACAGTCACATTCCCACATCGCACTTGCTCTGTATGACATAATGAAGCTGAGTCTACATGGAATGCAAAGATAAATCAGAAATTGGAGACGTCAAAGCCTGATGACCTGGACTTTAGTGCTGCCGCTAATGAACATAGATGATCCACACGAAAGAGATGTTTTGGGTTTCCTCGGCACCCGTACTGCGGACACAAAAGGACAAACCTGATAGAGGACAAGAAAGGGAATAAGAAATGAGTGTTGCTCATTAATTATAATATTATCTTTGGCTTTTAAACCACTTCTTGCCCCTTCTACTCTCTACATGTATAAATTATTGTTTGTGAGCTGCAGATGGGCTTAAGTAATCATTAAAAGCAATGTTTGATTCCATCAGCGAGAGAAGATTTTATTTTTTATTTTTACATAGTTCATCTATTTTGGTCCCAAAATAAAGTGCATCATTAATGCTGGCTGAATTTTTTATGAGATGATGGCAATGTTTTTTGTGCGAGAGGAAACGCAGCGGGGGGACAGCACGGCTTAAAATCTTAAAAGTTAATCCAGTTTCTTACCGATTGTTGCGGCCGCTGATTCCCTAAGTAGTTTAGCATCTACCAGCTGGCCATGACTAAACTTTACAACTCAGAAATACTGGGATACAACAAAGTAAGCCTCTTACTTAAAAATGTATTTAAATACGTATTGATCAGTGACTTAAATCCATACAATGCAGAACTTTGAACAACCTTGTAACAAAGTAAATCAGACTGGTTCTTTTGACATATAGCAAATTAACCGCCTTTATCCTAAATCCCAGCTTGATACAAGTTTATCCTCTTATCCACTGTATTCTTATTGGCCCTCATCTCTTTTGCTTTATCATTGCCCTGCCATTGGTATCATCCAGGCTTTACTTTCAAATTCTGCCACTAATACATTCTTTTTCATTTGGTCTTGCTTTGGCATTTTCTCATGTCGGCCACCTTTGCGGAAGCACACTGTTACGTAAAAAATAAATGACAGATTATTTCTGGGAAACACACTGGACATTCCAAGAACAGTGATGATTTGTACCAACGCGGTGGTCACGTCGTCATAGAGCAGCCTTATTCCACACTCTGCTTCCGATGCCTTCACATGTGAGTCAGAGATCGCCTGCTAATCCATCAGGATGTGAATTCTTGTCACCTTTCTCGGTTTGGTGAAAAAGTAGTTTTAACAAAGACTTTAGGCTTTTCTTAAGTATGAGGAAATAATGTCAAATGTGTAGTTCTTCACACCACATTGAAGCAAATGACAAAACTCCATCCACAGAAAGGGTCATGTTGATTTTACTGAATGATAAAACAATATAATGCTTTGATGATCCTGAAGACTTTTAGGAAAAAATAGACATGCTAAAAATGTTTGGTAAGTTGCCAGTTGTGTTGCATGTTGTACCAAAAATGATTTAATTTCAGAAAGTGACACCAGTTAAACATGGCGGTCATAGGTTTTTATTGCGTGAGTCAAAGTCTTTAATCTTGAGGACTGGAGTTGAAGACCCCTAAGCTGAAAAGAAGGCAGTCACAGATTGCTATGTGGTAAAATATAAGCTGAATTCCTTAAAAATGTACTTATGACCAATTTCTTTTAGTTTTTAAGTATTCCTCAGCCTCTTTGTGATTGCTGGAAAGCGTGCCAACACCTAGCTTGTTTGTGCGAGCGAGCACTTTGATGCAGTTTCCCTTTACACCACCAAACTGAGTTCATGATGAACAAGACATTTCAACAACTCATTCTTCTAGCTCGTGGCACAATGCTCAACTCATTCACCTTTCATGATGTTGCTTCTGTTTATTGATATTAACAATACATCGCTTCTCCTCTGTTCGTCTTGATTGGAATGCCTGCAGGCTCACCCGCTACTTTTCATCTCCTCCGACTCTCTCTTATAAGCAGAGGCTCTGTACCATCTTCAGTCAAATCGCTGTTTGGTGAGACGCGCTTGTACCCAAAATAGTTGTTGTTGTTCTACTCCGCAGCATCTGATTGTCAGGCCTTTGAATCTTGTCCCTGCTCCTCCAAAAACAGAAGAAGCACCCCTCCTTCCTAGCTCAAGTATCAACCAGGCAGCAGTGTCCTACATAAAAAAAAGAGAGGGGGGTGGGGGGTGCGACATGAAAACCCAAACAGCCTCCCTGGGGAAAGAACAACAAGGATAAGAAGACAGAAGATGAGGCAGGCAGAGCTAGCATACAAATTCAGAAGTGATATGCATGTGCATACACAGCTGCCCTCCTTCACAAACGTCTTATTGTCACTTCCTGTTTGCGCCTTCAGTCATCATCATTGTGTGATAGTGAGAAATTGTAGCTTTTGGACATTATGAACCGGTTCACAAACGATGAAAACACGAAAAGGCACTTAGAGACAAAACTCCGTGCACAAAAGCAGATGACCGAGATGGGGTAGACTTCCAAAAAAAAAATACAACGCTACGGAACGTGTGCAATTAGTGGGCAAGCAAGTGCTTACGCATGCGCTTCAGTTTAGTCTGGGGTGTTTTAGTTGGACAAAAGATTAAATTATAGTTCATCAAATGCGATTACAATTCCATTATGATCATTTTAAATAGATTCTACTAGAAAGAAAAATACTAAAACCGACCGATTCATCTGTAACAGAATAAGGCATACTACATCACAGGGTTATCCACACAAGACTTTCAATTGAGGCTTTTTTTTCTACATTGATATCATTTGTGAAACACCTCAGGGTGAATTGAGATAATCAAACAGCCAATCACAGAGGCCAGTCTGTTAGCAGGTTGAAATGAAGGGGGTGGCAGCAAAACATGCTAAAGTTGTCCTTATAACTCCACAAAGCCAGCGCCATGCACAAAATATATGAAAAATCAACAAGAATGTTAATGTTTTTTTTTTATGGCAAGGTCATCTAATATTAATCAAGAAGCCAATTTGAATTAACAGGAGTGAATTGAAGAGACTGTTACTCAGTTTTTGAAATCCTCCAAACAAAATACCTTTACTGGGAAACCGAGGTCCCACAATCTGAAGGAAGAGCGTAGACAGAGAATCCACATGACCTAATGTCCAGTGTGATGACTTTTAGTCAGCGATGGGTTGGCATGTCATCAACAGGTGCAACCAGCCATCATCTGGGGAACTTCAGAGTACTAAATGCTTTCTTCTGTTGAGAAGTGTAATTGAAATGCTAATGTCATTTTCCAACAAGACCTGTCAAATACACAAAAAGTTAGTTATATGGTAATTGTGCGTTACTGTCTTGGTCTGACCTTCAAAGTCATCTGACCGAAACCCCAAACAGACATAGTATTGTCAAAAGAAACATGAGGCACCAGAATCAACAGTGCATTTAACCCGATTAGACCAACCTGGACATGAGATGGAGGGATTAGAAAAACATATATGTTGCTTTGGTTTATTCTATTCATAAGAAAATGATTCCATTATCATTTAAAGACAACACTGTTGTTCTATGTCTTAAATAAATGTTGAACTGAGTCCATCATCCAACACAAAGGTCACAGATTTATGGCAGCTCTGGCATCCCATAAATAATGTCAATACAGCCACTGGCAGCACTTGACCCTCCATGCCTGCAAATAAGAGTCAGACAATTGTTTATTATGGTCAAAATGTGTCACTACTCTCCACTGCTTGCTTTTAAAACTCAAAATCTGCACTGTTTCATGAGAACTATTTATTCAAGTGTCCTCTAACTCAGTGGCATGAAGTAGATAAGTATTTTATGTTTTTTGTGTTTTCAACCAAATAAAATGTCCTGTGACATCATAGAAATGTAAAACTAGGCTGTTGAATTTTAGCATGGGCTTGCTGTAGGCCTGAAGTTTAAGCAAGAAATAAACAATTACGTTATTATATCCCAATTTTCAATAAATAAATGCATACGAGAAGGATACCATAAATTCAGGAAATTAATTAAAAATACGTCTGGTACCTGACTGGCTTTAAAGTGCCTTTTTCTCGGTAGCATAAATACACTCCAAGTGCAGCGTCAGGGTCAACCTGCACCATAATGGCAAATCAATATCACACAACTCCCACCAAGTTGAACGGTAATCTCTGCTTTTTGTCTCCTCACTGCTCTTTGTCTTCCTTGCACAAACAAGTGATATTTCAGATTCCGAGGACAGCCTCTGAGGAGGCAAAGTCAAAAACAGCTTCATTTCTCCCCTCCCCCACGGGAAAGCTGATGATGTTTAAAAGCACAATCTCAGGAGCAGACAACATGATTGATACTGCAACAGCTGCAAAGGGTGCCTCCCACGTAATGGAGATTTCAAATGAATCTATTGGTTTCTAAACATTGACCTGCAATTGCTGTGGAGTTTGGAAATTTCAGAAAGTTAAGAAGAAATCTTTACATTATGACCTGTTTTGGATACAAAATTTGGCATTTCAGTAATACACTGACTAATAAAAGAAGAAGGGGATCTCTGCAGTGGTGAGGAGGGAGGTTTCTGGATGTGGGAGGAGTTTGTGTAAGACGTGATTGTTTAAATTAACTAATAAAAGAAGAAGGGGATCTATGTGTGAGGTTGGATGTTCCATGATATGGATTAGACTTGTTGAAATCGGTACACCACAAAAGACCGTTGTTACTTTCCGTTTATAATCCTCAATCTAATCACAGGTCTGGTGGGAATGTTTAGACTCCAAGACCAGGCTGTTTGAGCAAATAATCCAATGTTCTGATTTTAGAAAGGTTATGCATGTGGGGTCAAATGTGAAGCCTTGAATTCCCCAGCGAAGATAGCTGGCCTATTTTTTGGTCTATCTATGCTAGATTCAGAAGGTCACCTTATGTGATGTGGAGAAAGTAGTTTGCCATCTAAAGGTGTTTTCTATTTCAGAGCAGAATTATCACGTTGAACAATTACAGTAAGTTGTCCATGTCTTGAAGTCGATCAACAGTGGTCTTGGCCTCTTTGTAATTTATAGTTTTGCTCATAAACAAACAGGTTCATGACGAGAATGCAGAGTGTGTTCAAAGCAGTAATCACAGCAAAAGGTTGCTACTTTGAAGAAGCTACAATATACGAATTATTTTCTGTTGTTTTACACGTGTGTTATTTCATAGTTTTGATGCCTTCAGCGTGAATCTATAATGTCAGTAGTCATGAAAAGAAAGGAAACTCATTTAATGAGAAGGTGTGTCCAAACTTTTGGTCTGTAATATTTTTATATCTATGTATATATATATATATATATATAAAGATATCTATATAGATATATATATATATATATATATAGATATTGTATTTACCCAGACATGAAATAAATTTAGCTTTGGAACATTTATGACAAAAAAGCTACACATGATGACTTTTGTAAGAGGACACAGTTTTCATTGTGTTGTGTTTTATAATAGCTCTCCTATAGATAATTAGGAAAAAGTAAAAAAAAAGTTATCATTTCAAGCAGTGTGTAACGTCCAAGTTATGAACCAGGGTAGCTTCATATGTTATGTATTTTCTGCACCACTTCTGAAAACTCATTCACCTGTAGTTTGTATATTATGCATTTGGAAAACTATTTGACCAGTCATGTTCACACTGCTGGTTCTCTTGTACAACCAGCATCCCCCCATTTTCTATAACTGCAATGCTATGTATTCCCATCAAGTATTCTGA
The DNA here is from genome assembly GCA_010277075.1 of Poeciliopsis retropinna. Taxonomy (NCBI): domain Eukaryota; kingdom Metazoa; phylum Chordata; class Actinopteri; order Cyprinodontiformes; family Poeciliidae; genus Poeciliopsis; species Poeciliopsis retropinna. The sequence continues at coordinate 3,674,233 of VMRM01000029.1, read as the reverse complement.
AGACATGCATTGCAACTGTCATCAATTAAAGTTATGATTGTAGGAATTCTGAATGAAGTCAGCTGAACATGTGCTGCAGAAGAATCAATAAGGTCATTTGAGTGTTTCTGCCATCTCATTGATGGACTTTAGGTCTGGTTGCATTTCATCGTATCCTGTTTTTGTTCCGGTATTTTTGAATGTTGAAATGGAAATGCCCACAAGCCAGTCTGTGGAGGATTATGAATGTTGGAAAACAACTATAATGTTTTATTTGAGATGCACGTTTTAGTTTGTATTTATACCACAAATACTTTTGTAAGAGCTGTTTAGAGAAACGGCAAATATTTTAATGTGATTTTCTTGCACAACTTCCCGTTAACTCTGCCATCCAGGACTTTCTTCATTTGACACAGTGAGAGATTTGTCATGTGCCTAATTTAGATATTCTATATTCTGGGTTTCCGGACCCACAGGGAAGGACATAATTGAATAGGCCGTGTCAAAGCCTCCCCCCCCACCACTTCACAAAAACCTCCCAGGGACATGCTAACGTTAATTATCTCCCATTGCAATATGGCCTAGTTTTATAATTACTGGTCCTGCCAAATTTACTACAACATCTAAACCTCTCACCAGACAGTTATTAATTTAGTGCTTGTGATCCAGAGTTGTGCTCTGTACATTTTGCCTACTTACCTTATTTACAGACGGAATTACAATATTTGTGCTTGAGGGTTTGATTGGGCTGGATGTCGCAATCACAGACGGAAGGGAAAAAAAGAGATATGCTCTTCATTAGCTGTGCATATCTTATCGGCATTAGTGTTCTCATTTTGGCATCAAAGGGCTGCGGTGTGCATTGTGAACATAAAGATTAATTCACTTGTCATGAGCGTCATGAAATAGACAGTTTAATGCATTTTTTGCAGCTCTGAAACATTCTACCCTCATAATGTTTGTGACCTAAAAGAACCTGAAATACAAAAAAAAAAACAAATTCATGAATATTTTAAATAAAACGCTGAAAAGTGTGGCATGCATTTGTATGTGACCCCCTTTTGTTTTGATGTCTGTAAATGAAATTGCTGCAAACATACTCTGCTCAGAGATAACTAAAATGGAAATTTGTGGTTTGTCAGAAAGCTAAAAGTACAGAGTACCAGAAACACACCATCTCCATGGTGAAGCAATGTGGTAGTAGCTTCCGATGCCAGAGTTTAATAACGGATTGGTAACATAAAAGTTTTCTATTGCATTATTTCATGCATTTAGTCTGTAAGGAGCTTGCATCTGTAAACAGTTTTCCTCTGTAAAATATTTAAAAGTAGTTTCATAAGTTTCCTCAAAAATACAGTTAAGAGCTACTTTAGTAAAGTTGTGTGTCTGTCAGAGGAGTTTGCTGGAAAAACTATAGGCAATAACTTTGAAAGGATCTCAAATTTTGCATTGGAGAGAAAAGTAAATAATGGAAGTGTAGTTAACATTTTAAAAAAGCAACAAAAAAAAGTGAGACAGATGAACTCCAGTTAAAATCTGAACAGACTTAAAAATGATTGAAGTTCAGAAATTGGACTAACTAAAAAATGTAAACACAAGGAGGGCATGAGTGGTGGGAATAAGTTAGCTAGATTAAAAATAGGAGATAGATGCTGAGTGAGGAGCTTGGAACCAGGAACAGACCAACCAACAATTATCACAACCGAAAAGCATAAGGAAATGTAAGATTTTGACATGAATTCAAAACCAACATTCAAGGCTAATGGTTGACTAATCTGTTGTTTAAGAGCATTTTGCGTTAAGAAATCTGCAGAAGTAGCACAAATTATTGCTGGAAACGTACAAACATGAGTGACGTTGCAACATGGCATCCAGGTTATCTTTAAGCCCTGACTGCCAGCTGAGTCTTTCTCTTGTCAAAGGAAGTTTGAGCAGACCCTTTGCTTTCCACATGGTGCTGTTAAAAGCATTTTTTTGTGCAATGGGATGTATTTGGTGTGGAGCATATGGAGTGAGACTTTTTAATTAAAAATTCAACAGCTGGATGAATTATTCTGTATCTCATCATGTTTTAAGAGCGTCAGGGAGAACTCAAAGACTGTGTAATGCTGACCAGAGGTGCTGCAGGAAAATATATTTCCCCCATTCATATAATTTATATTTGAATAAGTATGAAAGAGGGCCCAACTTGGAAAAAAAGTGTGATTTTAATAAAAATAAGCTGAATTATTGTATAGCCAATAATTATTTATTTCAAAATAATGAATGATTATTAGTACATCTGATGTGTTAATTCCAATTTTGGCCAAATCAGAGATTTGTTTTTTCAGAATGAAGTGTTTTGATTGTGCTCACTTTAAGAAGAAAGATCAGAGCATAATCATTACATTGACATAAATTTAATGTTCATGTGCAACTAACTGGCTTCAGAAACAAACCTTTAAAAATTTTTTTACAGATACATCAATAACTTTCAAAATGAATGTCCCCAAATGCATTTAATAAATGAATCAGCAATACTATTAGAAAGAATGGAAAATTATTCAGTTTTCAGGAGTCAAATGAGACTTATTGGCCTTATAATTACATAAAAAAAACTTTCTATAAGCGTATCCTAAAGTATTATGTACATATGTGACAAGCTACTTTCAGCTAATTCCTTCTACATTTTAGCAAGTGTTTTATTGTTAAAAGCTAATATTGTGAACAGTGAAAATCATGGATTATGTTCATTTGACCTTAAAAATCTCCAGTGTTTTGACAAACTAAAGTAAGTGCAGGAATTATTGGTAACATTATGCCCGGCCATGTTTAGCATAAGCGACACTTGTTGAGGCTTTAGCTGCAGATCTGAAATATACATATTTACAGGCATTTATTAACATCTGCTTTGACGTGGATCTCGACTCTATTTTGATAGTGTCAATGCTGTTGTTTTTGACAAGTTTTTCAGAGAAGGGATATGCAACATTTCCAAGTCCCTCTGCTAAACCTTTGCCCTCCAGTTGCTGAGCACGTGCTTCGCCTTTACCACAGGCTGGAGTCATTTTTATAGCTTCTATTACTGAGTGCTGTTCTAAAATTGAGGTTAGCAATTAAGAGACAAACCACTTACCTAGATTATATAAATGAATAAAGGTTAACAGCAAGCACACCCAAATATAGTTCAATAGAAGTAAAGTTCAGAAAAGAAGAGTTTAGTAGGTTTTTCCCCTGCAGATTACTCCCCAGGCATCTGGCCTACATGGTAAGGGCAGCGCATACCCAGTTAACCCTCTGATCAAACTTTAGAGTTCTGATTCCTCCCAGCAATAATCTGTATCATGTGGAGGATCCTCACCCATTATGAGCACTTGATAAATTAAAGCCGTATGGACTTATTTCCGATGTCCTACTTTTGGAAAATCAATGTGTGTGTGTAAATGTAGGAGTGGTAGGTAACAAAAAAACAAATCCGTATTTTCTGTGGCTTTCTTGTTGTGTCTTTAATATCTTGTATTGATCAGAGTACAAACTGATGCCCTGCTCTAGGTTTTTGTATGTTTCTTATTTATTAATGTTTTATTGACTGTTAGAAAATGCTAAGAACACCACATTTATTTATCCCTGGCATCTATAGACAGAACAAGTGTGAAAGATATGAAATTATCTAACTTTGTCAGTTCAATTAGACAAGTGAAACTGATAGATTCATATTATGCAGAGTGATAGATTTCAGAGGCTTATGTTGTGTACATTTGTAACATCAGGCAAAACACCAATGGAAAGTTTAGTGGAAGAAAGAGAGGTATTAGGCTGCATCCCGTTTCTTGTGTGGCTGAAGACACTTCTTGAAAATAAGGGCATGTTTAAAAGGATTTATTTGTACTTTATGTGACATCAACAGATTTTGATGAAACTATAGTTAGAAGAGTTGTGGGCTTGCGTTCAAGATACCATGCAAAATTTAGAAGGCAGTGCTTTTGATATGAGACTTAAAATGGTTTGTTAAAGAGTAATGCCTACTTTAACAAGCATAGTTTGCATGTAGAGCCTTTTCATAGCTCATATTGTTGTAATTTTTCTATAGTGGCTGGGATTTCCGTGTGGAGTCCACATATATACACTCATAAGCCAGAGCAAAGAGCTTCTTGTGTAAAGCAGGACAGAGTCGTGGGAGGTTTTATTGCTCCTCCCACCCGCCCCTCTGGTTTCACATACTTAAATATGTCATAGCTGTTTCAATGAAGAAAAAGAAAGTGATTTTTGGAAGTCTTTAAACTTTCATATGAATGTGCTTCAGAGAGATGTTTTAGACTACACGGGCGTCCCATGTCTCTGGTGAACCTGTTTCTCTGTAAAACTTGGGATTTTGAGAGGCAGAGGAGATAAAGCTTAGTTGGCATTATTGTCTTTTTTTGTTTTCCGCAAGTCTTGATTTGAAACCGGTAAAAGCAGGGTCATGACACAGAGCTGAACCCACTAATGCTCTCTGAGGGAAGGATCTGGACTGACTTTTCTCTTCTTTTTTCATGGGTAGCTGCTTCCACGCATTAGGGCAGTACTTGCTTGGCTGACAGATGAATTAGAATAATGAAGTCATCTCTGAGTGAATTATTCAAACATTTCTTTGGCTCTATGAGGCAGTTTGTGTGTAATGAAATAAATCTGGGAATTAAAATAGAGTACCTGACCCCTCCTTGTGGTTTTAACGTGAATGTCACAGTCGGGCATCGCTTTCCATCAAACTATTTCCTCAGATTTACGGCCTGTGAGCGGACGGTAAATCTGAAGCTGCTGTTGCAACTCGAGCGCGATCTGTAGTCATGTCACATCTTATTTGGATCATTTGTCAACCCTGAGTGCTTTTCAGTTTAGGTATCACCACCTTGACAGGTATCCTAATGACCTTTATAATTTTTTCCTTCTGAATGAAGATTTTGCTTATGACTTTGAAGGATTGTTTTGTTGGAGGGCAGAAAGTGTTTGGTACTTTTCCGTAAGCTTTTCTTCCCGTACAAACCGAGTAGGAATATTCTTTCTTGAGAAATGTGGCATACGGTGGTTTGCTGTGACCAAAAGACAGTGTTAAGAAAGAAGACTTCTAAGCTTTCCCCATCATTGTTGTCATTTATTCTGAAAAGTTTAACTGAAAGTCAAAGAAATAACACAGCAGAAATACAACTTTGTTTTAAAGGCATTTTAAATAAGTGTTACCAGTTATTGGTCTCTGGCTTTTGATGTGATTCCAAATGCTATTTTATGAATATCTAACAGTATTATCACCAGTTTTCCCTGTGGTGTAAACAATAACTCCTGTGAAAGCTCTGCATCTGCAGGCTTTTTAGCTTGTTCCCAGCAGGTGTTGGGCTTCCGTTGAGTTCGTAAAGACGCATGAAGTATAAATCCGTGTAAACCATGTGACTGACAGTTGTCCTGTTTGTCGTACTGTCTGGCAAGAGCCGAAAAACCCCAGTGTTGCTGTGGGTCTTAGTATGTGGAGAACGCAGTGGCAATGCAGAGTTTTTTGTGTATTGTCTTGCATGTGCAGATGTCATCAAGGCGACAGTTCAGGCAGCACCCCGCACCAATGAGGACAGCAAGTCCACCCACTCCAAAGTGAGCTGTTTGCAAAGAACTTGGTCCTCAGAGATGGGGGCCATGAAGGAAGGTGTCTTGGAGTTGCATTATGAGAAAAAAGACAGTGGAGGTAGACTCATATAGGAAGTGTGACTTGAAAAAGGAGGACCAACTATTCATAGCATAGATTAGAAGATGCTGAACAAGCAGCAGAGATTTGCTCAGGGAGTGAAATATGTAGTTTCAAGAGTATATACAAGTTGTGGATCATCAAAGCTGTATGAATAGGGTCGCAATTGCCCTTTACATTAGGAAATAAAATGCATGAAGAGGTTGAGAGTTTAAATTGATTGAGATGCAGTCAACAATGATTAGGGAGGCCATGGCATGTGCTGACGAGGTTTATGGAGATGCTGTCTTACCAGCTTGACCTCGCAACATGGCTAGAAGTGCCAATAGTTGCTCTAATGACATCAATTACGTCGATTGGGAGTAGAAAGTAGGAGAATGAATGAATGAATGAAAATAAAAAGTCGTCTTCTTCAAAGAAAGTAGGAGAATGAATGAATGAATGAAAATAAAAAGTCGTCTTCTTCAAAGAAAGTAGGAGAATGAATGAATGAATGAAAATAAAAAGTCGTCTTCTTCAAAGAAAGTAGGAGAATGAATGAATGAATGAAAATAAAAAGTCGTCTTCTTCAAAGAAAGTAGGAGAATGAATGAAAATAAAAAGTCTTCTTCTTCAAAGAAAGTAGGAGAATGAATGAATGAATGAAAATAAAAAGTCGTCTTCTTCAAAGAAAGTAGGAGAATGAATAGAAGAAATAAAAAGTCTTCTTCAAAGAAAGTAGGAGAGAATGAATAAAAAAATCTTCTTCAAAGAAAGTAGGTAGAATGAATGAGAATAAAAAGTCTTCTTCAAAGAAAGTAGGAGAATGAATGAGAATAAAAAGTCTTCTTCAAAGAAAGTAGGAGAATGAATGAGAATAAAAAGTCTTCTTCAAAGAAAGTAGGAGAATGAATGAGAATAAAAAGTCTTCTTCAAAGAAAGTAGGAGAATGAATGAGAATAAAAAGTCTTCTTCAAAGAAAGTAGGAGAATGAATGAGAATAAAACTTCTTCTTCAAAGAAAGTAGGAGAATGAATGAGAATAAAACTTCTTCTTCAAAGAAAGTAGGAGAATGAATGAGAATAAAACTTCTTCTTCAAAGAAAGTAGGAGAATGAATGAGAATAAAAATCTTCTTCAAAGAAAGTAGGAGAATGAATGAGAATAAAATTCTTCTTCAAAGAAAGTAGGAGTAATGAATGACTGAATAAAATTCTTCTTCAAGTAAATGTAGCATCTTAGATAAACAAGTTCTTCTTCAAGTATAATGTGCATTGCTTCTTACATTAGATAAAATTCTTCTTCTTCAAGTATACTTATTCTTATGAATGCAGTAACTAATATTACTTCTTCTTCTTCAGAATAGGAGATGCATGATAAACTTCTTCTTCTCTTCAACATGAAGTAGAGATGCAATAATAAACTTCTTCTTCTTTCATAAGAAAGTATTTGCTATTGATGAAATAAATTCTTCTTCAAAGTATAGTGATGAATGAGAATAAATTCTTCTTCTTCTTCTTACAGTTCTTGGAGATTGTCTTCTTCTTCGAAAGTCTAGAGTTGAATATCTTCTTCTCTTCTTCTTTCTTCTTATTCTTCTGTCTTTCTTTTCTTCTTCTTCTTCTTTCTTCTCTTCTTTCTTCTTCTTTGTTCTTTTCTTCTTCTTTCTTCTTCTTCTTCTTCTTCTTCTTCTTCTCTTCTTCTTCTTCTTCTCTATTCTTCTTCTTCTCTTCTTTATTCTTTCTTCTTCTTATTCTTCTTCTTCTTCTTTTCTTCTTCTTTTCTTCTTTTTTTTCTTCTTTCTTCTTCTTCTCTTCTTCTTCTTTCTTCTTCTTCTTCTTTCTTTCTTTTCTTCTTCTCTTCTTCTTTTCTTCTTTCTTCTTCTTCTTCTTCTTCTTCTTCTTCTTCTCTCTTCTTTCTCTTCTTCTTCTTCTTCTTCTTCTTCTTCTCTTCTTCTTCTTCTCTTCTTCTTCTTCTTCTTTCTTCTTCTTCTTCTTCTTTTCTTTCTTCTTCTTCTTCTTCTTCTTCTCTTCTTCTTCTTCTTTTCTTCTTCTTTTCTTTTTCTTCTTCTTCTTTCTTCTTCTTCTTCTTCTTCTTCTTCTCTTCTTCTTCTTCTTCTTCTTCTTCTTCTTCTTCTTTCTTTCTTCTTCTTCTTTCTTCTTCTTCTTCTTCTTCTTCTTCTTCTTCTTCTTTCTTCTTCTTCTTCTTCTTCTTCTTCTTCTTCTTCTTCTTCTTCTTCTTCTTCTCTTCTTCTTCTTCTTCTTCTTCTTCTTCTTCTTCTTCTTCTTCTTCTTCTCTCTTCTTTCTTCTTCTTCTTCTTCTTCTCTTCTCTTCTTCTTCTTTCTTCTTTTCTTCTTCTTCTTCTCTTCTCTTCTTCTTCTTCTTTCTCTTCTTCTTTTCTTCTTTCTTTTTTCTTCTTCTTCTTTTCTTCTTCTTCTCTTCTTCTTCTTCTTCTTTCTTCTTCTTTCTCTCTTCTTCTTCTTTTCTCTTCTTCTTCTCTTTCTTCTTCTTCTTCTTCTCTTCTTCTTCTTTCTTCTTCTTCTTCTTCTTCTTCTTCTCTTCTTCTTTCTTCTTCTTCTTCTTCTTCTTCTTTTCTTCTTCTTTTCTTCTTCTTCTTCTTCTTCTTCTTCTTCTCTTCTTCTTCTTCTTCTTCTTCTTCTTCTTTCTTCTTCTCTTCTTCTTCTTCTTCTTCTTCTCTTCTGGAGGAGGAGGCACAGGATTCGAACCACAATCCTTCAGAACCACAAACCAACTCCATAACCTCTCAGCCAACCACCCACATGCTGAACCTTTTCTCGGAACTTCTACAAGTACCACAAACACTCTCCTAAATGTTTAAAACTTCTAACCAGGTCTTGACCCCCCAACCATTGAGACTGAAACTCAGTCTTTATCCACTACACCATTCAAGCACTACACACAATTCACACTATAACATATACACATACCTCACTTTCCATATAAACATTTTAAAAACATGCCTTAGCCTGGTCTTGAACCAGCAACACAGTCCTTACCCACCCAAGCACGACAAAGATGCCACCTCAACTCCTCCACAGTCACTTTTAATGTACTTCAACATTTAAAACTAACCATCTTCTACATAATCTCCTTACAAGAAATATAATGACATTGCTTTAAAATACAACATGTTTTAAAAACCATTGTTATACAATATTTCTGTCTAAGAACACATCCACAATTTTAACTATTGCCTTTTATGGACTACTACTCTATATAAAGCTGTATTTAGTAAACCCACTCTGGTACAACACCACAAATCTGCTTCAAAGTCACATTATAAACATTCATGCTACAAATAAAGTTCTCAACCAACCACTTAAACAAATCCTATCACAGCAGTACTACTTGAACAACATGTTATTCACTGCTATTTCATTAACATCCAGGCTATGAACTTCTTCCAGAAACAAGTCTTCCACAGCATGAAATCCTTCACCTGCAATGACAAGATTAAGACAATACAAACCAATCAACTTTCTTTTTTTAACCCAGAAAGAATCCATAACAACATCTGTCACTTCACCAAAATACACTGGCTACATAACTCTACATCTCTCCAAATAAATATTACTCTTGTGTCATACATACTATACACTTCCTCATGCATTTCAAAAAAGACCTGTATGTAATTATTTTATTCACATATAACAACACCCCAATACATATTTACTTTCATAAATGCACAGACAACAGTTCATATTTTTGTTCAAGCAAGTTCATAAAATAACTAGACACCCAACTCCACAATTCTCCTTTACTGAACTTTATTGAGCTCTTCATGTTTCTCCATACATATAAAGTCACATGTGGTTTTCTACAAAGATACACATTACATTAACTTGCAGATAAACACTTGGGAACACAAACAAGATATTACTATAAACTGCCTAATATCACATCATAATGAATCACCACAAGAAGATGGCAGACACAGTTTAACTCTACAACATAACCTTTTTTGTTTCTACTAACACACTTACAGTCTCTTATCAATTTCACACTCATTAAACTGCTTCTCAACTTTCATTCCATCTGAATACAAACCTGATAACCTCTAAAATTTCTACCTTCTTTCTAATACTTCTCATTTTAAGAATCCCCACTTACAATTTCTACTGAATCTGATAACACACTGACAATCCTCCTTAATTCAAACCAGATCTACACAACTTCTAAAAACAACCAATTGTTTTTATCTAACCAGTTCCCTTTTCAATTCAGCTTATCTTAAATACTAAACATTCTTTACATTCCCACAACATACTAACAAATACTTCTCTTACTTTACCAATAACACATTTGTTCTTACTATGTTGGACATTTCAGGAACTTCTCCATTAACAGCAACAACAATTACTTTCTTCTACTAACAATTTTTTTTCCTCTTTGATACAATTTTCTAATTTAACATTATACTTCTTTATTTGACCTGACACTACTTTAACTCCACCCTAACAACTTCAATCTCATATTATAACACTGGATTTCTGTCCTCATTTACTGAACAATAGCTAAAACTAAACAGAACATCCTGGAAGATAATGTGTTTTCTGATAACACAATATCTGTTTGTCGCATTTTTATCCAACAACTCAACACCCTAAATGAGTTATCATGCTGCACCAGCTAATGATATGGCGGTAGATGTTCATTTATAGAAGCTGGACAGCTACACATCAATGGCATAAAGCTCTTTCATAATCACATGTTCCTGCTTTCTACCGGAGTTGTTTCCCCTTTGGCCAATTACATTGGTGTTTAAGTATTATTACTAACATACCTGTAGAAACCAATCATGATTCACATTTTAAAATGTTATCACCCAAAGAGCCTTGAACTCAAACATCAAAGGCACATAACCATCCTATCTTCAAAGAAACGCACCTTTGGCCTCTTCCACAACTTTATTTTAACTAAATGCCAACCTCCAAAATTATTACTTTTATCTTTATTTGTTTCACTTACACATTTTGCCTTAAAACATCAGTAAATGTTAAGACTTTTCTTTTGCCAACCTCAAAAAACCACTTATCTGTCCTCCTAATCTTCTACTTGCAAATCTGTACATCTTCATCATTTACAAATAAGTTCTTGCACCTTCTTTTCTGATGTTGAAAACAGAGGCAGCATTAGTCATATGTACTGCTCCGTACCACGCTTGAACAAAATCATATGAAGCTTAATTTGGTGCTAAGCTCACAGCAACATCAAATTGCACTACTTCTACTATTCACCAGGACAGTTTTCATCCTCCTCCAAGGAACCAGTTAAACTCTGGCTTTATATTTAACTGTCCTTTTTATTTTTGAGTATATTTTGCCAAGACATAAATGCCACTCTTGCTATCTAAAAGTTACCCTCGTTCTCAGTTGACAGATTTATAAACTAAGAACTCTGAAGAGCTGGTTCATGACACAGGGTTCTTTGATTTGACTAATGGCATTGATTACTACAAGGTGAATCATAGACTTTTTTTTGTCCCTCCACTTTTGATTTCTTTACTTTAGTTCAATATTTCCTAAGAAATCAGGAAAAGTAAGAGATCTTATTTAATTATCATTACATCTAAATAACTAGGGTTATTTAAGGACCTAAACAATTCCACACACAGAGATTTTGCATTTCCTGCAGAAGGATCTCAGGCTTCCTCTCTGCTTTAGCCACAATGACTTTTCTCAGGATTGTACATTTGCATGGATACACATCAGGAGTCACAGAACTTGCATGCCAAGTCCCTGCTTCACCTCAGGAATCTGCCTCCAGAAAACTCTGGCAACAACATGGTAATAATGCACAAATATTTCAAAATTCAATCAGACTGACACCTTGACTAAGCATGCAATTGAAGAAACCACTATGTATGTAACAATTCTATTATTGCTTATCTCTTTAGCATTGAGCCCTGTGCAGCCAGTAATATCTATGGAACATTTATTTTCCTCAGATCTCCTGAACCATTTCAGACAAACTATAACACCCCCAAGGTCTACAGATTCTAGGTAATAACAAAAATTAGATTTATTACAAATGTCTACTCAGCCTAAATAACCCAAAAGGACTAAGAGAAAACCCATACAATTCAAAACATACAGAGCACCAATCCTCCCAAAACAGTAGCTTCTGAAAACAAACAACAAAAGGTTACCAAAAGCAGTTGCAAAGAAAGATGGGGAACAGCTGAACAAAACCTCTTCCTACAAGCTGTCCCCCTGGACAAATGTTTCCAGAGCCTTTTATAGGAAAAGGTGACGGTCATTAACCATCTGATTGGCTTGCTGTCCTCTGCCAGTCCAATGAGGTGTAGCGCTTCCAGGCAGCCAATCAGAGGATGATGTGTCATCAGTTGAACCTATATAAAAAAAAAAAAGACCCTCAAGGGGCCGTAACACAAACTCATTTAGATTTGTTTCACAGCTTAGAAAAAGCAAGCATCTACATCACTACTTTCACACAATTTGAGTTGATGACTACAATCCTGTCCAACTTAGCCTGTGTATTATTTATAGTCGCAACATTCATGAAAGTTTGTCACAAAACTATGAATAGCACTAATGCTTTACAACAATTTCTACAATAAAGGTTCTCAGTAACCCAAAGAGAATCCTCTTGACATTGAAAAGTTGTCTATCTAAATTAGTTGTTTATGGACACACATTTAGACTATAAAGTTTGTAGTAATTTCCTTCTTTCAAATAGCTAGAATACATTAGAAACTTCTTAATCAATTGGGCACTTTCTATTACTTAGCTGAATAATATCCATTCATTTATGATTTCAGTTCAGCAGCTATAAGAACCACCACCAACATCATTATAACTCTATATAATAACATTAACACCGTTTTCTTTGGACACACAAAAATGGTGTTTGTACTGATGACACAGTCAGGAGAAGGGTAGTCATGTTATTTCTTTAAACTCTTAAATGTGAAACACTAATATTTTAGAGACTGAAGAGATCCTGACATTTGAACAAAAACAATTAAAAGGATAAAAAAAAGGACAAAAATCATCACAGATGCAGCCAAGAGCCCCAACTTAACCCATAATTTCTATCATGACATGGCTGCTGGTTAGGAAGCACTGCCTGCATTTTCAGTCATCCCAACCTGGCCACATAGTTTGTCTTTTTTAATGTGCTCCACTTCTTTTATGCATACATAGATTTTTTTTAATTTACACCTCACAAACTACACAAGAAATCATAATACTTCACTCCCTCTATTTGTACAGCTTTTTGAAAGTTGATTTTTATATTCTGCCTTGTGGAAGTGCTACTAAATTCATCATTATTGCTGCATACATGCAGACAAGGTTAGTGTCAGCTTTGGCCATGTAATTTTTTTTTTCCCAAGAGGAAGAGATGGATGAAGAGGATGAAAACAGAGGAGGTGAAGAATCATTCAACAAAAGTGTGTCAGGTACAGTGTGAGGGATCAGAATGGAATTATGTCTTTCGTCGACATTATATTCACCTCTTAAGATCAAAGGATTGTGGTCAAAAGATAGGTTTTAGCTAAATTGTTCTGGTCTAGGGAAGTTAAGATGCTGTCATATAGATTAAAGTAGTAACATTTTGTTGGAGGATTTCAATATGAAATAGGTCTGTACATAACTTGGGAGATTGTTTTTGTTCTCTGATTGTTCAAAGTTGCTGGTTTCCTTTTTTTTGCTTAATACATACACACACAGTTGTATTGATTATGGAAACAAACATGTTCTTAAAAATGTCGGCACTATAAACTGATATGTGCACATCCACTAAACAGTACTGCATCTGTGGTTTTACTTTATTTTTTTTTCTCTTGCTCTTTTACTCAATAGTCTTCTCTCCCTAATGCTTTTTAAGGTTGTTGGGCTGATGATGCACTCTGTTTGTAATTATCTGCACAGCTCATAAATTATATTATGTTCATATCATAAGAGGCAACATTGTTGCCCACAAAACAGCCATCTTCTGCTGGCAGCCCCACCGGGAATAGTTCCCCACTGTATTTTCAATGTTCTCTTTTTCCATCACTGGCCTGATTCACTTTGGTTTCCTTCGGGCACAACATCTGGAGCGCCGACATTCTAAAGTAGTGACAACATAGGTTTTGCTTTAAATTTTTTGGTGTTGCTCATTTCCAAACTTGCATTGGTCAAACCACAAATACATCTCAAAAACATAGAATACCACTGAAACATTTGAATATGTAGTTTTACATATGACCCTGTATTTATAACTTCCAAGCTCAGACAATATGTAAAGGTTATAAAATGACTGCAAAGACATGAGCTTTATTTTGTAGGACAAATGTTCTTAAACACAGTATTTATCAACGGTCTACAGTTAAAATGTACCAATGTTCTGTGATTGTGCTTTCTCCTTTATTAGTATTGCTGCCTTCTTTTGAGATCATTATGTAGGCCATGTTTTGCTTGGAAAAGGGAAAAAAACATACACAGATCAAGGTCATTTCAGGCCATTTTCTGATGCACAGCCCTTTTGTCACAATTTGTATTCGATTTCATCAGCTTGTTAGCCTTTCAGCGGATATTCATCTAATGTGACTAAACTGACTAATGGAGCCAGGTTCTTTTTCAAGGACGGTAGGAGTGAACAATAGCCCAAACATTAATCAATTTCCTTCTTTCGCCTACCTCTTCTATTGAAAACTGGAAAATGCAGTTGCTACAATGACACATAAGATCATACATTATGGTACGTGCAAACCTTTATTTCTTGTCTCACTTTTGTTCACACATTTATACTTTTAGTTGCTGAAAAACTCATTTAAAGTAAATATGCTTGGATGACTTGTATTTAAGTGCTTCTGTTTTTTTTTTTTTGGGGGGGGGGGTTTCACTTTGCTACAACTCATGAGAGGTCCCTCTAGCTCATGCTACCTCTAGAGATTGCATGATGTGATTTCACTTGATAGCCGGTTGACTGAGGCGTCGCTGTAAGTCTAGCTGTTGCACTCAAGTACTTTGCCAACAAAGTCCACCATCTCAAAGGCAATAAAATGGATGGCATATTCTGCCATTTAGTACAAACACACTTTAACACATCTCAACTATCATAACTTCATAGTGGAAACCACCTAGAGGTTTTAATTGGAACTGCATTCCTGCCAACCTTGTAGTAGTGATTTGAATTTTCAAAAATGTACTGACAACTTTATCCTGGTACACATAATGCTACCAAGTCCTTCATGTTTTCTCAGAATAATAGACAACAATGGATAACCAAATACATAGCCTCACCACTTTTTGACACATTTACTCAAGATTAACTAACCTTTTCGGTTCCCACATCTTCTGTCTGTTGGAGGGTTGTGTCATATTTGATGTACTGGTTTACATTACAGTAAAATAATTAAAATGGCCCAGTCAAAATTCAGACATTAATCTACTAGAGACATTTGAAAATATTTCTTCTGAAAACAATAGCTTACAGCAAACAATGTTTTCACATATAACAGAGTGATCGGGCTTCACAAATTCACATCACGTTTTAAATGTTACCATGAAAAATGCTTTCCTAGAAACACACAGGCCAATTGCTAATCAATTTTCTTAACTATATGATTGCACACCCTCACAAGTAGCTATGTACAATGCAGAATATCAGAAGTTTGCTTGCAGTGCATATATTTCCTGTACATGGTCCCATTGAAGCATGATAAAAAACAGTTTTAAAACCTTATGAGGGGAAGATATAAATAACCCCTCCCTTCTTCTAAGGGACTGTAATCACAGTTTCTAGACCCTCACCTCCGGCGGTCTTAATCAAGGAGACAAAAAACCCTGCTTCTGTAGTCATGTATAACAACATTGCATAGAATCAATAGATTGAGATTATGCAGGTTTGTCCTCCTTATTGTGAACAACAGCAACAATAAAATGTCTTTCTTGACTTTACCCACTCCGATCAATACTGCATCCTTTCCCCTGATGTTGCTGCCCCAATTTTTCTTTTTTTTTGGGTCCTATTTTTGTAATAACATGGATCATTCCCTAAAGCCTTTCACTGCTTTCATTGGAACACTCTCTTTGCTCCTTCGTATGGTCTCATTAAAATTAAATGTGATTTCTCTGAACGTTTCATTTACTATTGGTTTGAGCTGTAAACTCAAAAAGTATGACATATCTAGCCTCATTCTGTTAGACAATTTATTTTCCTAAACTTCTAAGTAAAACATTTGGACCATTTCTCTGGTTTATTTCATTGTAAATAGCTAAGGCATTCCCCCAACATTTTCAGATTATATAACCTCAAGCTTTAACACTTATGATAGACCAACTAAAATGCAACTACTTGTTAATTTTAAGGAAACCAATGCATTTTGTTCTATAAAGACAAATCTGGTGCATTTAGCATTCAATTATTCAGCTACGATAACTAAATATAACTCATACCTAATGGTGGGAAGCACTAACCCTAAAGCAAAAATCATAAACATTAGTTCTGTTATCACTAAAATAGTCTACCAAGATGGTGTTCAGCTAATACAACAGGTGTTACATTGCATGAAAAACTTGAGGTAACAGAAACACAGCATAAACACTCTTCACCCATTTCACAATAAAAGTATGAATATTGAACAAATCCTTCACACAGATGGGAAACTGCATTCATCTAAAAGTTTACAAAACAGCCAGACGTTAAAATTTATCTGGCCTAAGAATAGCTTTGTGAACCATGAAGCACTTGTGCAAGTTGTTTTCCCAGCTACCACACTTAATATGCTCAACAAAATGTTATCTCTGCTTTCAAAGCATTAGCAGAATTCATAGCATTAATCAGGACATAGTCAACACATGTTAAGCAAAGAAGCAACCAAAAGCCTTGTTTTAACTCTGGCGCAGCTACAGAGATTCACAGCAGACTGGGAATCCATTGACAGAATAACTATTAGTCATGACAATATTGTCAAAGTCAAACAATGCAAAGATACTTATCATACATCCTATTTGCTGTTTTCTACAAGAACTCTTATGGGACTTGGGGCAGCATTGTGCTCTGGTCAGAACACAACACAGTGAAACTTATTGACCTACATACAAAATATTTAGTGGCACAGAATCCAACCATGTTCACGACTTAGAATAACATGGACAAAAAAAACCACATGACAATGTTTGTCAAAAGCAGAACAAAAAATGTAACTTGTAGAGTTTCGATCATTATATCAAAATAACTCTGTCTAGACATACTGTGAAAGACAGTCTGCCTGTATGCAACACAAGGTGATTCTACAAAGCTTCCATACAGGTTGCCTGACATCACATTTCTTATTTATATTCTACAATGTATGGTAAACGATGTTATTTAACTATTCATTACACAACTATGCAACACTGCTGCTCTATTTGTTTGTGGATGTTAAATGAAAAGGAGGAATGTTCATGGTGCATGAATATTTTTGCAAGGCCCCATTCTCAGAAGAAGAAAGGTGTTTCAAGGTTTTTTTATGCATGTGTTCCAGGATCCATCACATCCTCCTCATTATAATCTAACACCCACCCTGAGTCACTGCCCAGTCGGAGCCCACTCAAATTTGAAGGCCGCACTGTTGTGAACGTGACCGACTCAAACATTTCAGAAACTGTCAATGGCTCGCTCCAAGTTCTCCAAATAGTCCCCCCACACCTCCCGACCAAACCCATCAGACACTCATCGGCTCGCTCATTCTTGGCATCGTACGTTGCCAAGTTAATATTTATACCCTGTGCTTACAGTACTAGAGGATTTTTACACATCGACTACAATGACAACAGCACAAGTGATGTGGCACATTGTGTGGGAGGACTGCTGGAGTGGCTGGAAAATGGGACATCGGGCCTTTGTTTTTACCTCTAAATATATGAAATTCAGCTTCCTGTGGCTGTACGCAGACACCATGAGGGTGACAGAGGGAGAATGACATAATCAGTCCTTGGAGAGGCATATTTTCTTTTGTTGGTGTCTTAAGCTTTTAATGCCCTCTTGCTGACACTTTATAAATTGCAATTTAAAATGGAGGCCGCCTAAGAAAAGCCTGTAAAAATGACGCTTTTGCTTTGTCAGTTCTTCATTCGACTATGCATCATTCATCCTTCATCTTCCAAATAGAATAACAGAAGAGAAATAGAAATACTCCTTATTACAATATTCAAACAAAAGTCACAATATAACTTAAAGCTAAACAAAAAATTAGTTCTGGAGAAATCAAACTCAAAGTCTATCTTTTGTAGTGATGCTTTTAAATATAAAAAATATGCTTCTGTGCACTCCTGTCAATACAATTTTATGCAGCTCATTCACTCAATAAGACATTAGTTAAATTTTTGACCAAAAACATACTAAATGCAGCCATTAAATATTGACAAATATCCAATTCTACTCACATTAAGGATTAACGCTACTGATTTCCTAAATATTTGCTCTGAAATATGACAACATTTTAACACAAAAAACTGGAGCATTTACGTTTCTCTGTTGTACTTTTGAACCACTCTATATTTCTGCACCTCCACCATAAGTGGTCTTAAAATTAAAATGTCTGTTAAAATTACAAAAGACAAATTACTCCATTACTTCCAATGGAGAACTTTACCATTACAATGACTTTGAAACTAATTTCCATGTAGTGCATAACACTCTGCATCTATCTTGGTCAATGCAATTGAAATGAAAAATTCATTGAATACAGACTTCTTTCTGACATTGTCCAAAGTACGTCTAGCACAACTTGCAAATGATTTTACATTTTAAAATGTTACTTCCTCTCTTCGATATTTCAGTAACAACGCCATATCTGTAATTTGGAGGATATTACCATTCTACCCAGTCCTGAGCCCTACTTCACAGGAAGCCATCACATACCATAAACAACCACAGTTGTGTGCGTGTTCAGATGGTCAGTGAAACTAATTCTCCATCACATTATTTGTGTATTTCATGTGACTTCAAGTACATGTACAGTTTACTTTCTGGTTAATTTTTCTTCATCTTTGAGTGGTCTTCGTCTGGGGTAAATGGGGCCTAAAGAAAGTGACTAACATCTTAGTCACTGCAATCTTTTTACATGGTGGTGGATAGTGAACTTCTACTCATTTGTCTAAAAGTAATAAATTTTTTTTTTTTTCTCATTTTCACCATAATCTGGGTAGACAAAGTATTAAAAACATAATCATGATCAGTGCTTCAGTGGCATCTTCTATATTTTACATAATGTCTTTCTCAATAGTAGCAATGACAAAGTCTGAGGGTAAAATTAATTTAAATTAAACCACACAGTTATTATGTTTTTGCCACCATATGCATGGGTTTCCTTCCTTCCAGGAAAATACTTCTGGTCAGGGTGTAAGGATGTGTCAGATCAGCATGTTCATATCTGATCTCAAAAGCGAGGGTTAAAACGTGGGAATCTCTTTGGTTTGGTCCTGCTTCTAACAGATGCTCTTAGATCCCCTCAGATTATTATCTGGCCAGGTGAGAGACTCGGTAAACGCCTCAGAGTTTTTATCCTCTCTTTTGATGTAGTCTTTTGTAGTTTTTTTTTTTTTTGCTTCCCTGATTCCCTGCTGTTACAGAGTGCAGTAATGTCAGGGTCTTCAGAAATGCTCGGGTGTGTGCCAAATGTCAACGTCACTGAGGATATTTGCTTCACCTGCAACAATTGCATAATATAAAGATCAACACAGTGAATGACTCGTCTTATTGGTGATCATAAAGAGCCTTACAACAGCGATAGATTTAGAAAAAAATTTCAATGAAATAACACTTAGAAGTGTATTACAGATCAGAATTTCTCTGTGTAGGTAAGCCTCTGTCCACTTCAGCAGGGTTGCCATAGATTGCTGTCTTCTCCACAACCAGGTATTCTGGGAATTAACTGCCTGCGGGCATTAACTGTGTGGCTGCCAGGTGAAACTTGGCTTTTGAGACCTTTGGTCTCAGCACTCTCATTACTGTCGTTTTCAGTTGTAGTTGCTTTCAGACAAAGAGGACTTCAGATCAGCTCTAAAATCAAACTCCGTACTGCAACACTAAACGTATAGAGTAGTTGTTTGGTGGAGACAGCACAACATAGATTTTTATCTTCCCTACAGGGATGGTGGGACACAAATTAGAGCTTCTGTAAAAGGTACATAGTTTAAATTAATTTACCATAGGATAAACTCAAAGGGTTTCTAAACAAAATCACATCTGGGTGTATAGAAACAGTAACTCTTAGTTTCTGGAAGGTAATGGATGGATGGTTAGGTAATGGACTCGAAGCATGCTATTTATATTCATTTTCACGTCTGAAGTCAATAAATATATCAACAATTGCGAAAGGAATAAAGTGAGCACAATACAGCCGATGAGAATGCTGATGGCATACTGAATTCCACAGAGGGGTATTATTGTTTATCACAAAGGCTACCCAGGTGAAAGACTGAAGCAAATTTGAAGAGAATTAACTTGGAGACCCAACAAACCAGCATTCTGCCTTAAAGGTGCTTCGTCAAAGTACAAGGAGATCGGGCAAAGACCACTTCATTCAAAGAACATCTAAAACACACACGGTTCTGGAGTTGGCCACCCCTGAGGGAAGTTCTGATCCATTTCTGAACAACAACAACATAATACAATATACTATATTTGACAGCATTTATTCCAGACTTTAAATCAGTACAAATCTACAATTTCAACATATTTTCTTAACTTTTGTCACACTACTCAAACTATAAGTCCATCTACACTTACAACTTCTGTAACAACATCCAGTTTAGTTCACTTCAAGCATACGTGTGGTTTTAAGGACAGTTACAGCACTAATTGAAGCTTTTTCCATTCTTTACACTTACACAGAGTAAAAAAGAACAAGGTGATTGTAACAATTACTATTATCTGTGTGCTTCCCAGAATATTTTGTTTTGACAACCAAACTGACAGTCACCCTGAAGGTTTGACTATTCACTCCCTTCCTGGGTCGTATGTCCTTTCAAACATCGTGCCACACGAGAGTACCAGCAGTCATACTCCGCAGTTCCATATTAAATATCTTCAAATGATCTTATCTTTTGGTGTCAAATGAGTTACTTTTTTTTTTTTTTGGTCATTTTGTAACATTTGTAATGCTTAGGAACAATAACATGGACTACAATTTCTTTCGTGTTTTAATAACATTTGGATATTTCACTTTAAAATGCAATATTTTCTCTTCAGGTCAGCAAAGATAAGCCTATGTTCCTTCAAAATGTCAATATTTTATTCTTCCTCCTTTTTAAGCATCTACATAGTTTTGAACTTAGTTGTAGCTTACAAAGTGCACTGACATTTTCATCAAGTTCTTTGTATGAGCAGACAATAACTACAAAACAAGCATATTAATTGTAACTCTGTTATTTTAATCTACAAGCTAATACTTCCAAACATTTCTATTTGGACGGACTCCTTTTTGCCCAATAAACTGACTGTATAAAAGCATAGCAGAGATATGTAACCGTCGGCAACAGTCTCAGACATGGCTTGTTGTCGGATCAAATATTAAGTCCTCCAGACAGCTTGGATCTGGGAGTAAATTAGAAGAATAAAACTGGCATTTTGGGATCCTCAAGGCCCTGTCACAAATGACTCACACCGCTGTGTGTTCTGTCCTAGGAAGAAAAAATAAATAAATAAATAAAACGGAAATACTAAAATGAAATGTTTGAGGAACATTTTGTCCCTGTCTGAGCCTTTAAAACGGATGACGCGGTGAACACCTTGTGATAAATTTACACATCAGAAGCATGTGTTTATTACGGCAGGTTTGATGTTTGACTGATGATTCCTGTGACCCAGATATTTTTTTTTTTCCATCCGCTACAAATATCACTGTATGTTTAGCTCTTATAGAAGTATAAGAGACATAAAAGGGACGATTTAGAGATGGATGGTACTTTGCTGTTTGTGGCCGACGGTTTAAAAATAACTTTGCTCTGCCCAAACATATGTTCTTTTAGGCTGAAGGATTTAATGACTCACCCAAGACGACGAGCAACAGATAAGATTTTTACCCTCCCTCTTTCACCAAAGCACAGGATCATTTACTCCACACGGTGCCGATGATTTTTCAATTTCCATGTTCCTCCTGGGTTTCCTGAAACATATTGAGACTCCTGCCCTGAGTAATGGCTTTTTGTGACTGTCGAGGTTGCTTCTAGTTACAATTTACAGCCACCGCTATCTTCAGAAAGCACTGTCGAATACACATGTTTCAACAACTATATCAGAGAGGTGACAGGCATGGCTGGAACAAAATGGACACATGTCTTGCTGCGGTGGCTGGGGGCGGTTTTTGAAAATGTGCCAAACTCCTCTTACACTAACAAATGCATTAATTCTGACATCTACAGAACTCAAACTTTGCCATTATTTTTGAAAAAATGAGACAACCCAAGCTGTGAAAATGTTGGCTTCCATAGTATTTTACTGTGTAATTTCCTGCACAAATGACCTGCGGGGCTCCAGGTGTCATTAGAAACATACTTTGGCGCTATGTGCTTTATTGCCACGGTTAATTTTATGAGGGCCGTTAAGCTAAGTGGAGCTTTATGCTGCCAGCAGCCATGCTGGTTGAATCAGCGGTTTGTTAAGAGTCTAAACAACACCCTCAAAACCCATCCCTCCAAACAAAAAACGGAGAATATATAGTTGTTAAAGTTTGGTTTGCGGCTCTCAAAAAATTTTAGATCACCACTTAAGTCATGCGTGACAAAGTCATGAGGTTTAAAGCTGGAGATTTGCTGTCTGGGAAAATCTAATCAGGATAAACTATCACTAGAAAGAGATTAATGTATTTTCCGTACTATAGAGCGCACCTCACTATAAGCCGCTGGTATCTCGTTCACGCCGAGCTTACGTGGAGCGGCTACCGATCTGTACGGCCAGATAGATGGCCTTCAACTTAAAAGATGCATCATATGAACTTCTTTATGTTTCCATGATGAGGTGGTACGACTTTAAAAACATTTCTCCGACATGCCTGCTGCTAGCATTGACTTGTTCTAAATGAAAATCAGCTCTTTCTTCTTTGATTTCCAATTTTGACTTCTAATGATTCACTTCCTGCTAAAGAGCCCCCGGGTGGTTTAAGAATAATCCACAGAAAAGCCGCATAATTAATAATTATCGATGATAACGTTATTTACTTTTAGTTGTATTTGACCTTTTCAGACTTAATAATTACAAGCACATATTATAATTTGGTAAAAATATACAACTGCCATCGTGTGCACTTTAAAAAGACAAAATATACACATATATTCCATTTGTTTCATTTCTCAAGTTCTTCATCAACATCGACAACAAAAAAACGATGTATTGTTTGTAGCTAGCTTGCTAATTTGACATGACAATCACTGACCGATTGATGTTTGCTTTCTATACGCAAACAAAATAAGGACGTGCTGAGGAAATTACTACTTTCCAATATTTCACATGACACCTGTGACGACTACAAATTCAGAATTACTATTATGAAAAGTCACAGTTAACCCAAAGAAGTGTGGCTTAATCTATTCAAATAATGTGGTTCAAAAAAAGAAAAACAACAAAAAAAAACAACATTTGGCATCATCCACCTTGGAGTAATGCTGGGTAAATATTTTAATCATTTTTGCTCATTTTAAACTTGCTCATGAAAATGGCATTTAGTATACCTGATAGAAAAACTTCTTTGGCAACCGTTAAGAGTGGACAAAACACTTTACGACAAATTACCATAGACAGAATTGTTAGCATAACCAATGGACTCTCGCAATATACGCATTTTTATTCTAATGAATAAAATGCCAAAAATAAGTAAATAGTCTTGTCACTGGACAGATCAAACTTGCCTTTTTGAGATCACTAAAGTACATATGGTTAACTCCTCTGCATGCTCCTCTGGATTACTCCATCATACATTTTAAAAATAGCAATTATTAAAGCAAACACAAAAATTTAATCGTCTTAAAACTGCCTTTCAAAATCAAGGGTGAAGTACACCGTCAAACTGGCGATGCATCATCTTCGCCCCCACAAAACTATTTAAGAAAGTGATATGCAACGTTTAACCTCTTCCTCTTGATTTTGGGATTAAACATGTACACCTCCCGCCAGCGGCACTTCGTGCAGGGATTTTGCCTTCCGCCTGACCTGAACACTTAAAAAGGCTCAGCATTAACCCGTGCCCTTGGCACAAGATCAATGCGGTTGGGAAGTATAGGCAGGAGCGTGCTCACGCTGAGACAAATAGTACTAGTAATGCCTTCCATCACTGAAACTATTAACATCATGGCAAGATTGATCAGTCACCCTTGGCTCTCATCTTCTGCCTTCCATTGCCCATTAACGGCATGGAGCCATTTTTTTGGCGTAGATGTACGCAACATGCTCAATATCTACGTTCTGTAGCGCCATATT
This sequence comes from Poeciliopsis retropinna, assembly GCA_010277075.1. Classification (NCBI taxonomy): domain Eukaryota; kingdom Metazoa; phylum Chordata; class Actinopteri; order Cyprinodontiformes; family Poeciliidae; genus Poeciliopsis; species Poeciliopsis retropinna. Next base: position 3,650,158 of record VMRM01000029.1, on the reverse strand, counting down.
TATCTCACTAGGCAGCTGACAGCACTTCATACAAGCAGAAACACCCGACAAAGCTAAGCCACTTATAAAACGTGCAATGAAAATGCATCGCAGCCGACTCGCAAACGTCGTGTCTCAATCGTTGACCTTTTTTTGCACAGTAGAGGAGATTCCTGCAGCAGTCTGATGGCAAGGATTCAACTGCGGGTTCACAGTTTTGTGCTCAGCAGCGATATCCTCCCCAGCGGTGCCATTAATAATGGGAGGCAATCTGCCTCACTGAGACGTGGGGGAATGTAGTCATCTGTAGCACAGTGGTGTGACCAGCTAAATGTTGCTAATTGATATGGACAGCAGGAGCCTCTCTGTGTGTGGGATTAGAAGGTGGTGGGGCGGAGAGAGCCTGACTTGTTTTCAGGCTGTGATGAGCCTTTTGAGCACAGACCAAAAGAAAAAAAAATAGGAGAGGATACAATTAATTCCTTGTTCTCCTTTCCTTTCACTCGCACGGATCATTTTCTCCTTGTACAGTAAATGTGTGGGGAGCTAAGAGACACATTTGTATTCAGCCAAGCCTATCTATTTTTACCCCCCTGTCCAATGATTGATGTATCCTTTCAGCATGTACAGCCCTGCTATCCACAGGGATGAATAAACCACAGATGAGCAAGAGTCTGTAGGGAGTACACACACATTTACAGTGGAAATGCACACAAGATGTCTGCGGAAGTACAAATAGGGGATGAATCACAAAACACACTGTCATTAAACCTCTGAGGCTGTAGCTGTACCTCAAAGTGCTTCGCATCATTCACACTGTTGCATCCGTAATGGATGCGGATAATGTCATGGCAGATGCATGTGTGTGTTTTGCAAAGGGACTTCTCATCACAGGAACCGACATGACACAACTCTGTCAAGTTGAACAACATGAATGCTGATGGATACGGAAAGGGCAGCCCTGACCGACTGATATAGCCATCCTTCGAAAGAGGGGGAATGACGATTGCTAGTTGGACTCGACTAGCTAATAGGGCCGGGTCAAGAGCGACAGAGTGGCCATTTGTGGTCTCTAAAACAGGATGTGAGCGATGTCGTTTAGGTGCCCCCTACGTCTCTCCTTTTTTGCTGGGTCAAAACATAAAAACATAAAGTAGACGGAGGATGGCTAAAGATACATGGTCAAGCACTGGATGCTGTGCGTATGGAGTGACATGGAGATCTTGATCTGTTTTGGTCTCAATGACATCCCTAATTGTGATCCCTTTTATTCGCCGGCAGACAATTTACAGGATGCTCACCTTGGAGGTCCATTTATATAGGAATGAGTACTAGAGAACAGGCCACTTGCTCGAGGGCCAATGCTGCCTGACTGAATTGACTTTCCAGTTGACATTCCAGAGAGTAAACAGTGCCATCTTGTGTCCAAAAAGAAGTAAAACGCTTTCAAGAGCCACAAGGTAAAGTTGTTTGTACGCACACTTGTTTAAGAGTGTGAATTGTGAAACTATGAATCTATGAGTGCTTCGTTGATGCATTTCATTCAGTCTGGAAATCCGTCACCACCTTGTGACATTAATGCACAGAGTAGGCTTTTTATGCAAGAGGTAGTGGAGGCGGTTCAAGCTGGGTTAAAAGCCAAATTATGGAGTGGGGGCCCGTCTGGTGACTCAGCAAAGCACGGTCATATATTTTCCGAGCACAAATCAGATCCATCGACCTCTGTCCTCATGCCGTCTTCCACAAGCTCATCAGAACATTGGGCTCGGTGTCTCGTTTATCTTTACCACTTTGGGTTTTTTGACAGCTGGTATTACTTATCAGTTTTCAGCCTGGTCGTGCAGGTTTTTTTTTGGTTTTTTTCTTTTCTTTTCTTTTCTTCCCACCTTGGTTTTTTTGGGGGAACAAGTGTCTTACATATAGAAAAGCATTTATTTATTTATTTATTTTGTGGTTTGAAGTATGAGATATCTTGTATGATTTGTTTTTGTAGTTTCTGCCCAGAAACAAAGACCACACCTCTTTTGAAATTATTAACATTTTACACATCTTTCTGGCAGGGATTGCCGTGTTTTATGCTGATCCTGACGACATGGTTGAGCTTGCACTTTGCATGCTAGCCTGCAGCTATTTCAATGTGGCTTCAATTTTGAGACCTCTCTCATTTGTCATATCAACCTTGTTTACCTTGTCTCCATGTAGGGAAGAGCACTAAATCTACAAGACTGACAAAGGTACAGGGTCCTCCAGATTTACTGGCACCTCTACTAAATATGTGTAAAAAGCCTTCAAATAAATGTTGGTTTTGGCCTTGGTAGGTGAATAACATACCTATTTGCCATGGTCCCATTTGTTTACAGTTTCATTCTATACCGATATTTGGGTTTTTCTCATAATGTTATGAAAATACACATTTTATCTCTTTTTTTTTTTCTAAGGAGTACACATAGCAATGAACCTACCTAGCTGACATTAAAGAATTTACATACATTTGCCATGTACAAGATACAAATTACACTTTTGTTTACAAGCTTTCCAAATGATAGGCTGCACTATAAGTTATATTTTTATTAGTGCTGTCAATCAAATAAAAACTTCAGTCACACAATAGTATTGTGATTAATCAATTTGTAAATGTTTTTTGCATGTTTTCTTAATTAAATTGCATGTTTGTTTGTTTTTTCTTATTTAAAATATATAAAATATTTCGTTCTAACCAAACATGTCTGAAACAAATGTACAATCATTTTAAAAAGTCAAAGCCCAGATCTTCGTGTCATTGAAATGGTCTGGGGTGATTTAAACAGGGTTGAACAGTCAAAAAACCTCTTAAGTATTTATATCTGGAATGAGAAGTGTGGTAAACTGTCCTGAAACTGATGTCAGACTGGTAGCTGACTACAAGAAGATTCACTGAGATTTGTTTTTGCTAATGAAACTAGCTACAACACTAGCCAGTGGAGTAAGGTCGTCTTCATTTTTTCCTCAGGATACAATCTAACTTCCTGTTTCAAGCCTCCGAGTCAAGCCATTTAAATCGATGCTAACCAGCAGCAGTGGCATGAGCAGATGTTTTTAACTTCTGTTAGAAATCCCTCAATATGCACAAAAGGAAACTGCGACAGCTGCTACATTCCTACCATTTACGACATGTTTATTTCCACCACTCCATAGAATAATACTCTGTTTAATCTCATCCAGCTTACTGCTGACAGCACCAGTCTTTCTAGCGGCGTAATTAACACTGAGGTGGTGGCTGAAAGTAAACAGATAAGCTAATACAAAGATGCACAGCAGCTATAAACAGTCTCTGATTTAGACCGTGGCATTGGGGAGGAAATAAAATAGTGACTTGATCGCACTCTGCAAACAAACCTTCTACAATATGTTTTGCTTGCCTGGTAATTAGTTGCTGGATGTTTGTGTTTGAAGTGTGCGTGCCATGTCTCCCTGTCAACAGCATTGTGTGTGCGCGCGCGTTACACCTAAGCTTTACGCCGATCTACCAGTCGGTGTGTACCAGCATGCCGCTTTGGACAAATCACCTTCATTATAAATGTGTCTAATTACGGTAATGAGACGATTTCATTATCGCTTAAACGACCTTGTTCCACATGCTAAACAAGGCCGGTTGTTGCAAACTCTGTGGGTTTGCCGTGTCTTGTTGCTGCTGGAGAATTGCAAAAGGCCGTCTCAGCATGTTCTACCACCTGTACTGCACAAGGTTATCTGATTCAACTGCATTAATTCATATCACATATATATAATGACAAATTTCAGTGGAGACGGAAGCGTGTTTAGCTGGATAAAATTTTAATCACAATTGAACAGATGCTTGGGTTTGACAGTAAATCTAGTCTTGCAGTTTGAGTCACATTTTGGTCAATCTCATAGTGCAAAGAGACCCATTGACCTGGTAAATTAACAAATTTGGTTTAAACTAGATACTCTTGCTCTAATTACATCCAGAAATTCTGACACACAATATTTATTCTAATATTTATCTATTTTTAAGATAGTATTTTTTGACGGTGTACATATTGTACCATCAAATAGCTGAAAGGCAGGGAAATAGCAAAACCTTAAACACTTTAGTTCACTCAGCAACTTTGATTCTGACCTTTTTGAAAAATGTAGTTACATTGAATTGGTTGGTTGGGTATGTAGCGAACCGGGATGAGTGTGGTCAAGGGCAGGCTTGATGGGGACTGCATGCTTGGAATCATTTCATCACTACTTGCAGTGTTCTTTTTTTTTTTTTTTTTTTTTATTTGCCTGATGTGATACTGATGTGAAATTCAAAAATACAGATAGTTTAAAACAGATATATTTGTGATCAAGAGAACTAAACTACAGTCTTTTAACATATTTGACACTGATGAGATTTAAAGTGTATTTAAGTAGCATTATATAATGCGTCATGTTACACAACACCTCACACTGTTTCCTGAGCTCTACCTGGCTACCTCTAAGGTCTCCTCTCATCATTGCTAAGCTCTCAATCTGTTTGGTGGGTGACCTTTAGTTGTCAAAGAGCTTATCTCCTGCTTTTAAAGCACCCTGCACCCCTGAACTAATCCTTGGAGCCAAACACTGCCGGCCTAATCCCCCACTCTCCGAGGTCCTCCCTCATTCACTGTTAGCTTTCTCTCTAATTGTCCTCAAGGTTCTTTAAGCCTCATGCATGCTCATGTTTGACTGCGTGTGCCTTTTGTCTATGAGTGAATTTATTGATCTGTAGGTGTACGCAGGTATTCTTGGCTTTGTAGTGTGTACCTCCTTCTTAGAAACTAAAAGCTGTGTGTGTGTGTGTGTTTGACCGGTATATTTGGCCAGGGACCAGTGACCATGGAGCCATCAGGGTGCATTTAGGAGGATTGGCACTGTGTGCAGGGAGGGATCAGCATTGGAGTCGGAACTAAAGCTGCACAGGCAGAAGCCCAAAATCAGCATTCAGGAGGTTAGAGGCGTGTTCTGTGAATGCCGGCGTGCGTGGGTGCGTGTGTGTCCTGGCCCCAAGGGTAGCAGTTCCTGGTCACAGTCTGTGGATGAAAGTAATTGCCAGTGGAGGGTAACCTGCAGCTGAGCCCAAGCTATAGTGTGTGTGTGTATATGTGTGTCAAATTTTGGCCTGCAGTTTTTCCAGTTGCTAATCAGCGAGCCTAAATGCCATGGAGCTTTTGTTTAAACACAACAGTATAAATCTTCTAAATGTTAAGGAAAGCATCATCCTATGAAACTGTGACTGCCATAAAAAAATTGTTTATAGTTGTTAGACAGTGCAGAGCAAGGCAAACAATATGGCCAAATAGCAAGCTATTGCCAAGTTATACTTCCTGGCGGTCATTTTATATTCCAAGGTGATAGCTTCATCTGAACCCTAACTTAACTTCATGACTTGTTCCAAGTTCACAGAGCACATATTCTAACTTTCTCTTTCAAATGCACCAAGCAGTATTCAATAGTAAAATATTTATTCTTTTTAATAGACATTTACATTTTGGCCAATTCATTTCAAAGGAGTTTAAACTCCAGAAAACTGGATTCAGAATTTCTGAGCATTAGTTTTCAAGTCTCTATAATTGTGACAGTTTCTCAATTATAATTGAGACTTTAAATGGGCCATTCAGATTGATATAATAATTAGGTGTAAATCATTCAATAGTCACAGCCTTTGCAAATAGCCAAATTGAAAGTACTCTATTTAAATGCAAGATAATTTATATTTAACAATATGGAAAATTATTTCCTTATAATTTTTATTTCTCTTCTTTTTTTTTACCTTCTGAGCAATGAATTGAAGTTAAAATGGCTTACTGCGTTGAATTTTGATTTTTATTATGATTACGCATTGACTGAATGAAATGAAACTTCTTTACATACTCTTTTTTTATATTGTATTATTCAATGTATTTAACTTTGCACATAGTTCACATGTTTTCTCTACATGTGAACCAGTAGACATTTCCACTAATTAAATCAGACTACTCAAGCAATCAAGTAATCAAGTACAAAGAAGCTTTTATACAGAATAACAATATCCAAATTGATTCAATACTGCCATAAAATATATTGTACTTTGTTGTCATATAGTATGTTATGGTTAACACATTGTGATACTATCTCACAACTATAATAATTACAGATTTTAAACTTCATATCTGAAATGGCAACAATTTCGTTTGGGAGAATTAATATTTAGGAGTATCTTATGTTTTCTTTGGAAACCGGCTTGTGGTTTATTTAATATACAATACGTTATCACCATATCGATATTTCTTTGTTCACATCGTGCAATATTTACTACTGTTGTTTCCCTAGATACTGTATGTGCAAGTTATCAAAGCCACCTGCCACAGTTCACCCTCTGCCTTAATTTTTTTTTTTTTTCTTGACTTGAAGCAAGCATTGTACAGCTAGAGGCTTTTAATGATTTTTAGTGTAGCTATTTTTACATCAACTTCATCCGAAGGCAAAGCCCTGGAAAGAAGCACCCCCTGCTCTAAAATGTACCCCTTCAAGTCCTACTGAAATTTGCAGCAACACTGATGGACAAAATTATCCGCAGAAAAAAAAATATATATATATATATATTTGAAGACAGTTTTATTCTCAGTCGCTGGTTTCATTCACTGAAGAAAAAAAAATAGGGTTGAAGATCTCACCAAGGGCCACATTTTGCCCCTAAATATAGAAATTCACAAAGGTATTTGTATGTAATAGACAAAAAGGACTTAGTAAAACTTCGCTGCAGAGGCTACTACAATTACATAAACCACTCAACAACCCAGAACAACATCTATCACTTTGTGATTTGGTAATAGGCAGAAATTACATCTATGAAGACCAAGGCCAAAACCCCTGCTGACCAAACAGAACTCTAAGCTCTGAAAAAGCATGACAAATAACAATTTCTCTCATTAGTTTTCATGATAACATCACATTTGCCAAAAACATCATAACCCTGAAAGAAAATATTTTGTTTAGATACAAGTTGCCTCAAGCTAATAGTATTTAAAAAATAAATAAACAGCATAACTACAGCTGAGCATAATGATGGTCTGACACTGAATGAGACACTGATAATTGATGGAAAATTGTATTCTGTTCTCTATTAAGACATCTTCATTCAAAAATCCCCATCAGTTTGTCACTTTAAATTGTGGAATTTGCAGCAAGATAAAGAGCCAAAAAATACCATTTGGAGTGACCTGGTCAAAGTTCAGACTTGGATCAAATTGAGTTGCTGTGGAGTGACCTTTATTCACTGGAGTTTATTACATCATTAGGATTTGGAACCAGTTTAGTGTGGCTAGCTTTTCTCCACTTAAATTAGATTTTAAACAAATAAATACATACAAAAAACCCCACACTGGTTCAAATTTAGATTGTCTTTCATTTTAAAGCTGCTTTACTGATGCACAACAGCAAAGTTCAACAAAAGATCAAATCAGTAAGGGGAAATATTTTTTCACTACACTCTACAATTTGTGCAGATGGTAAATCTGTGCACACTTATTGCATAATAAAGACTTGCCTTAAGGTATTTGTCACATGCTCAGACAACTGTGAGATAAGGCCATTTCTTCATCTTGCTATAATACCCTGATGGTAAATGGTGGATAAATGTCAACACTGACCTCAAGTCAGCAGACTGTCATATAGCAGTACATGCATTGGGTGTGGACAGGTCAAGCTGCTTGCGGATGGCTGATTTCTATCCTCGTCTTTTTAAGCTCAAAGGTTGCATCATGCAGGTTGGTCGGGTTTTAGAGGAGAAACAAGCTGAGTCAGGGGAAATACATAACGACAAAAGGAAATTGTTCTCTAAATTATGACAAATGGACAAATACACCAAAAACAAGACGGCAAGCACTGACAATGTACGACATATCAATTCAAACTACCTGCCTGTAAGGGTAATTTGTCAAGTTGAGTCTGTCTCACGGTTTATCGATGGAGGCTTTGAGGTGGAAAAAAACAATTAGTTGCTACTTATAATCAATAAAACTGTTAGGTTTTCCAAACAGAAATGCACTGTTTCCCCCAATCTGCTGAGTATTTCAGTAGGATTGTGTGTGGTCCAGGTTTAGGTTTACTGCAGGTCAGAACAGATGTGTAGAATGTATAGTATGGTAAGGAATAATTTAGTACAGTTATCAGAATATTTTAGTTAAATTTATACAGTTCCATCCTATATTTTAAATACAATTTATTGTTCTGCACCTATTTGAAATTGAGTTGTATGTTTTGTCAAAACAACACCAGATGGCGCCAAATGAAAACAATTTAATCCCACAGTTCACTTTTCTCCATGCAGCTGAATATAAGGCCAACGGAAAATGACGACCGAAAACATTACATTCACTTGGTAATTTCAGGAATTACATAATGTATTAAAGTACATAAATGACAACATCGAGATGCATGTCAGGTATCACAACTGCTATGACTAGTACTTGACCCAAGTAACACAGCGGCCTGTCTTATCTGCAAGATTCTATCGAGATAATTCAACTGACAACTTCAGGTGGGGGTGGAAGAAGTCAGAGAAAAGTAAGAGCGGACATGCAGGGACACACCAGAAAACAAAACACACACAACCCCAAGACATTTGAGAGCCATGGGGGGAGGAACCGTGTGGCAGAAGGCAAGCACCCTGAGGTCCTTCCCAATATCTCCAAGCTACTTCGTCTGCAAAACAAGCTGTTTTCCTGCACCAGATTTCACCTCGGCTCTGCTCTCAGTTCACGGAGGGTTCATCATTTGCCACGTCACCTTAAGGCGGCCTCATAGATCACCGGTCAATAACATGACACTCAAGAGTTCTGGACACAAAAGCAAGAGGAGGCCCCGCCGACCTGATTACAATGGCACTGGCTCTTTTGTCGCACAAACACAAAAGGCAGTACTGGGCTTTAATTAAAAGTTGCCCCAGGTGAACAATGAAGCAGGATATTGCCCGCTTCGTCATCTTTTGAAGCAGTTTGTGGAGGTGGTGACGGTGGTGGTGGGGTGTGGGATCTAATGCAAAGACGATTGGAGCACTTTCAAGTGAACGGCTCGAGAGCAAACAGGTGTTCGAGGGGTGGAAAATTACAAGAGGGTATCACCATTTTTCATACCGCATTCACGACTCACAATGGACAGGTAAAGGAGCCCTGACTGTGAACGGAAGAATACCAATTGATAAATGGGGTCGGATTCCTAAGAAGATTTTGGTTCAATAATTAATCAACATTCAGATACCGTGAGTAATTCACATTTCAGGACAGGACAGAAGGTTTTCTTTCACACTTTGCTTCACATTCATAGTTCACCTTGGTAGCAGGATGTTTGATTCCCTTTTGTCAACTATTAGTCATTGATAAAAGTTCCTAAGACTGTAGGTTCGATCATTATTATGGCCGAAAGAGGTCATTAACCCTTTCTTGGGTGATGCCCTCAAGGACTTACCCTCTAAACACTGGGATTACACAACTTTTCTGATTCTGATAGGGCCATTTCATAAATTGTAGCAACTTCTCAACCAAATTTACAAGTTCAGATGCAAAACTTGATCTTTCAATCAAGTTTTGCTTCCGGGCTACTTTTCTTTTGCACAACAATGCTGCACTTCAATCTCAGAGAGGAAATGATGCCAAACATCTAGTTTTCCTGCCTTTCCGGTCACATCTTTGTACGAGCCAGTGGCACCTGTTTTCACACACTTGTCATCCACTTGAAGCGTGTTGCTCTCAGGTGGGAGAAGGATCAAATCAGACACGTGCCATGTTCCCCACGTGGCTTTGCACCGTGGTTCACCTTTGCCCTTCTGTCAGTGACACAACCAAAACAAAGAAACACACACCTAGAGGAAGAAAGGCTGGTTATGATTAATAACTGAACTGTCTCAGAGTGGGTGCTGAGCATGGTGTAGGGGGAGGAGAAAGTAATATAAAATTAATAAAAAGCCGTTTTGTTGCAAAAACACATCCAGAATCAGCTCAGGAGCTATTGTGGCAGTAAGATGAATTTTCAGGAAACAAAAAAAAAAAAAAAACTTTTTCTAAACATTAAAAAGTAGGGGAGGATATATAGACACCATCAATGAAGGACCACCAAGAAAAAAAACAAAAACAAAATCAAATGGAATTCAAGCTGAGAAGCAAAACATGACTCCAGTAGTTCAACGCATTTTTGCTAAGACAGTTTCCACGTTCCACTAGTTTTTTATAAGACTGGAGAATTTGACTCACTGAGAACTTAAACATTTACGAAACAAAACAAAAAAGGGTGGTTCAGTGCTATGCTACTTCAAAGTCAAGAGCTGCCTTTGGGTATTCTGCCAAATGTTCATTAATATCTTTGCTTACTTTAATCCATTACTAACAAGTTGAAGAGCTATTAAACCTGTAAAACAAAGGTTGCAGTGCTATTAATAACCATTTACATAAGATCATAAAATTAAATTTTGGCTAACAGAAACCATGTGAAATGTTACATGATTTTCGTGCTGCACATGCTGTACATTTTTTCAGTTGGACAACAATGCTGTTATTACGCAACTCCACAAAGACAGGATAGACTGAAAAACATTCACTACATAACATACAAGTCTGGATCTGTGTGAAAGATTGCAAATCAGTTGCTTCTTACCAGTACATATGATGGCACAAGGAAATGTTTAGAACAAAGCAGAACACAGCAAAGTCATTTCTCTGACATAGCAAGTGACTCTCTGTCCCCTCTGCTAGATGACATTGTGAAAGAGGCTATCATCGTAACGGTGTTAGACTCTGTAAGTATCAGTCAAGTTGCACATGAGCTTGCTTCAGCATTTCTATCCTTTATTGATTGACAGCTATTGGAGTCCAAACTGAAGGCTCAGTCTAACCCTTAAGGGACGCTATGTCTTCTCTTTTTCTCCACTCACAACAAGTCTAACTGCATGGTATTCATACCTACACTGAAAAATCTCCGGACCGTCCACGCTTAGAAAAACCACAAAACGATGCCTTCGGAGACATGACTTCAAAAGACAAGAGATAAGGATGGAGAAGAGATAGTCATCAGCATGTCTCTTCGGTGTCCCTCCGTGGTCTGGTTCTTCATGTCAACAATAGCTGGATGAAAAGGGACCAACAGTGCAGAGTCAGTAAGGACAGCACTGCTTGAACCTGAAATAAAACATCCTGGTTCCAAATATTTGATATACAATTAACAAGTCACTTAGATGTCACTATTTAGATGTCACTAAATAGGCCAGATGAGGAAAGAAGCCTGATGATACAGTGTAAACTCCTCCAAACATAGCGCTAACAGAGCAGCTATTTTGACCTGAGGGGGACTCGGGGCTCTTGGTTGCATCAGTTAAGGGAGAAAGAAATGAGGGAAGAATGAGCTATCTCCAAGTAAACTGCCTCCCATGCCTGCATGAGCTTAACAACAACATATACCCATTTGAAGAACGCTACAAAAGGAATACCGTATCAGTACGCTCTGTTTTTGATTGAAGGGCATTGTTGTGGTTACAAGATACAGGGAACCGATTCAATCCAGCTTGCTTAATCCATTTTCTTCTTGCGCAGGATGTTATAACAGCTGCATTCTGTCAGAACTCAGAATATACCCAGATTTTTAGTCATGCATGTTTTACATAATTTCAGCTTGATCTTTGTTTTAACACAAGTACACTGATTGAAAGGAAAACACTACTATCGGTGCAACAAAGAAGAACATGAAGAACGTTTTACTTTAGAGATCTGGAAATGATGAAAATAAGCAAATACCTGTCCCATAAAATAAGTTAAGTGATTTTTGCCCCGATGGACACAGTCTATTAGGGCAAAATGTGCAAAAAAAATTAAAAATTCAAATAAGAATAATAACAAATAAAATAAACCAGCCCTGTAGCACAGAGGTATGTGCTAAAATGCCATGATGAAAAACAACAGAAATGACCCTAAATGACTCATTCCTGACCTGAGTTAACATTTCTGTCCATCAATATGGAAAGGGTTATAAGACAATTTCTGGAAGTTTGAAGTTTGAATTTCAGTTTTCTGACCGATCACAAATCATCAGCCTTCTAAATGTCTGACCTGCAGATTCAGATCTCATTTTCTTTTAAAGTCATTACGTATAGTGACAAAATCCTAAAATTATATCAGCTCAAACACTGAAGACTGTCAAGAATGGTGGTGGAGGTGGTGATTTGAGCTAGTTTTGAGGCAGAAAAAAAAACACAAAAACAAGAAACATTGCAGTTAATGAGTTGACCCTTGACTCCTCTGCATCAAGGTGTTCTTGTAAAAACCTGAGGCCATTTGCCCTTACAGGTGATTGCCTAAAACTGGGTCATCAGCAGTAAACTGATCTACAACAGAGCAACAACATCTACAGAAGCCTTGAGTAAATTAAATTAATAAGTTTGTTGCAATGGCCAAGTCAAGATCAAGCTTTCTGTTCACACCGAGTTGCATACTTCAATACTTATGGGGTTTGACTATATTCACTCTGTGTAAAAATAAATGTTTAAAAAGCTAGTTTATAATGATGCAGAATATATTGTATAATTTCAACATGAAATAAAACTCTTCTCTTGCTAAAATACTGTAAGAGACTCGCACAAAATTTACATTCAGTTTACTTTTCAAATGTCTGCTGTTTATATTCTGAGGCTCAACAACACGCGGTGCTCATCGACTTCAATCCCACACAGCTCCAGCCTGTACACTTTTGCTTCCCAGACCAGCTTTACGTGATTGACAGCTCGAGGTGAGCGGTGTACAGGCATTCGATGGGATTCTGAAGTTTAAGGTTTGAATGCCCGTTTCTGCACAGTCTCCTATTGACAGGAGAACAGCCTGAGCCCTGGAAAGACTACTTTTTCTTTCCCCCCATAAAAATTCTGATGCAGAGTGTGTGAGACAGGCTGCGGCACATGAGCGGCGCGGTGCTGGACTGTAGGCGGATCGACTCCTTAGGCCAAGTCTAAAAAACACGCGCGGATGCGAGAGGATCGCCGCTATTTGGAGAGAGATTCTCCTCACGCACAACAGGCAAAGTTGTCCCCCGTCTCCGGTACGTCGTCTTTAGGGAGGATTTTCCTCTGGGCTTCTTGCAGCGGGGGCCGTGTTATTTCCGTGAGGATGACTGCAAGTGACATCAGAAGGACTAAAAGTAGAGGCAGCGAGGGCTGGAGCTGCAAAATCGACGTGCCTTCAGGTCTAAACAAATCCAAGAATGCAGCTACTGTATTATTTGTCCTCTACGACACAGTGGAATATGTGCCCTTGATAGAGGATTACATGGGTCATTATTGTACATGTTGCAGAATGATTATGTAAAATATTATGTAAAAATTCCCCCATTAAGTAAACATACGCTCTTTGGAAGTTATCTCAGAGAGATATAACTTGAGAGTGGTTTAAATATGCATCAGAAGAGCCTCAACTTGTACCCCAGCAAATCCAGATACTTGCAAAATAACCAACTCTCCATTGCCGTATAATAACTGTAAGAGTTTTCTGAAAAAAAAAAAAAGATGTTTTTTCTGTATTCACCCACATGTGTGCAGCCCACATCTAACATGAGGACAGACAAAGTCTTGCTGTTGCTGTTAGTTAATGGTATGCTGCACTTAAATATATCCAGGCTCTCTTCCTCTCAGTGCACATGTTTCTGTCTGCTGCTTATCAGGCGAACGGGGGGGGGGGCGTGTAATTGTGTGCTACAATGTCTGCACTGTCCCCTTCGATATGCAGAGGTAACATTGCACTCATTACCGAAGGAGCGCTGGAAGAAAGCGAGGGCACAGATCATGCTGTGGACTCAGCGGAAGGATTTAAACCGTTAAGCGCACCATGATTGTGATGATAAAAAAAAGAGAGATGTGTTGAAACAGCTTTTGGTGAGCTGTTCCTGTCACATTCTCCAATGCCGTCTTGTTGCTGTCATTACTCAATGTAGGTCTTTCATACACAGCGACCACTAACTGCAATTCAAAAGCCATTTCCTGTACATATGTCTTTGTGATATACTAACACCTACATCATGTTAATGGATTCTAGCGCGTCGACCCACAAACCATCACTTCAACTTCAAAAACTTCCGAAAAAAAAAAAAAAAATCACATATTGGCCCAATATGAAGAAATTGGTTGACATCCTGACAACTGTAAGGGTTAAAAATCCATTTCTAAGGCTGTGGAAACCGAAGAGAGCCGCTATTCGTGAATAAGGAACATATTAAACGGTTGTACATCTTTCAAGTTGTGGCAGAGGGAACTCAACAGAATACTTCCAGGAGCAGATAAACAGCTGAAGGCCTCACTTATCAGAGTTTTGTGTTGATAATTCATAATTGACTGAAAAAAGGGAAAATTTAGCACGATTGTTGACTTTTAAGGCAAGACACAATAAAAAAGACCAAGAGTGTTTAACTATTAAAACATCTATTACATTTTCACTTCACTTTGTCACTGTACTCAGTGAAAAGAACCAAATCTTTTCAACAGAGCTTGAGCATCAGTGTCATCATGCAGGTTTTAATCTACATTAAAGGAAGCACAACATGTCTGTGTTCAGAGTTTTGCTGCTAGAACAAACTAAAGTTAGTAAAGGAACAATTCAAAAAGTTAGAGAAACCCCAGACTGTTTGGACTAAACCAAACAAACAGATGGCAATACGAGGCCAAAACTAATATTTTTGTGGCTCCGCTGTTCGCAGAATGTATCAAATCCTTTCATCTGACTGAAACACACAGAAAAGGATCAGAGTTTCCTCCCTGGGTTGCACTCTGAGATGTGTTGCTAAACTAGAGGTGACTGGGTCTGAATTGGGGATGGAATATAAATTTGACTAAAATTATTCATGTAAACATTGTTTTTCGTAGCCGTGCGTCCGTCCTTTCTTCTTCAGCTCGGCCTCGTTTCAGTGGAATTTACTGCAGGTGGAAGCAGCACGAAACTCATTTGTTAATCAGGTCCAGCTTATTATGAAACGTAGTCCCTATTGATGAAACCATCTGCCCGTGACTGCGGCACAATATCTTTGGTTATGAGCAAAAAGCGCCTCATTGTTTGATCAAACAACACGCTGATGGAAAAAGAAGTAAATAATTAAACATAGTGTGCCGTCAGTGAGATGATAACTACATCAACAGCGGGGCCTGTCAGCACCTCAAGCCACAAAGCATCACATGCAAACAAAACAGATACACATCTCGTCTTTTGTCTATTTTAGTCTACTTTGCAATTGAAATAAAGGATTTATTTATATTTCAAAAACAAGTAAAGAACACTGGGGTATTTTAAACACTTATCTAGAAGAGGGGATATATTAATAATGGTTTTGCACGCATGGTCTGTTTAAGCTGATTTCTGGAATTGGAACCCAAGTCATTTCAGGTGTGAATGAATGAGACGTTCACGTCACACTGCACTGTTGGTCATAGTTCCATTTCACTCGTTAGCACTATTGCTGTTTTTATTTTGTTTTTTTTTTTGGAGTGGCAAAAGCAAATGAGATGGATTAGATCTGCCAACAGCTGATGGTGATATCCAAGGCACGCTATGCTGAAGCATCGTCTTTACTGCAAGGAACCGAGCCGCAAGCATTTCAAAACATGTCATGTCATGTATGACAGAGACGAGGCACAATCCCATCCACAGCCATTCTTTGAACTTGGATTACATCAATTATAACATTTGATTTCCTATAAAAGCAAATTTTATACTATAAAATTCAGGCTCATTTTTGGTTCATTCAAGGTTATGTGCATTGAGAAACAACACTGCAGAAACCATCAACATTGAGGAGAATTGAGCTTCTTGTGGAATTTCAAGGTTATAACCTTTCCGGTTTATTAAAGTCCGGCTTCTCATTTCTCAGACAAACTCCTCTGAGAGAATTGAGGTTGTGTGATCAGTGAGGTCGAGCACCTCTCTGATGTTCCAGATGGGAGCAAATTTACACTAATCCGTGACAAACCTGCCTGGTTTTAAGCAGCCCGTATGCTAAAACACAAGGCGAGGGGGACATTCTTGACCCATCTGAAAGTGATCAGCCTGCAGAGAACAGCAGCTCAGAGGTGACGGATTAGATTCAGATTAATCACTGATTTCCCCTAAATTACTCCGAGCAGTTTAATCAGATAAAAATATTTGACGCTTTCAAAGTTGTCGCGTGGCGGCGTGAGTCTGGATGATGGTGATGGTTTATGAGTGTCCGCGCCACAGGGAGGGTAGGGGTCAGGCTGAGTAGCAACTCAGCTGGCGCTGGTAGCGCTGGAGTCGTTTTCAAGGACGCAAAGTGGCTTGACTTCTGTTGGCTGTGTGATGGATTTCATATTCACAACACACCAAGACTCTAATTTTATTCATCAACAAGCCATTTAACAAGTGTTATAAATGATGCACCTCAATGGTAAACTATTGTTTCCTTTTTATTTTAGACAAGCCTATTTTGGAAGGATTATCTGTTTGTGCCAGCTGTATACAGTATTGTATTTGTCCTTGGGGCTGAGAGCAGCAGGCTAATTAAAGCTTATCAATATAAGATTTTTTTTTTTTTTTTTGCCCACAATTAGATAGGAACCTTATAGAGGAGGCAGTCTGTCTAACAGTGACAGAGCCTTTCTGTTTTTGTTACCGGCTATGCCCCATTTAGACACCAGCAAAATAATTTGGAGCATGGATGGGAGGAGACAGAGTTGAAATTTGTGCAGACCAGGCAGTCAACTTATTAAATTTTACATTGCAATAATAAAAATTATATTCTCAATAATTACAACATAATTTTTGACATCCTAATGATTAAGGAAATTATGTCTACATATCATTTCTACATATCATAAACTACTTGCTCCTCTCCGAAAAGTTTCAGATCACTAACACTGTGGTACAAATCACTAATATAGATCAGTGTTATGAATGTTAACATAATAAACCAAAGTTAGAGCTTTATATAATTACATAAGCATCATATTTACATATTTCAATATATCTATGATGATGTGACAATGGATATAAAAATCCTTGAGAATGCAAGGTTAACTTCATTGTCCATCAGATTTAATACAAACATATTAATACTTCAGTAAAAACATTCTTGCACTACAATAAACTTTAACAAGAAAGATGCCTTGTACTTCATTGTTACGTACTAGATGTCTAAGAAAATACTTGTATATAACTGAAGACCAGTCACAATTATACACAATTATGCCTGATCTGGGTTCAACACCAACAAGAAGCTCTTCGCAACACACACTACGCACAACGAACATGCAAGTAAAGATTATCTTAATTATTATTTATGACATTGTTCCCCAGTTAATAATGAACTGAAAACAACTAAAATGTCATGGAGAATGACTCGAATAACATTTTAATCAACTGAAATCAAATGAAACTGTTTTAGGGTAGGAAGTCAAGCCACATCTAATTTTCAGCTGCATGGTGTAGAAAATTGGAACAATTAAGAATAAAAATACAACACGCATAATCTAAGATTATTTTAAATACAAAAAGTGATTTCCCACAGAAAGGCATAAAATTTTACAGTAAAATTAGTGCCATAGTAAGGTTTCCACAGATGACTAAATTGGGGGTACAATCACTCCTGGTTGTCGTTAATTTAATGATTCACCTCCCACAGCGCGAGTCCCATCTTGCCGTCAAGTTCCACACCGGCTGTTTGGCGAGGGAAGAGACCCATCATTTCCCAAGTTTGGCCAATTTAATGACGGAAGCTTGGCGATTTTACATCATCTAAAATTAGATTTTAGAATTTGGATGGAAAAGAATTGAGTGCTACAAAAGCTTAAAACACATCCTATTTGTTTTTTATTCAAGAGATTATTGAAATACATTCAGAAAGTGATTTAAAAAAAAAAAAAAGCAATCGGGTTTGTCATTTCATATATATAAAAAAAGAGCTTCACGTTGCAGATTTTATTTTTAAAGTCTCAAACGGAAGCAGCTTTCCATACTGTAGTTACCCTGACAACGGTTTTCTGACTTGTCCACCTCTACAGCATGCAAATGACTGCGCGAGACCAATACAACTCAGATTGGTTAACTAAACAGAGCGCGCGGCGCATGCAGCGCCAGAGCACATCAGAGCAGAGTGCGTGTTTGACAGCTGCTGATACAACAAGAGCTGCACGAATTTCTGGAGCGGTGCAACCGCAGCCTATTTTAAATTAGTTACCTCGAATCTTCAACTTTAATCTTAATTAACTCTGCGGAGGGCGGACACCCATCATCCCGGGACTTGAGTGCTCAAGCTTGTTCCCTACGTGCATTGGAATAACTGGAACCCGAGAGACAAGCAGAAGGGTACACGGGAGCAAGACGGGACGGCTTTGAAGTTTTTAACCCCCTTTTTTTTTTTTTTTTTTTTTATTGCTTGAACGGAGCTCATATTGGAGAGACGGCCGTTCGTTCCCTTTTCATGCGTCGGCTGGCCACAGTTAAAAATGGTACGAGTATGCTGACATTCGGACTACCCTCCTCCTTTTCTCCACTTCGGTTTCATTCGGTAAGTCACGAATATGAGAGGCGCTGAGAATGCGTGTGTGTATAAGGTGTTTAATTACTTTTAATTACAGCTGCGGACCAGTTTACTGTGGAAATTCAGGGCCAATTACATGTTCAAACCAGCTTGTAGCGCAATTTGCACACACACACACACACATATATATATATATATATATATATATATATATATATATATATATATATATATATATATAAAACTTTTATTTTTTTTAAACAAAAATGTGGGACAGAAATAACAACAGAGGGCATATTCGACAGAAAATGACCTGGGAGGTGTGGGGTGCTTCATTACCCAACTCCAGCACACCTGGCCGTCTGCCACACACAGTTACTGTATTCCCACAGTGCTGCGCTGCCTTATGGCAACCTGGACTGATGTTGCCCGTTATTAAAGTTAACGTTGAGTGTTTGTTACTCATATCATAATAACGCATCACCGTCGTGTTTGCTTTATGCAGCATTTATTACAGAGGAACATGTTGCGCATTAATATTTTAATTAGGACTCATTTGTCACAGGTTAGTTTCATGCGCGCTGCGAACGCGCCAATCAGAACGCGTTCAATAACAGCTAATTCGTTCAGTTGTCGGTCCTGCAGCATCGTTGTCTACGACATGAGGCTATAGTTCTTTTTAAAATGGAAGTTAATGAGGAAGGCAGTGGTCTAATTAGGTTGTGAATTGCATAATTGAGTCTGGGCTCCAATTTCTTGCTTGGATGAATCAATGGTTAATAGCCAAACAGCTTAGCTATATGTCACTGGAGTGGCGTGAATGTTTTTCCTGGGTGATTTAGGGAGAAATGATGCGGCATGCTTTAGATTTCTGTTCAGTCTGAAAAAGTTTGGATTCAAGTGTAATCAGAAAAGACAAATGATTATGGATTAATGTCATTTTGGACATACTACACTGTAGAAACTAGAAAAAACATGTAACCTCCTGGAAAAGTCTGACATTTTGACAGTCAAAGTGTAAGAGGTGTAAGATCCTGACTTGTTGCAATAGATTCATGTGAAATAATCAGCCAGCTTCAGGGAATTGGGGCAAAAACAAATATGTTGTCATAGATATCCTGCGGTTTAGTGGTGATAAGTACCTTGGCAATGAAGGTAAACAATTATGTGTTTGACCAGGTGTTTGAGTTAAGCAGCTAAATCGTATTGGCCTGACTGATGGAGATTTAGAGTTGCAACTTTCAGCTGCTATCATACTGTGTTCAGGTGGAGAGGAACAGCCCAGAAAATGTTGAATCAATCACAAATATGCAGCGAAAAATAAAACAGGGCCTGCTCTCTTGGCTGAGCGAGTTGAACTGTCTCTTGCCACTTGAGGGGGCGGATGTCATAATTATAATTTCTCCTGGACTGCAGCGGAGAGGCCGCTGGCGCTGGCAGGATCCCAACAACTCTGTGGGTGTATATAGTGACCATGTTGACTTTTTAGGACGAGCCGCATCACTTCCAATTCGGAGGAGGTGGGGAAAATGGTGACGAGTAAGGGAGGCTATTCCATGTCACACTGAAATGAAATGAAACAACCCTCACTATCTCACTGTGATGCTGCTGAGACAGGTTGTTGTGGTTTTGCAGCCAATACATTAGCGTGTATTAAAGTAAATGATCAGGTTGGACTTTACGTCCGGCATTGTTGTCGGACAAGACGCCTAGTTGTTATGCTGTGTTACTGTTGTCCGTAAGTGCCTTATTCGAGACACCTGCAAGGAAATAGCCACTTTCGCTAAAAGTGCTACTTGCTATAAAGCTCTCTTTCAAGAGGAATAGAAGAGCTGCAGGCCAGCCATCTTTTATTGGAGGACTGGTGAGTCAATAGAGTCCTCACAGGGCTCCTCATTATGTCTGTTCCACTTGGGGCACTGCTGCTCCTTAGTCTGACAAAAAATGGTGCATGATTGATAGTATTTAAATGACAAAAAGGCTTCTCGGGAGTATGATGGCTTTGTGATTCTGGTGAAATGCTTAGCGAGCAGGTTATTTAGGACAGCAAACACCCGACTGCCTTTGTTTGAAGTCAAACGCTCCCATCTGTGACACCCACGTCACGTGTCTCCCTGTATTGTCGGTAAATGCTGCTAATCTTAACAACACCAAAATCCAACCTAATCTGTTTCAATAACAAAGAAGGACTTCTGGGTATTTTAAGAGATTGGCTTGTACTAAAAAAAAAAAAAAAAAAAGTATACTTCCAAGCTTCTGGCCCGGGTTTTAACCGGAACCGTTCTAATTGCCCTCTGTGGCATTCATAGTTAATTGGTTTTGTCCAGGCGGACAAGTCTGGCCAGTTGTTAAGTCGTCAGACACTCAATGAAGTCTGCCACTGTTGCAGAAAAGAGGCCATACAGACAGAAAGATTTCTAAAGTTTCCCAAATCTAGAGATTTGGGAAACTCTAAAGATTGAGACTGATTTTTAGTCTCACCGACACAAAAACTCAGTGAGACATCTTTTTAAATTCAGAAGGGTGTTATTCTGTCTTCCATGAAAGGATTTTCCACTCATCTGCCTCTGACTGCACATGGTTTTCATCAGCCTCTCTTATTCTGTTTCTGCCGGCAGCAGACTGGATTTCCTCGGACCAGAAATCGGTCGGCTCAGAGCTTCACGCAGGTGGAGTTTTTCAGTTCTGCCGGCTGCGCATCACAAAGCGAACCTGTGCCGATCTCAGTGTGACACAGGAGCGAATTATGCCGGCATCTGGTGAATGTACAGTCAGAGGACAAGGCGAAGGAAGAATAGGAAGCAGTAGATTGAGGCTTAGCTTTTGACCTCTTTTTCTGTTTTTCCATAACAGGATATACAGATAGTAACAGTGTTTTTGCAAGGGTAGCTGAAAGGTTTTACCCTCAGGGCTTAAAGCTGGGGCCCCTGTTGTTTTGATGATATGCCTCATAAGCATGCATGAGCTTAACATCCCTCTACAATGTGCCAACATGAACAATAGTCACCCAGAAGCAGATGCTTGCTTCTGGCATCCACAATGTCTTTTTAGAGAGCTTCTTCCCTAATTGTCATTAATTAGTTTCTTATTATTCCAGTCACTGGTAGGTCGACTTTACACAAGTTTATCCAATTAATTAACCCAGCAGGATTCTGCTGAAGAGCTGGGAGCTTTCCGTTCGATACAATTAGCACCTACTGACTGTTTTATACAAGTTTTACTCTACGATTTTACTTTTAGGAGGTAGCGGGGGAGAGGTGATAATACCATGTCTGTTTATATTAACAGCAGGTTGAGTTTTTGATTGGTAACTCAATTTAAACATTTTTTTCCTAAATGTTTTTGTTAATGTTTTCTGCTTAGGAGTTGGTACAACAAAATGTTTTGCACTGAAACTTGTTTTGTTCCAGCTCAGTGAGCGGATTTGTCACCTCCACATATTTTAGATGTAGATTATGTGAGCCGTCTGACAATCCTGCAAAGGTATTCATACCGCTTCAACTGTTTCCTCATTTAACTCCTTTAAAAACAGAAAATTGAACATATTTTGTTCAATTTGTTTTTTTAATTGATCAACAATGGTATGAGTGACAGGCAGGTTAATAAAAAGGAGAATCAGACCAAATGATCTGATGCGTAAATTACAATATTTTTTTAAAATTCCGTTTAGCTTCTATGAAATAATATCCAGTGTTGCTACATAACATTGTTTTTTTCAAATTCTTTCCAAATAACATCTTTTATTTTTGCTGTAGTATCAGCTGTAAGTCTTTCAGGCTTTTCTTCCATCAATATTAATATTTAGCTCCTGGAAAGATCAACCAGCTTCTCTGCTGTTAAAAGAAACAAACATCTCCACAGCATGATACTGCTACCATGTTTCACCACGAAGTGTGTTAAGATTAACAAAAACATCTGTGAACTTCAACACGCAGCTGTATTTACACACAGAATGCCTATCTTATAATTAGGTGTCTGAAGTATATTTTCCTGCATTGGATTTTATTTTAAAGCCTCAGAAGTGGAAATGCTTCCCACTGTTTTCAGATTGAAACAGAGGTTTGGTTAAATATTTAAAGTTTAAATATTTTGGCCAGTAAAAAAAGAACAACCTTTCATGTGATCAGTTTATCGACTCTGATTCAGGCTAACCACTTGTTATGAACTATGCTGGGTGTCACTCAAGACTAGATGGTCTCTGCTGCATGTCATTTTCCTGCTTTTCTCATACAACTACCTTTTTTATTGCCTGCTCTGAACAGATCCATTTCCAGTATGCCAGTCCCTGCCGGTGACTCACTGCAGAGCAGAAAGCGTCGCTTTTTAAAGCGACAGCGTTGTCGACGACAAACATACATCTGCCGGCCGCAGATGGGTCTTCCTGCGAAACGCACCTCAATGCTGCTGTTACAACACTCCTGTTCATTTCTGGAGAACTAATTACTGTGCATTAGTTAAAACAGACCATTTGAAATGCAAGCCTGGCAAATCACCCTTGCCATGGGGAGGTGAGCCGCCCTCCCTTTCCTTCTCCTATGCAGACCTGGTGCTTCTATTCTTAGTTCTATCAGCATACGTTTGTATCAGGAAGTTAAGGTCTGCAAGTAAAGATTTATACCAAATCTCTTCTGGTTCTGGTTAATGCTAACATACTGCAGATGGAGGAAGTTTACAGAAGTTTTGATTGCTTTCAGGCTGTACAGTGTCATCCATTTCTCAGCTGATGGAGAATCTTTGACTCAATTTTCAGCAGCGTAGTGACATCCGTACGACTTTTATCCGAGTTGGACGAGCCAGCAGATCTGTGGGACGCCACCGTGGATAACAAGCCTTTCATACTCGCCTTCCCCTACAGAAAAATGGATCAGGCTCCTGCCTCGTGGGCTGTTCACGGCTCCAGCGTGCATTACTTACTCTGACAGTGACAAGCACTGAACACGACTACAGCTGTGTTCATTTCCTCTCAAATTAATACACTAAGCTGTCTCCTGCATAGAGTGCACTCTATGCTGTACAGTTCAACTCAAGGTCCATGTTCTGCTCTGTTCTGTGTGTTGCTTCAGTGCCAAACTATGAAAAACGTTCAAATAAGACACATGCGACCAAAAGGCCTACAGCATCAAATTAGATGTGATAATACCAAATTATGCAATGCAAAGCTGTTTTTTCTTAAGCGTGTAGAAATTCAGTTCTCAAATATTGCCTATTTAAGGTTGCAGCCCTGGTCATACAGGACTTGATATGATGAGGTCTCATGATATAATGGAGCACCTCAGTGCGCCGCAACACTTTACAGCTGGCTTAAATGAAGTGTGAAGAGGCTATTTATGGGTTTATAAGTGGGAAGACCCTGTTGTCTGCGTTGCAGCAGCTGGAGGGGTTCCATGTTTGATAAATATTCCATCACTGCCTTTCCCTTCTCCTCTCGACTCCATCTCCGCGGTCCAACCTACCTAAGGTCTGCACCGCTTTTGATGTCAGAGAGCTGAGATCTCTCAGGGCCCTCACAAGATTCCTAATTGAATTGTCTGAACAGCAAAAGAAGCACATTCAAATCCATACATATGAGCGGAAAAATGTTTCATCTCCTCCAGCTGTCACAGAGGAGTCGCATGGAACATTGATTGCCTGAAAAATGGATCTGTTAAAGAAGTCTGTTTGAAATACAGAAGACAGAGAGCAGCAGGCTCTTGCCTCCAATACCTCCTATCAGCAGTGCTATCATGCAGATAACGTCTTCTAATAGTCCCTTTTTTCATCTTGCATTGTCCTGGAAGCCAGCAGGCCACAGTGGTGGCTGCTTCACACAAGGACTCAAACAAGCTCTTGCTAATAACCAATAAAAGGGAAGATATCTCCGTCCCAGCCTTCCATCCCCTGTCCCGGTGCTTTTTTTTTTATTGAATAAACAATTCATAATTAATGAGATTAACAAATTAAGATTTTAATTTTACAGTTCATAAACATTAGCAGCTGGAGCTTGCAGAAAATCACACTCGTGGGGTTGGTACATTTGGGAGAATGCTCAGAAAGCCAAGAGAAATTATGAAAGTTGATTAAAGAATTCCCAGGTCAGAATAAACACGGAGGCTAAAAGAAATAGCTTGTGTCCCTTTGTCTTCCTTTCTTTTGTTGTCTCTCCATTTGGTCCATTTGTTCATCTGTCATTTGTCCATTCATTTCTAGCCTGTCTGTCCATTTTATTTATCTAACTTTTTATTAATTTGCAAAATTCAACTTGCCAGTTGAATTTTGTCCCACTCTGTCTCGCTGACCATTTGTGTCTGTTCAGTCTTTTGTCCGACCAATCATTTGTTGCAGGTTTACTCAGTTGTCAAGTTTGACAATTAATTTGCTCATGTTTGTTCATCTTTCCCCTTCATCTGTTCATTTGTCATTGTGTCTATTTACTTTTCTGTCATTTCTTATCTTCTCAATTCTTCCTTCCTTGGGTCTTTGAAGATTGCTTAGTCTGGAACAGTATGGGATTTTTACATTACAATAGGAGTAACTTCCTGCATGTTTAACAATGGGTTTTCTGACTGCAATAAACTACTCTCCTATTTCATGTGTTCAAATCCTGGTTTTGTAGCAGCTCTATAATGAGTTTGTCTCGGGAAGATTTTCCACCGTGCTGATGTCTGACTTATAGAGATTTTCATGGCAATTTGGAGCACAAGAAATCCCTGGAGGCAACAACACACAACTAATTACTCTGGAAAGGGAGGTATTACTAGTACATTCACTTTAAGATACACTGCACGCGAATGATCAGTCACATTTATAGCGATCGATTTTCTCATTTTGGGAAAAAGCAGCTTTTTACGGTCATCTGCAACAGACAAACCTCTGATTTTCCAGTCCTTGGAAATGAGCGCAAGTCCAGATATGTGCCTGGAATGCCGACAGTGACCTTGCAGTTCATGTCTGAATACCTAATAGCAACGACTTGTCTTTAATCAATAATTTCCACTCGACCGCACAATAATTTATCAAAGAAAGTGAGCAAAGTTTTAGTGGAGAGGGAATGTCGGAGAAAGCCAAACTTCTCTCTGAACTCTTCTGTTTGTAGTGAGAAATTGAAAGAATATGTGTGGTGTTGCATAACAGAGGTAGGATTTATATTTTTACTTGAGTCCACATTCCCCAGTGTCAACACACACACACACACACACAATATCTGCTGTAGGCCAAACACCCCGTCAGAGTGCGCCCACGCCTCATCGACTCTCAACTGGGTGGAAGTATTCTCCCGAACTTAATTCAAAAGAAAGGCTGACTATCGCGGCTGAATCATGAGTCAGAGGATTCATTCTCCAACAAACCCAGCTGGGCTCACCCCATTCTTGCTTTTTTCAGAAGCTAATCAGATTCATTACCAAGAAGAGCTGTCATATTCTGTATCCTACCTCTTTGAAGAACTCTGTTAGCTAACACGGCATGTCTGGCTCTTCCTTGATCTTAGAAAGATGTCTACACTTCCCCACCGGTCCCCCTGGGACTGAATTAGCTTTTGATCCGTGCAGTGTTAGTCAACTTTGTGTAATAGATTTCAATCAAATGCTGATTCTGCTTTTTGGAAAAGTCAGTTTTTATTATTTCCTTTGTCACTCAAGGGAAATTCAGCTGGAATCCTCTTCATAAGAGCTCAGTTGACAATTTAGCAAACAGCATTTCCAGCTTTTGAGATGAAACCATCAGATAACCTTAAAGAATTCAGACTGATGTGTTTAAACCAGAAACACAAAGCCCTTCATCAGTCAGATAGAGCAGCTGTCATAAATTTGGCTTTGACATGGACTGAAGCAACTTTTACATTGCATGACTCACGCTGAGAAAGTCTTAAGTCAGATGAGTCAGCATGTATAAAGGGCAGAGAACTCAATGGAATGACAGTTTTTTTTTTTGTTTTTTTTTTTTTTAAAAAGTAGCAGTATCCCACACTGAGTCAGTGGAAAGGGAGCATCTTCGTCTCTTTTCTTGTGTGGTCAGAAGGTTAATGTCCTTCGGTACAATCCAAATGCCTTTTGGCTTCTGGAAATAAAACCCAGCACTGCAGAAAGATTTATTAATTCCCTCTGTCTGAATAACAATTGTGATACTAGTCATTTTTAGCAAAAAACATTTCAGGTGGTTTGGAGGTCTTCCATTCTTTTTACTCTAAACTCATCCTGTTACCCCATTCTTGCTTTTTTTCAGAAGCTAATCAGATTCTCTTAAGTCATCTTAAGAGAAAATGTAAGAACATACAGCATCATGGACACCAAGAAACGCACCAGTCTAGTCAGCGATAAAGAAGTTCCTAGCAATGTTGTGTCAGAACACGGTATTCCAACATTTTTGGAAATCAAACAGAGCACAGATTATAACCAAACATGTCAAATAAGGATTTCCAGTCAGAGCACATTATAAATTATCTTTATCCTTATGCAAGCAAAATGCTTGCTGGAAGAAAATCAACCTTAAGAACTCCATCAACCACAGAGAACAATGGGGATGACAGCATAAGTTGGTGCTACATGTCCTGACCGATATAAATAAGCGTGGTTTTTTGGTTCTGTATAATTAAATGAATTTGAGTGTGAAGTTAATCAGAGTTTCTAGATGGTTTGGGCAAAACACAGGAAAATCCCAGGAGAAAATAACCTGCTAAAGACTGACCACTTTATTTATTATCACATTGCAAAAACAAAATTTTACCAAGTATTTTTGGTCTAGTTTCTAGTTCAAATATGTTAGTATACTTTAAATAAGACTAAACTAATTAAGTAAATTTTCAATATGATAGAGGTGTTTGCTTTAAGTCAACAATTTGTTGATATTGATGATAAACTACTGGATACAGGTGACAATCTGCCAGTGCAACAAGATATTTTTTCCACATACTACAAGTCAAAATGTCCTATTGTACCGCAGATTATTTCGCCTATAGCTAGTGCTTTTTCCTCAATATTTTCACTTTATAAAACAAGCTCCTACATCGTACTGAAAATTACTTGTCAGTTTTATATTATGTCAAGTAGACCAGGATATTTGCACTAGAAACTAGACCAAAAATACTTATTTTATTGTATATTTTAAATAAAAGGACGTGAAAGGTACTTTATATTTCCCTGTAGTTTCTCCAACCTTGCACAAGGTCTTTTGCAGGAGTCAAACCTATCCAGCGTTGCAGATATGCATTTAAATGAGTTGGTAAATTTGTTTATTTTAAGGCTTTCCTGAATTGTGCCTTAATTCAATACAGAACCACTTGTTTTCTTTACATGCACATAATTACCTCATAAAGGCAAGCTTGAACTCGATCTGTACACTCAGGAGAAACTATGTCTTGGAGTATGGTAATCAAAACAACCATGTTTTAAACAAAGTGGCCAAGTGTTTTTATTTGTTTCTGAAGCAAATGTACTCAAACCACTTTTTTCCTCTCTCCTTTGTGACTCCACAGATATCCAGGTCCAAAATGCAACCCTGGATCATTTTTATCGGCTTGTTTCTGTCGGCAGCTCACACCCAGGATATCTATCCCTCAAAGGCGTTGTCTTCCATCAGCGAGTCGTGTCAGTCTCTGTGCTCCTGCGAGGCAAAGGACGGCGTCCTTCATCTCAACTGCGAGCAGAGGAACATCAGCAAAATCTCCCAAATCCAAATCCCGTCAGGTGTCTCCTTCCATCTGAACCTTTACAAAAATGACTTAGTGGAGCTCCGAGTGGAGGAAATGGAAGGGCTTAGGGGCGCCCTTTCTCTGCACATTGGGGGTAATAGCATACAAGAGCTGGAGCCAGGGGTTTTTAACACTCTCGGTTCGCTGAAAAAGCTCCACATAAATAGCAATTTTCTTGTCACCCTGAAAGAGGACACTTTCCAGGGTCTGATAAATCTAGAATTCCTTCAAGCCGACACGAATTTCATCCGGATCATCGAGCCAGGGGCATTCAACAAGCTGATCCGCCTCAAAGTCCTCATCCTCAATGACAATTCCATCGAGTTTTTACCCAGCAACATCTTCCGCTTTGTGCCGCTCACTCACCTAGATCTACGGGGCAACAAGCTCCAGACGCTGCCATACGTGGGCTTTCTGGAGCACATCGGGCGCATCATGGAGCTCCTCCTGGAGGACAATGACTGGATCTGTGACTGTGATGTCCTCCATTTAAAAACCTGGATGGAGAACATGAGGGCGCAGTCGGTCATCAGTGATGTGGTGTGCAGCTCACCGCAGCACCTGAAGGGAACCATTCTGGCTAAAGTCAAACGGGATGTCCTGTGTCCGTTCCACAAAGATCTCCCGCTGGAGGGACCGCCGTCAATGGATATGGTTGTTACGCCATCGTCCAAGGTGGTTCAGATTCCCAAACAGACACCCTCCCATGTTCCCGACAGTCCCTGCGTGGAGCACTGTTCGTGCCACAATCACCCGGAGGCTGGGTTACTGATGCACTGTCAGGACAGAGGGATTCAGAAGGTGTCTGATATCGGAATACTTCAGGAGAGCCCGACTAAGCTGGTTATGACAGGAAACATGATCCAGAAACTCTTTAAGTACGACTTCGTCACATACGACAGGTTGGAATTGCTCAATCTGGCTAACAACCGCATTGACGACATCGATAACGAAACATTTCTCAGCCTGAGCAGCTTGAAAAAGCTTCAGCTGAATGGGAACAGGATCGAGAAGCTGTTTTCCACCATGTTCGTGGGCCTCCACAACCTGGAGTCTCTTTACCTGGAATATAACCTCATTAAGGAGATTGCGCCAGGCACATTCAACCCCTTGTCCAAACTGAAGCTGCTGTCACTGAACAACAACCAACTAAGCTCCCTTCCGGCTCAGATCTTCCGCAACGTTCCCCTGGTCAAATTAAACCTGAGGAAGAACCTCCTCATGCACCTGCCGGTGAGCAACGTGCTGGATCAGCTCAACGTGCTGGAGCAGATCTATTTAGAGGACAACCCCTGGGACTGCAGCTGCGATCTGCTCAGTCTCAAGCAGTGGGTGGAGAAACTTAGGACAGACACAGTGGTGGGCTCTGTCCTGTGTGAAACACCCAAGAAGGTGAAGCAGACGGAGCTGAGGAGTCTTCGCCACGAGATGCTCTGTCCTGGGTTGGAGACGTCGACCGTCACCCAGGGGCCCCCTGCAAACAAGGGTCTCCTGATCTCCTTAACTGACTCCATACCGCTCTCAGTGCTCATCCTCAGCCTCCTCATCTTTGTCCTCATGATCATCTTCTGCTCGGCTGGATTGGTGGTCTTCGTGGTGCACCGTAGGCGGCGGAAGGCAAAGAAAAAGGCAGCGGAGGAACCAGCACGGGAAAACGCTAGCAGCACCTCCCCGATCCATTTACACTACAGCATGTATGGGCAGAAGACCACGCACCACACCGTGACCCAGAGGACAGGACCCGGTTCCTTATATGAGGACAGATCTCACAGCCCCATCGTCCAGATCTGCCGGAACCCCACCTACTGCTCCCAGCACAAGGGCCACGACTCAGATCTGGATTACAGTCTGGATGATCCAAAGCACCACGTCTGCCGGAGCATCATGGAGAAGGAGAACACTTCCCCGCTGACGGGAAACCCCAAGTTCAGGGCCATAGCTGAGGAGCGGCCGGGGGACTTCGTGACCCTAGGGACTCCCAGCTCTCTGTACAGGAACATCCTGGAGAGAGAGAAGGAGCTGCAGCAGCAGCTCGGAATAACAGAGTACTTCAGGAAAAACCTGCCGCAGCTGCAGCCTGCCATGGACATGCAGGTCCCAGGGCACCAGGAGGAGCTAAAGCTAATGGAGACGATAATGTACACTAGACCACGCAAGGTCATGCTGGAACAAACCAAGAACGAGTACTTTGAGCTCAAAGCGAACCTGCACACGGAGCCAGACTACTTGGAGGTTCTGGAACATCAGACTGCTTTTAACTGAGCTGACATATACATCATGTCTGAACCAAGTGCCTTGGCCTGTTTGCCCTCCTCTATTTTCCACAGTGTGAAATGTAAAAATATAGAAATATGATAGATATATAGATATATATATATACACACACAGGCACATGTGTTTATTGTAGCACAGAATGTATCTTTCTGTTTCTGCTCATCTGTTAGAGGTGGAATATTCTAGAGATGCACCGATCAGGCTTTTTCCGGCTGAGACCAATTTCTGTTTTACTCTGTGCCAAATTGTATTTTACGCTTCTTTAAGAGGAAATCTGATGTGTGTCATCAATAAAAAACAATTCAATTCTGTTTTTTTTTTTTCCACCTTACCTGTATTTGAACCTGCTGATGGAGGAAAAATCGTCCCAATTTTATCTCTTGCCAACTGATGGGTGCATCTCTACTAAGCATTTTCAGCCAAATCAAACCTGGAAGATGCTGTGGCTGTCTGCAGAGCAGGCCTGGGTTAAAACCCACGCTGAAATCCACTCTATCAGCTTTTTACATGTGATTAAATTTTCATGCTCCTACAGCAGCCGAGTGAATTGATCCACGCAGCACAACCCCCCAACTCGGCCTCCTCCCAGGATAAAGCAGATGTTTGGAAAGAATTGAGTGAATTTCAATCAGTGCTTGACCCAGAATTCCGCTTAATCAGTCTATCCTGATTCTGGCCATGACCTGATTACACCACCCCCACTCCTGTCAACCCCCCACGAGAGCAGCTTTAACGCAGGAACCGGAGTTCTCGTTGTGCCGTAGAGTCAGCAGTTCGTACAGCCAAGTACATTGAAAAAAAAAGAAAAAAAAAAAAGAAAGAAACGATGGGAGCGAGGTTCTCCTCCTGACAGATGATTGATCCAACGCGCTACAGAGCTGCAGTCAGAAGAACTTTATTTTTATACAGACTGAGGCAGATCAGTCAGAAAGTGGAGTACAGTATCTACACGACTTGTACAAAATGCATTGCACTATTTAAAATGCCATAAGATGGTGCATGACAATCAACAAGAGTCCTGCTGAAATGGTTTAGTTTTCATTTCTGCCAGAAATGAGCCGCTCACCATGTGCTCATTTCATGTGGGAGACCGACGCCATTATTTTTCTGTTGAATTCATAAAAAAAAACAACAAACAGCCAGGAACAGTTGAGGACAGAGACATTTGCAGAGTGGACCGGATTTACGTTCCCTGTTTTCAGAAACAGCTCATGTAAGCACACTCTCTGTAGCTTTTCTACTTTAACTAGATTGACTTATTTATTCTGTATATTTTGTATATACTTCTGTTCCATTTTATCTTTGGGTTTTGTGTGCCTTCAGTGCTGTACAGAATATAAACAGAAGTTGTATCTGAAAGAGGAAAATAAAGAATTGCTATATGACATGACTCTGCAAATTGTCTGCTTCTCAGCAGTGCTCCGCCTCCTCACTAATTAACACACCGGGTGACCTGGACTGCAATACTACGACTTTTTCTCGAAATGTTTTATCTGTCCTCTGCAGTGCTTATGGATATTTAGGTGGATGTACATGTTTAAGCTGCATTTCCTTCTTTTTCCTGCTGTGGAATAATTCCACTCCCCACCGATTGGAGCAAGTGTAGTCTTTAATCACACTGCAGTGCCTTCAGAGTTCTTTCCTTTTCTCCATTTCGTCTGCAGATCCTCTCATTTTCCTATAATAACCTGCAGATCTGAAGTTCTGCTGCAAGAATACATATAGGCTCTGAAGCTTGAAATGCGCAAGCATACAATCTGGTATGCAGCGCTGGCATCTAAAAACAGAATCCCCGTCTGCATGAGGAAAATAGCTATATATTTACATGCACACATTGTTTCAGCAAACAACCAGCTTCTACTCATAAGCAGCAGGAGCCTTACCTCAAGGTGTGACTTTAGCAAAGTAAGTAAGCTAAATAAGAATGTGAAAATAATTCAGAGATTAAATATTTTACATTAGCGAATGTACCAGACAGATTGAAATGTTATTACTTGACTGGAGCCGCCCAGATGCCCTTCAAACATCCTACATCAGCTGTCACTCAAATCAAATTTCAAATCTCCGGTGATATACGCAGTTCCTTTTGACAATATTAATAAACATCTCGTCACTAAACCTTTCAGCACCACCCTTAATGAAGACTTTGGGTTATTCCTGCCAGATTTGCACAAATAGAAACTGAATTTTTTGCCCATTTACAAAGTAGCTCATGCTACGTGTCAGATTCCACGGTGTCTGTCGGCTGCGTTTTCAACCCTTGCTACAGAATGAGTATGGTTTGATTATTGTATGTACAGAGATGCTGCTGGAAATGTAATCTTGTACCTCAGTCTTAAACCGTTTCTCTAATTGCCTTGTTGAATACCATCCAGCTTTCATGTTTAGAAGGTTATTTTTCTGCATCTGAACTTGAGCTGAAACAATTAATCATGATTAATTGATCATTCAAATAACCTACTAATTTATTAATCCATTAATCATTAACTGAATATTTGTTTTGCCAGAACATATCCATTTTTAGAGTTTTAGCTTCACCTGGTTCAGATTAGAACTAAAGGAATGCAATATTGCATTTTTGTCAATATGTTTATTTTATTTTTAAAAAATACATTGATTTATTTAAATCTTAATGTATTTCTAATGCTGTTTAAGAAAGCATGAGTGGTTAAATGAAAAGTCAGTAGAATGTACTTTTTTTCTTATTCATTGATTAATCATCAGAATAATTGAAAAATCAAGAACTAAATCATTAGTTGCAGCATTAATCTCAAGTGAATAGAGCATCTTCTTTTAAATTCTGTCCTCTGTGTTTGCTAAGGCTAGCTGGCAGCGGCACGTCTCCTAAGGTTTCTTTTTATGCAACTATGCTTCCATCCCTGATATCATGCAAAATTTTTGGGTACTGAAAATATGTTGCATAAAAAATAACCTGAATTAGTTGTGTTTCCATCTGTTGGTTCGGCGCAAAATCAACCAAGCTCTGCAAAACGTAATTTCATCATATGTTGATGCTACAAACTATTAATAAAAAAGATGTGGAGGTTAAAAACTAGCGTGAATCACTCATCCTAGAAAAATAGACAGAATTTTCTATGCGTTGTGCCTCTGGTACAGAACAGGTCAACCATTAAACCAGCTCTGTTTTTTAACAGCTTATGCTGTTATAGCTACAACAGCACCTGGAAGTTAAAGACAATATAGAACAGAGCACTTTCATAAAGTGCATCTTGTAAATATTTTAAGTCATTTGTCTGAATTAACTTCTAACAAGCACAATTTGCATTAAATAATTGCATTAGCGTATTTTAGACTTGAAACACAAACAAGACCAATTAGATAAGTGCAAGCATCCTGCTAAGTGTTTATTTATAATTAACTGTTACGCACCTTAAAGCTGCAGGATGAGTGCTCAGATTCCTTCTACCATGAAGGGAAGCAAAATGACAGCTATGTGAAACGCGGCTCATCCTCAGCAATGTGTGTGACAACGTGTTCAGTGCACATATAATAACAAATAATATTCACCAATACTTTACTTCCACAGTTGTAATGACCAAACATAAGAAAGTCATCCCTGATACATAAAAGGTACTTTATGAAGCTGAAGGAAAAGGAAGGAAATATGATGTGGATAAGAATTTGCCTTAATGACCATCCCACTACATTTCTGCAGTGGCAGATTGTCAACATATTCTAATCGGTCAATCCTGCATCGTCACATTGCCCATCCTTGGGATTATTAAAAGGAAATAATCTACTAATTCCTTTCATAGTTTCCAGATGTTCATTTGTTGAAAAATAGAATTTCTCTTCTTTTTGACACCCAACTTTGTGTTTATACATCACATGACCATCACTAAACACATTAAAGTCTATGGTTGTAATGTTACAAAATATGAAAAAAGTTAAAGGGAAGTAAATATGTCTGCAGGATGGGACCCAGCTTTCATGCTATCCCAGTAATTACCCAGGTTATACATCATTTTCAAAGCATGAATCAATGTCACGTAATGTTTTCTGTAGGTGTTGTTTATCATACAGCATCTTGCTGCAAGGGTTTCTTCTGAACTCGAGGACATGACTTAAAGTAATTTGCATTAGCATCGCAACCAGAGTGGCTGATACGGTGACATTTTGCTGCATAAATTTGCACAACAATGACGAAACCGGTGGTACATCAGGACTAAGTGCCTCTTGTTCCATATGAGCAAAGCTCGCTGTGATAACCGCGGATGTCCGGGTTTCGATTGTAGCCCCTCAACGTAATGCCGCTGTACACCAACTGTAATCATGTGTAAGGCAATTATGTGGAAATGCGAACAATGCCGCCCGGTGCACAATGCGCAGCGAGCTCACTGGAAATGAAATGGAAGGCATGGATGAAAGTTGGACATAAAGTGCCCTGTTTACACTCTTATGCACACACTCAAAGCTCGATTCACACAGCCAAACAAACTAAGACCTTAATTCAAACAGTGCACCATACACCAGCTGTGACTGTTTACAATTCCTTTTAAACCATGCCTATGTTTGATTTGAATAGCAGCCAGAGAGAAAAATATCCTGTATCCTCAAATGTAATTACTGATCTGGAAATGTGGCTTTTCTGCATAGATTCCCCTGAAACATTGCAAGAAAATGCCCAAATAATGCCTTCAATACAGAGAATAACAACATGTATTACAGCTATAAAGTGGCCACCATCTCGTATATACCACAGATGATAGATTGGCTTTATTAGCAAAAATGTTCTCTAACAGAAGTCTGAAAAAAAATCCATAAGATTTCACTGAGTTATTTATAAAAATGGTCTATCTGATGCAGCATCCCCGAAGCAGCAGGTCATAAATATTCATATCCGACAGCACAACAACAGAAGATTTCATCTGGGCAACAATATTGATCACTGTTTTTTTTTTTTTTTTTTCTCATTTGTATCCCAGAGACTCACCGGGGTGCTTTGAAGTAAGCACTAGTCAGTGAATGTCTCACAAATGACATCGCACAGGCCACGATGCTTCCTCGCCTTTTTGAGTTCCGGCTTGACATTTAATGAACAGTGAGCGGCAAAAGGCAGAACAATGGCCCCCGCTGAATGTGATTGTTGGAGCAGCAAAGGGGGTTTAGGATCTGCAGAGTGGAAGGATACAAGACCAAAAGTTGAATTTAGCCAGAGATGCATTGGAAGAAGTGAAGTGTTAACATATTTGCATTGGCTGAGCAAGCCGACTTGAGTTGCAAAAGTCTCTCAGTGTTAATCCATCCATTTTGTCTTTAATTGATGAGACGTGAGTTAGAATTAAACACCATTGATCTGTCCAGTCTAAGGCTTTCTAAACCATGTTTTTGCTCGACGAGGTCAATAGAAGGCTACGGTCTACCCAAAGTACACTAAACAATGCAATTTAACCATGTGTGAAACAACAGTCACTTCTAACCCGAAACTACTTTGCAACCTGACCTGTATGTCTTCTTCTCTGGTCTTTACTGTTGGCTTATGCTGAAGAGTTGGATATATCTGGACTAGAGATTGATGGATGTTTAAAAATGACAGCAGTTGATATTCTATTCTTTGCTTTGATTGATCCAATACCCACATGAAATTATGTCAGAATTGTTTGCTTCTGGGATAATTCCAGGGTTTATATGATTCAGTTTTAAGATAATGATCACTTTGATTGATCAGCATACTATTATATTATCCAACCTCTAATGTGACCGTTAAGAATTTTCTGTCAGTCCATCAAAACCAATATATACTAGGTGGACCTGCATGCAATATTACAGGCTTAGATCTTATCCTTTGTATATTTAACGTGTTCCTTTTTGTGTACAGTGGTGTGAACAAGTGTTTGACGTGGGCCAAAATTCCTCCACAGCGCTGTAAAAGACTCATTGCAAGTTATTGCAAATGCTTGATTGCAGTTGTTGCTGCTCATGGTGGCCCAAGTTATTAGGATTAGGGGCCAATCAGTTTTTCACACATGGTCATGCAGGTTTGGATTTCTTTTCTTCCTTAACAGTAAACACTTATTTAAAAACTGCTTTTAGTGTGTACTTATGTAGCTAACATTTAAATTAGAAATGGGTACATTGAAGCTTATAGAAGCTGTTCATTTGGTTATCTGACAGGCACCATGGATAAATAAGCCAATATTTTTGCTGGGTTAAATTTCATATTGCTGTTAACAAAAAAGTGAAATGAAGAAAAAAAAAAAATCTAAGGGCTCTTATTAACATTCCACCTCAAGTGTCCGCATGTTGCGTAGAGTACTTAGCAACACCGATGAATGAATCGCCATCACAATCGCCGCCTTTGTCTTTCAGCGCACCCCCACTTCCTGACTGAACTGTAGTCTGTTGCTGAGCTCTACCCTGGGGGCGATCTTATGATGCCGTCTGCCAGGCTGAGCAGCTTGCGCCGACACCACGGACACCGAGCCCCGATCCTGTTGTTTGCTCGGCAAACAGTTCAAACGCAAAGCCGGTGACCCAGTTTTGAGCATCCCAGCATCGGAAGTATTAAGTCGTTGGGCGGATTGTGCCGAATCCTTTTGTTGTGCGAGCAGCCGCTCAGGTATGGGGGATCAAAACAGCATTAAAGAAAAATCCCTAAAACCAAAACTAATTCCATTCATGATCATTTTTTTTCCCCCCCCTCAATTTTGTTTTTGCTCCAGACAGTGAAACATTACACTCAGTACTTTCAGCACTACCCAGGAGCCATTCTTTTTTTCATGCTCTCTTGTTTAGCAGAAACAATTGTTCTTCCACCCGTATCCTCGACATGAAATGCAATTAGTTTCAAGAGTTTTATTCTTGCAAGGTAGTGTTTGCGAAAATTATTCTTGGACGTTTATGCTTTTTATGTGAAATTCCTGTAGATTTATTATACAACTCTGCTAAATACAAAAAAGAAGAAATAAGTGAAAGTGAAGGGTGACCCCAAAAATCAACTGCGGCACTTTATCACCAAATAGCTCCTGGCGTGCACCGCACATCCCAGATTGATGATGGGAATCAGTGATAGGGAATTAATCCTCCTAATAGATTGTGTGCAGCATTCTATCAGGTACCGCATGTACTGCGTAACACATAAATGGATGTAGAATGAGATCATAACCAATTGATGGATTAAATGGTAGATAAATCGGAGACAAGAACAGAAAGTGCTTTATGAATAGCATCGATTTGTCCTTTTCTTACAAAATGACCTTTTCCCATCGAATCAGAGGCAACTCTCATGAATTACAATGCACATAGTGTAAAGCCGTTGTCTTTTAATTGATTAATGTTTAAATAATAACTCATGGGGAAAGTCATGGAGACCGAATCAAGGACAATGTGCTCTATTAAGATCCTTCATGTTTTTCTGATTAATTTGTGTTAATAAAGATCCAGTCATTTTGTGAACACTTCATTTTTTTAAATTGAGCTGGCACGGTTATGAAGATGTTGCTTCCGCTGCCGAGCCATGCTCCAGCGAGAGAGAAGTGAAATCAGCATTAATGACTGCAAATTGTAAAAGAACGACATCCAGAATAGGGCTAAGGCAGTGCCAAGCTAAAGACAAAATATTGTATGTGCAAAGTAAGCCCTACTATACCAGGCAAAAAGTTGCAGTTCAAATCCACAGAGATCCACCACAAAGTAAAAAAAAAAAAAGAAAAAAGAAAAATCACCTTCAAATTCTTAAAATATGAGATTTTAAGAATCTCATATTCTCAACAAAATATAGGTTGTAATTTACCAAGCCTGCACACCAGTCCTGTTTAGTCTGGTTTGATTAAACTCCAGTGTTTTTACAAAGAAAACCTAACTTCTTCAAAACAAAACTCTAGGTTTTGGTTTGGTTGAAGTGAACTGTGGCATGGATTGAATAAATATTTGAATGCCAAGCAGACCGGAGAGGGATCCTAAAGCAGGAAGTATACTGAAGTGCAATGCATTCTGGGTCAATACAAGAAAAACAATGCATGAATCTAGCTCAAGCTAGTTGTAGCTTGAGAAATAGCTTGTGGTCTTTAGCCAAAGACAAAATAGAAATCTTAAAAACACTAAAATCTCACACCACTCTATTTTTGTTTACATTTCGTAAAGAAGAAAGTTGTGCTTCAGAGGTTTTCATACTGTTTTCTTCAGTGGTTCTTGGTGCAGCGCCAGCACAGGTAAACAGGTATTTCAAAAGGTTTTCTCTGTTTGACACAGTCGTGTGAAAGTGGACCACACCAATTGAAAACATAAAATGTTTAATGTTGGTCCCCAAATCAAACAGTACTGGACTACCAGGTGTGAAAACATCCTAAAGCACTTTTTATTTTCACATGGCTAGAATATGCAGCTTAATCCTGCTAGTACTGGCAGAA
The DNA here is from genome assembly GCA_010277075.1 of Poeciliopsis retropinna. Taxonomy (NCBI): domain Eukaryota; kingdom Metazoa; phylum Chordata; class Actinopteri; order Cyprinodontiformes; family Poeciliidae; genus Poeciliopsis; species Poeciliopsis retropinna. The sequence goes on along the minus strand of VMRM01000029.1, from coordinate 3,611,371 downwards.
AGGTCACATAAAGTAGAGTCAGTGATGCATGATGTTGACTTTAAAGGACAGATAATTATAATAACTTCACAACAGAAGATCAATGCTTCAAAGTATTCCAAAAATATAGCAAAAGGACTCGCAATATGTGTTCGTTGGGGGAAATGTTTAAACTTACACTGATTGGACACAAGCGACACATCGTGGAGTTTATAACAGCTTTAAACTTTAGTGACCACAACAAACAAAACAACTATGATCACTTGTTGCTTACTGGCGTATGGGATGAGTTCATCATCATGGGATTATTATTACATCATCATTATTGGCTTATACTTCCAACGGCACTGAATCTGGTCACTAATAATGAGGCACTTCCATCTAGAGTAAAGACAAATTTAAAAGTTCAAGTTACCAACAGATATAATCAATATTTTCCAATCTTTTTATTTGTTCACATTTGCTGCTCTGAATTGGTGGCAAATCTTGCGACATTCCCTAACATTGTGCACTTTCCACTGCAGACAAAAAACAAATTGACATCAGTCGGTGGGCAACAGCTGACAAACCTGCCACATGTGTACAAATGGTCACGTTTTCTTCCATATGGCACACCTGCGGACGTAGTCAAAATTCAAAGCTAATTTTTCAAGCGCCTCCCTATAGATTCAGTGAGTTGGACATTACTGGCGAGGGAAAAAAAGCCCATTCATGCCACAGTGAAACATGCATCATCTGGGAACACATGATTGTCTCGCCAACAGCGGCGTAAGCTCGTGGAGCGTATCCTTAAAGTCTGCGATAATGAGGAACAGATCAACAACCTCCAGGACAAGAGTCACAAGTCCCACTTGTGCTGCCGACATTGCAACAAATTTCCTCATGTGATCACACTTGCAGATAAATGAGACGGTCGCCCTAAGTGTTTCTAATAATATTACAAGCTAATGACCCATTTCATAAAGTGGCTCGCCCGGCCCACTTGGCACGCCGAGCGGGAGCACTGATGGGCTTTCGCGGCTTGGAGAAGACGTGCCGACGCAGCAGCACAACCCATCGGTTCTCTTCCTCCCCTGAATGATGGCGCAATTAAATGTTTCATAGGGTGCCAACGTTAGTGCCGCTCCCAGCTATCGTGTTCTTCATCCACAAAGAGCTGTCATGCGAAGCACAAAGAGATGAAACGGAAGTAGAAGTCTTTTTCCTCCCATTTTTATATTCCATTTTCTTCTGCTTGCCTCATTTTTAACTTGGTCCAACTTTTCCTTTGGACTCCTTTCCTCCTGCCCCCTCTCTCTGCACTGGAGTTGTGCATATGAATCTCAATATCAGAGATGTAAACTTTTAACCTTCTACAGTTAGCCCAAATCCATAAGTAGTAACACACTTAGAAGGGCGGCAATTATTTTGAAGTGGTGCTTTAGGCAAGTTCTTGAAACTGTGGAAGTATTGAGTGTGCAATACCGCCACAGATTTGAGTCAAAAGCTGCTTAATTGAAAGAGCATTTCAAGCGGAGAGGTCAGCCTACGTCTTATTCCTGAGCCCATTGGAGAGTCTTGCATCCAGAAGAGAAATCCCTGCTTATTCCACTTCCACGCACATTCATTTCTCTACGGGAACCTTTTTTGTTTTGCAGGTAGGGCAAGTCGATATTGACAAAAAAACCTCAAATTCTACCTTCACTTCAGGGTTTCTTCTAATTACACTCAAAACCTTTTTTACTGTTTTAAGGATTAACTTCACTGACAGAAGCCTATAAACAAGTTAATTCAGTTAAGACATCTACTCTTCCATCACACTCTGGCACAAGTATTTCCAGTAAAATTTTAAATTTACTTTCACCTGAAAAAACAACAGCAGCTATTCTTTCACTTTATTTGAGGTGGAATCCACATTGTAAATTACTCAAAACCATTTAAACGACAGCTGGATCTTGTTTCATGGTGCTTTATGCACTGATGTAGTATTTTATACTTCTTTGTGTCTCTCTACAACTTTATATCTGTCTTTGCTACACAGTTCTTTCAAGATTGCAGCTATTTCTGGATTGTGCACACTCTGAACACCTTCAGAAAAACCTTTTTCCAACTATTGAATCAGTCTACCCCATCACAATAAAATGACAATAGTATGGCATATTAATTCTATTTTTAATGGTCTCGTGTTTTTTTTTTTCAGAAACTGAAGTATATATTTTTTATTAGCTGCAAGGCAGTAGTTGTCAGAAATAAATTTTCACTTGAATTTAATAACTGAAATAAATTAACTTGCACCTACAGACGGAATATCTGAAGTGATATTTGGTGGATTACGAGTCTAGAAATACATTTAATCAAGAGTTGTCAGTTTTTAGCGTCTGACAGTTTATTATGGGTTGCATTTGGGTTTTATTAGGGAACTTGGGCGTGTTGTGCAGTTGTATATGTTTGAAGTACACATATAGCAATTGCAGCCAAATCCCATATAGGTAATTACTACATTTCAATGTTCTTTGCAGAGAGAAGAGTAGTTTTATCCAACAGATTTAGTTTCATTCGACTTTCTTACTCCCCACCTTCTGACACCAATAAAAGATGAACTTTTGTCGGGGTCCTCATGAAACTGAAGACTTAAGCTGAAGTAATACTCTAAATGGGGGTGCATTTCCACCAGTCATTCAATGTATGACTCAGTTAAAAGAGTTTACAGTCACCACAGGAACTACACTGACGTTTTATACGCTTGTTAGGTCTTTAACAGCTGCATCATAAATGTCCAGCAAACATAAATCTATTCTACCAGAGATCACTGGCTGGATTTTATCATACTGACCTGATTCACTAACTATTCATTGATTTGTATGTTTATGTCAGTCATTTAGCTGATGTAGGCATATACCAGTCTGTTCATCCTGGCTAATTCGTGACTAGAAATATTGTATATCCTTAAGTTTAAAAGGTTGTTTTTATTTATTTCATTGCATAGTTCAATCTTGAATGCAAACAACTTTTTATAAGTATAAAAACTGAATTAAAAGAATAGTTGTTCCTGCTACAACATGCAGCCTGAGTTGTTGAAGTTTCTACCCTGAAGTGTTTGTGAATATCAATTCTGGCCCATATGTTTAAAATTACCATGAATTGCTTCTTGGCACTTTATGATGTTCAATAATATTCCATCTTGGAATGAAGTACAGCGCCTCCAATTTACAAGATCTAAAGAGCTCAAAACTGCAAATTAATGCAACATATTTTTACAGCAGCTTGGAGTTGACTTAACAGAATATACAACACGTTGAAAATGAAGCCCACAGTTGCTAAACTTAGCAACTACATCTTGGTGCTTTCCATCAGAGTTTTTATTAGTGCAGACATTTCTTTTCATTTGATCGTCTAGTAGAGATGCAGTATGTGGGTAAAATAAGTCAAGAAACTACTAAAAAATATGTTTTTTTTTATAGACAGAGTTGATACAAAACAGATTTGAATAAGTTCACTCAGTCCTGGTGGAGTAACAATTTAGAATCAAACTTATTTTTCTTTGAAATGCAAAGAATAATAATGGAGATATGTTGAGGTTTTACCTAATGGACATGATATCCCAAAACTGGTTGTACGAGGGCCACTGCTATCTGTGAAAAGTTGTAGAAAAAACTCGGAACACCAAACACACATACATTCATAGCACTACCACAGAAGTAAATATCTATATATCCCGGTTCTGGTGCAGCCAATCAGTGCCAAAGTAAGTGAATGGCACTCCTGTAGTATTGAGCCAAACTATTCCAGCTTCCCAAGCTGCTGCAACTTCTATCCAATATTTCAGACATCCTCTTCAGAATAATCTGAAAATAAACTAATTTTTCCACAAATGATTTGGAGTTATTCCACAGAAAAAATCTGCGAATCTGAAAATACTAAACTGCAATTACGCGGAATCCACTGTACACGTTTATAAATCAACTCGATTCTATTCTGGTGAAGTAGTTCCAAGGCAGCACTTTAAGTGGAGAAAATAAACTCTCCAAAGGACAAGAACATTTCAATAAATATCCCAGCATTGCTTTCCCTATCCAATTGACAAATCTTAAGCAGACCACCAAAGACTGAGAACCCGAACGGTCCTCTTCATCATCTCAAAAACATCGCACTTCAACATGGCTATCGACTGGAAAACAATTTCTTTAGAGTGCCACAACAACCATATTGTTGAGGAGGAAAGTGGTTATCAATGTTGCATGCACTCTTTGCAAAATGGTCCTATTAAATCTTACAAACTGGAACGTCAACCCGACCTACCGGCTACGTCCATCTTTTACACACATTTATGATTTCTGCAGTAAAATTCATGGCAGTTAATCCATTTTACCCTGATTCCTATAAATTGCATTGCTGGTTTGACTGCAAGACTAATGAGGGGACTATTGATTTTGTGTGTGACAATTTTATACCTAAAAAGACTTGTGATTGTTACAATTCAAAATGAAACTCATTTCTTTATTTTTTTAAAAAGTGGCATAAAAAGCACCGTAGATGGTGCAAATAAAATAAATGCACCACATGAAACATAAAAGTTGCTTATCTGATGCATAAACAAAGCTGCTCCATGTCACGAGTATCTCTTAAATCTGTCAATAAGCGGATGTCTTGCTTTTTAATCTGCCTCTTTAAACATGCCTGCTTCTTAAGTTGCTCTATGCTGTTTTTCCAGTTTTCTGCCACAGATCATTAGACCCATCTCCAAATCCCACAAACACACGACTCGCAGGTCATGTTCCTCTCAACCCCTCCCAGCGGTTTGGAGGATCCTCAGAACTTCGTGACATGGTTCCCCTGTCTGCTGGGGGCTTAGGGAATGTCCCTCCTTGTGAAATCGCTAAGTCCCTCAAGTCTCTTATGTGGATTTTCGAAGCTTCTTATTTGGAATTATAACAAGTCCTTAATCTCCTGGATTTAGCAGAAGAGGATTGCTCTGGAAGAAAGGAAAATGTTGTACTTAAGATCAAAAATATTCCTTAATTTACAAAAAGTCATTGATGTAATGTTTTAAAAAAAATAAAAAAACACTCCCAAGCTTCTGGCTTTATAATATTTCAGCAATATTCTGTTAAAAAGTGCCTCAATTTCCACCAACCAGCTTTGAACTTCGACAACTTTCATCCTTCAACAACTGCCAAATCAAGCATGCATTTTTAACCCGCACTGCAGAGTTCGACCTCTTTTCTCCTTTTTCACTTCTGCGAGGTTTAAATCCATGAAGGAAAACACGCGCCATTGGCTCCGGGCCTAATATGTTCCTGCTGTTGTATTCTTGACGTTAGAAGTCAAAGTAATGAAATCACTCTTCGCCCATAGGCCTGAGTCTACAGGAAACCACATGGGCTACAGTTTCAGTCAGATGTTTATATACTAGAACACAGGCATATATGACATGTTAATTTGGCTCTTGGTAGTTTTGTGATATGGAGTCACTGTTAAAGCCTAATCCATTATTTTTCAATAAGGTTGGGGTCACAGTTATGTCAGTTTTGATTATCCAAATTTTGGTAACTGGTGTGAGGTGAAACTTTCCCAAATTTTTTTTTTTTTTAATTTTGCTTTGGCAATCCTGTAAAGGCTGCAGTTATCCCAGTTGCATCTTCTCCTTTTTCCTTCCACTCAACTTTCTATTAATATACTTGGATATCAACTTTTTCCTTCCACTCAACTTTCTATTGATATGCTTGGATACAGCACTCTGAATAATCAGCATTTTTAGCAAAAATTATTTAAATTTAAATCAAACTTGCAAGTTAGGATACACTTTGCTGGAAGATAAATTTCCCCAGAAATGATTGTGATAAATGATACAGTTGTTTAGAAACTACATTTAAGTAATCTATTGACAAAGACCAATAAACTTAAATTTCCAAAAAAAAACTTGAAATATCAAAAAATAAACATTAAGATGGAAATAACACACATAATTATAAATAAAATGAATTAGGGTGTCTAACAAAATTGCAACTCACAAAGTATCAGAATGGAAATTGTGGAGCTCTTATTAGTTTGTCATTTGATTACTTTTAATTGCAAAAGGTTAATTAGGAACAGGGCCCAAACTTCCAGAACTCAAACTGCTAACATCTTCCAGAAAATCTTTATTGTTTACATGGATTCCACGTAAGAAATATATCAAAGAAATATATTTCATTAAAATTCCACTTTATGACTGTTTAGATATCAAATTTCTGTCCAACATCTCAAATTTATTCATTATTTTTTCAGTATCTGGCTATAAAATAATTCTATTCAGCAGCAGCTTGAAGTGGCAATGTGCATCAAATTGCTTTCTCCTGATGCTTTGAATACACACACAGATTGTAATCATGTATGATTTGTCATAAATAGCGCCGTGATTGTTGCAGTAAACGCCAGCGTTTCCAGGAGAACGGAGCTCACAACGTTGACACGTACTGCAAAACAAACGTCTGGAGGTCAGCGCTCGCAATTCAGCTGAAACTCCGACCGACGCATACACCACACAATAAACGCAGACAGGCGAGCCTCAGCTTGCTCTGGAATGACGATGATGACGTGCCGCTTCATGACCCGGTGAACACGGTTGGGTGTGCAGGACTGCGTGTGTCATATACACAAAGCCCTCTCACAACTCTCAGTTTCAGCTCTTATTAAAGCCATCATATATTATGGTGCCACCCAGCTGGGAAAAAAATCTCACTACCTGTGCTAATTTTGTCCTGATGACACTGTTACACACCATCACGTGCCCATGCTGGAAAGAAAAGACACATTTGTGGGGCTGTAAGTCGGGTGTGTCACCAAAAATGTACTGACTAAACTGGTACAGATCAGACACTGAATTCAGAACTTCCGCTTGTCTAATAAGACATTATTTATTTGAAAAACTCACAAAAAAAAATAAAGAAAAGTGTGAATAGCATTATTTGTATTGTTAATGCGCTGTGAAAAGTACATATTTATTTTGTTTTTCTTCTTTGTTGCACCATCTGACATTGATAATTCAGTAGACACATGATGATTTACAAATTACTTATTAAAAAGAAAACTTCCTTATGTACAACAGCAACTGCTCCCCAAAACTATCACCTGGTTCTGCAACCCTTTGTGTAACAATGGAATAATTTACATCATTACAGAGGAATTGTGGTCCACAATTCTCTGCAAAAATTGCTGTAATTCAGCCACAATGGAGGGTTTTCCAAACATGAACAGCCTGTTTAAAGTCGTGACATTGCACCTCCTTAAGTGTAAAGTTTTACTATCCACAACCTTAAATTTCAGAGACATTCAGAGTTTTACTTGCTGGCTTGGTTTTGGATCACCTAATGTCACAAAATCAAGTGAGATATCTTGTACTTATAGTGAAATCACTGAAATCAATCTCTATAGTCCTTGGTCAGCGGATTGGATCTCTCCAGCGGTTGCCATTTTTCTCGAGTTTCTTACTGTTGAATCATAAACACTGAACAGAATTATAGCAAGAAAGATCAGTGAGATATTGTTCTCTGTGAAATCACTGAAATCCCTAAGCCTTGGGATTGGTGCTGTGGTCATTTGCTCTTGATAGGATTTTGCTGCCATCATGAGGTGTTGCTTTATGACACCTTCAGTTTATTTCATGCCAATTTTGAAAACAAAAACTATTAATAAAATGTTTTTTGCTCGGATGAGGTGTTTTTTTTGACTGCATCAAAATTAGATTATTTTGCAAAACTGAAATGCAAACACTTCTCGCATCAGACGAATCATGTGATCAACTGGATGTTGCTACTGGTGGAAAAGGCAAAGAGGATGACCGCAAGTAGTGGTTTGATGATGGCGCAGCATCTTTAACAACTTATCGAGTGAACAAACTTATTCATGTGTGATTTTAATTGCGTGTCTTATTCAATGGAAGCACCACAATTGTGAAATTGTCTTTTCTCGACGTTTGTGCCGCAATAAAGTTTTATGCACATTTGTAATGGAAAAGCAGCTAGTGCTAAGGACGTTTCACTATATTTTTACATAAAGCTAGATTAGTTTGGAGAATTTTCTTTTCTACCTGGACTACGCCAACATCATGGCCACCTACCAATGCACTGCACATGGCATGCAGGACTATAAAAGAAGACAGCAAACTATACTTTATAAAGGTTTAACAAACACGATGAATCACACAAAATCCCTTTCAGCATATTTTTTCAAATAAGAAAATGTGAAGGGGTTGGACTCTGCAGTGCTATCCACTCTGGCACTATCTGCTGTAAGCTAGGTCACACGCTTCAGCAAGAAGCCCCCGGACCCCCTCCACCTCATCAGCTCCCCTCCGCATGCTCACACTTCCAAAAGGTGCACACGGGGATTTGTGTAACTGGATCCACACAGCACTTCACTGCAGGAGCTCGAGCCGGCTGTCAGTTTGGAAAAAGAGAGTCTCCGAGCTCTGAGTTTGGCCTCTTCCTCCCTCTCCATTCTGCCGGATTCTCTCCCGATTCTCCTCACTTCTCTCTCCCTCTCCTTTCACCTCGCCTCTCTACCTATATCTCTTCCTCCCACTCCCCGACAATCCCTTGCTTTCCATGCTGATAAAAAAAAAAAAATGCATCAACATGCCGCTATCGGTCTGCGTTACGAGCACATGCATCCCTCTTATGCTCCATCACCCCCCTGGGTTATTTTTAGCTGCCTTGCTGCACCCACACAAATAAGCCAGAGCCTCCCTCCAACTTAACGGAAATCTCATTATGCGGCATGCACCACTTGCTGAGAAGTTGGACAGGAAGAGTAAATCTCTAAAGATCAAATCTCTTTGATACGGGAGCTTATGTAGCCGAGCAGGTCCCCAAATCCAAAAAGGTAAAACAGACGCGGCTGCAGTTCTTGTCTGAAAGTCGCGGAGTCAGACAAAAGCTTGTTTTGGCATTTGTTTTAAGGTGTAGCAAATTACTCAAGCATTCAAACTATATCCCCTATGCCATTTACTGTCAATCACTATGGGGCTCTTCTTTTTTCTTTTTTTTTTCTACCCTTGCTCCCTAGCAACAGTTTCAACAGAAAGCAGTGGGTAAGTAAGCAAACAATCATTTAACAGTCACTGAAGTTCTTCAGTGTTACACATTTTCAGACAGACTGACTCATGTTCCTTTGCTTATTTTAAAATGCCAGCATTTAAAGCATTTAAAGAATGAAAGATTCTTGTTTTCATTTGCACAGACAGACTTCCCCAGCGGTCATCCATGAAGGACTCCACTGACGTGTTATCACACCAGACTGCACGAAAACCCACACAAAAGTAAACGAAAATATATCTGATAACAGTTATTCAATAGTTGATCAAAAACAAGAGCGGTAAAAACACGTAAGGGCTTTTATTTACAGCAGAAGTGTTTGATGACCGCTGAAGGAAGAAAGCTGTAGGTGTTGGGTGCGGCTGAAATGGCCACGCTAGCTGCCATCCTTAAGAAAATCAAAACAAGATACACGGAAAGATGTTCTAGTGGAGGACAGAGGGTAAAAAAATGACACAGAAGTAGGGGATAATTCAATCTGTACACTATCCAAAATAGAGTGATACATTTTCTCACTTTTCAAGTGAAGGTCGCCTTAGCAAGTGTCATAGTGGCTTGATATGACTAACTCGCGTAATAATGTCAGAGAAAGTTTTTCCTCTGACATTAATGCTCTTCAAAGTAATTATTGCTTTATGCTGGCTTTGAACTAAACAAGCTTTTGAAATGACTGAATTCCTCTACGCTTCATAAGGATTGCATGTCAGTAGACCTTGAAAACACAGGTTGCAGCCGGTAGGACCTTTGATCTTCTTTTGTTTTGGAGCTTTCTTCCTTTAAATACTTATACAGTCAGTACCCATATACACCCAAATACAAATATTTTTTTTTCTTTTTTTTTCAGCTCTTTTGCTTAGTATGTGCCTTGGACATGTTTCCCAAACTCCATGATTGGCATTTCATGACATCCCGTTTTGGGCGAGTCCAGGAAGGCCAAGAATAGGGACAAGCCATTACACCTTGAACAAGAATCAGTTATGAAAATAAGTTTTGTTGATTACCATCTTCATTTACAGTTCCAAGAAGTCTTGTTTTGATTTCACACCTGAGGTAGAGAATGGAATCCAGCTTTTGCGGAATAGTGACTTTCTGAGGAAGGAAAAAAAACACAAGACATACGAGAAGCTGAGCCAAATCAGAACAACTAACACATCGGTGACAAAACATAGGCCAAATATAATATAATGCACTCATTAATTTTGCTAGAACAATATCTGGAATCTGAACCTTTTAGACAGAAAAGGCCCTCCTCCTCAAGAAACATTTTCCTTTTGTTTTCTTGTAGTCAAAGAGTAAGTTAGTAATGTTTACTTTGTACTTGTGAAATAGTATTGTTATGTTTAATTTGACTGGCATTTGAGACTAATGTTTATTATAGATTGATGCAACTCAGCTGCTGCTGAAGCCTGGCACAGCTTACACTGCAACAATAGACACCATAATAAAAGTTATACAGCAACATCCATCTAAATAAAATCCTCTACTTCACTTTATAACACTTGGTGGACATTAGAGCACCTGGAAAAGCCACATACCCTGTCCTTACGTCTTCCATAAATTAGTATGCAAAGGACTAATTGCATCCCTTCCTCTCACTTATAGTTCAATCAACCATAGGAAATCCTGCTGCAGAGGAACACGAGGAAATTATGAATTTATTGACAGTGTTAATTGAATATAAACAGTGCAACTTTGGCAGAGAAAATCACTGTTTATGGTTTAGGCATTGTCACTCTGAATAAGACTTTTTACACTGCACAAATAATTGCTGACACTTTGTCGAGTTAATTACAGATCATCCTCATGATCCAGTCTGCAAGACAGTAATTGACTTATACTGTTGGCATTCACCTACATGCCAGTTGTTTCTTTCTCTCCTTTTTATGCGCCTCACTGTTGCCTCTGGACCATAGAAATTGTGCATCGACAAGACTAAATATCTAGATTGTTGAAATGTGGATTGTAACAAAGTTACCAGCAGTCAGCAGGAAAATTTTTTATTTTTTTTACTTCTATTTTTATACACGATATTCATGTTTCTGCCTCCAAAACAAGTGTATAGACAGGAAAAAAGGAGTCGATGCTTTGCACATTCTTGCACAAGAATGATTTTCATGTACTCTGAATTGTTCCACTATACATTGTCATCTTATTGGAACTTTCTTATAAAGCTTTTGTTTTCCATTGAAGGTTTTGTTATTCAGGTCTTGCTACGGTCTCTGCCTCTAGATGTCCTCAGGTTTGAAACTTCCTTAATCACACATGTCCTCTATTCTTAATTTGACAACTGTTTTCCACTCTCTAATCACTCCTCCCTTTATGTCGGAGCCTGCATGTCCTCAGTCCATTACCAGAGGCTTCTGTTCAAGGTTAGTTGACTTGAATCTATTCAACTATTCATCCTTTCATCACGCCATCTATTAATCCTCCTAACCGACTATCCACCCAGCCAACCATTGACTATGTTGTCAAACCTCCAGCCTGAACATTCATCCAACCACCAATGTGTTGTTCCATCCCTCAATGAATCCATTAAAGTCAATGCTTTCATCCACCAATGAGGTTACTAATCTATTTGACAGCTCCTTAAGTTCATCAGTTTGTCCATCCATCTGTCGGAAAGTCATGAATTCGAAGAAAAATGTTTCAGGAAAACTTCCAGCAAACCGAAACAATGTAGAACTCCACCACAAGTTGTAAATTGTGGTAAATAAAGGAAATCTTAGACATTTGGAGTTAAAAACACAAAACTTAAAAACTTATTTTCCCATTTCTTGTCCCTCAAGGACTTTTCAGCTCAGCACAATGGCTTCGGAGGGATTACATAAGTTTTAAGTTTATTACACATCATTTGAGCTACAGGTAAGAGGCAGTCACCGTGACTTGAGGGTAGCTTTGTGCTAAATCATGGATAAAATATGGAATACAATGACAAGCCCCATTCCCTTTTGTGCCGTGATAATGAGGCGCTGGAAGGTTATGCGTGGGATTACTTCAATACCGCAGGCATTTTCACATTATTGGAGCTCTGCACAGAAAGCTTGGTTTTCCATATGTTGCTGCCTTGAGGTGACTCTGATTTATCTTTCAACAAAATTAGGACCTTGTGCATGAAAATGTCAGCTGTCAATTCCGGTCAAATTTATGAAGTATTAGTGATAGCAGACATGCTAAACACACAGTTAGGCAGCAAGATAAGGAGGAAGGCATGGCAATTGTAAAGTAATATACAATTAGGAAAGTCGGTCTTCTGTGCCAAAATATGAAATGAAAGATTTAATGTGATTGAGTCATGCTCCTGTGTGCAGCGGCTGTAAGATTTTATAGTTTCACTGCTCTGTGACTGAAAGAATTTTCTGGATATTTCTTTTTTTTAATATTTGAGAATAGAAGTCTGAAATGGCTTCACATCAGCTTAATCAATGGGACTTAGTGGGCGCCTTTTCCATTTGCAGCAAATTGCATACCTCATGATTTTCTTCCAGCATCTTAAATGTGAGCGATTAGCTTAAATTGATAGTAATTGGTCCCAAATACATGAGGATGCTATGAATTGCAATGTAATAGATCTGAACTGTGATATTTCCCCCTTAACGATTGTAAAGCAAATCTGAATCTTTTTTAAATTGGTTATGGTGGATTTTCTCTAATTCACACAGCTTCACAATTAATAAAATATTAACTAAAATTGGTCAGGGAATTTCCAGAAGCTTAAAACTTGCCTGGTGAATGAGTTTCACGTGGAGATTGTTGGAGAAAAATGATTTTTTTTTACTGAGTTATATATTATATATTGTCAGCTGATGTAATCTATCCTTAACACACGATGAATGACATTTTGACATTGCTCTTTGCTTTTATGCATCTTTTCTGAAATATACTTGCTGTTTGTTAAGGTGTTTGAAAACTGGATACTAAGAAACTTTCTTTTTAACAAACCGCTCGTCGGAAACCTGATACTGTACCATTATCACAGTTGGAGTGCACATTGTTAAGGTGACTTGTTGTCAAATTTTCTTGCAATTTATGGCAAAGTAAACAAGATTTTCAAAGAAAAAGGATGGGGATTTTTTTTTTTACAAAAACTAAACTTCTAAAGCAACCCTGAATAGAAAATCTGTTGTCGTTTTTTGAGGGATTATTCCATGCGAAAAGCTTCCATTTGTTCAATGCTGAAGGTGACAGGTGGATGATGGCGAGCGAGGTATAACGTAACGCTGATATGGAAATGCTCAACTGTGGCACAACAAAATTGCGATTAAACAAACTCTGACAAAACGCAAATTAAGGCCTCCATGTTTACCGTGATGGATTACCTTGCAGGAGCTTTGGCAGTTTTCAAGTTTTTTCAAGTACAAAGTTGAGCAGCGATAAATGACTTATTCAGAAAAAGGAAGGGAGGGAAAAAATAGCATCTATACTTGGTGAACAATCCCTTAAGCCTTGATTGATTTTTTTTTTTTGTTTGTTCTTTTTTGTAATTTATACGTCAGAGAAGCCTCATAGCATGGTTGAATGATTTCATCAAACAAAACCGACTGTATATAAAAGTAACCGCCAACAGATTTAGAGGGACCGTTTAGACATCAATAACACTGTCAAAGTTTGACCCTCTGTGGGATAAACTGAGGTGACAAGAGATTTTGTAGCCGGAATATCACTGGCTACATAATCAAGAGTTTGACAACCGCTCTTCGTAGACGTTGTTTACTCTTTTTCTTCTGCCTTAAAACAGGATTAGACTTGTTCTACCGATTTGTCTTGACGAGCTCTGAAGAATTCAGCAAGGGTTTTTTGAGCAAATAATTGGCCCCTCTGCTTCTTCTCCCTATCAGCAGACAGATTTCTGAGAAGTCAGAAAAGTTCTTAGCAGAGGCCAAACTGGGATTACACAAGCCTATGGTCATCATTCAAGAGATAACTGTTCTCACTGTAATCACATTGTCAAACTAATCTCAAGGGCATTTTACAAGACAAACATGTCCAGATCACATCCAGTCATATGGAATGCAGTTCAGTCAATCAGTCCACTACATCCTTATCAAGTCCAGTGGCTCCAAAGAAACAATTCTAAACTAACGCTGTATCCAAAATCAGGTCCTCACTTAAGACTATTTGGTAAAGAGTGTTTTTACACCAGGTGAGTACTTTGGTCCGCTTTTTTAGTTGATGCCAAAAGCAGACTTTACTTTTTGTGTCTGACCAGGTTTTTTTTATCCACATTGGGCCTTTTCACTAGCATACTGTGATTTGAAAACAAAGTCACACAGGTGAGGGGACGATTGGTGCTCCTATTGGACAGAAAAGGTATGGAGTAGGACAGAGCACAGGCATGGAAAAAACAAACATCAGAACTCCTGCATTTCTAGCTGCATTTCTGTTGTGTGCAGTTGTGCTCCTATTATAACTGCAATTCAGCTCATTCAACGCAGGATTTGCAATGTGACATTTCGAATTTTGGAGCAACGGCAGCAAAAGTGTGCTGCAAGCCGAATGAAGCGGGATGATCTGCATGTTCTGACCCACATATTGCTGGGAGAAGCATTGCTAAGCAGAAAACGGCAAACCATATTTCTAGCACTACATGTAACAGTAATGTTAGCAACACTAGATTTCTAATTTTTATCACAATGCACACAGTTTAAGTCCAAAAAGATTACATTTTCTGTAGTTGGTTCCAATCGAGGATGGTTTGCATTTATGCACCGACTTTGGAAACAAACTCTGGTCCATTTAAAGCAGACCAAATTTGAGGTGTGAATACACCCTATGGTTATCCAACCAAGTGCACAGAGCTATTGATTTTGACACTATTACTCATGTACAGAAAGCATGTGGTATTTGTTCACAAAGCATCCAGCAGAACTGGACTCAGCGTAGGTCAGTGGTGGGCAATTCAAATTTAAAAAGGAACTGCATTCATGTCTTTGCCTACAAGTTCCATTCTATAAGCTAGTATTTACAAAAGAACTTAAAAATATCAATGTTTAATCAGGCAAGAGTGGAGACACCATTATTGCAGTTTCACATTTCTAAAAGAAATTTAATTGAACAATTTCTTTTTTTTCCCACTTATAGAAATAACTGCACCCAATGATCCTTTTTTTAAATTTTTTCTTTTTTTTATTTGGTTTACCTCAGTCGTCTTTGTAGCCAGTGAGAACATGAATTCACTTTTTTCATAATAAAATCGTGACAGCAAAGGCGAGATCTGCCATCCAGTGTGCAGCTGAAAGCTCTGGCATGCTATTTTCTTTCTAAAACAAATAAAAACTCCTGAATCTCTGCTTTTAAGCCCCAGAATCTTAAGAACCTTGTCCAGGCTGAGCCATCTCTCAGTTTTCTGTCACTATCTTCACTGAAACAAACTGTGACTTTGCCCCAGTGAAACTTATTGTTTAGTTAGAGCTTGGCAAAGTTTTTAGCATTGATTCGCACAACATCTACAAAGATACAATGCAAAAATATCAGTTTGCGTTCTGAATTAATTTCAGTCACTATCTTCCATCTGCTTCAAATCTCCACCATTTTTCCAGCCAGCCATCACTTATAATATCTATCAGTTTGTCCAACATTTTAAGACATGCTGGGACATGTTTTAAGACATGTCCCAGCATGTTTTAAAACTTTGCTGTTAACATAAATTTGTTTCTGATTTCTACTTCTTAAAAAAAATGCAACATTTTCAAAGTTCAAGCTAGCAACGAAACTAAGAGCAAAGCCAGTACCACAAAATTTTAAAGAGGCACAGTGCGTCTCCACTCTGGAAAAAGTCTATCCAATGCAAAGTAAAATGCTTGCTTTTTACAAAAACTTCCAGAAGTTCTCATTCTACGTGAACTTTTGCAAGCTGTAATTGTAAAACCACAAAATAATGTTTTGCAGATATTCAATGTGAATCGGATAATGGTGAAGTGAAATGCAAATGATTAATGGTTTACTAATAAATATACACATATAATGAAAAATGTGCTCCAACTTAGAAGCAGTCATTCAGTGCATTAGAACATGCTTTCAGATGAGGCCCATTTGTCAGATTAAAAGTACTTTTTGACAACTTCTAAGTAGGTATTGAACATACTTTTCATTAAGTCCACATTTCTGCATAAATATAGAGTTTTTAATGGTGTTATGCAATATTCTATGTTTAATGCCATGTTTTCATTACCTGTAAGTGGAAAATTATAATTAACAGAAGCAAAGGCTTTCAAACAGCCAACTATGTAATTAATCTACATAATGTATTTCACTCAGAGAAAGTTTCAGAAATAATTGGACTTTTCAGCAATATTCTAATTTACTGAAGGGGTTTGTATAGTCTAGGATGTTTTGCATTGCGTGTCTGTACCACCTTTGCATGTCTGGAGACAGAACCTTTAGTCCATTCTAACCCTAACCCCAATGTGAATGGTTGCAGCTCCTCCAGAGTTACTGTAATTATTTTGCCTGCTTCTCTTGATTAATGGTCTTCTTGCCACAACTATCTGTTTAGTTAGTTGGCCAGGTCTTGATAAATATCATAAAATGTTTCATGACCCAACTCTGGTTTAAACTTTATCTGTCACTTCTGTTCTTTAGTCTTCATGGAGTTCTTTTCAAACTAAACCCAAAGCATTCACATCACAGCTGTATTTATGCATTACTTCAGAAGACAAAGCAGATCAAATCTAAAAAAAAAGAATATTGGAGTTTGTGTTTGTTACACAAGTAGCATGAATACTATTGCAAGTCTGTAATTTTAATGTTTCATAGTAAGTTCTGCTGCATATTTCAAACCTTTTCTTTTTCATTTCCGCACATCATTACACAATGTTTGACGATTTGTACCAATTTATCTGTTAATGGACTGACTTTCCGCACCATCTGCATGTCATCTCGTCATGCTCTGATCAGATCCCTTTTAGACACCCCTTTCCATGCAGGCAGGTTCTTATAAAAGCTTTTCTGTCTGCCTCTGATTTGAATTTGAGTAATTTACTTTTAATATCCGCTCTTCGTCATTTCTCTTAATCAGAAGTATTTTGTTCACATGGCTCTCATTTGTGTTATTGCAGAATAAATCTTTCATTTTCTTTTTTACGTTGCTGTAATTTGCCAGGTCAAGTGGTACAACATTGTGTGCTTGGGTGTTATCTTGGTTGTTTCTAAAAATCACTCTCCGGTTTTCAATTGTTTGTATAATTGAATTGACTAGATGAAGTAAAAGAGTAAACATCTGCATCTTTCAGTTTGCTCCAAAGAACAGAATAAGATGCTAAGGTTTAAAGTCTAAGAGTCCACAAAATTAAAAAGTACAAAACAGCTGAAAGTGTTGGTATTGATGGGTGTTTGCAGACAACAGTACTTTCTGAGTTCTAATCTGCAGTAATTGCTTCGCTTCTCTTGCCAGTTAAAAATAAACAGATTTTCAGACACAGGAGTTGGTGAAAAATAAAGTGTGTTCATTAAAGGGAACATTGACAATTGGAGAAGAAAATCAAGTCTAATTAGTGTTTTATTTCCAATGACAACATTATGTGACATTTATTCAACTCGAAAGGGTTACGCGCGTTTGTTATTGGCACATTCACCTTTTCACTTTTAAACATCATCTTTGCTGTCCAGGCTCTTGAAACTGTGGAATGGGGGGAAGAGGTTGAGTCATTTATGCAACATATCCTAGTAGATTCATGAGTTTGTTTCCTTAGAAAGTCAATTTGATTCGGGTAGGTGAAGGTGCTCAACCAAACTGTAATGTCGACTGAAAAAGCAAAGTGTGGTCCACCTTGGTCTTAGCTGAACTCTAGTCCACTTCAAATGCATAGGTGAATGCCAATAGCACAAGAGACTTATCCGAAAGCAGAAAGTAGATTACAGCATAGGGCATTCTGGGTAAAGAGAACTAAAACAAACATGCGTGTCTGTCAATAAGAAGAGAAATGTCTCATGGCTTTTTCCTGAAGATACAAGAGAAATCCAAAAAGCCCTAAAATCAAAATTTTTGTGATTTTTTGATGACCTGATTGAGTGTAATTCTACTTAGTTTATTTGGGAGTTCCATATGTTTTCTGCGCATAGAAAGCAGCCCTGTGCAGGTATTGGCCCCAAGGCGGCCAACACCTGCACATTTGATTTGTCTAGAGAAATGGAAAGAATTCCAGAGTCCAATAATTCTGTATTGCCAGTGACATTAAGTTTTCAAGTGAACTTGAAATATAAATAGGAGTAAATTAATTTGTAAAGGTAAGTTGCATTCAAATGAAATATTGAATGCAATATTTATTTGTTATAAATATTATTTGTTGAGAGTTGTTAACTCTCAACAAAAATGGAGTCTATAAAACTCCATATGATATGAATTAGACTTGTCTTCTTAAGTGTATTTATACAAAATTCATTTTATAACGGTAAATTGAATAACTTTGTAACCTAAAATTAAGATTGACATCATTGGATTCTTATTAGATTCTAGCAAAAATACTTTTTATTGGATTAACAAATCAACATTTAAGTAGCCTAGGAAAGAGATACATTTTAAATCTTATCTGAAAAAATCCAGACACTTTTAGAGAATTTCCCCCACAGCTTGAGAAAAACTTGCTACCCTACCAACCAAACTAACCTGTTCAGATTGACTCAATGTAGGTGACAACAGGCATCTTTACACCCAGCCAATGGAGGAGTCTTTTGCTTTCCATGGCAACAGGCTGTTTTTAAATGCATATTGTGCTTGCACCAAGGAATTCTTCACTTATGTAAATTTTCCAGCCAACTGATACAAATAAGTTGAGCTTTTTACATTACAACAGAAATTAAAATTTCTGTTGTGTAATTAAATTTAAAAAAGCTTCATGGTATCTGAGTATTGACAGGCTGAGTGCTGAAATGTGTCAAACAGAGTCATTTTATATCTCCATGCAGAGGCAAAAGAGCTCCATGCCACTTCTCTTCGGAGAGTTTTTAAACATGCTTATCATCACTGAGAGAAATAAAGTGTGAATTGTGCAGACCCAGGCTGCAGACCGCTAGCAAGTTATTCACACAATCTGCTGCTCAGTGCGGAGCTGAGAGTAATACACCCTCAGGGGGAAGAGGAAGGGAAAGGCATGTGGGCGAGCAGGGCAGCGACGCAGTTGTTGAAATGCGGCTTTCCAGCGTTCAGCGTGCTCACAGTTTAAAAGTTAATTCTATTCTGCAGCAAAAACACATTAATGCCACTCCTATGATCTTGGAGCGCTTTTTTCTTTTTTTCATTCTGGTCTAACAAAGCGGCTATTGAATAAAAAAGATGTTTAATGCGACAAATTAAATGCAGGTGATAGAGAAATCTGATTAATACCATGCATCCTGAGTTAAAACGTCATAACTTATTAGTAGCTTGTCACTTGATTACCATTTTACTTCTAAAATTGCTTCCTATAAAAATCAAGAAAACTATTAATACACATGTGAATTGCTTCAATGAAAAAGTTCATTCCTGTCAATGCCAAACAGCTTTTCTGGAGGCAGTTTGACTGTGTGGGGCAGCAACTCCCTTATTGGAAAAAAATAAATAAAGCAAAAAATAAACAAGGCTTGTCATCATTGGAGACAATCTCAATGCGGAGAGATGCTGAGATAAGATTGTGCAACCAGAGGCAATCCCACATTTCCAATTTTAGGAACCAAATTTTGTCCACCAGGTTGTCAATACTCGCCCCCGCAGAGCAGGGTTTATCAGACTACATCCAGAATTTGGTAACAGAGAGGATAGAAAAGCCATTCTATGATGCACTTGTGCAATGAATAAACTTAAATTACAAATATGTCTGTTTTCTTCAAACACACTATCTTAGAAATGAAAGCAGACAAGAGTCAGTTGTGGGATAGTTTTGTACAATGGACTCCTTTTTTTATTTCATTGCTGTTTTAGAAGAAGCCTACCCGATGTGCCTTCAAGAGAGGGATATTACAGCTCCCTAAGTCCCATACAACCAACTAAACTGCTTAACCCAGAAAATGTATTTCCTTTACAAACATGGCATTACCAAAGAGGAAAAATAACAGGCCTTTAATTACCAAGAAGTATTTTTATGATGACAAAAACCAAATAATATTGTTTTATTATGAATTAACTGTTCACTCTTCAGTTTTTTTTAAATCATAACTCAACTGGAAAATATAACTTTCCAACAACCTAACCTTTTCCATGTCACACTAAGGCATAAATTGGCATAATGGAGGTTTTTCTCCTTTTTATTATCACCCTTTGTTCCTTTCTGGTGTTCACTTGTGTTCTGAGCAGCTGCAGAGAGACCCCGGAGCTTTATGTTGCCAACACGGCATTGATTTCCAGATAATTTAGCAACAAAAAAATTACATGGAAGTTGTTCAAAACAGAACCAGTGGGGATTGGAATGGAAAGAATGGATTTGGCCTGCAAAACTACTTGCATTCTATTACACAACTTCAGAGAACGATCACCATGCAGATGACATTACAACGAGCATCAGTCCACCCAGTTTAATCGGTAAACAAACTCTGAACTCTGTAATTAGAAAAATGAGAAAGGTGCATCGCAGTGTCTTAACTAGCGAACATTTGAAAGTCCTCAATAAGATTTAGTGACACAGCTGTCACAAAATGAAGTCCTCTGCTCTGCTTATGCATTTGATACCATCTGAATATGAAAAATTGACTAATAAACTGATTTTATTTAACCTGTCTGGTTAGTTTGTACCAGACAGGCTGGTCCTTTTATATCAGAAACCGCTGAACTCGTAAAGTTTATTTGTGTGGCACAATTCAGCTACAAGGCAGGAACGACTGGAATGTCCCCCCACACAACAATCTATTGGATTTACTGAGAAATATCCAGTGATGGGCAGTTGTGAGGAGTTGATGTCAGAAGTCCAAGAGGGCAGACTGATTCGAGGTGATAGGAAGGCAAACAGAGCTCAAATAACCATGTCACAGGAAAGTTTAAAGGACGCCAACTCAACACAAAACGTGTCCAACTGTGAAGCAGATGGGCTGCAGCAGTTGAAGTTCACACCACTTGCCGCTTCTTTTAGCTAGTGTCAACAACTATAACAGGTTGGAAAAATATCGCTTCATCTGATGTGTGTCTGTTTCAATTTTGACATTTATATTTTGGCATGACCGTTTTTATCTGGTCTAATCTGTGCAGGGTACATATTTGACACTTTGGGAGATTAGTCTGTGGGGAAATTGTTTTCATTTGTACTTTTTATTTTTTATTTTTTGAAAAAAAGAAACATTTTCAAGTTTCTGCTATTGTTCGCAATTTACTTTCAAGTTTCTCTTAAATATATCCTCCTTTTTCAAATGTCTCCAAATCCTTGCTTCTCTTGACAAAGCAAGCACACATTTACATGGAAACCTGTTGCACTGTATTACTTTAATCTTTTTTTTTCTTTTTAAACAAAAAGTCTTGTTTAATTTGTCAAGTGAAAAAAAGGCAAAAAATGGGATATTAGAGGTACCTGAAACTCATTTATTTCGCTTTCTTTTTGAGCACACACAAGGCTTGGGGAAATTGGAGGCCTCTGTCCACTCACCGCTTTCATCTAAATCAGAATTATCTGCCATTGCTGCATTGAATTGTCGTCGGAGGGCAAGGCTCTAATGACTCAGGATTTCTTGCCTTCGAAAAAGAAAAGCTCTTGTGCAGAAATAACAGCCTAAAAGACCTCATTACTATGTGGTTATCTTCACTCTGTCTACTGTACATCCAGCTATCATTAGGCTAGCATTTTGGATATAATGACCTTGTGTTGTTACACGGCTGTCAAGGGTTATATCGGTAATGGCCCTCAAGCCATCGTTTCCTCTCGTTGTTGCCGAAATGTGACACAAATTTAGTACACACTTGCACACAGAGTTGGTGGTGTTTTTCCACGGTCATGCCCCAAGGTCCGGAGGGCCACTGGCCAAACAGTACCGCTTCAACACCTTGTCACAACCCCCGATCTGGGCGATCCGTTTGTCTTTTTCAAAGTGTGCGCGTGTGTGTGAGATCCTCATCTTCTCAGATACGCCATGTCCTATCGATGTGACACTGCAAAGTGGAAAGCCGTTTGCAATGGTGTACCACTCGCCAGCAGGATGTTTTATGATGTTGTTCGTGCCATACATGAAGGTCGTTTACATCAAGTAGTGCCTGATGTAAATTGGACCGTTTTCAATTGACTCTTAGATAACTCTATTACATCACTGCTTCTGTGGGATCTATTTCCCGCTCCGCTGATCAAGAGGAATGTAAAGGAGTGGAGTACAAACTTAGCGAAAAACTAAAGACATCACTATGTTTCAAAGATAAAATATGTGACATGTTTGCTTTTTAAAGTCCAGCGTTTAAAATTAGCATCAAGTTTTAAAGCTCTGGGTCATGAGAAGCAAAAAAAAAAAAATCTACATTTTCTTTGATGTTTTCGCTTGATCATAAATGTGAGCTGCAACCTGCTGCAATTTAAATTTACATTTGTGGTGAAAAATTATGTTTTGCCCCCAACATGCCTCACATCAAAGAAAATACACATTTTTTTTCTTTAATTCAGGTTCTAACTGCTGCAAGGTCCAAGGTGCTACATCCATTTCAAAACCTATTCCGCCTGCATACCTTTCAGCTGAACATGAAGTTAAATCTAATTCTCTCTTGGTTTTTACTTCGACTTAAGTCATTTGTCTTTTCACACAACTGAACATTTGACATTTACGGTGTAGTCTTAGAGTACATTATTTGCCCAACTTCAGAAGTATTTATGTTTCAAACCAAATCAGGTATAATTTCAGTGCAAATGTCAAAATTATTGTCCAGCTAGATAATTTATGAATCCACTGTAATCAAACAAATTCTGGGGAAAGTTAAAGTAAACTTCTCAAACCATACCCGGGCTTGATTGAGGAGTGCAGAATGTCTGAAAAATCAAGAAATCAGTTTAACAAAGCTTGAGTGACAATATAAACTAAAAAAAACTCAAAAACATAACTAATAGATGAAAAGCAAGGAAACCCACCAGTCTGAAAAGGGCAACTCATTTTTAAGTCTTTGGAAATCCAGTGTACCACAATAACTGTCAGAACAGAGGTAACAAAAGAAAGCAGATGACCTAAAGTACTGCAGACCTCAATTGCTTCAGGAAAGCCAATGTTCCCGATTCAATAATGAGGAACGATATTGGGCAAAAATTACCTGTTTCACAGAGCCAAAAGAATGGCTAATCAAAAAACACAAAAGGCGAGTCACAGATTTGCCAAAAGAAATGCCTTTATAATCCACAAGACATATGGGAAGATGTTCTGTAAGGCTGACCATGCATGAAAAGAAATTTTATTGTCAGTTTTAAATCTAAAAGCGCTTTTCAGAAAAATGTCAAACTATCAGTCACATCTGATAGTTGTGTATTCATTTGGGCTGCTTCATGATGTGAATAAATGGTCATAAATGATGGAGTCATGAATCCTATTCTCTTGAAGTAAATCCTGAAGAAAAAGCCGTGTCAACTGAGTTCCACTACTGTGAGAAACAACTCCAAAATACAGCTTCAAATGGAGAAGTTATAAAATGGTTTATACAATCTATATCATGAGAAACTCTTTGTCTGCTTATCTCAGGTTTGAGATGGTGTGTTAGTGGCGCTGATGGAACAGTATACCCACATAGGTCCCAAATGACTAACAAGAATGTGTTGTCTGAATTATTAATGTCTGAAATGAAAGCAAACAACTTGGATGTGTTGTTCTTCAAATTGTTTCATTCCCTGTTGAGTTGTAGTGTTTTGAATATTTCCAGATGAGTCTAATCTGAAAAAGAAGCTTTAAAAACTCTGCATTGTCCCACTAGTTCCCGAGAAATGTCAATATTTTGGGATCCTGAGCAAGCACAATTAAATTTTCTCTCTCATTTCCCTCAACCTTGAATTGCTCCTTAGACACTGTTTCTAGCACAAAACAGTATTACTCCTAAGAAGCTGCATGATGCTATCCTGACATCTTAATGTGGGGAAGATAACACTAATGACAAATCATTTTAATCTTGTCAAACTTTGACTCAGGCTTTGGTTTATATGCACAGGATGACTTTGCAGGTTATGTTTTTTTTCCTCAGCAACAAACAACCCTGCTCTGAGTGCCAAAGCAGCTACTTCCTGCCAGTATACACTATTTTTCACTTCTTTCACTCTTGACCTTATTCAGGCATTGATGGAACAACAAAGCAATAGAAAGTACAAAACCCTAAATCCCACTGAGCTTTGGTAGCCTGCTTCAGAGAGCCATATTTTATGTAAAATATAGTATAAGACTATATGTAGAAAATTATCATGGTAAGATAAATTATAAAATAAAGTTTGACAGGATTGCTTTTATGGTAAAAAAATGCAATTATTACTGAAACTGCTAAAATAAATGTATAGTCACAACCTCAATACATTTTTGTTTCTTGGATTTAAGCACAGGTATGGAATTACTAAATTTGTATATTTGTAACAAAAGAAAACATGGGGCAACAATGTCAATAAATGAAATTCCCTATTGTTGATCATGTCCTGTCAGACAATAGCCAGAGAAGATCAATAGATCTAAAGAAATGTTAAATTATTACAGTTTATGTTTTTTATGTTCTTGCATTCTTCATTCAAAATGAATTATTTTGAAAGCAAATATCCAAGCCTATCCCCATGTCGCAAACCTTGGGCTGAACCACAGTGGATCTAATTAAACTAAAAGTGAATATGTGGACAACTACAGATAAGTTCAGCACAAAAACACCACCGCAAATCACCAAGTGTGCATCAAATCTATCAAATATAAGGCAAAATATACTGGCGGCAGCTTTGTCCTCTGATGTTACGTTAATTCAGGTAAAGTTGAAGTTTCTGTGAAGACTAAGCACCAGCCGATTTTTCCAAAAATGAAACTTGTCTCCTAAAAAGCCAAAGATATAACAGCCACTTTTTTTCTCCTTCTCTCAGTTACATTTTACAAAATGGTGTAAGTTTCCATTTTGGAAATCTATCTTTTTTCTGTTGATGCTTAAAGCAATTTAGAAAAAAGCAGAAATCTTAACTGGGCCTTTATATATATATATATATATATATAAACAATTTCAATGACAGCGATATTAATGGAAGCACAGGTCACAGTAAATGGAACCACTACAGCACTGACCACTCATCAAAGTAAGTCCATAAGTACTAGCTAACTCAATCTGGACTGGCCACTGTAGTTTTGTCTCTGTCTGGTAAAAGGGACTCGAAAGGCTGTAAGGCCTGTCTGATCTCCTGGGAGGTGAGTTTAAACCAGCTGATGGAGAGTCTTGCCCCTGACCGTACTTCCCATCAGGCACTTGACATCATTTAGCAGCTATTTCAAATTGGCTCCAGCAAAGCTTTCAATGGCATCGTGCTGCTGAAGTCGCTGCTCACATGTTGACGAACAAGTTGGTTCTATATGTTGAAATTAGTTAGTGATTAGTCTGGAGTCTGGTGCTTTAGAGTTACACAACCCTTGGCTTACCAACAGCTACATCAAGGGCTGCAGGTTTTTGATTTTGAAAAAAAGTGCTTTTTGAAAGCAAAAATATTTTCCAACAATTGCGTTTATCTTTTGTCTATTTCAGAGAGAAAGCTTTGTAACATGCATAGTTTTTTGTGTTTCAGCTTCCTTTCTTATCACAGAAAATGTTGATGCTGATACTTTCTCCGATAAAAAAGGACTTTAAACCAAAGGAAAGTTATGAAGTAAAACTGTGTATTATTCATGTTCTCTGGATGTTTAAATGCTAATCCTAATACCAGACTGAATAAAAATACATTTATGCATCAAGATTTCAAGAGCAGCTAATTTGAAAACATTGTGCAAAGCGAGTAATATTCTGTGAGGGCAAGAAAATAATGGCTTTATTATTTTCTAAAACATTATGTTTAATATGGAAAGGCCTGAGGTTGATACAAGAACCGAAGCTGGTGGGTTGGATGATGAAATGCAATCTACCCTGATCAACAAACAGATACACCACCCACAATTTTCTCTGAGAAGGATGTAATCACAGATGCCATGGCTTTTTCATCTGCTCTCAGTGTGACCCCAGCTCCGTGCTAACTCTACCGGCTTTGATTAGAATTTTAATTGCAGGTAACACACCTTCTAAAACAGCTCGTCTGTGTAAAGCATGACAATGCCTTGCCAATGTGTGATTTCATTGGTGAAGGACAACATAGCAAAAGCATCAAAACAGTGCAAAATGACCTAATTCGATTCTCCAGCTTTTTTTAATTTCCACAGCTGACGTTGACCGGAGTGGACGTCCAATCGCAAACCAAACGCAAATCCCAATTAAGCTGCCAGATGTGGTTTTTCCATACCTATCTACTGCTGCATAAGGACGTGGTGAAATATTTATCCTCTCTGAATTCAGTTCATATCATAGTTAAACCTACAAAAGAAACTTCCAAGACCCCGGAGGATTATAAGTCAATTTAACCTCAGAAGAATCACCTTTGGATTCCAACGGAGGGAGAAAAACTGAATGTTTTAAATGAGCCCAAGTTACATGCTTTAAGTAATGCATCCAACGGGATTATGTGGGGCTCTTCAGACGGATTTGTGGGAGTTTGTGTGTCTGAGCCAAAAAATACTGAAGCCCTCGGCAGCCAGATGTCTGCAGAGCAATCCCACTGCACAATTACCTCCGGACATCTGGGACCTATAAACACAGCAAGGCGGCTTCATCTTGTTCTATTTTTCTTTGGTCTCTAGTTGTCTCTTCATCTTTGTCCTCCGTCTTAAGGCTTTTTCTTCCTCTTCCTCCATCTCAACTTCTGTATATAACTTTACTTTTTACTTTGCTGTTTTCCATCGCCTCCTGCATGCATATTATTTTAGCAATTCCTTCCTGTATAGCTCCAACCCCTGAGCACATAAGTTTTTTTTTTGTTTTTTTTAACCGCCTGCCTCTTCTTCCACCTATTTTTTCCCCATACCCAGCTAGCTGGTAGCTAACTCAGTTTCTTCTCCCCTCTCCTCCTCAAACAGTTGTCACCTTCATATTGTGCTGCTTTCACTTGTCACTCTCTTGGACTCTGTGACAAAACGTCACCTCCTCCCTGAGCGCCAGCAGCAGCACAGCGAATTTGCTATTCAAATCGGTATTCACAAGATTTTTCACCTGGCGAATGTACGTATTGCAAAGTCATACAAGAGACTATCATGCAAATTATTTTGCCTGACACGGAGCATATTTTTAATTTAAAAAAAAAAAATGTCACCGTCAGTTTATACGTGTAACGGGAGATAAGGCAAGCGGGACTAAGTCGAGTATGTGCGTGATGAGGTAGTCGCTAATTTCTTAAATTACTTTGGCACCCCTGTTGTGACATCCACAAGCAGGAGAAAAGGAACCTAAAACTCTAATTTATATATAATTTGCAAGTGACAATCTGTGAAATGGGAGGATGGGGAACATTTGTGATGGCGTGAGCTCAGAAATTATCTATGGGACAAAGGCCCTGAGGCTGCAGTTCTATTTCACTAAAAAGTCAAAGGTCCCCATTTTCTTTCCACAACAACAAACCTCTCTTTCGTCATGTATCCAGCTATAAAAATTGGTTTCATTGTGGATTCTGACAATGTTTACAAACCCCTGCCAACATCTTCAGAGATCAAGATTTGAAAGGGTTTCGTGCAACACCGACTGGGAGCTCATTTTGCTGGGTCAGCACAAAATGAGGCACATATGAGCTTCATCTGAAAGCAGACGTATTCCTTTTCTGTATAGGTTTGTTGTTGCTTATTAAATGTACAAAGAAGGGGAGACAAACAAATAAGAGAGCGCCGATTCTCAACTTCAAAGTCGAAGGCGGAGCTGAATGCAAACACGCGCAGATAAAACAGTAAACCAGCATCTTGTTAGTTTTTCAAACACTTTTTTGTCTGAAGCAAAAAAAAAAAAATTCTCTTTCAATTTAAAGTTCTTTTAATGAGATGAGAGAGACACACAGTTATGAATGCCTCAGTAAGGAAAGTAACTATTGGCTGTGGCTAGTTGAAACCCCCTACTTATCTACAACCCTTTTGAGGGTATTTTTTTAATACATCTTTTTTTTTCTTCTTAGTTTACATCTCTTAAGTCTGGTTTGGCTTTTAACTCAATCATCCACTCACTTACAAAAAGTAAGTTACAAAAAGTCTTCATCAGACTTTACTTTTGCAAAACTGACAAGTCCAAATACATCTTTCTAGTAGTGACTATTAGTTTCTGATAATGTCTCATAAAATGCTTCGTGACAAAGTTGATAAAACTGGCAACAAAAGCCAAAAAAATGGCTGCAAAGAACAAGACTGCAATCTGTTATACAGATGCTGCTTGCTAAAGAAACAAATGAATGTAACGGTTTGGAAATTTATCTTGTTTAAAAAAAGAGACTGTCATTCACTGTGTGGCTACTAAAAGAACCCCAAACTTCCTTGTTCTGAATTCTTATTACCAGATCAAATAGCACAGCGATCAAGCTAATTTGGAGGTGCTATGCTAAAAAGGTCAATATGCAAAGTGCATCACATAAAAAAACAACCTGTGTATTGTGGGGAACCAGATGCTGGAGACTTTAGATCATACATTTATAGATACAAGTAACTCCGAGGTTCCTCATGTCGAAAGTTAATAACTCTTCCACTCACTCGTAATGTTATTTCTCATTTTTATTTTGTAAAACTATCCTCCCCTCTAAAGGTGAGGAGGGTAGCTTCTATTTAAACCTTAAATGTGAGCGATAATTCAAATAAATGGACACAAAAATATCCACTGTTTGAAAATCTCCCTCTATGGCATTGAGGTTTTTAACTTACAAAACAGATGTGTGTTTTGCATTTGTTAATTTTGTGGTTTTTCTAATATTGTTAATGTCAATAAAAAAAGAAAAATCAAGCCATTTTGTCTGTGATCATTAATCAGAAATATGGATTTTTAAAACAGTATAAATCAGACTTTTGCAATACAAAGTGCTTGGAGAAAACTGACTTTACAAATTAATGACCAACTGCAGAATTTCAATTTGTAAAAAGCTATCTCTGTTAAATATATTACACTTTACAATCTTTTATGAGATGCTCAATCTCTCCATCGTGACACTCAGCAAAGTGGCTGTTTTTTTTACGAGCAAATACCCTAAAGAAGAACAATTAAAAAAAATATGTCCAATATGAAAAAATTACACCCAAACAGAATTCAGTCTTAGCCTCAGGAGACTCATTCACCAGGAAATCCTATTCCAAATGCATATCATAATTTTGATACACCAAAAATTATTTTGCTGTCATGCACCAAAACAGTATAATAAGATGAAAACAAGCATGGCTGTGGCTGTGCATATCCAAATGGGCTTTATTTGTAACGCCTCAAACAGAATGAGCCTCTGAGCGAGTATGTCCTGTTTGCACCGCAGCTGAGAGCAGGATAAATAATTTCTCCCTAGCAGGAGTTTACAGCGTCTTGTGATGATTATTGGAGCCAGAGGAGTAAACGAGGCCCATGAAAGTTTACCATGCCCCAGATAGCCCAGGTAGCCTGTCACGGCAATCTAAATATGGCCGCAGAGGAAAAAGTCGGTGCGAGGGAACTGTTTTTGTCCAGAGGATAAACAGTGGTGCACAGGAGGTTGATTTAAAGAGGAGTGATGGTGGGTGGTTGCATGTGGATACAGCAGCAATTCATCCCCGGAAGTATTGGGTGGAATTAGACTCTCAAAGTCGCAGTGAGCCAATTATTCCACTGTTAAATGCGAATTACTCTTGTTTAAGGAGTCACTTAGGTGATGTAAGCTTCAAATTTGATGTCCAATCTAATTATAACCCCCAATCTTAGGCTGTTAACAGGTATAAACACTAGTTTCCATCCCAATTTAAAAGCTCTTGCCTATCTATAAGACAGTTTATGTTGAATTTATAAATATAGCTACCCCATGTGTTCCTTCTTTCCATTTATGTTCATGGTTCACTTACAGTGCAACACATTAAGGTGGAAAGGCCATCCAAGCGCAGCAAAAAGACAAACGTAGTCATAACACAACCTCGACAAACGTCAAAGACATTGGCATAAGTCAATGACACGTCATTTTTTTCAGTAAAACATAAAGGTCTCATGGTGTCCAACTGCACACCCACTCAATATTATTGACCTCGTCTGTCCCTGATGGCTTTCTAAATATGGGACGAGGCTTTTCATTTATTCTCAGACGCCTCTGAGAGTCCTTGAACTACTTGTCCCCGTCAACGGCAGTTTCAGGTGAGACTGCTGACCTTCTGAAACAACTTGAGTGAAGTACTCCGCACATGCAGATTGCCTCAGTGGGTCTTCTTTTCCCAACTGTTCTTGCAAGGACACTAATAGAGGATTGCTGATCAGGAAGGGTAAAAAGAA
The DNA here is from genome assembly GCA_010277075.1 of Poeciliopsis retropinna. Classification (NCBI taxonomy): domain Eukaryota; kingdom Metazoa; phylum Chordata; class Actinopteri; order Cyprinodontiformes; family Poeciliidae; genus Poeciliopsis; species Poeciliopsis retropinna. The sequence continues at coordinate 3,580,942 of VMRM01000029.1, read as the reverse complement.
ATTAGCTTTATTAGAACCTGGAAAGCAATGGAAAATAAAAGTAGTCTTGCCTGTTGTACATCTACACTTATTCTGTTAAAATATTTATAGAGACAAGAGAAAAGTTATTCAAACTGTCAAACTCATGTTTTTATATGACCAAAATACTGCTGGAATATTTGTTTGACTACACCTTGTTTTTGTTTTGTTTTTTCAAGTTTTATTTATTTATTTATTTATTTTTTACAGATGGGCCAATACATGGAAAACAAAAGGTTACCAAACATTTTTCCAATGCCTTGATTTACCCAAACATGTCAATAATAATAAACCTACTCAAATATGTTTTAATACCTAAAGAAAACATGACTTAGCTAAGGAACCTATTGTTTTTTATGCGTCTGAAAACTAACATTTTACTGCCTAAATTGTGCAGATTTTAATATACAAATCACACATCCTTCATGCCTTCATTAAACCACATCCATTCATAAACAAAATTTGAACAAAATGTCAATTTACATAAACCTACTCAAACATAGATTTCCTAATGCCTGACTCTTTATCACCTGTAAAACCTAACCAAACATTCTTGCCATAAGTTAAGCAATTTTTTGACTTTTTGACTTATCAAATGATTATTTTTAAATGTGACATTCTAAACAGACAGATTTCAGATGCCTAAAGTAAATATGTGTTTTAAATAATATTTAAATGTCTTGACTTTTGTGTAAACCTAACCAGGCCTTAGCACCTATACTTAGCAAATTAGATGCAAATATATAAAACTTAACTAATTCTGTGACCAAAGAAGACTTTAAAGTTGTAGACTATCTTAGTAGGTTTTGATTGTGTGCACTAAAGTTTCTTTAATGCATAAATGTAATCATACAATAAGTCAAAGTAATTAAGAAATTTCTGCAGGCATTGTCAAACTGTGATCAAGAACAACATTAACTTGGAGGTTAAAACTGACCCACTTTCCTGGCAGAACTCTGTGCTGCCAAGGAAAGTTCTTACAAACAACTCTGCAAGTCTAGTAGGGAGGTTAAATTTACTTGAGCACAAATTGTTGTGTTACTGCTCGCCGAGGCTTTTTAAAGGGGAGCTGTTTTTAGGAGTTTTCCCACTAATGATGTTTCAAATTTTGGTTTGGATGGTTCTATTTTACTATCAAGAACCAAGTCAGAACCCTTTCAATTTAAACGCCTCTTTCAGTCAATGTTTGATCGCTCTCCTGTTTTAGTTTGGTGGTTTTGTGAAGAATTAGGTGCATGGAGGCAATTACACCCCATGAGCATGTATCCAACATCTCTGCACATAATTGTTCTAATATCACCATGTTAGTTTACTAACACTGTTTAAGACAACCAGTGGTGCTTGTTAACACTTTACGGGACTCTCTCAATGAGCTAATGAATTCTCCACACCAGGAGCTGGAAAACAGCCGTTACGCAACTTTTAGGGCAAGGTTTGTTAACGCCACCAAGAGCTGTTGAAATACAACCGCATCAACAAAGTTGGAGGTGGCGTTTTACAGATTCAGTGGAAAATAATCAGCCGTGAGCACAGCTGGAAGCAGCATGTTGACCTACATAATATCTGCGACAGGTGATTTCATAATAATCTGCAGGAACACAACAGTCAGCTTGTTATTCTGACTGTGACTGAACACTTGATTCTCTCTGAAATGCTGTGCTTTTGCTTCTTTGTTTTTTTAGATAGGAGAGTTTAAATCATGGCTCTTACAATGTTTTGACTGATTGTTATTCCCAGAGATTCTGCCTTTAGTTCTTGATGAAATGGGATGCTTATGTTCGGCCCAGGACCTAATCTAGTGGTTAAGTGCAAGGTCTTTTCTTCCTGTTGCTAAGTAAGCACTAGCAAAAGTAAAGCAGTGATTTAATGGAAAAGGGAAATATTGGGTGATTTTCTGGAACGGTTTAAAAGAGCTGATTAGATTTAAGCCCAAACATTATAACTGCTTCTAACATAAACCTAATTCACAGCAGCACAACAGGCATGAAAAACCTTGTGATTATCTCATCACTTAACAGTCCAAATGGTCAAGTCTGGTAGTTTTCTTTGACAAGGATGTAGTCATTTCTGATTTCTAATAATCATAATTTAAGACTGAAACATTCACTCCTGCCAGTATTCAATGTTCAAATTCCTAGATTAAAACCTGAATCAAAGACTGTAATCATGTGCAAACTAAACCATGTTAATATTTGTTGAACTATCAAGTCAGATATTTTTTAATCTTTTTATACTACTTAGAGAAACTGTTTCAAGCACACAACCTCTTTAGCGAAAATTGAAGTGATGCCAGTACACTGCAGCAGTGAATAACACCCACATACTGTATTGCTGTTGCTCTTTTCCTATGAATATTTAAACAAGCATTGCTGATCCTGAAGTGGCATCCTTTATGTTTCATCGAACGCAGTTGGTCACGCTGAAGGTTTCGTCGTTGGCGAGCTGCCATAGCGATGAACTCCATGTCTCATCTCTTGGCGAGCTGATTGTCTTTGACTGGAGACTGCAGGGGCTGATGGGAGCGCATATTCAAGGATGACCACAGGGACATGGCCCAGGTGTCTCATTGCTGAAACGGGAGAGTGAGGCTGTCAAGGTGTGACATATGAGCTAATGACCTTTGGCCTTGGCAGTTCAATGGAATGGGGGGTGTGGAAAGGTAAAGTGCCTCACCAACAGCTTTGAATGCTGTTCAAAAAAGAAGGAAGGGATGATGTGTCACTGAGCATTTAACTAAACATAGGGTTTGGAACTGGGTGTCCTTTAAAAGTGTCACTGACTCAAACCCTTCACTTTCCACACCAACTTCGAACGCGCCTGTAAAATGTGCCTCCTTTCATTATGAAATCCTGCAAGGCAGTCAAGATTGGAGGCATTAAGAAGACAATTGTTTGTCAAATTCTGCGCTATAATCCTATGACCCACTTTTAGTCTGTTCACAAAAACCCTCCTTGAATTCCTATGGATGGTTTTATCACTGTCCGCTTTGAAGAATAAATTTCCATCATTCACTGTAAATGCAGACCATTTTCCTTTTTCTTTTTTTTTGCCAATGAGATTCCGATACAGCCAACTCTGCATAAAGATGACTCGCCTGGTGGGTGAGCGATGCAAAAATCAGGCTTAACCCTGTTCTGCTTAACAAATTTGAATGCTGATGGAGTTTGGATGCCAGGAAACTGGTTGGTGCAGTTAATTTTTAATGCCTCTGTAGTTTCAATGAATAGTGAAGCGATGACATGGTATGTGTTTTAGGAGATGTTCGTTACTTGACTACATTGCTAAGCTTTGCAGTAAGGAACGCAAAACCTGCAATACGACATTTTGAAAGTGATAATTGCTGAAAATATCGGTTCAATTTCTCTTAATATGACTACCTAATTAAAAAACTTCACAGTATCACAGTTTTTTAAGTATTGAAAACCTCTAAATGGAGCAATAGCCTGAGTAAAAGCATAATTTTGTCAAGAAATTATTGTATAAAGGGAAAATGGCTATCTAAATAATTAACTAAATTCATGGATTTTAAAAGAAAATATGCAAGGATAAATCACTACTAAATACTAAATCAAGGAATATTTATCCAGTGGAGTTTGACTACTCACAGCTACACGGGTGAAGAAAACGTACATTGACAACTGAGTGAGAAAGAAACATTCATTTGGAAAACGTAATAGACTTAAGAGCAACAAAATACAACACATAGTGAGAGTAGGCTAACTGACCCCAACAAGCAACACATTTTTGCTGCAATGTAATCTTGTGAAATTCACCAAAAGATGATTCATTGCGAGTTAGAGCATTTGTCCTCAGTAAAGAAAATGGTATGGAACACCAACTTGCCAATTTTATTCCAAAAGTACATTGAGAAGTTATCTAGCAGTTCATGAAAGAACATATCTAACAAAAAGAAAGTGGCTGGGAAAATTGGTAAAACTACTTGTCCCAAAAAAAATAAAAAAAGGCAAAAATATCTGTCATTTTGATGGGTAGTTGTTAATTTTAACCTCATCAAGACCAGGGTTTTAGGCAGACCAGAATTTAATTACATATTCACAACTTTCCAAACGAAGCAGACTTTCTGAGCAAAATAACTAGAGTTCAACTGAACAAGCTGGTGTGAATGCACCCTAAAATAGTGCACCAAACCTCACCGACCTTCCTGTGGCGCTCAGCGGAAACAAGACATTAGTGAATTATGACAGCTGTCCATTGGGGTAAAAACACAAAAACCTGAACAAAAAGATTTCCAGTAACTGACCCATGCCTAAGATGATACATTAGTTTGTAAAAGAAGTCAAAAGCAGAGCAAAAGAAGCTTTACTTTGTCTCCATTTATTCTCTAGACTGTTATACTTAGCTGGAAAATGAGGTAATTTAATGTAGCTGCGTGAGTTTACACTCAGCCTAATGGGTTTACTTTCCCCTCAAGAGCAGGCAACTTAAAGTTTGAACCCCTAGTAAATAAATTAAAGCTATGCAACAAATATGTGATTTAGACAGAAATCAAAATAAGCATCTCACATTCAAAGCATGTGGAACAGAAAGATAAATACATTACAGACAGCATTTAAACATCTGGAAAACATGAATAATATACAGTTTTGCATCACATCGATGCATTTTAATTTTTTGCCCCAGAGAAAAAGTGTCAACTGGATAGTTATAATTAATAAAAACTCATTATTTGGTTTATAGAACACAAAAAGGGATATCCGACACAGAACTCACAACCTTCTTAAAAATACTATACTGGTATAAGCAATTAATATTTGCTTAGTGCTCCACTTGAATCAATTACTGCATCAGCGGGGGTGAGCTTTGACGCAATCAGACTTAGGCTCTGCTGAGGTCTTACAGTACCTTCATAAAACTTGACAGCAAAGAAAAGCATAATCTTCTTATTTAAAAATACAGCCACAATGGAAATATGTTTCAGTACTATATTTCAGTGTGAAATTTCAAAAAATTGCTATATATTGAAAACCGCTATTTTTGTTCAGTTTTTTGTCCTCAATTTTTTTCCTACCATTCTTCCTTCCACTCAACTTTCCATTTAAATTCTGGTTTGTAGAACTTTCAACACACAGGTAACTTATCTTCCTAGAAACATATTTTTTGTGATTTTACTTAAAATATATAAATTTAGATAAACTGAAAAAGGGATTTTCATTAACTGTAGGCCAAAAATAATCAAAATTAACAAACAACTTTTCAATAATATGAACAAACATGCCTATGTAAAATTGTGTGTCTTCTTAGCTTATTGCCACAAAGATAATTATGCAAGAAATAATCATTTTAGAGGTATTTCAATCCACTTTAAACATCCTGTGATTGCTGCACACTGGTGGCCTTTCACGTAGATATTTACTTCATGGTCACTTTTCCTTTGGCAGATCTAATATTCCTGTTGCCGCCTTCCAGTCTAGTGTAGGCTGACATGAATAAACATTAATAAACAGAGGGAAATGAGGTGATTATTCCGTGATAGTCTGGGTTGCTTTTCATTTCTGTGGATATTCAGCTATGTGATGAAGAAACATATCAACACTCCAAATGAAGAAACACAAATTCATATTTTCACAGGATATGAACATTTTCTCATAGTACTCTTTAGTTTCTAGCTTTCTGATGCTTTATATAGAGGGAAATGAATGCATCAAGCGTCTAATGATTGGATGACTTGGCTGCAGCTGAGAAATATATGATGAGAGAGGGGACTAGATTACTCATATTAACACATTAAGTGTGTAGATGTGCCATGTTGCCAGTGAAAATGAGCAACATTTTAACCGTGGTTCATCTTGTTCAATGCCTCAGCCGTGACAAGACTCCAGCTTGGAGTCATCATTGGTATGATGGCTTGGAGTCATAAAGCCTTAGTCACCATTCTCCACAATATACAGTGTGTTATATAAAATGTCTGGGTATTGACCGACTTACTGTGACCCTTAGATCCAAAAATAAAGCTCAAGCAAGCTTGTTGTCAATAGCTCGAGTTGAAATAGAGGTTTTCAAACTGTTAAAAAAATTACTCACAGGGAAGTGTAGACTGCCTTTGATCTGTCATTTTGGATTTTCTTTCAACTATGTCATTTCAACTATCCAGCGATTATTTTGAGCGCTTCTTGTGGCGTTTTCCTCTCCAATCAATTTTGCAATAAAAGCTCACTGTTTTTCTGAACAATGTCTGAAACGACCCATTGTACTCAGACCAACATGGTCAATATTTGCTGGCTTTGCTCTAAAATGAGTGTCATAGTTTGATACCTGATCTTTTAAATTTTTTTAACAGAATGAATGGTTAAACTCTGCAGTTATTTTAAAGACATGTATGTTTTAATAGCGAGAGGTTTAGTATAAAGCTAACCATTCATTTTGTGGCCTTATGATGTATTTATACTGGATACATTGTTATCTTTAATCTATGTTTAGGTCTGCTGATGGAAAGCAAGAGAAATGCAAGTCTCTTGATAAATGCTCCTGTATACAGTCCTTGATAAATAGCCCATTTGTTTTTTAGCTCATTACCCTTTCACCAGGCATTTCACCTTTTTTGTAATAAATATTTCTTAATCTACTAACAGTCACTAATCGGAAATGTTCAAATTTGAGCTGGGCTAAACAAAAACTTTGTTAAACGAGTTCACGCCGATATATTTTTGCAGCACTTGAAATGCAAGTCAGTAACTGTTAGACGCCACCTGAGTCTCATTCTCCATACAGCCGCAAAGTACTGCAAGTAAATAGACACCAGGTGGGAGGTTGTTTAACTCTCTTCCCTTGTGATACCACTGAACTTCCTTGATCTCCATCCGCTGCCAAAGGAGAGATCATCCGTCACCTTCCAGGGGAAAAGTGAAAGCAGATACGACTTGAGAGAGTCTGACTGAAAGCAGACCCGAAAAACGTCCATATGGCCAAACAAAGAACACAACCCCACACTGTAAACATGTACAGTCTTTCAGGGCTGCTTGAGGGGTCGACACTAACCAGACGGGGGCTGGCGCGCCGCAGAGCTAAATGACATAGAGATGCTTACAGCACAGAATAGCCACAGCTGTGAATTTAAAGGGGGAGTTCAGCTTCTGTTCAGCTCTACTTCTTTGACTAAACTAATACAAATGGCAACAATTGAAGCTTTTTGTATTTTACTGAAAAACAACCACAAAATCCAATTTTGGAATTTTATTGGATAGACCTCCGATTCTTTAACTATGGTACAAGTGACACTGGCCAATTATTCACAAGGTTAATATGAATGACCTGCAATGTAACGCTTTTATATGTCACTCTATTAGTGTCAAAATTAAGACTTATGTGCACCTACATTAGAACAACTAGGCTAACTTTAGCTTTGACTAAAAACTAGCATGCCTAAGCTTGTCACCCCGTATATTGCTAACTTCCTCTACTGTACATTAGCGCAGATATGCAAGCTTTAGCATTGGGTAGGTGTTCTGTAATACGAAGCAGAAGTTAGCTTCAGATTTCAGGTGATTCCACCTAATTTTTCAGAACCCCTGGCATCTTTAGATCAGTAGCTGGCTTTGAAATCCAAATAGTATCAATATATAGCACTAATACTGCTCCATACCAATAAGCACCAATATCCAATAGGATAAATTGTTCAATCGCATCCAACTTTGCTTCATCAATTGCTTCTTAGAAAACAGGAGCAATAAAAACAGGTTTAAGAACTAAAGCAACACAACCATTGAATAACTCATGGTTATTCAATGTACTTGTAAGATACAGGTTTTTGGTGGTAATTTCAGTGCAAAAATACTTCTTTGTGTATGATTACTTCTTCAAGGCACTACATGACAGTCATTTAATTGGCTAGAAATAAAGATAAGGTGATGAGGAAATTAAAATTCAATTTAGCAAATTATTGTATTTTTTTTTTTTTTTTTTGGAAGACGACTTCAAATTATAGAAAAATGTACAGCATCTGATGAGTTGTAGTGACTAACCTGAAACTAATAATGCTCTTTTGTCTACTCTCAGTCACTACTAATGACATAGTGCATTAGCTATGTATTTTGATGACTAATAGTCAAACAGAGCATAGTGACATCAGTTGTATTTTGGCATCACCAGATATTTTGTAAATCACTCAAAGACACAAAGCTTCTCCGGTTTGGCATTTCCTGTGCACTGTGCCTCCTATTCATCTCCCAATCACTTCAATACCAGACGTCCTCTGTAGTCTCAATGACCTCACTTGAGAGTTCCCCCAAATCAGCCCAGATCAAAGAACTTCATGTTTGATCCTCTGATAATGATGGCAAACCCTTCTCGCTCCCCCTCGGCACCATGAGCTTTGAGATTGGCACATGACCCCAGACTTTATCTGTCGGTTTTATTTTAGGACTCAAAGACATGCAATCCTTAAAAAGAAAATAATAATAAAAAATAATAAATAGTCAATTGGGACGGAAAAGAAGCGAAAAACGGGCGAGCACTTAGTGGAGTAATGACGGCGGTTAGCATTCGGAGCCTCCCGGTTTTTGTGACCTAGATAGAGAATGACATGAGCAGGCGGTGGTGAATGGAATTGCTTCCCATTTGCTGTACACTGCAGCGCAGCTCATACATTTCTGCCGAGAGATGGGACCACTCTGTCAAACACGATATGCAAATTTCTGTATTTTTTATTAGGAAGAACATCTGACATTTTGCATCCGATTTAAAGGATGCACTTCAGCAGGGAGGAAAAGTTTAGGAAGTAGAGGGGAGATGCAGCTAGATATTTTTGCAGGACTGCTTCGCAAGTGTGCGTGTGTGGGAGTGTGTATCATCAGATGGGGAGCACTTTATGATTGCAGTGCAAAGATATTCCCACAAGGGCACTTTCTTCAAACTTTTTAAACGGTACTCCTCATCTCACTGTTTACATATTCATGAAGAGTTACCTATATTTTGATCTAAAAGACCTCCATCTGCATAAAGGCATATTGAGATGATGACAAATTGGTAGAGATTCACTACTTTGTCACTATTCAGAGTATTAAAAAAAATAAAAAATACAAAATTCAAGGTCATATTCTGGTCCCTGGTCTGAAAATCTGCCTCATTTCACACTTTCTGCATAATTCCCTCAACTATGGATTCAAATGACCCACGAGATTGCCATGAATATCAATGTCAAGCACGTCTGTCTGCATCACTCCATCTCCAGACTGATGCATCTCTCAGGCGTCTCCGTTAAGAGCGCTCTGCCCAAGGAGAAAGATGCCAGAGCAGGAAATCGCTGGCTGAGGCATTTATGTCACCTTAAAATGTAATGTATATGTGTAGTTTGGGGGGGGAAAAAAAAGAAAAAGAGAAAAGAAACAGGAATCTGAGCCCATTTGGACAGCTTTACAGTCTAAGGCAACTTTTACTACGAGCGCTTCCTGGGAAAAAACATGACTTTGACCTCCCCTGCACTTGTAAAAGAAATTATGTTTGAGGCTGTGACACTTCTGCTTTACTCAAACAAGCCAGAGAAGAAGATTTACAGCTAAGTTATGATTTACAGCTAAGTGTCTCCAGAGTGCTTTCTATTTACTTGTGTTAAATGTGGTTTGACTCATAACAGCTTTGGGCTAATTAATAAATCAAGGCAGAACCATTAAACGGATAAGGTCTCTAAATCTACATTCATTGTTGAAATATCAAATATTATGTGAAGTCTCTTGACAGCAACCGATTTTAAAACCACAAAAGATAGCTGTGGATCAGTGGAAGAGTCGTCAGCCAATTGGAAAGCTGTCTGTGATTCCAGCTTTGCAAAATTCTAAATTTCCCATAAATTTATATTATTAAGAATGTATTTGTATAAATAATCAAATACAATTCTTAATTGATTTCCAAAAAGATGAGGATTATAGCACATAATCTGCAATTATAGCTCAACTGAGTCTTGCACACCAACACACAGGGTTAGATAATAAATCACAAACATCTGCTGCATCTCTGCGATAATGAAATGATTAAACTAACCAGAGCTGAATTGAACAGATAAAAAAAAAAATCAAAATCAAATTTTATTTGTATAGCACATTTCAGCAGCAAGGCATTTCAAAGTGCTTTACATTATAACAAACATAAAAACACAAAGTCATGTAACAGAATAAACAATCAAAACATTCATTAAGACCGTCAAATTTGTAACTTATTATCCATTTATCTAAGTGTTTTACTTTGCTTTACTTTGACATACTTCCAGTCGTTTGATTTTAGACTGTCTATTGGCTAATTTTTTAATTATCCCTTATCCGTTTCACGTCACGGAATTTAAGCGCCTGTTTTCGCTGGACTCCGTCGTCCGTTTTACCACGGGTATTAGCCGGGCCCCGTTGCCCACAACAGGACAAGGTCTCAAACCTTGCAGCACCAGGCCTGTGAAGAAGCTGTTGCAATAATCAATGCGACGAAAGATAAACGCATGGATGAGTTTCTCTAGATCTGGCTGAGACATTAGTCCTCTAATCCTGGAGATGTTCTTCAGGTGATAGAAGGCCGACTTTGTGACTGTCTTTATGTGGCTCTGAAGATTAAGGTCAGAGTCCATCACTACTCCCAGGTTTCGGGCCTGATCGCTAGTTTTTAGTTGTAATAACTGAAGCTGTGCATTGACTCTATATCGTTCCTCTTTAGGTCCAAAAATAATAACTTCAGTTTTGTTTCTGTTCAGCTGGAGAAAGTTTTGGCACATCCACACATTTATCTGTTCTAAACATTTATTCAGTGATTGGATGGGTTCAGAGTCACCTGGTGACATCGTAATGTAAAGCTGAGTATCATCTGCATAGTTATGGTAGCTAATATTATTTTCTGTTATAACCTGAGCTAGTTGGAGCATATAAATATTGAATAAGAGGGGTCCTAGGATTGGGGTACCCCACATGTGACCTTTGACCTCTTTGATGAGAAGTTTCCAATTGAAACAAAGAAATCCCTATTCTTAATGTAAGATTCAAACCACAGCACTGAACCAGAGAGTCCGACCCAACTCTCCAGTCGATTCAGTAATATGTCGTGGTCGACAGTGTCAAAAGCTGCACTGAGGTCCAACAGAACCAGCACTGTGGTTCTCCCACAGTCCATATTTATATGGATGTCATTGAATACTTTTACGAGGGCACTCTCCGTGCTGTGGTGAGCACGAAAACCAGATTGGAAGGAGTCAAAACAATTGGTTATTGTTAGGAAACTATTTAATTGTTTATACACAGTTTTTTCAATAACTTTGCTGATGAATGGGAGGTTTGAGATCGGCCTATAATTCTGCAGAAGTGATTTGTCCAGATTGTTCTTTTTTATCAGTGGTTTGATAACTGCTGTTTTCAAAGCGTGGGGGAAAACCCCTGATGTGAGTGATGAATTTACTATTTGGATCAGATCATTAGCAATAACAGGCAGGACTTTCTTAAAGAAATGTGTGGGTAGGACATCCAGACTGCAGGAACTGGAGCTTAATTGGCTTATAATTTCTTCTAGGATTTTATAATTAAGTAGTTGAAATTGGGTCATTTGTCCTGTATTTGTTTTGTTTGGATACAGCATTGGTCCTGACTTTATAGTTGATGCGCCGATTAATCCTCTGATTTTTTGAATTTTCTCTGAAAAGAAGCTGGAAAACTTGTTACAGGCAGCATTAGATTGAAATTCAGGTGGTAACGTCATCGGAGGGTTTGTGAGCCTGTCAACTGTTGCAAATAAAGCACGAGCATTGTTAATGTTTTTGTTTATGACATCTGCAAAGAAAGCCTCCCTTGCCTGTTTTAGTGTTGAGTGATAGTTACGTAGTCTTTCTTTATAGATGTCACAATGAACGTGAAGTTGAGTTTTACGCCATTTTCGTTCGGCCCTACGGCAGAGTTGTCTTGCAGATTGAACTGTTTGTGCATTTCTCCATGCAGATTTCTTCCTATCAGACACAACCTTTACTTTAACTGGGGCAATGAAATCAATGATATCTGAAGCTTTAAACTGAAAATCGTCTACCAACTTATTTACATCATTACAGCTTAAGAGCGAGGAAGAAGAGTAGATTTGATTAAATGTTTCTGCTGTGTTTTCTGTGAAAGAACATTTTGTGATGGTTGCTGTCTGTCCAAGTGGGTTAAAGGATAAAGAACTGTCAAAGATAACAGCAAAGATAACAGATAACAGATGTAAAAGCTAAATTAGAGTTTCACCAACTCCATTCTTTGCCGGCAAATTGAGAGAAAGTTGCGGAGTGGGACGATTTCACAAGGGAGGAGCCTTCTTGTGTCAACCTGTATTATTTTCTCTAATATGACACGGTCAACCGCTGGTGCTCAGTCAGGACAAGTGCCCTTCAAATAACATATTCCTCTGCCTGATTTCAACATGCAGAGCCATCAGGCTCAACTGCCTCAGCGCCCGACCTCTCCAAGCGACTGCTCTCCACCACACATTACAGTTGTATAATGAGGACTAAAAAAAAAGAGCGTTGGCTACACTTTTAAAGGTTAGATGTGCAGTCAATCGGTGGGAGCTTCAAGCTTATGCATGACAGATAGTCTGAATGCTTCTCGATCCCAGACGAAAGCAGTTTGAGAAATGCGTCAAGACCGTCTTGAGTATCGATCGTCTTGCGTCCAATGTCTGCGTGGGAAGACGACAGTAATCAATGGAACCACCTGCAAACCATCCCCACCTGACATTTCAGTCAGACACAAGCAAACACCCAATTATTTGACGCAAGCAAGAAGAAAAAAAAGCAATTATGAAAAATACTGAAATATCCACAGCTAGAGGAAAGTGTTTTATGATTTTCTGATGAGCTCAATACAAGACGAAAATGGTCCTTTTTATCAGTTTTAGTCCATTTCTCTTTTTTCCTTTAACTTTTTAATGTGTGATCCAGATCAGCGTGGGCAGACGGGGGGCTGTGAAAAACTATTTGCACCTTTAGAGAGTTCTTCTTTCTTGTGTTTGTCGCACTTGCAAGCTTCAGAAGGCGCATATGTTAATACTGAGCAGAGACAATCTTGGTGGATAAAAATAAAATAAAAAAGTATTCTAATGATTTCATTTTTTATGGTTAAAATTTCATGTAGTATAAGGTAATGCTATCCATTCTCCTAAAAAAAAATAAAAATCAAAATCATCAACAAAAGCCACAACCTGGGGCTGATTATTTTCTGAGCTTTAAAATTTACTTTTTCGTACCAGGCCAGTTTGGCTTAGATAGGTTTTCTTTTTTTCCTTTTTAGTAAGATTTAAAAACTGCTTTTTGAATGTACTTTGATGATCTAAAGCACACAAGAGTAATTAGCAGCAAAAGCAGAATAAATATATTAGAGGAAACTCACTGTCTCAAAGGAATGTAATGTGTGGACTGTTGTTGCTTGATTAAAACAACTGCCACAAGTGTAAATCTGGATTTTTAACTTTTGGTCGCTTTTCTTATCAAATCCCACTCCTGTGTCACTATTCAGGACTTCAGAGCTTGTGAGTGGCCTTTATTTTTACAGATAAGCCCCATTGTACGGCAGAAAAAGACCCTTTTGTGCGAATAACCGAGCAGTCAGCCAGATGCAGCCGATGCTTTCTGATGCACAGCTCAGAGCAGGGTTATTATTTAATGCGTCTGCTTTTGAGATACACTGCGACATCTTTGGAAGTCGGAAGCACAAAGGAGTTGGTGAGGGTGGGAGGAAAAACTAAAAAAAAAAAACAGGTCTTGCTGTACGCTGCAAGTTTTCAAACTTAAGTTTTTCTGGCACTCCTTGATCACACAGTTCTCCAGCACCAGTGAGAAGGAGCTTTCAATAATTCATTCATAAGCACAAAATGTGTTAGTGCTTTTCAAGAGGTGGCTTGCATCTGCAGTTGCTGTTTTATTAGGCACCCAAAGACGGAAAAGGGGAGAAAAAAAAGAAAAAAAAAACAACAACATCACAGTTCCAAATGCCAACGCTTCCTGCCACTTTCTCTTGCTTTGAAGTAGAAAAAAATATACATAATCAGAATGGAATTGCAAGCCCAGCTCAGCTCAGCAGTCTATCTGCCAAACTTATCACTTCTGTGGAATACGCTGCATATAATTTAGTAAGAGTCTGCCATATCCATTCCTACTATACAGCATGATATAGTTGTGATCAGATGTTACATTTGCATAATATTCTTTGGGCTATTAATTATTATTAGACCCATGTTTTTTTTTTTTTTTTGGGGTGGGGGGGGGGGTTGGTGGGGGTTTCCCAGAGTGAGAAAATGATAAATGCAATGTTATGTAACATTATCTATGTACAGGCTGCTTTATCACTTCATGGTTTTATCTTGTTGAAACACCTAATTCACCATATAGCTGTTGATTAAATGGCAAGTGAAGGATTTTGGAGATAATCCAGATTTTTCATTATTCTATCCTCCGTGTTTAATGTTCCCGAACCTTTTTCTCGTCTTTCATATGAGGCGGGACAGTTTAAATCTTCAAGACCTTGGCTTGCACCCTTATAGATTTCTTTTGTCCGTTTTCTTTTTTGGTCAAACTGAAGTGTATTAAATCAGGATTCCCAGGTTCAGACCTCAAGAACTACCATCCGTCAACTTTTAGATGCAGCCCTTCTCCAACACACCTCAATAAAATGAATAATTTGTTGCCAGACCTTTGCAGAGCTGATGAGGGAATTCAACCATTTGATTCATGTGGGCTGCAGCAGGGGTGCATCCAGAATTTGCGGGTTAGTAACTCTCGAGAGTTACCGCTGGCGTTTTATTTCATATAAATTCTAAGAGAAAGGAAGCCTCAGACCATTACACTCCCACTACCACGTTTGAATTTAAATACAACATCATTTTCTCAATATTCTTGGATTTTTCTCCAAATGAAAAACTTTTCAAAGAGTTTGTCGGAATACGGCCAAAAAAAAACTTTGACATTTAACAAAAACATGATATCTTTGCATTCAGTTTGATCATCTCTTTAATTTATGGATGTAACTTTTGCATATTTTTTTTTCTTTAATTATTTATTTCACAAACCTGAACTGATGCAAATGAGGCCTGCAAATGAGACTGCCATTTCGGATTTCCTGAATGAGTCTCGATTGTTGGAAAGTGGCTCTCACTGGGGCTCAATGGAGCCCCAAAGCCTAAGAATTGGATTTGATCACAATTTTCAAACTGACAAATGTCAATTACTTCAATATGTGTGTTTTTCTTAATTTTTGATTGGGAATTGGTGCTTTAAAAAAAGAAATCGTGCCAAACACATTATATTTAAGTAATTTCTTGATTGTAGAAGTGTGGCAATAATCAGGGATTGGTTTTACTAAAGAAACAGAAAAAAAATCATTACCAACTCATGATTTTTTATGGCTGTGATTATAGTTACAAATTGGGGCAAATTAGGTTGAATAGAGTTTTTTCTTAATAAAGGAAATCCATTTAAAAATTGTCTTTAATGTTTAATTGGGTCATCTCTGACCTTTACACTTGCTTTGGTATCTGAAACATTCAAGTCTAACAAGCAAAAAACAGTAAGGATGTAAATACTTTCTCAGCTTTGAGTCAGAGTGACTTTGAAATACTTCTGAACGGCTTAACACCAAAATACATCAAAGATCTGTTATTATGCCAACCTGCCAGACCACTTCTAGTCTACTCTGCATCCCCAGATCCAAACATGGAGAACCTGAATATCTTTGTCAGGTGTATGTAAACTTCTGACCAGAACTACAATCCATACAGACATAAATTTATTCAACAAAATACAATGTTATGGGGACTCTGTTCTATGACAAGTCCTCTAATTGTTAGGAATGCAGATTCATGCAAGTCAAGAGGATTCTATGAAAAGCAACAACCTCACTGCACAATGACAAACAAATGCATATGCCCATATGGCCTAATAAAGCAAACAGACTTTCAGTGAACAACATGGAAACAGATGACTGAAGGAAGTGACAGATGCGTAAACAGAGAGGAGCTTAAAAAAATAAGAAGTGGGGTGGGGTGAATCTGGAAATGTCTTTATAAGAAACCCAATAAAAAGACAAAAGAGCACAACAGCATCCACAAAATTCAGTTTGTATGTAGATGGGTTGTTACGCTATGCACAGAATGAATCTTACTCGAACGAATCTGAGATTGCTTCGATATGCCACAAACAAGTCTGTATCAGGAAGAAGTTTGCTTTATACCATACTAAAAACAAAATAAATAGAGTTATTTTTGTACAACTAATGGATTTTGTAGTTTTTATCAAAACTACAAAATTACCACTTCTCTTTAAGGGATGAATTGTCTGGTTTAAATTGATATGTGGGACTGAAAACCGCGTTGCTAGGGTAATTAACGCAGACTTTGGGGGTAGAAATAATAAGATAGGATTAGATAGAACTCATTGCCCTCTGAGAGGTTTCCCATTGTTCAATTAACTTTGCAAATAACCTGGATAGATTAAAAGAACACATCAAAATTCATTTTCCACACGCAGAGGAATACTTTATGAATTATGCAACAATGACAACAAAAAAAGTGTATATGCAAGCATATTGGATGCTTATTGTGTAAGAAGCATGATCTACACAGGAGCCCAAAATAAATGCAAAAAAAGATGCATTTTTCTCGGCTGAAACCACATATTGCTTTCTCCTCTGTTTCTATCCGTCTTTGGCACACCACGGCTCCTTTAACCTTCTACGTCTGGAACTCAAATGAGAAATTTAGTCGCTCACCCTGGGAACCAGGCTCATTAAAACATATTGGGCTTCCACTCATACTTTTTTGTATCCAGGCCATGAATATGCATTATTCATGGCTAGGACATCATCGCTCTCATTGTGCTCCCGCCGAACACCGCGTTTCAACTTAGGGCCACAAAATCTAACTTTGCAAAGTGTACTTTCAGAGTCTAAGATGGAGATTATATTTTTAGCCACAGAAATATTTGGAAACTTGCATATTTTCTTGATTTAAGCAAGCAATCAAGTGAACAAAGCTTCTATCAAAATATCCACCAACACATAGCAAAATTGTGACTTTCTAAAGTACATTAGTGTTTGCAATTCATTTTTTCCACATTTTGTGTTACAACCTTATTCCAAAATTGTATTAAATCAATATAATTCCACAAAATTTGGCACACAAATAACCCATTATAACATGGAAATACGTTTTTTCTAAAAATTGATCAAAATTTGAGAAAACAAGAAAATATGTTTAAGTCCCTGGTACAAAATTCAGCCATTTAAAAAAAAAAAAATTAATTCAATATATGACTGAAAGTAATCTGGAAAATATAAATAAGAGGAGCAGATTTAAGTTTGTCATTAATTCTAACCCTATAATTCTATAGTCTGTTTACAAAGTGTTCTGTTCATAGCAAACTTCTCACTCCAAATTCATATTTATTCCAAACTATATGCTATATGCTATGCTATATATGCTATATATAAATATGCGATTTAATTTTGAAAGGTTTAAAATGGCTTGAGTGTTGTTTTTAAATTGATGTAAAGCAGCAGAAACAATTGGTTTAAATGTTTCAGTTTCAAAATTTTATGAGTTATGTGTCAAATCTTTATGTTAAAAGCTTAAAAACATCCTCCTGAAATAATGTTTGATAAATGTCTGATCTGCTGACAGATACCTTCCTCAACGGGAGCTGGACAGCCAGTTCTCAAACTTTTCAGCCAAAACAGCATGTGTGTACCTGCCAGTCAGGGATCCAGGTGGTGTGTCTGCAAATGTTTCCCTGCAAAAAAAAACAAACAAAAAAAAATTCATCAAAGATAATGCAAAGATTATGTTTGTAGGTTGTATCTTCTAAAGAAACTTATCTTGACAGATATAGTACCTGTCTGAACTTCTGTGGGGAAACGCATAATTTTCTCCTCTGAAGATTGTAAAGGCCATCAGGATAAGGTTGAGATGGTATGACAGCATCTGGGCATAATCTTCCACACTGTAAAAAGAAAACAAAAACAGAAATAGTCTTGAGATTGAGATCCTGAGAAAAAAAAACTACATAAATAAAATGCAATGATGTTTTTTGTTTTAAACAATCCAAAGCATTGTATTGTCAGGAAGCACAAGAGTCTCGAATGTTAATAAATGTTATGCATCCTAAATGTTGAGAATTTCCTCATCCACTGGAAAAATGTACAATGAACAAAGGCATTTTAAAAATTTAATTTTAAGCATTTTTTGAGTTTGGAACATTTTTAAGCATTTATTTTTACATTAGACAGCATTTCAAAAGTGAGAGACTTGCATCCCTAATGTTTTGCAGGTAACTTTAAACTTATTTAAAAATGTTTATAAATCTTTACACTCATTCTTCCACCACGTTGACTAACATGAAATAAAAGTGTCAGACTAGTTCCTTTTGCTCATTTCCAGGATTATTTATCAACTTCATTTGACAACATATTTTTGAAAATGTTTGTGAGGCACATAAACAGCCTCAACAGTTCTGGACAAGTAAAATGTAGGTAATCAGGTGTCAAACATGCTCAAGTACTGTTGTCAGAACCACTGAAGTAGCATATTTAATAGGTACTTGCTAGGATGGTGTCACCACCTTATATTTTAAAGTAGAGAAATTATGGAAATATAATAGAATACTAAACTTGTGTAAAACTTAATTGTATTTTTAATTAGCTGATTAAACTACAGAACTGGTAATATGCCACAGTAACAGTCAAAGCATATGAATGATCCAAATATCTGTAGGAAGTATACTACTGAATGTGTTTGTGATACTTTCTGTAATTGGTGGCCTTAAAATGAAGTCAGTATACAGACCAGGGAGAGCTGCTGCTGTTAGCACAACATTGAACAAACCAGAGCCAACAGGGAATGATTAAAAAACAGCAACGCATGTAGTAATCCGTTTACAAATTAAAACTCATAAAAAAAAGTCCAATATTTACATTTTGTACCGTTTAATGCATTCACTGATAGCACAGCAAACAGCTCAGGTTTAAAGCGGCATATCTGCTGACCTCTCTCTGCTCCGTAGTGAACAGCTTACACGTCTTAAAACGTTTACGGTGACAGTTTTCTCTAAAAATTAAAGCTATTTTTACTCTTAAAGTCTAACCTCACCTCGCAAAAGTCCTGCTTTTGAAAATTAGCGCGTCGATTTCTCTCTCAGCAGTTTTTCCTGTTTTCTACGCGTCTCAACAACAGCACACCTGGCTCTAATCACCGCGTTACCGTGACAACATGCTTAATTAAGCCAGGTGTGGCAGCAGGGAAACAAACAGAACAGTACTTTCCAACTATTTCCTTGCTCCGTTTAAATGGCAAAAACTTGTATTTTTTAAGGTCCCTTCTAGCTGTAATTAAAAAATAATTTATTTTGAAAATATGAGCAAAAAGTTATGCTCCACACCATCTTGCTCAGTCTGCGTAGGGAACAGTTGTTAGTAAATGGGTGGAGCCCCCTGTCGATGGAAAGTAGATACTAGGTAGATACTATGATTTCAATGCCAGTCAATTTTTTAGGTTTAGTACACAAATATATATATATATATATATATATATATATATATACGTTTTTGTTTTTATTAAAACATTTTCCAATTTTTCTAGCGCTCAAGAACAAATGCCTGAAAGTTACACATATTAAAAATGGAATATCTATGCACTTATGTTATTTTAACAAGAAACTTAATGTTTTTCTTTGTAAATAGAAATTAATTTCATTTTGTTTTCAAATTTTCCTCTGCATTTTGCCACCTGTTTATATTATATTTGCCCCCAAAGAAGTAATGGCTGTGCAAATTTGCACTGTTATGATCTGCTTAGAAAAAAAAAAAGAAAAACTTGACATACATGTGCACAAGTTTATAATTGTTATTATTATTATTATTATTTCCTTTGAAATGCATCTATTTAAATCTAATGTTTGCACGCAGTGGGTGAGTGAAACCAAAGTCAAATTCCCATCTTGTGCCCACAAACTTGACCATTGAAGGCGACTCTGAATCCAGCTGTAGACTAATCCTCTGACTTCTGACAAAAAGAGGAACTACGAAGGGAAATTACAAATTTGGAATTTGGAAGTAAAATGCAAATTATATGTAAAAATGCTTTGGTGTGAATTCAAGAAATATATAGAATAGCATTTGCATGAAATTTTCAGTCAAGAGAAAAGAGAACCTTCAATTTTATCCCCAACAACCTGATATTTTTACCTCTTTCAAGGGATTCATTGCTCCTACATAAGCTCCTTAATCCGCAGAATTGTTGCTACTGTACTGAAACAAATAGAGTTGTGGCTACTTTGCTTTGCTGCAAAGGAGTCTTCCTTTGAGTACATCTATCAGAACATATGCCACTTTAGTGTATTTCCCCAATTTGTTGTTTGCTCTTAAAAGCTCATCAGAAAAAGCGCTCCTACAGGAAGTACTAATTATACAAACTCGAGCTGCCTGTTGTCCCTAATTCTGCTCCATCATGCCAACAAGCCCGAAGGGGAAGAAAAGTCTGTCGCAACAGCCTTTAAGAAAGTGCCAGATGGTTTCTGAGAACATCACACACTAATGTGACAATGCGCATCAGCTGCACTGTTTTCCGCATTCAGGCAAATAAGTAAACAAAATTTAGTCAGTCAGTTAATCACTTCTGTGTCTCATAGCTGTGTGATATCTTCATTCCGCTGCCTGAAGAGTCCAAAGCTCTTTATTACGAGCAGCAGGGAGCGTAAAGTTTGCATATTTCCAATGCTTTTAACGAGATAATCTGGACACCAGCACAAAATAAGCTCCCCTTGCCGCGGCTCATTTGTCACCCTGATCTTAATCTGTCCCGGCCAAGTCGTCTTCCTGTGTGGGCCGCTCTTAGCTGCAGTCCAACAACTCCAGCTGCCACGAGGGGTTGTTTTGGCACACGGTTTAAAAAAACTGAAGGAGTCACTTTGGATAAAGCCAGATTCATACAGATGCACAATAATTCCTGATTACGTTTCTCTTCTCCACATAGTCTGGCATCATTATGTGCTCCCGCCTGAATACTGTGGCACTTTGCCACACATAATGGTCATCAGTTGTGCCTGTGGTTTAATCACTTAAATTTGTCCCCTGATTTGCCCACAAGCCTCTGGTGTTGATCCAATGAGAGGGACATGATGTTCCTGTGGTTGTGAAACATGCCACCAGAACTTGAAACAAAAATAAAATGAGAGAGACCTAATGTTAAACAAGAGGTTTGTTCTCATTGTATTTGCTAAACACCAAGTAAATGTTACACTGAAGGGGAAATGACACCAAAAAAATAAATAAAGTTGTTTTCAATTCCATGCAGTCACCCTTAAATAAAATCTGGTTTGTGAAGTTCCCTTCAGAAATCATTTAAGCTATTAAGCACAGTCCAACTTAAGATCAATTAAAACTCTGAAAAATGGGCCACAAATACCAACCTGCCAGCCAAACCGACAGAAGTAAT
The DNA here is from genome assembly GCA_010277075.1 of Poeciliopsis retropinna. NCBI lineage: Eukaryota > Metazoa > Chordata > Actinopteri > Cyprinodontiformes > Poeciliidae > Poeciliopsis > Poeciliopsis retropinna. The sequence continues at coordinate 3,559,498 of VMRM01000029.1, read as the reverse complement.
CAGAAAAGCAGCTGGTATTTGTCTGGCCTCTGTGGAAGAATCGTGAGGAGAAATTTGATTTGACTCAAAAGTGCTGTAATCCGTCCCAAAGTGACATCAAATGTCACAGCCAAGCATCTCCAAAGAGTCATTGTGGTTGACGATGCTGTGGGCAGCAGGGATTTCTGGAAGCAGTCAGTCTTCCAATTAATCTGCAGATGCCTCTGACTGAAGACTGTTGCTGTATGACAACAGCTCAAATTCTGGGAAACTGAGATTAAATTTCGCTGTAAAATTTCCTAGATTACACTCAGTTGATGACAACTGCTAATCCACCTCATTTGCTTTTGCCACCCCTCTTCAAATCTGCCTGGCTGCATGGTCAGATATGGTGGAGTTGGGGATGTGATCTTTACCCATAAGCCCTCCTTTTCAACTTCTCTGGGATTTGGGGTCATAGATGATGTATTATTTGACCATTTGAGATGATAATCAGCTAGTTCAAGTTGGAACAGCAACACATGGCTGTGCATCATAACAATTGTGTAAAATAAGAGGAAAAATCCTTCTAGCTGCACAATATCCACAACAAAAACTCTCTTTCTGATTGTCACCCTGACTCCCTATTTAGATTTTCACTCTCAAAATTTAAACACTCTCTAGTAACAGCGTACCTTGTCAGATTTTTTTTTTTCAGTTTTTACAGCCCTTATCAATGGTTTGGTTATTGTCTCGGCAGCCTCCTGTTTGGTTTTTCCGCTGTTTCACTCCCTGCCTCAGCAGTACGCTTTAGTTTTGTCAAATAAAAGATATTTATTTGCTCTCCATCTGCCTCCGCCGAGTCGCCTTGAACAGTTCCCTCCGACGCAGAGATGCATCCTGTGACAGACGTCAAGGAACACTGACAAACTAGCGGTACAGTACAGAGGGGGGACGCGATTGGTGGTGTCTCTCAAAATCCGTACAGCTGGAAGCCCAGAATGCGAGGTGTCTCTGTTGCTGTCTCGTTTCGGCTTGCAATCAGTATCTGCCTTGGACAGTGTCAGATTGATTCTCTTTAATCAATTCCAATTACTGGTTGCTCATTTTTCTTTGCTTTCTGCTTGGACGATTGTTGTTAAACATCTAAAAAAGAAAAGGTCTTGCTGAGTTAGCAACCTGCTAATTTAGAAGGGACAGACCTAAAGGCGTATTTAGTGATTTTAACCTCAGTTAATTTGAATTCGCCGAAGCTAAAAACACCTTTAACAAATGCATAAATCAGAGGGGGTTAACCTAGTGGCAGTCACTGCTAGCAAAACCCACATTTATTTTAAATCTTTGCAACATCATCTTAGCAATTAGGCCTCAGCCTAAGAGCAAACCTGTCAATCAAAGTGCTTTTAGCAGAGCCACGGATTAGACGTTTTTCTTGAAGTTTGAGTAGGAGCTGCTCTTTTTCTTTCTCCTTGGTTTTTTTTAATGCCTCAGTGTTTCATGTTAATGAGTTGGTTCTGCGGCCGCGAACAGATAAGGAAAAAAAAAAAAAAAACACGCTTATGAGAGACACTAAACAATGACAGGCTCGTGTGCCGTCTGTAATCAAATATAGGCAAATGTCAGATTCCTGAGAGCAGATGGAAAGCAAAAAAAAACACAAAAATATCTACTGATCTGTTTGCTATTTTTAGCCAATAGAGATTTTTATCTTGCTACAGATTTTACATAGGCATGAATTCACTCCTTTTATCTTTACAGTGTTCCGCAAATGAAATTTATTTGATGATACCTTTTATTGCTTTTTAGGGTTTCGTGTTTCCTCCAGGTCATGCAGCGTCCTGCCAGAATCTGAGCCCTCGAACTCCTGTCAGGATCTGCGGATGTAAACAACTCAATAGGCTGACAAGAGCTCAGCCTCCTGCAATAACACTGCTGCGTTTTCCCACTGCTCCATTTGCTTTCATGTTCCTATCTTAAGAGTATGTCTACTCTTAGCAAACAGCAGAAAAAAATAGATAGTTGAGGGATACAGAGATGGAGAATTTTTCTTCCAGTGCTGGTCCCACAGTTCCCTCCTCCCTATGAACTTCAAAGGTCTGTAAGTGAAACTTTCTGACATATTGATGTTGAACTTACCTTTATGGTAGAAGACAGAGTGCTCCACCTATCTCCATCTTCCATCACTCACTGATTAGATAAAAACAAAGACAAATAGATTTTTCCAGCTGATTTGCTTCCTCTATCATTCAATGACAAATATTTGATATCTGCTCACCTTCTTCATTGGATTCCCATTTTTAAAAAAGGTCCTGCTGAGTTGTTGCCATGGTTCAAAGAGGCTTGGTTCGAGCTGCGTAAGTTTAGTTGCCAACATTTCAGAGCATCACCTTTACCTCATTGTCTGCTTTCATCCAAAGTGGCCATTACTCAAACCTACCAACAGTGACACTGCAATCTGTGTCTGGATCTGCTTTGCACACACTATCTGCTTTATTCTGCACTGGATTTCCAAAGCAAATTGCACTAAATACAAGACGGAGCAAACAGGTTCAACAGACAACACTGATTTTAGAATACAGGAAGAAAAGAAAATAAATAAATAACTAAGACCTCACTAGAAGAACTTCTTTCTGTAATACGTGCAACTGACTTTTTATTGTACTGCTATCAGTGCAGGATGTTGCAGTTTTCCCTTGTTATGCTAGCACCACAATTATCAGCAGCTTTAAACAGATGGTTTTTTTTGTTGTTGTTGTTGTTTAGGGACAAACAGCTTTAGTCGTCGTGAATGCCACGCATTTTGTACTGGCTGTGGTTTACTGAAATAGACATGAATCTGGGCAATTCAGAGGAGCTTCAACTCCATTCCTTAAGATCCAGTTCTTAAGCAAGCATCTTGCAACTTGTGAATGCACTCCAGCATCAACACCTGAATAAATTGGTTGAATTACAGAATTTCTGAAATGCTGTGCCACATTTCTTTTCTTCTTCCTTTTTTGACTTGGCAATCCACAAATATTGGATTGGATTTTGAGTGCGGCATTAACTAAAGTAAGTAATTGCTTTAGATGTTATTCCGGATTCTTCTGTGATTTCCTGGATGCTTTCTGTATTCATGGAAGTCCTTATTCAATATAAAAGAAGAAAAAAAAAAGTCTTGTAATCTTTAACATTTAAATGAAACAATAAAGCAAAAATAGATAGAAACAATAAGGGAGGAAACACTTTGTTTCATGTGATGTAATCTTACTTTTTGAATTTCCAATAGGTCTCAGCCATAACAATCTGAATGAACAAAAATAAATGTTAAATTAAGAATATCGCTCCGTTTCGAGAATTTGTATTCAGTTTACATTTGTTTTTTTTAACAAAATTGCTGAGATAACTTTTAAACGGTAATCTAATCTATTGAGATGCAACTACACAGCAGTTTCTAGCTTACTTTTGAGAACAAGGGGTTTTAGATAGTGTGCCGCATCTCGTTCGCTCTCTGGTCTCACCATGATTTGGTGGCTCAAAAGGAAAAAGCATTTGTTACCCACAGGCCAAGCTGATTGGACCAGCTAATCAACAAAAAACCGCGACAGATGAATCACAAAATTTAGACGTCTGCTCGCTCTGATACAAGATTTTTTTCTTCTTCTTCCCCATTTAGGCCCTTCACTGAGACACACTGTCACTTAATTTCAGCTCTGCAGCCTCTCAGAAATACAGTTCATTTCAAAAGCGATGTATGATTAGCTCTGCCCGCCACAGTCCTAATTGAAATGAGTTTGGGCTGTGCAGCAGGGGAGCCGGGACCAGGAGGGAAGAGGATGCGCAGCTGCGTCGGCCCAGTTCTGTTGGTCAGAAAGCAGTCTGACCAATAGAGAGCAGCTCATCAGCGGCCTAATGATTTTTCACCGTTATTGGGATTGCTGATAAGGTCTTGTGAGGGGTGAGTTTGAGCAGAGCAAATTAACAAAGACCACGCTTGCACACATCTGACCCCAAAGCAACCAAAGTTCTTACTGATTCACAAGTGAAAGAAAAAAGAAAAAAAAAACTAAACGGGGATCAAGTTAATTTGCACCTCTATGCTGCTGAGCTGCAGCGTGCCATCTTCTATTTACCCATTCGATTCTACTCTTGTTCCACCGCGATACTCATATGAAAGCATCTCCGAACTACAGTTCAGCGGCGTCAGACATTGTGTACAACCTGAAAACACGGCCTCAAAAAGTGTGTAAAAAGCCCTGAAGTGCCTTCGCAGTGTCAGCACAAGACATCCATCCCTTTCAGAAACAAAAAAAGACGTTTTCCTCCCTGTTTAGACTCAAAGAATCAGAGGCTCGGCTGCTGCTTCAGGTCTGTTTCTGCAGCTATTGCATAGCCTCTGCAGAAAACAGGAAGTGATTGAACATGGTTCATTCTTGCAACAAAGATAGAAAACACTACTGAAGCCCCAGGTGTACGCACCTGTTGCCGTAGCAATAACAGGGAGATGTAGAAATAAATACAATGGCGACACCCTGTTTCGATTTGATTTGCAAATTATCATTCGCGCCTTTTTGCTGCTGGCAGTGGCTAATTATTATTCACACTTGGGGGACAACAACGTGTCATCTTCCATTTGCTGGAGAATGAGGGTGATATGGCTCAAAATGCATGTTTTCCTCACGAGCAGGAGCCGGTGTTTCGCCGGAGGCCCAAACATTTCACTGGCACTTCATTCCGATAGCTCAAGAAAACCTCCGGGCCTCATTTTGCTATACGTGTAATTGATATGATGCGAGGGACGCAGACTGTAAGCTCTTTTTAGTTGTATGCAACTGCATTGTTCGATCTCAAAGGATTATCAGAGTTACATTTCATTAAGAAATATTGCAGTTGGGAGAGGATATTTCTGCTTCTTTTGAGGTTTCTTACTAATAAATCATGCCAAGAAGGGTAAAGAGTGCAAAACAGAAGGATGATCCATTCTCTGTTATCTCTTTGGCTCCACAGTCTGGTCCGAACTGGAAACTCCCAGGAACAAAGGAGATATCATCACACATCGGTCGGTAAACTGGGTAATTTATTATACCTGAAAGTAACTAGAAATCCAAGCGGAGCTGATAAGATAACCAAGTAAAAAGCTATTTGAAAATTCCTCCTAAGGGATGTTTTCCACTGTTGGAATATGTGCTGAAAATCCTGTGTCTGAAAAAGCTGGTGAGCTGGTTGCTCCGGGGCCGTCAACTGGTGCGATCCAGCTGACAACATGACGTGCCACCGATGCCTCAAGGGGGGGACAGGTGGAAGCTCAAAGCTGGCTCCGTGTTTCTTGTGGGATCTTGATCCAAGAGGGACCAGAAGCGGCGTGACGCCAGTGTTTGGACAAGATGGGGAAATATATACAGTGATGTGCATTGGCTCAGAGAGATACTTCTGTAACTAGCTAGCAGGATTGATCCAAAGTAAGATTTCAACAAACAACTTTATGAGGCAATACGTCTTATAGGTTCAAGAGAACAAGGTGATGTCTTAGCTGCAAAACAAAAAACCGAATGACACAATAAATTGTATGCCATGCTTTGAAGAGTCTGATCAGCTTAAAATCTTTCTTTTCTGGTTTGACAAGATCATAAATTGCAGATTTATGCTTGGTAATTCTACATCAGTCCTAATGCCACTAAAATATTATGCTTTTTGTTGTTGTTTATACAAGTGAAATAAATGATCTGTACATCTCAAAGTGTGTTTTAAAAACTATATTCAGGGTAGAAACGTGGGATGGGCCGATAAGAAAAATTGGACAGATATCAATATCCGATAATATTGCTGTCATATAATCAATGACCAATACATACAAATATTGATCAAGCAGAAAGACAAACAACTTCAGAGATGACTATGCCCTCGACTCTTCTCAGAAACATCTTCACACTGGATTACGGTTTAAGATGTTTGTATAACACGCAGAAAAACTTTGTTGCAACGTGCAGTTAATCCCATGGTGTGAATCAACTAGTCCCTGCACTGTATAGCCCCATGTGGTGTGCATCAGATGTCTGTTTAATATATAATTAGCAAAACATCTTCTGTTATTGTAATGTTAGCATTCCACATGGAACGTTTGCCCTAAAGGTAAATATCGGCTGATATTGTGTTTCTCTCCGCTCCCTACAGCTTAAATATGTAGGTTGAACTCACCGGCAAACACAACTTACAAACACAAATTCATCATCACCAGGTGCTGCTGTTAAAGAAGAAGAAAAAAAAACCCACGTAGACTTACATAATGGCAGTCACGTTGAAACTAGACCTTGTGCAAGGTCCACAACTGCCTCAATCACTTGAACAAGCAATGTTGGGGCTTCAGTAGCTTACACAAATAGAGGAATTTGTGCTTATTTTTCACTGCAAAACAGCAAAGACATAATATTTAGTGCACTGATTTCCAAGAAGTGCAACAGGTCTTACTTCCCAAGTGAAAACAATATTGCATGGAACATACAAGTAAGAGTTGATATCTGTCATGTCAACCTGGTGATGGTACTCTCTTCTCTTCTTCTCTGACTCATACTACTTGCGTAGCTACTTTGTGTCCACCATTAATATCTGAACAAATCCATTAAATTTTAAGGTTTTTCAATGACAAAATACAAATCAATGCATTTTCTTTTACTGTTGATTGTAAACCAACTTATCGCAGTCTGCTAGTTCAGGCTTGTAATTAGGCATCTTGTTCAGTCAAGATGTCAAGATGCCTAGGCATCTTGACCTGCGTTTTGACCGAACTCTCACCAAACTCACTCCTGGTATTCCTTCTTTCTTTTTATTTTTATGTAACTCCTTAAGACTCCCTAAAGACTTGTGTGCGTGAGCAGTAAGGGGTTGGATGACGCATCAGAATTTGCTGCCTCCGTAAATAGATGTTGCTGTGGAAGTCACGGCTCAAAGGTGCCACAATGCTTACTGTTTTTCATTATAGCGAAGCATAATCAAAGAACCCACCTACGGAATCACATGCGGTACGGCCTTATGGAAATAAATCTGAGGAAACCAAGCCTCCACTTAGTCGGTTGTCTCTTTCATTCTGTCTCCCACAGTCATCCAGTTTCACCCGCTTCACTGCTGCTGTCACTAATACCTCGACTGACCCGTTTTGGGAAACAATATTCCGATATGGGTGTTTTGGAGTTTTGAAAAGCTCTAAATTAGGTTATTTTTCTACCTCTCTCACCTCCTTTTTTATTCTGATCAAAGGAAATTGTTCCATTGCTCAATTTGTAAGACATGTCAAAATCTCCACAAATGAGTCTAACAAAATAAAATTTTTCCTGCTGATTATTAAAGGAGCTTATACTTGGGCGTCCTATTTTTACTCCTATCTATATCTCCACCTTATCTTTTCTTCTTTTATCTATAGCCAAAAGCAGGAGTCATTATGCTACAACATGCCCTCGGTCCGGTTCTCCAGACAGTGGAAGAGCGGCTCAGAGGCAGTGCCTTACCTTCCACATCCGCACACACCTCTAATTGCCAGTGCCTGTCCTTTTCACTGAGTCATTAATACCATAATGCATTGTGACGTCTGTCTTTGGGCCAGAAAGCAGAGCTCTGCTCACTGTGGTCAGCTGTATGGACAAAAACAAAAACAGGAGTCTGCAATATCAAGAGGTGAGCTGTAAAACACATCCATCAGGGCTTTTACTTTAATCCTTTAGGTATCATCCTGAGATGGAGCAAATTATAGTCAGCCAAGTTGGATAAAATCAGAAAAAACTCCCACTGAGATGCACTACTCTGAACGTAGGCAGGGGAAAATGCAAAGCTGATGTCCATCTGCACGCATTCCTCTCCCGCTTCATGATTTACCCTGAGTGTAGGAGGCTTTCTTCACACATGGGCTTAATCAGACACCACCTGTGAGCAAGGATGCAGCAGGACAACCTTTTGCATAACGTCTGCTCCAACTTACATGGGCTTTTCCACATTTTGTAACGTTACAAGGCGGTGATGTGAATGTGAAGTGGAAAGGAGAAGATGTATTTTTACAAAAAGAAAAACAACTGTGACATGCATTTGGATTTAAAACCCCTTTTACCTTAGTACCCCACAAAAACATCCAACTGCTGCAAAACTTAGGAGAGAAAATGTGTTTGCTGGATGACTTCTTGTTCTCCCCACAAATCTGACCATTGCAGGACAGAGGCAAGCAGACAGCCACTATTAAAAAAAAGCCTTCGACACGCACTTCCTCTCCAGCAACAGGGCAACTGGCCAGAGTTGAGTGGAAGATGGATGGAGACAGTTGACTGGATACCTAGCAAAATGGATGCCAAAGACAAAACATAAAGAAAAGTTGAATTTAATGTTGAAGCAGGAGATGAGCTGTGCTTCCATTACAAATATGTGTAGAGATTTTTTGATATGCTAATGTAGAAAAAAACAAAACAACACAGTTTCACAATTTCAACTGAATAAGAAAAGCAATCAAAGTCACATGTGAATAAGTTTGTTCACGTGATAAGTCATGGATGTAAACATTTACATGAGCTATGTCTTATTGAGAAGTTGGAGTGACAACCTGCTTATATCATGCACTACATTTTTAGAAAAAAATGTAGTCCATCTTTCAACACTTTCAAATGACAAACACAACTTTTGATTAACTGTGTGATACTTTGAGACCTCTGGCTGAACCAGCTTAATGTTTATCCATTTTACTGTATTAAAATGACTCTTGGACAGCACCATGCTGGAACCCCAACAGAATATTGAGTTAGTCATCATACAAAACATTATCAACATGGATTACCTTGTAAAGGGACACTGGACTATGCTGAAAACCTAGACCTTTTATTCTCTCCTTCATTCAGTCAATTTAATTTATCTTCACTTTTCATGTACAAATAAAATGTAAAAGATTGTTTAAATTTCAAAAATGAACACACTGCTAAACATGAAGCAGCTTCTTTTTCTCCTCATCTCAGATGACAGTCGTCTGTTTTGGAATAAGTTGACATGAGACATGCAGCAGTTGTTGCCTGTGACTTGGTATGTCTGAGCGATGGCTCTTGAAGCAGCGAATCTTCTGGCAGTCCACGCCTCGGAAATCTTTCCGCAACTAGATTCTACTTTCCAAGCTTCTCAAGGGTTAGAGTTGTGTTTTTCAACCGGTTTTTCCTGCTGCTCAGCTTTAATAGGTTTGGATACAGGACTCTTTGGAAAAAGTTGCTACCCTAGCAATTACCTGTTGTGACTTACCCTCGCTTGTGGAGGGTGTGAACGCCTTTTTCTACTGTCACTTCCATTACAAAGCCACTTAAGCCACTTTGCAGAGGCTGCATGGTTCCTCCCCATTTATTGGTAAAAGCTAGACTTAGTGGGGTATTGAACGCAAGCGATTTGATTGGCAGCAGACTACATTCGATAATTTGACTGTAGAAGTTGGCAAGATGACGAGCTGCAAATCGGGGCAACCTGCAATGAGCAAATAAACTGGCAGCCCAAGGGTACAAACACAAAACAGAAGAGCTTTTCTCACCAGCTGCCCAAGGTCCTGCCCCAATTCATGCTGACTTCGTTTGGAACTCGCTGCTAATAGAGACACACCCAACTTATCCAGTGAAGCTGCATAGAGTTGATGTTGGAGCCAGGTGTGCTGAAACAGAAAGGCATCTAAAAGTAAAAATCTTGAGAAGGGCAAGAGAGAAAGGGGAAGCACCTGAACACAGGCTTGGAAGACATTGCGTTTCCAGAAACTGAATTCCTTCAGAGTCCTATCAGTGCTGTATGACATAAATGCATACAGGATTAATAGTGAGCACAAACACAAGAGTGACTTAAATATCTACCTGCATGAAGGAAGAGAAGAAAAACAACATGCTGACCAAGGAGTTTGTGTTTCTTAAAGGGACCCATTAGCTTTGATTGCTGCAGTAAACTGCACATCATAAGTAAGTATTTAGCTTAATGATCCAATTTACCCAGTGTCTGACGGCTAGAACACAGCAGACAGAGATACTAGATGACTACTGTGGCATTTTATGGCTATAGAACTTGCTTCATTGGCCATCTGCTGCTCTTCCTCGATTCATCCGACTCTGGATGCATTCAAACTTTTTTTCCAGACTCCATTGTTTGCTCTTTTATATGTACACATCGCAAGAGACAACTCCCTGGGTAATAACGCCGGGAGTCAGGTCGTGGAGGAGGAGGAGGAGGGGAGGGGGGGGTGGGGGTTCTGCAGCGTTGGCACATTTCGCCAAAGTCTTGCAACACAAACTCTCAATAGACCTTGACATCCCCCCCCCAGGCCTTTAATTTCAAACATATTAGGTTTTGGAGGAGAGGATAAAAGCAGCAATGCACTCTGGGGAAAATACACAAAGATGTTTAAAAGGTGTTAAAAGGAAATCTTGACTTTTATATAGTTTTAGCATGAAGCTAAACGGGACATTCTGTGACAACCAAAAACAATACTGATACTCCATCCAACTATTGTGTCACCAAGGACAATTTTTCTCTGGTTTTCAGATTAAAATAAAGCGATCCACACTAATAAAACTTAATTAAAGGGCATTTTATATAATCTTTAAACTGCATAAAATCCCATTTAAAAATGGAAAGAATATTCTCACAGACTGGAGAAAAGCAAAAAGTAGACTCAGTTTATCTTCTTGTACTATTACTTGTTTTAAAGCTGGGGACTTACCCACAACCCTGGGGAATATTGGAATAGGTTGTTATATTAAAAAGTACAATGGAAACATGTTGGAATAAAAACCAGAAATGGAACAATTATTACATTTCTTCATTACACACACAAAAAAAATAAATGACCAACATATTGAGAGAAAGACGAACAAGAAATTGCCTTTCAAGTTTCCTTGGGAGAGAAATGATTAAAACAATTGTTTTGTACTTCAGAGAGAATGTAGGATAGGGAAAAGTACAAAGAGTGGAAGACCTTCATTAGCAGAAGGTTGCATTTATTTTTCATGATCAGGATCCCGAGAATCACTAAACCTTAGAAAGTTAGAGTAAAAATAAAAAGACAAAACAAAGAAGCCAAATGCAACGGTAGTTATTTTTTCCGGTCGCTTATCCAGGATGCATTAGGCGTTGCATAAAATGACGGATAAGTAAAGAATCCCCGACTGCTCGGCCGACTATGAGTCTAATTGGTCTCCCATTTTAAAATCTATCAGGATAATGATGGTGAGCAGAAAGTGCAACATTAAATCCTTACTCTAATACATGAAATAAACAGCGGGAGGACAAATTCAGCTGGAGCACAAAAGATATTCATTTGAATCATAATCATAGCTATTATAGCAGCAGGGGTGGGCTTTACCGGGATGCAGAATGCGACTAAGATACATGCATCAACAAAGAGCTTACCAAGCCATATAATTGTAAAAAGTATGGCAGAAGGAGCAAGGATGACTTTAACAGTGTTTATACATGACGGTTTTTCCTCTGTTTAGATATATATTTTTAAATTATCTAATAAAATGAAGGGGAGTAGTTTTTATTATTTTTTGATTAATATGAACCAATGGTTCCACGTTTGGTGACAATTTAAACAAGGAAAGGCCTTGTGAGATTCTCATTGTGTAACTGCAATTATTTTTAATGAAATGATTCCCTACCGCTCACTATAACAGATGTAATAAAACATTTTTAAAATTCGGTTCCCACCCTTTGTTGTTTTTCGAGGAAAAAAAAAATCAATATGTTCTAACTGCTGAATTTATCGTCGCTAGAAGAAAAGGAAATAAATGTAGATCCTGCTGGTAGAGAGCAGGCGGAAAAGTTTACTTTTTAAAACATTTTTTTATTCATCCCTCGTAACAACTGTTAAAATTTCCTATAACAACCTTTTTCTTTGCTGTTTCAACCCACAATTATTCCAACTTTCTTGGTAAATTTGGCTCTCAAGATCTGGAAACTCTTACATTCTCAGCAAGTTGCATATTTTATTCAAACAACTTGAAAACTTTGCTTACTCATTAACATGTTTAGGCCCTGAATTCAACTGATTTAATTTGTTCACTACTTTTTTTTAAAATCCAAAACCCACTGTGGGGTTGTAATGTGGGAACCGTGGCAAAAACAAACCTTAGCACCAAAAATATCCCGATCCAAAAGAATAAAATCCTGTACAATTGAAGCACTGCTAAACTTATGATTCTCCCAAAACAATTCCAGTTTGTATTTTTGACACTGTTTAATGTCTCTGTCCTTTCAGCTATTAAAATATTCTGTTCATATTTCAATTCCAATGGAAACCACACACGAATGGTTGTCGTATGTTTGCAGTGGATTTGCTTCGGAAATATCTGTAGATCTTGAATTGGGCTGGAATATTTAACACAAAAGGAGAGGGAGGATATGAAAGCGAAGACAAAAGAGGAGACAAGAAAAATGTAACATCTGCAAAGTCTGCTGCAATAAATATTTCCATTTTGGTTTGCTTACTGAGCAAACCCCAGAGTTACCCCACATCTTTCAGACTTCTGCCGTAAATGGAAATGAAAACCTTCTCACAGTGTCTCTCTGATCTGAAAACTTCCAGTATGAGACATTAGCTTGTAAAATTGAGAAAAGAGCCCTATTTTCTCTTCATCTAATGCATCTTTTAGCGGTGCTTTGAAACCCCCCCCACTCCCATCTCCCACTCCCGGTGAGAGTTATTTGAATATCAATAAGCCAAGAGACTGTGTGTGATCAAAAAGCCTCCTGAGTCAAAAGTTTTGGATGACCCAGACAGATGGCAGCTCTCAATCCCAGGACGGGGAAAATGAGACTCGAGGCAAAACTTGAGAGGGATGAAATTTGAGTGAGCTTTAGAGGGTTGAGTTTCTCTACGAGAAAGGGGGAAGGGGAATGTGCTGTCTGCCGCTGCGGAGAGAATCGACAGATTAAAGACTTGTATTTATGGCAAACCTTCCTAGTTTTATGTGTTTATTTTACAGCTGCGTCTGAGCTTCACAAGGCCACGAGGTCATTATTCCTCAGTAACGGGAAGCCACTCGAGAATCCTAATTTGCTTACCCTTTGGCCGCTTTGATGGAATTAATAACATTTTATTCTTGGCGCTGACTAACTGCACTATAAAAGTTGTTTGCTGGACTTCTATAACTCCTGCGCAAACCCCGCAATTTTATATCCTAAAAACCTGAAACACAAACAATAGCGACTCAGCATTGCCACCCACATGCCTAAAAGTTGGCATAAAACAATGCATTAATATATCTGCATGCAGTCCCTGTGAAGCGTGACCAGAAATCACATGCGGACAGATTGAGATGGTGTAAACCAGAGATGTCCGCTCTTGAGAACTGACGGCGCCATCACAAGCTGACAGCGGCGGCTCCGGTAAAGCGTCCCGGAGCTGACAGCTTGCTTAAATTTGCATAATTAACTTCAACAGCTGCAATTAGGCCGTCAGGAATCCTCCATCAAAAAAAAGCCATTTATTTCTGGACAAAACAGTGGAACATTAAGAAACAAATTGACCAAAGACTGCAATTGTGCACAGAGCGAAGTCCTAATTAACGCCAAACGTTGATTAAGACGCGTTCTTACATCTGTTGGCAAACATTTATTCTTTCGTTGTTATATTAATGACGAGGCATATCCACCCGTTCACTTCAGGATATGTAATTGTGACAATCAGCATAAAAAGTCCATTATCAAGCACTTTGAAGGTTGAAATTTGCAATTCTTGTTCTGGCAAGTATTAGTCTTTTAAAAGTTTAAGGTTTCTGGAAAATAAAGGTATTTCACAGTTGTAGCTTCATGCAGGATGAACACTTAAAGCATTTTTTGTTGTGAGTTAATAGCCACAATACAACTTGTTGCTGATTAAGTTTGTTCATGATAATTACAGATCAAGAGGTCAACTTTTCTAACCCACTATAGAATACTCTCTGTGAGTTCATTTCAAATTATCAGTATAGTGCATATTACCTACATGTTGGAGTTAATGAAGTTATGCCTAATTATGCATAATGTTGTCAATTTTGCTTACTAAATCTACAAACTTGAAGTCACTGCATGCGTTTTTTTGTTTTTTTTAATATTTTTCTTTTTTTATATCTCAGTAAATTCAAATAATCAGAGATTAAGATTAAAAATACCAAAGATTAACAGGTATACATTTCTTTAATGCCTTTTTTTAAGCAGAGCAATCTTTAACACAGCCAGTAAATATATATTACCGGTAAAAAGCCTTTAGTTTTAATCTTTGCTCTGAAAATATTACACTTGACAAAAAATCATCTACATCATAATGTAGATGATTGGCAGCTCAGTGAATCCCAACAGAGTCTCATTTTCACATTGGGCGAGAGATAGATGACTGTCTTAATTTGTAGACCTGTCATTCCTTTCCCAAGCTCGGTTTCTAAAGTTATAATTCTGTCACTTTGCATTATCTTACAGCTCCTCCATTTTGATTTTATATCTTTTTTTAAGTTGTCTTTGATATCTCTGTTACTTTATGTCTGTAATTTAAAGCCTTTCCTGTGGTTCACTGTCTCTTTTTCCTGGTATTATGTGTACCTTCTTGCTCGTTTTTGACACAGTCGGTGACTCTCTGGTCTTTTTATTTTTTTTTTGTTGCCTTTCCTGGCATCCCACACTGACAAGACTTTACTTTTATTTTCGGGTTACAGTTGCACAACCTAACTAATAAAAAGAAAGGAAGACAGCTGGTGCTGGTCAGCTGAATAATTCAAAGTCCGTTGACAAGTGTGGGAGCTGCATCATCACAGGTAAAGATGAACAGAAATTCCTCCTCAGGGCTGCCTGCAGTCACTGAGACTAACTCACTTGCTCGCCTTGGGGAAATTGTTCTGGCACTCCTCTCACATGGGGACTGAATTTAGCTCCCATTTCCTCTGACGACCTTTCTGTCCAGACCTGTCTTGCATAGTCATTCTCAAGCTTCACTAGGTTGTTGATTTTGATTTGGCAATCTGTTTCATGCTGGGCCACGACATCCATTTTCTCTTCCAAGGTGTTTTGCATCAACCTTCTTTAATGGCTTTTATTTAAATACGTTTCCATTCGGGAAGTTGTGGGTTTCCTCTTCTAACTAACCACTAATGAACATAACCAAGGTCATGTTTCAATGCCTATATAGAGAACATTCTGTCTGTTTTTTTTTTTGTTTGTTTACCACCACCACATGAAAACAATAGATCAGGAGGTTTGACAGGGTTTATGATGGCATTTCTAACGTTTTAGCTTCTCTTTTGGATGTTTCAATGATTTTTTTTTTTTTTTTTTGTGATTGTTGCAGCTTAACATGACTGATTTTGCAGTGGCTTGTGCAATAAGTTGTGGTCAAAGTTGCACATTTCTTAAGCTTTATTTTCTGCTGTAATGCAATCTTGCAAAACAATTGAAACTGCTGCACAGAACACTTTTTCAAGTACAATTCTTGTCTGCAGCAGCTGTCAAAATGTAATATAAGAATTACATATTCCAAAAGTTGACTCAAATTGCATTACCAGCTTTTTTTGCAACTTACTAGAGGGACTGGCTTTGGGGCTCCAGTAAAATCCAGTACAAATGAAGATAGTTAGCCTATCAAAGATACTCCAAAAGCACATCGATGACTCATCCAGGAGCACACAAAAAAATTCACAATGTCTAAAGTTTTGAAGACTTTCCTCCAGAAAGATATATATGGGAGAGGTCAAAGGTTAAATGCCAAATGTTTGTTGGCTTAAACTACAAGAGGATGTTCAACATTTGAGAAGAAAAAAAGAAAAAAGACCAAAAACTAAATATCTATTCTGGAAATACTGGTTATCAATTGTTCTTTTTCCATTTGGAGTTATGTTAATTTGGATATATTTTATACCTTAATTGAAATTACTTTTTTTTTTTTCCTCTGATAAGCGTGACAAAAAACAAAAACAAAATGTGAGAGGCAGATACTTTTTCACAGCACAATAAACGTTTCCATCATCAATTTTGACTGACTGTTGCAAACAAATCTCATCAAAGGTTCATTTCATGTGGCTCCATGATGACGGTGGGAACATTTCTGCAGACATGTGGAAAGCACATTTCTTACTTACTCACAATGGCCTTAAACTAGCATCCACATTGCTGGCAGATGGTCTTTGTCTTTTCATATAAGTGTAAATTGGTCTGCTTGAAAATCAGCATGTTGACACCAACGGCTGATTTTCTAATTATTTTTTTCTTTTCTTGATGATTGCCAAGGTTGGTATGAAGCCAGTCATTTGTTTTCAGGGAGTATTTATAGCCTTAGAAATTGTTCACTCTTCCGGAAACTTAAGGCAAGCCAATGCATTTATGGCCTAATTACAACAAACTGTGACGGTGAAAATCGTGTCCTTCCATCATCTGTGAACTGATGTTGGCCCCAAACCCAGAAAAAATGTTTCTCATGCAAACAAGTATATTGAAAAGCATCATCGAAGGGTGTGCTTTGATTTTTTTAACATTTTCTTACGCTTTTTCTTTTTATGTTAAAAGTAGATTATTTTCAGAGATTCCCTTAAGGTAGGTCTGATTTTACAAGAGCTCTAAGAAATCCATAACCCTTCAAACATTTACTGTCCCCAGAATTTAGATCTGACAATGTCTACGACTGCTTTCAGAACCAATATAAAGTAATAAAGTGACTGGTGTGTGTTCTGCAGGAATGTGCTCTGCAGATGGCTTACAAACACAGGAAAGGCACAGAGCTTTTGGCTCGGTGCTAAACACCTCTGTTGGAGATTAAAACCATGCCTTCAACAGACAGTGCCTTAATTAGTGTTTTAGAGGAAGGGATGGCAATAGACCCCGCCTTACATGTTTGTCCAAAAGTCCAAAAGTTATCCTACCTCTATAGGAGCTCTTTTTTTAGCCTATTTGTCTCAAGAGCTTACACTGCGAATACAACAGCAGTCCAATTTTTGAGCTCGTCTCTTGGGGGTCCTTTACTTTTTTTTTCTGTCTTTCTTTGCTCAGCTTTTTCTTTTATGTGCAGTGCCATTATCTAGAGCAGTCAACGTTAAAGAAAAGATTGAAAAAAACATATAAAAATGAGGACAACCAGTCAGAGATAACCCCATCGTCAGTCCCAGGTGTTAGCCCAGCCATTGTCCGTACGCATTCCCTATCCTTTTGTGCTTCCCTCCCATGGGGGGAAAGGACTGAAGCGGGCTGTCTGACATTTATTAATCCTTTGTTATGGTCTGAATAAACAGAGTTCACCTCTGAGAAATCAGCGCACAACATCATAGCACAGTTTACTACATGTATCGCCAAAACCTGCACCGTAATTACCTCCGTCTTCACTCTATGTATGATGGGACATTAGTTTTTTAAGATAAGGTGGAGAAGCTCCATTTTTTTTCTAAGATTATGTTCATTTTAGGACACCCAAACGATAATTTCCTCATGCTAAAAAGATATTCTTGGTGTCTATTCTTAATCTGGTAGCTGCCCAAAACTCACCAAACAAAGGAAAACTAGAATTAGCAGATATGGAACCAGATATTCTGGTTGATGACAAAGTAAACATCTTACAGCTACTGTTCTAGTTCATACCTGAGTATACCCAATTCTTCCCCAATAAAACTCCACAGCTTTCCAGCCTCAGTCCACTTCACACACTCTCCAACAATTTATTTACTTCCATTAGAGAATCTTTTTCAACATTAAAAATACATGGTTGACTCATAAAACTGTAAGAAGAAGCAACCGTCTGAGTCATTGCTCGACCTAAATCATAATCATACATCAACTTAACAATTAAACTGTGTTGTCATTCCTCAAAACAGCTGTTCCTGAGGAAGAAATATGTAGAACACCGTTAGAAATCGAAAGATGCTTCCTCTTAATTGTGATCTTTAAAACCATTTCCGTTGTGTTAGATATATAACATATTCTAACGACCAAAATGCTCCACATCGCTTTGACATTTAATAGTCAAACAGTTGTTCACTTGTGTTACTGAAACAACGCAATTGGTTCCATATTATGAAATAAACCCCTATTGTGGGCTCTAAAAGTGAATAAGGACTATATGAAATGTTATTTGGTGTGATGGATGTGAAGCGAACCCTCTTGATTTAATTAATGCAGAATGTTCAGATCATTTTACATCGTAATACATAAATTTCGAGCTGGTCTAAAAGCAACATTAGCACTGCAATGCACCACAGACAGAGCAGCAGAAGAGTGCTCATTCAAAGCAGGAGGGCTGGCTCCATTGCCATCAGATAAATGCAACGCTCCTCTAGTCTGAAAAGGGCTTCAGTCTCAACCCGTTCCCCCCAGCCCCATTATTGAACTCTGCGGCTTGTTCATAAATGAACTTTTCACAATGACATTTGCTGTCAACATCTCCTATGACAGCCATGTGTATGAATTGCTTCTCCCAACACACATTGTGTATCTCCTGTGGCCTGTACAGGTTCAATTCTTATGAATCTTTGTCCATAATTATAAAAAGTTAAAATTTCTTCTCAACTTTTTTACTTTCTGGTGTAATATTTGATTAAAGTTTACATTTCAAGTATGATTACCATCAAGATAATTAGAATCTGACCAAAGTGCAGAAAAAAAAAAAGTTAACAGTTGGTGTTTACGTTTTATTAATCAATAACACATAATTACCAACTCAAATTTACTGTAAAAAAAAATTAAGACAAAACATAGTGGCTTCCCAACCACCAAACTTAACAAATTTTCAGGGACAAACCCTAAAAATTTACAAATGTCTATTGGTCAACAAAACAATCTATTTGCATAAAGTTATTTTGCATTCTGACACTCCAGACAATATCACTCCATAGCAAGAAGAGCAACTCTTGATAAAGACTTGCATTTAAAGGCCGTCTATGTTTGAAGTACCTTTTTAAAATTAATCACCTATTTGAAAGACAGTGGAAAGACTGACTCTGAATTATTTATGTAAATACTGTCAAGATTTGTGAGTTCTATGGAACCAACATATGATGAAATATGCCCTTTAGTTTAATGAGGCAGAGCCTTTTTGCCCCACAGCAAGAACATCTCATGTTGAAATCTCGTTTCGCCTCAGTCTCTTTGTGTAGCGATTACACGGCCTTGCGGTTCACATATGTTTTCTCACGGTGTTCTCTGTTTTCTTATCAGAATACATAAACATGTCCACTGACAGCATGTTTAAGAATGCTTATCAGCTGATGTTCTTATACTTTGATGAAAATTTTACAGCACTTGCATGTACTTTAAATCTTCACATTTTGCCATAACCCCTTCAAATTTCATTTGAATCTTCTTGTGGTAGACACAATGTAGTGAATAACAATAAAGGTAGACGGAGACTGATTTTTTTCTTTTCTCCCCCTCAAACAAAGATGTGGAGAATGAGCAAGCTGCTTGCCGAAGTCATCTAGGGGATTCAGCAAATATATAGAAGGAGCTCCAGACATACGAGATCAGAACTGAACCTACCGGCTTTCACACAACTTAGTGTTATGAACACAGCCGTCCCACCTTCAAGCGTGTCGGACAGAGAAGCTAGTCTGTGTTGATGTGACAAAAACGGGGCAACATAAAAAAATGTCAGAAGCAAGAAAAGACTTGAGGCTGAAATAGAGGTTCACCTTTCAGCAGGACAATTGTGCTAAATGTACAGCCAATGGCCTGAAACTTAATTCCATTTTAAAATCTCTAGAGAACCAAAAGGTGACAATTTGACTATTTTGGCTCCAGGTGTGAAATGTTTGAAGAGATGTACCTTCAAAAACATTGTCAAAATAATCTGGAAATACTTCTATAAAGTATCAGACTATATGCAAAATGAAAGGTCTTGATGTTCAACACAAAACAAGTTGCTTCATCCGCCTCACAGTTATTGCCAATGTATGTTGTGGAACACAAATTCTGAAGATTGTAATTGAACATGAAAAATGTGAAAGAGCTCAAGTAGTAATGGCTTCTTATTCAAAGTACTTCAGAGGTTATTATGATTATCTCACAGTCAAATGAACAGAATTACCTTAATTCAGAAAATATCTTGACCTGAAACAAAGACATGTTTTAATTAAATTGTTGCTGAATATAAAATATTGCAAATATTTTTAAACTAAACATCCCTATCTTATTGTAATCAAATACAAGTCCATGCTCCATTTGACCCTTTAAAGATAAAATTTAAAATTTAAAATAGAACAGGTCAATTATGTTTGCTCAATAAAAGCTAATGATGCCATTAGCACATTAAAATACAATTATTACACATATATCACTTCACTTCCGAGATTCCCTTTCTGCAGATCTGCTCATTATCTGCTGGTTTTTTTTAAACCTACAGGTTTATGACAATTACCAGCTGAGATATGGTGAGTATTGGAGAATCGCAAGAGCTGTCACGTCTTTGGGATTGTGAGACCATTTAAGTGGTGGCAATGTAGCTGGAGCCAAGAGCTGAAATCACAAGCCTCATCTGGAGCCTCCCTTATCTCCTTTAAAGCATGCAAACTCATCACAGGCAATGAATGCAGAATTACCTTGGTATGGAAATGTAAAAAAACAAACAAAAACAAGATGGGGTAAGAAAGAAGTTGTTTGGTAAGTTAGAAAGACAGATGTATTTTAGCACTGATGATCACACTGTATAATGATCGCTTAATGGATTTTCTTGGCCTCAGGGTGAGAAATCCACTCAGGTTTGGCCAAGTTTAAATTCAAGGGCAGTGCACAATAAAAGAAGGAAAATAAAAATGGCCAATGAATCACCAGCAATCCAGTGTTGCCAACTGGAACTGAGACGGTGTGGAAATGCTGCTGCTAATTGCCAACTTTATCTTTACATAGCAAAACAGTTTTTTTTTTTTTTTTAACCTCATAGGTTTTCAGATTTTAATATGGTATAGCTACAAACATCACACCATGTTATGGACCAAGGAGAGTGTTTCCACCTGGACTCTCAATGGACAGTTGGGGTAAAGCTTTTATTTTTATTTTTTGTCACTCAATCATTGGACTGTACTGAGTGACGCCAATATCTCCATCCTAACTGAACTGTACCTTTGTACTGTAGACCTACATTTGACAAAATGGATGTTTATTGCTTGCTTGTTTCATAATTGATGACTGTGTGATGGTTTTATGATGTAAAGCACTTGATCTGCCTTGTTGCTGAAATGGGCTGTTACAAACGATTGACTACAACAGAAAGGGGCTCAGGAAATGTGCAGTACAGGGCAATTACATGAGATACTTTTACAGAGGAAACAAACTAGCGTACCGAACTGCAATGATCTGAGCCATGCAGCTCAGTGGAAGCAAGGTAAAGATGCTGGTATAGAATTACAGCTGGGGCAATGAATACAGCCTGAGCTGCAATTTGACCTATAGTGTCTGAAATTGGTCAACAAGGGATCATGCCCTGCAAACTGTTTCCTTTTTTTCACTGAGTTGAATCCAGAATCTGTGGACTCCATTGAGCTATTCTGAAAGGAGACGGACTTGTAGGTGAAATTGCAGGAAAACTTTGCTCTGCAATGGTTGACATACATTTTTTTTTCAACTTTGCACTGCTTTGTGTTGTACTATCTCATAAAATCACAACAATATTCATTAGGCTTTATGGGGTTTAATGCGACAAAATTAGGACAAAAGTTCAAGAGAGTTTATGTTCCAGATTTCTGGAGAAGTGGAGATAGAGATGGCTCTGGCTTACCAGGTGTGGGCTATACTAATAAAGGGAAGGAAGATAGCATGACAACTCCCCTTCAAGTGTCACAACAGTGGAAAGCCTGCCAGGCACCTTTTGGCTCATGTTTACAGGGACCTTCGCAATTTATAGCTCCTGTCCGAGAGAATTTGACAAGCTGCCTGCACATTGTGATATACTCCCCCCTCCCTCCTCACAGGAGTGCTGCACAGTCAGGATGTCCACACCACCAACGCTTCATGGAGGTTTTTCCCCGAGGTGTGGCGCAGTCCTGCAAGGCCCCGGCTGCAGCTTAAAGCATTCAGAAGTTGAAACGAAAAAGCTGACCCAGTTAAGCGCTGTCGTTAAGCGTCGTGGGTTCTCTGGGAGGAGGCGAGCAAACACATCCAGACGAAAGCGCGATGTGTTCGCAAAGAGGAAACTGGCCTCTCGCTGACTGTGGGGAAACGAGGAAAATAACTTTAATGTATTCCGACGGGGCTCCAGAACTCTGTCGTCTTCCCACCGCCAGGTTTGAGTTCTCCTCACTTCCTGTTTGCGCTCGTGTACCTCGAAGGTGGCTTTGCTGCGTGACATGGGCGAAGGGTTACATTTCAGGTCGTGCCTCTGAGGCTGTGACACCTTCCTGTTTCGCTGCTGCTTTGATGTGCCGTCTGATCTCTCTGAGTCGTGCGTCTCCAGACCCCTTCGGTTGTTCCCGCAGCCCAGCAGGGACACTCGGTGGTCTGTGGCTCGCATAAGCAGCAAAACACATTCATCCACCCCCTGCTAAGTCTTTAAATAGCATTTTCATGTTTCATCCTCTAAACAGTGCAGACTTGGTTTTAAAAAACAAATGTTTTGCCTTCATTTGCTCTAAGAAATTCTCCTCTCTGCTGCATATTTGTTTTTTTGGTTTTTTTAAAGTCTTTTGTGCAGATGGTTTTATTGTGGGCTGAAGTCTTGTTGGGTATGTTTATTATATTCATTTTTAATCTCCAGATTTTAGCTGCACAGATTCAGAATCTGAAACATCTTTGGCCTCAGAGGGAAAAGAAATCCTACGAGTCTCGAGGCTGAAGTTAATGTTGCCGTTTGTGTGTGTGACGGCGGGTCGAATGTTACCTGCCAAAGAAAAGTAAGACCTTTTTGCAAGGACCAGAGTTATAAAAGCGGAGGCTTGAGTCAAAACAAGCAAATTCCTTTTTATAATTATGTGGGCAAGTGATATTTTGCAAAAACAACTTCTCTAAATTTCCACTAATCCACATAATCTGTTCTGAAATCACAAAAAAATAAGATCAGATGCAGAGTGAATGCAAAATGTAGTTTTCAAAACATGAATTGAGAACGTAAATCAAAACTGAGCCTACTGGGAAAACAGCAATTACCCCTAAGAATCAATCACTTGTTATGCTGCCCTGTCTCATATCACAACCTAACCCAAAGTCATAAGAACAAAATGTTAAAGAAAGATTAAGATTTAGAAGTGTGTGACTCTTCAAAGGAATACCAGCGCATAAAATCCATGGTAAGTTGTGGTACAAGAGACAAACTTCATCTCTAGAGAGCTATATTACTTCATTAAATAATATCTAAACTAAACAGGAAGGAGAAATAGTTATTATATTTGGTTATTTCCTCATAACCTTACAGTACTCGTGTTTATATAGATGTGACATCTGCTGCATCATTAATTCTTAATGTCATAAATTTAGGTATTTTTTATTTACCAAGTAACGCCCCCCCTTTTTTTCTTGAAGATTTCTGTAAGGATTTTCAAGTAAACCAAGTGAGAATATCTGTTTTGCAAAAGCTACTCAGTGGTTTGATGTTCTTTGATTCAACAACTTAAATATGATGATAAACATGTAAAAAAAGAGAAAAAAAGCCACTGAGATTTGACTTCCTGCTGCTTGTAGATCCCTCTAGTGTTGGAGTGAGCTTTGTAGCATTTTCACTTTGATTAAAAGAAGAAAAAAAAGTCAAGGGTCCAGCTGGAATAGTGAATAAAACAGAAAGTGCCAAAGATCTCTCTCCTGCCCATCACTTCCTGCATATAAAACCCCTAAATCTATTCAATAAGCGCTTCATCAGCCGTTAGTCTGTTCTTTATGTTGAACGTTAGTGAATAGGAATGAGTAGGTTTAATGAACATAGATGAATTTTACCTTTTTTATGACGTGTTTTTGTTAAGTAATGAGGTAATAAAATCCTGATTCCAAGCATCTCTCCATTTAACACCCTGTTTTTCTTTTTTTCTGGATTAAAAATTCTTTGGATGATGGTAAATCCCCTAGAACGCAATATCGATATTAGAACGTTTGAAACTTTTTATTTTTTGTAGTTTGAGAGAGCATAACTCCCACAGACCATTTATTCAGGGTTAATCTGAATTTCTGCTCTGGGGTTTGTCAGAATCCGTAATGTATTGATGAATGAGGAGCTGCACCCACAGAAACATGACGTGTGATAAGATTTTTTTAAAATATTGACGATGTGAAATTGCTTGCCAGCGCGTTCTCACATGCTGGAAAAGCTAAATCTACAGCACTGACGGATGGTTGACTGTTTGATCAGGAATTTTATCTTGAAATGTTTAAACAAACAGAAAGGAACAAATATTATGAAAAGAAGTGTGAAATTATGTTTTAATTTTATAGGTTTCTCACCACAATGTAGCAAAAGGAGAAGATGCAGGTATAGCAAAGTATTGATGCACTTAGATATGTGACATCTAAAATATAGTAACCAGCTTGGCATCTCATAAAAATGTCAGTTAATAATGACTGGCACTTTTTTTTTCCTTTTTTTTACATAAAATCCATTTATTGACACCTGACATTGTGATCCAGTATGTCACCTACATTTTTTTATTCCATTAGAAGTTTTTGTTGCTAGTTTGCCTAGTTGAGCTGTTTCTGGTCTTTCTCCAGCTTCTGTTGGAAGTGGAGGTGTTGTCACACTGTGTGTATGAGATCCGTTTCATGGGAATGAAACTTGTATGCAAAATCCTTGTGGATTTTTTTTTTCTTCACAGTCTCTAAACTACATTTGCTTGTAAATAATGTTTATGAGAGCAGTCTAGCTTACTGATATTTCCAAAGAAGTTTTATTTTTGTTTAGTCAGGAATAAGTGGACGATCCTCCTTTTGCATTTTTAGGCAATTTCAATGACTTTAGAAACTAACTGTTGGTAAAAAAAAAAAAAAAAAAAAAATATATATATATATATATATATATATATATATATATATATCCTGGTGTTGTTTCTAAGTCATGATATGTGGGAGTTTGTGGCAAGTTTCTGAACTGTGTAGATCTTTGTCCTAATAGTTAGTTTAGCAACTTCTGGTGACCTTTAAAATCTGTATTTGTTGGCAGGCAAATGTCTTCATACACCTACTGAAACTCTGCACACTCATAAGAGATTTATATCTCCTAAAAGTAACTGAACCATTGAATAGCATTGAATAGGTTTTGTTTCTTCCCTGAAGTCTAAAGCTACAAACGCCGAGTCAAAACGATGACCTTAAGTTAAACGTTTTCTGCGCAGCCTCGACCTTTAGATCTAATATGACTGAGATACGGTGAAAGTTGCAGAAACAAAGGACTGTTCGGTTTGTTTTTGAGCTCATTTTCTGACTTTCAATTGCAACAGAATAAAGTTGAGATGAGGAAAGCAATGGCACTTGCAGGTGTGCTGAAAGTAAATCACGCTGGTTTTTGTATTATACAATAAATTTTATTTAAATTTGTCCAGAACTCAACCCCCCATGTTCTTACATACATGAGAATTACACCCATGCTTCAGCTCTGTCCACTACCTGGTCATTTCTGGTTCATTAATGAAAGGTCTATTCAACATAGGCAACACCTCTTGAGGAGCAGCGAGGGAATTACAATTACCCATTGTTATGGAGGTGGCGGAGGGAATTAAGGTATCAGCAGGAAGTTGTCAAAAATATTTAAACAATTTGGAGACCTTGAGGGATTAGGGAACTCAAGACATTTGCAACTATATCAACAAGGAAGCTTAGAGCTTTTTTTTATTGAAAATAATTTATTTTCAAAAAAAACTTTCCACATTTTGTAATCACAAACAATGTGCCAAGGACAAGAAATATTTTCTGAGAATGGGTCAGAAAAATACAACGCAGTGCATATTTGCTTGGTAGAAATAAAATAATAACTACCAAAATTTAGTTTGTTTTGTTTTCATTTTAGCTTAGCATGCTTTAGTTTTTTTTTCCCAATTAAAAATAGGTTGTAAACATGCTCCCAATTTCATGTTACATGTTGTAGATTGTGTCTTTTGTTTTTATTTTTGGGGCACTGCTATCCAAATGTGCTACATGCCTTATTTGGCTTCTGGAACACTGCATTCTGGACTTCTAATGACTTGCTTTCAACAATTCAGCCACTTTTTCCAAATACACAAGATTTGCGGAATGCGTGACTAATGGTCGTCCTATCAATAGATCCTTCTGTCTCCTTTCTGGATTCCTGCAAATACTCCATAATTACCTTTTACCCTCTGGCTTTCTAAATAAAAATAAATAAATAAAAAATCATGCTTTAAATACACGTATTATGTTTGATTTTTTTTTTTTTTCCTGTTTAGCATCATTTTACCCTTTCCCAACTAAGTTAAAAAGTTTAAGTGTAAGAACACAATACTTCAAAATAGTACGATTTCATAATCGCTCTAAATGAGTCTTATTTAAGATGACACGCTGTTGGAGTGCCAGAAGGTTGGTTATGTAAATACCAAGTGACTCATGACACAGTGGTTTATGTCTCTTGATCAAAAACATCCTGTTTACCAGGAACCCCCATCTTGTCCCAACATGCAAGGTAAACACTTATATGCGTGCAAAGACAACAATTTAAATAATAGCTTGTGCAGGAATGAAAAGTAGGAATGCCTTGGGGATCATGCAACAGTTCGTGCCAGGTTCTTCATTCCCAGGTGTTAAATGCAAAAGTGTAGCAGTCCTGGCACCATCACTTTTCTTGTAGATGCCGGGATTGTTGTCAAGTCCTGTCTTGTTGACGTCAGTAATGCTGACGCTACGATGAACCATGAGACGGGGCAAGATATCACAAGAGTGTCACCGGGACGCTCGACTGAAAGAGCTTCATTATTAAGCAACCTCGGCCGCAATCTAAAAGGGAGTTAGCTCTGCAAACAGCTGAGGAGAGATTATTTAATTTCTCCCTCCTTTGTTTTCTGATTATTCACAATTAGTCTCTGAGCAATGACTCATCAGATCCTTTCTTTCACTGCCATGAGTAAAAGTAACGCTCATGTTTAGATGAGTATTTTCATAACCAACAGACATTTTAGTCATATGAACTATCTGTAAGCGCGGGACATCTAGTGATATAAAGTGCTGTGAAAAAGTATTTTTGCAACCTCAGATTTATTCTGTTTTTATTTTTTTCCCCTCACATATGAAGGATATTTGACTCATTCTTTTTTGCTCTGTGTTCTGAGTTGCATTGAAGGATGTTCAATTTTGCTTTAGCCCAGAATCTCAATTAGATGTGAAACTACACTTTGACTTAACCACGTGGATCAAAGAGATTCCTACGTTCTCTTTGATCCATCGGTGTTAGAACTTGTTCCTGATACTTTGAAGCTATTTTTTAATTTTTCTGATCTGGAAGTAATCATGAGTCGGGGTGTCTCGCTAAATCGTACTCTGTTTCCCAATAAACGGGGTTAATCGAAGTTCACAAAAAGATTTAATAAGAGGGATAATTACTGTTTCATTCATTTTGGGCAGCTTTTTTCCACAAATAATTGAAATAGCCATCCCAAACACTAATTTGCATTCACTCAGGTATAAAAATACCAAATGCATTTCCACATCACTTCAATAAATTAGCCTCTTTAAGAAAGCTGAGATTAGTGCCTTGTTTTTTTTCTCCCACAAACACATCATCAAAAATATAAATGCTATGGAAAAGAAAATCATTACTAAGTACCTTATGAGTTGAGTGCTTGTGTTCATTAAAAGTGGGTTGGTTTTTCCTCCAGGCAGAATCAATATGAATATTTTATTAGCAGAGAGACTTTGAAGGCAGAGATGTGGAGGAGCATACTTTTGTTGCACAGTTACATTTCAGTCAATGACATATTTGTTAAACCTCCAGGATCGATGATAGTGGAGAATACCTTCAGGTACCATTTAAGTGCCTAATAGGGCAGGTTGTTCTTGCACCCAGTCCATCTAAAGTAAAAGGAATGTTTTACAGGACATGTTGTTCCTGGATTCCTCATCACTCCGTCTCGATCAGCTGGAGTGTCTTTTAGTTTGTTCATTAATATGTGTACATCCTCTCCTTCGATTGGTGCTTAGGATTCTTGTCTTCTAAACCTTTGTTGCCTCTTTAGACCACCTATGAGCCTGGCTGATTGGACAGGCGCCCCACTGGTGCGCTCCAATCAAGGACAAGCAATTATCTACACATGCTACAGTAAAGGTACAGCCAGGAGGTTCGACTCAGAGCTTCACACAGAAGCTTCCCGCGTTCTTGCTGCAAAACACAAAAGTGAGTTTCTCAGAAAATCTGATTACATAACACCTTTAAAAAGCGTTTTTTTAAAAACTGAGTATTTTCCTCATGGCTATGTTATGGCCCGCATCATGGGAAAGACTGCTGACGGTTTTTTTCTGCGAGCAAACAGTCCCTTCAATGTCATTTGGAAATGAAAGACCCAGACTGTGGAGTAGCATTGGAGACACAAAGAGTCCAAGTTGCTTGATGTCTGATTTGTAATTTCGCCAGTTCAGCTTTGTGGAATCTTATCTGTGGTGTTTCTCTGTTGCATTTTATCAAATACAAGTTAATGCAGTCATTTAAGTGCTGAAAATTCAAAACTAAAGTCACATCGCAAGTAGGTCTGGAGACGAGGCTTTGCAACACTCCTTAGATGAAAAACAAAATGGTTGCTTAGAGCTACAAGTCACATGAAACAAAGCGGAAGAGCCAGAGGATGTTGATAAGCCCTTACGAAAGTTGAACTACTAAATGAGTTGCACTACAAACTTTCTGAAGCAATGTGAAGGCCAATACTTTGCTATTTATGAGGAACTTAAAATGTTAAGTAAAGCTCCCATATCTGCAAAAATCCAAGTACTGAAATCTTAGATGAAACTGTCCGTGGATGTTGTACCAAACACTGTGAAATAGAGAGCAACCAAAACAATTAAGATACCAAATAATGAAAGTCAGGTGTAATCCTTCCCTTCCTGCTCCAATAATGTTCCATTATAAAGTATCCTTGTTCACACTATTTCGATTACTTTTTTGACTAAAACCAGGGTATATTTTGCTTTTTTTTCCCCTGATTTTTACTACAAAGAAAGCAAAGTACTTTTATACAAGACCAGAAAAACAACATATTGAATATTGATCTGTTTCTTACAATCAAATATGAAAAAAGGTCTGAGATGGGCAACACTGCAGAAACACCAATATTCATCAGAATCCTCACTGCCATTTATGAAGTCAAACGAAGCAGAAATGTAAGGTAAGCAATATTTGGTGAAGCTCATATTTTTGATATTTATAACTGATTAAAAATTACTTCTTATATCCAGTTCAATCTGGTTGAATCTTCCCTCAATTGTTTACATTGCGACGCTGCCTTTACTACTTCTTTTGCAGCAGATGGGATTGTGTCTTGGATCTTCTCTTTCAGGAA
The DNA here is from genome assembly GCA_010277075.1 of Poeciliopsis retropinna. Classification (NCBI taxonomy): domain Eukaryota; kingdom Metazoa; phylum Chordata; class Actinopteri; order Cyprinodontiformes; family Poeciliidae; genus Poeciliopsis; species Poeciliopsis retropinna. The sequence goes on along the minus strand of VMRM01000029.1, from coordinate 3,530,168 downwards.
GCCAAAGATTTATCTGTTGACAAAGTAGCAAATAAATTCTACCTTTCCACAGAGAATTAAAAAAAAAAGTGTGTTAAGGAGTTTTTCTTCTACTTAGAGGATTAACACAGGGGATGTTTAATGGTTAGAGGTCATGTTTTGTACACCGGCACAGACAGGGCCCCCTTTCCAACAGGAGTCATCGGATATGACCTACAGGTACATAAACATGACCTCCCAGGGCAACTATACGGGGGATTATCACAGTATATAGACTATATGCCCCAACTATTTTTCAGAAAGTCTAAGGAAACAAGAAATAGATTAAAGTCAGTATACTTTGACAGTTAAGATTTCCCCCATGGAGTACTTCTTTATAGAAACAATATGTATCCTGCTTTTCTTTGCCTGGATTCCTGCGAGAAGCAATAAAGTGCAAGCAGAGAGGAAAAATCTATAACAGCATAGCCACAGGTGAATCACAAGGGTTGACAAAATAAAAGGGGAACACATTTCAACATATATCAGCTGCTCTGCCACAGATGTATGAATCTTCTCCTTTTTTTTTTAATAACTGGGAACCTCAGGACTTCAGGCACTGAAGCAGGAATGAGGAGAATCTATCAACATATCCCACAAGTCTCAAGTAACACAAGAAGCCTCGGCGATGAGGAGTTTCTCGGGTGCGCCCAAACAACGGGGGATGCTCTGTATGGCATTTGTATCCACAGAGGAAGAATTGGCTTACCTACTGCAAGCTGGCTGGGCTCGAGAGCCCTGCATAGACGTAATATTAGATCAGTGTGTAGAACCTTTGCGTTCTGTTCCATCATGCTCACAATATATCAGACATTGATGTCCTTCCTGCTTAATTGGTACATCTCTCCTTCCCATCTGTGGCTGCTAGTGCTCTTCTGGGACCTGGCTGTGTTCATTACTGATACATGTTTAAGAGGTGAAAAAAAAGACGAAGAAGCAGCTGTGCCGTGAGGTCGTGTCTTAACTGACAGGTTGGGTTCAGAAATCACAGCACAAGACGCTGTCTTTCTTGGAGGAGACAAGGGGGAAAAAGAAAAAGTAAATCTAAGTTGAGTAAATGTCAGCTGTACTGTAAAATTTTACCAGCTCTGTGTTCCAGACCAGCTCCCTTGAAGGAGTGCATGCAATGCAGTGATAAATTGCTTCTTTGTCCAAGTGGGTGATTTCTGGCCTGAATAGTAATCATCTTCAAACCTTTATCCAGTCTCCACTTCAAGAAGAAGCGGTATCAGCATAATCCCTGATACATGCACTGGAGCAGAAGTGAGGCAGGGGAAAGGAACAAATAAAATTCAGAAAAATGAAACCACTCAGCGTAAACAAAGTTTCAATAGTTTGGACACTTTGGGACAAGAGCGCACAATAGCTTTAAGATAGTAACTTAGCAACCGCTGCGCGAGGGAACTCTGTTGTTGACATATGGGCAATGTATTCCCCTGAAATCTTCTCATATTTACTCCTATTAGAACAATCTTCGGTGCACTTTGTCAGCCGACCAACAAAGCGTTTGTTTAGGCAGACCAAAACAAAACAGAGCATTATTGTGAAATGGCGAGAAAAAGGTACACAGTTATTTAAATGTGTTGCAAACAGTCTGAAAGTGTTGATATGTATTCAGTCCTATTTACGTCGATACCCGTAAAAAAAAAAAAAAAAAAAATCCAGCGAAACCAAATGCCTTCAGATGTCAGTTAACTACTCAATAGTCTGCCTGTGCGAACTGAAATTGATCCACAGCTCAAGCAAGGGCACATGGCCCATCATGTTAATCTTGTTATCTACAGATATGATTATTATGTAAGAGTGGCAGAAAAAATGAACGGCAAAAGGAAAGACCCAGAAAAAAAGTGACCCCTTGTACTAAACCAATCACCTTTTTATTTGCCTGCATGCAAAATGCTACATGAACTGTGCATGACCCTGAACACATCATCACTGCCCCGCCCCCCCATGAAAAATTGCAGAAGGAGAATGATGCTGTGGGGATGCTATTCCTCTGCAAGGACAGGGATAGTAGTCAGTCAATGGTGAAATGAATGGAGCTAAATACAGCACAACGGAAGAGGGAAAACTTGTTTAGAAGCTGTAAAGACTTGCCAGCATCACATCTGTCTACAACAAGTATGGGGGGCTATTACAAATGATATCATCTCCAATTCCCTTCTCAGAATCTTGCTCAAACATCCATCAGGTCACAAAGGGCCGGCAGAAATTGCCAGGTGGGTTTGGGATGTATACACTTACCAAACCTGAGCCCCACTGGGGCAATGGTTTGGGGCAGGAGTTAGCCTAAATAATGTGAGCTCTTCCCAAAGGACTCTTGTAAGGTACAACACTTGCCCTGCGGGTCACACAAGTAGATTAGTCCAACACTATATCAGCTCAAGATTAAGTTTCTCAGAGAAAACACACCCTGGGACCCAAAAGGTCACATTTTCTTTGATTGTGGAGTGTTTCTATGGTAGATGATAGCCTAATGGCCTGACATGCCTTAGCTCAAAATGTGATTCTTGTTTGGGTTCAGATGTCTTACACCATAGAAAACCCAAAGCTATGTGAAGCTCACACATCATTGCACAAAATGTGTTTTAGATCGTGAATCTTATGATCCAAGTTTGATAGTTATTGAAAGTTAGAATTTTGTCAGGGAAATTTAGTCGCATCGGCTCTTCTGCTTTTGCTTACCAGCATATATAATCCTTTAGAAACAACAGTCCTGAAGGTAGAATGAAAGCATAAATGCTGATCTGTTTGCTCATATTCATCTTGATGTCAAAGCCAAAAATTTATAGAGTACAGCAAGAGTAAAGAAATTGTCCCTGCCTTCTTACTTTGCAGCCAATGAAATTTGTCAAGTCCACACTTTTTCCACATACATAGAAACATGAAGACACGCTGTGTCAGAAACAATTTCAAAACATTCCCAAAATAGTAGCTGCCATGATATTTCCAAGCCCAAACAATAGTACATAAAAGGTCTTGTTTGTTGGTGTTACAATTTCTTTAAAAATTCTCTGAAAATATCTGCAAGCTCACTCCAGACCTGCAAACAGGTTAGCTCTCATTGTGTCTCTTTTTCCTCTTGACAATAAGCCATAGATGATCGGTATTGCTTAGGTCTTATTGGCTCACTCGGGTATCCAACACAGTGCTTGGGAAGACGCTTCCGGCTTCGTTTCTGGTAAACACAGGAAACGCATTAGTTGCCATGGGAGCGTTTAACTGCCAGAGCTAGGAAATAAATACCGGAGCAATATTTCGTAGAGATATAAAACTCATTAACACCAGACACTCTCTAGTTTAATGAGTTTCATATCTTGTTATAATGTCACAAGATTACTTTGTCACTACTCTGCGTGGAAATGTTAACCTCTTGACAGATTAGAACTTTGTCAAAAATGTAATAATGAGACTCTCCATCTTCTCACTTCGTTTCTCCTTGACTCCAATCATCCAATAAGGTGTAGCCATTTTACAACTACAACCATCCTTGCTTAAACAAGAACATATTTTGGTTTTTTTGACATACAAGTCTCATTATAGCAAGTTTTGTATCTCGTTATAAAAAGAAACTTTCTCATACACAGGGATTCAGCTCCTGTATTGATTTGCTCGCTCTGGGAGTTAAGTTGTATCCTTTGTGACCAACTCCAGCTAACGTTCGCACTAAGTTCATCTCCTCCAATCTATTCTATTGACTTTGCTTCAAATTTCTCTCTAGATTGTAATTGTCCAGGCTGGTTGTGCTCTTATTTTTTACAAAGCTTTTTCCTTCCACATAAATTGTCATTGTTGTGATTGCTTACACCACTATGAGATATTTGTTTTATTCCATATCATGGTCAAAACATATCTGTATTAAAATTACTCCATTATTGGTCTGAAGTAATGTAGTTTTCAGAGATACTACATGGGCTCTAACAGAAATAAATGCTTAAAATATACAAGTGACTGTAGTTTTAGTTTTTCAATTTAATTACATTTTGAATGCTGTTCTAAATAGCTTGCAAACCATGTAGTGTGTTTTTTTTTTTTGTTTGCTTCTTTGCTGGACTAAATCTTCAGCAAACTCTTGGTAAAGAGCTTGACCGTTCTGTTTTCTTACTTTGCAACTTCAGAAAGTTAAGCTGAAGTTCAGGTAACAAACAGAGAACGCTGTCGGGCAAAGCAGACGGAGAGTTATAGATTGCAAACTCTGAGGTCAACCTCGTGCCCCGCGCCGACCTCGTTGGGCATCTCGAACGTTGCCTGAGTTTACATTTCACCAGAAAGTGCTGAAAGTGTTTCGAACATCTTTTGTATTCCACAAACATATAAATCAGGGAGAGCAAGTGGAGTCACGCAGCGTTAGGTTTCAGAGCCTGCAATAATTTTTTTTTCCAAACAGGCATCAATATCTCATGAAACACGAGATTTCCATCTGCAATCCTTGTCTAGCATCAACTTTTAATCTCTTGTCATCAGCTCAACAGGGGAGATATACACTGAAGTATCTCAGTCATCACTGTGCCGGTGAATTCATAAACCTGCCGCAATTAATGAGGAGTCAGTCTTTTATGTAAAAAGAAATAAATAAATATAGCAGCTGTAATGAACTCAGTTGGTGGTGCATCTGGGGCTCAATCACAAAGTCAAGTATATGTAATTTTAAAATTGTTGATTTGCTAAAAAGTACATTTCAGCTGGTAATTACAGAATCTAAAATTAGAGCCGATCCACTCAGAGAGGAGGAAGAAGCACTGAAAAGGCAGATAGTCTGACAATTCTTTTCACAGCACTTCTTTGTTTTTGTCCCTGAGAAAAAGAAAAAAAAAAAATAATCAGACAAATATTGCGTAATTGTTAGCAGGGGACTGAACATGTAATGCGGAAATTTTAGGGAGTGGGTGAGTAACAGCTCTAAAGCACTCCCAGGAAACAGAACTGTGACTGGTGGAAATCCATTATTTCAGTCTATAGCTCAACTCTGACGTAAACTACTGGTTTGGATTTTTTTTTACTTCAATAATGTACCAAATGAATGCCAGCTTTCTGCAAAGGATTGGCGTATTAGCCTAAATTATCTCCTTCCGCTTCCTGTGTGCAATGACAGTAGTAATTGGAAATAATATGGCAATGTGTAACCTATACAGATTTGAAAAAAAATATGTAGTTTTTACAAGAGACTATGAAATGTGGATGTTTATTTTAGCAACTCAGTTCAAAAAGCTAAATTTATGACACAAATTGGAGAATTTCTTTCAAATTTGATTTTTACTGCTCACAGCCTGATGACAACAAACATTCAGATTCTGTTAAAGTCAAAATTTACGTCAGATCATTAAAGAATAAGTTCTTAAAACAAAATACCAGGCTGAACCTATCCATCACCCAGTGTGAGCACTCCATACTTTGTCAATACAGAACTGTAAACAGATTCATGATTTTTCACAGCAAAGCTGGCATTGCAATAAAAAAAACTATCAGTATCTCTGGTTTTAAAACATGAAAATACTTGCTGTATTAGTTATTGCAAACAACAGTTTACATGTTTAATCATAATTGCTGTATTTTAGCTATAAACCAATTCAAGGTTTACATTTCATATAAGTACATCTTATTGCATCCCAGTAAAACGCAAACAATTTACAACATTCTTCAGAAATGTTGAGGACTAGGTCGCTCTTATAGTGGTCTCCAGTTTGTACATTGTTGATTTTTTGTTTCATCTTTCTGTTTATGACACAAACTAAACAGCAATATGTGGCATGGATCCCCAAAATATCTCAACAACATGTTTTCCTTCCACTTAAATTTTTATGTTGGGGTGTCAATCGTCGTCAACTGCCGCCATGTCTGTACAGTAATGGGTTTGCTAAAACGTGACATTTGCCTGTGTTATTTGAGAGAGGATTTTCTTTTGGTGTCCACCAGTTTGGTGTAACATCAAATTTAACAACAATATGTCTCTGCATGTGAAGATTTGAATGAATTTTGAATTAAATAACTTCAACAACTTTCTAATGAACAAAAATAAATATCTGCTGGCTTTTGTCAGATTTAAAAGCCAGAAGAAACAAGCCCAGTTTTAATAGATTTCTCTCTTTTTTTTTTTTTTTTTTTTACCGATTATGACTGGTGTCAGTTGAACAAATAAAATCAACCCTGACTGACAGCCCCAACTGGTTGTTTTGGCCGGTAAACATCATTACCTCAGGTGTTGGCAGCGGAACAACACAGCAAAGGTTTCCAAGCAAAAGCAACAGGTTCAAACAGAACGTCTTGTTGTTGTTGGCAGCAATCAGTCGGTTCTTTTTTGTTTTGTTTTTTTTGTCTGTGTGCCTCTGTCAGGCACGACTTTGCATCTGTTATTCCTCTATCGTTTTGAGACGGCTGTAAAAAAAAAAAAAAAAAAAAGAAAGAAAAAGGAAAGTCAAGATGCTGCTTTGCATCGAGTCAGAACTGCTCAGTTTCCAGTCAAGCGGGGTCGCACTTTATCGTGGACTGAACACCTGCTGCAGTACACGACTGTGGGACACAAGTTTGTCACAATAATGCCTGCTTTGCATTTCTATTAATCTGAGATAATTCATTCAGAGTTTGATTATGGGGGGCCATATGGAGAATATTATCCATTCCCATTAGCTATTGTGTAATGCTACAGGCTGAATTGACTGTTTTTTGAAAAATATTTCATAGACATATGTCTGCTTTGATCATCAACTGAATTTTTGCACATAAACGCAGATTTAAACCCCGCATAATAATAAAAAAAGAAATACTGGGATTCATGATTCAATATTCAATGAAATGTGTCACCATCTAAAGCACATTGAGAAAAAAAAAAAGCATAACTGATTTGTAAAATGTAAATATTTTTGTTTCTACTGTTCAGCTCAAACATCTTCGCTCTCCTCCCATCATTGTCACCAGTTTTATCAAACTTCCTCTTCACTCACCACTGCTTCTCAAATCATTAACGTGGGGGAAGATTTTTTTTTTTCTTCCCTCCCTTGTGGAGAAATGTGCCACGAATCAATCAAGTGTCCTCGCCCACCGTTGAAAGCTGTCATCAGCTGAAGATTAGAAAACATGCACCACTCTGACTTTGAAAAGTTGCATTTTTTGTGTGTGTGTATCGAGACATAAAAATGTAACACGGAGTTGTTTTCGGTAACCTTACTCTAAATGTGACCCATTTCGGGAATTCTGATAGCCCTTTTCCACAAGCACAGCTTGAGGCTATTTGAGATAACCTCAAGTAAGAAACAAGTTAAAGTGTAGATCACTGAACTGCAACTTTTGCACGTGTCCCTTGTCCAACACACCTGAATAAAATGGCTGAATTATCTCCTCAGTGTAGAGTCAAGATGTCCAAAGTCCTGCTAATGAACTCATTATTTGCCTGAGGTGTATTCAAGCAAAGATTCATCAAAAAGTTGTAGAACACCGGCGCTCAGAGCCTGAATTTGGCATAGACTATTATCCACTAATATGCCATCATATGTGATGGATATAAACATTTGCCAGATGAGAAAGGGAAAGATTTCTGAACTTCAATGAAGTATGAGTGCTGAGTCAGCTGTTGCTAATGATTTTAAAAAGGTGGCGTTTGTTTTAATTTGCTAAAATTGCATCACTCTGAAGAGTTTCAAAAAAAAAAAAAAAAAACCACAGCAACATAACATCTGGTTGTGCAAGAAATGAAACCCTCACTGTCTATAATCAGACGTTCACTTTCAAAAATATGAATTTGATTCAGCTTTGGGATGAACACATGTTTCAATTGTCAATGACATTTTCTTTCATTTTTTTTTGTTTTACCTCAGCCACCCTCTCTGGCCTGCGGTCGTTCAGAAACGGTTACACAGGAATGCAATATATGTCTTGGTGTGGTTCTTGTGGCGACAATGTGGACATATGCTTCTGACACATGGCACTGTTTTCCTTCATCCTTTATTCACCCTCATGATGACCACCCTGTCTGCCGTCTGTGCTTATGAAATTTTTAAGCTCACTGGACTACTTTGTGCATTAGCACACGGGTTTTTATTTTAGTTAAAGTAAAGTAGACATTACCGGGCACACATAGTTGTTCGAGGAGTTGGGCAAAGATGAAAACAAATACTTAAATCACTGCGGGCTGTATTTCAAAAGTGCACAAAAAAATGTTCAAAGCAATGCTCATGCATCTATAATCATCCTTTTCATATTCGGTGGGTCTTAATAGTTTATGAAAGTTTATCTCCCCTCCCCCCCACACCAACAACACCCTTCTCTCTTATGGAAATGTTCCTCTTAAAAAGACTACTGGGAAATAATAGAGTTTTGGATGGGAGCCTTCCCTCTGCGCTCTGCTGCCGGTTTCATTTTGGCTGTATTTCTTAAAGCTCTTAAACCCCAGGCATATCCAAGCACTCAATTGAATCACTCAAACCGTCTCCCGTTCGGCATCTACCCTCCCTTTCCCCGCTTCTATAATCAGATGCAAGCTATTTTTTTTCTCGTCTTGAAAATGTCACTTTGCAGCTCTTCAGGGGCAAGAAAAAAAATCCCCCCCCAAAAAAAAAAAAAAAAAAAAAAACTAATGAGAGGAGCATTGTCAATGTTTCACCGGTGGTTTCCTTTTTCTGACATGGCAGTGAGGAAAAAATAATTAGGCTTTTGTTGACAAGAGTCGACGTGGTGGAATCGGACTGGCTGTGGATCAAAACGATCCATTCATTAATTTAATTGGCCTCTGTGAGATGGCGTGGGTGTTTCTCTGACTGTGTGAACGGTGATACTTGTGGCACATGGGAAATTAGATATGGCCATTCTTTGTGACGGCGCACAACGAGAGGGGAACCCTTATCGGCGTAGAGATCTGTCGGGGTTTCTCCGGCTCATAGAATGTTGGCTGCTGAAATCTCTGGGAGAATGACTCTGAATGAACCCTGGCTATTATGAGACCTACATCTGCATTAGTGTGCAGGCTAGCAAATCATGCTAATGCACTCTTCCAGTCTCTCTCGCTCCCTCTCTTTCGCTGATGCCGCACACAGCACACATATGCACACAAAAGCCCCCAGTGTTTTGCCGGAGCACAGAGGAGACTCACAGCTCACTTTACCGGAGCAGGGGGCATATCAGGAGGCAATTCCAGACCGTGGCTCGAAGGACAGACAATAGCCACGTCTGATCAAAGCAAGGCGGGGAGCATGACACTTGAATTCAAGTCAAGTTTACGGGGATGTCCGCAACAGCATGTACTCAAAGGGAGAATGAGCGTGAGGTAGTGTTACAGAGGAAAATGACAGAGAGGAGAGAGAACTCAGCAGAGAGATGGGTATAAGAAAGAATGAAAGTCTTCATGGTGCAAAACATCCCAGGGAAAATCAAGGAAAGAAGCAGATCTTTGTGATAAGAAGTGACAGAGTCTGAGGAAATAAGGGAAGCGGCACGCATGAAGGCATGCTTGCTGAGTGACACATATGCCATCCAAGTCAAAGCCAGCTCCCGACTATCCCGTCGCGTGACAGATAGCGTCTCAAGATGGCTGATAAGCACTCTTGCAAGTGACCGGGCATGACCTCTTTTCACATTCCAGTCTCGCTTTTGCCACAAAGCCAGTTTTTTTAATAAGACGCACTCCAGACCTCAGCAGGTTTATTACCCCCTCCTCGCCCTCTCTATTACCCCCTTGCGATGCAACATATCCACTACTTTCTCCGCATTGTTGTCTGCTTACCCCCTGGCCTTCTCATGCCACCGTACAAAAGGGAGATCAGATGTACAACAGGCGCCGCTCTGGGATTTAGTGAAAACCGAGATATGGAGACCATTATGGGTTTTTTTTGTTGTTTTTTTTTTTTTACATGGCCTTGGTGGCGATGAATGGATTGCAAACAAGCCTAAAACCTAGTTGGATATAATGCATTGAGGCCGGAACGTGTGACTTGAAACTAAATGGCGAGCATATTTTGTAAAACTTTCATTGAAGTGGTGTGCCCAAAGAATTTCGCCTGCTTCCTATTTGGCAGTCGATGCTCATTGTTTTTGTGTTTTTCATGACTCTCCAAAGTCTTTAGTGGCATTGCCAGAAGCTGCTGTTCTCCGTTATGCACTGCAAGGCATATACTTAACCACCAAGAGTCGATGAGAGTATGTCACTCAAGAAAGATGAAAAGACTGCATTTATGGAAGGATTTTCTTGTCATGGTGACAATTCAAAGCACTTTACAGCAAAAGACATATTCATACACCGGACAAATGTTAATACTCTCACATAGATGCTGAAGGACACGACTATGACATTTTTACAATTGGCACTTCGTAGCAACTAGAAGTAAAGCAACCCACTCTACAGCCAACTTGTCAATTAAGATAGAAGTGACAAGAAAAAAATGCAACAAACTGTCACATTTGCAAGTTCTTAACAAATGGGAAAGTAGGTAAACGTTTTTATATGGTTTCAAAAGCCTTACTTTTCATAAGACATTTTTAAGGTTGGCCTGGAATGCCAGATAACCATAGATGGTGAGGAGCACTACTGCATGAAACACTCTGAGCGTACCATCTTTTATTATGATATACTGAATATTGGTATTGTAATCATTCATGTTAAATAGATAAATGCTTGAAACTTCACAGAGAAGCCTGGATTCTGGGACACTAATGCAAGTTCCTTAATTGCTTTTGAAACATGATCAATGAAACATTAATCAACATTTTGATGTGTAACAACAGCATTTGACAATTGCTGACTGTGCTTTCTAATTTTGTGTGTGGGTGTGTGTGTGTGTTTATGATGTAAAACACTTTGAACTGCCTTGTTACTGAAATGTTCTGTACAAATAAACTTGATTGATTGATTGAATAGAACTCAGCACTAACACCAATTTAGGGGGAAAAACAGAATAATTTCATTATTGTGTTGTTTTGTTTTTATTTAATTTGATATTTTTACCATTTTTTAATCATGTAAATATGAGATTTTATAGCTACAAATGCTGATCTGCTATGAGATTGTCTGTAATTAGATTTCAAACTCAACTGTGAAAAGTAATTCCAAGGGTCTTACAAACTTAAAAGCAGATGCTGCAAATCTTAAATAAAAAAATAAAAACTCGTTATAACAGTGTAGAAACTAGAAACAAAGAGGCCTTTTGATATGAAATGTAGCCAGAGGATCAGAGAAGAAAACAAAGCAGAAATGAAAAAGAGGAAGGGAGAGAGAGAGAGAGAGGAAATAGAATGGAACAGGACTCAGGCAGGAAAAGAAAGCCAAGGGGTGTTTGAGTAAATCAAGGGAGCCAATGAGAGCCCAGCAAAAAAAAAAAAAGAAATTCAAGCCCCACTGCAAAACAACTGTTTCTGCTGCTGTCCTTAGGCCATTTCAAACCAGTGTTGGCTGATGTCATGCTCAGCGCAGCATCCAGATGTCCCTTTGCTGAAGACACGCAAAACTAGATGCAGATCAGGAAGCAGCTTATTCTCAAAGCCAACAGCTTGGCAAGGAAAAATTAAGCAAATCATGGGAAGACCACCCTTTTCTTTGATGTTGTGACTACATTTCTGTATTCTGTTTATTTAGGTCAAATTTAACTTTTTTTTTTATGTTATGTTCCTGGGGTAAAGGGATATATTAAAACAATATGGGAAAAAATTAGAAAATACTTCCACTGTAGCTCTAGCTGTGTCTTTAAAGGAGTCAACAATCAAAAACAACTGGGGTCAAAATAATTAGCCCTCAGATGCCATTTAGCATTAGCACATCCCTTTCTTGCTGGATAACAGCCTGCAGCCATCTATTCTAGTTTGCAACAAGTCTGTGACACATCTCCTGAGGAATCCCAGCCTCATTCTTCTGTGTCAAAAGCTAAAGCTCCTTTAGATGTGATGGACTTTTATCTTTAGTTCACCCCATACATTCTGAATGGTGCATATCAGGCAGTAACATGCAGACTGGTCTTTGGCGATAATGCTTCACCAGTAGCAGCAAACGTTTTTAGGTCTTTGTCATGTTGCCAGACAACCGGCAATGACCCCAGACCCGGCTATGAAATTGACCACGTTCAAAATCCTTACATGTCCCACTTTCTTGTTGATTCCTTCCCACCTTGACAAGATTCTCAGGAGATTCTCCAGGTGGATAGAATTGGGAATTGGGTTGCAGTGGACAAAAGTTGTGGAAACCTTTGCAAGTCACTGCATTAGAGCCTCTAATGGGCCAAGTACATCCTACTTTCAGTGGATACCTTTGATAATTCGTACCACGGTTGGAACAAATACCATTTTAAGCCCCAACTCACAGCTTTCACTATCATTACAGTTTTATAAGTTCATATGTCTCCCACACTGGTGATCCCAGATCACGGCACAGACACGCCAGTGTTCTCTTCCTGTGTGGATGACAGAGAATGTCACATCAAACTGCATTGCTGAAATTGGGCGTTTAAATGCAGCTAGTCTCCCAGACATCCCTACATGCACGGTAGATCAAAACCACCGTTTTGATCTACCGTGCAACAAAGATCTCACTGACTCGAGCCGCTTTCGTTGTCTTCCAACTTTTACAAAAAAAAGTTACAGTGCGGCAGTGACAAGCCGACAAGTCGAACCTCGCACGGTGTAGTTCACCAAAATGAGGAGGTGACCTTAATGTTGCATAAAATGCCTCCAGTCATGTGTTGCGAGAGAAACACGTCTGCAAGCTAATGAGGTGCCATCAGCCTGAGAAACATCTGATTTTATTTTGCAGCTGTTATATAGCCGGATTGCTTTTATGAATATTTCCCAGAAATATGATGGCTAGATTAACCCACAGCTGGTTGTCTGGGCTGGAAATAAGTTAATGGCTTCCCCCGACTCACTCATTAGGGAACATTTAGCAGTGTGAAGCCTGCAAGGCGAATAAATAAAACTAAACATCACATGAGTTAGCTTAGCTAAACCTGAATACACATTAGGGTAAGGCTGTTTGCTCTGTTTGATGCTGAGTTTCTGTTTTTCTCTTGCATCTCACATTGTGAGCACAACTGTTTCAAATCAGGAGGCGGGATTTGAATCAGTAAGCCAGGTTTAGGCATAGAAACTGCTTGGTTGAGGTTAAGAAAACCTCATATTTTAGGTCAACATTGACTCGTCCAAGCCAAACCAACATTACTTATGAAACAACAGGCACTGATGAAAGTGATGAACAAAAAGGTTGATCAGAATAAACGAAGATGAGAATTTAGAACAAATGAAAGCAGCACAAATATAATATGGCATAAACAAGGAGGAGAAATACATACAACTGAACACTTCTGATGAAAACTGAAGAGAAACACTCATAACTGTAAAACGTGTGGCTGTAACATGATCTGGAGCAAAAAGCAAAACTTTCAGATTTGTCAACAAACATTTGAAAACCTAATTATCAGCCATTTTGTGCTGGTCTACCACATAAGCTGCCATAATCAGTCTTTGAAGTTTGTTTCTGTGATGCGGCAAAAGTTTAACATGTTCAAGGACTCGCGGTTTAACAAGAAGCTGCTTTTGTGGCTAGAAATGACCACAATTAAGTAAGAGACAGATTTCCCATTTTTCTGGAAACATAGGAAAACATGTGGCTTCTTTTGACTTACATCCGTGAAAAGGCGTTTAAATAAAACTTTCTTGCATTTAACCCTGATGCTAAAATATAAATGTCATGCTAAATGGCACTCAGTGCCAACAAATGTTATTACATCTACTGTAAGCCAGACATCTGTCGAATAATGACATGTTGAAACACATGATTAAGAGGTCTCTAAGGTCACCAACGCACACACAAGAAAGAGTGATATATGCTTTGGCTCAAGCGGGGGCTGTATTTCTTCAATTATACTCGCCTGTAGGGGTCTGAAGTGATTGGAGTTTTGAAAAGGGAGAGCACAATGTCAGCAATTTGTCTTCATTTGATGAAATGAGAGTGCAGCTCCGGTGCCAAAAGTGCCACTGTGTGTCACCACCTGCAACTGCCGGACGCGGACCATTCATCAATGATTCACGGGCGAAATTACAGCTTCGGGAACATGTGTCATTGCTTCCCTTTTTTTTTTTTTTTTTTGTTTCTCCCCATCTTCAATGTGGAAATGATAAAAAAAAATAAAGGAGGGATGATATTACTCTGAGGACCAGTCGAGCAGAAACATGCCTAAAGGTGATGTGTCAGTTTCTGAAAACAGTTTATCACCTTGCTTCCATGTAGAACAGGGACCTCTGTAGACAAACAATCACGCGTTGGTGTGCATATTAGTGTGTTCACTGAATGTGTGCTGAACACTTATCTAAATAAATAAAAAAAATAAAAAAAAGATGTGTAAGTTAATCTTGCGGAGTTAATTATCTAATATTATCTCTCGGCAGAAAGAGATATCCGACTTTAGAGAGTGATATTTCTGGCAACAAGGAACTGATGCCTGTTTTCCCAGATGAATCAGCATAGGAAGGATTAAGAATTCAATCTGGAGAGACGGAACACACACATACACACACATTAATGCAACCAGAGAAGCTCGCTGCGCACTATATTCCCAGGGTCTTAGACCAAACTTGATCTTATGAGATGTTCTCATGATTTATGTAAGTAACTGCTCCATCAGTGGGGAGTTCAGTCATGTTATTGTCCCTCGCCACCAACACATACACTTTCAAGACGAGGACGCTTCCGAGGGCTCCGAATGTCGCGGCAAAGATTAAAATAAAGCAGCGCTCGTTAAAATCCGCCATGCCCGGTTCGGGATATTAAAATATGCAGCTTGTGTTAAGTCAGAAAGCTGTTTAGGCGTGTTGGAGTCCCCTGTTTGAACTCGCCGATATCAATACTGGCAATGATGTTGACAAAGAGAGACAGGAGCTTTATTTTTTTATTTTTTTTTTATGTCCAAAGACAGACAAAATCCATCAAGAGCACTTCAATAAAACCCATAATCTGATGAATAAAGAATAGTGGGAGTGAGCAAGACCAGGACTGTAGACGCTCTGATGTTGATGTCATGAGGTTGGAGAAAAGGATTTGGTTAAGAGGGGAAAACAGTTCCTGAGGTTAATAAAATCTAATGTGTTCTAATGGTACTTATCTAACACAAAGCATTTATTTGAATTGCTAGGAGTGGCGCGAGATGAGGTGCTTACTCATGTTTATTGTATTGGCTACAGCTTTAATGGTCTGTAGTTTAAAAGGAGCGAGTGAGAACTGCCATTTCATCTTCTCCTTTGTTGTCCAAGAATTCCATTATGTAAAACAGTTTTTATCTGACATTTTAAGAGCAAAAGATAAACATGAAGCCTTTGTTCATATGACTCCGCTTAGAAATTACAGTGTATCAGTATCCACATCAAAACTGACAGGAGAAGTAAATGCTAACTTTCTTTTTTTTTTTTTTTTTTGGAGGTTGCATTATCAGTGATGACCACAGTGAAATAGGCTGAGTTATCGTCGCAGAATTATAATTTTGGGAGATGAATGCAAAGTGTGGAAGAGGCCGTTTAGCGACATTACGACTTTATTTCCACTGAACTGCAAACAGAATTTGAAAGAGCAAAACGCTTTCAAATTATGAAAGGTAACGATTGTTTAAAAAAAAAAAAAAACAACTTTAGCACACCTTTTGCTTTTCTTAATGTTCTCTTGTTTAATTTTGCAGGCAATACTGTCTATGCTATTATTATATCATTCAGAATGGCATTTACAGTGATTATTTAAGATATTACAATGTAAGTAGTTGCTCTTGCAAAATAATGTAAAAATGACCTATTTTTCTCGTACTAGAACTCAAATTGACTCATCAAAATGTTCTGCCTTTTTAATATCTTACATAAAAGTACAGAAATATCATCTTTGAAATATGTGTTGTTAAGCCACTTCCTGCTTTGAGTGCTGTAACATAGCAAACCTCGTGAAATTTGACTTTAAATTCCCTCAGACTGCTAGGCACTGTAACCAAATAGCCGTCCCTTGAGGCTAAGGTATTTAGTGGCCCAGCTTTAAACAAGCCACAGAGGGTGGTCGGCGAGGGCCCGGCTGATAATAAATGTGTATAAGTACGCCTGAGCAAATGTCAGTGTGCAGCTGGAAGATAAATATGGCGGAGAGGAATCAATTCAACGGACGAATCAAGCAGTTTGTCATTTTCGCCAACACCTTTTCTTCATTTCCATCTTCTTCATCCTGCTTCCCCTTCATCCCTCACCTGTGATTGCAACTCCAAAGAAATCCCCTTTTCACAGTTCCATCCACATCGAGTCACACCTCTTTGTTATGAAAATGTAGACTCTTTCACTATATATATATATATATATATATATATATATATATATATATAAAAGGCTAAAAGATCAAAGTTTCCAATGCCTGCAAAACAATGACATCAAAAACAACAACAAAAAAAGGAGTGATTATATAAAATATCTCTTTCTGGCAAATTGTTTGTTTGAATTTAAAGAAATCCCTGTGAATAATGAGCCATTCCCATTGACTGCGTGTGCAGGCTCACGTGCGCGCACACGTGGGCGAGCGGGTGAGGGCGTGCGCTCGTGTGGGTGAACGCATGCATCTGCTTCGGTTTGTGGATGCGCCGTTGTTTCGCTGGTTCTCAGCGAGAGACAATGCGTGGTGCACATAAGCTTTTTAGTACCTTTGAAAATGCATGCGCATGTAGGTGGGTGAGATGATCTTTGTTGCCGACTGGGGTTTTTTAACAAAAGTGGAACTTTTAAAACATAAAAAACAGTTAAAGGGAAAAGGCCTTTTGTCTAACTTTTATATAAAAAAAAAAGAAATTATGATTACCTGGCTTATAAATGAATCTTTCTACGAATATTCAACCACTGGACAGTCTCTTTCCATTTAGCTGAGTAATTAGGTGTAATTATGTGACTCTGACAGAATTTGCTTCACATCTCCCAGCTCGTGTCAGCAGCTCCCAAGGCCAGCAAACTTACCGCGGAGCAAAATTGAATAACACAAGCCCCCATTTAAGATAGGATTTTTTTTTTTTTTCTTGGAATACGGCTGTAATGTCATTTATTTGGATTACAGCTGTCACTCTGGAGAGCCATTTATTATAGATAAAGAATGGCTCCGATTTCCCTCGCATTACCGCTTCTGGCTGCCGTGCAAAAGAGGCACAATTTAATGTTTGGCTTTCACATAAAATCAAAAGAAGACACAGATGAGAAGTGAAGGAACTCCCAGAGGACACAAACAACGTAGGCACTGATGAGTTTGTTGACATTTCTTGCATTCTTGCTTACTTTATAACACAACTAGTACAAAATAAGACTATTTGGTAGTTAAGGTTGTCAGTGTTATTAGATGATAGAATTTGCTTCTTGGCTGTATTGCTATAAATCAATCCATTGCCAATGTGAACAACAATAATCTACATAGAAAAAGACGTGGTATGAATTTTATTACTATCAACAGTAAGTTCACTTTTAGAAATGAGAATCAACAAAAGCTAATACAGAATCAAAGGTTACATTCAATATGTTTCTATTGAATGTTACCAAAATGAACTAGTATGACTAATAATGCTTATAAATTTGCACACAGCAATGTTTGACAATGAATATTCAATATCAGAGAAAAAAAAGAGAAGAGAAGCTCTGGTGATCCCTCCAAATCAATTAGTTCATTTCCAACAGAAGCATTCTTTTCTCCTTTGTCATCTTTTCTAAAGATGTCTACACAGTCCAATTCAACTCAAGTTATTCTAGTTTACTAAAACAGATACTGGAAAGGAATAACAAGAATTTCCTAGAAGAATCGGGGTAGTGAGCTGCTTCTATCACTCCACATTAGTGAATCTAGTCACCATTTTGGCTCAAACCACCAAATCCTCATTCCTGAGCTAAATCCTTTTCCCTTAGCCAGAAAGGTCTTGTTTTCTTTATCCCGTCTGCCATCTCACGCTGCCCTGACTTTTTCAGGAACCAAGGGTGTGCACTGACAATCAGCCGCGCGTATCGCAGGACGCTCTGACAGGTCCGCTGTGAGGAAATGACGCTGCATTAGGGTGCATATGTGTCTACATAATGTGATTGGAGTTGGAGTGCTCCACGCTGCTTCATTAGATTATTGCTTACTTATCTTATCTGGGGTGAGGGCGTCAGAAAATGCTTATTACTTTGCCAGTGTCCTGTTCAGCGTAATGTACGTATCAAGCAGTGGAGATGAGGCGCTTTGCCATTAGCTGATGAGCTAGCTTGTTGTGTGTTGTTAGAAAGCAACACACGACATCCCTGTGTTCAAACACAAAGAAGAGATTCCCATTGTTTTTAGCTTGCCTCTGTAACATTTCATTTCCATTCTCTTTCACCTGCTCTCCTGCTCCCAATCAGTATCTGTAACACTCACTGGCCTTGGCTTTTGTTCCTCACCAGCAAGAACTCTAACAGTGTTTCTTTTTTTTTCTTTTTGACCCTTGCAGTAGGCATTATTTTTTGAGCTGACCTCAGTTTTTTGCAGAACTTTTTCACCCAGCTTTGTGTTCGCCCCAGAGTCAAGCATCTCAGTCTTGCCGTCGAATGCCTTGTTTTCTTCGACCTTCCAATGAATAACGATACGAAGCTCTTCAAAAACACATTCTACCATGTACTGCTTACTCAGTATACTTCTGGATATTGAAGCATAATGTGTACATTAGAGGTCTTTGCAAAAAATGTATTTGAATCTTGTTACGATAATTAACATTATTGACAAATTATCTAAAGCTACTTCTCACACCTTGTGCCACTGATTGGCATTGGTTGAAATTTTTAATAGAAACACCTATAAGCCTTTTGGATCACCTCACTGTAAAATGTAAGAGAAAAACGAGTTTTGTCTTCTTGTCAAAAACTGAACTATTGCATGAAAATGTATTTTTGTGAAATAAGGACACCACAAAATCAGAGTTTTACTTTAAATTTTAGAACAGAAAAAACTCACTGATTGTTTAGTTTTGGGAGAAAACCTAACTGATGCATCAAAAGTCCAAAATGATGCAACCTGTTGTAAATCATCTGACCTTTTGGTCCTCACGTTTTCTTTCTTCACCTCATCAGATCGATTTGTACTGGAATCTGACACATGAAGGCCAGTGGCGTTAAAAAGCCGTCAGCCATCTCTATCTTCTCTACAACAGAGATATAAGATATGATCTACGTATTTAAGCAGCTGCCTTTCATGCCTTTTGGGGCCAGCTCAGATTGAAATTGTTGATGTGAATGTGAACAACAAAGGTGGAAAAAACAAAGAACAACAACAAAAAAAAAACAGAGTTCTAAATAAATCATCGGGAGACAAGTTAAAGTTCTTGTACATGTAAAACATTTATCAAACTGGATAATTTACTGTTTGCACCAACAGTTACGACATTGTAACGTCAAATGAAGGCATGAAGATTCATCTTAAATTTTGATGTCTGGGGTTCTCTCGGCCCACTGCAAGAGAAAAAAATTTCCCTCCAGATAGATTAGTGACATACCTTCCAGAAAGACACTTAACTGCTAAATGCTCCAGTGGAGCTGCTCGGAAGTTAGAAATAGAAAACTCCGTCTGTGCAGAGCAGCTCCCAGCTGCGAGTATGTCTACACATATAAAGTGAAGGAAGCCGTTGACAAGGAAAGCACCGGTGCTTTGCAAATCATCCCTAGTTTAGCAGAAAATGGAAAAAGACATAATATGTGAGACTGTGCAGTGCTGTTCATCTTATCCTTGATTATAGTTTTTGGGTTTATGCAAATCTCAAACTGCATCATTTGCCATGTGTTTTCTGTTTTGTCAATAATTCGCACCGAGAAAAGCGCGCATCATTAAACCTGACAGCTTTGAACAATATGGGAAATGTTTGACTGTATATGTCTGATGGTTTATTTTTTCTATGCAGCAGGAAACAGAAAAAAATAGTATTGCAATAGTATTAACAGCAGCACCCAAGTGTCACCAAAAAACCTTTAGCATGAAGTTTCATGTCCTTTCTCTCAATTGCACCAAAATTACAAACATTGTTCAGATCTCTTAATTTTTTAACCTTCTGTTTTTTGTATCGGTTAGGGTTTTTCTCATCCCAGATGTGGGTTTGTTTGCCTATTTGTACCTCCAATCGTACCTAAGCAGTGGGAAGTACGTAAAGGCCTAACTAGATGGCTACGCATTTTCATGCATCATTAAGATAAACAGTCATAAAAGCCTTTGAATTCCATCTTATTTCACTCAATTGTGTACGATATAAAAACTTCCCATTACCCTCAAACGCCACATGTCTTGCTTCTGATTCTTTCTCCAGCTGACTAACAAAATGTGATTATGCACTGAAATAATCAAGAGACTTCTTGTTCAATTCTATTTACTGGAGCTGAATAGCCACATTTCCTTACAGCAGACTAGGAATGTGAAAAAAGGGAACAATGCACAGGCCTTCTTGTTTCCTCATTTACAAATTACTGCATTCGTCCCATGTCTACAGTTGCATTCAGTGTATTTGAAGGTTTGATTTTCTGTTTTTAATCAGAAATACATGAACATATATGTACACACTGCTGTGCATATGAATAAACACATTGCCTCTTGTTGAGTTGTGCTTCCATGTTTTTCCTGCTGCATTTTAATTCAAGCAGTAATAACTATCTAATTATTTAACCAATAACCATCACCATCATCAAAACATGATCATGTGGATTGAAAGATGCTGCCTCAGCATAAACTGGTACGTCTCATTTCACTTCCACTGAATCTGCAAATTTGATTGATCAGTGGCCTCCATGGACTGTGGGACAAAAAATGTTGCTTAAACCAATGGATTACTCAAAAGGAAACATTTTGACTAGTGTTCCTGTACAGATACTGCAAACCCAGCAAGCCAAAGCAGAGTTTCCCATCTGCGATGCGGTGCTTCATTAAGAATAATTGGCCAAATGACAAGTCACCATGTTGCACAGCCATTTCATCAGCAGTAGTCTCTGTAATTGGGAAGACACTTGGAGTAGAAGGTTAGCTTGTCTAATAGGGAAGGAGGCTGACTTCAAGCTCTACTTGTGAATATAACTACAATTTAAATGCCTTTTAGAGGAAGCTGGAACACTGGGACGCCTGTTTGAGTGAACACAAAGAGCCTTGGGCGCCGATATTTTGCATCCAAGACGGAGACGTGCCAACCGAGGTATATCAATAATGAGGCGAAATATGCCGCGAAAACGGCAAAAGCTGTGCCGGATGATGCGACAGGGCTCTGTTCTGCGAAAGTGTGGAAATTAAAGAAAATAAAAAGCCTTTGTCTTGAAAACAAAACAAAGAGACAGAAACAAAAGGGTTAGCTGAGTGATGAGAATAATGAGATCTGCAGACCAACTTTGCCATCTATGGGATTTCTTGGGTTCTGAATAATCGGGAGGTCAGGAGAAGGCTTGGTGTTTTCGGAGTTATTCACATATTTAGGCATGATTATGAATGAATACATCTTTCCACATTATGTGTGCAGGTGTATTGCATTAGGAATGCAGCTGTGCAATTTCCTCAACCCACACCATTGAAGGTTTAAGCCAAGGTCAATGGCTAGTCACAGTCATGAGTTGCCATCTGTCTGTTATGTTTGTCTCACTAATTCCTGCCGATGTCGGCTGAGGATGCGCCGATTCCAAGCGGACACACCTGGGTGCAGCAGCGATAGCCGGCATATGGCGAGGAGTATAATACATGGAAATTGAAACTTGGCAGGAAGAATTGGGAGTTTGGACAAATTGCTTCAGGGAACAACAAGAACATGGGCTGTTTGTCAAGAACTTAAAAAAAAAAAAAAAAAAACAAGTTTCCATTAACAGTACACACACATGCAGTTCAACGCCGGAATGAACGAATTACAATTACATTTGATGTGGGATGTGCTAACAGGATGGATGGTTGGATGCAACAAGAAGCTAAAACAAAACAACCTGGAAGAAATCTGTAATAAAAATTACATTTCTCTCATCTTTATTGCTATTTTGGATGTCTTCTGAAATCACCTGAATCTTGATTTGGGTGATCGGACAGACGTCACACTGCACTAGTAGTGCAGTTTAAATTCTCAACACCAATCCAAAAGGAAAAAAAAAAAAAAGCTAAAACAAGAAAGAAAAAGGAAGAAAAACATATGTCTGTGTACTGGCCAACTGAGGGCAGTGTCCACAGATCCAGACATAGAAAACTGTCTTCAAAAAAGCACAGCCTTATTCACCGATTCATAAAAAGAAATCACAACTTAGAGGACTTAGTGCTCAAAATATTTGATAGAAGCTCACCTGAAAATGATTTATTGCTCTGGATTTCAAACAAGCACACTGTTCCACTCATTACATTTTATATTTCTATTTTCTCCTAACTTGCCGCAAGCACTCTGACATCTCACCTCAAGAAAAACATGTGTAAACATGTGACTGCTGGGGTTCTTGTTAAAAGCAATGCTTTGGAAAGAGTTTCTCATATGTTAGCAATAAATCAGTAGACTAGGTGATGAGCCAAAATATGTGCAAATATCAAAAGGAAGCTACAGAATTTAGCTAACACCTGGTGTAGCACCTTTATCTGATTATTTGATTAATTGAGGAATTATTGGACAGAGTCCTAGACTGCTAAAATTTCCAACGGCTGTAGCAAAACCTGCTGCAGACACAAAGTACCGCAGTATTTATAAAAACGGTACAAATCTGAAACACTTTGATGTTTAGGGTTTCCCTGCCAAGAATCTACACACTGCAAACATGGCTGCATACAAGCAACTTCCCTTCAATGTCAAGGAATGGGTTTGTACAGATGCCTCAAGGCAAGTTAGCAATAGTTTAAATCTCCGGTGAGGCCACGATGGCAGAGGTTTGGGCATTCCTGCTTGGCATCCATGAGTTTTACCTTGGTACAGCATGCTACTCACAGTCCAAAGCTACCAGTGGAGGGTGTAGCTGTGCTTCTAAAGAGATCTTAAGTGCAAGTTTGTGCACTTAAGATCTTGTTGGTCTTGCAACAGACGAGAAATATCTCTAGGATTGACACTTGGGGCAGGTTTTAAAATCCACAGTAAGAGTAAACAAGCATAGGAAAATGAGGCAGTTATTGTGATTTCATGAATCACTGGCATTTTGAACTGTATTTTAAGCTTGACATCAGCGAAACCCTCCAAAAATACTGGTCCACAATACCTGGATGTCCTGAGTATTGTGGATACAACAGGGCATTTACCACACAAGATTAAAAAATGTCAGTGGTTCATTTACTCAAGGACTTCTTCTCTGTAAGCAACCTGGCACTGGAAAAACAGCTCATACTTATTTTTGTCTCCCCCCAAAAAAACACTATTTTAGAAGCTTTCACCATTTTACTGGCGCCAGCACTTGCAGCAGAGCCGCGGTCTTTGTTAATTCAAACAGCATGACAAAAATTATGGCAGCCGGGTCCCTGGAGCCCACGAAACAGAACCGGCGAGAGTGCTTTGAAATACTCTCCAAACAGCTAATTCCAATCTTCAGAGTATCACTCCCATATGTCTGACGGGATGGGCGACAAAGGAAAGGAAGGAGACCATTGTGCAGAGACAAACAGATGACCTGCTGAAGGGAAGCGATCGTAGCACCTAAAAATAATACCACAAGCAGAGTTGGGGCTTATTTTTAAATGCAGATAAGCTTCTTTTTTTGTTGTTGTTGGGCCTTTTTTGGCACAGTAATGACTATGATTAAGGCACCATGGTGGGAGTTAGTTAAGCAGTAGTCATTAGCAGTGTGGTACTTCACGAGTTTCGTGTAGGTTGGAAACTTCTTACTGCGATCATTTCATGAAAAATCCAATGCAAATGGATTGAAGTCATATTAATAAGCTGCTCAGGTTGAAAGGTCAAAGTATGCAAGATATGGTGGAATGTTTTATATTTTAAAACCCTTTTGAGTTCAGATAAAGTGTCAGCATTGGAGCCTTTCCGCACATGCTGTGGTTTCTGCTTTTAAACTTTATAGCTGCTCCACTGATTATTTGCACATGCTTTATGTCTTACTTTGGTGACACACTCACAAAAGCACGGTGGCACATTTTCAAATTCCTTCCAAGAAGTAATGTTCTAAACTTACATTAACATAAACTGTTAGACAGTTCATTATAGACGTATTTCACATTTTATGTTTTCCAGATTTATGTTATGTTTCAGACCAACACATAATTGCAAAGTGGAATGATAATCATGGTTTTCAAAGCCTACTGCAGCTCAGGCTACCTAGTCAGGGCCACTGACCTGCTACAAGGTGAATGTTGAACAAGTTTTCTTCAAAGATTATACTTTATTTAGCTTCATCCATTTTTAACATATTTTGTATGTCCTTGTATGCTCCTGCTAAAAAATAAAGTAGCATGGTGTTGAAGATGTTGCTTGGTTGGGGTTAGACTGTATTTTGGAGTCTAAATGGTTTTAGAGGAGTTGTTTTTTTTTTGTTTCTTTTTGCATCTGAGCAGAATAGCTTCTTTTTAATGCTTTCTATGTTTCCTACATGGAATTTGGAAATGTGGAAGCAGCATTTAAAGATTGGTTTTCTCAACAATGGCTTTCTTCTCCACACTCTTTCGTAAAAGGCCAAAATTGTGGACTGTGTGGCAAACAGTTGTCATGTCAACAGTCTCCTTTTGAGCTTCTCAAGGGTTAGGCCTGTTGAGAGCTCTGATGAGTAACACTCTCCTTTCCACGTCCCCTCTTCGAGCTTCTCCACAACTTTATCTTTTACCCGTCTGCTGTGTTCTTTGTTCCTAAAGATGTTGTATTTTCACTGATATTCTCAAACAGTTGAATATATGTTGAGATTAATATTTTTTTTCTCTTGTTCATTCAATTATGTGTTGGAGTTTATTTAGGGGTATGTGGGTAAAAAAGGCAATTTTTTTTCCGTTCTTTGTTTTTAAAAATGTTCTCCAAAGTTCACTGCTTTGTTTTGGTGACTCGCATAAAATTCCTGCAAAACTGTGTCAGGTTGTAATGAGAAAGAAATCACATGAGTTTATTTCCGCCCTCTGGCATAAACATAAATCCTCTCAGATTCCTCAGTGGAACCGAGAAACTCCTATTGAGAAGCAGTGTGGGCACATTGACAGAGGTGATATGATTGTGATAGGATCTGTGAGTTGCCAGACAGGTGAGGTGTCTCTGTGAGAAGACGTAGATTTGTTGAGCACATGTCGCCGGTGAGGGGATGCTGCCTCGTGATGAACCTCTTCAGAGGGTGAACATGTTGTGCCTCTTCCTCTTGTGGGATTTGACAGGTTTACAAGGAAGACGTTGAATCCATTTTTGAAGGAAGATGTAAACTTTGACTGAAATCATTAGAAAGTCAAATAAATAGTTAATCTAAACTGAGTTTGGCAACAGAAATAGCTGCAACTCCATTTTATGTGGCTTTCTTCTACGTAGTGCAAATTTCTTTGACACATTTTTTCCCAAAAGTGGCCTGACAATGTTTACATCTACAATCAGGCTGATAATCCTACAAATCTGTTTAAAAGGAAAAGGAAAGAAATAAGGCTGGCATTGCCATTAGCGGTGTATGGCTATTTGCACGTTTTTTTTACTTTTACTTTTCAAACGTCCTACTCTAGTTTGTACAGAAATGCCGCTCACCACTTGCTGTGTCCAAATGCATCTGATGTCCTTTGAACATGCCAGTGGTTGGCTCCACGGCGGAGAGAGCACAGTCGTGACGCTAATTGAAGGACACCTCCTGGTGAGACCAAGCGTTGGTTAGGGCTACCATTAATGACGGGGCCACACAGACCATAACCTTGAGCTTGTAATAAAACGACTAATTAGAGGAACAACGGCACACAGTTGTCGGCGCTAATAATTAAAGACGCCAACAAAAAGAGCCATATGTTGGCAATAGATTCTTGTTTGAGGAACTCACCCAGAGCGTCGCTTTGTAGAACGCAGACAATTCTGAGCAACTCCTGGGAAATGGGAGCCCGGGTTGCAAATGATTTGCACATTTATTGAGCAGAAGCCTGTTCCCTACAGCTGAGATATGGGCAAGGTGCCGTAAGATACTCGAGTGCACACAGAGTTAAGATGTTGGATCCAGCCACATGTGCATTTTGATGGATAGGAGTCCCTGTTGGAGGCCCTTTCTTCAGGTAGAAAGAAGAGTGATAAGATCAAAATCCATATGTCTGATATTCTTCAAAGCTCTCTTTGATAACAGGCAATCTCTGCGGACTGAAGCAGGAGTGCTGTGATTGGTACATTTAAGTGGATTATGTGTCAAACGGTATTTAAGGGATTCTATAGGAATAAAATGCCTCAGGCTCATAAAGGTGGTTGACACTCGCTGTGGTGATGGATGATGCATTCACTGCGCTTTTGATGTTTGTCGTTCCTGCTAACGAAAAGAAAACAAGGCACTGCTGCACTTAGGAAATATTGAACCCACTTGATTATTTCCAGATATCCCAAAAGACAATGGTAATTATTGATAGGTAACACTGCAACACACACCCACTGGAGTTTCTGTTTCAAACTTGAATGCATTTTACTGGAATTTTAGGACAACTTATCAACATGAATTAGTAGTTTTTAACATTGCAAACAGAATCAATTTAAATGTGTTTTCATTTCAATCTAGCTCCTTAAGCTAGGGAGCTAGCATTTTGCTACCAAACCAATTGGAAAATAGTTCAAAATCTTTAAGGTAGGGCGGATAGCATCTCTGAACAACTGTGAAGTTCTGCCAAGGAATTTTAATTGCTTTTAGTGTTGGGTTTTTACTGGCCCATTCAAACACATGGATATGCTTTGATCTAAACTATTCCATTGTTGATATCTTTTAAAGTTATTCCACTTTTGGAAAGTGGACTTCTGTCCTAGTCCAAGTTTTCCTGCAGGATCACATTGTGTTTAGCTCTATCTCCCAAAAACAATTTTTCCTTTCCTGCTGAAGAAAATCATCCTGAAAGCTTCATGGTATTGCCACTTTACTTTGCACCATTGGGGCAATGTGTTAAAAGGCATGTTCAGATTTAGTTTCTCACTGTAGACATTTTATATGAAGGCCAACAAATGTAATTTTTAGTCTCTTCTGACAAAATCACCTTCTTCCACATGTTTATAAGCCTTACTATGAGTCTGTCAGTTGGAGTCTCAACAAAACACACTGAAGAATGTGGCACTAAAGTGACATACAAAGATGTATTTTTGATGCTGCTTGAGGCCAAGATACAGCTCTGATGTTGTTACTTGATGTGAAGACTATGTACATTGCTCAAGCAGATTATAAATTATATTTGTGAAAGACATTAACCTTAATGAAATGCACTCAGCTTATTAAAAGCAGCCTTTAGATATGAGACATGAGAAGAAATCACAAGCACATGCAGCATCAGCACGGGCCAGACTGCAAGGTTTTTTATGAAGATAATTATTGCCACGACCCTGACAGAAGATTAGTTTGGAAGAAAGAAGAAAGAAAAAAAAAAGAAGCCAATAAATGATTTACTATCCGACGCTTGAATGAATGTATCATGTTCCCATGAAATTACAATCATATCCATGTTATGATTAAAAAGACGCCACATACTTTATGAAAACTGTAAAAGTTGTGGATAATAATTTATTCAAACATCCTACTGAGGTTTCAGCACTTCATTGCACAAACAGGTTTCATAACTATTTTTGTTACCGTAATCTCAGTGTCAAGACATTGGCCGCCTACCAAGAAGCTGAGGCATATGTTGAGAGTTTTGACAAACAGAAAACACATCACTCAAAAAAAAAAAAAAAAAAAGCAAAAAACAAAACAACAAATCTCTACAGCTGATAGGTGACAAGCATCAATAACCCAAACAGCAGAACAGGAACGGTAAAACCTAAGGGACGGGTTTGGTTTTGTTAGGGTTGCACTCCGCTGTGCTTCTTGCTGTACTTGTCAGCAGAACACCATGCCAATACAAAACACTTCACTGCATTTGAGGTGTTTGGCAGAGATCCATCTATCTGCTTGCTTTTGGCAGCTCACTCTGATCTGCAGGGCCAACTGACTGATTGGACCAGCTCGAGCAAAGTCCTTCCCTCTGCTCCTCTGGGGGGTTCTGAAGAATTCCCTTGCCAAATAAATTCTCCAGCAAGCTTTACATCTGCCACAGGCTGACCTGTCTAGGAAGACCTGTTTCCGCTTACCTCTGGGGAGAAGTCAATAAACTTGAGCCAAGTCTCCAAGAAAGTGTATGAAATGTTATTTGGTCCACACCTCCAATGCCATTTTAATGTCACAACCGAAAGAAGTCAGAAAGTTACTAGAAATTGCAATAAAGTAGTTTAGCAAAGGAGATGTTATCTGCTACTTCACAGGTATGGGAGCTAGCAAATAATTAGAGAAGATCAAATGAAGCAAAGGTAATGTTAAAAAGAAAGTACACCCTTTTCTGGGTCAAGGCAAACCAGAACGACTTTAGAGAGATGCAATTGTTTCTGCAAGTGAAACAGTTGTGATGTTCTTCATTCAGTGGAGAGACTACTTAGTGGAAAACATTTAAGACAGTTGCCGAGTACTGGCAACTTACCCCGAATGTTCAGAAATTGCAAAACACCCTTGCAATTTTTCCCAGGATAAAAATTTATTTTTCAAAATAAAAACTGCAACATCGCAACAAGACGTCAGCTCAATGTTCTTTGGACAAATGAGGCAAAAGTAGAAATACTTATCGAAATCACCCAGATTTGCAAAGTTTGGAGGGTAACTAACAGCACATAAGCATACATCTTCATCCTACAACCATGAAAGGAGGGTGATTGGGTTTTATTTGATTTAATAAAACAATTTTGTTCAAAAGAGTATACAACAAACTAAACCTTAACTTTATCTAAATATCATTTAGCAAGAACATCCACAACCCATTATAACCCACTTTAATCTTCTGAATAATTAAGTATTTGGGAATGCAAATTAAAACCAGGGTAAACCGTGTGGCCAATGCTAAAACCTTCAAGCAGAAATTAGTGAGGATATTCCTATTATTCAAAGTAATAACCTCTAAAAGTTACATCTTAGCTAAATGTCTTGACCTATTCCAGAACATTTAACAATTAATTTGCAACACTAGTAAACTGTTCCACTTCAATGCAGCAACATAATCCTTTCTTTGCTCCCAGAACAAATGGTTGAGCAAATATTACTAATGTTTTGTGTATTCAGAAAACATATTTAGCTGTGTTTTGTTTTGTTTTTTAAACAATATAATTTACAGTGTTTTTCAACCTTGCTTAGCCGCACCTGATGTTTAAAAATCTAGTTGTCGCAGTGGAAATAAAGAGACGCAGATAAGTCACCGCGACAAATAAATGTCAAAACTTTGGTACAGCCTTCACATCAATCACCATTTCTGAGTCAAAGTGATAACAAAAGCATTCCTAATGACATCCTCATGAGTCATTATCAGCACATCATTAGGGTCATACCTGACTTTAAATAATCCTGGTTCAGCTTGGCTGAAAGGAGGAGCAAAGCGTAACTAATCATTTAATGAATATGTACGTCATAAAAAAGTGGCTTTCATTTTGCATCTTAGTGGATATTTCATTTTATTTCTCGTGACCTGAGTGCTGAGGTGAAGCTTAACCTAGCTTAGCTGTTTTCAAGTCAAACTGAAAGCATGTCTAAACCGCTGAGCTGTTTCCATGTTTGTACTCACGCCATATCTTTGTCTTAAGCTGCGTCAGTCTTAATTATATTTCTCTTATTGTCGGTTTCAACGTGCATCAAAGATATTCTTCAAGTCAACAACAAAGTAAGAGGGAAAACCTTCCATTTAAAAAAATATAAAAATTTTCCCTGAAACTTGTATGAAGGGATGATGGATGCCTGACACAAAAAACAACATGTGGGCAGGTTGTTTATGTACACCGCCATTCTTTGACAGCATGCCAATTAAGTGTTGGCAGGAAACTTTAGGCATACATTCTCAGCATGACTGCATTTTCAATCATTCAGCCACTCAACCATTTTTTTTGTGTGTGCGTGTGTTTCTCACAGTTCCTTTGCAGACCTTGTATTAGGACTTCTTTGTGTGCGTGTGTTCAGAATTTTGAAATGTCTTTAATTAGAAGAGATGAAACTTTAATTATCCCTATGGGGAAACTGGGTTTCTGCTGCAGAAACAAATGAAGCACAAGAATAGATCAGCTGTGGTCTATTCAGGTTAATACCGTCGGTGGATTCAGCTAAAGAACATATGGAGAACTAGTTCACAAATATGTTCACAATGGTAAAGCATTACAGATCCGTTGAATCTGTCATTTCAGTTTTTTACATTGCGATTCTGTCAGATTTTTCCAAATGTCTAACTTGCTACCCCCAGTTTAATCAAATACCTTTAAATAAACCCAGTGCAAGCAGCTACCTTGAAGGCCTCAGAAGTTTGTTAACAGAACAAAACAACATTTAAGATCTGTAATGAATATATTTAATGCTTTTTAAGGACACTGTGTAATTCCCACTGCAATAAACAGAACAGTCAAACTCCAGCTCAAAATCCAATTTGATTTTGTATCTGCTCCCAGTCCTGTTTGCAGCTCTTCATCAAGTTCAGCTGAATTTCTTAACTATTTATAAAACAGAAAGATTAGGAAGGATTTCTGCAGACGTGCAGCTCTGGTAGAGACAAACAACAATGAGTCGCTGCTGTATTGCAGCAAAAGGTGGCTTAACAATTCTCTTAGAGGGTCTGAATACAAATACGTTTTTATTTTTAAAGATGGGATACAGCATTTTGATTGATTTAAGACATACACTTTAAGAAAAAAAAAAAAAAAAAAAGCAGTCTATTGATATCCTCCATAAACGGCAGATAGAAGAATTCATGTCTAAAATGATCTCTCTATTGTATTCATAAAGGTAAGCAATTTATTTATTTATTTATTTTTCATGGTGACAAGCGATCACGCTTTAAGTTCCTGCATGGTGAGTGAAGAGCGTCCCAGATAAAGCTGTGAATAATTTATGAAACATTCTCAGTGCCTCTACATAATGACTTCAAATGGACATCAGCCAAGCGTTAAATGACAGGGATTAATCTACTTTAGAAATAATAGTCCTAATGGAATATTGAATCTTCTGGGACGTCGCCCAACTTGAGAGCCATCTGTGACACATTGCCTGTGACTTCAGTGCTCAGTGACCCCAAAACTCACTATTAAAAAAGTTTCACTGCCCAGAAGTTCACTGCTTTTCTTAAGGCTGTGCTGCGGCTCCCATTACAAGTGGGCAGTAGAGGCGTGACCCCGGGACAGAGTCGAGATTATAGAAAAAACAAAATAAAATAGTTGAGTCAGACAAAGTAGAAGAGGCCATTTTTCTTTAGAAATCATTTGATGAGTTCCTTTGTTTGTTTGTTTTTTTTTTCCTCAAAGTAACTTGGACATTTAAGTCCTATAACTACATTTGATACAAATATCTGATTACTTTCAGCTTTCAGACTTTCACCAGACATTAGAACTGGATTTGGTTTGCAGCAAAACTAGACTGACTCAAATCCTACAGGGTTTAGACAACTTAACTGTTAAATAAACATCTAAACCTGGTAAAAAAAAACAAAAAAAAAAACATCTAATGATCTTTTGACATGCAATTTTTCAGACTCTTCATGGGTGCAGATGGAATGTCTGCATAATGTATCACAATGTACTTATTATTGGGTCATTGCTGCAAAAGCGCAGCAGTAGTAATGCCTGTGCAACACTTATGCTTTTAGAGAATTTGATGGCTTGTCCAAAACAATCCGTGGCAGTTTGTCTTTCCGTACAGTACGCCATAGACAGACATGGGATTCTAGAGTACTGCCAAGATGGTGACAGATGGTGACATCACAGCAAAAAAAGAAAACATAAAATAATCTAACAGGCCGTAATGCACCTGAAAGCTGTTAATTCCAGACCTTTGATCCCAATAAGCCACAGGACTGGATGTTCTAAAAAATTGGCTTCATTTTGTCATGTTCAGACCCAAGTAACATTTTTACAACCTCATATATGGCAGGACAGGAGACAGTGAGCAGCAACTTAAAGTTTTATGTTTTTAAGGAAAAAAAAAATATTGGAAATTATTAACAATGACCAAGGACACGATACCTTCGGTATATTTCATCTGATAAAATTTCCATCTTCATATGCTGTTGAAAATTGATTTAAGTTCCTGACCTCATAGCTACAAAATTGAAGGTAAAAAGAGAGAAGAGATAATCTCAAATCTATGATCTCCTTTAACACCAGCACTTATCTTTATAAAACCATTTGAAAACCATATATTTCTGCCTATCCAGGCAAATGTAAAGACCATGGCTTACACTGGAGGCAAGTCAATGGAGTGAATGAATTGAATGAATGTCACATGAGCCTGGAGTAGGATTTCATCAATAGCTCTGGCTCATTCATCCAAAATCTTGCTCAGTGATGCAAATACTCCATCATTTGAACTCATTTATCCTGGCTTTAGGGTGTGCAATGAAGATAAATGTGATTGCGCTCCACCCACCCTCATACACAACTCTACCGCAAGGAAAGATTAGGGGAAAAAAAGGGTGAACGCATTCATTTTTTACTCACAATGACTTGTTGCTTTTTGCAGTACAAGACTGGTGACATTTCATTTTACAGCCTTCCAGGCACTTTCTCCGACTTTGAGATTTTTCTTATTCATTCTTTATTGGGGAAAATCCGACATTTTCCAAATGATGAGAACCTGCAATCCAGAGTTCAAACATATACATTCAGACAAAGCAGCTGCCACTCTGGGAAAAAAACAACAAAAAAAACAAGCATCTGCTTTAGAAATAATAAGTCCTGCTTCATTTATTGTTGATCTTTGTTTTGCTTGCTATTATTTGTGTTCTCTTATAGTTAGTGTTTTTTTTTAACATTACTGGATTGTTTTCAAAAGGTCATTTAGTTTAGGATAATACCATCATGGAAAAATATGTTTGCCAGCAAAAAGAAAAAAAATGTTTAAAACAATGTGGAACGTGAAAACAGAAAGACGTCAGCATCATCTGGCCTGGCTAACAAAAGCATGAATCACCTTTTCAAAATCATTAAAAGGTAATCACTTTGGACAAGTTTAAATGATCAAAATATTGTGCTAAGCTTTACTGAAGGTAGTTGTCCTCTGTGTCTGCAGCAACTGAAAGATCTTTAAATGTCTTTGGAATTAAAATTCTGGCACTATTAGGTCTCTTAAAACCTAATTGAAAATGTCATGGATGTTGTGTTCAGACAAAAAGAAGGAGTGCAACTGAATACAAACTTCTTTCTAGATGTTTGAACGGTGAATGTCCCAGAGACGTCTACCCAAGGTTCGACTGATAAATTGCAAATAAAAAAGACACTAAGAAAAGAAAAGTTCTCAGACTCTATGGTCCTCAGAGAGTTCAGCTTTAAATAAACAGGATAAACATCTGAAAATGCAGAGGACAATTAAAAAAAAAAAAAAAACTACTACTAATAGACAGCCTCAAGGTAGCACTTCATTTAAAAATCATATACGAGTCACAGTGGAAGTTGCTCCTTGAGCTTCAGAAACCACTTAGAAAATTTAAGTAAAAAGCAGTTCTCACTAAATACATCGATTACATTTTATTTTTCTTTCTACATTTTGTTTTTCACACAGATTTCTTAATGTGATAGCTTAATGTGTTTGAGGGTTATTGAAGCAATTTTCTACTAGCTAACATTAACAGGTGCTGCTATCCTTACAAACAAAAACTACAATTTATGGCTTCAGAGCATTTTTTCTAAGTCTGGTCTGCACACAGTTGTACAGAACAGCCTTTTAAATATTTGCAGAGGCCCAATTATCTTTGGTTTTTGAATAAATTTGCTGACATGCTAAGCTTATGTTAGCTTCTTCTCTGTTACATCTGCAGGAGATAGACATGTACTGAAGACTGCATGTGTCAAGTTAGGTATATCTCCAGAAACAAATGATAAAGCATTCCAGCTGATGTGTTGGAGCTGCATATTAATGGTGTCCTGTAGATACTGTGGTTGGGATACAATATCAATCACTGTCAAGAAGATAGATAAGG
Source organism: Poeciliopsis retropinna (assembly GCA_010277075.1). Classification (NCBI taxonomy): domain Eukaryota; kingdom Metazoa; phylum Chordata; class Actinopteri; order Cyprinodontiformes; family Poeciliidae; genus Poeciliopsis; species Poeciliopsis retropinna. Next base: position 3,496,114 of record VMRM01000029.1, on the reverse strand, counting down.
GAGAGAGCCGCATCGGACTGGGACAAATACAGAACCTTAAATAAAGGGAACCAGTATGGGAGATGAAATATCTTCTAAAATTTATGACTTTGTTTGAACATCATCAAACACAAGCCCCTATGCAATCAGTGTCACCTGTCTACTTTGATGCCCTATATGTAGTCTTGATTTAATAATCTTGATTTAATAATCAGTCTTGATTTGATTTAATAAAGTAGTGCCTTCCATAAGTAGTGCCTGAAATTCAAAGAGAGGACATATGTTTGGATAAAAATAATTATCCTGCTGTGGATTTTTATACACAATCAGTTCTTAGGTTTGAAGACAATGGTCCATAAAAAGCAAAAATATCCCAGGATTAGCAGTTTTCTATTCACAAGTGCTTTGTCAAAGTACAAGATTTTACAATTTAGCGACAGATTGGAAAAATGTCTGGTTTAATCCATTTTTAATTTAGCTGAGAAATACCAAAGTTGGGTGAGACTTTTAGATATATAACATAAAAAATCATAGAAAAAGTCCAAACTGAGAAACAATCTTATATCACAGCCTACCTACGTATTACTGCTGACCGTACCTATGCATTTATGATCATGTAATACACATCTTTTTGTTTTCTTCTGGTCTCTCAACTGGCTTTTTTAACTCTTCAAACAAGAGATTTCAATCTTGGTTGTTTTAGATGAAAAACGTTTTCATCAGGAATGTTTAGCCGACATATCAGGAGCAATTGCGTGACGCCGCCACGTGAACTTAGACTGAAATCTTTAGCAAAGTGTTTTAAGCATTTCGGTGGGCAAATGAGGAGTTATTCCAGGAAGGTGTGTGTACCTGATAAAGTGGCCGGCGAGTGTAGATTGCAGACATTATGTTAAAGCAAAAAACGTTAACAGATCATAAGATAAACCAAGTCTTATCAGTTCTGAGACGCTTATTGAATCCTGTTCACAAGAAAAAAACAAACAAAAAGATATGGAGGAAAATCTGCTCTTCCCATTTCCGACAGTGTTTGCTTCGTTTATGATCACTTGATCGTAAACAACATATGGATTTACCGATAAGGATTTCCACTTAGAAAAAAATATAAATAAATAAATATAAAAAAAAACCAGGCAGAAAAACAAACAAAAAAACATGGAATGAGAAGGCAGGAAATTAAATAGAAAGCTTGCATGCAGCAGGGAGGATCTGTGGAGATAAGATACTGAGCAAGCTGTACTCCGAAGCTACTGCTGCGATTTGCTGTGGTATTAATTTTGATATTACTGTCTGTTTAGCTCTGCAACATGTATGCGTGACTCGCAAAGGTAAGAAACAAACGTCTGAGTTGAGCTAACCTGACCCGGAGACGTTCCTTTCTCTGAGATGAAATAAAACACTCGAAGAAAACATTCTGTCTGCATCAGCACATCAAGGCATCTGCTGTGGGGCTCGTCTGACAGCCGTCACAAACTCTGACTATGAATGGCACCGTGGTGACCGGGGAGTCGTTGCAGCGTGGGCACATGAAGCCTGCTCCTTCATTTTGGCTTGTGCACACAAACACACACACACACACACGACCTCAAGCCTACACGCCTTCCAACGTGTCTGAACTTCACAGCTGATTCAAGCCGGGCTTTGTGACGTCTGATTTGATCACTACGGAGAGCTGCCAGCAGTGTTTGAGTTGGAAAGTTGCAGTTCTGACACCGCACTGTTGGAACGGCACAACATAAAAACACAAAACACCTACTCATCCTTCCATATGGCCTCAGATTTGTTTTATTTATTTTTTTCCAGGCACAGTGAATGGAGTCACTCGGACAGTGCGTCTCAGTATGGTGACTGGTGATTACACAGATAAAAGGGCAAGGCACATCCAAAGCGGCGCTACCAGAGAGAGGAAATAACATCCAGTGTTGTTTTGCAGCAGCATCAGCTGTGATGGATGGCGACAAGGGTGTTAAATTCCAACACAGAGGTCAGGGTTATCATAGATTTGGAAAAAAAACAAAAAGAAAAAAAAAAAACAGTCCTTGTGTGTTTGGTTTGATATGCTGGACCTCATATAAAGAAAAGAAAATGTCTTCTCTCATGATTTCCAATGCCTAGGAAAGAATGTGACTTTACTAGTACAACATGACTTTGTAAAGACTAGTTAGTCACACTAACAACTAGTTTTGGTTTCACAATTGTAAGATCTGGTGGAAGATTATTGCAATCTCTTATGGAAACGTTCAAGATAGAAACAGCTTGAAGGAACATATCAGTCACAGAAGACAGTAACTATGCAGAGTAGCATTTTCTACAGCTTTGTAAAGGAAAACTAAAATACTGTTCACTGCTTCAGCATGAGAGGGATCTGATTGTTGAAAAAATAAATAGTTAGTAGAAGGTTGCACAATAATTTGAATAATTTTCAAAGCTGAAAATAGACCTTCAGGCTTGTACTTTAGTTCTCCATCAAGGTGAAAAAAATACAGTTCCAAATACCACAAACTAAACTGGACAATAAACACATTAGTGGAATTTTAAGTATTGTTCTGTGCTTATTTCATTAATTCAGAAGGGATTTATTATTATTATTATTCACTATACCCCTCAATGATGTCGGCCTTTCATGCTGAACTCAGAAATCTCCTGTTTTGTTTTACATTTATTTTTTTTTTGTTTTGTTTTGGCTTTTACCTTCAGAAAAAGTTTCTTGTCACAATCATGAGAATCGGCACCGAGGCTCCTTTCTCTCAGTGATTGAGTTACATTGTTGTTTGGCCCAGGGAACAGCAGCATCTGCAAAGCCGAACTAATCAATGTTTAAAATAGGGCGCTTGTAAGTTGCTTGTATCAGCAAACTAATGCCTCAACACTTTTCTAATCAGATCGTTTGCATTCGACACCCGGATAATTCCCGTGCTCTGATTACAGCTACGTTTGTCGCGGTAATTTCAGGATTTTCTTCTTTAAACTGTTTGCCGAAAGCAAAACCCGTGGGCCTTTTTTTTTTTTTTTTTTCTTGAAGCACATGTTCCATTATCTTTATTGAAGGGCAGTCATCCCTCTCTTGAGGCTCCTCGAGTTCATGGAGCCAAGTCTGGTGTACAATTACGATCCTCCCAACGAACGCTAACTCGCAATGATGGAAACTGCTGACAAGAGCTGAAGGAAAGGGACGAATGCACCGGCGTGACGGAAGCTCACTGCATAGGTTGGTCGTCAATGACAGATAAGTCCATTTAATTAACCTCAACACACAGCTGTATATGCTCGCTGATAAAGCGGAGGAACTGATAGCAGCTGATGACTTTCAGAAAAAAGCCACTAATCTGACAAAAAAAAGTGTCTGGTGAAAGTTATATTATCAGTGAGGGTATTGTCACATTTAAAAAGAAACATTTCATCAGCAAAATTACTTCATGTGGCACTGAATCTTTGAAAATGAAAGAAAAGGGAGTTCTTGCAATAAATGACATTTCCGTAAATCAACCATTTGTTTTCCATTTGACTCAGTTATAGCATATCCGCTTATTTACTCAGGATCACATGGATTCTCTGGAAATGTCATAAGATAACAAAATATTAAGTTAAAAATCATGGAGCCAGTAGAAAATCACTAATCCCAATCATAACTACACAGCAAAGGTCAACAGTTTACAAAATATTCACATTCTCCTTTTCTGTATTACTGCATTGACAAAGTATCCATTGTCAGCAACGCTAATACAATCAAGAAGGGTCACGCTGGGAAATAATGACCTTTGCTTTATGAGCCACCTTATGCCAAACCTAAAAATATAAAAACAGTGAATACCTATTTGGCCTTTCCAGTGAGGAAGGGTCACTGTCATGGTCAGAAAAAGCTAAAAAAAAATTTTTACACAGAAAAACCATTAAAACTTTATTTTCACAATGACACGTGGTGGTGGCCTCATTATGCATCTTTGCCCTCATGCAAAGACGAATTAGCCATTTCAATTTATTGACATGCAAATAATGGGTTTGCAGATTAAGAAACCCTAAGGTAAAGTGGAAAAAAATATTTGAAAAGGAAAGAAAATTTCATGATTTATTTATTTTTTGGCAAATTTCAAAAGGCAATGAGGCAGGAGGGTTGACCTCTGACAAGTTAAGTGCCAACATAACAGTGGGGTTAACCTTTCATTTAATGCCGAAAACTCAAGAGTTTGTTTGAAATGAAAATAAGGCAACAAAGGGTTGGCAGAAAAAAATTTCAGGTTAATCACAGGCTTTTCAATGAGGCTTCTTTGCAACCAAAGTTTTTCCTTATCCAAACATTACACGGGTAAGGAATTTGCAACCAAGCTCTTTAGAAATCCCTTGGAAAAACACGGATAAACGGATTTACTGGTGCTGGCACGAGATGTCAACCTGAAGCACGGCGCATTCTATCTTCCACGTCGTAATCTTATAAAACACGCCTGGACAGAGGGGCCGTTACAGCCGTGCTAATTCAAAATCAATGCGCCGGTCGATGCAAACACAAACCCCTGGCTTCTGTAACAATGGCGGCGTTATATTTCCACATTGAGTGGTACGAGGAGGCTGTGACCAAGAGGACCGTAAAACTCCTGATGCAGCACTTCGCCTACCTCCTCCCTCATTTGCACAACGGAACATGCTTATCGCTGCACCTTGGGTGGTGAAGCAGCTGCCAAAATAGCCGCCACTCAAGTTGTAAAAAGACGATGTGATTGAAATGACAGGAGAAGAACAGCCTTTTAGAGAGTGCATGGGAAGCATTAACCTGGCTTTCAGTGTTCTGCAAAGGGCCCTTTAGCCCCATGTCAACCTCCACACAGCTGAGTTCCAGTGATGTTTATTGCTCTAAAATGACAACATCATTGCATTCGCTCCCATAGACACATGCAGATAACATAATGAAACAGAAATGAGTGGTAAAACCTCCCCATAAGCCCTTCCTTTAACTTTGATGACATCCATTTGAAGTTTCGCCTCAATGACACTACATAGCATCGAGTAAAAAAAAAAAAATGTCCTGCCATTAATATTTATGGAAATTGCTTCCTGTCGGGCAAGGATTATTGTCCTCATTTAAATCCTACTTATGTCAGCCCTCTAAGACACAAACCGAACACATGTGGGTATAAAAGTCGATTGCCGGAGTTCTATAATTTTGTTTTATTAATTTATTCCAGCATAAAGAAACAAAGAAGATCCCCTTGGGGGAGTTCGTTTGTTCCTGCATCAAGCTTGGATGGACTCACTGGGTGACACGAGCAGCATCACAACTGAACTTGCTGAAAACAGCACTGGGTGAACAATGTGAATGTAGGGGAGATAAAACTCTCTCCGCCTTTGGATATCCAGGCAGAACAGAAGCAGCCCTTTATTTAAATTCACCCACTGAAACGACCAAGAGACTTCTGGCATTGCAAAAAGATAAAAAACATGCAAGCAGGCCTGTTAGTCACGTTCGCCCATGCGCAGGCTTTTGTGAAATAAGTTGGGCCTCCATCTCAATGGGGATCTCTAAAGCTTCAGACTGTTTTGATTGTTCATGCTAGTAGCTTTGCTTCGGGAACCTTGATCTCTGTCCAGTTGATTCATAATTTCTTCCAATGTGAAATGGCTTCACAGCCTTTATACTAGATCAATGTGCACAGCCTTTCAAAACTTCAAGGGTTTTGTGATGTAGAGATGATGAGAGTATGATTAAAAAAGGGGTGGAAATTTTAAAAAATGACACACAAAACTGATTGCTGGAGCGTCCACAACCTTAGGTATTAGTCAGTTTTGTGCCCCCAACACCTTTTGGTGTCAAAAGCTAAAGATATTAGTGTGAGTCCAATATATGTCAAAATCAACAAGATAATCGCTTCAGCAAATAATTAAAGCCTTGGAAATCAGAGTTCAGAACCAAATCTGACAATAAATCTGTCATTTTAAGAATACTGTTGACAACAGAGGTCCTTACAAACAGACAGACTAAATATTTGGGGAAATTGCCAAGCTACAGACTCCTTAAGATGAATTAGTGTTTGTGAATCAAAAGTTCTGAAATTAATAACTTGAAGGGTTCTCACACATTGATTAACCCCTTCACACTTTAGAGGTTTTATAATGGCTTAATTTTTAAGTCTGTATTTTAACAGTGGTGGGCAAACCCTTGAGATCTATACAAAAGGAGGAGCATATGTCATCTGTCAGCCATGGGACACAGTGTTCATGAGTTGGATCAGCAATCCTAGCCTCTAGGAATCAATCACTTTAAGCATTTTATAAAGTTCAAAAACAGGACAAATTCACTTATTGTACCAGACTAAAATCAAATGCATCTCTGATGATGATGTGTTTGGGAAGTGACTCACTTTAATATCCAGCCTCAAATAGCCCTCGCAGGCTACTCAGTTATGCAGCCTGTCACTGTCAGGCAAACACACACAGTTATGGCTGGCTTGTCTCCGCTTCTGGAGGAAGGAAAGAAAGGCAGCGCTGCAGCGCGAGTGACCATCTTCCAGGAGACTGGATTTATGTCCTTTTCTCTTGGAGTTTTTCAGAGGCAGAATTCATTATTCATCTAACTTTTGGATTTACATTTTTGCTTCTAAATTATTTACCTAAGATACTCTTGTATTTCTGCATTTCAATTTAAAAATGTAAACTTATATTAAAGTGTTTTTAATCACATTAAAAAGTACCAAGCAGCCATTTTGGAACACCAACAATGAGCATAACCATAGCAACACAGCAAAAATACCACAGAAAGGAAGTCTGAAAAGCAGCCATTAAGGGACGATAGAAAGTTTGAGCAGATGAGCATGTTGTGGTGCTGAATTACATAAAACCTCACCATTTTCTAATTTATCCAACAAGATTATCGCCGTCTCGATTGGTCCTCTGTTTACGCAACAGTTTGTGATGATAACTGATGAAATCTCTCATTTCCATCTTTGATTGTGTCAAAAGTAAATAAAAATAAAAAATAAAAAAAGAACTGGCACTGCTGGAGCAGCAGTGTCTGGTAAGCATGTTCTCAGAAGTAGCACACAGATTGTAATCTGACATACTGGACGCACAATAATAGTATACACAATGGTATTTTCATATTTTTCCTTCCACTTATCTTTAATTCATTGATACAAAGTTTTGAAGAGCTTACTTCTTTGACAGCAACCTTTGTTGCCTTGCCGTTCTTTGTGAAGTAATCTTGGATCACCTTATTATGTCGGCTATAATATGGTTGCTTCAAGAGATACAAACAATTTCCAACAAGTTTTTTTTTTTTAATAATTACAAAAAGTTTTACTTTTTGGACTAAAATACTGAAAAAAGTAAATTTTTTATAATATTCTCATTCAGATTGATTTAAAGGTGTTAAATTGGAAACCATCGTGATTCCTGTTGCTTTTTACGCTTTATCGATCCGTCTCACAGGGCTAATAGCAGAAGTTCAAACAGGTGTGAAGCACTTCTGGTTTGCTTTCAGTTTAAAGTGACTATGATGGCTCTAAATTCCTCTGAGTTCACATCACTGACAACCTCTGCCGGTCTGCCAGCACCTTTCCAAGAACAAATGAGCTGTTTATTGCCTTATCGATTACCTCTTGTTCTCACGCACCCTGTTCCACGGGCTTCATTACCATATTAAAATGCGCGCGGCTCTGCCGAGAGCATTTCATCTTGGCCACGATTATCTCTGGCAGTTACAGTCCCAATCAAAATAGGATTTGCATGTGCAGCAAGGGAGTCTGTGATGTGCGCTGCAGCTGTGCCGGTTCCAATTAAGAGGGAGTTGTTGTTCTATCCATATTTCATCCAGCGAAGCATTGATTTCCTGCCAATGCTGTTTTCAGGACACCTAATTGATGGAGTCATCACTTTTATGAATTAAATGCTAACATCAGAGGCCTTTGTCTGTCATTTTGCATGGTTGACTGAGCCCGGTTGTACGGGGGATTAATCTTTGAGGTTAAAACGGGACAATGTCACTTTCAAGTGAAAGAAAAACACTCCATTCACTACGCTCCAGGTTGCATTGATGCCGGCTTTCTCATATGGCTGCTAAATTTAGCTTATCTTTGCAAAACAGTTGACATTTTGAAGTGATTACGTCACCAAACTTGACGATTTGATGCCGTCGTCTAGAAACTAGTGATCTGACTTAATGATTATTCAAAGAATATTCCATTTTCTTGTCGTAATTTGACTATTTTATACTGCAGAACCCCCCCGCTGGGCTCCCCTTACAGGGCATTTAACATCTACTTCTATTTTACATTTAGCCATTGTACTGAATAGCTAAATGAGACATTCAGGAGATTTGCTCTGAGGCAATTTTTGATTTTAAGGCACAGCAGACACATCAGCAAATCCCCAGCCAAGAAGGTACAGCAAGTTCCCCATACGCCGAATGGAATAATCAATGTTTTCAATCAGAGGGCACCTTATCAAAGTTTTAGCACTCCCAAATAGTGTGTCATGCTCGATGAAAGATCTGGAAACGGCGCTCACCTGGGCCTGTCGGATTTCACATGAAAATTTCTTTTGCTCCTTATTTCCTCGTGAACGCTGCGACCAGAGCTCATTTGGAGCCGTGTTTTAATTCCCATTCATTGATGTGGGAAGCTGTCAGCCGGCTGTCGTGGCTTTGCGGCTTTATATAGAACATTCCTAGGCCCGATACAGAGGCTGTGATGTTCTTAAAAACACTACACTGTGCTTATTACGAGCTGATTAAAGGTGGCAGTGAGGACATATAATGAAGTGAGGCGGGAGAAAGCTGTTTACAAAACAGTTGAGGTTGATTTATCTGAAGGTGACGCTTAAAGCCTTGAACATCCTTCCTGACTGATTTAGATACAGCTTTTGGGATGGTTGTCACACCTGGCATTTAATTTAGACATTATAGACTTAAATCTAAAATGAAACATGGATTTATTGTCTATTTAGACTACCAAAAACTTAGGGTAGTAAATATTGAGATTCTCCAGAGTCGGATGGAACATTTCTGGTATGCTCATAAGCCATGTCCGCAAACAAAACAATAGATGACAAAGTGGCTTTTGTCGACTGGTTTGTGCTATAAAAAGCAATCTGATGGGATGTTAGAAACATCTATTGTTGAGTACAAGATATGATGGATGGAGTTGGTTTATTATGGAAGCTATTAAAGCCTAAAATAGCATCTCATTGCAAAACATGTTGCAGGCAGATGTCCCCAAACAATGTCGCCGTCCACTCTCCACTTTTTTAAAGTGATATTTTTCAGAATTAAACATTTAAAACTGAATGGGACTGCACTTTACAATAATCTAATTGGTTGGAAAATCTAATAGTTAGAAACAATCAATATATTTGTTGAGCTCGTATTTATTCTATTTCTTTAATAATTTAGCAACAAGCTTTTTTTTTATTATTATTATATTATTAGTGATAAACCCTGCAAATTTTAATCTAGTCCCACCACTAAGTTTGAATAAATACCCTGTTGAAAGCCCAGTGATGATAATTTTTTTTAAATTTTATTTTAAGGACATTGCTTGTCCAAACAGCTTGTAAGACTCCTAGCTGTTGCTCTTTGCTGGATGCCTCTAAAAGTGAGAACAACTCCTCATCTGTTCACTTTTGTCACAAGTCTAGTTTAGAAGTTTTTAATTACTGCTTTGAATGTTGATGTGCTAAAGTTCAGAGAGGCCGCTTGTTCTAGAGTACCAAAAAAAATACTTCCACATTGGTTTAAAAGCAGCAGCTGTCAGTGAAGGTTTTGTTATAGAAAGTCCAGTGAATGTTTGACCTCAACAGCTTTCATATCGGGCTATTCCATGCAGACTGAGAGATGTGTGTGTGTGTGTGTGTGTGTGTGTGTGTGTGGGGGTGTGTGTGTGTGTGTGGGTTGGGGGGAGCAGTCAGCGGGAGAGGCCGCATTTGTCAGAAAAGACAGCTGATGAAGCTTCTTCAGTGTAGCTCCTAATGAGAGTCCCCGCAGGCGCTCAGCCTCTGGCAACGCTTCAAGGTGACTCGATCCATCCCCCCCAAAAAAAAGCCAACATGAGGACCACTTTTAAAAACCAGGGTGCGAGAACCCCCCCGATATAACACAGACGAAGGGCTAAATTGTGAGAAAAAAAAAAAGATAATTTGACTAAATTTACAGGATTTTTGGAACGCTCACTCGTGGTCGAGATGTCAAATTAGGAGCGTTTGAAATCCTGGCTGCCTCTAAGATGTGGACATGGGAAATAATTAAGACGTCTTGCACACAACATCTGTGAGAGTTGGGAACAGAAACTGCAAAATGGACATTAAAAAATGATGCTCCCACAGACACGCACAAGCAAAGTCACAAAAGCAATCGTCTGACATGAAAACTTTATTAAGGACACGGAGATATCCAGCTGGAAATAGAAGTGTCTGACATTTAAACTTCAGCAAACTAAGTTCTCTCCCCCCCAACATGTTGATCTTTAAAACAAGCCCGAAATACCTTGATAAATTAGTAAGCAGAGCATCTAAACCACAATACTTCTGTCATTCCAGAAACTATCGAACAAGACTTAACTAACAGGGAGGAATATTGAGGACATTTCTGCGAGGCTGAATATAAATATTGCAAATGTTTCCAGACTTTATTTCTTAACCTTTTCACATTTTGTCCCCTTACAACCATCAACTTCAACTCAATTGGTTTGAGTTACAGATTCGATGCAAAATGAGCTAATTTAAAAAGTTGAAGGACAATTAGTACATTTGCAAGTTACTTTACTAAAAAAATATATCTATATAGCACCTTTATATACATTAAAGTCATAAAGACAGACCAGAAGGAATAGGATGCGGTTATAAAAGCAAATCAGTTCAAATGATCCAAAAAATCTCATCATATTCTAATATAAAATTAGCTACTTTTTTAGCTTACAGATTGGGCTTTGATGATGATGACGATGATTAATTATTATTATTATTATTATTATTATTTTGTAATGCTGCAAAAACAAGTGGAGTTTAGCAATGGAAGCGAAACCGTTCTCAAGCAAGGATTCATTTTATAACTGGAGTAATTTGACTGGAAGGAAAAAAAAAAACAAAAGTTGGAGTTATTGCTTTTCTGGCACCCTGATGATACACAGTACAGCTAAACAACCTCATGGAATCTCTCATAGTTTATAATTAGCATGCATGTAAGGCCTCCAAGCTACTGATTTGACCTAAATATGGTAAAAACCTAGATATCCAAAGTTCTCACATGTAACCGACAGTACAAGACTATTATTGTGTATTATTATTATATTAGAGATCCTTCAGTTTCCCTGCATTGACACTTCCTTTGGGGTAATTACAGCGTGTTCCACCCTCCAGCAGCTGGGCAGGAGTGAATCTACAAAGCCAGGCTTCTTTTCAAAAACAAACAGTTGGTCATGTAACTTTTTCAGTGCTACTGTCCAGACTTCAATCTGCTTACAATAGCCGTCTGCCTCCTGTTTAAATAACTGTCAGCCTTTACTGCCAGGTTCTATTCAAAAGCAAGGTTTGTTTCTAAACTCGGGTAAAATTATAACCATCTGCTTTATACTACACTTGTGAAATGTCACATGGAATTTATAGTTTCAAGACTGAAATTCAAAACAGTGGCGAATATGCAACAGAGTTTCAGGGAGAATGTCATTCTAAAGTTATTTATTTCTAGCATGCAGAACATATTTTGAAGGTTATTGTTCATAGCTGATAAAATATAGATAAATGCATACAAACACACCATTTATATGGATATACAATGTAGATTTCTTTTTTACAGCCTGTACCATTTGGCCTTAACTGAAGAACTATGAGGTATTAGAATTTTAAAAAGCATGTGTGAGTGATTCAACATTTAAGTCGACTTTTAATGGAGAGAAATGTAAATGCATGGTAATAAAACATGACATTCAACGTGATTCCAAAGATCAAATCCATGTTCTGTTCTCTGTAAATATGCACAGTGGTCATACTTGATATTTTTAGAGTGGGCCCGCCACTGCAAATGGTAAATTTAAAGAAAAAGGTCTGACAATCGGCTGATCGTTTTGCATGTCTTCCCCACTGCAGTCCAAAAATAGCTTTACTTTGCAGGCGAGTCGGAATTATCCTTTTATTGAGTTTGTACATTTGTTTTGCGTTTCTGTTACACATCACCAATAACAATGGATGTTTTCTCTGCTAATCTGCCTTGACCATTCAGACCTTCATAAAAATAACACAAACCTAATTAAAAAAAAAAAAACTGGTCGACGCTGAACATCTGATTTATTTATTTTTTTCTTATTATTTTAGAACAGTCCCTATAGAATATTCTAAAACCAAATTGACTAATTCAGACCCGTGACTGCCTTCTTACATTAGACATTTACGCAAGTGTGAGATTTAATTTGCGTGGATCCTCATTTGATTTAGAAGTGAATGAATTGCTCTTTGGTTTTAGTCAATGTTTTCGCCACTCGAACGGAACAAGAACGCCACTGAGATCAGTAATGTGTGAAACACGACTACTTTGTTTTTCATGTACTCTCTCCGTATAACGCACTTTTATCTAATGCGATCAAAGCTTCTTTAAAGTGCGACTGTCTTTTTATAGCAAGCGAAAACAGGCCTCTGCTGCTGCTCGTTCTTGTAGAACTAATAAGAAACAATGAAGACTCGCTCCACTGCACATTGGTCTGTACATTTCCTCCAAAAAAGCCAAGACTCTCATTGTTAGTATCTGTAGTTCTTTCAGGGTACACTGATAGTTGCTTTATCGCCAAACTCAGGTACTACGAAGAGACAAACGAGGTGCAAACTTGTTCTGGTTTCTGATAACTAGTTAAGAACATTTAATGGCATTCATATAATCCCAAATGCACCTCATTAGTAGACTACATGATAAAGAAACTAGGTCCCGAGGCGCTGGTAACCACTGCTGCAGAAGTCATTTTCAGAGTCCTCTGGCTGCTCCGTTGGAGGTTCTAAGCCTTTAGGCGAGAGCAGCTGTGGCTGAGAATTTATAGTTATTTAGTATGGATTTAGGCCAAGCATGGTGCACACTGCGGTGTTTTAGTGGCAGCAATCAATCAACAGGATCAAATCACACAACTGTGCCAGAATTTATCAGAAAAAATAAAAATGACAAAACACAGTCTGCCTTTTAAATCCAGATGGAATATACATTTAAAAAAAACTCAAAGTTGTTGAATGTGCAAACACGAACATCGTCGTCAAATTATTTAAGAGATTTGCTATACTATATAGTGTGGAAGAAGTTAAAAATCATCATCCTTCTGCTCCCATGTTTAAAATGTAGTATGTGGTGGTTGTTTGTGGTTATATGCTATATTTTCTCGTTCCATTAGCTTTACAAACTTGCTCTTGTATCCTTTGCAGCTGCAATCGCCGCAGCTTTCATAGACCTGCTTCACCAGACGTGCAAAACTAACACAAAATCAATTGATCCAATCTCACCCTACGATGCTGTCAGCATCGAAGGACTTTGATTTGCACTGCTTTGAACTGCCTTGTTGCTGAAATGTGCTACGAAAATAAAATTCATTGATTTGCATCAGCATGTCTGAAATTGATGCCTTGATCTACTTTTTGAATAAGTTAGCTATAATAATTACCCAACTGCTTGAACGCACTCATCCTTACCACAGAGTATTGGAATTTATCCCAACACAGCAAACTGATCTTTAAATATGCTAAAAAAAAAAAATTAAATATGTCACATTTCATTGGATTCCACACTCTTGATCCCAATACACAAAAATGACAATTAAATACATAAGACTCAATGTTCCCCTTAATTTCTTCACAGAATTTCAATATGCCAACACATATGGAAAGATAAAGTGTTAGCAGCTTTAGCGCTTAGCCCTTATGAATACTTTTTCTTCATGTGTGATAATGGAATTCATGTTATCTGGATGTAGCCTCCACTGATTAATGATCAGGAGATATTGCTACTCAAAGGTCAATGCTGATGACTTTTCCCCTAAGCATAGTGTTAATACACACCTGTATGCTTCACACCATCAACCTGCCAAGACACCTGTTACTTTAGTGATGGTTATTTTTGGTGATGAAAAGCTAATTAAGATAATTTTAGCAATATTTTCTGCTTCTTTCCCTTTAGTTTTGACTTAACTTGTGTTCAATTAATTAAAGACAAATTCTACACTGCCTGTGCTTTATTACACTTGAGATTTAAGGTTTTTCAATTTCTTTTTCCCCATGAAAAATGTATTACAGCCTGTGTGGAAAACAATTTGTTACAATAACTATACACTACTATGATGCATTTACACTTTCTTTTACTTCTCCAGTCCATTCTTTCAGCACTCCATTGTACTTCCAGTTCCAAAGGTTTTCAGATAACCTCCCTGTCTCATCTCACACAATGCCGAATCGTACACACACACTTAAATGGCCAAAATCGAGGACATGCCTCACTAAGTTATAGATATGATTCATGAAAACAGTCAAAGCACATTTTCCTGGCTCCCTCTGCATCCCCCCTCTGAGGGCACTGGTGAATGATGATCGGCTTCAATCTATAATAGGTTTTCACGGCTCCCTTGGATCAAAGTGGTTTCTGCCAAGATGACAACATCGTCCGCGGGGCGTCCATGGTCATTCACTAGTTTGATGAACAAGAAAACCGTATCACACAAATGCCACAGCTGTCTACACTGCCAAATGTGAACCCAATTGAAGCCTCCAGGGTACCGGATTTGCATGTTTTATTTTATTTTTTTCTATGGCACCCTGCTTTCTGTGTGTATTATTACTTACAGGGTAACATCAGGGTTGCTCATTATAACTGGAGTTTTGTTTAATTGTTGCAGCTTGGAATCAAATACCTTGTTTAATGGCATTTAGTGAGGAAGCCAACAAGGGACTGGTCGACTTAGAAAAAGGTTTTATTTTGCAAAAAATACCAAAAGAAGTGTGAACATTTTTAAACATGGGCACAAATTTGTTATCTTGGCTTCTTAAATTAAAATCTGACTTACTGACGAAAGCAGGCTAATTAGAGTCTAGCATAACGTTGACACTCACCAGCAGTTCATACAAAAGTTACAGCTGAAGTTTTTATAAACTGATGCTCTTAGAAGTCGCCAGCTGTTGATAATCACAAGCTATGCAAACTAAAGTCAACATGACAGAAGCAACAAGCTGTGAGACGGCAGCAGCCGCCGTTCAGTAAATATTTCAAAAGCCCCAAAATTGGAAATGTTAAAATCAGACCCAAGCATTCTCAAAAATACAAACAGAAAGTTAAAGCTGGGTGTCAATCCTCAACAAGATGATATGGAAAAACATCTTTAATGTTTAAGAGCAGCTGCTTGGTTGTTAGGTTTTATATTTTTGAAGCCTCGCATAAACACACAAACTAACAACACACAGAACATACAACCATCATTTGAAAACCCTTCATGCTCGCACACAAAAGTTGCTAATAGCTAATTCTTGGCTATCCTAATTCATCTCAATGTGACAGAAGAAAGAAGAAACTAGGGGGGATTTTATTTTTCAGCCAATAGACCTTCAGCTTCAAATCGGACAAAAGCTGGTAGGCTCTGAGGCAGTCTGGATAAGGATTTTATGCCTACTTCAAAGGAAAATCTGAGACCTTGTGAAGATAAAGGAGAGAAATACCTCACAATCACTCACCTCATCTCAACTCGGTTGAGCTACATTTTGCTTACGGAGAATTAAATGAAAGGCAGGATGAGCCACAAACCAACATCTGAAGACATCTACTCTTAAGGCTTGGCAAATGAGGGAACCAATTTGTAGTTCCCGTTCTTTATGGGTACACATTTACTCCAATCTGAATGCAACGGAGTCTTTGAAGTTTGCACCAAACTGCGTCTGAAGACCCATGGACCTCATCTGAAGATCAACAATAAGCAATTCAGCAAAGTCCACAAAGCATCTTTGATCTGGTTTTGAAGAGAAAGCGCAGCGAATAAAAGGTAATTCCTCAAAATAAAAAGTACAAGATGGAACCAGTAAAATAAAAAACCTCCGCCAAAAATCCCCAAAAGACAGTAAACATCTCAAATATTCAGAAATTTAAATAATGCCTATAGCGTTTTCTTGTGGAAATAAAAAAAAAATATATATATATATTTTTGCTTCACTTATGCTGAGGTTTATGTGTTGGAATCGCCGTCCGATTCTGGGATAGCTAAAACTTTTAAACAATGTAAAATCAGGATGAATTAAGGAGGAGGTCAACAGGTGAGAAGAGTGCTTTTGCCCTTTTCCCAGGCACACAATGTAGATTAAAGGTGGGATGAGGTGATTTGGGGATTTGTTACTCCACCAAGGGCCATTTAATCATAGCGTTGATAATAGGAGCCTCGATTAGTTGCCCCAGGCAGTTCCTGGGCTCTGTTACCTCAGAACAATAATGCGTGAGCAAGGAGCTCCCTTTGAAGGTGACATTTAGGGGGGGAAAAAGGTTGCCGCAGTGCCACCATCGACTTTGATAAATTATTTTTCATCAGCCAGGAGCTTGCTCTGCACCTGTGCATGGGCCTAATGAAAGTAGAATGGACTGTATAGTGAAGCCCTGCGTGCGTGCTTCTGTTTGTGCATGTGCGCTCAAGTAAGACTGTGTGTGTGTGTGCGTGTGCGCGCACGTGTGGGTGGGTGTGTGTGTGTGTATTTCAGGACTGTGTAACCCAGGGGATTCTGTGTTGTCCTTCCCACTTCCTACAAATGAGAAGAAGTTATTGAGTCAGCATGGGAAACAAAGGGATAAAACATGAAATATGAGAAGGAGAACATAAACAACAACTACGATATCTTCTAATCATAGAGTCCCATTGTGTTGAACTTGCACAATTATTCCTGCATTTTACTTCCAAATTAAAAGCTGATTCTTCCTGTTGAATAACAGAATATGTTATGGACTTGTGGCTATTTAATGTATAATTTCCTTACTGAAGTTACTTATGTCCTTAAACACCAGGGAAAACCAACAAGACAATCACAGTTTTATGAAAGCTGTCGACGCTCAAGGCATCAACCCATCAAATGAAACCCTCCTGTGTTCTCAGCTGCAGGCATTTATTCTCCCTCAGCATATTTATTATTTTTTTTCCTTGCACAGTCCCTCCTGAAAGAGACGTTTGTCAGCATGCATACCTCAGTGAAGCAATAAATGACAAGCTGGCAGCGATGGAGCAGATTTGATCATGAAGAGTAGGGACAGTGCTAAGTGTGTCAGAAATGTGCTGATGCTCCTCGTGAATCATCAAGGTTTGGCGCTCGGGGATACAGAGAGATGGGATTTTTGACGCTTGTGAATGAGAGCGTCCCATGCAAAGGTGTCCAACAAGTCGCACGACTTTACATCCCTGACTTGTGTGCAACGGAAACGAAGCAACCAGTTCTTGACACTGAATGAATTTCGATCAGAAAAATTTAATTTTGTTGAATCAAAACTAAAGTAGTGTTGTACATGTGATTATTGCACAGAGCATGATATCTTTTCCTATTCAGTTTTTTTTTTTTTTCTAAAGCCACAATGAGCTTATATCACCTGGTTAATAAGTCTGGCTAGATGCTATTGTGGCTAACCTGCAGTCAACTATAGAATTAACAAATCTACTAACTGTCATCTCACTATGACTTTGAAAAGACTCCAGAAAAAGTGCAGCTTTAAATTAAAAATGAATTATTATTTCCCAAAACTCCAAGCAATTACATGTTACTATTGGTGTTACAATAAATACATAAGATAGTGGTTGTTTTTTTTTATTTTTTATTTTGGTCCCCTAGCAACCAAACCCTCTGGGAGGAAGTTGTGTGCAGATACCGGGAAGTGAAATTCACTTTGTGTTTTCTGGAATGCTGATTCCGTTTGTCCAATTTTCTTTTCATATACATAATATATTCAGGGATAATTCTTTTAAAAATGCATAGACAGGATGCTTAAAACAACCTTGGACATATTAATTATGCATAATTGTAGCCATAGAAGTTGTTTCTTTGCATATTAAAGGCAGATAATCTTTGTTTGTTGTCATTTTTGAGAAAATTGTATTGGATAACTGCTCTCGTTCGACTGCCTTTGCCTTTAGGGTTAGCTTATGTAATGCAGAGTTTTTTGGGTTTTTTGGGGAGTTCTTATGATCAGGATTATTCAACCTTGGGTCAGTCAACCTGGCTTGGTCTCACTGATTCAATAAAATCAAGCTAAAACCACGTATCCCACAATCCACAAACATATTTCACATTTTTCCTCTGCCTCTTAGCTGAATTCTTCATGGACTTTCGGAAAAAGTAGTGGAGTTGTTGACGTACAAATTACACCTCCAATTATTTTCCAAAATCATAACTCTTGCATTCTTTTCAATCCAACTTTTGTGTATGACAATTTACCTATTACCACTGAAGCATAAAAAAGACCAGAAAACCTAAATGTTGGATAACAGTGCTGCATATATTCTTGCAAAGATACTTCAATCCATTCCTTGTTGATAAGCCGCATGTACAAGAAATGTCAGAAATAGCAGAGTTTGGCAGGCGTAAAGCAGCCTGCCTGTGCCAACACAATGACTCTTCCTGACCAACAACTTGCAGTGGATAGATCAATTGAAGGCTGAAGCATCTTTCTGTGCTTTTTGACAGATCTTTGCAGGGTTTTCCACTTTCAACTCTGCATTCATTTATTTCAGTCCTCTGCTAAACTTTCTTTTTTTTTGGAGGAAATGCTGCAGCACATGTCAACATAATGTCAAAACGGTCCCAGGTACAAGGGCAGGACTGTAAAAATAAGCCGGCAGCCTTGGAAAAAAAAAAAACTTTCAAAGACCTGAAAGAGCCGGAAGAGCATCTGCTCGAGGCAACTTTAAAAGATTACAGAATATTCTGGCTGCTGCGAAGGTAAAAACCTCTTGTTGAGTCGAGTCTGTAAAAGTAAATGCAGCAATATGGTTCAAAAACACAAACAG
This sequence comes from Poeciliopsis retropinna, assembly GCA_010277075.1. Taxonomy (NCBI): domain Eukaryota; kingdom Metazoa; phylum Chordata; class Actinopteri; order Cyprinodontiformes; family Poeciliidae; genus Poeciliopsis; species Poeciliopsis retropinna. The sequence goes on along the minus strand of VMRM01000029.1, from coordinate 3,477,176 downwards.
TGGAAGGACGAAACCAGCAACACTTGAGCAAAGATGAAAAACAACTCAAAGGACATGATTACTCTCCAAATCATTCTTTCCATACCAGATACATCGCTTGACACAGTCATGTTTATATGAAACAAGACCAAAGAAAGCTATGCTTACTCTACATTTGAATAAGTGTTTCTTTTCGCTGTAGTAATGTACGCCAGGCTATAAGAGGCTCCGAAAGAACCAGAGGAGAGATAAAAAAGACAATGGCCAACCTCCTGTGTCGATTTCATGGTATTTGTCAGTAAACTACAACTTCAAAAACGTCTTTCCTTCAAAATAGACGCGGAAAAGAACCAGGATCGCCTCGCTGTCAAGCAGCTCAGAGCAAGTGATCTAATAAGGCGTTATTTGACGCTGCTCGTCCTACAAATAGTCATCACTTGTCATGTCCAGGATTTCAATTCTAAATCCCTTGAGATCAGGATGTGAAGGCTGTGAAAAGATCCAAATAAAGCTCGCGGAGCTGTCTACAATAATACACTGTCAAACAGCAGCTTCTATTTGAGGATTTTCCTTTCATTTGTTTGTCTCTCCATACAGCCCCCCCCCCCCCCCCCCCCCTCCATTGTCGTTACAGTCGGCGAAGCTGCCGCATTCATCATCTCCCCAGCTCATGTCATGTCATTCAGGGGTGAGTGCCGTGAATAATCACGCGAATCAAGCGGCTGTAGGAGAGGAATATTTCTCCGGCTGGGACCGAGGCTTTATTGGAAGGGTGTTTGTTTTTAATTCGGGGGACGTCTCTGCTCTCCATGCACGCTTCAGAAACAATAAAAACGCGCCTTGCAGATGCCGAGCGCGTCGCACGTGCAGCGCTGTGAAGATAAAAACATGTTTCATCCGTCTGCAGTTCCTGACGGTTCCCCATAGTTTTCTTATGTCGGTGGATTGAGTCGAGAGCTCGTTTTCACCTTCGCAGCTGTCAAGTTGTAACTATTATTGCACATAGATTTCATTCATGAGGAAACTCATAAAAGATATGTCAGAAAATAGAAACAGCAAATTTCTGGGTGTGAATAATAACGGACTTTTAGACGGCATCTCAAGTCATGACCACATCACCTGTTTCTCTTTGCCCTGACTTCCTGTAAATTTAGAAACTGATTTCTGTTTGTTTCTAAAGCTCCTAAAGGCATCACTCCAACTTATTTATCTGCACATGATCATCAAGTAAACTTCTTTTATTACATGTTTCAACTATGATCTTATTTCTGTTCTTGGACTTTATTGTTTTCTGATATGATTTTGACTGTAACTTTTGTTCTTATAAAACAAAATGTTACGTTCACCTTTTTTAGTTGCTATTAAGCACTTCATAAATCAATTAAATCAATCAAATGAATGTTCAGATATGTTTCATTTTTATAAAACTCATTAAATGCTTATTTATTGAGTTGATTAAACCATCTCTGTGGCGTTCTTTGGCAAATATGCTTAAATGTAGCTCAATTAAATATGGTTCATTGATTATAGAAAATTACAAGCACGATTATTTGAGTGGGACATTTTTCTAGGATTGAGCCACTCAAGATGGCAACATGTTGAAGAAAGAAAAAGTTAAAAATTTTTGGGACGATTATTCTCTGTCTGTGTAGCTGGAAGAGTTTAATCAAAAAACATTCAAATACATTTAATTTGACTTTGTAAAGTGTTTCTTTGATGTCATTAATTTCAATATTGAAATCATTTCTTTGTGTTTTGCAATCGAGGCACCTAGTGAGGAGTTTATTTTGAACATAAAACTCCCTTAACTTTTCGTCTTTGAATCTCTACATACATAGACAGACGTAAAGTTTAGTCAAAAAGTGGCCGTGAGATCTCATTACACCCAAAGCCGAAGAGCTAACGAAATCCATCAATATTACAAAGCAGAATTAAATTAATTACTAGATCTCTCGTTAACTCAGATTATGTTATTGTGTGCTCTTGGCCCTCTTTGCAGAAATTATTTTTGCCAACATTCGTTAAGAAATTATGCAGAAAGTGACTCGATAGATTTAATTTAGAGCCAGTTTACGTAAAGAGATCAACTTCTTGTAAATGTCACCTGTAAACTGCTCACACCAAAACAAACAGATTACATTTATAATATGAGCCAAACTCTAATTCACTCCTTATGACTCATTATTTTGACTATCCTTATTTTCAGTGCATTCACTGTAAACCACATTGGTTATGGATTGTGTTAGGAAGAGGAATGTTGCGAAACAAATTTTCGAACTAGTAGCTCTTAATGAAATGCTAAAGAAGTTGGACCCACAAAAATCAATGCACTACCTAACATGAAATGTCCCTTTTTATGGCGATCTTGTGAAAGACTTCCAAATTTCACAATATTATGTAATTTCTTTTTAAGCTCTGCATAACTAGTAGTAAAATAAGTAAATAAATGGTTTGCGCAAAGTCTGATTTATGATTCATAAATATTTTTATAACAGAGAGAGAAATGTTTAATACATAAGTAACACATTCCTGTACATAAAACATAACATTTGGTTTATTTTGCGAACGACTCAACGGAAATTGACGATCTGAAAATGAACACAGAACCTTTGATGATGTTTTACTTCTCTTTCAATTATGCTGATTCTGCATGGTGGCAAGATGAATATCTGCTTGCCCAGGTAGGTGGCCAGGGGCAAAAAAACACTAGCCTCTGTGTCAAAGTATATTAATGCCTTGGGGAAAAGTTGTGGATAACTAAAAGGTTTTAGAAAGCTCAACGTAGAAGTTAAGGCAAACATCAAATACGTGATTTAGTTACATTTAATGTTTTGTGAGCGTTATGGGTTACGTGAAATGTGACACCGGTGTTTTTGTAAAAATTAGTGTCTGTTGTGTCTTCTCGAACTCAATAACTAAAAAAAGTACAAACTTCAGCTTTGACCATGACAAAACAGGATTGTAAATGTCAACAGAAAACTGCAGCAGTTTGCTACCCGGTGTGAATAACAGGCTCCTTTTTTTTATTCAACTCCAATGACTCATTTTGAAAAATAAAAAGACAAATATGCATCTTTCCATAGGAGCAGTGTTAGAATACGGCATGACAGGGCACACCGCAGCAAACAAGCAAGGCACTTTTGTTTTTGTCGTTTTAAAGGTAGAGTGCGGAGACTTTTCCAATTAACATTCAGAATCCCACCACGTGAGATCGACAAATGTAATTAACTCAATCAGATTTAGGTAGAAGTTATTTTCCCTGTTTCTATTTGAGTTTTATTTACCTCAAGTCCTTGAATGGCCTTTCAGTGTTGAGGAAATTAACGTCCAGAAGCTGCAATTAGAGGAAAGCCGCCACAACAAAAGACACATGATGGAGCGTAACAACAAGCTTGAGAATTCAAATCAGGAACCCAGCCAGTATCCAGGTATTTATAGAATAGCAGATGAAAAATGGAAAGAGCATTTGGGTGACAGAGTGGGACATAGAGAGGAGATTCTACTCCAGCAGTTGTTGCCATTTGTCTATGTCAATATTAAACTGAAGTGAGCATATATGTTCCTTGACGGGTTGATGTTAAATTAGGATCAGATCATCTTCCGTGCTGGAAGCTGAATTAGACGAAATGCTCTCCGTACCCTGACATGGTGGGTCTTAAAGCAGAAAATGACAGATCAGGTACAATTTCAGTTCAATCAGTACATCCAGTAGTAGAACTAGCAACATAGAAGGGCTCATTTTCACCACAATCTCCAGGGACGGTGGATTGTGAAGTCCAAAAAGTCTTTTTTCAGGTCGATATCATTTCCTGACTTACAAAGATCAGCATGCCTCTGTTTTGCTTCAAACCATGCTAATTTTGACACTTTTGGCTTTCCATATATCATTTGTACTCCAGTGCTTCCATGGATCACTTGTAATCCCAAACGTATTTACAATGTGTAAAAATAAATAAAATAAATAAATTAATTAATTAATTAAATAAAATCCATTCCACACAAAAACACTGTATTGATTTCTTTCTTTCTTTACTTCCTAATTTTTTACTTGTATAAATGTCAGAGTGAGATTTTTATTTTTTATTTTTAAATCCCTTTAATATTGCTTTTTGAACCATGGCTTAACTCATAATAGGTTTTGTAATCCGCAAATAAACAAGAGAGCTCCTTTCTTTGCTAGCACTCCACCCTCCACCTAGTTTCAACCGACTGTATTTTCATTGCATTACCTCAAGCAAACAGCAGCTCCACAAGCAAACATTGGTTATTACACACTCTGCCAAGGCGAGGGCCACTGGTGGAGCTCTGCCTCACTGATGTGGGAAGAAAGAGAAAGAGAGGCCAGACTGGACAGGTCTGACTGGTCGGTTTTAGCGAGAAGTACATTTCCACAAGGCACACATGTTATGGACACATGAGTGGTTACATCATTATTGTGACTGCCAGGAGGGGGAGACAAAAGTTCTGCACTGGCAGCTTAAACTTGTTTCTTCTGCTAGAGGAAAGCACTTTTTTTCCCCCTCCATCAAGACAATTTTTTATTTTTTTTACTCTGAGAAGATGCAGTTTTTATAGTCTCACTCCCACGGAAAATATTATACAGCAATGTAAGACATGAGGTGACTTCAATATGTGAAACACAGCCTCTGGTTTACAAGGTTAATTATCCACGTTCGCGTTGGATAATGGGCACTTTTTAACACTGTTAATCCATTTTTAAATTCCAGTTATGAAACGTTAAGTCCTCATGTTTTACTCGTTCCCTGACATCCCAGTTTTTGCTGTTTCAGCAAATAATCCTTAATTGGATTTGGTGTAAAAGAGCAAAAGGTTGGTAGATTCATAAAACTTGAGTTCTTTAAGTGGTTTCATTGGGCCCAGAGGAAGAAATTCGGTTTCTCGGGTGGAACACAAGTACAGAGATAGACCGGACGTGCAGCGGTACACTGTGTGCTCAGCATCTCCAGATTTAATGTGGTTTAGAAAGTAAGGATCTGTTCTTTCTGCTTGACCTTTAGAAAAGGTTTCACAGTAACAAGCGTGGGAATAGCTTCGCCACACAAAGAAGAGTGTGAAATGACTCCACTTAAAGAAGTGAAAAAAACCCCCCAAAAAAACGAACATCCATGTCTTAAATTTAAGGATTATTAATATGAAACAGTGAAGAAATCCTTATATCATCGCCACCCTTTGGAACAAATAAAAAAGGATATGAGAAAGCAATTATAGTTACAACTCTGAATCCCTCTGTATTTTGAAATTTTGAGGCCATGAGCTACAAAAGCTATTAGGGTTTGAAGACACAAATACAGAGCAACCGAGCAGAACGGCTCTTGCTGTCAAAACGAAATTGGGCAGATAAGTTGCGAGGATTTTTAAAGCAAGCACTCCACCAACCTAAACGCCTCGGTACCGATTCGAATACCCCCGTTGCACCCATTGCTGCGTATCCTTCCCCTGTTTCTTCATTTCACGCAACACTATCCAAGGTGTTGGTGGAAACTGGCAGACAAGGTCCAATTTTACACACTCGCTGCCCGAACCTTGGTCGTGTTATAATCAGCTCGCTTGTTCCATCAGAGCGGTGGAAAAAAGATAGATGAGGAATCTGAAACACACGCGCACACACACACACAACACTCCTGCATGGACAAAAGGGTATTACAGGGCACACAGGTGGCCAACGCTTGAGGGCCACGAGTTTTCTGCCTTATCCTTTACTGGCAGACATCAAGCAGTTTATGATTGCCAGCTCCATCGGGGTTGAGAGAACCATTCCCGAGAAAAAAGGGGGGGGGAAGTGTTTTTCCTCGCCTTCTTTTCATTTTCAACAAGACCTAAAATGTTTAAGTGCCTAATCCCAATTAATCTGGAGTTTACAGAAATCCCTTATTACTCCACTGAATTAGCTTAAGGGTTTTAATCCCTCAACAATGAGTGGAGGAGTCAGTGTTCAACCACACAAATGGACAGATATCGGGCTTACATGAACATTGTCTTTGAATTTCAAGTAAAATACATTTGGAAGTAGTAACATTTATCAGAGAAATTGATTTTAATCAACCTGGTGCCTTGAGCACTTTCAACCACATCATATTGTGGTGCCCAGCAAGCTTTTTTGAGCACTGCTGGTCCTAAAAAACATAATGGGTGAAGTCAGTGACCTGGTTTGTCTCGAGGCATTTCAGTTTGTGTGTGTGTGTGATTTTATTGAGACAGAGAAAACAAAAACATGTTTAAATGTGCTTTTGTTTTATAAAATTGGACTTTTGTGTTGGGTTGGAGCTTGTATTCTTTGGCTCATTTCATCTAATTTAGGTGGGATGGTATTTTATGTCTTCTGAGCACAAAAACTCTCAATGAGAATGTCTAAAGGTTTACACTCACCAGTCCTTTTATTAGGAACACCTGCTCAACTGCTTGTAGTAAAATAGTAAATAGGCTTGTAACATGGCACCAGTTCCACACAGTTGGGCATCTCGGCACGGTAGGGATGATTCTCTCAACTCCGATGCGGGAATACAGATAGGAAAGAAATAGGACTTCAGTAACTTTAAACATGTTTATTTGTTTTTTCCTCTCTTTGAATTCAGATCTGTAGGGATCATCATTCACAGCCATTTCTTTGGCTTTCAGAAAACAGGAAAGAAAGAACTTTTTGTTGACAGAAATACCTTGTTGATGTCAGAGGTTGGATGAGAATCTTGAACCTGGCAGATGAGCTACAGCAGGCATGTTTATAAGCTTACTGTGGGGAACTGAAGACAAAGTACCATCCGGTTCACCAGAATGGGACAATAGGAGGCTTGAAAAACATTGTCAGTTAATTTAGTCTCAATTTTAGTTGCACCTTTCCAAAAGGCAGATTAAGAATCTGGTCTAATTTACAGGAAGGTTTAGATTCTAAGACTAACAATAAATTGTTTAAATTAGCTTAATTGGCATGTTACTAATAAATGCAATAGCTAGTATGCAAACGTGATCTGATTGTTTACAAGTAAAGCATTTCCTGTTTTGTTTTTTTGTATAGACTTGCATATAATTTATGGATAAAATCTCAAAAACTTATTTTACATTATTTGCTCATGACCTTTGACCTATGAAGGATTGCTCAGACAAGAAATTTGTTTGCTGAGAACTTGACCTTTGTGTTGTGTATGTCCAAAAGAGTGAGTGTTACTCAATGTTCATGACATAAGTCTCCATGATTAATCTTTGACATATCAGCATGATAAAGTATTCCTACAGCATTTCCCTGAATATTAATAGTGTTGGACAAAAAACACAGTTGTTGCTCAGATGGAGAACAGATTAAATTCTTACCGTTTCACCACAATGTTAAATCAGTTCACAATGAGTTGTTTGTCTTTTAAATGACTTCTATGTTTGATATTTCAACACTTGATTGTCTAAGCCGAAATATAAGCGGGGTGAAAAGAATGTGTCACTAGCAAATGAAATTTTTTTTTTTAACATTTTAAAATACATTTCAAAAAGTTGGTAACTTTTTCATCTGAAACGTAACATATTAAATGTTTTGGAATGTTATTTAATGCAGTCGGTATGAAATGCTTTTGTGAAAACTGTGAAATGGACTGATGAGTCTTCTTAAATCTCTTCCAGGGCAAAAAAAAAAAACAGGAAATCCAACATGGTGGAATTATGCTGTACAATGGTAGATGTCAGTTTTCATTTTATATGACAAACTGGGTTGAGCACTGAACAGCATTTAGTGCAGATTACCATAATTAATACATTGCGGTTTTCACCTAGCAGTAAGTTGTTGGTGCCCTACAAATTACAAACGTGTAATTCAAGTGTATATTTTGCCAAATTGGGGGGAAAAAAATAAAAAATCAGTGCAAGATTTATTACTTGAATCAAATTTGTATGTATTATTTTGTTTTCAATAAAGTGATAAGGACTGTATTAAACAGCCGAGTAATCAATTAACCTAAAATAAATTCCACAGACTAAGCATTAAAAATCCTGGATCTTAAAATAAAAACCCAACACTACATGCAATCCTGCGTAGGTAATGAGCCCAGTGAACCTGGAGCTCGCACCACAAGCACATGCCTGCGCTGTAATTTTCTGCACTCCTACAATAATTAAAAAATAAAAATTATGTCCCAGCGTGTAATAGCAGATGCAAGAAATTAATCGCATTATCTCAATTTCACAGCTCCTCGTGAAAGGGTTGCAAACAGAGATGAGCTCACTCCTGCAAAACATTGCATATCTACTTGAGTCCCCAACGGAGCTCTAAGACATGAAAACTATGTAGTTCTTAATCCTTTTTTTGGATACCGAGAGCCCTCATTCATCCGGGCAGATTTATTTAACCTCTGTAGCTCTTGAGGCATATTTAAATGACCTGGAATTTATGTTGCTGACATTAGACAAGATGAGGATAAACTGAGCTTTGATATTAATTTGCACAAATCAGTCCAGTCCTGACAGGAGCGAAAAATGGTGACAGCTTAAATTTACTTAACAGGGACATATGAAGATCATTTTTGAATCTACTGCGTTAAAAGCAGTTTTCTTCAAAGATATTTGCGATTTAAAAAGCTCACTGTATATTTACGTAATCTGCTCTCGGGCACTTGACTTGTCGGTGGCCTTTAATAAAAGGCAAAAGTTCTGCTTAGATAATGAATATGTCAAACGTTTTCCACATCAGAGCTTTTACACGCAGCCCACGTGTCCATACATCCAAAGCAGAGTGCAGAAGTAGCTGCTGAACATTAATAATTTATTTCCTCCTTTGCTAAACCGGATTTTCGGCAGCATTTTAAAGTAAATCTCCTCACAGCAGGACATTGTATAGATAAGGTCGAGTGCGCTGAACACAAGCGGTTCTCTCAGTGGTCAAAATGGTAAATGTTGGCCAGCTAATCTGAAATGTCCAGATGTTTTCAGATTCGTGTTTTTGTCATTTGTTATTTACAAGGACAGTTTATTGCACCATCCAGAAACATGGACAATGTCATAAACACCATTTCTAAGTTAAAGTTTGAAATGACTCTGAACATAAATGAGAGCTAAGAGATTTTTTCCAAAGTTGTGATTTACAAGATGAATCACAACTTGGGTAGAAATATGGAATTGCATTTATGATTTCAGTTTCGTAGCAGAACAAACATAAGCTAAAAATAGTTTGCAAATAAAACAAAGGCCTCTAAACGTTACAGAAGTTGAGTTGCCACCGCCCACATATTGGTACAAGTGATAAAAGCCCAAGCAGTTGTGAACACAATTGGCAAAAAAGGACTTAATTTATGTATTTTTTGTAGCTCATAGCAATTACTGAGTAAGAAGCAGAAAAATACTGAATAAAAATAAAAAATAGTATCAAAACTCAACCACTTACTGCTCATTTGCATTTATATGAAAAATCTCCTTCTCTTAGTTATAAAACTATTTTAAAATAAAGTACTGATATTAATTGTAAGATAGCACATACATTAAGTGTAATAGTCAACATTTGGTATGCAAATGTGATCAAATACGCATAAAGTGGCTCAACTCCGACCACCAGATGGAGGCGATTTGCTTCAAATGTTCACTTTACACCAACCAGCCATTTTTATAGGAAGGTGACAATATGAAATATTTATTATGTATGTTTATATAAAACTGTTTTAATGGATGACATCTGGCTCATAGGAAGCCGGGCTTCACCATTCTGTATCAAATATGGCCTTGATCATTTACAAATATGTTTTGTCGCTAGTGTAAATCTTATCTATGGAAACTCCCAGAAAACCACATTACTCTCTAATCATGAAAGCATTGAGAGCTTATGCACTTATTCCATTAGTAAATCCAGCTTACTTTATTGAAGATTTATAAAATTAGGATTCATTATTGCTTTTGAGCCGGGTTCCCATCACACAGAGATTTCTCCATATTCTTTTAATCATCTGCCTCAGATAATAACATTCTTAACACTTTCATATTCAGTGAGATAGTTGGATTTGCCTAATACAGGCAATCACATCAAAATTCTCATATCCAGGTCATTGAATTCTGTAATTTTGTCAACTCCAAATGTTAGCCAATGACAGGATGTGCTCCAAATGTTCAGTGATGACTAAGCAACAAAGTTTCTAAATGGTGGCTGGAGGGATGTGAAGTTGTATGGCCCAAAACCCGTGTTCAAAGGTCATCTAGTCCATGATTTTGCTAAAATCCTGATTAATTTTTTATTGGCATTTAGAGTCCTTTCACTTTATTATATGTCACTTATTTTAAAATAAGTGTACTTAAAAAAAGGCAAAAAAAAAAAAAACCATCATGAAGCGACAAAGATAGAAACATTTGAACCAAAGTCCAAATGTGCGCTAAAATATAAGCTCAGATGCTCTGTGTAACTGGATAGCTTTCCACTTTTATTAAATTCAGTTCATGTTTCATCAGTAACTGGTGCAACTTGAAACCCTAGTATGAACAATACAAATGAGTAAAAGTTCACACTCAACATGATTTTGGCACAGAAGTGCATTCGTGAGTAAACAGGACAGGAGGCGTTTTGATATGTTCCAGCTTGCAGAGTTAGCAGATGCAAAGTTATTAAGTGGATTCGCAGCATTCCTTACACTCTCATTACATTTAGAGGGTTTGCCGACAGTAGCCGAAAACGGTTGAACTTGATAAACAGTGGTTTAGTAAATAACATGCCTGGTAAGAAGTTCCTGGTTTGGGTTGGAGAGCGACATAGTGAACATTCTTCATCGACCAAGTTCATGCCACGTAGGATGAAAAGACAGCAACATGGCTGATATTGTTTGGGAAATAATCCCAGTACTTTCCAAAACTATGTATCGTTCCTTTTCATATACTTCTTTCTATCCTTCCTTGAGTCACTTCTTTGTATCCATTGTCCACTTTTTTATAATCTCCTTGTGTAGTTCCTTGTATTTTACCTTCTTTCCTGTAACTTTTCTTCCATCATTCTATAATTGAGTGTGTGGTTCTTCCTTGTATCATTCCCTCCTCATTCTCTTTGTGTCCTGCCTCTTTCCATTGTTCCTCTATATGCATCATTTCTTTCTTTCTTGTGTCTCTGTGATGGACCACTGACTTGTCCTGGGTTTACACAACCTGCGACCCAATGACCCCTGGCGAAAGATTCCAGGTCTTTCTACATGGAATAGTCATACTAGACAATGGATGGAAGAGTCTTTAAAACTTCCCCACCGTGGAAATACCCACGCACTGCAAAATATATTTTAGAATTATGTGGAGTTTTTACATGACAAATGTGTAGAAACTCTGCAATAACTTTCTAAATACTAGAAAAAAAAAACAATAAACAAAAAAGAAACAATGTGTCTTCATATTTTCTGAGCAGTCTAATTCTGACTTTACCTATAGATCTGGTAAAATGCAAATCACAGCAAGGTGTCACCGAGGACATGCTTAGATTTAACAGTGACTGATGTGATTAGTGCGGGGGCCCGACCGGCTGCTCCCCTTTGTGTTTAGTCACAGCTTTGACAGAACGGGGCTTATAAACTGAGTTTGCTCCTTTAGCGTCTGTCATGTTGTTTACAGCTGGAGCTCTCCTCGCACTCTTCCTCTTAATCCTTCTCTCCTCCTCTACGCTCTTGAAAGCGCAAACACAGCACTGTCGGTCTCCCCCAATAAAAGAGGCTCTACTCTCAGTTTGATATTACAAAGGCAGAAACTTGCACATTCTCTGGGATCCGGTCTCAGGAGCCGTTTAGTTCCACATGTGGGCTATAATAAGTCATGAGTGAAGTTTACGACTCATGAAAGCTTGTGCTGTCGCTGTATCTCAACAGTTGATACAAAGGAACCCTATGAAGGGCACTTTGAAGGGTTTTAGTTCATTTGGAAGTGAGAAATAAAATTTCAAACCTGATTCAATAAACAGCAGAAGCTGAAATCCAAGCTGAAAACAACACATGTTCAGATTTATGTTTTGTTTTTCTTTGTTGTTTTTTTTTTCACCCAAGAATATCACATATTGAATTAAAATAACAGACAATCTTCTCTCTTTTTGGTTTTCATTACACCATCCAAACCCTGGTTTGTTCTTATTCCAAGCTGCTAATAAAACAGCGGAGCTCTACCGCCATCTTGTGGAAACTTCAAATTATTACAACCTGAATTCATCATCATAATAATGTGGGCCAGAAATAAATAAATAAATAAATGCTCATCTATTTCACGCATCATTAGCAGGCATCAACCACTGACAATAATGAGGATAATTGGATTTTAAATGAACACAGTTTATAATTTGCTCTGGAGATTGATGGGGTTTACTGATGTCTGCCACCAGCAGCAGGCTCTGACGAACACGTACCAGGCACAACTTCATGTTTCTGTCCTCAAGTCACCCAGAACACCTGCTTGTTCAGAAAAACTAAAAAAATACAGAGTAAAATATGAAACATTTGACTCACGGTTGGAATTTTTTGTGAAAATTGTTTGAAATGTGTTGTTTTAATCACACTTCAAACAATCTGGGGGAGCTGAAACTCAAAGCAGAGAAAATAAACATACTCAAACTCATACATTTGGTTATATTGAAATATTTTTTGTCATTGTATTAAATGATGAATGGCTCTAAGATATTTCACCTTCTTTTATGCTTATCTTAGCTGGATCAGTAGCCGACAGAAACCAGCATGCTCAGGCAGAAAAGGAGAACAAGATGGAAAAGCAGAGGACAAATCAGATAGCTTAGTCATATCAGCCCAGATCCAAAGAAATAGCAGGTAAAAAAAAAAAAAAACTGCAATTCCAAGAGAAATTGTTTCAAGACAATGTGTCAAACTCAAGGCCCATAACTATTTATGTGCTCTCTCGACTCTAAAAGGCGACATAAATAAAAGTGTCAAGATAACCGTTTTATCAGTTAAATCAAAGCAGTTTTTATCTATGCACTGCAAAATTACATCAACATGAAAAGACGACCTAATGTGCTTTGTCGAACAGAAATAGATAGATTTATACAAAACATGTTCGTCATATTTATTTGCACAGAATCATCCTTAGATAATGAGATATTTGTCTTCTCAGTCATGTCTAGTTTTAGCTCCTTTAAAGGCTCCTGTCACTTTAAATCCAGCAAAATGTAGTGCAGAACTGTCAAGTGAAAAGTGAATAATACATGATTTGTTTTTCTATAAGACAAATCTGGAAAGTCCAGCATGTATTTTGATTCCCACCTTCTTCCCAATGCATGAAAAACAATGTGTGGAAAAAAAACTAACACACCACCGTCAATTTGTGACATTGTGGTGGCAGCAGCATAATATGGGAATGCTTAAATTTGGTTATCTTTGAGGATACATGGAGATAAAAATAGGAAGAAAACTTGCAAAAGTCTCAATACTAGAAATGTAACCATAGAGGAAGAGAAACTCTCAAAACTTAATCTATCTAAGCAAATTCATGCATCAAAGTGGTCCAGTTAAAGTCTAGACCCAAATCTAGTTGTGAATGTATTACAAGATGCTTTTGATCCTGTTCGATTGGACTTGATTCACTTTTTCTCCTTTGTACCCAAGACTTTATATCTTACTGGGACATTTCTGAGCTGCTACTTCTACTACTTCACTGTAACATCTAAAGCCGCACAGAGTACAACTCTAATACAAGTCCAATACTTGATTTGCAAAGAAATAATGCAACAATAATCTGATTTCTGAAGACACCACGCCTGCTTTTGTTCCGTGGGTATCTTGCCACGAGCGGCTGTTTTTGCATCCCGCTAAGCTGGCGTCTACAGAAAGCAATTCAGCTGAATAATTACAGGAATTAGTTTCACTGTGTCGCATACCTCCATTCCTGGTGACACTCTGGTATCACTGCCGTGACTGAGCATAATTACAGCGAGAAACAATTACACAGCAGAAGGCCTTTCAGAGGCTCTCACCGAGCCAAGCTATTAGCAGCACAAGCAGGCTGAGCTGTCAGGATATCAGCAGGTACCTTACTGTACAAGCGTTTCATGTTGTCAAAAGTGCTGACATAAAAAAAGAAAAAAAGTAACAAAAGAACTTAGACTACTGCTGGAAAAAATCATCTATTTTTTAAGCTCAATTAATAATGAAGCACTTCTCTGAATAGGGGATGTTCACCTTCCCTCTTTTAAGCACAGCTTCAAATGAATGCAAACGTATAGATGACTTGTAAACTCAAACTTTCCCTGCATTTCCTCTCCAACCTTGTCGGCTGCCACTCCACTGCTTTTAAGTTTCGACCTAGTGAATGATTCAACTCCCTTAGACCTGCTAAATGTGCGGCTCGACATCAAACCCACACAGGACCTTGAGAAGACGATGACTTGCAGGCAACTTTTCTCCCACTAAATTATTCTGCTGACAGTAGCTGCTTTAATATTTTCTGTCTTTAGCCACCCACAGGCCAATTCAGACCTTCAATCATAATCCAAACTGAACCTTGACTTATGCTTCCACAGGGCATGGCTGAAGCATTAATACTACATATGGTGTCATATTTTGAAAGCAGGGAGGGCAACTGCATCTTTCCATCAAACCATCGTTTTTATTTCCTTTAATACCAGATCAATCCTGTTCTGTCCAAGTGTCTGCAGTGGACACTCACCCTAAAAGGTTGTGCTGACGAAGTTGGATGCTTACATCCGAGAATATTGATGGAGAGTTGAGTGGGGAGAAATGCAGCAGGAACTGATGCCAAGCCAACAGGGATAGCTGTAGCTATAAGAGGAAAGTGGAGCCAAGGCTGTTCAAGTGTTTGAGGGGGGAGTTACAAGGCATGAAGTCAGTGCTTCAAGAGAAACAAACCAAATAAAAATAATAATAATAATTCAGGACACGATTTACAAAGCATATTCCTTATCTTAAGCCACAAGCAAACCAGAGACAGAGGTATTGTTCCTGGGTGGAGGAAAAGACTGCGACTTGGTGGTTCAAAGTTTTCTGTGCAGACAAAAGTAAATTTGATATTTCATTGGATAAGCAAGTTCAGAAAAGCTAAGAAACATGAAGAATCCAAGCAATTAGAAGTTCAACATGACGTTTTCACAATCTGTTCTGACATGGGGAGCAAATCCTTAAGGAAGGTCAACTAAAGGAGCGTATCGTCCAACACCACAGAAACACAAAGCAATAGTGTGAATTGATCTGTCTTTGCTGGTTATTCCTATATTTTTTTCATGTAACCCTCTGAATAGAAACAAGGGTTTAATTTAAAACAGTGACAAAACTGGCTGCACACTTTATATGACTTGAAAGGAAATTTGTATTGTGCATGCACTTAATAATAATGTTTTTTCCCCTTCTGTTAAAAGTTCTTCTAAGGAGGTCCAAACAGTTGTTCTCCGCATGACAAATCTTTGATTCCATCAGGAAAATAATCCCCTTCACTTCTGTTCTCCTTAACGCTCACACTATTATTGATTGATTCTTCCTGTGGAACGCTGTATATCCATGAAATGACTTTCACTTTCAACAACCCTTTGATTACTGGTACGAGAAATTGCTTCATTCCGGATGAATGAGTAGATATTTCATCCCGATCACTTCATGTAAAGTCTCAGTTCAAAACTAAATCAACACTTCAAATCCTTTGAAATCAATAATTTTTGCTGTAGATAAGGTGCTATATTTCTGAATTCACCTGATATTTTACATAATGCAAATTAGCTACAACAGGGCTCCAAGTTCAAATAAAGAAACCTCAAGACGGTTAACATGTGAATCTAAGAATGACCTTTCCCACTGAACTGTGGTTGGGTAGTAATATTCCTCTGCTTTCCTCTGCAACGTTTTATTCCAGTATGCCAGGAACTTAGAACTTCTAAATTATCCAAGAAAACCTTGAGTTTACCAGAGAGACAGTCATTGCCATGCCTTTGATGGAGTTAGACTAGCACTGCAAAAATGCAGGTTGGTTTCACAAAAGAAAAAAAACAACAACAAAAAAACTCAGAAAGGCTTTTATCAGTTTCATTTCAGGCAATTCTGGTGCTGAAAGCTGACACACTCAAGGTCATCCCTTGTTATAGTTCTTGTGAATTCTTTCTACACTTTGAACCCCTCAAAATATCTCAAAACTTCCACAAGAGATTGGTAAACCTTTGATATGTTGATAAGTAAATTAAGTATTATACTTAATTTACTTATTAAACTCATAATGAACTAGTATGGTGGCTTATAATCATTTACTGCCCATTTTTAATTCTGATAAATTTGTGATATCTTCTCAGTCCCTTGACATATGTGACAAGATAGCTCCTTGATTTGAAAAGAATAACATGCCATTCTTATACAATAGCAATGACTGCAAAATGAATATATACTGAATCAATACTTTATTGATCTAGCAAGCATTGTGGGTAAACAAAAACATAAAAACACCCTAAAATCTGACATAGTTGTTGCTGTATATGTGGCTAAAATACAGACAGATGGGAAAGTAAGGTTCTTTCCAAGCTGAAATTTCATTTCCCCTTCACTGTGTGGGAGGAATGGGAGGAAAGGAACATGCTGATAATGACATGTAAGGGAAACCAGAGTGCTTTCAGACTCCAAGGCAGCAAAATTTTTTTCTTTTTTTTTGGCTGAAGGCAGCTGATTTTGGACAGAAACTGTAAAAGGGTTACTGGTAGTAGTGATGTCAAAGCTCGGTACTTGTGGAGTGAAAGATAAAGTGGATGCACCGTATTAGAAACATTCAAATGCTGATAATGAATTTTCTCATTCAGGGCAGATGTAGTTTGGAATTCAAGACAAAAACGTGAACAAAAAGAAACGAGAGCAAAAGTCACCTGCGGAGCTGCATGCTGTGTTGATTCACACAGTCACATGCAGGGGGAATCTGCCTGCGGGGAAAATGGAAAGCTCCCGGTGATATGGAAGCAGTGATCAATCATTACAGAGTCCGTTAATAAATTCAGAACAGCATGAAAATTACGTAATTTACAAGGCTGTCTGGAGAAATCATGGCTAAATAACTTTGCTGTGGGAAAATAATATTTGGACACGACAGAGAGCCTGATTTATCCATGTTTATGTGTCGCCACAGACATATGTTACTCACTTGTTCTCGGTTGTAGTTGTTAAATGCATAATGAGAAAATAAAATATAACTATCTACAGAATATCGGTAAACCAAATGTTTTGAAATATATCCGCGGAAGGGAAATAAAATAACTCTTCCAATATGTTGTCAAGTTTGGAAGAACAAACCTACAAGATGCGCCTCTATGAAGAATAAAAATGTAAAATAAAAAACACATTTTACAACTTTAAAATTCTCTGTGCTTCATCAACCGCAGAGAGACAACAAAATACCTTGTCAAGATGCTGGCTGAAGCTCCTAAAAGAGTTATCCACAGTGAAACAAGTCCTGCTCCCAACCATCATGTATAAGGAGTTAAAGCTTGGGTATATGACACTAGGAAAATGACAATCACCCTACAAATTGACTCTTTGCTATGACATCATGACTAGAGGCCTACTTTCTCCATCCAATAAAAGCTTCACTTACTAATGAAGTATATGAACATTAATCTTTTTACCCTGTAAGATCGATGGCTGTTATAAATCACCACTTTCTTTCCTTATCAAAAGGTGAAAAGTTTGGTTTGCAACCTTCAGTGGGCTGGTAAGTGCAAAGCACCCTATTGCCATTTTTACAGTGAAACACCAGATAAAAGTATATTTCAGAAGTCAGCGCTTTCATAGGTTGTTTTGACGTCTGTCATGGTAAAGTGGTTGACTTTCTGAAGAGCATGGCATCACTTGCAAAGAGTCAGTACTGCCAAATTAGTCATAAACTGGTTTAAGCACAACAAAGTCAATGTTTTTGGGTTGGCCATCACAAAGCCTGAGTGTCAGTTCCACAGACAGTCTTTGGTGTATGAGCAAGACAACCTGTAAATTTGACTTATTAATATCAGTTTTGTAAGAGTGGATCACATTTTCAAAACAATAAAAGCGATACAATTTGACCTCCGGTATAAATTTCAAAAGCAATTTAATTAAATCAGTGAAATTCTAAGAGACAAAAAGAAAACCTCAAACATTTTGGTAATCCAGCAGAGTAAATCATCTAATGTATAAACATAAGGTGCATCTAGTCCTTCTATTCTATTACTTTTACCATCAGAACCAGTAAAAAGCAAGAAAGACTGCCATGAGCTTTTTTTTTAAAAAAAGAAAATGATGTTGCAGATAAAGTGATTGTGCAATCGTGTGCGTCTGCAGGCTCTTGGCAGGACTTCTCCTCCTGCCCGACCTAGCTTAGATTGACAGCACCTTTTGTCTGCCAGTGAGGCATTGTGGGAGTGCAGACAACTTGGGACTCTGCGCACGTTCGTCTGGTGCCACTGAGGGATCCGAGTGCCAGACAGATAGCTTAGCCCTGACTTGTGCTGGATGCTGGAGACTGGCACTGCCATTGTGTTGCAGTGAAACAATCCAAGGCAGCAAAGAGGCTCCCACTAGGCTCTCACAAGTCCACAGCAGGGGACACGAGCACCTGCTGTGCAGGGGACACGAGGCTGTGCGTGCAGCTGCCAAACAGTAAATAAAGAGCTTAGATTGGAGGAATTGAGATTTAGCAGCTGATGTGCCATTACAGCAGCATCTGGAACAATCCTGTGCATTGATACGAGTCCATGAGGTTCCTTATTAGATTCATCGAATTTGTGATTTAGACAAAACATGGTTCTAATTACATCATCAAGATGAGGCACAAATTTTAAGCTCCTTAATTTAACAGATTTTTCTCATTCAGTGGAAAGACATTTTACTGAAAATATAAGTGAACTTGTATTACTAAAAATTAAGTAGGATGGAAGAGCTTCAATTTTGACAATGTATTTTAATACAAAAAAAGGATAATATATCTGAAAGGATATATATTGCTTCAAAGCCACAAACTACTGTGGATAATATTTATTAAACCAGAAATACATTAAAAACCTAATTTGAAACCTAGTAGAATGTTTTTATTTTAATGTTATTTTATGTATTTTTATATTGTCAATACTTGTTATGCATGATCAAATAAATTTGATCAACATAAACTCAGTCTAGTTTTTGTGAGGTCTCTCCATAAATAATACATTTTTATAAAAATAGAGAAAAACAAATAAATACAAGTAAAAAAATGTATTTTTTTCCCGTAGCAGTTTGTTAGCACCGCGGCATGCTTTGTTGAAAGTTGCTCCCATTAATAAAAGCATCTAGACAATTTCACCTACGCTGTCATATGTGTGAGGCATTTTTATTATTATTATTTTTGTTTTGTATTTTTAAGCCCTTGTGGCAAATGCACAACCTAAACCTACACTGCAATTACAAATACATGATGCAATTTGAAGAAAACTGGGCACAGCACAAAATGCTTTGTAACACCTTCATCATGAAGCGCCTCCAGGGTCCTGCTGATGATGGATATAGTTTATTACACAGTGAAAATTAAAGTTCTTCCTATTTTTTATGCTCCATGTGTTGGGATATCTTAGAATGCAAAATACTGCATGAAACTGAAACTGCTCCTGTTTACTGAACATTTCCGCTGTACTTTGTACTCCTGCCAGTTTTGATAAAGCCTTTAATCGCCCATGTTGGGTATTAAAATGTAAAGTGTGTAACTGTCGGTGTAAAAACAAGCTTTGAAGTAAGCTTATTTTCAGTCATTTAAAACTAATAGAAAAGACTTTAATTGTATCATGCACAGAGTTATGCCATCTGTTACTTAAAATAGCAAATATTCTAAGTTGCTCTATGGAGAAACAAGCAGGTACTGCTGTTAAACTGGCTAAATAGATGTTAATCAGCACAACACTAATAAGCTTAAATTAGTCCATAAAAGGTAAAAATATGGAAAATAATATGTATTACACAGTTTAAATACTTTCACTTCATTTTTATGAATTTTGTAAAGATTTCCTTCATCAAAACAGAGTTTAAGGATCAACTCTTTTATTTTCATTCAGCAATCTTTATCCAAAATATGATCAAACTATAATGATAAAATAATAAATCCATGGGTTATGTTTTTATTTATTAATACTTAGGTAAAAAGAAGTTGCAACAGATGCCAACAACAACTCCATAAACTTAATTAAAATGTTTGCTGGTCACTATGCAATGAAACAATGCCATGTTGAGTTGAAAGAATTTCAGAATTTCCAGATTTTCTTGTACCCCACAAACAAATATTTTTACAATATTACATTCGGCATCAGAGGTTTTGCCAGGAATAACTTCAAAGGCATAAATGAAACAAAACAAAAAGTTCTTAATTTCTCAGCTTTTTTTCTTTGTAATTAATAAAGTTTTGATTGTTTGTTTCTTTACAAATCATCTACCTGCAGCTCATTTGCTGAATGCTAGAATCAATCCATAGCAGGCATCAGAGCTAATTCATAGAATAGACAATCAATAATGCAAAGCCGTAGTGAGTAATTTTCAGGACTCAACCTGGAAAACAGACGGGCGTCATTTTAAATAATTTAGCAAGCAGGACAGTTTTCCTGGTAGAACTGTTTCAGAATAGATGAGAAACGAGAAGAACGAAGTGTGGTGACAGATTCTTGGATATTTCCTCTGCTTGAAAATTCAACCTTTTTGAGGTTGAATTTTTAGCCTTTATTTGATGTGCTCTAAATTTCTGTACTTAGAAAATAAACAGAGTAGAGCTAAAATAAAAAAATTAAAAAAAGTTCAATTAATTTCACAGCAGGTTCCCAGGTAGCAGCTTGTATCATAAGTCAGGCTTTCCATTCATCCCTCCAAAATAATGATAAAAATAATTATCACACCACTAAGTATCAGTTCTCTTTCTGGAGCTATCAATTACTCTTTTTAATCAAATCATTTTACAGCTCTTTTGTTTCATGGCAACTACTGTATGTTCCTTATGTCCTTCTTTCATCATCATCATTATTTACTTATCCAGCACCAACTGTGATCCTCATACAAGGAAAACATGTCTCCCCACAGCAGAGTCACAAGGAAAAGGAACATCTTCACCTGAAACATTCAAGTTCATTTAATCAAAGCCGTTATGGTGGGCACACATATAAATCATTAACAGGCAAGGCTGACATCAATAAAGTATAACAGGCTTAATGAGAGAGGGGTGGGGGTGGGAAGGAGAATGAGAGATGAGCAGATGTTCAAAATGAAAACCTCATCAACTATGGTTATGTAAAGGCGTCCTTGCTAGGCTGGGCCACTGGGTGGTGCTATTGCACCGAAGACAAGCGGACAGGAAGTGAGTGACTTAGACTCTGCGCGTGCGTGTTGGCGTGCGCGAGGAGAGATACAGTGAGAGGCTGAAAGAGATACAGAGGCAAGAGAGGGGAGCTACAGAAGTAAAGAAGGGAGTGCAAAAGCTGCAGAGGGGGCTGAGGAACAGAACAAGAAAGTAGTTTTTCCAGAGAGGGGTTAGAGATAAGGGAGAAAGGGTAGTGGGTGGAGGGTAAATACGGTATAAACATCATATCAGCTTGCATGCTGTGTTAATTACACCTATTATTACCCTGCTAGTTTCTGGGTCACCTGCATTTTTATCCCCAACAACAATCTAGCAAAAGTGATTACAGTGAATCTGAGTCAATGCATTGAAGGAGGATGCCTGGCCTTGTTTAGATGTAATTGCGAGAAGCAATATAGCACTCCTCGAGAATGTGTTTACCACTTGAGCCCTCCCTAAGGGCCTTGCAGTGAGCCGCACGTTTGTTTTGCTCGCTCTTCACCCTTTTGACTGTTTCTCCTCTGCTTCTCTATCTCCAGTTCCGTGCCACATCCTGAGAGGCTAATGAAACCGCGCGGTGTGACGACGCCATGAATCCTGTGTAATTACCAGAAAAGAAAGATGGCATCTCCTTTCAAGCAGCAGGTCGCCACGGCTTTGCTTTGTGCAAATCTCCCACTACCTGAGTACATAAATGAATGTGTACCAGTCCCTCCCCCCCAACCGATGCTGTGCGGTCACAGCATGCGTGTGCTCTGGCTTCTGATAAGCAGATATGTGAACACTGAGGGCTTGTCAGCTGCGTGCTCAGATTTACAAACTGAACAGACCACCAAGTGACTCTGTCAGGTGAAAACAACCTCTGGGAGAATGATGTAACACAGAAAGAAGCATGGAAAAGGAAATGGTGGCCAGCACAACGACGACTGCAACGACACGGCGTCGACACACAAGTGTACAGCAGCAGAGCCTGGCGAAGTGGCAGGACCGTGGGGGTAGATTGTGTAACAGATCAGCCTGTCAGATCGGCAAGATTGCTCAGGGGCCGCTCCTTAAAGCCAGACAGGCATGATGCAGCAGAATGTGTGACGGCTGCGGCTGCGCGCTCCTGCCAGCGTGAATCATTTATTCATGGATCCCGCATAAATCAAAGCGGCGCGGGCTGAGATAAACAGCAAAGACGAGCCTGTGAGATCTGTCAGTTACGCGGTGCTACAAATAAAAAACAGAATCGGCCGATAACGGAGGCGGTTGTGAATCTGCCAGCAACAGCTGACTCCAGCCTGTTGGGTCCCTGCAAAGCCTCTCTTCAGTGCTGCCCTTTTTTTCCCATTTGAAAACATCCACAGTGCAAAGCAAAAAAAATAATAATAGCAGGGTGAAAGAGCTGGGAAGGGAATCTAGGTGAAAGTCCAGGTTAGCTAACATCAATTAGATATAAAAGGTGGTGCAAGAGATACACGAAGGAGGATGGAGTGTCCAAACCTGCCATGGTTAACGGTTCAGCCTCTTCCTCTCTAGCAGTTAAATTCAAACAGTTTTCTGCTTTGCTAACAGCAGATTCATACCAATAACCATGACCTGTCCTACTCTGAGTGCCCACCAATACTCACTTCATAAACTACAAGCATTTGATGACATCCATTTTGAAGATTATCAACTTACCATAAGACATCAGGCCTCTACAATTTTTGTGGGTGGATGCTAAAGGACTCTGCCAAAGAAGTAGGAGTTTTCACCAGACTGGTTCAGCTACTTCTGGACCTTGGTTATGACGCGTGCTAAGGACTTAAAGATAGCACACAGCTGGTTTTGACTTCATTAATCTGCAAATATATGGAGAAAACTGTAATTTTTCTAAGCGTGTGCCTGGCAATTTGGATCTGCTCCAGTTAGCCTTTAAGGCAAAGTATGGAGTGTAAGATCCCAACCTAATCCTTGTTGATGCCATCACAGCACATCTTGATTCAGCATGGACATTCACCAGGGTTTTGTTTGAGGACTTTTGTGTACCATCGTCTTTTAGTCTCCCAGACTCAACATTAGAACATGCTCAATATCCTGACAAAAAACTTCATTCTCTTGAACTCAGTATCTCAAAGACCATTGAGTTGTGCTGCTGGGACAAAGGCAAAGCGAAAGATGACAGGGCAACAAACAATTATCATTCAGGACCAGCAGGTGGAGCAAGTGGGGTCTTTTAAATACCTGGGAACTGACATGAACACAGTCTTGGATTTTAAGGTACATGCAGACTGCAAACGAAAAGGCAAAGCTACGTTTCCACCTGCTGATATGTTTTAGGAAGAGGATTGTACCTTTCGTTTATACGTCATTAATTGAATCCAGCCTCTCCTTCAACATTGCATCCTCGCATATTTTTCTCATGGTTCAATATAAACCCAACAAAATCACTGAATCGCCACAAACACCCTTATTGTGAACTGCTTGAGAAATCTCTGATCAGGAAGGCAACCTTGATCACAGAAGATCCGTCTCAGCCCTTTCATCCTTCACTCCAGCTGCTCCCATCAAACAGAAGGTATGAGGTTCCACCGGCACGGAAAAAACATCTACGAGAAATCATTCTTTCCATTTGTAATAACCTCTTTCAGCTCCTCTAAAAGAGAACTGCTTGCCTCTTAACAGCTTACTGAAGTAGTTTTAAACATTCCTTCTATGTGCTTTTTATATGTTTATCTGCATTTATGGGATTTCTGTCTCCAATGTGTGGTAAAACCTCATGGACATCACCTTGAACACAGTTTAAGGGCTGTAGGGGATTTTATTAAGGACCAACAGGGAATATTTTTTCTAATGAAAAACATACCATTTTAAATTCCATTTTTAATGATACACTAATTTGGTCTTAGTTTGTAAAACAAGATGAAAAAATACACCTTTCCCATTA
Source organism: Poeciliopsis retropinna (assembly GCA_010277075.1). Lineage (NCBI taxonomy): Eukaryota > Metazoa > Chordata > Actinopteri > Cyprinodontiformes > Poeciliidae > Poeciliopsis > Poeciliopsis retropinna. The sequence goes on along the minus strand of VMRM01000029.1, from coordinate 3,453,046 downwards.
CACTGAAGTTAAGTTAAAAAAGAAGAAAAAAGACAACATGGTCTACTCACAATTGGAAAGAAAAAAAGCTTGATCCATCTTTAATTAATGTCCCATTTATGCCCTTATTTATAATTGTCAGCTGCTTGACTGCCAAAAACTGTAAACTTTCGTGCAGGAGTCCTGGATAAAGAGATTCAGTCAATATCAGTCACTGTTGCAGATAACTTTGTACATCTCCAAGCAAGGAGTCCAGTACAGAATGTTTTCCTTGTGCAGTTAAAAATCTATATGTTTTTGTTTTCATTTCTGCACAGAATGAATCAGAACTTAAAATCCTTGCCTACCTTTTTAGTGATTTTTAAATGTGAAAGTTTGCTCTTCAACTTCTTCATTTTACCCATTATTTCATTTCTTTTTCACAATAGAACAAACAGTTCAGTTCGCTCTTTTTCTGAAACTTTCTTTCAAGGTAGAACCATTAAGAGACTTGCAACTTTCTGTCTTGCTGAATATGAATCATGTTTCTAGGAATGAAGGGGAACCTTTGAAACTCAACATTTAACTCAGGATTTATCAACTGTGGTTTTTTAATTTAATTAAGTAATTTAATAATTAAACTCTTTTTTTTTTAATGCTGCATTCGAACCCACTTTCTGCCACACCTTTAAAAAGAAAGAAAAAAAAAATATTTCAAATGTAAATTTTGTGACAACACAAAGCAGGTCAAAATATACTCTAACCCAACGTGTTCTACAAATTCAACAACAGTTGACACAGTGCTTCACATTTCTTTCTAGATAGGGTTATAATCGGTGACTCAAATGAACAACACTGAAGAGGAGAACACATAAAACTAAGGAGAAAACATACAACTCCAAGACTGCTTCTAAAAGTCATCTATAATGTGCAATGATCTGTAAAACCATTTAACCCTGTTATAAATATTAATTTCTCTGTATTTACTAAGATTATCTTGGTGTGGTATTATAAATCAAACATGCAAGTGTGACAAAAGAGCTAAAACAATAGAAGTAGCCAAGAAAAAATTACATCCTCTCAGTTCATTCTGCAAATATTTTTTTTAAACGTATCTGCTGTGATTGATGGCGTTTGATTTCCGAGCTTCAGTAATTGGCTGTGTTCTAGTCGAACAACATTTACAGAAGCACGGAACATATAACGCATGTAAAATAAATGTAGGGAGCACATAGACTGCAGGAGGTGATGCAAGAGGAAGGAAAAAATGTTTCCAAGAGGATTTGCTATCAATAATATGCTGGGGAAAGGTGAAGAAGTCAGTGTAATTAGTAATTATGAGGGTTATTATTTTAAAGTTCACAGCACTGAGAAGAACAAATCTTTAAGTGGGTTTAATATGTGAACAATATAACAGTGTTGTTGGCATTTTAGTGCTCGCCAAAGTATCTGGTGACATGAACCATTATAAAAATAAAAGGAAAAACCTCAGTACGAGACAGATTTGTGTGAAAAAGCAGAGCCATTTATGAAAGAAAAAAAGAAAAATGCCCACAGCACTTTATTGGTGTAACTCAAAGTGAGTTTTTTCAAAGGAGTTGAAAAAGCTCCTTTCAACTCAAGTACTATGATGTGCAGATATTTAAATAGTTGCTTTTCAAAAAGAAAGAAAAAAAGAAAGAGACTTATTTACATGATGTCAAAGGAGTTGGGAAAAGATTGGAAATTGTTTTAAGATGTTCAGGTTTAAACATTGAATACCATACAATTTCCCTTTGTTATATGTAACAGGACGTGCATATTTTATGACAAAAGTGGTGTTTTTGTCATATTTCATCAAGATGTTTTGACCAAAGACAAAGTTTTGTGTTGTTGGTCAACAGGTTTTTCTCTATTTTTGCATTACTCTCATTTGCAGGAATCCCACAGCCTTTGAAATTGATTTGTCCAATTTTCATTAGAATATTCAATCACTACTTTATTTATTATTTTCTCTATTTTTTGATAGATTAGGGGAGGGAGTTTTGCATTTGTTTAGATTTTCTAGCCTACTTCATATTGCTAGGTTCTGGTGTCTATTTTTTTGTTTTGTTTTTAATACTATTGGTCAGGCTTTGAGCAAGTGCTAATCAAATGGCACAGTAATAATATAATATTACATAAACTCATGTTACACTATGCAGACACTCTGTCGTTCCGATGAAAGATGATCGATTCAGCTACCAATAGAGGACGGTGAGCATCAAGCAATCAGATCTCAAGATGGTCGACCAATTCTTGAGTAGGTGGGGCGTGGAGTAGTGACATCACGCCGAAAGCAAAGTGTAGTATTGTGACTGCATTTAACAGAATACAGTTTATGTTTTTGTGCTAAAGATAAATGTGTTGTCAGCTATTCTGCCTTAAAAGAGTCTCAAAGTTAAAGATACATCCAGTCCTATTTTATATTTCAAGTCAAAATGCTTCTCTTTCATAAATTTAGAACAAAACACAGATGAGGGCTGACATAAATGAAATCAGCAGTGCAGAAAATGTGGTTTCTAAGAGTCCAAGAAAGTAATTAAACAGAAATCAATGCATGCTACGCCTTTAAGACTTTGTAACCAAGCCGAAAGTTCTAACTTGAATAAATACACTCCCTTTTTTTTATATGTTTATCTTTTTGTTTGTTCTTTGTGTATTCTTTGCTGTGTGATTCCCCAGTGAGTATCAAGCAGCTGAGAACTTTAGCTCACTGGTCAAACCCAGAGACCGTTTGTTGGGTATAAAAGCAGCAGCTCCATGTCGGGAAGGAATAAGTGCTGCTTTTTGATGCCTGAACGCTTCAGACTTCAACAACAGATGGCTGCTGGAAGGCAAAACGTCAGAGCAGGAAAACATCCAAATGCAACCAATAGCGTCACAGATAAAATGCAAAGCCCTTTCAAAAAATGCTAAGAGTATATGGGTTCATAAATTTAGGAAAGGGAAAAGTCACAAGGGTCTGCTAACATCCACACACATACACACACAATCTTTACAGCATGTTTTATTGCTGCTGTGCTCTGTTGGGCAACTCAACAAATGACATTCGTTGGGGGAAAAAAAAAAGCACACAGAGGTCTCACTCATTGGCCCCAGAGAAAACTATGCTCTACCAAATGCCATCTGTGAGTTTCCCATTCCCTTTCTTATCTTCCCTTTGTATGACTAAAAGGCGGCTTTGTCAGCGTAAGTGTCTATATTTGACTGACCGCAAGCTGTGTTTGGTTCACAAACATGACTGCTTATGATGGGCGGATGATACACAGGCTGAAACGGTCACATTTTTGATTTTGTCTGACCCAGCATGAAAGGGTTGCAATTTGCTATCGCCAACACGTTTTTTTTTTTTGTGGGGGGGGAGGGGTTTCGGCAAGATGCTACAGCAGCGCTCTCTTTTATTTATTTATTTTATTTTTTCAGATTTTCAGACTGGCTTTCAATCTCCACACCTTCCTGTTGCCGATGTGTCAGCGCTCGGGTCATTTCACTCCTTTGCCAACTTGTGCCCACACATTTCTTACAGATCCTTTTTCCATTTCCCAGCTGTAAACAGACCAGTTTGTACCTATTAACTTCCAGATTGCTGATTTTTAAAAATATATATATATTACAAGTGTTAGTTATTTTGGCAACTCAAAGTGCTCAAACCTTGCATGTACGGTAACTCTGGAAAGTATTCATAGTGCGTCATTTTTTCCACTTTATGCTGCCGCCTAATTACAGATTGTTCTAAATTAATCTATTTGACACACAAATACCACATTTGGACAATGTGGAAATATTTTTTGAATGTTTTGCAATCAAATAATTTTTGCAAGTATTCACAGCCTTTGCCAATGAACCAAAAATGACACAACTTCATTTGGATGAGAAACACAGGAAGCAAAACCAAACTAGGATGATGACCCAGCATCAGTATGGATGACTCAGTATTAGTAGTAATAAGGTTTATTTACAACAATCACAAAAGAAAATTGTGGGTAGCTCCAGTCTTGTAAAAAAAATTAAGAATATCTTCAAAGGAATGGAAAGCACCAGGGTAAAAGTATCAATTTGACTAAATCACTTGTCTGTATATCATTTTAAAATTCATGGCTTCATTCAACAGAACAAGTTTTCATAAATACTTTCCTCCTCTCATTGTTACCTTAATGCAATTTCTTTCCTCTGGTTTTATAGCGTTTGTGCATCTTAACACCAACCTGCCTTCAAGCTACAGGAAACCTTCACCAGGCAGAGCCACAACTTTAACTTTCACTCAACTGTCACTTTGCTTTTGTTGCTCACTCTTCACTAATAGGGGAGGAAGTGCTGGCTACAGTGTAAGCAAATTTGTTCAGGCTGAACACGCTGAAAGCCTTTTTGGCTTCCGTCGAGCAGTTTTTGTGCGAAGAGGCTCTGGTTGATTAAGGCCACTGTCTGCAACCAAGAAAGCAGCATTCAATAAGAAGAAGTGTAGATGCAGACTTTCCTCCCAACCCGCAAAACAAGCTGCACAGAGCTGATACTGCGGTGTAAAATAGATGTTCTGCCACGTTCTGTCGGATGCCGAGGATCTGAGGACCGGTCGTAACCTTTGATCCTCTTTTGCAGGGAGCGAAGTGAGCGTTCCTGTCGGATGGCGCCCGCGGGGCCGTCTGTCGTATCAGCGTCTGCGTGATTTGCGACGGCGTCGAGCAAGATTTTGAGCTTCAAAGTGGTGTCCGCATAAATGCCAAGATGCAAACAATGAACAAAGAAAACATCTTGGTCTCCATAGTATTTGGTAGAAAAGTAAAAAAAAAAAAAAAATAAAGAACAATTTTCAGGCAGAATGCCAATATAACAAAAGCACTTTAGTTATGCCCTTGTAGCAATGTTAGAAGTTTTAAACAGAATCAAAGCACATTTAACTTCTCCATATTTCATGCATATCACATTACAACGACATAACCTCTTGTATTTTATTCAGATTCAATAATAAGTAACACACATATGGAGGGGCAGGAAGACGCGGGATGGTTTTTTAAAAACCCTTAAACCCTGAACCCTGGAAAATACAGTGGAAAAACCTCAGACGATTGAGTTTTTTTTTTTGTTTTTTTAAATAGTAAAATATTTTCAAGGTCAGAAGAGAAGCACACTTCTCAGAAAAAGTACAGAGAGGTTTTCAGGAATGTGTCATGACTGGGCAAGTCATGATTGTGCTTGTTGTGTGAAATGGTTTTACCAATATTACATATTGTCTGGAAAAGTAGAGAAAGAAATGTTAACATGACTTAACTTAGAAAGAAATGTAATTCTAATGAATGCAGTAATTAGCTTACATCATATTGTAAAGCTGGTGAAGTTAAGTGGACAAATTTTGACAACCTACAAAAACATAGAAACAAAATTGAGGGCTTTAGTACTTCTATATGGTTTGGAAATGTATTTAATTGTAAACAGGATTAAATTGCAATACTAAGTTGGAAACAAAAGCTTAAGAACTTTACTCAGAGTAGAAGACTGTAGACTGAAGTGATATTTGAGTGAACTTGTAAAGACAGTTGAATCTCGGAAAGATTTGTCCTTCTGACAAATTCTGTCAACAGTTGTACCACCCGAGCATTTTCCATAAAGATCAGATGACTCACAGTCAGTGGACAGCTACAATCTTAGGAAAAACTGTGCTGCACGGCAAAGATTTTTGTCTTTCCAAGACTGAGGCAGGCTGCTTTAAAATTCAGCAGGATAACAACAGAGTGGAGAGATGTGGTGTTTGGAATAGGTGAGATTTTCACAAGGATTTTAATAGAATAAAAAAAAAGCCTGTTTGTGTCAAAATGGGAATACAAAACATAAAGGCTTAGGGAAAGCATATGTGGCTGCACATAATGTCAGAGCATCTAGAAACATTGTTCATGTAGGCACTAATTAATGTCCATAAAAATTAAATAAAAAGCTGAGAAATGAAACTAATATACATCTAGTGATCTTAAAATCTGTTGCATTCAATCTTCGGTCAGTTACTTTCTTTCAACAGTGTGCGAGTGGGCGTTATTAAAGCGCCGCTCTGCCGGTGAACAAAGCACAGAGATAAAAATAAGCCCAGATCACATGCATGTATTGTTTAGTCTGAATGCAACAAGAATGTGGGGAGCTACGGAAAGTAATTGTTGGGGGGGGTGAATGTCATCACAGAAAACAATTCCACCCATCAGACGAAGCTTTTCATTGTGGAACGGTTTTGAAAGCGAAGCTCTGATTCTGAGCGTTCTGTTCTTTTTCTTTGTTAAGAAAATTGAGATTATCAATATAATCTCAATTTTCTTCTTAAATTGAGTTTAAATGGTACAAAATCAATTTCATTAAGACAGTTACAAGCTTCTTTATCTGTTTTGTATTCAAGTTTTTTTTGGATCAAAGTCTCCATTTACTCCTAGGATTGTGTTGGTACATGGTCCAATACGAATAACACTAAAAAATGATATTTTCAGCTTTTAAGTTCTGTTCCACTAATAGTTTCTGTATGAAACATACTGTAACTCAAACAAAAACAAGTTCTAGTCTAATTTAAAAAAACCAACATATATAATTCAGTCCAAATGGTTCCTTTAAGAGGGTCAATGCATTATATTTAGCCTCCAAAGTGTGGAATGTCCAGTCTGTTTTTAGAAATCCAAATTTAAAGACGGCACTTTCATTCACTCAACTTCTCTTTGTCTATTAAAAGGTAATGATCTGGAAGACACACATTTTATATATATATATATATATATATATATATATATATATATATATATATATATATATATATATATATATATGAAGAAAGCTGAATCTGAAGAATCTGCTAATGAGAAAAACATTCTTACAGCTCCACATATAATGTGTTATCTAGGAAAATACTACATAGTTGATGGTTTGAAGATTGTGCAACTCAGTTTGAAGGCCAACTGTTGATTTACTTCACTTCTGTACAGCTAAGCAAGGACGACAGCATGCCTTTACTTTATAATGAGAATGATGAATGCTTCAAGCATGTCAGTGCCACAGTTAGACAGCGGCCTGCGAGAGCTCTGCTACCCGCTGCATCATGACTCCATTAACAGCCAATCTCAGATCATAACTAATCTTCTGAATTAATTAAAAATCTCTGCTTTCTTTCTTTCTTTCTTTCTTTCTTTCTTTCTTTCTTTCTCTTCTGGTGTAATTGAGTACGTGTGGTGGGTTTGGGTTTCCACTGACGAAGCTAATTCTCCTTTTTTTTTTTTTTTTTTGAAAAATTAGACTAAAATTGCGCGAATCAACAAGACGCTCTCGCCTTCTATTTATAATTATTTCATTATGCGCCGCTGTGGGTGTTCTCGAGGAGGGTTTGATTGTAGCAGCTGGTGATTCGAGCGACCTGATGAGTCTGCTGTTGTTTTTGCTTCTGGGGGAAACACTTTTATTTTCCACCACGATTTTAAACCACATGACCCACTCGGACTCACCGCTACATGCACAGAGAATGTTGTTTTTATGTAAAATGGAAGTGGAAAAACTGTTAATGTATTACAAATTACATCTCCTTAAAAAAATATATATATTTTTTACATACAACATGGAGAAGAGTGTCATTAACACCCTCCGCAAAAATGGTAAGTCAAACATTTTCATAGAAGATTGAGTGGAAGGAAGCCCTAATCATCAAAATTACATTTTTCACAATGTAACAAATCACAGTGTATTTAATTTCAAAATTTTAATTGAATTACTGTAAATTGTGATGATATCCCAAATTATTGAGATGCACCTATACATCTTTGGTGAACTCCAAGCAGTCACATAATGGTCACTCTTTGCTCCAAAATGACATTCACCGTACTATCCATAACATGAAAAAACACGTTCGGCACTTGGACCAGAAGGTTGTTCCACCTTTACTCTGATTTTTGCCTCCGCTTTTTCATCCTTGATCTTCGCACCTTGATATTTCTCTCTCGCCCCGCCGAGCTGCCACATCTGCGCGCGCACGCTAACAGGCGGCGTTCTGTTGGATCCTCTCAGCCCGCCTTTCATCTGTGGAGCCTTAAATGCACCTGGCTTTGAAGTGTGCGGCGCAACAACAACAAGTCATTTAGTCGTCTCGGTTCATCGGGCAGGCCGTTTGTTAGTTAGCCCCAGGGTAAAGCTGTCGAACACGAGGCTGGGGAAGGAAGGACCGGGATTTTAAATCGCTTTCTGAACGAGTTCAACCCTTATGTAGTTTTTAGCGGAGCGGCTCGAAGATACAAACATGTCAGCTGTCAGGAAGGCGAAACACAGTCAAGGATTAGGTTCATGTGAAAGATGTTAGTTTAATTGCAGTTGTATTTTTTTTCCTGACTACCAATTTCCTCAAATTTTGAAGCTTAAACTACTGTAAGCATTTTATTATTTCCCAGCTGTCTAACTCGGTTATCATCTTCTTTCCACTGAAGAGGCCTTGACAGTGTAATGCTTGAACAGTCTTGTCATGACATGAAAGAAAGAAACGAGTGGATAAAAATACATGTATCACCACTCCAGAGTTGTGTACTAGGAGATTCAACCAATTAGTTTTTCTAAAGAAAATTCTGATCATTTAATGTCACCAACTTCTACAGGCATCCAAACATCATGTGACATTTTGATTAGCTGATGCACCGTGAACTGAGAACTTCATGAACTTGGTTTCCACAAAGGCTACTGGTGCTAGCTGCAGGAGCATAGGTGTTCCACCACAAGACTTTACAGCAGCAAGTATGCTATTTTAAAGGATTTTGTTTAGGCATTCACATCCAACATCAGTGTCTGACCTCACAAATGGGTCTCTGGACAAAAGGCAAAAAGTAACCAAGCATTTCTAAACCTTGCAGAAAGCCTTCCCAGAAGGATTTTAGGTTAATCAACATAGCTCAAACTCAGTTAGATTAGAAAAGGAATATCTATGCACAAATTTCAAAGACTTTGTACAGATTCTCAATTTGGTCTGAGGCTCTAAGGGATGAATATACAGTAACCATGTTATTGCAGAACTGACTATGTTTAAGAAGAAAAGTTCAATGTGAAAGGAGATGGAGGAAGAATGAAAAGAATACAAGAAAAACCTCTAAGTCTGCTTCTACACCTGCAGAAAGAGAGAGAAAAAAGCAGCAATAAATATGCATGTATAAACAGCAATGTCAATGAGAAGCATGTTGTGCTAATTAACACTGAAAACATCAAATACCAGCAGGCAGTGGTACCAGTCACTGACCAGTTTTCCTTCTCCCACTGTTGAACTCACACAACATGATCAGCAGATCAAAATTCAAACCAATCTGCTGGATGCCCATTACTGTCTCCACAACGCTGCATTAAGGCTGCAGTTTACTTAAAAGTGCCACAAGCAAGAAGAGCAATATTCCCTGTTCCAAAATCAATAAGACTGTATCACATCCTCGTAGTATTTCTGCTGTTTAATCACAATAGCAGAAATTAAATACACATACAAAAAAGGGAATGAACATTGTAAATGTTTTTCTTGCTGACTTTTTAGATTAAGACATAAGCCCCCACAAAAAAATAAATAAAATAAAATAAATCAAATGCATACCCAGTAAAAGCCATCAAAGGCAGCAGTATCGCTACAACAATTTTCCCACATCTAATCATGAGAAGTTTGAGTAATACAAGAACACAACGATCTGGCAGGGCATCTGTTTCTTGGCTATGTGTTACATTATGTGCCGTTAAGGGTTGTGTATGCTTTAAAGGTGATTTATGTGTGAAATGAAACAATGCCACCATGTTTTTTTTCCAACCAAGAGGTGTAAGCAGTAATAACGACACATCACAAGGCAAAGCAGGATATATTGCCATGGCACAGTGCTTTGTGATGATCCAGGAGCTCAATGATTACATAGAGGTAATTAGGCTTTTTATAGTTAGACCATCATCAGTGCCGACTGCCACTAGACCCAGTTCTGCAAAAGTGCCTTCCACGTCGTCTAAATACGGATGTTACATTTTGAACCGAGCTAAAATAAGGCTATTTTGTGTCACCTGCAGCGCAAAATGAAACCCTTTTCAAAATTTTCTCATCGGATTAACCCTTCCATTAATCACTCGAGCCTCATTCATGCATGCGTGTCTCTGCAGGACTGTCTTCTGTGAGCATAGTGGTGCTCCGGATCATTAATCAACTCAAGGCAAGCAAGTCAAAGGGCTTCCAAGATGTCAAGGAAGGGAGGCCGGAGATTGTTGTGTATCTACGCTAGGGAGCTGATCGCAGCACAACTCCCTGTTGGTCCCCTGATGGAGGGAAGAGCATAAACTTTTCAGGATGTGAAAATATTTTATAGTGTGCCTTGAAACGGTATTCACTAACAGTTATCTTTTCACATTTTGCCATTAATTTAAGAGTAAAAACAAAGAGCACATAGCCACACAGGCGAAGAAACATTTGTGTTTTGCAAATAAAAACTAGAAAGTGACATGAATTTGTATTAAGCATCCTTGCTTGAACACTTTCAGATACACCTGGAAGTCTTGGATATTTTCTCTCCTAACTAAAGTAGAGACTGAGATGCAGGCTCATTACTCTGTCAAACATGAATTTTTAAATGCGCTACTGCTTATCAAATGGAGTTTGGCTGAGACTTTTATTGTGTCATGCCAACAAATCAACATGCTTTGATCAAAACCTGTGGTTGTTCAGAGTCTAGCGGGACATTCGGCTAACCCTCAATTGTTTTTTACATCGATCGGTTCAGAGTATGTTCTTTGGGTGTTTTCACACCAAATAGACTGTTTGGGGACCAAAATTGCAACATTATTATGTTTTCAGTTGGTTCAGTTCTCTTCCACACTGCACTCTGTCAAAGGATCCAAACCCTTTGAAAAACCTTGTTTGACGGCGTTGCACCAAAAACCACACAAGGAAGTGACGTGAAAATCTCTGGACAAGATACTGAGCGTAAATGTCTTCATGAAATGTAAACAAAAATGGAGCGGTGGTTGGCAAAAGACCTTGAGCAATTTCTCCCACTAGCACTACACTTTGCCTTGGTTGCATTTAACCAGAATTTCCTGATCTATCGTCCACTTCCTGCTTTTGGAATCGTCTCCAGTCTACTTCTTGTTCACACATCATACCAACCACACCAGAGTTCACTTCAACTAAACCAACTAAACAGGATTCCTGTCAATGCACCTTACACATCTTTGCCATGTCGTCTACATTGTTTGTGGTAAACTGCAAATAGGATTCATCATAGTCTTCTTTAAGAAAGTGCTTTGTTTTTGCCACTCTTGCATAAACTCCACATTTGTGTATATGTACAACAGATTCAAACATCTAAGTTCCTCCAAAGTTCCCAGGCGGCCAACATGCATATCCCACTGGGCCTACACAAATTTTCATTTACTCAGAATCCTTCTTAGAATTAAAATGCCAAAATTTCCAGATTTTTGGTAAAAGATGAATTTACTTTTCTTTCGTTTTATGATAATATCCTCATTTCTATTGGCATATTTTCTGTAGCTGTAATCTGACTAAATTCAATTAGTGGGAATACATTTGCAAAGAACTGTATGCAAAGCCTTCAGGATTTGGCAGCGACCGTTCCTACATTATGTCAGGCTAAATTTAATCTTAACAGATTCACAAACTTTCTGTGTGTGTTATCAACGCACAAATGCACTCGGAGGCATACTAGCATCTCATCTTTTATTTTTGGTGAAACGAAGGTTCAAAGCATGTGGTGAACATCTCACCGGTAAAGTGGCAGCAGGGCTGGACTGATTGGCTATTTAGATGGAAACCAAACCTAAGCAGGGAAGTATGGCAGTAGTAATAAATTTAACATCAGGCCACTGTTGGTTGACAGCTGCAAAATCCAATTTGTTATTTTGTTTTTCCTCCCAAACAAGATATTGTAAAAGTAATTGGGGGTGGGAAAGAAAAAAGTCTGATGGATATTTCCAGCACAGATTCCTGTTGTAGTTTCAGCCAGTCTTCTTACATTCGCTTGCCCTTTCTTATACTAAAGAAAAAAACAACAACAAAAAAAGAACTTTTACAGGCACTGCCTTAAAAACAAACAGAACAAATGAGCAAAGTATAGAAGTACGTGCAATGCTGCTTGAGGCCAGAGCGCTGTCTACTATCAAAGAATGGACAATGAATCCCACATGTTACGAGAAAGTCCAACTTTGTCATAGTTTGCGTCATGTTTCTGTTTTTTTGGCTACTTTTGTTCCAGTTGGTCGTTAATGACATATCGGGGGTAAACTTAAAAAATCTTTGGTATAAGCTTTTCACTCACTTCGCACCTGTTGTTTACTCACTCTGCACTAGAGGTAAAAACGATTGCTTTAGGCTCTTATTGTGAAGGTTTGAAGAAATGTAAACTGGGTATTTGACAAGTTAATGCTTTTGAGAAACTAAGCACGAAAGGTTTCAGGTATAAAATTGATTACTGTATCAGTAGTTTAGTTTGTTTTACTGTTTGACTGTACAGCACGTATGTCAAATTAGTCAAGTAATTTGGGAAATAAATTTTTTTTACGCCATGAAAACCTGGCATTTTAACAGGGATGATTAGTTTCTTTATACCCAACATGAGTCTCCTAGTAAATTAGTCTCTGTAGCTTCTTTCAGCCCATAAAATCCACAAGACATTTTAAACTAATATGACTTGGTGACAAAACATTTATAGCCAAATAACCTAAGACTGAGTTCAGCACTACACAGAAAATGCCAGAAGGGGTTATGTGTGAGAGAAAATAGCCTGCATTTTGGATGAAAAAGAGTGTTTTTGTAGATGCTGCATGTCACTTGGCCTTTTTGGAGTAGCTTTGCTGATCCATATGCGGTTGCTGCCTGACCAATTGCCTGGGGTGCAGAATAAACAAGGGATGATTATGGCAGGCTGCATGGAGCCCTCCACTCTGTGATATAACCTAGAGGGGGTTCAACATGGCTGTGAATCCGACTTTCTGTACAGTCGTGATTTGAGTGTGTGGGTGACTAGGCATTGGATATACAAGACATAAACAAATAAAAATAAAAAAAAAAGAGTTAACACTCGGATGTCAAGTTTCTTCCTTCAGGAGATCGTTTGCAGCTTGTGCAAACAGACAAGAAAAAGAGAAAACAGGAAAAAAAATAAATAAATCAGCACCGGGATTTTCTCTACAAATACCAAAATCCTCTTCTCTCACTTCAGACTCGGTCATTATCTTGGCCTGGCCTACTTTGACTGTGAAACATATTCATCTGTGATGACTCATTACTTTAGAGATACAGCAGCTGTCCAGCGCCCAAATGTGCGATCAGGGCTTAAAGTGTTCCAGTGCAAGCGGATGCTGCCTGGAAAGACACGGCAATGGACTAATTAAGCCTCTACAAGCAACAGCTCAAAAAAAAAAAAAAAAAAAGGCATTCCAAAAGTTTACTTTCAGTGATGTTTGCACCAAGTGCAGTGCATGTCTGCTGATGTGGTTTTTTAGAGAAAGTATTTGTTTTAGATCAACAAACATGACTGAAAAGCAGAATATTTTTGCAGACTTCAATTCAGGAGCAAAGGAGAACCGAAGCCACTGGATCTGCCAGGAAAAAGATTTCCAAAATAATTTCTAAAGCTTTAGGAATCTAATGACTTAAGAGGATCCAGGGATCAGCTAATTATCTTAGCTCCAAGTGTACTTGGTTTATGCCTTAGGAGAAATATCCAAAGCACACCTTAATGTAACCGAGAAAAAAAAGGGGGGACTGGAGACTTTGCACAGACTGACTCAAAGTCCGGGCACAAATCCAGACGTCGACAAAATGCGGACGGATAAACCAAGAAAGAAAAGCACAATTTCATGTTCCACCAGTAAACTCGTAATGTAATCCATGATGTCGAGATGAGAAAATTCTTTTTACACAAATTACAGTTTGTCTCGTTCCATCTCGGACGTGTAATTTGAACCACACTGATTCTCATTTGGATTTAAACGACATTAAGTGCTCCACTCTACCACCGAAGGCTTTTCAATTTACTCACATTGCCTAATTTTGACATTTACCCATTTACTCACCAAAGGATTCAGATTGTTAACAAATGGGGAGCAATAGTTGGCTTGTAGCAGTGACTCATAAGCTAAAAAGCATCCGTACCAATCCTCATATATGGAGGGCTACTCATGATTTATGGGTGAAATGTCCAAGTCTAATTGGATCCACTTTGAACTATTTACTTCCTTCATGTGCCGGGCTGAAATAGCCAGGAACCGCTGCGCTTCCTTGACGTGGGAGTCATCGCCAGCATGCTCGCAAATAAACAAATGCAGTTGCTCTATCGCTCTGCAGAGATGCTGAGAGAGGTTGCCGAGCAACAGAACGCGGCCCCCTCTTCAATTATGCACTCCCGTTTTAATTTTATTTTTTATTTTTTATTTTACACAGTCTTGTTTCCAACGCTTTTATCGAGAATAAAAGGAAAAGCAAAAAAGAAAGAAAAGAAAGAAAAATCCTCCTTTTTAAGTGCAGCCATGAAAACATACACTGTCCTCTGCACCTGTGTTATATTTATTCTGGCTGTCTTTTATTGTGCTTTTTGTTGGATGTTGCAGAATTTTTTTTTTTCCAAAGCACGATTTTTAAAGTAGTTCTCAAATATAATATTTATTAATTTATCACTAAATTATAAATTAGTTGAGAGAATTGGCAATTTCCATACATTTTTTTTGTCTTGAACAAAAGGGTGACGTGATTTAGAGTAACGTGAGACCAGAGAGAACCACTCCAACATTTATGGTGCAGTAGCTTCTTGAGGTACCTTGTTAATGTTTTACCATTTACTTTCACAATTGGACCTCCAATGAAAGCTCTCCTTTTCACTACAATTTTTCTAGCCCTGCAACTTTTCACAGTTCGAGAAATCACAAGCTCATTTTTGCAGAAAAAGGCCAAAACATCAATCCCGCTTGTTCCTCTGTTTGAGGTAAAACTTCTGCAAACAAGCTACATCTTTCATCAGTTCCTGCTGACTGGCACTGCTGGTCTGTTAAAGCTTAGGGTGGTTTTAGTTAGCATAAAAAAGGAGCACAACTGTTGAGTTACGGGCTGAATCGTGACTATGACACATGCAGTCGAAAAGACTATCAGCTGCTTTAAATTAATGTGGAAAAAAAGATAATGAAATTATTTCTTTGACATTACCCACTGAAATGAAAACCTCAGTTAACTCAATTGAGTTTTAAAAAGCACAATTGCTTGAATCCAACGTCAACACTTCTAAAAACGTCTACTCAAATGCAAGATATTGAGATTTGTCATGTTTTGGAAGAAGATCCCAAACATTTTATGCTTAAATAAAACCTTGCATGAACAATCAAAGCACTCATAAAGCGACATATCATGAACAAATCTAAAGAAATTCAACAACATATGAGGAACTTCTATCAGTCTGGATTAACAAGGTTTTTCTAAGGTTGTGAAACTTTAGCAAATTCAGACAAAAGGAAATATCTCCACAAAGCTGGAGCAAGGCAGAGTGGTAAACTTCTTCAAACTAAAATTACTCAGACTCTAAATCTATTTTTTATCTTGTGTGGTAAGAGGAACACACCACCTCCATGTCCAATTCTTTAAAAAATCTAAAGTAAGGTGCATCTTCTGGAATCATTTCATCCTGTGCTCATGGTTAATGGATGACCAGAGATACACGCCGACTTCTGCTTACTTTGTGTCATCTTGATGACCTACAGACTCCCAGGCTTCAATGAGTTAATATATATATTCAATATATATATATATATATATATATATATATATTATATATATATATATATATATATATATATATATATATATATTATGCAACTCATACAAGGAAAAGAAAATAAATCCTTGCAGCATCCTTGCAACGACTAATGATGTGCCTTTCCTGTCTGATTTTTTTTCTTTTCTGTTTTTTTATTTTGTGACTGTGTCCTCTGCCGTGTTGTGACAAAGCTGAAGAGAGATTACAGCTGTATTGGGCGCAGTCTGTCACTGTACAAATGCCTGTCATTAATTTCACAGGCAGGAGGCAATTTCAGAGAAGTGGACACATTCCTGTAAGTGTCAAACTTCAGAGAAAAACATCAGGTCAAAAACGACTTCTTTTCCACTTTCTTTCTTACCCTTTTGTATAAATATTAAATGTAAAACACAGATGTGTTCTTTACAGAACGTTTCTTGTGAAAGATGGACTTAAACACAAAACAAACCCAGAAGACAGCATGCTACAAGAGTTTACATTCGGGCTCAGTTTCACCTTACAATTGTGGACATACATCCAAAACTGTATTTATATGATACAATGCTTCAACCAACGTCCACTGTAAAAAGTAAATGAGAATTTGTTGCAAAACTTTGGAGGTTACTGTTCAGATATTTCAGAAAAGCATTCAGGTTTTACTTTGTCAATTTTATTGACGGGAGGAAGACAAGCGTCCTCAGTGCATCTTTCTAGGACAGATGTAGATCATAATCACCCAACACTCAGTATAGCAGACAAACTAAGAAAATGTGTTGAGATTATGGATTTATAAAATTATTATGGTCACAACAGTATTTTTAGGCAACTTTGTGTTACTTTAAGTTTGCTACCCAAAGAAAATTTGCCTCTCAACTTTATAAAAACTCCAGAGGTGAACAATGCCGTTACTTCACAAATAAAAACATAACCTGACAAGAAGATTCTCCCAAACAACATTTAGTGTATGTTTGTTCTTCACGAGCAACTAAAACAAAGCTCCAAAAGTTAATATGCAACTATTTTTTGAACAGTATTAAAATAGGGGAAAAAAGAAGAAACATTCTTTCCTTTTTTTATTGAAAGCTTTGTTTTGCTATTGTTCTGTCAACATAAAGACATGACATACTATATTGTGAAATATAGCAGGATAAACCTAATCAAGTGTTTGATCTTTTCCAGTCATAAAATAGGGAGACAGTGTTCCTTTTATTCCACTGGCAGATTTTAGTCTATGTAAAATTATCCAAAAAAAAGCAAGCAAGAAAGAAAACTGACAGCAAAATAAAGCAGAGACTCCCTTTCCGTTCACACTTCAGTACACACGACTTACAACGTAAAATAAAACAAAAAGTTGTGGGGGAAAAAAAGAAGTTGTTTTATAACTGCTTACAGTTATAAAAAGGAGCAAGTCATCCTGAGCAGGTTAGGCCACAACTCTGATACTTCCAGCAAGTCACACACACACACACACACACACACCCACCACTAACCCATCACACACTGACAATTTAATGCTGCATTTTTCAGAGTCTGATTTGAACTCGTAATTCATTTTGAAAAGCACACAAACAATGAGCAGCTCTATCTTAAGCTTAATATTGTTTGCCAACTTATGTTAATTTCAGCTTGTAACAGCAGATACATCATCGAGCTCAAATGTTACTTAACATGATAGATGAGTCTGACACTGCAAATTAATTTACACATGAATTCATTTCTGAGTTTTTTCTTCTGGATCATCTGATTGTGGTAAATCTACAGATTGAGTTTGATATTCCTTTCAGTGCAACTGACCGACATGGGTGGAAGTTTCATCAAAATGACAAACCAAAGCAGCTTTAAAGTTGTTCTACTTAAAGTTGGTGCAGTAGGTAATCACTTATGTGGCCATTGTCAAGAATCAGACTGACTGACTGAAGGCGAGATATTGACTTATCTGAACCTTTTGTCATAACCCCCACCTAAAGAAAATATGTCATTACTTTCCACTGAGGACATCTTGACATATAATGTCTTAATTCTATCCCACTTTTACAGCAGTGACAAAAAGAAGTGTCCATTGAAGACTGTTCTCAATAGCAGTCACAAAGAAAAGAATTAATCCTACATAAACAGACAAGTTTCTTTTTTATCTTTACTCGTTTTTCATTCACCAACAAGAGCCTCAGCGGCCCTGTTTCATCAGTGCTCATCAATAATAATCCATTAAATCTCTGCAGCTTTTACCACAACAACTGTGGGAAGTGTCTTGTTTTACAGATATCTGTCCCTGTTTACTCTGTATTTTAATTGGCCCTAACCATTGAGAAGCAACAACAAGAGAGACGGTCGTACTCTAAATACTCTGGCAGCACTGCTTTCTTTTCTTCAAAGCACTGCTGATCCACCGGCCTGACAAATCCCTATTAGTGGCTTCTTCCATACAACACCACAATATGTGTATGTGTGTATTAAGCTCCATGATTTTACACTGGTGACTACAGAATCCTATTTGACCAATTAAATGGGGACGTATTGGCTGTATGTGTGCGTTTCGCCGTGTGTCTGCTGTGTGGGTGTGTAAATATTACGAATTCTCTTGACACCCAATTAGAGAGCAACATGTCATGACCTCCAGTTTTCAAGAGACACAAAAAAGCTCATTTGAAAAAAAAAAAAACACAACTTGGAACTGCTTAACAAAATGCCCTTACTAACGAGCACCTGTAAACACAACTTTCTTCCTGCTGATTGCTGTTGAAAAAGAGTAAGGGGGAAAAAATGCACAGTTTGTGCAGAGAGTAACACTAATTATTATGCTTTTTTTGAACGGGCTGTTGTCGTTCTCGTCACTAAATTCTCACAAATCTAATTTGCTATTACTTTTTAAGGCTGTGACAGTATCCTCGCAAAAGTATTGATATAACATTGATGTTACATTTTTATTCTGTCAATGTTACAGCCACACACTTTAAAGTATTTTTAACAGGATTTATGCAAGAGACAAGCAAGAAAAAGAACGTCATTATAAAGTGGAAACCGATATTGAGGATGAAGAAGTTGCGAAATGAGAAAAAGTTAAAGACGCACGCAAACTTGTACAAAGTATATTGAAGTCAAAATTTGGGGATTTGATCCAGGAGACACAATGGGGTCCCCTCCTGCCGTCTCCTGTCTCATCCAACTGTTTATCTCTCCACTTGTCGCGTTCGTGTGCACGAACAAAACTTGTGATCAAAGTCGGGCCGTGGCCGGAGTCTTCACATCACACGAGAGGGAGCCGAATCAGAGGAAGGAGAAAGCCTGTGTGGTCGGGGGTAGATGATGAAACTGAATATGAAACAGTCAAATAGAGATCAACTCTGCCGATCCATCCTTTTTGATCTCCGGCGCCTAATAAATAAAACTCCACAGAGCCGGAAAGTAGATACTATATATATATATATATATATATATATATATATGGATGCTTGGAAATGTTTTGCCTCTCTTGCACAGCCACCGTGAATGATAAACACAAAGGCGCACTTATATTATGCAGATCCTTTCAGCTTCACATATGTCCCCCCCGCCCCCCTATGCATGAAAGCTGTATCAATCACATGACATCAAATTGTATTGGTTTTGTTTTTGTTTATGAAATGCTTACTGTTCCTGCATGTGCATAGGGGAAATTATAGACTTACAAGAATAATATGCATCTTTCACCTTGAGGAACTGACTCATTTGCATATCTGCATCCATAAAGCCATCACAGGCAGCTACAGAAGCATCTCTTTACAGAGGGAATATAAGAACTCACATTTTCCTCTGATAGACAGACTGAAAGAGCATAATCTTTTTCTGTATACATTGTGTTGGCTACTCTTGGAGAAGAATTGTGCATTATATGACTAATTATGATAATGACCATATGGTCTGGCTGTATTGTGTGGAGCTGAAGCTTGGGAGACAGAGATGTGTTTCCTCCATAATTAATCAAACTTTTTTATTAATTGTGCTGTGCATGTAGGCAGTGCCCCCTCGTCTCCAAACATGAATGGAAGGAAACCACAGAAAAGATTACAGAAAACAAAATGTATATATATTGCAATCAAAGCGGCAGTCTGGCGCCTACTTCCTGGAAATGTTTGCTGGCTGGCAGCTTCTGTTGACTTTTTTTGCTGCCAAACACTGTTTAAAACCATTACACAGAAGCCATACAGCCTGCAAATATTACCATAACTAGTCCTTTGTATACAGCACGGCAACTCAGAGGGGAAATGTTCAATCATTTCCACAATATCTCAACAAAGCTGCTGTTTCTGGACTGCTTTCACTGTCTATACATGAGACAGTGAGCGCTCAAGGCTTTCTTACAGCGGGTTTATTTCAAATGTTTTACTCAAAACATGAACACGAGTCCCTATGTCTGAGACTATGTCGTCAAATACAATTCATTGGGTTGAATTGGTACTGCTTTGAACTAAGGAGAGAGGCTTTTAGCTTCAGATACGTAATGATTCATCTGCGTTATGTAATTTTAACAATTTCCAGTTTTTAGATTAAGTGCATGTGCTAAAGTTGACAGGCCTACTTTTGATCTAAAAAATCTTGTATAACAATCTGTTTTTTATTGAACATGCTTGGCAGTGTTCAGTACTTACTATGAAAGGTGTTTAGAAACATGCCTCTGTAACATGGTTAAGTTCAGGTTATACTTCTTGTGCAAGCATTGAGCTGTGTGGATGATTTGCAAAGATTTTAAAGTGCAAAAGTAAAAAATAAAAACAAAGAAAAACTTTCCTGCAATATTCATTTATATTTATGATAAAAATTAAATTTTAAAAGATTTTCACTGTTTACATTTGCATGTAAATGAACCAAAAACCATCCCTGGGCCAGAGACTCAATCAAAATTTATGTCCAACCTCTTTTTCTGGGTCTTATGCTCAGCTTCCCAAATAAAAATCTGGAAGAATAACGTGGTACATCAAAAGCAGCAGAGAGGGGGGCAAACAATATTGTATGCTAATAGAAGACAGCTCAGGGGAGCAGGAGCTTAAATATGGAAGATACATAACTAATTTCACATCTGAATGTGAATTAATCAAACTAAGAGTCATCATCATATAATCTCACAGGCACTGCTCCATAAATGCACATAAGTCAGTGCAATAGGCACAACGGATTTGTGGATGCGACTAAATTGAGCATGTTGAACAAAAGAAGTAAAGGTCGACTTATTGCTGCCACTTAAGATAATGTGTTTGTTTGTGTTTCTGCAATAGACTCCTGAGGTTAATAAATCCCTGCATTCATCTGGCAATAATTGCGACAACAGGCAGCAATCATTGTGGATCAGGGTGCATGGAATGCATTATAGCCACGTCCATCGTCTGTGCTCATTTGCAGAGAGGTCAGAAGTCACATTAACTCGGTTCAGTTTGCAGGCTGCTAAGGAACAAACAAATCTCTAGGCATGTCTACGGACATCATTAATGAATGAAGTTGCTGGTTTTACAGTCAACCGCAGTTTAAGAGAAAAGCAAAGTATCTTGAAAGAGGAAAGCGTGGAAAATATGGTTTTTGTTTTACGCAATAGCGCTGTGAGTAAATGCTGCATATGCTCAACAGGTATAGCCGTATCTGTAACTCCTCAAGGCCGTTTTACTAAGCAACAAAAACATCAAAAGCCTTCTTTAACAAAGCTGGTTATCCTGCAGCCTCATAACAGCAGAGCTCTTTGAAGCAGGCACTGAGAGAGTTTTAAGACCCCCTGATTTGTGGTCTAATGTTGCTTTAAGTTGCTCAGAATCCCCAAGCCGAGGGGTGTTTAGCCTCTAAACCAAATCTAATAATGTTCTGAATCAACCACATTGCAGAGCTCACCATTAACAATGAATTTCAACACAACTTTAACAAAATTGCTGAATGATATTCATGCAAAAGAAGCCAATGCCGAAATAGACTTAGTAAGTCTTTATAGCCGACGGTAAGGTCAGGTACATTTATATAGAAATGCATTGAGTTATGAATCTTCAAACGTTGGCGTTCCACTTGCAAACCTTTTGCTTCTTGATGTTTTTCTTGACACGTTCAGTTCAGCAAAATGCATCACTCAACGATTCAAACCACACCATCAATTATTTTTTGATGCCCACACACAAAAAACTATTGAAAGCAGTTATTTGACTGAGCTCCATGTAGTTTGTGTGACATTGTGTCTATGCCATAAAATGCATAAGTGAGACTTTCAAGGGCTCATCTAGAAACCAACACATTTTATAGGAATTGTAAAGAGACTAGACCAGGTTTGGGTGAAAAATGTAGCACAGACAGATTAAACAAACATTAAATAATTAAGAAAAAAAACCTCAGAAAATGTAGACCATAAAGTATTTCACAAGTCTTCATAGATGCTATTGAGAATTTCAGCACTAGAAGTGTCCAAGACCAAGATCATGCTCATTTCTGGAACTGAAGACTCACAACATGAGATGTTTGGGATGCCACATCCTGCCGCTGTCTTCTAAACTGGTGATGTAACATCCAGTGTGCAGAAGTTAAGCAATTAAAGTGCACAACCCAAACGGAGAACATCATTTTTAGATTTATGCAAAAATGAATTGGGTGTGACATTATTAATTTTCCCAAGTGAACTCTCTACCATGTACGTTGATGACCTACCTCAGGTGACGCTTCATGTAGCCGGATGGTAAAACAAACTGGTCTCACAATTAGAATCTGTTTGCTGATCTCTGTTGGCCATAGGCGTCGGATGAAGAAGCAGATTTGAAGGTCCTGTTGGATACAGAACTGTTGAGATGTGATGTTTTTTTGTACTTGATTTGATCACTCTTAAATGTTTCGTATCAAACAAGTTGTAACAGTCAACAAAAAAGTTAAGAAAATAATATCTTAAGACATCTGAACAAGCAAATCAACCTCTGAAAGAAATTCAAGAAAATATGAGAAACAAACTAATTGACGTCTTACAGGCTGAAAATAGTCGCAAAGCAATTTCTAAGGCTTTGACACTCCAGTGAACTGTCGTCCCCAAATGGAGAAAAGGCTGAAACGGAGTGAACCTTCCCAGGAGTGGCTGACTTATTACAATTACTCCAAGAAAGCATTTACAACTCATCCAGGAGTCACCAGGCCTCCCACTGAGGTCAGAGTTCATGATTCAACAATAAAAAACAGATTGGGGGGGGAAAAAAACACACAAAAAATTACATTTGACAGAAAAGAAAGAAAAGACTGCTGTCATATAATAAAGTCGTTTAGTGCAATTCTTAAATTTAATATTCCTTTGGGTTGATAAATTGTTTTATACATTTATTTATATTGGCAGCTTTGGTGAATAAGGATTTTGACCACATATGGCCACATTGGTTTGAACATCTTTCTTTAATATCTGAAACTATTTTTAAAATGTTTATTCTACTCACTGATTATCTTTGCTTGATATGAAAATGGATCTGTATCAAGAACTGCGTGAGGAGGATGAAAACTCAGTGAGCAGACAGGCTGAAAACTGGAAGGAATGCTCATCTACAAGAAATACAGAATGATTTGTGGAAAACTTCAGGAAATATAGGATTGGAAGACAACAGTCCTGGGCAAACAGATAGAAAGGAAAGCTCAAAGAAAGGTTTTGGACAAAGAAGGAGTGTTTGCAGAATAGAAACCAGGTGCGCTGATTAATTGAGGCAGTGCAGCTGTGAGAAGCTGGACTCTAAGATCAGCACAAAGCAGTAATGAGTAAACAAAACCCAACCTAAATAGAATCACTCAAAATACCAAATTAAAAGTGAAAAAAATAGTAAAAGGAAAAAACAAAAACATGAAAACACAATAATGTAAATATAAGAAATACTAAAAGAGTTGAACATGTCGACTAATTACGGAATGCCAGATGTGAAAAAATTGTAAAAAATATGCAACGTTTTCCACTGCATATTTTGCTTTAAACAAACAAATGAAAAAGAAAAAAGAAAAAAAAAAAAGAAATTATCACAGAAGGACAGTTGTGGATAAACACAACTAGCTGAAATTGCTAACCAAGCTTGCTAGCTCTACTTGGCAACACTGAGTTCTGTAGGCTAACGGGGATTGCTAAAGTTGGTTGTTGAAAGGATATACTTCATCCAGTTTAATAAAGTTGAACAATGAAGCAATATTTTTAATCTAAAAAAAAAAAAAAAATTGTGGAAATTTGTTTTATAGAGGGAACAAAATAAATTAATCTTAAAAAGTTGTACTTATATATAAGAAAGTTAAATTATGATTAAATATTCTATGCTCACTTGCCTTTGAAAAAAAAGAAAAAGAAATGACAGAGTTCTTAATCCATGACGTTCCATATAATGTCACCCCTCTGATAACAATAACAGTCTTAACTTCTGAAATAGATTTCTTGCATGGCGGCTTTGCCCATCCTTCCATTCAGCAGATTTTTAAGGTCAGAGTTTGTTTGACGAGAAGAAATTGCCAACAGTCTCTGCCTTAAAGTTTCCCAACAGATTTGGGTCAAAACTTTCTTAAGGTTTTTCCACATCAACCTCACTGGTCCATGTCTCGATGAACTTTACTTTGTCCACTGCTGTGCAGTCGCTTAATTTAAGGGCTCATTTCTAAGATGTTCCCACAAAGTTGGAAGCATGAATTTCTCCACATTTCACAAATATTTAGAAAAGCAGCAGCCTGCATCCCTGGGTCCTGGACCTTATAAATCTGTGGCCATGGAAGTAATTGGAACACCTGAACTCAATGATACTTTTTACAATATTATGCATTTTCTAAAACAATAAAAATAAAAATAAAAATAAAGTGTATTCTTGAGCTTTCTTTGATACTGGACCTTGTATCCATGTATACCAGCCTTTTCTAAAACATTTCACCTCTCTCTATCAGAGTCTTTCATATTCCACCACACAATGGGAGAAAATAAAACAGCATCTTCGTATCTAGCAAAATCCATCTGTGTGCTTTTGCTTTTTGAGTAGGTGTTCACGTTGAGAAAGACGGTGAAGAATCTTTTGATATTCAGCTTCATCGGAAAGTAGGTCAAGATGGAGTACGTGAGCCAGAGAGTACGTGACTGATCTGGAAAAATAAAGCACCTCGCGATGCGATTGAATTAATAATAATATCATTTAATTTTCAGCAACATTAGCTCTGATTTTACCCTCGTAGCATTTCAAAAGTATGCATCAATGCCCCTACAGTGTGTGATACAGTTGGATGAGTGCCTAATTGATGTAAAAATATATGTATATTTAAAAACAAAAGGTATCAGGTGCTCCAATCTTCTTTTCATTGGTGTTTTTTCATTGAGAACATCAGTAACCTGAACAACATCAGATCCCCGACAAATTACTCCACTTTGTTTCTCCGTCTTCACCTCATGATTGGTTTGAGTTACTGAGTGCAGATGCCTTCTGTTCCCACCTCCCCCCTCCACCCACCCGTCTCCTTCCACATCATCCACACACCTCGGGATTAGCTTTTCCACAGGTCTCGTCCCGCTGAGATCAAGTTGTGAATTCAATGGCAATGCGGGGAGCTCGTGTTTATTTGTATTTATTCGTCCTGAGGTGTCAATACGCTCAAATATCATTTTCAGGTAGCGTTTCCCGCATTCTGGTCGCACCTCAGAGTGTGTGTTTGTGTTGACAGCAGTGTTCTGGGGTTGAAAAAAAAAAAAGTCAGAGCGACTTGGTCACAGCAATGATTAATGGGGGAAACTTTCAGCGACGATTCCATTCGGATAATGGTAGCCAGGTGAAACAGAAAGCAATCTTACTTCTCGGTCTTTTCTGCACAATTGATCAAAAGGAAGTGAAAAAAAGAAGAAAAAACGTAAAAGTGTGGAGCACTCTCAGTGTTTGGGTTCTACCTTTGCACACACCTTTTTGAGAAAGCAGCTCGCCTTCACAACAGATCGAAGGAAGCACAAAATGCTAAATCGTGCCTAACTTGTAGAAGCTACTTTTATATTCAAGACTGATTGATCTGGGCATTCAGCATCTGGCATTCCCACATTTTTCCCTTTCTAATTAGCTCCTGATACTGGCATAATTAGCTAGCACAGATGGACTGAGGATGTCTGTCACTGTCTCCCTCTTACAGCCTTGCGGTACATTCTACTTTGTACTATTTTTTAAAACCATTTAAGTTTGGCATCTCTTATTTTGTTTGCATTTTGCCTCTAATTTCTAACAAGCAATCATATTATGGAAAACTAAACCAGTTAGAAAAGCCTTCCTTTATGTAATTTTCAAAATATTTTCCTTTGTACGCTGAAACGTTGACCATGGAATGTCAGGAGATGTTATTTGTTAACATGAGAGTTGTTTCCCCTGCTGAATAGAAATTTCCTCAAATTTCCCATTCGCTGTTACATCGCCAGGAGTTTTGACCTCCCCAAAAAAATATTATGAAAGTGTAAAACTATAAGATATCAAACCGACTTTCATACATGTTTTTAATGAGGACATGGCTGACTCGGCTGCAGCCAGACAATTAGAGCAGAAGCGGAAGAAACCGAGGCGCTGTTTTCTTGTGGCTCGGTATTTTGCGCATACCTTGAAGGTATGGATCAGAAGTTCAGAAATTTCTTCAGAAGTCCCTTCTTTAAGAGAAAGTGTTGATGTTGGCTCCTTGTAAAGCTCGTTTTTTTAACTAGGACCTGCAGAGCACAGCATCACAGAGGCTTAGATTGGGGTTTATCTCGTGATTAAAAATAGATGAAAGATCAGGTGGTCTTCAACCAAAGAACTAATGAGATAGAAGAATGGGGATATTAGTGACCCCTTGTTGCTGTGATGACCTCCCTGTTATTTAGGCCAGCAGGTACAGTACAATGCCCAGAACCTGCGGTATTCATTGACACAAAGATCTGGACATGCATAAACATGCTTAAAAAACAGGAGACTTTTTATTAGTAACTTCTAGAAAAGGGAAAAGAAAATTATGATGTTGAAATTCCTTCCTTTCTTGCACACTTTCTTCCAAAATGTTCTCCTTCCTTCATACCAAACCTCCGTTCGAAGCAAAATCAAACATGTAATAGAAACAAATATTTTGCATCTGCGACAAAAATGAATGTTTCATAAGTTCTGCAGTTAGACACAGCAGATGTGTTACACTTTATGAAAATAATAAATAATAAAAATCCCTGAGTTGATGTTCTTTATTTCCAGTGTTATGAAACAAAAAAGATTAACATATTTATTATTTTACCCGCCATCATTAAACAGGAGCGGGGGGGAAAATGACATTGATGAAGCGGCTAACAATCTATTATTCAGCGAGCGCAGTTTGAATTATCTCCTTTAGAATCAGGTTTGGCGTTTTGTTTTGAACTAAAGCCACACATGTCAGGCTCTTTGTGAGTGACCTGCATCCGAACAAAGACTGAAGTGTGTGGGCAGAATGAAATATTGCAATGAACTCTAACAAAAGCAGAAAAGAGAAGGATGTTTTACGCAGCCGCTCGTTGTTTTTATTGAGGTACCGAAGCGAACAGGTGCACTTTGTGTTAAATGCGCTATAATTTACATCACCACTAGACTTGGAGCTCAACTATGCCAAAAAGTGGAAAGTTCATGATCTGCTGACTGCAGATGGAAATCATTCTTTGTCAGCGTTTCATCAGGCCTTTTCAAACTGGCTTTGAAGCATTTCAGGGCTTACGGCATGTAACTGCTGAACGAAGGGAAAGTTCTGTTGGGTCAGTTTTAGAGTTGATCCATTAAAGCCTGGTATTCTCGAATTTTGGGAAAGTTTGAACTCGCAAAACTTTATAATGGGAGCCGTGTTTTATTTTTTTATTTTTTTACCAAGACTAAACAACACACTGCTGGAATGAAATGAATTATTTTCTGGTTGCACCGGATTTAATTTAGGTGAATCAAATGAAATGGATCAGAAAACAAAAAGATAAATAAATCTACAGCATTTATGCCTGTACTTTATGAGTATAATAAATCCGTGTCATAAGCTGCATTTCCTTTACAAATGTGCACAAAACTTGATTATCGCAATGAATAATCCTGAAAGAATAGGATTTTGTTTCCATTTCAGTAAATTCCAATTTGACAGTAAGAGTACAAAAGTTTAAGAAAAAAACAAAAATAAATGTTTTGTGCTTTTTTTTTTTTTTTTTTCAAGGATATCTAAACTTGTAGCATTTGTATAAATTCATGCATGCAACTCTGATGCCAATTGAAAGTTCAGGTGTGAATGTCATTTGTAATGTGATTTTACAGTTAGTCAAATTAAAGACAAATCTTGCACTTATTTAGCAAAGTCAGCCTATGATGATATGTTAATTAAGCTGCAAGCTTTATTTGCTAAATGTGTGAAAAGTTCAGAGATGATATCTGTGCAGGACTGCAAACGTGTAATTTGCTTCCGAGATTCAACTGGAATAACTAAATCATCTTGAAAAAGATCATATAGCAGCTGAAAACATGATTATTTTTGAAAAATACCTTACACACAGGTGCACCTACTTGCTTGCTGCACTTTGCTAATCATTTCACTTACTAGAGTCGGACCGATGTGCGCTGTTGGATTTCTGTTCATTTTGCTCACAGAAACACATCTTTAGCAACCTTTCCCAAGGTCAAACGCCGCAAAGTTTTGAACGCTTGGTTAATCGGGAAGCTGAGAAGGAATTATAGTCCTGTTGTGAGTTTTACACAGCATGTTGCAAAGCCAACAAAAAGCAGGTTTTATTAAATTTAAAGTGTTCACCGTCGGCACATTACCAAGCATGCGATTCTATTTTCTCAGATTGAAGTTGATTTAATTAAAAGAACTCAAAATAAATCTTTGATTTCCCTAACCATATTTTTATGACAGGCAGTGAAACTTTCACCTACGTTTATGAGAAAACTTTAGATTCATGAAGGTAAATATAACATTTACTGACAGAAATGCTTGAAATAATATGACAATTGATGCATTCTTGGTGCTTCTAGATAGATGTTGCTCCAGTTTACCAGCTAGCTGAAACATTTAGATGCATGGAAACACAATTCCACAAAGGAAGAATATCATAAATAAGCCAATGCTTTGCAATCACAGCTGCTCCATTGTAAAGAAGTTAAAAAATTTTTTTTAAAGTTGCCAAAACAGCCTATTTTGTGCAAAAATGTTCATCTTTCTAAGCTGCCTCTAAAGAATCCATAGCACTATTAGAACGAACATTCAGAAGAGACCAAAATCAAGATTTTATGGGTTTTAACCAAAGTCAAGATTTCATGGGTTTTATGTTATAGGTTCTGTAAATCCACAGAACCTGTGAACCTCACATTCGCTGCCAACCAGTGTTTAACTCTACAGAACAGATCTGAAATCAGCTGCAACAGCATCAGACGAGCAATTTACTTTTGGTCTAAATGCAAGACTTTTTAGTGGATTATCAACTGTATGTAGAAGTTAAAGAAGGTGACATGACATGATACTGACTAGAAGAAAAACATACTCTATGATAAAACTCGTAAGACTAAAGTTAAATATTCTATGAGCTCAGAAAAAAAAGCACACTTCTCTTTTTCAGTGCCTTGGTCTCTGAGTGCCTTATACGGGCTGCGTTGCTATTCATAGCATGCGCGTCTTTGAAACCGGGGTCTCTGATCAATTAAATTTGCCTCTCAAGATAACTATGTTAATTACGCTGGTGTTTGCCTGAGTCTCGCCGCGCCGCAGTGCAGTGGGACCTCAGCCTGAACGGTGGAAGCCAGATGCGAAGCGTTTCCGTGAGGCTGAGATTCTCAGATTGTTGCGTATTCTTCTGCTGCCATCATGAGATCAATTAAGCCGCGTTAAGTATTCAAAATCTTATCAAATACTTAAGAACGTGGTTTGTTTAAAATTCACACATCATGGAAAATGTTTGACATGATAGGGAATAATAAGGTCGCCGGCTTGAGTCTTCCACGCTGGATGGTTTTCCCTTATGCAGTGATATTTTCCCCATTTTCGAGCGGGAAAGCAGAACGTTGAGGCAAGGATTTCTGATAGCATTTAAAAGGAGGGTGTCTCTGAACTGTGTACAGACCGAGCTCTGGGGAAAAACTGGCCTCGGCCAAAAACTGCTGAGCAATGCTCCAGTTGCAGTTCCTTCCCCGATCCCCCGTGAGCGAAACTCTTACTTACTTAAGTTTTGAGTCAGCGTTGCCCCACAGTCTGCATCAAAGAGGCCCTTCAAGTGATCAGCTTTGGCGAGAGAAACGAGGATTCTGCTGCTAATCTCCTAAACATGATTTTTTTTTTTATACATATATACTCCTCTGCGCACCATGGGTCTGGATTAAAAGCATTCTATTAAAGAAAAGGGGCTTAACATATATGGAAGGGGGAGAAAAGCCAGCTGTGCTTGGATGTGCCTCGCTATTTAATCTGTAATTCAACAGGTGATAATACTTCTGTATTACTCACTCGTACGCAGTGAAACATCCAACTGAGAATATGTGAGAATATGTATTTTTATACCCTCATATCCTTTTTTTAGAAGGAATCTTGGCACTGGGACAAGGTATGCTTTTTAGCATTTTGCGACTGAGATTCCTTGTGGATGTGGGGGATTAAAACTGACGTTGGGCCCATTTGCGGCGACTTTCCGCCCACCTTGAACAGTTAGCTCTGGAGCCAAAGCAAATCCTGAGCCCTGATTGTATCATTTACCGGCAACCTCATTCAGAAGGAACAAAGTGAAAGAAGAAAGCGCGCTTTTTGTGCTTATCGTCTTCCTCTTCAGCTCAAGAGCATTTTCTGTGATGCAACTAAGTGCTAAAAGGGGAGCAACGAGGATCCATTATTCGGGAAAATGCCTGCACTTTACAAGCATTTGGATTTCTTACTGAGCATTCAAAGGTTTTTCTTTTTTTTTAGTGAGATTGAAGATGTGCAAGGCATTCCCATTTTCACCACATGCCATGAAGCAGATGTTTCTCTTTGTTGGAAATTAACGCATTGCTCTCGATTTAAATGTACAGTCAGACATTTACACCAAAATACACCAAAGGTATGAAAACCACTGAACTGTATAGAGGTCCTGCAGTTTTATTAAAGTATCATATCTGATATTTTTCACATTTTATTCCCTATAAAAAGAACATTAAATGAAATGAAATTTGATATATGACATTGCATTGGGAATAAGATTCAAGTCTTGCTAATATTTTCCTTTTTTTATAATGAAAAGAATTCTATATGTTTGCAAGGTTTAATTAACTCTCAAACTTTATGTCCCAAGTGAAGGACCCGGGATCCATATGTATATTTATTTAAAAGAAAAACAATCTAATTTATCAAGTGGCATATTAAAACAGTGCTGCTAAGACTGGAAAAGGGGGATCTAAGAAAAAGCTGATCTTTTACCAAAAAAGATCAGCTTTTTTGGCAAAGATGGCAAAAAGTCTTGGACAATAGGTTATTGTCAATCAAAATGATACTTTTTAAAAACTTTTATTAGAATGTAAGTATTTCATTAATTTGGATTTTTTTTATGTATTTATTTTTTGTTTGTTTAACTATTTTCAAGTAAAGTTTAGCTTTTTTTGTTTGTATTATTCCTATTTAAACAGTAATATAATAAAAGGATAATTAGTGTGTCAGAGACATGGTACTTATTGATTCTAGAAAATAATGTTTAGCTAATATACAGGCTTTTAGTTTCTTTTTTTTTATGTGACATTTTGAGGTTTGCTTCAAAACAAATACATATAGAACTATAACTACTTTACACACTCTTATGGTTCTGCTGCACATTTCTATTATGTATCAAAATGTAAATAGCTGAAAAAATTACCTTGGTCTTTGTTAAAAAGGTGAAGTGTAGTAGAAAATAACAAATTAGCCGTATTGACTGATCCAGGCAAAGTTAACCTGCTCTTAGTCAGTGTTAATGAACAGTTCTGACTCTTGTGTGAACTCTTATATCCGTCGATGTTTCTGTTCTCTCCCGGTGATGAGTCACCCGACATGCAGGGTTTCTTATTTTCCATCCACTTGCCCTATCCAAAAAAGGATTCTGAGTGAAGCAAAGCACAAATACAATAGGAGGTGGGAACTTCAAATCAGGATGTAATTACACAACTAGGCGCGTGCATGATTGTTGAAAGTGTAATTACTGAGCTGCTGGGGTTTCAGAGCGGGAGATTGACAGGTTAATGCAGCCAGAGCAAAAGTTCAAGGGGTGTTAGGAGTCACCTTTTAACCAGCCTCGGAGTATTTACTGACAATCAATTAATGTGGGGCTGAGAAGCCTTTTAGTTCAGGTGATTGGCAGGAGTCCACCCATTCACCTTTCCATAGCCACCAGAAAACAAAGTGAGGAGCTTTTTTTTTTGCTGTAATTGGCCCAAAAGAGGGAGGGAGTGCATTATTTCTATGGCAAAACACATACATCGCCCATTACCCTCACGACATGCAATTAACGCCGCTTGGATAATGAAGTATTAGAATTGGGATTTTATGTTTTCCTGCACTGTGTGGATTAATGCCCCTATTCAAAGACCAATGTAATTAATTTTTGCTTCCTCCTAACTGCGGTAATTCAGATTCAGCTGAAAGTTGAAATAGTTTCAATTAACCTTATCAGATGCATTTCCTTTCTACCTCCTTCACCTCCTGCTGTTAAGAGCTGCAGTTGACTCAGAGGATAGCTTAGCCATCTCATTTAAGCTCAACCTGCACGTGTAATATTAACCAAAAATGAACCAACGTCTCACATTTTACAAATAGTGACCAATGTAGGTTTTTGTTTGTTTAACAAAAGATCTCTGACCACTTTGGTGAATTTAAGGCAGGCTGGGTCTTTTCCTCCAAAAGAACTTGGGTTCTTGAACTGATTCAGTTCAGTTACCTTCGAATGTTGGTACAATCCGAACAAGTCGAACAAGACTTGTTGAGAGAGCTGACACCCCGTTACCACCAGTCACAATTGAAAAGAACAGAACCATTTAAATTTGTAGCAAACCAGATTTTGTAGTTTCCATGACACAAACTCCACAAGTGTCTTAAACTCTCTCAAATAAACTGATTTTATTCTCAGCTGCAGATACAAGAAGGCAGAGTGCAAAAAGCTCCATGATAATGAGACTCTTTGTTGGGTACTCCAAAAGTTAGCAAAGAACGTTCACTATTAGGAGATTGTTTGCATAATTCAAGCATTTTTGACCCACAGCCATCTTCATTTTCTGTATAACCTGAGATCACTTTCGCAGGAATCCACTCCGGCATGATGCCGCGGTTCAAGAGGTGGGAATTGCTGAAAGTGACACAACAGGAACATGCCAAGCTGAGTGGTTACTGTGGCAACAAGACTGGTGCACAATGACGGATCGTCAATTGCCTCAGGCAACACATTTTTACACACAGATGTTTAGTCACATGTCAATGAATGGAGGACCCTATGGCATTAGTTTTCTACCAACACTAGTTACTGTCGTACTTTCTCAGCAAAAAATAGTGATGAGAAAACAAAGGTAGGTATGGAACCATGACAGGTTTATTTTTCAACAATATCATTTTTCCTCTCTTTGACCAACACACAAAAAGCAAAAAGCTTTGATGTTTTGATTTTCATGCCTTCCCCTCTCCCCAACACAATGAGAGCAACTTAACTCCAAACTAAAACTAACCCTGTAGACAAGTGAGCTTTTGATCTATTATTATCCAAAGTCCATTAATTTCTAATTTTAGCTTGACCCATGTCACATTTAAGGACTTAACTTAAGCTGTATGGCTGCCGTCTAATAATGTGTCAATCACATGCTGCCACAAAATAATGACTAGTCCATTTTATACAGTGCGATTTTCTTATTAGTCTTGAGAGCAAGGAACGAGGGAAGCTTCATGAATATATTTTCTGAATCTAGATGTGGGTTACAAGATGTCAAGCAATATGACAGATTGTTGACATGTAGTTAATTTGCTGACGGATATTAGAAATAGGTCAGTGCATTTACTTTTTGCATACTGAGTTTTGCAGACAATGCAAAGTGGCATTTATAAGAGTAGGATTGCATCTCTTCAAATAAAGATGCTGCAGAGCAACAGTCCTCCGTTTATTTCAAAGAACACACCAACAGACTCAAAGCAGAAATGTACAGCAAGTGAATCATGAAGTGGCAGGAGGCCGAAGCAAAGTTCTTTCCAAATTCCTCCTATCTGTGTGAACCATCAGACCTTCGTCCACATAAATGCTGGTCGGCTACGTGGGTTAGCATTTCAGCTCAGGAAATAATGTCGTTCTCTGATCCAGTGCTGTGAAAACATCTGTCTTGTTTTGGCTGGATGCAGTAGGACTTCAAGGTTAGCCTTCACCGTATGGTACATAAGATGACTATTAGAAGCAATTCCTTACATCTTCAGATTTACACAGTGTTCCAAATTATTATGCAAATTGGATTTAAGTGTCATACAAATTTTATTTTTTGTTGTGCTATTAAATTTATAGATGGTATTGTGTGTCAGGGCTCTTTGAATCACTATATTTAATTTCAGAGAGCTGGTTGATTAGTTTGTCTGGTGAGCTCAATTAAAGGAAATTTACTTCAGAAGGATGTTCCACATTATTAATCAGGCCACAGGTTTCAAGCAATATGGGAAAGAGAAAAGATCTGTGCTACTGAAAATCATCAGATAGTGTAGAGCCATATGACAAGGTATGAAAACATTACACGTAATGCTGCACATTCAAAGAATGACCGTTTGCAGTTCTTTATAATCCATAAAATGTTTAGAAAATCTGCTGTGCAAAATAATTTGGAACAGGGCATAGTTTGAAAAAATACTGTTCTCATGGGGAGCTTTGTTCAGTAAAATCTGATTTATACTGTAATAGTATATGACTTGAAAATTATGCTGAGCATCATTTGCATTGACCATTTAAAAAAATCTGAGAAAATATCACTTGCATAATAATTTGGAACACGGTGTACTGGATATGCTGTTCTCCTGAAGTTGCGTTCATGAATTCTGCTGTAAATAAGCCATAAACTCAGACCGATATTCAACAAGGGAAAGTAAGTTCTCAACTAAAACACTGCAGCCTTTAAATTTTCACAGGTTCCTCTCTGGGTGCTAATGCATGCACGTCTCACCTTGGAATTAAATATCACAGATTCCCACTATTTCGCTTTGCAAAAATGAAACACCATAGGTTTTTAGAAAGCAATTTAATTCATTGGTTTCAGGCAGCCAGTCTTAATAACAGCTACACCAAACAAATCCAAAAGTAGCGCCGTTTCAAAACCATATTTGAACTTTTACATATTGGTTTTTGCCTTTTGATACATAACCTATAAGAGTGAGATGAACTTATGTTCCACCATATGTGTTTGTTATTCCCCCCCTTTAAATCTGGGTTGGGAGTACAAGCCTGCAGTAACTCATGTTTTATTTATAGAGAGGACGTGTCGGCTCTGCTCATCTTCAGCTCAGGCTTTTTGATCTTCTTTCATTAGAGGATGTTCAATATTTATCACTGCTGTTTCCCATTATTCTGCCCACGGACAGGTTCAACTCTTTTACCACTTCAGAGCTGGGCAGCCATCATGTCTTTCGTAGAATTTATCAAGAAAATGATGCCATTATCCCTCTAAGAGGTTCCCATGTTTTGGGATTTTTTTTTTGTCAACTCTTTTTAAATCAGGCTGACATTTTATGAACTGTCAGGGCTCCTCTGCAAGCATCAGGCGCATACGATTTCTTCTTAATTGGTTTAGTTTTTACATCCCGTATTCCAATTGCCCTTATATTTTTGTGATTAATTTATGGAAGAGGATTAGGTCCACTGGAAGAAATAAAAGAAAAAAATCCCAGAATTCTAATTTTTAAACTCATAATTCTCACTCTTTTCTCAGAATCAGAATTGTTTATGTTATTTATGCACCATCAGAGCAATCTAGTCTTAAAACTTTGGGAATTCTGGGAAAAAAAAAAAAAATTTAAATCCTCCAATGACAGTCATAACTCTGCGGTTAAAGTTATCGGTGCAAAATGTTCTAGAACTATTTGCATATCATTTATGTTTTATATTAGAAGTCACTGAATTTCTCTTTGGGATCAATAAAGTATTTTTTGAATTTGAAAAGATGTGCACAAAAGGCTGGAAAACAAATGGCCATTTTTCACTGATATTCTCAAATGTGTCAATTTCCAGCCTCGTTTCTCAAAGCTCCAGTTGTTTTATTTAAACGTTCTATTTATTGCTCTGCCTGCACATACGGACAACGCAGCAACATGCACATTTGGCCACAAAAGTTCAGCTGAATAAAGCACAGAGCTAGTGACTTGTGAGTCATAATTGCCCAATTAATGACTTCAATGGCCCCATTTGTGAGATTGTCCTCTGTATGGCGTAAAAAGCCTGGAACTTCCAACCATGTTCAGATCTGTAAAAGCCAAGAGAATAAGTCCAGTTGCTTTCCACTCAAGCACTTAGGATTGCTTTGTCCTGTACGACCGGGAATACACACCCGCATGAAATCAGCAGTGGACAAAAAGAACGGATGGATGAACGGCTACACGAATGGATAAATAGATTAACAGATGGCTGGATGAACAAACAAATGGTTGGATTGATTAACAAATGGATAGATGGAGGGATAGACAATCAATGGATGGATGAATAATCTAAATGATGGATGATTACAGGGATTGTTGATGCATAAGTTTTGAGTTAATCCAATTTGTTTCATCATGGGAATAAAGTCTAGAATTACAAACAATTAGAATTTTCTGTTTCCTAATTTTGAAGGAACCCTACTGTTAAAAAATGTGTCTTTTTTTCTCCCTCCGATGAATACAGTCGCTCAAATTATGGGTTGTAATCTTTGATTTTCTTCAGTTGAAAAAAAAGCTGTTGAAAAAACAAAAGAACTATTTGAAGTGTTTTCACTCCTTTTTTGTATTTTTATCAACAATGCCACTCCATGCTGAGGTTGCTGCGTTTTATCAAAGGAAAGTTGACATTCGGGTACAATATTCAGGTTCTGCTTGGGCTGCGTTCACCTTTCCTTTGTTCTGGTGTTTCGCTCTAAGGTCACCTCTCATTGGTCCGAGCTGTTGCTGGTCAGATAGCCGTGTAAGCAATCAGACCCAGCTGGCAGCCTGACAGCCTGGCCCAGTCAGAGGTCAGGCCTGGCAGCGTGTCACCGAGGGTCCGATGTAGAATAACAGCACTGTGGGAGGGGCGGGGGTTGTAGATGTAGCCGTACTTTAACAGCTTCAAAAGCGGGGAGTTGGTGTTGAAGTTGACCAAAGTGGAACTTTTGAATCTCTCTGAAGTGGCAAAGTGCAAAATTGTGTGCAAAGTGTAATGGAAGTACAGACCAGAGATTTGCCTTACAGTGCAATTATTTTTAGATCCGTGTTCTAGGCTCATCTAATCTGGTGTGGTTTTCAGAAGTGGCCATTT
This sequence comes from Poeciliopsis retropinna, assembly GCA_010277075.1. Taxonomy (NCBI): domain Eukaryota; kingdom Metazoa; phylum Chordata; class Actinopteri; order Cyprinodontiformes; family Poeciliidae; genus Poeciliopsis; species Poeciliopsis retropinna. Next base: position 3,415,921 of record VMRM01000029.1, on the reverse strand, counting down.
TTAGCCTGGATTAAATTATCATGCTCAGCAATTTTATTATTAAAGTGAAGGGGGTGGGCAGCATTCGGTGTCCTTGAAGTTCCAGTGAAGTACCAGTGAGAAGATGATGAAAGGAGCAGCGTGATTGAATCAGACTGGTCGGATCACGCGGTTTAAAAAAAATAAATAAAACGCTGCGTTGTAGCGCACTGTTTGACAAAATCTCTTCATCGAAAAGAGAAATTTAGTGGAAAACCAATTAAATTAGCTCTTTTCAAACACAAAACAGATCCTAACATGTTTCTTTTCACTCCATCTTAACTTCCCATCAACAAAAAAAAGAAAATACCAAAACTGTGTCACATTTGCTACCTTACTGTTGTACCTGCTAGCCCCTGCAGAAGGACAAATTAGATTTGTCAGGAGTAAAGAGAGTGAACAATTGGGAATTTAATTATTGAACAAGGGCGAAACATTTTTTGTTAGACAGCGGCATAGACATTGAATTTTTTATCAAATGGCCTTGACCTAAGATTGATCTTGAAACATGGCCTCAAACATCATCAAACCAAAACAAACGAGAGACATACAACCTGGAATCAATCAATCGATCGATCAATCAATCACAGACAGCATTTATGATGCTTCACTTTCTCCATATTTTGGTGTGTCATACTTTATAGTTCCATTTAATTAATCCGTTTCCTCAAAATTCTTTGCACACATAAGCCATTAAAACAATGTGGAACAACATTTTGAATTTCTTGTAAATGCATTAAAATTAGAAAACCAAGAAATCATGTTTATGTAATTTGGGGTAAACCTGAATTAATAATAATAATAATGTATTAAAAATAGATTTCCATTCTGAAAGTAGGATGTGGGTAAAAGTGTGTGTGGAGTCCAGTAGTTTGGTCCCGGTGATAATTTTTTTATACTTTTTGTGATAATTGCACTGCAGCTTCCTTTGTTTTGTATTGATCACATTAACTGTATCTATTGACAAAACAGTTGCACAGTATATTGGTTTTTGGCAAGACGAATTTCTCAATGTCCAGGGAAAATGGATGAAAAATGTAGCAATTTGGCAAATTCTGGCAGAACTGTTAATTAGTGTGGACTCTCCCTGCCAAATACATTGATAGATTTCAAATCAAGAATCTAAGAAGTGCTGAAACAGTTCATTGTAAGTAATATAGCTAAGTGAGCAAAGTTGCTCTTAAGCAGACATCTCAGCTTGTCTGGTTTAAGTGACCAGATTTGTCCGGTCTCCCAACGTGTTCTTTCTATTAAATCAAACAAAAAATATATATTCAGTTCCTCTGCAAAGGATTCTGGGAAAGAACAAGGAGTACTGGCAGGTTTGGTAGATCATTCTATTGTGATATTTATTTTTTGCAACACTTTCTTCGCTTTGCCAGAAGTTAAATTCTGCTACATGTTTCTTACCATCATTTTTGAACTACTGTAACAGTTAGTCCAAGTTTATCAAATGACAAAAAAAAAGCGTGTTTTTTTGGGGTTTTTTTCTGTTATCCACTTTTTATTGTTTGGATGGACTGCCATCTGCTTTGTCAGAGTGGCAGCATCCTCACAGAATGAAACACGCTTGCAACTGCAAGGGTGTTAAAATCCTCTCAAGACATTAAACAACAGACCCCAGTTATGTAGCTCAAAGTTGGCCCTCAATACTTCCACTTCTTCTTTCTTCTAAACTTTGATTTAGCTTAGACTTCGAACTTGGCATCAGCACAATGACACTGCAGTCTGAGACTCCAAGAGGCAGAGGGCAGTTTGGAAGCGTTTTGTCATAACACAGGTCTAACATACGGTCTATTCTAGTTAGTGTTGTAACGTAGTAGACCTCCAAATTGAAGAGGAAGATGGCAACATCGTGTCTGTTAAAATCCCCCAGTAAAAATACTAGCTGTTCTCTTATAAGACAGAAATCTGTTTTATTGGTCAGCAGTATATTCACCTGAAACTCCTGGGGGAGGTAGTGAGGTTGCAATATTTTGTGGTACTGTGATTAAAATGATAATAAAAAAAAGCTATTTATTGCTTTGTTTTTATGTAACTGTATGGCTGTGACTGTATGGCGCCAAAAACAAATACTTCCTTAGAATGTTCCAGTCCGAGATGTCATAATCTTAAATAATGGTAATTCGGAGAGAAAATTAATGTCCTAGAAAGATGAACGATTTCTTAGATTATGCGCACAGATGTAGCAATCACCAAATATCGAATGGTATTAATATTATGGTGGGAAATCTCCAAATAGGTTGAAAAACATTTTGTACATTCTTTGCGAGTAAACTGAACACAGCGTTCTGATTTTGAAGAGAAGCACAAGCCTTGCCAAAGCACTTGCGTCTCCTTCATCCCGGGTCTTTCAACTGTCGAAATCGAGTGGTTGCCGCACAAAGGGAGGCTAGACGGAGAAATAGATCCAAAACCCAGCAGTGGATCTCTGATGTTTCGAAAGACTTCTCTCGGATGTTCTCGCAGTAAAGTCCCCCCCGCTTTGAGGCTGAGCAGATTTGTTGATGGCCCCCAGAGATTCAGGTATGCACGACGCAGGAACATTTTTCTTTTCCTTTTTTTCCCTCCCTTTTAAAATACTGAAATACTGAACATCAGTGAGTTTTTAGAGCTCTGATTTGGTCCGTAAAAAAGAAAAAAGGATGACAGTACTGACTTCATCACGCGCTGCATTGATGAAAAAAAAAAGAAAGGTTACCTGAAAATATAAAGATAGCTCCGCTTTCAGCTTCATTAGTTAATGAATTGCAAAAATGAAATTGAATCGCTCTAATCGGTGACGCCTCTGTGTGAGATGACCTCAAAACAAATCTTGCTTTTGTTTGTGGAACAGGTTTGGTCAGAGTCATTATCGGTTATCAGCACATATCAGTTTGCCTCCGGCGTCAGCAGATGGGTGAAGGAGATGGGACGCGCCGTGAAGGTTGGTCCCTTAAGTTTGTCTTTATCTCACATGAGGTGACTGACAATCACATTTTGGTACTTTTGACTCCTTTGTTTTGTGATCATTTTACATGTCTGTGCTCTTAAACAGCTGGATAAATACCGTACAATTTGAAAAATCTTGTGGTTTCTGTCAGTATTCATTGAAATTTTCATTAAGCTGTCCAAAAGTTTAATCACACTGCATCCTTAGCTCCAATTATAATTGTATTAAGGTTATTTACACACTATAATCTCACAAACGCATGAAATGCTTAACTTATTTCAACCACTTTTGTGCATTTCATTGTGAAACCACATTGCAAAAATACAAAATTTTAGTTTTTTTTTGTTTATTTTCTAGAATAAACAAATAATTATCCTTGAAATAAATTAAGTTTAAGCAAAACCTAGGAGCTTGTTTCAAGTAAAAAAAAATCCTCAATATAGATGAAAAAGTATTGGTCCTACTGGCACATTATTTCACTTGTAATGTGAGTATTATGCAAAGAAATACAAAAGAAACTCTCACTTTGCTTAGAGTAGTCTCAAATAAGATTTCACTGACTAAATCCAATCATTCCTGCCGTTTCATGCCCACACCGGAGCACACAAAATCCTTCCCTCTTCAGCTTAGCAAGACAAAAAAGGGTCACTTGGAATCTAATGAAATAGCAATTTCAAAATGACAAATTGAGTCTTGATCCCAAATAATTCGATTTGGGCACGAGAAGGCTATAATAGCTGAATGTCTACAGATGAATATGTCATTTTTCTTGTAGCCCAGGAGACGAGGCAACACCTCTGAGTTTTAGAAAGTCTAGAAGCATTGTCATATTTTTTTACAAACTACCTGGTTTTGTTCCATGTTCAGTAGAACAAGCAGTGAACAAACCAAAGACTTGATGAATCTATTCCATTTTAACACTTGCTGTTCATTTAGAGTTAATGCAAGAGCGACAATAATTGTAGATCTATAGGGTTAAGAGCATGACATTTAAATATCTGCCATGAGATGCCGCACATACAGTGTGCCGCAGCTGCATGTGCAAAAACGCTTGAATATTCATCTGTCCTGAAAAAACACTTTTCTATTTTCTTTTTTAGTGATTTCTTAGTTATGACCAGAGTGATTTATGATCTGTAAATAACAGAAATTGGTTGGTCTTTACAGGTTTATGGCTAAAATGCTTTGTATATTAGGCTTTTATGATGTAATCAAGGCCCAATTTCAGATCTTAAGTGCAGTCCGTTACAGTGAATTATTAATGCTGAGAGAATATGTTATGCACACTACAAATGCAGTTAGTTACAGAGAAATATTTTGTATGCAACTATGATACACTCAATTGTTGTGCAAATCAAAAAAAACTTGTTTTGCGTCATGGATGCCTTCAAATTGGTCTCTGTCTCTTTAAGAACCTCCAACTCTTTCCGACATGCCACCATCAGCATGTTGTCCTTTGATGCTGCGTACCAGTGTTCGTAGGAGCAGCTTTGTAAGGTAAAGCAGAGTTCCAGCACATGTTTGCCAATTGTTGCTGCCACTAGTCTAGTGGAGCAACACTACAGGTTTGTTTTTGATCAGAGACATTAAGTCCATATGAAAAAAAACTCAAAAAAAGGATATTTTGCCTAAAATCTAAGTTTATGTTGAGGATGAGCCAATGTTTAATATCTAATATAGCTTTGAGTAAAAATGTAGTTGCAAGATCTTAAGAGTTCATGTGAAAAAACCTCAACGTCCCATATTCAGAACTGTATTTAAGATTTTGATGTTATCTACTGTTTAAGCCCCAAAGAAATCCAAAATCATTTGCATGCAGACATATGCAGCACATATCGACTTCAGATCTAATATGTAACATTGGGGGAAAAATTTAAATACAAGAAAGCTGTCTAGTTACACACCTTGAATAACATGAGTAGCAACAAACATCAATGTTCGAGTTGAATTTGCATATGAAATGTAAAAAAAAAGAAAAAGAGAGAGAGAGAAAAATGGAATATTGGAAAGTGTTGATGATTAGGGTGTCAGGAAAATTGGCAAGCTAAGTACATAAAAGCTTCACTGAAAGGTAGAAGCAGAAAAGGAAACAAAAAAAAGATTGTTAATCATCTTCTTCAGTATCCAATTTCTAGTAAAGTTTTAAAAGCTGCTGAAGGGAGACCTGACATGTTGTTCCGCGTGGCCTTTACCCAACAAAACACCAGGGGGGAGGGGACATGTCGTACTGATTGCAACACCTTGTTGTCTCTTTCAGGTGGACTCAGCTGTACGCCGCGAAGCTGTAAATGAAATGTCAAGGTCGCACGTCACAAGCTCAGACGCTCGATTTTCGGCTCGGGGACACTTTTGCTGTATAAATCTTTTCGGAAACACTTTCTTGAGCCTGCTCCAGCATACATTAAGGGGGAGACATCCTCGGCGCTCACATTAGTCCCCACAGTTTCCAATCAATCTGACTTTGAAAGTGGAGGAAGGAGTCCGGGGAGAGTAATCAAATTCCCCACAGAAAGAGCTGCAGATGGCGCTGGCTTCCTGTGAGGTGGCGCTGCTAACTGCTGCTCCACCCTCTGTGGTTTAAAAAAAAAAAAAGTCAAACTACTTTGGCTGGAACACCTGGGGACTCCATCTAACTTTTTATTTTTAAAGAGACCAGAACAGATGCATGCTTAAACACTCCTTTGCAAATTTGGAGAACATTTTTTTTCCCCCTTCCAAACAAACGACTCCCTACACATCCTGAAGCACTTTAAAGAATAGTTGACGTGCCGGACCTCCAGCTCCACAATTAGTTTTGCTTGATGTGACTCCCTGTGTGCTATTGATCCAGACTCTGAAGGATAAGATGAATAGCTTTGTCCCGCTTGATCCATCAAATCCCTTTAACCGTGTTTGGCAAAAATTATCCAGTGCTTTTGAGCAATTAAATTACAATTTGTCCAGATAGACAATTTCCATCCGGTATTTGCCTTCTGCAGTGACTTGCAAAAATATGTATGTGGCCTTTTAGGTTACAATCACAAACCTAAAAGTATTTATTTTGAGTTTTAGGAGATAGACCGCCGTAAGGTAGTGAAAAGTTGCAACTTACAGGCACAAATTGTGGTCTTGCTGGTAAGAAGACACCAAAATAAACTACGGTTTATTTGTAGAAAATCTTAAAAACTAGGATTCTTTTTCTTTCCACTTTATAATTAATTACTGTTGATGCAAAAGAATTTCAAAGACCAAAGTTTGTGGTTTGTTGCATGTCAAAATCTAAAGTTAAAGCGGTGTGAATACTTTTTTGAGTTGATCTGTGCAAATTTTCAAACCTGTTCTGAAATTATAATATATACATTTATATATATATATATATATATATATATATATATATATATATATATATATATATATATATGTGTGTGTGTGTGTAATTTTTTTAATTTTTTTTAACATTTATGCATTTTTTAGAATTCCGAGAAGGACGAGAAAAGCACTTTGGTTTCTCTCTCCTGGCAAAATCGTTTCCAGTTTGTTTGATTCAATATATTATTCATCAATTTCCCATTGTCTTGTCACAACATGATGCACTATAACAGCAAAATTTGTGGGTTGAACCTTCTCCTGCCTTTTTCATTTCTTTTTTCACCCAACATCTTTAAGGAGCACTTTTGATTAATTTAGCGAGTTAAGAAAGCACTAACTGTATTCAGGACAATTGGATGACATTTCTGGGCTACATATTGTTTTTGCTAATAAAATAGGTGAGATTAAAAATAGATATAATCTGAATTTTGCCTGAAAATCAGTCAGAAAATAGTTAAATCCTTTAAATATAACAGATACATCCAGCAATGGTTGTATAATATAATACCATTTAGGACACTGATATGGTAAGTAATGAATGATTGCTAAAAATGCTCTGTTACCCATTATTGGACACAATGAAAGAGTTGATAACCAAAGAGGATCCCGATTTTTCCGCCTGCCTTGAAATTAATGTTCACAAGAAAACATCACGCCAACACTGTCTGAATTTACTGGTTTAATGAAAGTTGAGAGAGCAAGGCTGATTTAGACGGATGAGGAAGTTTAGCTTCATCTGGCAAAACTTCAGATTAGTTGTGAAAAAGGAGCAGATAAAAGAGATTCAGATTCAGAAGGCAAGTAACTTTTGCGAAGTGAAACTTCTCTTGAAATCAGTCTATTAAGGGAACAAAAAGCCGTAATGAGGAAAATTGGATAATGCAGGCATTAGTAGGAATCAGGTAGGAAAATGAACAGAGCATATGTTGCCAAATTGAAGTGGACAGAAACTGATATTACTCTTACTGCATGGATGGTATGCGACTGGATCTGAAATGTCGAAATGACATGTTTTATGAGTGGGCACTGCATAAACAGTAATTGCACAGAACTGAGCTAAGATGGGCTCAAAGATACAGAGAATGAAGATTGAAATAGGCACCGGAAGAGTGAGGGGAGGACCATGACGATGGAAAGCATGCAAAACAGGGATAATAAGGATAATTTGCATGGAGAGGGGGCTAAAAAAGAAGGATAGGAGGGATAAGTGGGCAAAACAGGCTTGTGCAAAGGTCATGAGGATGATTTGAAAAGATGATGAAGATATATGAAAAAAGAAACAAATATGAAAATGTACTTGAAGGGGCTTGAGGTGTTTGAGTGGGGGTAGAAAAAAACTCAGTTTGTATAAGGAAGGAAACAAACTTCAACTGTAAGACACTATAATTAATGTCTGTACTTGTCTAGAATGCCTAGTGGTTCATAAGACATAAGTAGTTGTCGCTAATTTTTCAGAATGCTTTAGAACACCAAAATATCCACCATAACCTATTTTAGCCATCATAACGGAGAGTTTTTTCATCCTCGATTTAAATGTAAGCCAGATTCTCCAAAGTTGAATCGGTTCCAAATGTCAAATCTTTTGGTATCCCATGACAACATTTAGGTCATGTTTTTACCTTTACAACTTCACAATTTATTGGTTTTCATACTGTTCATGAAACCAATCCTGCCCGCTTCAGTGAACTCATCAAAAGAGCCAAGTTGTTGACACAAGCTCGGTGCGGTCGACACTGCATGACCCAAAACAATTTCACAAAGTGTTTTTTTTTTTTCCAACCAAATCAGAAACCATTCACAAATTACTGACTCAATTTGTAGCTTTGTAATACTGGTAAGTGGGCAAGAAATACTGTTTTTTTTTTTTTTTACAGGCTCCCATTAAAGCATCATAACCTGTGATATCAAAGTTGAGTCTGCTCAGCCAAGCGGATGTAGTCAAAAAGTCGGCGTTCAGCAGGTTTTTTGTGGGGGTTTTCGCAGCAAAGGTTAATGACTGTATTTAGCAGAGCAAAAGAAACCGCGTCTGCAGTATTAAGCTGTTTCTCTGATTAAGCTCCTTTACTGGGTACAGCGAGACTGCAGCTTCCCATTTGTGGCTTTGCATGATTTAATTACAATTATAATGGAAATAAATCTGTAACCATCATAATTTGTACACAAAAAGAAAAAAAACAACTTTTGATTATACTCACGAGAAGATGTCATAATATTGGTGCAACTGCCACCATGTAATAACGACGGCAGATGATGAAAATAAAAGGCAAACAACAACAAGCTGATTGGCATTCAGGGAGGCTCCTCAATTTAGTCATGACAAGAGTGTTGCAAACAAGTTGGAGAAGCACAGCAGAAGGAAAGTGGCTTTTTTTTTTCTTTTTGTGTGTGTGGGTGTGTGGGGGTGTGTGTGTGTGTGCGTGTGTTGTTGGGTTGTTGTTCCCATTGCTGTGCACACGCATCAGCTAGGCTGTCGGGTTGCATTTGCGTCAGGTCAGGTTGACAGCCTAAGACAAATAAGAACAGTCAAGCTGACAATGAGGGTGGAGGGCTTCGGAGCGGTGCCTGTGGTGTGAACTCGGCATATGTTATACTTTTCTTCATAGCCACTTCTTTTATTACATGCCGTTTACTCTAAAGTCAAGTGGCACTTCCTGCTCTATAATCAGAACCCAGAGGTCATGATTCACCGACTTCAACTGTTCCAGTTATGTGGGACACACAAGTACGATACTTAAGTCCTACTAAAGAGCTTAATCTTCCTATTAAGATTAAGAAAGAAAAGAAAAAAATATTAAAATTAAAAGGTTGCAGCTTTCACCTGTCATTTGGGTAATTTTAACCTTTTTGATGAAAATGACAAAGAGTTGCGAGTGTTTACGCAGATACCTTAATGGTCCAGATAAGAGATGACATACAGAGTTTATAGCTCAAAAGTTCTTGAATATTGAAAGTTAGAGCACTGCTGACACTCGTGTTTGAGGAGGAACACATGCCTGAAGAATAGAATATGTAAAAAAACAAAGACATAAGGATTGTTTTTGATAAATAAGAAAATATGCTGCCACTAATCAATGGCTGAAAAAACACTTCAATGCACTCTCTAAAAAATTAATAAATAAATAAATGCAGCACTGCACACTCATATAGACGGAATATGACAAAATGTTGAATAAAGAACCATGTGTGACACTGCTCTATACAACCTCTTTGTACAAAAACCTAAAAATAAATGGTTGTTATGGAGACTTGGTGACCCTAAGATGTCAGTCTTTGCTCTAGTTGTCCAACGGTGAGATTTGAACACTTAATTTACCTCTCTTGCCAACTCCCACCTTATGTGGCAACAGGAAAAACTACAGTTCCAGCTAATTCCATTCATTTTCCTTCAGCAGGCTCTTATAAAATGACTCAAAAATGTCCAATCACATTGATGGAGCTCAATATACCTGGAATCATAAAACTGTGCAAGCAGTCTTCAGCTGTTTGCTGTTCTGCAGAAAAGGTCAACAGTTTTGCATCTAGCATACCTTTTTAGAACCTCAACCTAGAAGGATCTCACTTATGTTGATGTATAAATACATAATAAACAAATATTAGTGACTGAATGTCTTGGTGATGCTACTGTTTTAACATGTTTTATTGCTCACAGGCCATTATAATATGGTTAATTGTTTTTGGTAAAGAGGGTAACTGTGACCTTGTCACTCAGGACGCTGTAAATTGTCACTGCTATGCTTATTTACACAAAGTCTGATCAGCCAGGATGGAGGTTACTGACCTTTCTGAGTAGAGTCTTTCAAATATCAGAGCTGGGGATGTTACCAAGTGTCTGTTTGCTGATTTGTTGCAGATAAATTAGGGTACAACATTGCTTGGATTAGTCTGAAAACTCTCCATTTCATTCTATACATATCAATTTGAGAAAACATTCTAGTCGATGAAATCATTGTATTTCACTACAATCAGAAATATATAAACATAAAATGTAAATAATTTCAATTCTGCATTTGGGATAATAAGCAAACAACAATCTAAAATGTGCCTCTGTTTTAAAGTATGCTGCTGGCTGCATATTTTGCTAATATTAATTTACTTGTCTTCTATAATTTCTATATAAAGATGCTAAAGGCAATGTTTTTTTTTTTCTTTTAAGTGACTATAGTTTGATTTATGTGATTCAATAACAACCTAAAATTAGAAGCCATCTGAGAGGAATAATTTCACATAAAAAAAGAAAATGCTTGTATGCTGTAAAAATGTGCTTATGGCTATAAAGTAAATACAACGTTGCTTTTATTGCACTATTTAGAGCTGGTGAGGCAGCTTCGATTAATGACTGTGCACTCTGGAAAATGTACAGCGCTGTGTGTTTTTGTTCCCTCTCCCAACACTGTAAGAAAAAGCGTGGGATGTTGTTATAGCGACGCAAATATGAGTTTTTAAGGAAGGGAAATGGTTTCCGGTGCTGTCCTGACGCTGACAGGATGCAAAACACAGTAACCCCCGATGAGCGTACTCAAGCTGTGATCCAAGCAGTGAGCAGTCAGAACCACCCTGGAGACACAGAAAACAGAATCATGACCAAGACCGTGTGTGACACGCATGTGGCCGAAGCCGTGAAGAAAGCCTGGCAGCGAAGCGTCGTTAAAGGAAGACCGTATGTGACAGTTCCACACCTTTTCCTTGTGAGACGAAACATGGCGCAATCTGTCAGAGAAAAATGATATTATTCGCGCTGCGGCTGACCTGCTTCGCTTCGGGGAATAGGCCAGGCATAAAAATAGGCGTGTTGGTCAACCACGTTGCTTGCCATGATAATTTCACGGCATCAAACAGAGGGCAGTCTCCGTTTATTTATTTATTTTTTCTTTTTTTTTAAACCCATTCATATTTTAACTTGCCTCGAGCGGAGCAAAGACTTAACAAAAATCCCAGTTCTGTTTGTGCTGATCCTATGGATGTGTTAATTAACGCAGTAGGTATTAAATATAGGCCGTACATGCATTTATAGAGTGCATAGTTTAAAGCCAAGAAATATGGGAACAATGCTATTTTCATGGGACCTATTACTTTTCAGGAATGCATGCTGCATTAGGTATTAATGGTGTTGGCACAAGGGAAAGAATATCACTAAGCCAACTATTATTTTTTCCCGAGAACTCTCACTTTAAGTTTGAAGGATTAAAGTAAGAATTTCAAGAAAAATGTCAAAACTCTAAGATTAAAATCCAAACTCTGAAAATTGTTTTCCATATATTGATTAGCATCAAATCTCTATTCTTCTATTAAGCATTTGAAAAGGTCTTTAAGCCAGTGAGCATACCATTTCAAAGAAAATAAAGAACATCCAAGATCTACAACTCAGATCCAGCAAGTTACAGCTGGTACATTGGATGTTACGGTCCATGACAGTGCAATTAGGACAACGCTGAGCCAGTGTGGTTTGTTTGTCTCATCTTTCTAAAAGAAACATGACAGCTCAGTCCAAATAAACAACAAACGCCAGGAACAATATCCAGTGAGCCAGGAAGAAAGAGCAAAGATGTTTGGCAAAACTAAACAGACCATATCAGGAACAATGACTGATGGTGAGGAAATGAAAACAGACTAAAAGTCACACACTATACATCTGTGAAGCCAGTTCAAAAAACTGTAAAATTTCCACAATTGTTACCAATTTTATTTTACACTAAAATTGGGAATAAAAAGTGTTCACTTTTTTGACTCATGACTCTTTTCTACAGTTCAACTTATGCAGATTTATGTTGCCACAAATCTGATATTTTCTGTCTGCAGTGAGTGAATTCGTGAGCCGGGGTGGGAATCGCTACGTAACTCATCCTGACGGTCTTAAAACGGAATATCAAGTAGAGCTCCACATGCTGCGTTTGTAGCCAAAGCAAACACGTCGGGTTTGTGTTCATTAATCAATAATTCATAACAAAATAAATCACTTCACTTATTTGCTTATATTTTCCTTCCAGTGAATTTCTTTTTTGCTAGGAACTTTGCGTTCTGTAAAATTTCACAGACTCAACTTGGCTCTGAGTTTCACAGGGGAACCAACAGGCAACAACCAAGAGCCTCTCAGTGTCAGAATGACTTCCCTGTCCAGACGAGAGCAGCTCTGAAGACAAAGCTGATGATCCCTTTAGCCGAAAGAGAGTCAGGCTGGAAAACAAAGTTAGTTCCAAGACACTAAAACTGTCTCTGAGCCAAAGGGGCGTCCTCCTTTCCTCTTCGCGTCCACATCAACTTGTTGGACCTCAACTTTAATGCATACAACCCCAAAATCGCAAAAGACAATGTCATGAATTAGATGAAAGATGAATCCCCTTCAAAAATGAGCGACTCCAATCAGCTGCGCATTCTGAACACAGATGGAGTGACAGGCGGCCGTGCCAATCATGCCTGCAGGTGACGCCATTTGTGGGAAGTAACAATAACAAATTAGCACCTGTCAGAGGTCGTCAGAGGGCCATGGAGCTGGGTCAGCAGCTGCCGGCAATGTGATTAAAGTGGCTGCCAAGTTGAGAACAAAAAAAATATATATATAAAAAAATAATGACTCTGAAAATAGACTGGGACTTAATTAGAGAAGCATTGGCAGCAAATCACATCTATGCCGAGTGCTAAGAAAACATTCGTTCTTCAATCTATTTGAGGTGAAATCGTACCACTGCCACAGATTTTTACAAAACAGAATTATCTTTTCTATCTTTAGTAAAAAGAAGAAGCTTACAGATGTATTGCTTGTTTAATCCAGAGGCTCGATTGAAGAAGTAAGCTAATTTGCTCACATAACAGCTCGTTTTGGCATTATTTGACATCCGCACAAAAGAAAACTCTGTGGAGAGCAGAATAAATTCTTGTCATCAAGAGTTTTCATTTAAAGTCATAGCCGTGCGTTTTGATGGAGAGCAGATGACATGACTTATCAGGGTCCTTGCTGAAGACGATGTTTATGGTGACTGATGTTAGCGGCCCACGCTTCGCCGGTCACTCAGAGCCTTCCGTCTAAATTTGTCCTAAATCCCATTTTCATTGTGATCGGAGGTCATCAGTGGAACTGTCGGCATGCAATTTCACACAGAAAAATTGCCATCTGTGCTCACGGACAGATAAGCAAGTGGAATGAGTGCCACGTCAATAAACCAGGCAAAGACGAGACATGTAGTGATGAAAATGATAAAAACTAACATGTGTCTTCATACTTGTTAACCGTTTTGTATTCAAAACACAAACTCCGCGAGTGTGTTTGGGTTCTACATTTATGATGCAGCAACACTGCGGATTTTCAGGTCGAAAGTTGTTTTTTTCTTTTAGTTACGAGAAAAGTGTAAATAAACATTCAAGGCGTTGCCTTATAGAAATGTTGAGTTTATTGGAGTATTGGCTGATTTATAGTGTTGACAAATGAAATAGTATTTACCTCATCACAGATTTATTCAGTTTCATCACTCTTGGGGGGGACAAAGTGAAACTCTTGATTGAAGTGGGCATTCAGTCATTTACTGTTAAAAAGTAGCAGTAGATTCATTACGCACACATCAGACTTACAAACCCTACCAAACAATATGGTACCTGTAGTTTTACCTATTTGCATGTCTTGCTATCATGTTGGAAAACAGAAATGAAATTGTATATTGCATAGGAACAGCACCTCACAACATCTTGGTCAAACTTGGAGAAACCTAAAGAGTGAATCATATCAGAGGTATGACATGTCAAAAAATACTACAGCACTGTTTCCGATGGATGACTGGCTGTCTCCAAGGTGGCCCAGAACATCACAGAGACAGCCAACAAAATGCAAAAGCCACAACACAACCGCAAAAATAGTTGATAGAAAGAGAGATGAGTTCAAATAACCACTCAACCCAACCAAGAGATGTGGAAAAAAATGTCTGAATAGATCAAAACATGAAGATGCATCAGGCTGCCACTTTTCTGTGCGAGGAACAGGAAACTTATCCAACAGTTCGAAGAAGATCAAAATTGAAGAATATCACCAAACTATCTTTCAGGGTTTAATGAGTATCATCAGAAATTGTAGAGTAAATATGGTACAACATGAAAACATGCACCCCTCCTTGCCTTTTATAAACATCCATGCAGTTGTTGGTGGTGTAACGACATGGAGGATATTTTCTTGGCACATTTTGAGACTCTCAGCTCCAAATGAGCATGGTGTACCCATCAATGAAATGAGGCAGAATGTTTGATTAAAACAAGATCAAACAGCAGACCAAGTTTGCTATAAAAAGTACCCAAATAAGCTTCATGTCTCTGTGATTCGGGGGAGTCTTAAGATACAGTTTGTGACTCTTATCTACAAGATAGGGGGAAAAACTGGTTAACCTGGGTCCGAAAAACATGTTTTATCTCGACAGAACAAAATAACATGTATAGAAACCGGAGACACCATCTAGGAATCGAGCCAGGCTCACATTTTCTGATAAAGTGAGCAGATTTATTTTTCAGCTGATACATCAGAGCACCTGATGATAAGGCAATGTTGTACAAAGCAAAGCTCCTATTCAGGGGAAGGAACAATAAATAAAAGCATCGCACTTACTTTGCCTTCTCCCCCTCCACCTCCTCTTTTGGTTCCATTTCAAGGCTTCCACTGAGGAAATATGCATACAGTATGCTAAGATTATGCACATAGCTCCACTGTGATTCATAACAGTGGAGCGTTTTTAAACCTTTGTGTTGAATTAACAAAAAAAAGTGCATTAGCTGGTATTTATTATGCAAGGCAATGACTCATAAGTAATGTGCAAAATTACTGGGACTTTGCAATCCGTTATTGTGACTGATTTTAATACCGGCTGAATAGAAACGGAGTAAAATGAAGCGAATGAGAAATAAGATGAGACCACAGGAATGTATTTAACATCTGCTTGGAGAAACACAAAAACACAAACGCACCTTGAAGCCATCTTTCTTCGACCGTCTTATTTCTTCTTCTTTTTTTTCCCTTTCGCTGCAAAAAACATGTCACATCATGTCTGTGCTGTTTTCAACTCTATGTTCGCATTTGCTCGCTGTCAGTTATTAGCAGAATCACACTGCAGCTCCAACCTGCTGCAGGCAACATGAGTTATTTAAAGAAATCAGAGCCAAACCAAGTCTCTAAATGAAGCAGGTTGGGGGCGAACAAGGCCAAGATGGGGCAGGGAGGGGGGTTTAGGAGCAGGTGAGGGAAGGATGGTGCAGGGGAAAGGACTGTCGCAAGGATCAGAGAGGGGAGAATTATGGAAATCGGGAGATGCCAAAGAGTGGGTGACTTGCAAAGAACTACTAAGGAATTTGAACAATTGGAGTCAAAAATGAGAAATTGGAACTTCTCTCTTTTTTTTTTCCAAGCAGAAAAGCTAGACACCGTCATATAAAAGAAATACAGTACACAGGCCTTACAAAACATAAAGAAAAAAGACATGAATCAAGGCAAATTCTATATGTTTTGTATTTGTAGCAACAAGCGTGATGGAGAATAACTTTACACTTATTCCCACCTTATGCACACAAAAGGATAGTTTGAGAAACAAAGCTGGTTTCCTGAGCTCCTTTGGGTTGGACATCATGAGTTTCCATCATTTTGTGCTCTCACCGATTTTATATCTCATCGTCTGTAAGCCATAATCACTGAAATTACAAGGAAGAGGTTTGCAATTTTTCACTTTATGTGCAATGAATCTATTTAATAAATGAGTTTTACTTTTTACTCATTTAATAAATGAGTTTTACTTACTTTTACTTTGAAAAGATTTCTGAAATCTTTTCACATTAAGCTGCAGTATCCCACAGTGTCAATAGCTCTTTTTGGACTTTAAAATAATCAAGTATCGTTTCAAGGTTTGGTCTAACAATTCTTGGGTTGCCTTAATCCTGACAAAGTCAATGCATGTCAACTGAGAGTTTGTTGACACAGAAACAAACATAGCATATCAGTTTAAATTTGTACCAGCATCTGAACTGTCCTCTGTGACCACCACCCATAAAAGATGTTCAACAACACTTGGTCAAGATGTACTTCATTCGTTGAATTTATAACTAATTAGAAAACCCTTACTCAAAATTTAAGCTAATGTTAGAATAATTTGAGCAGCAACATTTAGTAGGTTGAGTGGTTGAGGGTTTTTTAAAAAAAAACAAAAAACAAAACACCACCTTAGCATTGGTGGTACAGACGCTCTTCTCCTATAGTCTGTCGATACATGTTAAACATAACTTTTCATGTTTATGTAAATTCTGCCTTAGTCTATAGAAGTGTTAAGACTCTGCAACAGCAGAGACTAATTAGGCAGTCATTAGCATAACAAGGCAGTATAGAGCAATTAATTAGAAAGCTGCTCCAGCCTGGTGCTTGAGCAGCCAAGCAAAGGAGACGTTGTAAAAGCATACAACATTCAGATGGTTTCACATTTTATGGCAGCAGTATCTTTAGCAGGATTTCATAGCATGCTGAGAAGAGTCACATTTAGAGCAACATTGACAAAAAGGAAATAAATTGTAATCCTAGAAGTTGAATCTGCACTTCCCCCATGATGGCATTGATTACTTTAAGTGGGATCCATCCATCCATAGTTTATACCGGCTTATCTTTGCAGGGAAACGGTGGGTGCCTATCACCACGGGAACCATTAAAGAATTAAAGGATAAAATGTAACTGCAAAGGGAACTGCAGAAAACTTAAACCTATTAGATGGAGAGCAATACATTACAGTTATTCCACTTGCAGTAATAGTTTAATTGAAGTCGGGAAAGAAGAATTGATTAGACTACAAAAATAACAAGAAAAGGACAATATTGTGGTAAGTCTTTGAGTCACAACACAATAATTATGCATGGAGGTTCTATGGATTACTAAGAAGCAACTGAAAGTCTCCGGTTGAAACCTTTGAATGATTGGAGAAAATAAGGCTAAAAACATCCTGACTAAACTGGCATTTAGCAAAGAACCAAGGGAAAGTGTCAATCAAAACTGTTTTATTTGTAATTGCATCTTTATGTCCAAATCAACTTAATTTGGGACTAAAGTGACATAATTATCTTTCAAAATGGGTTATCCCATGTGACCAAGTTGCCTCTCTAACAGTCATTGTAGCACTTAATTAATCTAGACCCCAATTCATCCCAGGTTACTTTTGTATACAAAGGCCTCTTTTCTCTCTTGTGAATTAAAAGGGTTTTATAATACCCAACTATATTTTCAATCCAATTAAAACTACACAAAGCCTTGCTTTAACATAATTACCACATGCTAATGACATCGTTTAAAGTCACATTTTATCAAACTGTCTCCAGATTGTTGAAAAAAATCTACCTAGGGAGTAATGAACCTTTTTAAATCACTATTATAAATTGATGAGGATGTATGCAAAATTCCAAGTTGTTAAAGTTTTTTTTTTTTTTTTTTGTATGAATACATTAACTATTAGCATAAGTAAGAGGTCAATAAGTCTCAATACTGTCATGAGGGAAACCAACTGAGGATATTAAAATCTGTTATGTTTTGCAATTTGTCCGGTATTACCAATAAAATATCAGTTAAAAAAATCCCAAACGGTGTCGCCAAAGCCTTGAAATGCAAAACACTGACAAGTTTAAGTGTATTCCATAATTTTACCATCACATCCATCAAAGCAGGAACCAGCTGTTGTACTCGGATGTAATACGGTTAGCTGCATTGTCAATGATCCTTAACAAGAAAAATGGTATTCTATTTTTATTTTTATAGTCAAGAGCATCAATTGTTATGGCTGACTAGGGTATTCTGATTCTTCTCTGCGGCTTCATAGCACACTTCTCATGAGTTTGTCGTTTAATGTGCAGAAACTACACTGAAAAAAAAACCAAACACAGCACTAAAGGGCTTGTAAAATGTCAGTGAACTGAGCCAACTGAGCGCTCCTTGCTGCAGAGACAAAGTTGTAACGTATAATTCGCACCACGAGACAGAATACCAGCCGAGATGAGTCCCACAAATCATAATGGGATGCGACAAAAGAGTGAATAAATTTCAGTGTCCTGAAATGACACGTTCGGATCTGATCTCAGCAATATCCAAGTGCCGAAAGCAGACCCTGACTGAAGCCGCACAGTAATGGGCTGATTGAAATGCAAAGAAGCAGCAAAGAGTGCAGCCTTTTTCTTGGAAACTGGCATTAAAAAAAAAAAAAGATGGAGAGCTCAGGGATTGGAACAGATAATTAAAAGTTCTATCTTATCAAATTTCAGCTTGGCGAAAATATGAACTGTATCACCATTATTTGTGAGTACAGGAGTCAGTCACTCAATTATTATGACTTATAAGTATTTAAGACAACATTGTGATTAAAATACTGTTATTACATTGAAAAAATAAACTGCCAACGCACCAAGCAGCATTGAGACTCTTCATTCTGTATTTTCTTTTCCAAAGTTTCTTTAACTGGATGACACTATCAGCTAAATTATGAATCTCAACATCTTTAGACAATCACATCAGCAAAACAAACAAGAATTGTTAACAGGACAGCATGTCTGTTGGTTTTACAAAGTAAAAAGCTAATTTAGTTGATGGGAGTCAACACTGGTGTCACCCTTTTAATAGGGTATCTGCATTGCAAATATTTGCAGTGAGATTACCCATAAATGAGAGAATTCCTTCAGTTTTCATGAGTCTTTTTTAAATTCGTTGTCAGTTTTCTTCTTAATTGATGTTCTCAAGTTATTCAACATGGCACAAATAATTCCATAAAAACACTGACTTCTCTTTTCCTTAAAGTAAAGCGACATCACATTCAACACATATTCACACTGGAAGTATTTATGCAAATTTAGTCAAGGGTTATAAAATTAGTCCCGCGTAATAAGACTGGCCAACAGGAAAAGTTGGACCAACCGTTTGAAGCAAAACAAGACCATCTGCACTAATCAAAAATCTTACTTTTTTTTTTTTTACCAATTTACACACACTTAAACTTATTCATGCCTGGCAGATGAATGTGATCATGCATCTTCTTTTCACCAAGCAGTTTTGGGTTCTGACAGGAAATGATGCTGTAATCTCTCAAAAAAACACAACTACAACATCAAAGTGTAAGTTCAGATTTTATTTACAAAAAATAGGAGATGATTAAAACTATTTAAACCCCTCTTCTAAAATGACTGTTCCTATACTTCCTGTTTTTATTTTTTTATTCTTTTTTTTTTCATGTGGACAATTTATGTTTGCTAATGAGATCAAAATCATTGAAGCTGGAATGTCTCATCCATATTTTAAGGCTTAGACAAAACAGTAATGTGACCACATCGTGAGAAACATTCTGCAAAACCAAACACAGATTGTGTTTAAATATCCCAGATACATGAACTTTCCACAATATAATTTGTGAGTAAATTAAGAAAAAAAACACAAAATCCAGACCTCTCAGACACAATTTCTAAACTTAGTTCTTTCTTTTCATCATTTAATAAACTTAACTTAGTTCTCATGAGTGTGTAGCTCTTCACCTGGCTGTATATGATTAGGTATTCAAAATCTCAATTATCAGATGACAATAATTCATTTGTGACCACCTGCTGATTAAGTAGAGCCCCGCAATTCAGGGCCTCAGGGGTTGCACTCTAAGCAGTATTGACTATAATTAGAGATGAGCCATGGCTGAATAAGAGCTGTGCAGTCTGAGCAGATCACTGGCACCTTCACCACATCGCATTGCATTGAGTTCATGCTTAAATAAGCAACATTTTCAGCCATCTTGGACAATTTATTCACAGGGTGAGTCTTTAGATCGACTTACAGTTGTTGTAAAATACCTTCAGGATATATTAAAGGTTGTGGTTGTAACATGACAAAATGGGAACAAATGTAAAGTGGAAATTGCATGTAGTTCCATTTAGTGCAGATTTGTATCTATTCATATGAAATGAAGCCAACTTTGCCCTGTAGCTCAAGCTGCTGTGTTTTCACTCAGATCCCCTCTTTGTTTGTTCCAGCTCATCTCCAAAAGATGAACACATTCATTATACATAATTTTTTATTTATTTTTTTTTAAGAGCCTAAAAGGGATTTCAAAATTACAGTACAACTCGGAAAGCGTGACATTTGAATTCGCAATTTGGCCAGAAATGCTGCAAAATCACATCTAGTTTCCAGACAAATAAATGCACTTCAGAGAAATTGTCGCATGATGATTAAATTGGAGCTACAAAATACCAAATCCTAAACAGTGTACGGAATGAGGCTCTTTCTGATTTTATTGCTGGGGTAAGATGCCCAACCGTGCATTGCAAATGTGAGCGCTTCTTGTTTTGTGCTAATGAAACATTGTTACGAAACACTGCAAAGCCAAGCTGAAGGTGGCTCACAGAAGGAGCAAAAATGAAAGCACCGACTTATTACAGGGAATTTCTGACAAGGATGACAGCTCAGTGAAATAGAAACATTCTAATGCTACTTCTTTTTATGGAGTTTAGAAGATAATTAACTATTTTTGCCAGATTTATCAATACTCTTGTGACACGTCCTTCTAAAACGAAATGATGAAGAACAAACTCAGTGTTACTTAAGTCCAGTTTTGTAATGAACAAACAGAAGCTACATAAACCTGCATCAACTCAGACATCACCAATCCAAACACTGTTGGCAAAAAAAAAAAAAAAAAAATGATTTCATGTTGTATACATTAGTCAGAAAAGTAATAATAGTAAAAATATACTTATTTCACTACATCATTCTGTCACTTTCTGTCGTGTAAAATAGAATATGAGGAAATACACTTCATTGACAAGCTTCTCCATCCGGAGTGTTAAATATTTGCAATTAAAAATATTACCACAAGCAATACAAAATGTATTTAAAAATCTAAACACAAGTATAAGTAACATAAGTATAACCTAAATTTAAAATAAAAATAAGAAATAAGTATGTCATGGAAATAGTCTTGCAAGACTAGAATAATCGATCACTGATCACTAGATCAGCTTCTCACTCTCTTAAGAATTGTGGTCTTTTTCCCCATTTACATTTCCAACGTACTAAAAGCACAAAAAGAATAAGGATTAGTCAAATAATAAAACAAAAGTATGTTATTTTGCGTCATGTTTTTTTATATGTTCATCTTAACTAACTTTATAACCTCTACACTTGCCAGTCTCTTTATACAATAGATATTTTTGGCAACAAAATCTGACATTATCTCATTTCATACACAGGTGATAACACAAGTCCAAGTGTCTGAACCGGACAGAAAACGGCTCTTATTACATGTGATACTCAACACTAATGCAATAATAAGAAGCCACCAGACTTGATGCTCCCACAACTGACTGGCGCCAACTGAAGCGAATCAGTTGGCGCCATTTGCACTCACTCCAGGTCATCTGCCTTTATTAGAAATGGTGACCTTTTTTTTTTTTTTTTAATTTTTTTAAAGTCTAGTTTCCCATGGCTCAGTGTGATGACACAACCAGAAGAAGCGCGAGAGTCAATAAAAATCTCATTTCGATAAACTGACAGGTAAGTCTCCCCTTCCAGCCAGCATTGTGGAGAGCATATCGTGCATTACTGCATGTCAATGCAGCTTTGCACTCAATATCGGATGAGTGATGATGCACAAGGCAGTCTGGGCCAACTGGAGGCAGAGGGACGTGATGAAAAACTCTTTGATATTATATTCTTCACAGTAGCCTCTAATAAATCATCTCACAGTATTGCATTTTAGTGCACATTTAAATTAGAAGCCTATAAATGACTAGCAGTGAGTTTCAGTAGTTGATCTTATGTTTAGGATTAGCATTCCTCTTTTTATGATGCTCCTGGTAAACATGTAATTCGAATCACTCAGAAAGAGAAAATGGCTTTTTTTAACTTGTGCATTTAAAAGAAAGTAAAAATAACTCATTTTCTGCTTTGCTGTTTTTTGTTTTATTTATATATATATATATATATATATATATATATATATATATATATATATATATATACAATGAAAACTTGGATCTGTTGGAATGCTACTACTCAAGTAGCCCTAATCTGTGAGGCTATATGCAAAGACTGAGGGAGGAATGGTTACTTCGACATCCCCAGTCTACAACTAGTAGCTCAGTGTTCCAACATCCGCAAACGGCAATTGCTGTCACAACTTGAGATTGACGAGGTACAACACAAATGCTACGGCAAAGAGGAGGAACCTGGATGTCAGGATGGGCGGGGCTTAACTATGAGCCCCCGCCCAGAGAGGGAGTATGCAGCCACAATGAAGAAATCGGAGCTGAATAAGGCTGCAGCTGACCTGAGAGATAGGATCATTGCACGAATGACAACCAGACCTCCTCGGCGCCAATTACAACGGCTGAGTGAAGTACCATCAGAAAGCCTCATTGAAGATGTGAATGCAGCATTGAGAACGATCCCTAGCAACACCATAACGGAAACCAATGAGCTGATCTACAACTCAGCATCAGTGATCCTTGAGCTGCTTGGCTATAAGAGCAACCATGAGAGACAGTACCCACCATGGAAAAGACGGCTAGAGACTAAAATCAAGGTGACAAGGAGGGAAGTGAGCCAACTATCAGAGCTCCATAGGGGTGCAATGAAAGGACCAGTACCCAGGAAGTACAGCCAGATACCCTTGCCTACTGGCATACCTGAAGCACTCGAAACTGCCAAACAGAGGATCCAAGCCTTGGCCAGTCGCCTAAAGAGATACACAAGGGAGAATGAAGCCAGAAGGATAAACCGGCTCTTCTCCACCCAACCAGCTAAAGTGTACTCTCAATGGCAGGGTAACAACAACAGAGCAGACCCACCAAGGCTGGAGACTGAACAATACTGGAAAGGCATATGGGAAAGGGAGGCGTCCCACAACAGCAATGCACAGTGGCTGATCTCTCTACGAGACGACCATAGCAACCTCCCTGAGCAAGCCCCAGTAACCATCACTGTGGCAGATGTCCAAGACAGAGTCTCAGGTATGAAAAACTGGACAGCACCAGGGCCTGACATGACCCATGCCTACTGGCTAAAGAAGCTCACTGCCCTCCATGAGCTACTGGCAGCCCAAATGAACCAGCTGCTACAAAATGGGACTCACCCTGAATGGTTAACTGAAGGGCGCACAATCCTGATCCAGAAGCCATCAAAGGGCTCAGTCCCACCCAACTACCGACCAATAACCTGTCTCTCCACAACCTGGAAGCTCATGTCAGGCATCATAGTGGCTAAGATAAGCAAACACATGGATAAATACATGAGCACGGCACAGAAGGGCATTGGCGTAAATAGCAGAGGAGCCAAACACCAACTCCTTGTAGACCACACAGTTGCCCGAGACTGCAAAACCCAACACACCAACCTGTGCACGGCTTGGATAGATTACAAGAAAGCCTATGACTCAATGCCACACACTTGGATCATTGAATGCTTAGAGATGTACAACATCAACAGGACCCTGAGAGCCTTCATTGCAAACTCGATGGGGCTGTGGAAAACCACCCTTGAAGCCAACTGCAAACCACTTGCACAAGTGTCCATCAAATGTGGCATATACCAAGGAGATGCTCTGTCCCCGCTGCTGTTCTGCATAGGCCTGAACCCCCTCAGCCAAATCATCAACAAGACTGGCTACGGATACCGACTAAAGAATGGAGCCAACATCAGTCACCTCCTCTACATGGATGACATCAAGCTGTCATCAAGAGTGAGCGAAACATCGAGTCACTGATCCACACCACCAGGATCTACAGCACAGACATTGGGATGTCATTCGGACTAGAGACTGAAGAGGGCCTGGAAGGTGAAGATCACAGTGGTGCCTGTGGTCATCGGGGCCCTCGGGGCAGTCACCCCCAAACTGAAGCAGTGGCTACAACAATCCCAGGAACAACATCAGACATCTCAGTCCAGAAATGTGCAGTTCTAGGCATAGCAAAGATACTGCGCAGAACCCTCAAGCTCCCAGGCCTCTGGTAGAGGACCCGAGCTCAGAGGATAAGAACCACCCGCGGTGGGTGTCCTCTCAATTCCTAAAACAAATAGTTTTAGATTTATTATAGAAAACTGGAAATGGGTTATTCTATAATAATATGGTTCACTAATTAGAAATGATATAAAACAAAGTTTGGAGATGTAAAAGATTGCTAAATCATACCAGTCACATGTCATCAACTTTAGAGCTAATTGTAGAACAACTATCCTTATTTGAAACATTTTCTGGTTTCATTTTTCTTGATGATTAAGTACAATTGGACACTAAATCATTCGCAAAACCATTTTTGTTGCCGAATCCATTTTCCTAAAGAAGCTGTATGCTGGTTTTCCTTTTGATCAAACAAAGGAGCCCATTAACTTTCCCTTTGTTTCGGAAATCTGTCACAAATAAACAGCTTCGTATACGCCACCCCACAAACACTACTGTTTGTTTTTTCTTTTGTATTTACCCGTCAACTAGATAAATTGTCCCCACTTGCTTGTCAAACTGATGAAATGCTGAGAATTCTGCTGCTGAAAAGGGAGAGTAGATAATTAGACACCTTTGGTTTCTTTAGAAGTCTTCCCTGTTTTGTTATACCCTATAAAACCTCTCGTGACAGAACAATTTAGACGGAAACATTGAACAGTGCCTTGACCAAATTACAGCCACAGCGCTGGGAACCAATAACCAATTTTCCACTTGTAACATGGCGGCTTTGCTCTGAGACTCATCAAATGGTAATTAAGCCTTCCCCCCCGGAGTCCACAATTTAGCCTGAGCAAACTCAACACAAGTCAAATGCAAAGACCTGCTTGTGATGGAGAAGAAACGTACCGGACTAAAAGCACTGCCTTTGAACTGGCAGTTATATATTCACCTTTACCAGGACCGCCGTTTCCCCCGCCTTGATCCTCTCTTCGGAGGAGGAGGAGGGTTCACTCAGCTGTAACATTAAGTTTCCCAAGTTTCTATTACTCTACTTTAGAAGCAGTATAAGTAAAGATTGGTGATGCGACTCAGTGACAGAAACTGTCAGAGATCCACAAAGACCCACAATCTCAGGATATCAGCCTCTGACAGAGAGCGAGACTTGATAAATGAAAAGAAGAAGAACAAAAGTGCGAAAAGCACTTCAGCAAAGGGTTCCTCCTCGGAGTCCTTTTGACATGTCGACAGCTGATACTCAGACACTAATGGGGGTTCGACATAGGGCTGATGGGCACCCAGCCTTGCAAGACGGAGGTAAAAGGCTTGTCCCATATGGCTTGCTGTAGATGTGGCAGGCGGCAGCTGCTGACAGGAAGCAGATTAGGTGTAAAAACTCTCTGTGTGGAGGGAAATTAAACAATTGCTTGAATTTGTGGAACATTAAAGAGACAATTCAGAATTTTCCAAGTGATGCTCTGGTAATGTCTTATAAGCTGTAGATAACTCAATTGGAATTGCATAAATCCTGGTGCTAAAGCTAGCTAAAGTTGGGAGAAATGGCTCAGTCTTTAATGTATGTATGAATGTAACATTCAAGAAAATATAGTTCCATCCAATTGTAGCCATGCAATGGTATTAGTATTTTACATTTTTGCAAAGAACTACTTTAAATAACTCAAAATAGTCAACTCCATTTTTTTTAAAAAGTAGAACCAACTTAAGAGACAGAGTGCAGACTGGCATTCAAGCGTCATCTTGGTGTAATAAGTCATTGTTGTGATAAGATTTATGTTTGTTGAGGATAATTCCAAGCGAGTCAAAGAAAAGCAGTTCTTGTAGGTGAAAAGACAAATGTGATGTGTTTGAGTGCTTCAAAATGCTAATACATTAAGCTAAAGTCAGGGTAGTTCTTAATTGGGTCCATTTTACATTGCCACAATCCAATGACTCGTCAGAAGTAAAAACAACCCCATCTCAATGAGATATTGTTCTTACCCTTTTAAAAACATCAAACAGACTGATGTTATACTGAGAAAGTTTGTCTAATTCCCCTCGGATCAAACGATCCACCAGCTTCTGATGAAAAGCCTAGAAACTGACTAAGGCTGCTGTTGACATGACACAGTTTTTAACCCACAGAAGGTTTTACTCCTTATAATCTGGACTGTATCCAACATTGCATAATGTAACAAAGCTCTCAAAAGGCACCAGAAGAGACTTAACATCCAACTTTGCTTTCAACTTGCAGCTTCTTGTCCTCCGGGGCACATCATCTTTAGCCCAGTGTTTAAAACTTTGAACTATCTCTGGGATGGCTTCTTTCATCTCCCTGCGTTTCCACAATATGCTTCGGCACAATTAGCGAGATGGAATCTAATTTACACTCAGTGGTGATAAATGGTCAGCAAAACGTGAAATGATATAATTACCTTTCAAAAAGTACGGTGGACCTCATTTAACTGACGTTAATTAGTCTAACTGTTTGAAACTACAGCTGAAAACCGTCCAACTGTGAATGGCCGTACAAGTTTTACTTATAATTAGTCTCTGCGCTTTAGGAGGTATTATCTTCAGGACTCGATGCATTTATAGGACTGTTATCTTGGGAATTGCTTCAGGTTTCAATGAAAGCATAGATCTTTGCAAATATGTGAATGGAAAATTTGAGATAACTGCTCCAAAATGGGCTGCTTTTTTTCTTGTTACTAATCACTTGATAATGTTGGAAACATTTTATTTACATTGTTGGCAACAGTTACTGTTATAATCTGTAAAAATGTGTTAAAAGCTTGAAATGAAATATTTTCTTTCAGTGAGGATTGTCAGACTCAAGAATTTAGAAAATGTATATTCAGTCTTCTACAACGTGAGGATTTTTAACTACACCTCCACTTAGTGAAGATATCCAATATTTTCAATTGGACTTTGATCTGAACTTTGACTATAGTTCTGAACTTTGACTATACCATCAGTATGATTATACTATGCTCAGCATCTTCATAATTCTTCAGATTCTGGTCGAACCACATCATTTAAATTGCTTATTGTCAGTTTCATTTCCTTTTTGATTCCTGAGGCTGTCGGTATGCAAGCAGCCATGTTACGATACAAGTTGATCCAAATTCTTAATTTTTTCAACCATTAATCTTCATAACTCAACTGAAAAAAAAAATATATTTTTTTTATTTCATCAGTTCATCAAAGAATTAAACACCACCATAACTATGTTTGATGCTCATTGGAGCAGCAGCCACTTCCTTCCAGGAAAGACTTCACCAACTTCGCCTGTGGACAAGACATGGAGACTACCATTAGCTCAAGCGAGGTGTCAATTAAAAATTAAGGACGTCGACTCAGTTCTGAAATGACTGCTTTGAAGATCGGGCAGAGCTGCTGGCTAATTTTAAATTATGCAACAGCAGTCTTGAGGAGTTTTACCTCTGTCATTTTTTCTTTCTTCTCTTTTGGGGAACATATTATTGGATAGCAGTTTCTGCAACCCTGCACCGTCTTTGTCTCCTTATTGATATTTTGACCAAATGGTCCTTTCATTGCTGAACTTCTTTCTTTTGATTTTAGAATCATGAACTTTCACTTTGAAATATGGCTAATTCTATTAACATTTCATAAAAATCATTTGTAAGATGCTTTGAGAGTTACAAGTATAACTTGATGTAGTCTTTTTAAACAGTATTTAAGGTTTAACATTACAACATGATATTATTTTTGAAAACATTGAGGTGAATAGTAATAGATTTTTTCTGCTACACTAAGTTTCTATGGTTTCCAACTAGCTTACAAGCAAAACAAAATAAGCCAATCTGCTGTTACTGAGGGATATTTTCCTCCATTTTACCTCAAATCATTAAATTGTGACCTTAGATTGCAAAAAAAAAAAAAAAAAAAAAAGAGAGAGAGAAAAAGCTGCACATTTTTGGCTCACTGTGCTGCCATTTTCATAGTTGACATTCCCCCGATACTGATGGGACTAATTTTGGTGTCTGCTATGATTACCCCCTCAGTTGGCATCCATTACCCAAAGCACAACTCTCATCCTGAGCCAAGTTATCCCTGGCTTCCACATTATGAGACAACCGAAATCCATTCCCAGCACACTGCTAAATCAAACACTGCAGGATTATAAACACAAAGGACCCTTCATGGGAGGGGATAGACCACCATCCATCAGTCTGCACCTGCACCATTTTTGCTTGCAATGAACACAGATGACCCGTGTAAATCTCCCTAGGAGAGTTATTGGACAAATATCGTTTGGTATTTAAATCCTAAGGCAGAGGATAAGCGTTCCACTGGCCTATACTTCAATATATCAAAGTTCAGATTAGTCATCTTTAAGCACAGGTATAGCACTAACAGTCTTCAAAGAACTGGATTCATTTGACATAAAGTAAAGGGAAGATTACAGAGGAATCTGCTCAAAACTACCTTGAGCAATACAGTCTGAAGAAACATCCTAAAATCCTGGTGATGTCAATTTAAATTGAGAGAAGGGAAAGGAAAAAACACACTTTGCATTCTGTTTAGGGTGCAACAAACAAAGCAAACACATTCATGCCTTAGAAACCATCCTATCCTTCCAGCTAACTTCATCTCAGTTAGTCATGAACTCATTCAGAGTGAAATGGTTGAGATTTGCACAAATCAATGCCATGTCTCAGAAAAGTCTTGCCAGAGGAGTCACACAGAGACAAATTTCCCTTTCTGTTTTGCATAAATACCATGGCTGTTTAGCGGAGGCAGTCAGAGACCTTGAAACAGTTTAGGCTCCTTCTGTTTCTTGGAATTGTAAGCGTGTCTGCCTAAAGCTCCAAATGGACGCAAAAAATTACAGACACAAAGAAAAAGAGCCACAGTTTGAAATGTTACATTATGACTTGATTTGCTATTTGTTCTTTGAACAAACTGCTGCATAAAATGGATGGAAGGAGGAAGAGGCTAGAATTTTCTCACATTTAAGAAAATGTGATTTTTATTTTATTTTTTTCTCTATTAGTTCAATTTTCTGGACAGAACAACAAGTAAAATTTCAGAATGCTACATTTTATAAATGGTCAAAATCATGCCACTGACTAAGGTGGGTGTCTAAGAGTCTGCTCCCTCAAAAAACAAAACAAAAAGAAAAACTAACCCAAACCAAGACATTTCCTATAGTTGGTCACTAGTGTGTATGCCTCTCACGATAGATGGAAAACTCTCCAAATCATTCAGGCTTCTTAGCTGTTGCTTGGCAACGCCAAAATTTCAACTCCCTTGTGCCGGGTTTCTGTAGGATGAAGGTGTGGAGATTAACATAGCCACTCCATCAACATAATTAGCTTCATCTTTAATCAAATTTTTATTGCCTTGGTGGTGCTCAGTTTCCTGTCTGGAGTTACATTTTACCCTATTTACAATGTAATAGTACTTTAATTATGTTGGCTACTTTAAAACAAATAAGGTACCCAATGACATTTTGATAACTTTTCATTAAGATTCTTAACAGGTGGGTGGTATTGACAGCTCTTTGTAAAATTCGGTTTAAAACAGCCCACTAACATCTTTATTTTTTCTTATGAAGCCAACCTGAGGCAAGACAAACAGTCATCCACACACACTCAAGCACAGGCACACTCTCCTGTAAGCAATTTGGACAGCACTTATCATTGATGTTTTTAGAGTTTGCAGGAAGCTTGAGTAACCTGAACAAACCCAAACATGCACAGGCTGCAGGGAAGTGTCCTCAAATCTGACCTTGAATAAGATATTGAACTAGAAAACATTACTTTTTGCTTATCAAAATGATAATACTTTCAGGTAATGTTGTTCTAAATATTGCCCAAAACAAGCCTTGCCAGGATGTATGCAGCATTTTTCCTCCAAAAAACCTTAACTGAATCTATTCCTAAAGACCTTGCCTGAATTTGATCTCATCAGACTCTCTACAAATCCGTCTTTGACTCATTTAGGACTTCACTCACCAATTTAAGCCATATAACATATTTATACAAGGTAATGGCCATCACAGATACAGGATATGGACTAAAACTGTGACATTCCTTGTGATAAGCTACTCCTGAACCAGTTTTCTACCCAATTTGTTTGCTAAAGATTGAATGGTTGATGAAAGAAGAACTGCTTTAGCTCAGTGCAAAAAAAATGTGAAAGAAGTCACTTAGCTTCATTCTAAGTACTTGGACAAGAAACTAAAACACTGTCAAAGACTATCCAAATCAATAAGCATGCAACAATATCAAAGCAAAGACCTTCCAGCTGGTTGGTAGGTACAACACAGTTCAGAATCAAAAGACAATCTGCTCCTCAGCTCGTTCATCAGTGGGCGATAATTATAACAGAAAGCATTGGTGAACAAGCTGCAGAACAGATTTGTATTGTAATTACTTTAAAGAAAAAGAACAGATCAATGAGCACACCTTTGTGGTTGCAAAATAGAATTCCTAAACAAGTATATTTTCATTTTAGGAAATTGCCTAAATTGATTTGAGTTCTCCTAATTTCCCTAAAAGGGAAGCACATTTATTATTTGCAAAGAGGATGTAATTATTGTAGCAATCAGGCAGCTGCATGGAAACAATTGGGACAGCACAAACACAAAGCTCTCAAAGTGGGTTTAGAACGCTATCAAGCTTTTCTACTAAATACTACAGAGGCGACCCGTCAGTTTGATCCAATGCACATGGTGATTGTTCAGCAGCCCGTGAAGAAAATTAGAGGACCAGATAGAACCGAACAAAGGAGAACGATGTTTACCAGCGCACTACTTTTTGTTTGTTTGGGAAAATCCATGCTCACTTCCGTACATTTCCAAAACACCAACAATGACCTTTGCATTTCACCAAGCTGCACTCATGCAGAAATGCAACATCAAGTCTTGAGTTCACATGAAAGGGATTTTAAGGAGAGATTCCTCCGCAGACTGTTGATGTAGAACATTAACTGGAATAATGACAAAATGTAATTTGTTTTCAAGCTGAAAAGAACTGGAATGTTGATTTAAAAAAAAAATATATATATATATATATATATATATATATATATATATATATTATTGTCACTAGGGTATCATACACAAGCACTAATTAGCCACTAATCCTGGTGAACTGCTATTCACTGCAAAAGTCTTTTAGAGGTAAAATTAAATAATCTATATTCAGTGTGGAGAACTCTCACATTCTGTGTTTTTTTTTAAGGGTTGATAAGGGAAACCCTTCAAGCTTTCTTTTTAACTAAATTCTCAGGTTTGTCCATATCTCCTTTGTTTGTTTTTTGTTTTTACTTTTTATTATCTTTCATTCATCCTATACTTTCATCTTTAGGTCCAATTTCCTTTGTTTTTGTTCATTGATAACTTTCATAATTGTATCTGTTCTAACATTCTACATAGTATCATCTGAATATGCAACAAGTTGAAAAACCTTCATGCACTGATCACGATAACATATGTGAAAACCTTTGAAGAGTGATAAACAATAAGTCATATTTCACTGGTTTTCGGAAAATCCATTCCGTTTCTGTGATGAAAGACATCTTTCCAAAAGGTTAGATGGTTAGAAAGTTGGAATTTGAAAGCACTTGCAGACATGAAATGCTGCAAATTCCTCTTTACCTGAAATGTTTTTTTCTCAACAACCTTGCATTTATTTTATTTACCCACGCTGGCACCTCCGACTCACTGATATGAGTGGGCTATGAAGATGTCCAAGTTGCCAACATGACTATTTTTATTTTATTTTTTATGTTTGGAAAGACTTTGATGCAATGAAAAAGCTGTCAGAGGGTTGAAATCCTCCCAAGTTTCCCCATCAAAGTGTCCTACAGTAAGAAACATCTTTTAGTACATAACATTCAATTTATTCTTGGCACAAGCGCCTTTCCTTTCTGGAGGCAACACAAAGACCTGCAGCACAAAGCAAATTCAAATTAGCACCAAACATAACCCACACGCATAAATAGGAGCTTAATGAAAGCGAACATGTTTACAATGGTTGCTCCAGGGTTATTTTGTTTACTTTTTTCCCCCTTGTTTACACTTATCGGCTCATTTTGTGTCAACAAATTCCTATCCAAGTTGTAAACTCCATGAGAAAGTTGACTAATATTTCCTAGGCAGCTAATTTCCTGTCTCGCTTGCTTCAGAGAATGCGAAATCCAATATTAAATGTATTTTACAAGAAAAAGAGAGAGCGAGAGAGAGTGAAAGGTCTGCTGCATTTGTTGAAAACAAAGTGCATTTCAGATTCATCCTGGCTTCAGCTCATCCTCTCTCTTTTTACACAAATGTAGTGCCGCATTAGACAATATCCAGCACTGTGACTTTCAAAAGTAAAGAATGTACAGGATTTTTTTTTTCTTTTTTAGCTTTAACCAAGATAAAAGCCATCTTTCAAACAGTTACGAAAAAGTTCACTCTTCCTCTGAAAATACCGATGCAACAGCCACCTTCTTCCTCCAGAAGCATTCACATTCAGCGTGAACAAAGGGACCTTTCTAAATCTTCTGAACTTTACAGCACAGTCTAACAATTTCCTCAGCGCCTTGCCTCAGTTCACAGGACTGCACTTTGTTGAACACTTTCTGCTTTTACTCTGAATACCACTTTTTGCTTTGCTGAGCAATAAAATAAGTTAAAGTCTGGTTCTAAATTATTGACTGAGATAGAATGAAATCTTGTTTCATCACCGCCTACAAGACGTAGCACCGGCACTCCATGGGTATCTTGCTCGGTTAGCTGATTGTACTAAACAATCACAGAAGGAAGATCTTGCAAATTAGTGATGAAATGTCTCCACTTGTAAAAATTGAGCCTGATTAGTGATGTTGGATGGAATATTTATGCTGCCACATTGGGCAGTTGGACAAAAGATGGTAAAACCAGTCGGAGTTATTGTTAGCTAGTGATAATCTCAGTTTTAAGGTTATTTTAACTGGTATACTTCAAAAGAACCAGTTTGTTTTGGTGTAGGATTAACTTAAAACAAGTAATTGTTAATTCATCTGTGTGTGGTTAGTCTAATGCAACTAACTTCAACTACAGACCTCTCAGACTCTTTCATAGAGTTAGCAATGACATGTCTTTTGCTATCCTTGAGGAGCATTTGCAAGACATCAGCCATGTATCTTGTCTTTTCATGATTGTGCAAGACACAGAGTAACATTTTTTTAAATAAAGGTTATTTTTATGAGCCTTAACCAGTGGCTGAATTTGGGGGATTCAATAGCTGAACGTCATAATAATCTACAGAACTAAATTCCTGGAATATATTAATTAATTGATCACTGCAAAGATGGTATCTAATTACATAAAAGGAAGATACAACTGAATACACATTGATTTGTTTAACATTTGTATCATCTCACAGCGGAATTTTGTAACTACAACCATTTCGCTAATCTGATTGTATTTCTTTCCTGCTAAATTTTATTACACCCGAATATCCATTTACCTTAAACTCTTTACGTTTTATTACAGTAAGTGTGCATTTGGCCTTACGTCTCCAGCAGGCCTGCATCAGCATTAATTCTTCACTTGATTTCATTGGCTGAATTAGAGCAATGAGGAAGTGGCTGAGCAAAATGGCCCTTGTTAGGAAGGAAGAGAAAGAGAGAGAGACGAAAGGGGAAGGGAGGCGGCTCCCGTGACATGGCAGCGGGCCAGGGTCGGTGACGGCTGACTAATGACTTTCACTGAGGGTGTCAGCCTCAGATTTATGTTCCCCCTTTGCCCGAATCCACTCTCAGTATCTTAAAGCAAGAGTTATTCATGAACTATGGAAGCGCACGTGCACATCCTCGGAGATTTGGGGCCAGAGCTGTTTTCTGAATCAAGTATGAACATGCAAGCAACCAAATAAAATGCATGGAAAAACTACAAGCACCAGACGGCTATCATCGCAACGCATCAAGACCACAAATATAAACAGATGCCATTTACTGACTCAAGAAAGCAGTCATGTACGCCCTCCCCAAGGAGAGAGTGCAGAGATTGACCTTTGAATCATTAGAACCTGGACACTCTGCCATCTTGGGACTGCTTTTCCATAAAAGTGTTAAGAAAAGAAACTATAAAAGTGTTACATCAGGTACTACGGTTTAAAGTTTTCAAAATGATGTTTTCAAGGTCATGACTAATGCAGTTTACTTTCAACTTCAACAACGACAACAATGAAGGAAGGTCATTTTAGAGGCAGGACAATAGTGGTTCTGAGAGAAGAGTCGTACCAAAGAAGAGAAAGACCAAGTCTTTTCTCTCTCTCTCTCTCTCTCTTTTTAATTAATCTTTTCTCAAAAAACGTAGTTTGAAACTGATGGTGAGATCTCTAAGGTAAAATTGGGACCAAAAGAATTAGATGAAGACATTACCACTAATGAAATCAAGTCCCAGTAGCAATAAATTATTTAATCAACATACTAGTGGCCAACTCCCCATCGACTGAACATGCACAGCAAACTTCTTCAAGGCAGAAATGATAGTTATTATTAGACGCTTAGGTCTTCCTAATGTGTACCCCAGCAACACAGCAGCAATCACAAACAGCCATTGAGTGTGACATAGTACAAACTGTTTGCAAGATACAAATTGGAAAGGAAGTTGCTTTACAATGTCTCATACCAAGCTTACATACAGTTTGAAATAAGGGGTGTTTGTTGTAGATTATACCAAGACTAGCAACAAAAGTAAGTTTGCTAAATGTTTAAGGAGCAATACATCTTGATTCTACTGAGGAACTGACATTTTGACCTTTTTGGTCCAAATAAGACCGATAAATCAAAGGAAACAATATGTCACATAATGTAAAAGCCAAATAACTCGGGCACCTTACTACTGGATGTACAGTGCATTGAAAAACTATTGTATCATCACACATTACTGTAGTACTTACTTTCCCTTCAGAATTTAATGAAAAAGCAGCTTTCAAAATAAGATTTAATTTCTTCAAGGAGACAAACTACCGAAACCAACCTGGCTGTGTTTGAAAATATATGTATGCCTTTTGTTAATTTATAAATGAACTGGGATTAATTGCATTCTTTTGTCTTATTATGTCTGTTCACAGTAATGCTGAGTTATTGCTGGAGCTGCAGGATGAAAGAAGCCATTTCCAAGTCTGTTTTATCTCTGCAAGATCTTCTGTTAGCTAATCATGTTAGCAACTTAAGGCTGACTGAATATGCAATACAATAGAAAGTATATGTAGAAAAGGTACTTATTAACCTATAAGTTATTGAAATACAACATTGCTTGTATCTCTTGGATCACCAAATAAATTACCACTATGCATAAAATTTACAAATCTACATGTTTTGACTACGTTTATGCAATGTATCACAGGTATTAGTGCATGAATGTCTGACAATTTTGTCAGCAATTATAGACAAATAGAAAAATTACTGGTGCAAAACTTTTGACACCGAATTGAAGCCAAACTCCGTAGACTGTTAAATGCAATAATAAAGTGCAAGAAATACAGGTGTAATTGATATCAGTTGATATCACAAACCACATTACTGCTTTTGCTACATCTGTCTGTTTTTCACTTGCAAGAAATAAAAGTTAGAAATAATCTTATTAAATAATTACAAATAAAACAAATGTTTATATTTGTCAAGTATGTTATTTTAAACATATTTCTTTACTTCACTCTAATTTTTGTTTGTAATTTTGTATTAATATCTTGTTTGTGTACTGTATTAGTGTGTGTGCACATTTGCATAATCTTTTAATGAAAGCAACAAATGTTTTTCTTTAGTATTTGCATTTTCATTTATGTTTTCATCTTTTTGCATTTTTTGAGACATGAAACATGTTACATAAATAACACCTTTACCAAATATGTTGTAAATAAACTTAGCATTGCAATATTTTGGGGTAAAGAAAGTCTTTTTGTTATTCTATCTGCAACTGCGAATCACTCTTAGCTAACCATACACACTTGATAAAGCTCAGTGGTATGTGTAAATGAGAGCTCTCTGTGTAAGCGAGATAATCACTTGATTTGCATATAGTGTCAGAGTCAAGCATCATGTTGTATGGTACTTTGGTGCAGAGGTACCTTGGAGCATAAATCAAAAAAAAAAAGATACCTTCACATGTCACACTTGGCATGTGCTTTTAATCCAAATAGCTTCCTGCTGCCGTGAGCATACAGTAGAAAAAAAAGGGGGGGATTAGCGAGGAGGTACGCACTGAGAAGCAAAGTCGGGAGGTGGTTGCTGGCAAAGACATGATGAGTCAATTATCCGAGAAGCGTGTGCGCCTGCATGTTACAAACTGTCTGGTCCACCAAGCCTTCCCTCGCTGACGGGCCCCTGTTTAATGGCGCAGGTTAAACGCCAAAACGGTAATCAAAGTGGAATGGTCTCATCACCAACCTAATCTAGACTGGCACCGACAAGAAGGCAATCTAAATGTTTTCACTTGGGGATCATCAATCGCACGCAGGGTCTCGCAAGGAGACAAAACCGACACACATATTTGCGCTTGATAGAGTCGTTCGTACAAGGAGATTAAGTCTGATGGACACGCAAACGCACACCCGCACAGATTTGTGAGCATTTCCACAGAGTGATTATGAAGCACATAAGGACATTTGAGAGTGGAGGACTGGAGGGCCCAGCCGGTTGGTGAGAGTTTGGCACACAAGGTAGGGGAACTATGATTACAGTCTGAGAGCTGTTTCACCATCGACCCCCAGATGGCTAATTGAGAATGGTTTAATGACACCATCATTTGCAAAAGACAGAAAAAAACAAAACGGATAACATGTGCTGTTTTAGAGTTGAGTCACTTGGATTCGAGTAATGAAGAATCATTGAAATTATATCCTTTGGAGCCAAGAAAAAATTAGGAAGTTAGTACTATTAAAGTAGAGTCTTCCAGTATTTCTATTTTTTTTAAATGTCTTCTTTCCAAAAGCATAAAATAGTTGTTAAAAATTGAAGGCTGACAGTTAGCAATAAACTAAAAGTCTCATCTAACAAAATAACGTTTTTTTTCTAGTAATAGAGTGATTGAGACATGTTTAGCCATTTTATTTATATATTAACATACAGATGCATCCAATAAGTAGACGTAATCTGCTCTTGAGTCTCATCTCACTAAAATACCTGACTTACAATTGTTAAAATGAGTAGTGATTAATGTCAAGCCTCTATTTAGCCTACATTTTCATCAAACATAAACATCCCCGACATTGATACAAGTTCTCGTAAAATGTAATGACTTCAATGAAAAGGAACCTCCTGGTGTGAATGATGACACTTAACAAATCTGACCTACAAGCCGTTACCTTCCGGCATTCCTCCACCTCTCAAAAGCTTTTGGAGCAATAGAAATTTTCTATTAAAGCAAAAGTCTCATATCAGCATGTTAGAAAAGCCTGTCTTAATTTATCTTCCTTCATGTAGCCACAGGCGTGACCCAGGGATGAGTTCCAGGAGCTTTTTTGATTCACTTGGCAAAGATTGAGCCAAATGTTGTTAATTTATAGGTAAATGCCCGACTTCAGACATCTAGTGTACATTTGATTCTGCTCCCACTATATTGGGGTGAAAAAAATAATTGATAGATTATGTCATGTCTTCCAAATCCCTTCATAAGTCCAAACAAGACATGGAACTAAATGTGGATCAAAACAAGCCAGTTCCACATGCCATTTTCTTCTGGCATCAGAACGTAAGAAAAACAAACTATTGGTTTTGTTTGCAACAAAGATTTTTGTGCATAGGTTCTTTTGTTGCCTGCAAAAAACAACAAAATGCTTTTTTTATTTCAGACCTTCAAGGATTCAAAAGTGATCACGACAGCACAAGATCAAGCGAAAGAGCAAAATAAGGAATTAAAGTGTTTTGCTTCCATTTTGTACAAGTAAACATAACAATTCTTTTCTTATTTTTTGCTATTTTGTTGACTCCAGAGGGTGTTATATAGCAACCGGCATCACACAGCCATGACTAAGACCTCCAACTGATTGTGTATGAATTGATTTTCAGGGGATTCAATAATAAAACAAAAATTATGGGCTTAGTCATACATGCATACTGTATCTTTGAAAAATAAAATTGGAGTTCAGAATCTGCGAGTATTTTTCTTTGCCAGAACAAACATTATAGCTCTGCCGATGATGATGCAAGAAGGAATTAAACCATTTTGACTAGCAGATATTTCATCCAAGTTGCAAAGAAAATCCAGTCAATGCTAAATTCAAGTGCTCAAAATAGTTTTTTATAAATAGAAAATACTATTTTGTCTTCAGGTCAACCATCCATGTGGCCAAATTTTCACACACAACAATGGAAGGCCATCCTTAATTATATTAAAAAATATAAGAAAATAATTTACTATAGTAACACAGAGAGCTAAACCTTAAGACTTTATGATCTTTACCTTCAACAATTTGAACACAAATAAGGAGCATTGTATCTATATATTTAAGCTCTGTGTCATGTGCTCACAAATATGATGTGAACAAAAAAGTTTAAGGCGTACACGTATTAAGCCACTCTTTACTGGAGATGTTGCTTGACAGCAGGTTATTAATTTATATCCGGTGGTCAATCCCTGGAGATATACTTAGTGTGTGCAAGATAAAAAGTTTAGTCGACCACATGAGACCAAAGGGACCATAGGAGGGGTCTATCATGATCTTACTTTGTCAACTAGACATGGCAGATTGACTTAGGGACTTAGGTCAAGGGTAGAACCAAAGTTCTCTTCCCTCAGCTGCTTTGTCTTTACTTTGTGCACAAACAAAAGGATTTGCCCGCTTGCATTTGTGAAAAAAACACCCCGGAATACATGCATAGCAAGCGCATACGCCGCCGTTACCCTTCATGGTCTAAATTTCCAAGTGAGTTCTGTCACTTGGGCTTGTTCGAGTGTTGCTGCTGGAAGCACGCAAGAGAAGTCGGCAGTCGTCTCGCAGTAAATGTGACAGAGCCATGTGCTGACACATGAACACAGCGAGATCATAACACTGCCTGCCAGCTGTAAGAGAGAGACACATTATTAAACCCTTGTGGTGATGTACCGACCCCCCACTTGTCATCCAAAGCTTGTATTGTTCCAGCTCACTCTCTGCGGATCAGAGTGCTGGGTTGTTGTGAGACTTACACATCGTCCCCAAAAATGATCCAGCTTTTTCATCTTCAAGACTAAATAAAAAAAAAAATTTTAAATGGCTATTTTTTTGTTTTAGAAATGAAGACAATTTTAAGTTCAATGGCATTGAACTAGAAAATACTTACACTTAATCATTATTATTAATGTTAGATTTAGTTTTTCAGGTTGAATTGATTTGGGGCTTCTGATCCGGGTGCCTCTTGTTTACAAGTCTTTGGAGGATTGGTAGGTGACCCAGTGCCAAACACAGAACAAGCTTCAGTGACTAGATATCTCTTTGGAGATTTGGAGTGTGTCCCTGGGGAAGAAGATGTCAAGCTTTTCCCTCCAAGACCTGCTCCTCTCAGTGAACATGAAGAGACTGGATAAAGCATATTCCATCCACACGCAAAATACTTATTGTGAGGTTTTGCATGCATCATTCTTTCAGGTCTATAAATAGATTGTCAAAAGATTAGATTGTAAATTTGCTGACTCCACTGGTGTTATTTCTCTAGAAACTGCTCTATGAATTGTATTTTGAACAGGCCATGATGTTTTCCTTAAGAGCCTAATAGCTAAAGTGGTGTATTACTTTTAATCAGTATACTGTGTTGCTCAAAACACAATCACTCTTACCTCCCTAAAGCATTCCCTTGCTTTGTTTGTGTATATATTTGTCATTCTGTTATGCCAGTTGCTTGTTGTGAAGATGTTGAGGGCTGTTAACTGTTTGGAATAGGCTGGGTATTTATAAATCCAGGTGATTTCCATCATCTAACCTTTGACATCTAGTCCAAGGTGTTTATTGAGGTCTGAAGCCATAAAGAAAAGTTATCAAAAAGCTTAAAGTTCTTAGAGTGCCTTAGTGCCCCAAGTCCCAATATTAAGTTGCAAGCCAAGTTACAATGTCTGAGCCTTCATATGACATAATCTCACATGATTGCAAGTTCTTCGTGCATGTCCTTCTCTGTCCTTCCCTTCACAAAGTAGTTCCACAGTTTCCTCTGGCTCTGCAAGTACTGACAAAGATTAATCTGTGTTTGGGTGCGTGTGTGCGTGTGTGTGTCTGCCGATCTCCATCTGTCTCTAAAAGAACCTCTGGTCCCATGAGCAAGTGCGCTGACACACAAAAAGAAACAAGTCTTGCAAACACTGAACATATATATATATATATATATATATATATATATATATATATATATATATATATATATATATATATATATATATAAACACAATGATGCGCACACACAAAATATACTTGAGGCATGAGTAACCCAGGCTGGGGGCATCAGAGGATGACCTTGCATCTAGACCTCAGTGCTCTTCTTCACAAACGATTTGTGTCCAAAAGCCACTGCTGTCCTTCGTTACACCCACAATAATTCTCCGGGCCTCTTTAAATGACGTCAACTTTG
Organism: Poeciliopsis retropinna; assembly: GCA_010277075.1. Lineage (NCBI taxonomy): Eukaryota > Metazoa > Chordata > Actinopteri > Cyprinodontiformes > Poeciliidae > Poeciliopsis > Poeciliopsis retropinna. The sequence goes on along the minus strand of VMRM01000029.1, from coordinate 3,375,190 downwards.
ACCCGTATCCCTTTCCTTTTATTACTTCTTCGCAGAGATTATTTTGTATAACACTTTGTTCCTCGAACCGCGGAAATGTCTTCAAGGATAAGTTGAGCTCTGAACCGAATGTACCTCGAAACTGTTGTGATGTGACTTGCCAAGTTTCAGAGAAACTCACCATAAAGATGTTTGGCTTCACACAAATATAAAGGCCATAGGGCAAACATGTGAAGGTTATAGCACCAGAATACACACTTTTGTGAATATAACATACAAACCTACTTGCGGCAGAGTGGATGTTAATGGACTGCTACCAACCTTTGAGATGTAAAGTACAAGTGGCAGTCACAAAGATGCAAAGATAAGAGTCTCAGACCAAATAATCTGTGTAATTGAGTATATTTGTAATATTTTTAAGCCTGCCTTACCCAAAAAGTGTTGGGATACCACTTTATTTCCATGTTAGAAACTGGTTTGGAGCTCATGGCTCAGCATGTGCTCCTATTAACGCCACTTTTAGCTGAGCTGAATCGGCACATTCCACTCTGAGTTGCAGTTCTCACTCCAGCCTCTTAAGGGGTGACAATGTGTTTGTTTATACACCATCTTCTCGAGGTGACGAAAGAGAGAAAAAGTGAATAGAAAAAAAGATAATTTCTCACCAGAATATTTATGCAGTTTTTCTATTGTTGTTCCAGGAAGATGAATTATCTACACCTGGAAAACAGCAAATCTTTCCTTAGCGTTCCCTTAAAAAAATAAAATAAAAAATGTATTTTTATTCCACTTTTTCTTCCTTTTGCTCATAATATGACCTGCAGTTTTTATTCTCTGCTGTGTGTCTGGCACTATCCTCTAACTGGAAGCAGAAGTTTCCCTGGGGGGAACCATTGCCAGTGAGGTAACAAAAATTGGAGGTGTAAGCAGAAGTCCACAAAGACCCGTTTATGACCCAAGTGGGCAGATTCAGATGAAAATAAAGATTTATCAAACAGGTTTTTGCAGTCAAGCGGACAGTAGGGAACGCCAATTATTTATTTATTTTTGTTATTGTTTTTAAGAGAATTTAGGCAATACTTTATCCTAGACTGTCAAAACATGGTTAGTTTGTTTTCTGTAACTAGATTCATTGTAATGGGCTTTGAGTTCCCATAGGAGAATTAGAATTTGCATGTCGGGACATGGTATCTCACGCTCAGCTGCAAGCTTCTAAAATACATGTGGTGTCATAAAACATCGATGTGAGCACATCAAATACCAATTTACATAGGATGAACTCAGAATAGTTGTTCTGTTGTTGGCTGAGCACATGTTTCAAATAGAAAGGACGTATCTCCACTTCCTGTCAGAAATGTCTTCTTGGTCCTGTTTAGGTGTGAACGTCCTTCTGGCTGCGTACACAAACCACCGCCTCCTTGACTCGCAAAATGACAAGTTGCCCTTGCACAAGTCAGCTGATGCTGGTCTTTTTTTAAGTCATGGGCACACCAGAGGTTGTTTGATGTCAACCCCCTCATGTTGCATTTGTACAAATAATATGGAGATGGCAAAGGTGCCCTAATATTTTCTGCAATTGCTTTGTGAAAGATGCAACTTGCAGATTGATTTCTTTGAATTTTCACTTGGGAAAGTTGCAGTAGTTGCCTTTAGAAAAAAAGATATGGGCTGTATTCACATGTCAGCTGAGGAACACAAAGGACTGACAATTTGAGCGGAAAACAATTTGGCATGTAGTGTTTTGTCCAAATACGCTGGTATGTGGACAAGACGAAATACAACTCACAATCTTCCAACTGCACGACTGAGCCACAGCTGTCCATTTAGACAAGTACTAGCAGTGGTCATCCACCACAGGAGGAGCAACATGGCAGTAGTTTTTATTTGTGGGTGTCGAAATGATTTCTTGACACAGGAGCAGACAGAATATCAATAATAAATGCATCCACTGTGAGACTAGGACAGAGAAAAAGCTTAAAATATAAGTTGAGACATAAGAAAGAACAACTTATTGCCCATGTTGGACTGAAAGGTAAAGAACAGAGACATGTTTGCTTCACATTTGACATTTCAAAACAGGAAGATTTGATAAGACATTTTTAAACAGTACTCCTTATGAAATCCATAGAGAAGTCAAACTGCACTAGTAGCACAGAAATTGCTTTATAAAAGGGAGAACGTCCTCAGGGAGAACGAAGAAATGAGAAGCCAACTAATGAAAGGATATTCTTATTAGAGGACTAATTATTAAATAGTATAACCTTTGCTTCCACATAGCGAGTATGAATGAAAAGTAATTTATTTCTGACATAATTAAAATGCATAAAGTATAATATCTGAAAATGTTTTCACATTTTGAATATTAAAGACCCCGACTCCGGTGTGGTAAGTTAACTAAACATGGCTAATGGGCCAGCTCAGCTTCTGCAGTCAAAGTTTGGCAAAAACTTAAAAACACAAGGCAATTTGAAAATGTATTGCAGGTTTCCAACTCACGAGACTGAAGTATTTGAAAAATCAAATCTCGAAACTTGGAGGGAGATCACTGGAGAGACCTTAAAACCACTCCAGGCATAAAAAACAATTTATCAAATAATATTTTCAAGAAAAAAAACTTTTTATCTTGATTTTTTTCTTAAATCCTCAGTAGGACAGAGCATAATTAGTTGAACCCGACTTCTTGTTCTCAACAGGTGTTTTTTTTAACCACTTCTTCTAGTTGTCAATTGCCTTTTTTCTTAGATTTGTTTTATTCACTACGCACTAATGGTTTACCCAGCTAGTGTCGTGCCTCTCTGCTCTCAGCGGGTCAAATAAATCCTTGCTTTCCTGACATGCTCAAGCATCTGAGCAGACTGCTCATAGACAACTCTGAGTAGATATCATTGATCAAGTGCTGGAGAGGCGCTGATCTGAATAACTTCACCGCCGGTCGTGCTGGGTTGCTTTTTCTCCGCGCTTCCCTTAGATTTCTCAGTGCAAGCCATCAGCTAATCTTTCGCTGCCGTTGCGCAGCGCCGTTTATACATCACGCGGTTTCCCCCAACGGAGCTTTAATCACACTCCTAACTGCAGAGACACTCACTGTAATTCACATTTTCAATCATATTATCAGCTTAGATCGAAAAGCGGGCAGGAGGAGGAGGGAAGGGGGGCAGCAGTCTCACTCAGAAAAACATATCCATCTCCTTTAAAACGATGTAAAACAGCTGAGGACTGCAGTCGGTGGATTACATATTGTAAATATTGCTCTGCGGTTTAAAGTCCAAACGAAAACATGTCTCTGCCTTGCAAGCTTCATTTGAAGAAAAAAAATAAATAAATAAAAAGCACATCTCTACCTTGAGGCCTGAGATTTGTTTATGCTTTCCTGCATGTGAAAATAAAAAAAAAATAATAATAAAATAAAAAAGTAGCAGGTTGAATACAGAGATCTGACTGGAGGCTGTTATCCAGCTGTGAGATATCTGGCTAGTTATTCGTCTTGGGTGCTCTTCATCAAAGCAACTGCCTTTGATAAAGGCGACAAACTTTAACTATGGGTTTGAAAAACATTTTATTTTTGGAAACCTGTTCAAATCAGAATCATTTTTAGGATTACTTTATCTGGTTCTTTTAAAAAAAAGACAAACATACCTGGATCTCCATGCTAGAAATAGTTGGGATTTTGTTTTCAAAGTCGGGTATTTTGCAAGCATCAACACTCATTTATTTCACATTAAACAAACTGAATTTATTACGATAGAGTTTAATAAAAAGCTAGGAAAGCATGTTTACTTTCACATTTGATGGTTATTTGCTGAAATATGTTCAACCACAGATGGTATAAAGCTAATAGAACTAAAAAATACACTAAAATGGACACAAAAAAGACTTTACCACTATGATAAGTTTCTTTTAAAAGGCAATAGTTCATTAGTATTGATTTAAATAAGTGCTAGTTCCACTGACAAATTATTTCACTAATAACTGGACATTTTTCCCATGTTATAAGTGAAATAATTTCCCAGTGAAAATTTTCATCAATATTTAGGAATTATTGGCTCAAAACTAATTACTATTTCCTGCTGAAAAGTTACTTCTACATTAGTTCTCTCTTATTTAAAGGGTATTTATATTTACACTGGAAACTAGACTACAAATACTTTGTAAGATTTTGTCTTTATGCGATATAGAAATACATCAAATGACATGAGCAACACAAACGTGTGTCGTGATGAGAGATTATAAGCGGCCAACAGAAACTTTCCCGGCTTTTTGTTTCCCTAAACTGAGACCAGAGAGTAAAATACCGACTTCTCATAGCAACTCTACAGAACAAGTTTTTTTTTTTTTTAAATATACACCTCAACTACCCTTTTAAATTACACTGAACAGAGTCAAGTGAGGACAATGAGACTGCTTGCGGTGGTCGGTGTTCACTTCTTGTGGCCAGACTTTAAAAAACGAGCAGTCTGGATTCTATTAAACCAGATTAAATGGGCTGTAATAAAGTTTTGTGATGTATGATTTCATATTGATTAAACAAGGTCATGATGAATGGCCACCACAGTGGCCTACTCACTGGGGATTGATGGCACCTGGAAATACCTCCGATTCCAAAAGGTATGAATCGTTTTCTATTGGCACAATAACAACAATAATAATTTTTTTTTTTTTTTTTTTAAAACAGAGCTGCCTCATAGCAGACAGATGTGCATTCACAGTCATAATTAATTTGAAACTGAACCCGAGTTGGAATTCAAAACAGTTCTGAACCGGCGACAGAAAGCACGCTGCGGCACATGCAGAGGTATTTTTATCCACGCTGGTGAAACAAGTGGCGCTTGGAAACGGGAAGCTTCATTCAGAGAAGCTCTCTGTGCTCTTGTCAGGCTCAATTTGCTCCTCTGCAATGGAGCCGCACATAGCAGAGTGACACTGCAACCTCTGCCAGCCACAGATAAACCCGTAATGGAGACCTCAAATCAGAGCATTCACGAGAGCGAGCAGGTGGGAGGGATCACCTCAAGTGCTGGACTGACTGTGTACGTTCGCAATGCATCTTTTGGCGTGACATATTTAATTAACTCATAAAGACACAAAAAAGGAGAGCGTTTTGTGTTTAGTCCAATAGATTCAGCACATCACAGTAGTTACATTTTTAAAAGTTGAATAAATTATGCTTGATGGTTTTCAATATGCATCATTTTTAAAAGATTTTTGAGAAGATAGTAGCGAGGAAGCAGTAAAAACAGAAAAAAAAAATCAGGACAAAAGGGTTAATAAAAAGAGCTGTCCTCATTGATTTGCAGAGTATTTCCTCAAGCATGATGCCTGTTGTTCTAAAGGTCAGATGAGAAAAAAGATGAAAGTGTAATGTCTCCTCCCAACTCAAAACGAGACAGGGAATTATTGATTTCAGGCCTACGCAGTTGAAAACACAGGAGGGCATGAAGCAAGATCGTAATCTTTTCATGACCTTGCGCATTTTTCGTGTAACAGGGCCACTGTCTGGTGTCATGTACTGAAATCCCTCAAAAAAAAAAAAAAAAAAGAAAAAAGTAGCAATTTCAAATACACCAGAGATTCTCAAAGTAAGGTTAAAAAAAACTAAAAACATTCTCTTTCAATGCTGCACTACATTTCCTGCTGATTATTTTGTTGAACTTATCTAGGTTTTCCACTTGGAATGTAAGAGTTTTTCAACCTCTTTCTTCTATGGTATTTATCATGAGAGAACTGGAGAAGCTGAAGGAGCTTCCTGTCTATCCATGTTATGTTCAAATTTTGCAAATTTAAAAGAAAAACTGAGACTCTGCAACACAGAACAGCTCTTTTCTAAAATCGTTCTTTGCTCACAATTAACTAGAACAACACTGAAACATAGAAGGAGGCTCCATATTTATGTGTATCCATAATTTACTCATGATGAAAATAAGATACATGAGAGAAATTGGGCAGAAAGTTTCCAGACTCTGCTTTGCAAGCTGTTTTCTTAATACAACTTGTGGTGAAACAGGACATCGACACTGAATTAAGGCATGTTTATGTGCTGTCTCTGCTTCTACATCATCACAGAATTGCAAATGAGGCTTGATACTGCAAGTATCCTACCAGATGTTGTTCATCCAGCATTAGGACTAGGAGCAATCTAAGGTGGATTTGCATCCATAATCTAAAACGGTTAAAGGAAGTAATAGTCCATGTCCTGGATATGTCTGAAACTCTGCTGCTGTCCCTGTTGTGTGTGTACCTTTACGATCACACATTTCTTCCCATGAACTTTCCATTAACATGCTTGGAGGCAGCACTCTGCTTCTAAAGAATTACTTTTTTGTGGCTTACCTTCATGGAGGGCATAAGTGACTTTCTACTAGACAGTAGAGCCTAAAAATGTGCTGTACTCAAAATATTTTTTTTGTAGCGTTATATCATATTTAACCCGTTAATTGACATAATATGTGTCATAGATAACATATGAGCAGTTTGAATGTTCAGCGTTACTTTTATTCTCTTTATTTTACTATGGAAAGAGGCTGATTATGTTGTTTTTGTTGTTCAGCAATTAGCCTATCAGTTATCCTCCTCACTCCAAATTAAAATTAGCTGATATATTGTATATGTGAATGTATGTTTTTTTTTCTTTTTTTTCTTTTTAAGAAACATAAAATGTTATAAAACTTAAGACTGTTATTTTTAATGTTATTGTAAATAAACTCTTCCCTTTGATTTCTGTGCACTCACATGTCCAGGAACCGGTTGCAAGTTCTGCCATTGTTGCCTTGGTGACATAGCAAAAACTTTTAATTCTGGCTCATATTATTAGAAGCCTTTGGATTCTGCTAAATCTTCTACAAATTATCATTCTGTCTCATATTTGCTTTGTTTTTAAAGACCTAACATCTCAAGTTAATGCCATTCAGTCTCTATAAATCATCAATGATTTGCACAGTAGTGAGAGTCTTTATTTTTCTTAATTAACTACCACCGGAAAACTAAACTCGTAAAACCGAGTTTGGAATGAAAAGACCATTTAACTTACAAGAAACCATTGTTGAGGATCTAACATGCTGCAGCTGCCTCTACTATAGGAATAAATGAAGAATATATTTTGACATGAAATAACTACCAGGCATTTCAGATTAAAATGCAGCATGTCAGCAGGTCTTAAACGAGCTGGCTGCAGGCAAAGATCTTGAATACTTCAACAACAAAACAATCTGACGCCTGCATCAAGACAACAAACTACTTATGTTTGAATCATAACCTAAAACCTCCTAAGAGCTTAAAAAGAAAAGTCTGCAATGGCTGGTTTTATTCAAGACAATGCAAAGGTCAGCTAAGAGTATATTTTAGTGCAAAATTATTTAACATACAGATTTTTATTTTATGCTAGCCTTTTTGTATGACTAATCATTTCTGATAAGGAGAGAAAGAGAGAGAAAGGTAATCTGAGTAAAGCTTTCAAATGATCTCTGGACTTGTGTCGGGGGAAAGAGTGTCCAAAGCAACCTAACTGTACTTGATGATAAAAACTGTTATCATCTGTTGGAGATCTTAATGTTAGATCACTCTGGAGGAAATTTGACCCATTCAGAGGTTGACTTTCTGTTTTGTTAGTCATTTTTACTGTTAAACTCTCAAAAAAAAAAAAAAAATCATCACAACAAATCCATGACATAAGTCAATTATTGTTTGTTTTTTTCATTCTAACTCATTTAAAATCTATATTTGCCAGGAGACAACTCAAAATCAGTTCAAAGACACTAATAACTGTGCATCCAAGGTAAAGGTTACCTACAGCTTCATAGGTTTGTTGGATTCCTTAAATATTCGGATTGCTCTACAATTTGACAGCAACTTGAAAGCTTCCCTCCGTCAACAGATGCGAAAGTACGTTATGATGCTGCCTGGGTAGCTCACAGCAGGTTTTGCAGTGAGAAACAGCAGTGCCTTACTGATCCCTCCGGTGTTACCACCCTAAATGCTTGCCTGAGACTCATTTACAGTCTTCTGCTGTCACATTAAGTCACTCGAGAAAACCCAGTGAGAACTATGTGGCATATTTAAATTTAGCTTCCATTAGAGCTCCATTAAAAAGGCACACCATATGTTACAGAGGAGTTTAAAAATAATTGACTTTTAATCAGTTAATTTAATATTACTCACTGTCCACTATCCTGTCAAGAGATCAACTGGCTAATGAGTCCCCTATGAGTTGTCAATCTATAATTACCCTGCCATTTTTGGAGGGTTTTTTATGCTCTTCTGACCTCCCAAATGCATCGCTGTGGCAAGGCAAATGTCACTAAATGCCAGACCAGGCCAGCCCTCCCAAAAGCCAAATGTTAGTTCATCTGTGATGTCAATTTCCACTTAGCCTTGCCAGCTGTTCTTCTTGATTGACTCTTTTTAACCCCAGCGACTGAAAACAAGATTGACCCTTTGGCCTCTATTGGCTTTCAGTATATCAACAGAGACTGTGGACAACAGAGTATTTGTTTACTCCACAGGGTTCGTAGAAAAAAAAAAAGTATGGAATTTGATTGCAATATTTACCAGGTCTTTAGATTCATGTGCTAAGTAGAAAACACAACCCTCAACCAGTCTTACTGTGAAAAATGGAGTGCACTTAAGTTTTAAGGATGTTCTTACTCTATTTTCTCTCAGGCTCATAACAAGTACAAACATAACAGAAAGCATCCAGACAGAAAATAATGTTTAATTAAGGTGTGACGGTCCTTGGGATTTTCAAGATTGCGTTGCCATTACAATGCCAGGTTTTTAACGATGCCCGACTTTTCAGAATCATCCCCTTTTCTACAAGGAGGTTCTCAAGTTTTATGCCAGAAAGTAGCAAAATTGTGATTCGGTTATTCACCTCAAAGGCAGACACATATATCACAAGGAATACTACAGGCATGCCAATAAAGCGCAAAGAGGAAGTGAGGTTCCAAACAGTTTCTCTGCCAGTTCTAAGATACTTGGCCAACATAATAGTCCTGCCAGAGGAGGAGATGAAAGACACTGATACCAAAAAGGAACACCCTTTACAATGCATGGAGGATTTCACCCTAAGTCCATCACCCTCAGACTCCACATTAAGCTTGAAGGAGAGAAGCAAGGGAGTGTTACAACTACCATCAAGGATGAACAAGATAGCCCTAAGCAATGAACTGCCGAGTTAATGTCTGGAGTAAGGCTGTGGAAAAAAGGGTAACCTTTACGAAAGGATCCTTTGGCTGCAAACAACATACACCATCTACATATTGAGGGACTGGCTAGTATTGATAAAAAGCTCGGAATATGACGAAAACCTTTCATCAGACATTCTCACTTTTTGAAAATGACCCTTTTTCAAACACTTGCTTCAACTTCAACAGTTGTGGGACAAATTTGACCTGCCAACAGATTCTCTCACCTGCATCTCCAAAGGTTCCTCGTCATTGCTTCACCTTAGGTGGAGGGCCGTGTCTCAGTGACGTACTTGTGTAACATACTCCTTCCATGTTTGGACTCTGAAAGCAAAGGGTTGGATTAATATAAGGGGTTGACGACAAATGGACAGCATAGTTTTCAAAATTGTTTTGAAAAATTTCTCAACTACACCAGAATCTATTTACCTTTCCTGGTAAATTGCAAATTCTAGTAAAATTATGTTAACTTCATAATTGTAAACCAACAAATTCAAAAACAGGTCAAGTTTTTTTGCAAGGTACTCCATCACATTTAAGGCTGAATGAAAACTATTCCAGATTATGGGAGAAATAAGGCGACTCCTGCCAAAATGACTGCCTTGAGAGCAGCCGTATCTGGCTAGATCGCATGCCCCGTTAGTTAGCTGTGAAGAGAAGATGAGCCTCCCACTCTGCGCCTTTCAGTCTGACAAGTATCTGCAAATGGAGTGAATCGCTTCAAGTGTACCCTGGGTAAAAGTTCCCTTTCTACCACTTCCTCTCTTTTCTCCCACAGTGATACTCAACATCTGTGGCTGCGGTGACAGACTCCGCAAGTAATCCATAACCATAAATCTGACGACATCTCAGCTGGGCACAGAGGGAGGGGGACATACATGGTCGCAACGCAGGGTGTAATATCACCGTCCACTAGTCAAGCATCCCCTGAACATCCACCTAGTGGTGGATACCATCTGTGGACATTTTTTAGTTTATCGCTTCACCTCCCAATAAATCACATAAATGTTATATTTTGTGTAAAGTCTGATCTTTGTAATCAATGGTATTGGATACAATGTGAAATTGATTTACAAATAATGATACTTTATGCATTTCTCAGCAGCTTTAATGGAATCTGGCTTTAAGTCTGTACCGAATGGTTCAACCGTTCATCCAACCGTTCAGGCAATAGATTTACTTTATTCATTAGGAGGAAGCCCAAATTTAATTGCACAAACTGCATCTATAGTTTTGGTTATGCTGTTTTCTAGGCAATGTTTCTCAGAATCAGGTTCAAACACAAAGCACAGCTCCAGCTGTCAATTAAAAGCAATAAATAAAATGTAAACAAGGGTGTATAATATAACTTTATAATAGTCTTGTGAACATATGTTGGGCTCAGGGTTCTAATGCTGGATGTGATTTGTTTGATCCAGCCATGTTCAACAGTGGCGGTCTAGGAGATCAATGGGGAGGATTAATTCTGGTGTAAATGGGGCCTAACAGAGGGAGTTACACATCATTGCTTTTTAAAAAGAAGCCGATCTACATAGAAGCAATGACAGGGAAAAAATGTAATGCTAGAATTTATCATTTTAATAAAGTATACAGGTTCTTTCTATACATAAGCCCCCGCTCAGCCTTTCAATAGACCAGTATCATTTTAAGTTACGATGATTGCATCCATTGTACTCTGTACCAAGCTCCAAGGCCACCTCAGTGGTCAATAGCCTGTGATAAGCAACCTTATTATATCTGATGTTGCCAAGTTGTCACCACCTGTGAAGTACCACCACTATTAGCAGCTAATAGTGGCCTCCACAGAAGACAGGTTTCAAGCTAATGCTATTAAGTCTTGGTGTCAAATACAATGAGTGCGTCTCTCTGCATGTGGCCGTATTGTATGAGTTACCATTTCATCACAACTGGTGTTTTGCCAAAATTCTTATACCTCTTTCAGTGTTTGCCAGTATTTATCCCAAAAAATTTCTTTTGGACACTCAATGCTTCAGTTTTTCACTTCATATGGAACAAAAAACCTCCTAGAATATGAAAGAGTATCCGGCAGAAAAGTAAGGAAATGGGAGGGCTTGCCACACCAAATTTCTTATGCTATTATTCATCTGTTAATATTCGTACAACGTTATTCTGGTGCAATGCGAGCTGTGAGACCCCCAAATGGTTAGCAATAGAGGAGGCCTCATGTAGCTCTGGTTCCTTGTACTCCCTTCTATGCCTCCCTCCTGCAAAGTCTCCTGCTACTTACACTAACAATATAATTGTTAAGAACTGCCTCAGAATATGGGCTCAAATTATGCAACATTTTGGGATCCAGAGAATACCTCTTATCACCGCTAAATTCTAATCCTCTATTTCCACCTTCACTCTTTGATAAGATGTTTTCAGTGTGGAAAAGCCATGGGCTTTCTTCTGTGAAAGATCTATATCCAGATGGTACTTTTGCCTCATTTGCTCAATTATCTTCAAATTTTAACCTACCTGCTGTCCACTTTTTTTAGATTTCTACAAGTTAGAGACTTTATTAGTCATCGTTTCCCAGGTTTTCCAATAATCCCTGCCTCCAATATGGTTGATCAACTGCTAGAAATTAGTCCCACTCCAAAGGGTACAATATCAAAAATATACAACCTCTTAATGTCCAATCTGACTCCTGGGCTTGGCCATCTTCAGGCTACTTGGTCTGATGATCTTAACATAGACATCGATAATGAAATGTGGCAAACTATTCTAGAACACGTTCACACCTCATCAATTTGTGCCCGACACAGAATCGTTCAGTGTAAAGTTGTTCATAGAGTACACTGGTCCAAAAGCAAACTGGCTCGAATCTTTCCGGACGTGGATTCAAGCTGTGTGAAGTGTGGTCTGGGCCCAGCGACTCTCAGTCATATGTCTTGGACCTGTTCCTCCTTATCTCAATTTTGGAAGTCTGTTTTTGACTCGCTTTCTGTTATTACCTCAACCACAATACAGCGCTCTCCACTCACTGCTTTAATTTGGGGTTCTCCCCAAAAACCAGTTACTGTTGCTCCATCATGCTGACCTTGTGGCCTTCCTCACGCTACTGGCTAGACATATCATACTGATGCATTGGAAGAATCCTCTCCCACCTTCTCATTGGATAAAAGATGCACTTTCGTTTATGAAACTGGAAAAAATCAGGCATACTCTCAAAGGCTCTGAAATCACATTTTCAAGAAGCTGGTCACCGTTTTTGGACCATATTATGTCTTTGACACTGGATGTGACCCCATGAATGGTGCTCCCCTTACTTCCCAGTTGTAATGACTTATACCCTTTAACTAAGTCTTATTATAATTTTAGTAGCACAGACTACATTAAGTCATTTAGGTGCCCCATTTTAGTTGTTTTCTGTATAATTTATAGTTTATTTACTTTCTGTTACCTCTGTTTGTTTATTTTTTAGTTATCTACTTTTTAATCCAAGTACTTATGGAAATAATTGGTGGGTTCTGTCTATGTGCTTTGTTTTATTTTTGGTTCTTGTCTTGTCATGTATTAGTTTGTGCTTATTCTTCAAAGTGCTGTCTCAAATATGACTTGATTGTCTATGTATGTTGTTCACTGTTACGTAGAAAATCTATAATAAAAAAAAATTTAAAAAAAGACTCGAAAGTCATAATAAAGGTTGGTCTTTTCAAACGTACTTTTGATCTGACAGACAAGACTATTCAGAACATGTAGTCTTATTTATTTAAATTTGACTCTATACATTAGGACATCCTTTAATTAATTAGGTGTGATATGTGATATTCTCTAAATGTGTGTCAACATTTCCGTAGTTCTTGAAGAACTGGGTTGCAACAGAGTTACAGACAGACTGAAAGAGTGTGTTCAATCTTTATTTATAAAGATGAAAATGGGAATTTCTTCACTATTTTTTTCTCTCCAAAAAGTACTGCCTAGTGTGAACCAAATATAGTGTGTTATTTCATTTTGTGAGCTGATAGAGTTAAAACCCTAATAACATCAGCATTTATAATAAAAATGAAATCACTATGATGTGAAATAAAAACAAAAAAACCCCCAGAAAATATACAAATGAGTCATTGTCAGTATAATTGTGCATGTTTTTGTATAATCTCCATTTTTAAGATTACCACAATGTTTTATCTACCAACATTATTTTACAAACCAACCAAAGCGAGCAAAGTTTACTTTTCATTCTTTTATGTCTTTTTTTTTTTTTTTTTTTAAGTTGAACAACAGCCACCAATGTTTGTAATTTAATTTGAATCTTTAAGACTGGATTGCATATAACGGAAATGTCTATGAGCAGACATTGTGTTTTTCTTTTCTTAGAGTGTCTTTGGATGACAATTGTTTTGAAATGACACTACATAAATATACCAAATTGACCATGATCTACTCTGCATGTAGGAAATCCATCTGTAAGATGAATTCCATTAATAAAGTGATCAACTCATTTCAATGGATAATTCTGTCATATCAGCTCAGGAACTTTAAGTTAGAACCATAAATGATGTATAACACTGACTAGACACAAGGCTATGCCCCCTGTTGAGAAAATAGATGCAATATTTATTACTTACACAAACATGTACAGTATGTGTATATTTGAAAAAGCATAAAAAAGATATTTTCCTTCTAATTGAAAGGATGTTTTTGCTATAAAATTGTAGGATCTTATTGGAAAACAGTGTAAACATGAAATTCATTTGGGTGAATAAGATGATGTCATCATGCACTTGAATCTTTAAGACTGCATCCTTGCATCCAACATACTTAAATAAAACGACTGAAGTCCCTCTGCAGTCATTTAGCTTTAACAAGCCATTCATATGATTCAGGTGTGTTGGAGAAGGATGCATCTAAATGTTGAAGGAAGGAAGCAATCAAGAGCTGGACATGCCTTAAATGCTGATATAGTTGTTTTGCAAATCTACATAAAGTGTCATACCCCTCTCTTTCCATAATCACTGTGATACAAACCCTTCTCAAAAACAATTATTCATTCAGCATCGCAGAGCATCACATTTACAGCACTGCACAACTTTCATAACAGAATGAATCAGCATTTTGCTGCAGGACATTAGGCTTTGAGAGACTGAATGAATCTTTCGGGGAAAGCAGCCCTCTTGTTCGGTGTCACGGCAGAGCAACAAAACAGAGCCAGGGTTTGTTTTTTTTAATCTATCGATTCTGCGTCCTCAACAATTTATGACCAGGGTTGGTTAAGGTAATGTTGAGAATGTATCCTCTTCTGTGGTTTCCAGGAATGATCAGTCTCTGTAGGGGGTGCTGTTTTCCTAATCTGGCTAATCACAGCTCCATCTCTTTTTGTGAACCTGAGGGGAATGAAAAACAACTTTTGGATCGGTTCCCCTGTATTTTTTAGTTTCTCTCCTATAAGTGTCAACTGTCTGAGCTCTCATGAATTTCCTTTTGCTTTAGAGGAAATGATAATAAGAGACCATGTTTTGCTTTTTTTAGGCCTCTGTGGTATACTTGTTTCACTGTCGCTAATCCATTTCCATTACCCTTTTGTAAATTTGCAGGGGACTTCTTTAATTGATCAACAGGCAAGCTTTCGGCAATGTTATTAGCGCTGACCTATTGCTTATTTTGTTAATAAAAGCTGCAGCCATAATCCTCACATGATAAAAGGGAGGAAAGGCTATCTTGTTAAGTTACCAGAGCAGCTAAGAAGCTTAAACAATTTGCACATGTGACCAAATTAGATGACTGCATAACTTAATCTCCTGCAAATGAATTATTTGTCACCTCACAGCACCTGGTCAGAGAAAGCAACAAGATTTTAAATTGTAGGCAGAAAACATTGTAATGTGAATATTTACTTGACATATGGGGGAAGCAACTGTATCAACCACATTAGCTCAGTATCAACTCAGTTGAAATGTCACCAAACTGCAATGGACGTTTGTTGTGTGGGCGTGCTTTGGATTTTAATTAATTCTGGCATTGGCTTGGTTTGAGGGGGTGTCTCTTTTTCAACCGTACATTTGGATACGCTTCAGGGAAACTTACCCGACACAGTAACTTCTCTATAGGCTCCACATACTTACACAACCTGTAAGGCCCATGTAAACAACGTAGAATCATAATGAGGTGGAAGATCTTCCATCACAAGCTAAAATCACAGAGCCATATTGTGGCCACTACAGCTGACTCAAGCTATACTTGTCCACATGGAACTTTTCCCCAATCAGCATCTGAAAATACCAGCATTTTCCAGGTAGGGGTCTGATGTAAGCGAAGCCTAAAAAACACACACATCTGATTCACAACACTCTCAAGAAGGCAATATAAACACACATCAACTGGAGGGTGAAATTGCCTCCACAGACTTACTATTTTGCTAAAAAAATATATATATTGCAGTGTGTTTAAAAAAAAAAGCTCCAAGTTTCTTTCTACAGATCCAAAAGCATATGCCTATTTTTAGTCAAACACCAAACATCATCTACTGGAGGAAGCTCCAGATGAGCTCCACAGAATCAATCTTCTTAGCCTGGAATCCATGTGCTACTTACTGACGGATGTATTTACAGTTACAATTTTTGTTGAAATGACCACTGCCATTTCCTGTTTCGTACAATGACCTCCTTAAGTTTAATAAAGGATAGTTAAAAAAAATCATTGTGACATAATGTCTAAACCCTCATGTTACCATGCATTATGGCTTCAAGTTAGGGCACACTACCGCTGACCAAAACTATTCATGATAAATGTTTTATTCATCTTTAAGATGTTGAGTAATTTCATGCAAGTCTTTTTGAAGCATCGTTTGCAATGAATTATGGCTATGGGAGCCCAAATACATCACTGTGCATGTTTTTCATTCCACTAATTATGCTTTTCACCATCCTTTCTCATCTGTCCTCCAGACTGTGACCCAAAAAATGATGAGTTTGGTACAATCAAAGGTGTTCGCTTAATCTCAGAGGAACTAGTAAGAAAATGAAGATGAAACAGTAAAAGCATTTAAAGAATACATAAGAGACATGAGATCTCTGCAAGTTACTTTTCAGGTGGCAGTTTTTTTTCTTG
Organism: Poeciliopsis retropinna; assembly: GCA_010277075.1. NCBI lineage: Eukaryota > Metazoa > Chordata > Actinopteri > Cyprinodontiformes > Poeciliidae > Poeciliopsis > Poeciliopsis retropinna. Next base: position 3,358,979 of record VMRM01000029.1, on the reverse strand, counting down.
TCTGCAAAAATAAAATGCCCCAATAGACCAACCCAGCTATGTGGTTTTATATTTAACTGTCCTAAATTGTCTTAATGGGGACTGAAAAGATATTAGATTGAAGCAATTATGCAACAGTTAAAAATTTTATTATAAAAATAATTTCCATTGCTAGAAAACTTAACTTCTAAATTATAACTCCTGCTGTGGTTTGAATAATCCACAAAATGTTATTAGAAAACTTTTTCATTCCTCTAGGTTATCTTTGCCTGACAACATTTTCTATTTGATGATCAGAAACTTTAAATGTGATTAAAGGAGGAGGAAATATGAAAGGGACAAATGCATCTTAACCACACTGTATTTTCAAGCCTAAATGCGTTAAAAAAGATATTCGTGTTTCCAAGACTTTATTCAACAGAGAGGTTTGTGAAAGGTTCAAGGACTATACTATATGTCTTAACAAGTAAGATATGTGCGTGGTGGAGTCTCTAGAGCAGGACAGAAGCTTTCTCTTAAATATCTGGGAGCCAAAATCAATGCTTTAAAAAAAAGAAAAAAGAAAAAAACTTACCTCAACCTAATGTGTTTTCTTGCTATCCAATTTTGTTGACAAACTTAGAGGAATCCTTGGATTTATCATCTTTCAAAATGTTTAAATTTAACTAGCACTATAAATGCTTCACATTTCTCTTCACCCTGTCATTTACTGTATTTTCCAGCATCTTTTTAAGCTGCTCCAACAACAAACTCGTGACATTCAAAATAATCATTCTGCCGTGATGCTCGTTTGAGGCTTTAAAATTATTCCGGGTAGCCTTGAGAATCCGAAGACCTTAGAAAAGCACCTTTATGTCTGTGTTGGTAATTATTAGGCATCATCAACATGGATTAAAAGAAAACTACTCAGCGGGGACCAGAGACGTCATGTTGATGATTAAAGGCGGACGGGCAGTGACTTGTCAGTGATGGGGAGTGTGCACTTCCTGCCCCCAGACTTCATTAAAAGGAGATTCATGAGGCTTAGCCCGGAAGACCACTCGCTGACAGGAAAAGGGCGATTGGGCAAGTGCTCAGCGGAGCACATGTAGACATCATGCAGCCCGTAATGCATAGTTTAGAAAGATTTATCTTGATGCATATTCTTGTAGTGCTTTAGCTCAACAGCTAATTTGAAATGCATTACCTTCTGTCTCTGTAGCTTTGTAATGAAACACTGGGCCTTATTATTACGGCAAAAGACATTTCTAATCAGTTATTTCGCCTTGGCTTCGATTGATATCAATTAGTTGAAGAGATAACATTTGGAAAAAAACCCAAAAACATCTTGCAACAGTGAACAAGGTTAGTCAAGGTGACCCAGAAAGCCGGTAAAAGCTTGTCCTCTGAGAATAGACATTCCTCTGAGGAGCGACAGCGGCATCCGTCACAGCAACACGGCAACCGACTACATTTATTAATGGAACTTTTCCGGCTCCTTCAATTCCATGGTTGTCTTCCAGATGCATGAATGCTCAGATCTCATTGCCTCCCCAACCCACCCCTGATGTGAGCCCACACCAACAATCTCACCTGCTACCGTTTCTGCACCAGCATGCTCCGTTCCACGGCGAGCTTGTGCTGCACTTTTGTCACGAGGGGACTTTGAGCCCCCGTTGGTCCATTAACTTTGGATGTGATCCAGCTGCCTCTGGGACGCTCATTTGTTAGGTTGCGTAGTCGCCGAATTGATTTGTACGCTAAAAGAAGTATTACCAACCAATATTATCGATGAAGCCGCACGGACCAGTTTGAAAAATCAATATTCAACATCACATTTGACTTTGGGAAAAGTTTGAGAATTTATGAATCTTTTAGATTCAATAAATTAATGGATTAACTGTGATAATGGTCAGATGAGCAGATATTGCAAGTAAACTCTAATACAGTCTGGAAACAGAAAATATTGGTTCAAGCCTGGAGGCACTCACCTTGAGTCTTAAAGAAGAAATGATGGAAGGAAGGTAATAATGCAAAGCGAGTCTAAATTACTTAACCTTCAACAGCTCCACTTAGTCCACCCATTGCAAAGTTCATTCAAGGGTTGCTGGCAAGCTCTCAGAGGTAGTTGACATTTGATGAAGATGTGGCGTATTTCCAGCTCTTGGTTCCACATTAACATGAAGTTAGTTAATCTTTCAGAGCTGCAGATGCAAACAGGCAGCAGCTTTTCGGTGCTACTCTCACCTACAGTATATGATGAGAATTAGTAATTTTTTAATTGACCAGATGGCCTAAACTCTTTTGCCACCAGTCATTATGACATATTGAGAAATTGTTAGACAAAAAAAAAAAGAACAATGATATGGTGTGAAGCATAGTAAACCAAGACTCGTCGGTTTAGAAGGAGCTCTGTGCTCTGTCCTCATGTACTCAGATGGAATCTCAGTGGGGAGCTGACAAGCTGGATGGCTAATTTCCTGACTGGGAAGGCTGACAGTGTCAGAACCATTCCATCAGCAACCTCCCCACAGAGCAGTGCACTAACATCTTAATTCCTGTTTGGTAATATGGGATCTGGCTAAATTTATCACATGTAAACAACTCAGAGAGTCCAACTTGGGACCTGCCCTCGTAAAAAGGAAGGCTGATGTTCACACACGTTAAGCTCGACGCTTTATGTTGAAACGGCAACTTGCAGAAAAGCCTCATTTCAGTGGGTCATTTTTGAATTCCTCGACAGTCATTACTATTTTTTTTTAACCAAAGTCACTACATTCTGTAACGTCCAAATTCAGAATCATCTTCAATAATGACACTTTAGAAAATTAAGAAAAATAAATCGAATAAGAATGCAACACCCCCCATATAACATGGTAGTATTTTGAGCTACTATTATTTTTGTTTGTTGTTGTTTCTTTTAACAATTTGAGTGCGGTATAAATGTAAACAAATTTAAAGTACCACTGGCTACATTTGAGACTTGAACTTGAAAAGAAAAAAATATATATAGAAACATCTTTAGCATCTTCACTTTTCTGTTTCTTTGAACATTAATTTGACACTTATCCGCTTTTACACTATACAGTGTCTCAATGATGATGTGCTAATTTGTAGCATACATTTTTATGAGGTAAAAACAAAAACAGATTCTTTGTTAAAGACTGAGATTTGCATTTCTGAATTGCAAGTGTTAATTTGCACATATAATCTAAAACACAAAATGGAGAAGTGGAATGCATGTAACAGTGGGACAGAAGCAAAGACACGTGTCTGAGATAATGACTCTGTCACGGCACACGTTGTACGGTGAGCTTGTTCCAAGACTGTTATCAGCCATTATTTACTGGGAATGATACAGCTGAGCCATAAATCATTTTCTTTTCTTTGTCAGCCAGTTGAACTCTGTGTGGATTCTGCAGAGGCCAAAATGCAGCGTTACAAAAAATAAGTGTAAAAAAACATAACATAAGTGTAAATGTCTCGAGCTTTCCTCTCAAATTCAAACAAATTATTGATTTAGGCTTGGAAACAACAGACATTTTGCGGTGACAATGAAAACACGTCGTGTGGATCGAATGCGTATTGCTGATTGTTTCTCTGGGCATTTTGCTCTCGCTATTTCTTTGACCCGAATAAACATGGAGGTGCTTACAGATGTACTTTGCCGCCTGGTCCTCTACAGAGAGCAGAATCTGTGCGCGTGGAAACGCATGCTTGGAGGAGAGCCAATCTCAGATGTAAAGCTAAATGCCTTGAGGGCGAGCCGGCAAATATTTCACGGGAAAAGATCATACGATCAAAGGGTTCATCCAGCATGCCTGTGGAATATGCACACATTGAGCTTAAAGGCAGCAGGTCAGCGAACAGCCACATAGTGTCTTCATGTACTATGGTGTGTCGACTTGGTGTCCTTGATTTCATAATGAGACAGTTTGGTTATATAAATATATTCATAGCTGGTGGGTGGACCTCATTATTGACATTGCAGGCAATGCAAATGACTGGAGCTCCAGTGTTACAGGAATCAGGGACAAACGTTGAATGCTGATGGAGATTATGAAATGAATGGACATTGGGGCTGCTTGAACATATACTGAAGGACATATCTGCCTGAATGGAGTTTTTATATCTGCTTTTTGTCCAGTTTTGTTTTGGAAATGATGGTAGTTTTTTGTAATAATTATTTTATAAGCAGGGCGGAAATTAATTTTTCCAAATAGGTAAGAGTTGCATCAAAATCGTAAACATTTGTCTTTTTTCCAAGAACAGACATGTGAGTTGAAGACATATTTTGAAGTCAGAAGACTTAAAACTCCTGGAACTATGACACATAAATCTACTCCCATCAGCCTTTTTAGAAATTATGAAAAAGAAGCATTTTGATGACAAATTTTTAAGGTGACCTACATTTCAAATTGCACTACTGAGTTTGAATCCCGATTGTCCTAAATAGAAGAACTTCAAGACAGACTTTGACGAATCAACAGAAAAACAACAAATTGTTTGTCAAAGTTAATGCAGCTTTTAGGACAGATACACTTTCTATGTTATATTCATGTAAATTTTAGCCACGCCTCAGCCAATAAGTAAGTGTACCAGAACTTAATGTTGGACTCCTTTCTTTTAACAGGTATAAAGTAATGAACTGATCATGTTCCAAGGCTGAGCAAAATGTACTGTGCATGCATACAATGTCAAATATCCAGATACAAATAAATAGGGAACCTTTATTTTCAAAAAGTCAAATAAATGTTGGAGTTTTTTTGTTCTCTATATGAAAACAAACTTTTGGTGAAAGATACAGACACGTTAAGATTATTCCTGAGTTCAGAATGTTTTGAACGCATCAATTTATCATACATTTTGCTCAAAGTTTCACTTCGGCTTCTACAAAAGAAGTCAAAAATGCACTTTTAAGAACTGCATTCAGAGTATTCTGGTCCGGGCCTGAAATCACCAAGATGTGCAAATATTGAGTTCTGAAAGCAGCTGGGCATGATGCAATTAAGGTAAAACAGAATCATAAAACTGCAAGAAAGAGTTGTGCAAGAAAGAATTAAAGTGCGACTATATTATGCAGTGCAATGATATTTAACATCACAACATATTATAAAGATCAATTTGACACAGTATACTTCTGTTGATTTACATAAACATGCCTTGCAGAGCTTATGATATTTTTGAGGTCCTTCACATTAAGGGGGTCAAACAATTAGTTCAACAGAAAGTTAGGTGGATGGAAAAAGTGTGCTTTTCAAATTATTTAAAACTTAACATTTTGGATTTTTATTAGCTCTAAATTATAAATAAACAGTTGGAAAATATGTTAAATAGAGGATTTTAGTGTTCTGGTTTAGATTTATTTTCTAAATGAGCAAAAATTATTATTGATGGCCTAATTTACTGGTGTGCACTTGTGCCATTGATCAAAAATCTACAGTTCTGCAATTCTCAAGGTTTTTCCTTTTGATTTTTTGTTTTTCTTAATTTTTTTGTTAATCACTTCCCAGATTGTTCAGACAACCAACCATCTGTTTGGACTGCACTTTCAAGCCTCCAAAGGTTAAAATATTTCTATACTTCCATTAAAGTTACAAGAAAGACAGAAAAAATCTGGTAATTTAGATTTTCACATGATTATTTGCATCTTTCTTGAAACGTTAAGAGAAAAAAAATTAGTTTCCCTTTTCACAAAAGCCAAAGGGGGAAAGAAAAAATCCCATTTGATTTTCTTTTATCTCCTCTTCCTTTTTTTTTTCCACTCCATTGCTCCAAATATCTTGCACACAAATTCATCACAGTTGCATCTTTTTTGTGTTCTCACAGAGACCCTGTTCATCATCCAGATCCCAGCTTCCTCAAGCTGAGTTTTTTTCTTTATTTTCCGAACTCTCCGCCTGCCGAGCATCTCGTTTCTCAGCTTGAGACGATAACTATCTCTCTGCTTCGCCCGGCGCACACACGGCCCCCGAGAACCCGGCCCGGGGCCACGAAAGCATTATTGATTGGCGAGTTTTCTTGATAATGCTTGTCGCTGTTTCGCTGTACACATTCACACATATACAAGAAAAAAAATAAGTGGGAAAGGAAAGCTACAAAGAAGCTGCATAACAATATATTATAATGCAGGATTTGAATTTAGCAAAGCTACTTCTACATATATATATATATATATATATATATATATATATATATGGCTTCATTGCCTCCATTGTTTGTTTCATTTACTTTATTATGAAGCACAAACTTCTATTATTATTTTTTTAATAGTGCTGTAATAATTAAAGAGCAAGCGCAACAAAAACAACTCGTAAAGGCCTTTGGGGAAGCGGCGCTCTGGCAAAACACAGACATGCCTCCCAGCTCCCCTCCCCACTGTGAATTATTTATGGTCGTATTTCTCTGGACGCCGTCTGGGGGTGAATATTTCATGCAACTTATTTGCCCCCCTGTAATGGGTTTGACTTAAGTCTGACTCTGCTGTTGTCCACAGGGGCCCCTCTTACCAATTGCAATGCTAACCTCGATCTGCCCCCAAAGCGTGAAACTTGGTCCGCGGGAGGCGAGGGGAGGTGAGGTGAGGTCTTATTCTGTTAGCCGTTGGATGAAATGCGATGTGGAGCACAGCCTGGTGAGGAACCTGTCCAGCCGGACCGCTGCGGAGACCCGTGTGCTAAATAAAACTGCTTTTTTTTTTTTCCTGGGCTAAAATCCAGATAAAAAACATTTCGATAAACCAAACGCGATGTCACTTTGTATATTTAATAAACAGTTTAAATGTGTGTACTGAAGAGGATAAGATGCAGCATCCTATACATTCACCGCTGGACAATAGCATAGAAACACATCCATCACCGAGAAATGGTTTGTTTTGACTGATGACTAAAAGCATTGGAAGCTGCCTGGAGCATCTTCACAACATTTTCTTTTCTTATTTTTTATCTTATAAACAACTAAATTCCTGTAGAAATAACATATAGTCTGGCTGAAAGAAAGTGATGTTGACCTTTGCTCTTAGTTTTTAAATTTCTTTTGACAAAGACAAGACAAAAAAAAACTAAATAAAACTATGACGAATGCCGCTATATGTACTTCACATGGTGAAAGTCATACGAGGTCAAAAAGAAAATATGGTTTGGAGATTTAAAGATTATTTCTAAACAAGTCCTTTTCACATATTGTTTCTTTATACATTTCAAAATTGTTCCAGGAACAACAACAAGCTCAAAATGCGTCACATGGTTTAAGACCAGCGCTGTTTGTGACACACCGTTAATGGCTAAATCTTGAATTAAAGGTTAAAGGTTTTCAATATTTTGTAAATTTCTCAGTATTTTAATAATGCAGCAACAGTTTAAGATCTGTTCGCTATAAATATTCAGAAGACAGACTTCTGTCTCATAGAATATTTTAGACATATGCTCAGTAAATAAGAGGGACTGCAAAAAAACGTTAACCATACACAAACAAATGTGTATTTTCTAGGAATGTATTTAGGTTTGATTTTTATTTTTCTATTTGTTTATTTTTACCCATAACCTTCTTAGCTGGTTTAAACATTATTTAGTTATACTGAATAAAAGAACTTGCAGCATCATGCTTTTATTTCTTTGGTTCATGTTTAATAGTCTGAAGATGGCAGATAGTGTTTTTAAAGTCATTGCCTCTTTAACTAAGTTTGTGATATTGCTGCCATTTAATTTAAATTTGATTTTGTGCACCGACTAATTTACTTCATTCCTTTGCTTTATAAATGCTGCAAGTGTTTCATTTGAAACTAATTTATTTTCATTTACTTTTATTACAGGATTTTGGAAAAAAAAATTTTTTTCCTCTTGCAGACTTCTGTTTTTACTTTCATCTCTTTCATAAATGTTTCATAGAATAGTGATAATATGAGTAAATACAAAAGGCAATTTTCAAATGATGATTGGACTTATTAAAAGAAAAAAACATCTATTCAAACTAACCTGACTGCTTCTTCCGTTATTTTAATTTAATTTTGTTTAGTTTAATTATAAAAAGCCTCTCAGAACTTATTTCTGCCGGAATTAACGAATCACTTAAGTAAGACTCACTTGGCAACATGAGGTCGGCAGAAATATCTTAAAAGTTAACCAAAAACATCTGGAAAAAAAAAAACATGCAAATGAGAAAATACCAAAGAATCTTACACATCAGAAAACTCTGAAGAATATTTGTTTTCTACACAAAGTTTTACTGATTTAAGAAAAGGTAATGAGAATCAAACCTTGCGAACCAGTCATGTGTTGAGTCTTTCCAGCACAAGACACCACTTTAAGTCTTTTAGTTCTGGAAATACTCAGCATAAAACCTTGACAACAAAATGACAACTCTGCTTTGCCTAATTATTCACATGCTTTGCAACACTTTATAAACCTGTTTGTGTACTTTTTTGCTCTACGTGTGTATACTGTTGTTTTTTTTTGTTTGTTTTTCTCCTGCCATTAACAAAACAAGAGTCAACTCCGAAAGCCCTGGTATCTTTCCTTGTGTGACTTTTCTGCTTTTTCTGACTCGGTCCATCCATTTTGCGGTGCTGAATTCAGGTCAGGTCGGAGAGTGGAGGGAGAGCAGAGATGCTACTCTCCTCGCTCAGCCCCTCTGTGTTTCCAGGCCAAGGAGATATGAAATCCCTCCACTGAGTTCTGGGTCTACCTTGGGTCTACTGATTGTCTCCAAATCACCTTCAAAAACTGGGCACTCGGGAGGCATCCTAATCAGATTACCTCAACCGCTCAGTTGATTCTCTTCGATTAAAAAAATAAATAAATAAAACAGCATCGACCTTATTCCAGAATCCCTCTGGATGTGGAAGTTCCTCGTGTTAGCTGCGTCTGAGCCTTTTTCCACAGAACAAAATCATCTCAGCTAGAGTGGCTAAAATGTAACTCTTTGGAGATTCTAAACCAGACCTCCCGATCTTCAGCTCCGCAAATCATAATTAAAATCATCCAAGCAAAGGCATACAGGCTTATTAACAAAGTTAACGATCCAGAATTAAATACGTTTTCTGCTGAGCCTTTCTTTTGATTTTAAGGACAATAAAGATAATACTTTTGAAAAAAAAATCTGTTTCCCATACAAAACACAAAATGCAGTTTTGGCCATTTTGTACCCAAGTTTTGCTAAGCTTTAAATGAATTCAAATATATTCTCAGTACTAACAAGTGATTTAAATCATGTACAACTTTAAATGGCACCATGAGATATGAATCAGAATGATATTACAATATACTTTGGCTCAATAAAGGTTTATCTGACAAAAAGAGATTCATTTCAACATTATCAACAAATGTGATACAAACTTTGAAACGTCTTTGTTGATAAAACTTTAGTAGAACTTTACGTCCTTTCCTTCAAACTGTTTTTCTGCTTATTTTAATCATTTATTCTTACAGTTGCTGTGCAATTACGTATTTTTCCATTTGCTCCTTCATTTTATGTTTTTCTCATTGTTGGATGCAACTGTGACTGAAAAGGTAGGTAAATGGGCCAGATATGAAGTTCATTCGCAGCAGAAATTGCATGACTTTAAAATGATGGGGTTTTTTGTTGTTTTTTTTCCAGGATATGAGAGGAATTTCTTGTTATTGTTGTTCAGAACCTTGACGATCAAATGACTTGTGATTGCAAAGAGGTCGGGACTCATTTCAGCAAACCAACATCTTTAACGTACCTTGACAAAGTGATTCAACTGAATATAGGACTCAGATATGAAGTAATGACACATTTTTGGTATGATTGGCAAAATGTTTGCCTCTTTATAAAAGCTAAATTCAATGCATATTACTGGAATCTTGTGAGAAATTGATATACTTTGTGTTAGTTGGAAGGTCATGTCTTTGTCAGAGGGGAAATTCTAAACTAAAACTACAAAACATCTATTTGGTCAAACTTGTTCATATCTTCATTTATTAAAAAGTTTAAAAATGAATAGAAAGGCGACAGAAAGGTGAACAGACACAAGTTTGTCTTCAATTATGCATGGGACAAAAATCAACAGGGAAGGTCAAGAAAAAATAATGATAATAATCTGAGATCGGTGTTGCTTAAATTGATTTGTGATATTCTAAACGCATTCACGCTTATTTACATCTTTGGAAAACTCTTCCTGGTCATTCCGTGGTCCTCTATGTTCTAAAAAAAGCGAAACATATCCATGAACTTAATATTTGTAGCTGGGTTTAAGTGGCTTTTTTGAAGCTGCAGTGATTTAAAGGTCAGTTCAAAGTGATTTATTCGGCTAACAGAATCTATCCCTGAGAATACTGGAAAACTAATGACTGGAGTAAAAAAACGTAATGCACCAACTGTGCAGAAAGAAACTTTTAAAGACCCATAAAAACTCTTGATAAGTATAACTTTAATGCCACCAAAAAAATATAATTGGAAGCAAAATGAAAAACACGAAGTGGTGGATTGTGAACTTCACTTAAATTTCCCTTATATTATTATCAGTCTTATTTCTTCTAATTGTTTAAATGCTGTTCAAACCTACAAGTTCATATTCCTTAATCCAAATAAATATTAAAAGTTTTTTGCATCATCTAAATACCAAATCCAAGAAATGATGGGCTTGAAATGGAGTAAATCCACATTCATGAGCTTCTTAAAAAAATGATTGCAACCTGGTATGAACTCGCCTTGGTCTATTCACAAATAAAACGTAACATTCATTGAGCTGGCCAACTCTGCTGGAGATTTAAAGTTCACAAATTTGCAGTTTAATTAGTGAAGTTGCTCAATTGCTCCAACTTCAATAGAGTCCACATGCTAATGCTACTTAGCTAAACTGTAACTTCATGAGAACATTTCATACAATTCACTTTCAGACTGCCCGATTTAATTTTCAAGGAAACAAGTCTAGATGAATACATTTTAACGTTCCTCTATTTATTTTGAATAATCTGCCTGGGACCCATCAGTTTAGGTTTTGGTGCAATTAATGTGACAGCAGGGGAAGGTCTAATAAATAATGAGAACAGAGGCATGTGACAGTTTTTATTTTCACAGGAGTTTCCCCCTGCCCAAGACTGTTGCCGCCCTGGGCAGCCGCCTACCTAGTCCAGGTTCAGAGTAATCTCTGCTGAGATTACAGACAAATCTCCATCCTTGTTCTCAGTGATTGTTGATCTGGCACAGAAGATGAGCAACGCTCTCTGACTCCTAGATGCGAATGAGTCTTTTGAGTGACTATGCGTGAAAATCCGCTTACAGTCCTCCGTTTGCAAAGCATCATGAGGTATGTTGTAGCATTTCTTCCATTATAAATTAGTTTGTTTACTTGCTTCCTCATCATGCTGTTGCTTTAAAAATTACGAATGATCCGTGGTTCAAGAAAAACAAGTCTGTTTTTAGTCTGACAGTCACAGATTTGTCAGATTGATCCAATTAAAAGCGTGCAGTTTGTCAGCAGGTACTTATCTTTACAAAACACCAATGATTTTTGAATTCTTTAATAAAAGAAAGTACTTAAATAACCTTACTTTTAAACACATTATACTACATGCTTATATGGGCAGTTGCAATTACACTACTTCATGTAGCCACTATAGATATTATAAATTATGTTTGCTACTTAAATGTCTGTGGGTGCAACAACATTTTGTTCATCCATTGTCCATTTCATTTTCTCCCTTTTCCTTTATCTTCTTTTGTTTCTTCTAATTTTATTTGTCGCTTTTATTATGATTGCCGTTGTCTTTTCCTTTTGTCTTCTTAGACATTTTATGGCCTGCCCATCTATCGCTTTAAAATGTCCATCCAGCCATTAAACCTCTCCAGCAGAAGGAATCTCCCATTTGCTCTATTTTGGGAGTCAAATCTTAACTGTCTCTGCAGTGAGAAGACTCCAATCGGTACAATTGGATACAGGATCCCCCACATATATTAGGTCAAAGTATTGTGAGGTCACGTTGCTTAAAAGATAAATGTGCCAACATTTGTAGAAGGAAAATCAATTGAAATGTGAGAACAGACGTTCTTAAAGCAGGAAGAAAACACCTCCTGTGCCAGAATTCAGTTTTGCACTGAACTACAAAAAGAATAAGCAGGCCTTTTACACGGTGAGGCAGATCAGACGGAGTGTAATCTCTGTTACCCTGTCTGAAAACCAGGCCAAAACAACGACCTTCTGCAGATAAAAGTCTGTTTGATCTTCTTGCAAACTTGACCTCTGCTTTAAATAAACCCCTTGCCCCTACTCCGTCATTTCACTCGCAAGGAAGATATTTATTTTCACCTTTGGAGAAAGTCACGATTGTTGTCCGGTATTCTCTGAAGCTGAACCGGCTGAACTTATCAGCTCCGTTGGGGCACAAGCCGGTGCGCGCGTGGACGTTTGTGCGCCTCCGCGCCACTTTATCAGCACCGCAGCGGACCAGCCCACTCCACTTTCATTAGCAGCTAATTAACTTTTCATGAAGGCCATCGTCTTACGTGTTTAATTAACTGACCATCCCCCCTTTCCATGAATACTAGCCTTCCCTGGGGGTTGGGGGGAGTAAGGATACACCAACATTTATCACTCTCTCTATGTCACTGTTTTTGGCAAATAACATCATGTTTATAACCGAAATCACTACCAATTATGCTTAAAAGTTGTGGATGTCCCTTTGGAGTCTCTGCCTTCCCCTTGACTGTCTTCAAGGGGAATGTTTGTGTGTTTGCCTATCACATCTTATCTCCTGTCCTCATTCATTCATGCAGACAATCCATGCCACATAAACAATCATAATGGACTTAAATCACAGGAGCACAGCCCTATTAGATTAACCCACATGATCTATCATCACCCCCTCCTGTCTTAGAGGGAACGCAGGTAGAATTTACCCTCCGCAGCAGCCATTACAGCCTCGAGCGGCGACCCTGTATCTTTCTCTGGATGAAAGGGACCTTCAGGAGCCAGCAGCGTGTGAAAATTAAAACACCCGCTCCCTTCCCCACCCCACCGTTCACCCCAAACCCCTTGCACCCCTTTCTTCTTTGTTAGCTATGCAGGCGTTTTTAATCAGATATGGCCGATGGGAAATAAAGATCCCCTTCACGCCAATCCTACCGCCTCATCGCGATGGCAGGCGTTTCCATGGTAACACCAGGAGGGACGTCATCTAAGCGGTAGGAGCCGCTGTAATTATGACTGATCTCAGAGAGATCTATGGGAAAAAGGAGAAAGGCTGCTGAAACCTTTGGATGTAATCTTGGCTAACCCTCTCTGCGGAAAGAGGCGCGAAGGAAAGGAAAAAGGGAATTAATTACATGCTGGTGTAGATGTCTTCATGTCTCCAAAGTCTCTAATTGTTCCATGATTGGTTTTTGCTTGCATGACCACCAAACAGAAACATTGATCATCTCAATGAGGAGCTTTGAAATCAGTTTTTTCCAAGTGTAGGAAATGGATTAATTTTGACATAACTGACAAGTCAAAAAAAGTCAAACTCTTTGATAAACTACGAAAAGAAAATGTACAAATTTGTGTCTGAATTCCAGTTAAAAAAAGAATGAAACTAATTACTGAAAGTCATCAAATATAGGTTAATGGAGCCAGTTCCAGTTATTACCGCCTCAAGCATCATTAACAAAAAGCCAGAATCGATCTCACGACAGAGAAAAATTCTCTTCCGAGCTATTTGTATGTGGGGGGGTTGGAGGGGTTAGTCAATATTCATGAGCTGAAATGGTGTGAAGAAACATCATTTCAGGCAGGGAATTGTGTTTAATCATGTTTTGCACATCATCCGAAGTTTTATGTTTGAGAAAGTTTTCACCTTGTTTGCTAAGTTCAAGAAAACAATTTTTGCAAATCAGCAAATCTCCTTTTTTAACTGTAAAAGAAACAAAAGCACCATTGCCACCATGATTTTTCACTGCCTATGTCATTGGGATTTTATGTAATAAATGAAGTAAAAGCTTTTCATTTTGCAGTGACAGCTGCAAATTGAATCCAGATGCATTTTTATACATTACTTCATATAACCAAAGTGCAGCACAGATGACATTACACAAACAAAACATTACAGTGTGGGTCATTTTGGACGGTACAGTGCAAAGACGTGATTTCAAATTGCTCTCCAATGTTCATCAATGCAAAATCGTTTAATTTTAGAGCAAGGATGGTGAAATTTGATTAGTTCATTACTAAATAAATCATATAGATTTGCTATGTGACCCATTTCTGCTCTTACAATGTATATTTCTCTACTTTGTTGGGTATGATAGAGTCTCTGGCTCGACTACAGAGAGTACAGTTTGTTTGCCTCCCACAGCCAAGAGTCGCATTATAAAGGTAATTGGACTCAGAGCAACAAAACTCCTTTTGGCACAAAATATCCACTTTTAGCATCTAATATCTTAATGCATTAGCAGTCTGGCAGCACCATGTGTTTCACCTTTACAGGCCGCATTGAAATTCACTGACAAGCAGCATGATCAAAGATTCCTGCATTCCTCACGGTGTCTTTAGGCATACATTGGACGTAAATTTTACATGGACAGAGTGTAATACATTGGCAGTCTGATTCATTAATTGGACCCCCTACAGATTCACATCACAGTGAAACATAGACCTCATTACTTGGAAATCAAGATGGATCCGAGCCAAGCCTCGCCTCACCTCAGAGCTCTTGCGATGAAAGTGAATCGAGCGCTCCTGGGCAGCGCTAAATATACGCTGACACGGTTTTGGCGTGGCAGATGGTCCATCACGCAAACAACAACAACAAAAAAAAAAAAAACATACCATCAAAATAGATTAGCAAAATCGGGAATCAGGATAGAGACCAAGCCTTTCATCCCAGAAGCATTAATATAAAATTGGGAGAGCAGATGGTGGAGCGGACAAGAGTTGGGCTTGAAACTTTCCAAATCTAATAACCGCGTTGTTCTACCCTGCTTCAACTTTTGTCCAATCTGGCTGTATACAGTATGTCGAGTGAAACGAATTGAATCCCTAATATATACTTTAACTTGACATGTTTGAGCTCTGTGCCTCAACACTTACTGTAAGAGAGCTGTAAAATAACGAGAAAAGTCAAATTACTACAAAAAAACTGGACAGCAGGAGGCCGATTTCAATAAGAAAATGGAGGCTGCATTAGTGTTAGTGCACTTATATTAATTACGTGGGCGACTTACTCAGCTGATGCAGGTTTAAATGTACACGGGCGGTCTCACTCAGACAACTGTTGAAAATTAGTGCTGGACTTTACTGATCACTCTGCTCAGTTTTGAGATAAAGCACTGAAAGCTCAGCAATTTCACTGCTTTTTATGTGTAAACGTCAGCAGCTTCAGAGGAAAGGCTTTCAGTGTTGATGATACAGCGAAGAGAGACCCAACCGGGATGCCAGCAAATCACAACTTGCGACATTAAAGTCGATAAATTATGAAAATAAAGTCATAATAATGCCAAATAGGGCCATATTTTGAGAATAAAGTCATAAGAAAAACCTGAATTGCTACAATATTTGCAATAATCCTAGACTAAAAGTATCATAAGATTATTTTCATATTTGTTAGATTTTATTCTTGTATGTTTTTATTCTCGTAATATGACTCTGTTGTAATTTTATGACTTTACACCCATTTTGAATTATTTTTATGTGTTTTTTTCTTAATATGATCCTAATAATCCCTCACAAAAAATTGTTAATCCATGGAGAAAATGATCAAAAATCTAAACAACCCTGGTTCAGTTGTGGCAGGATTTCTTTAAATAAAATCCAGTTAAACTAATCTCATTTAGAAGACACCGAGATAGTTCATAAAGATCTTTGTTAGGCTATTTAGCAAAAGAAAAAAAACAACAAGAAGCAAAAACTTCAGTCTCAAGATGTACTAAAGGTGGTAGATCCAAACTTTGGAAAACTGCAACCTCAGCAAAATTTTGTTGGGAAAAGCACCGACTAAGGGTGATTTCTACAAGACATCCTTTACTCTGAACAAGCATCAGTAAGCTTCGGAGACGAAGCGTTCCCTTTTAACAGAAAGAGACCTTCAGCAGAACCGTGACCATCTGTTGTGGCTGGCAGCGGCGGGATCAAAGCCACGGCTTTGCAAGAGCCAAGTCGGACTGGAGTCAAGTCCGAAGCCATTTAAGTTTTCAACAAGAAATTTCAATCAGAGTAATAATAAAATTGTAAGTGAAGAAAGAATAAGCAAACTGAACCATAATACAAAAAAGAAGAAACTCTTTGACATTATTCCACAGCGTTATACTGCATAGTAGCTCACTTATTGTTCCCACTCACCTCCGTACCCTTTCTTTTTTAAATGAGACCTACACGTCTAAAGTGTCACACAACTCAAGTCAAGGTTGGCTGAAGATGATATCGTTATCACATAAAAGTTTGGAAAGTTACGATGAGAAGTGAGGGGACAAAACAGAGAAGCATAATGGACACAGTAAATCAAGAAGTAAGTGATTCTTAGTGAACCTTGCAATTCGTCCAATTCCCCGGATGTCATTTGGGATTTATTAGTGAGTTGCAAAGTACAACGATGTTCAAGAAAGTCAAACTGGGATCCAGACCTGGAGGCATTAAAGGTTGAAAGTATAAGAGCCAGAAAACATGAAAGTCTTCAAAGTGTAAAAACATAAATAAATCACTATCAGCCTTTCTGTTGCCAGCTGTTTTTCAAATGCACCTTTGCGAAGGGAAAATAAAGAAAAGGAGCCTAGAATCACATTAGAACAGGAACTCATTACCATATAAAACTTGTGTTTCTTGAGCAATGGCACCTTCCTCCAAAGATGTTGACAGGCTTTTTTTTTGAAGAGGCCTTTTTAGCAGGATCTTTGTTCAGTCTGTGGTTGCACAGTGCGAAATGCGAGGATATACTGAGCATTTAGTTGTTTGCTTTAAAGATCAATCTTAGATGAAAGATCAGTGAACAGAGTAGCAGACAGTTACAACATAAGTGTACTGCAGCTCATTAAATTAATAAGGTAAGAAAATGCTTGTTTTGATAATGCACAGACACAGTAGCAGATATAAACACGGGAGGTGATTTAAAAACCCAATAATTTGGTTCTGTAGAGCTACATTACTCACAAGAAAAATGGACAGATTATGTGGAGAAAAGTGAGGCACGCGTAATCACACACAGCGCTATTACATTAGTGTTGCCGTAGCAGTTGCTTTGAAAAAACAGGAACACTGACTTTTCACAGCATCGTAGTAACAATAGTCCTCACCGGAGCCAAAACTGCAATTTCTACCTAAATGCCATCAGAATAATTGTTTTAAAATTTCAGTTTTCACAAGTGGTTATTTTCTATTGCTGTGCAATAGAGGTAGACTGGGCTTACAATACAACTCTTAATTCTTTAAACATCATCCTCAAAATTTAAGTGTCTTTATAGGCTCCAATCTAATACTATCAGAAATAATTTGGATGCATTTAACTTCCAGTGTATACATGGGTTATTCAAACTGCTGCATTCACTTTGTAGCATTTTTTTTTTTTTTTTTTTTTTTTTTTTTGTCGTGAAAAGATCCGGACAGTGATGGAGAGGTGCTTTTGGTATCTGGAGTACCATCACAAACTTGTCACCTGGAGCCACACAAAGGTGAAATAGTTTAACTGTGTTCTTGCACACATTTGGCCACACAAAGCCATGAATATTGCTGTTGAATCCGTCTGTCTTTCCAGCTGCCCTGTGCCTTCATGCTTTGAGATGGAAACAAGACTCTAGGCTGAAATCATCAAATCTGAGCCAGAGAAGTGCAAAATAGATGAAGAGCATGTTTGCATAATCGCTGATTCTGGGTATGAAGTTGCATGTCTGGAGTAAAAGCAGATCCTCTCCCCAACACTACTTACTAAAAAGAATAGTAATTTGGACATTTGTATTTTGTGGCTGACTACAGAAGTCAGTTGTACCTTGAAGGCTTGACCTCTAGCAAGGATGCTGTATTTAATTTAAGCTTTCTGAGAATTTCAGAAATGATACAAACTACCTTAGAGGATAAACTGTAAGAATCATAACTGCTAGAAATGACTTGACTGAGTTTGTTAAATTGCTTTTATTGCTTTTTCTTCAAGCACATCAAGCAATTTTCCACCCTAAGTTGTTTGATCTTATGTAATTACCAGACGTAAGCGTTGGCAGAGACGGTCATCTTTCCATTACACCCAGCTGCCTCATTGCGTGTAAAATGTGTTAACGCTTGTGAATCGATAGGATAAGAAATCTTTTCAGCATTCAACATTAGATGCATGATGACTTTTTGTGCTCCTAAAAGTGCATCTCAGAAGATTGGAATATCAGCAAAAACGGGTTTGTTAATGTGGCGTCGCATGGAGGCAATCAGCCCGAAGCAATGGTGAGGTGTTAAAGAAACCCAGGTTAATTGTGGCGTTAAGCACATCTGCAGCACTGGGTCTGGTGTATCATCTTCCACTTGATGATGCTCAGCGGCAGCCAGGTCAGCGATTCTATGGTGATTAAATGACTTTCTGGCATTGTGGGTAAGTCTAGATTTTGTCAAATTTATGGCTGTCCATACAAATATGCTGCAATCTTTAGGCTGTGTGCAAAATAGCAAGAGTTTCTTGTTACATTAACTCATTATATTAACTTGAGTCACTTTGCGAGGAAAAAAAGAACTTTTAGGAGTATTTTTAAGATACTGTACTTTGTACTTTTGAGTCATTTTAGCAAGTATCGCAGTTCTTAAGTTTATTTTTTGGTACCCCAAATTTGGGTTACCACCAAATTTGGTACCAAAAGTTAGATGTAGAAGTAAAAAGCTAAAGTTCATAGTTTTTCTTTTGTCATGACTTTCACAAAAAGACTGGAATTTGGAGACAATTGGGAAATAAACTTAAATGATTTCGCTGCGCGTCTCACTCGTGCACAGTGATGCTTATTAAAAGATGGACCAAACACCAGTCGGTTTGCTGCATTCGGACACCCTTTTGCTTTTTCCTTCTCCCTTTTTCATCTCCGAGCTGCATATCTAAATAATATTATGCTAAAGCCGCTGAAAACAGACTTAATGGCACCATTCATATTGAAATTTATTCGAGTGTTCACCTAACCTAACTAGCTCTTGATGCTTTCCTGGGTCTTGTGGATTTAGTCGGTTAGTGGAGCAGCATGTGAGGAAATGAGGCTATTTGCATCAAAAACACCAAACACCCACCCCCACAGAAAGGTAAAAAGAGTTCTTGAGCTAAATATAGCCTCCTATGTCTTGTATGTTCTCTTCAACCTACATGGCTCCTTCACCTTCCCTACAGGATTGAGAGAAACAAGGTGCATAATAAAACCATTATACCCCTGAACTTGAAATGGAAGCTCGTATGCTTGGCTAAATTACTCTTATTAACCCCTAACAGCGAGGATTAATCGCCATACAAGGGAAACTTTGCTCATGTGAATGCCCATCCACACACAAAACGAGGCCTTGATACAGATAAGGCCACGCAGTGTATCCGTTTGTAAGGTGTGGTGATTAGTCTTGTCATTTAGATTGAAAAAAGCATAATGATTTCATAATTTTGACCTTGGCTGCAGGCTTGATTATACACATGGTCCTAATGAGCTGAGGCAAATGATGATTGATATCGATAACGATGCCTGTCACTCACAGCTCTGAACGCCGACTGAATTCCAGGTGGATAGAATCTGATTAGGCTCAACAAGAGGAGGAAACCACATTGGGCTTTTGCACCAGTTTCATCTGCAATGAAACTGGTGCAAAAAAAAAAAAAAAAAAGAGTAGAAAGAAGAAGAAAAGAAAAATCAAACATATCTATTCTTTCCTGAATTTTGTGTCATTTTCTAAAAATGTGGTGCAACGCGGGGCAATGCTAGTGTTCCTTTTCTTTCATCTTTCCAAAGTAAAGGAAATATGTATGAATGGATTCGTACCGAGCACAAGATTACTCACATGGCCTTTCATAAAAGCTATTTCATGAACAACTTCAGTTATTACATGAAGTGATAAAAGCTGGAGAAAGATACTGGCAGAAAAGATTTACGAAAATAATACTTTCTAAATTTTGTCACTAAACTTTGAGAATCTCATCCAAAAATGGACAGAATTTGACATATAAACCCATCGTAACTCTTAATGTAAAATTAGCTAACCAGACACATATTAGCCCACTACTCAAATCTCATATTTAATATTTATGTGTTTTTCTGTGTCACCTGCATTCTGACATACACACTAATAATGCCATCTGGCTTTTATTTAGCACCACCACACATTTAATTAACACCAGCAAACATCTAATAGGTGCCACCTGAGGTGTAAATTTGTCAAGCCACTCAGAGAAAATAAATTTGAGTTTAAGATTTTTTGCATTGAACCGATGCATTTCAGTTTAAATACCCAAATGAGAAATTTCCTCGAGAGTGCACAAGAAACCTTTTGTTTTTTTTTCTGTTTTTTAATTCTGAGCGTGAAGATCATTGCTCTAGTATTTGATGGTCTCACTTTGCTCCAGATGAGGGCCGTTTAAAACCACTGGCTGTCAAAATCAAAGGGCAGGGTCACTAATTGCGCTCCAGCAGGTGTTTAACACCTCTCCTGCACTACAGTTTAGAAACACCAGGTGGTTCCTATTAAACGTCTGCTGGGATTTATTGAAATGCTAAAATGAAATCTAAATGGGGTTTCAATAATGCTTAGACCTAATTTGATGCTGGAAAGCAAACAATTGTTGTCCAAAATGGCTTTCCATAAACTGAAACATGAATGAAGAAGCTCTGTCTAACAGCCCCATAGAGGTGGATGCTTTCCTTTACCAGCTGGATGGAGGTTAAGTCACTAATAATTGCATAAATGTTTCTTCTTTCTTTTCTGTATTTTATTTTCCTCAACATAAAAGGTTTGGAACTGAGACTGTGTGAAAGCGAAGCTACAAAAACATCAAAACAGCGAGAAGTTCAAGGGGTATGAATGTTTTGCAAGACATTTTTTCGTCTAATTTTTCTCTCTCCTATTTCTCTGAAACGGTTGCCCAAGACAGCAACAAAAATCCTGTTACCCTGCCTCCGCCCTGCATACACCCCTGTGACGCCTCTCCTTGTTTCTGCAGGGCACTGAGGTGGAAAAGCATTTCATTTACTAAACAAAGTGAAAGGCTGCCACAACACAGGGGCGTAATGGAGAGTGATGGGTGGCCCCCATACCAGGAATCATGAGACAAAGCATAATTACTCCTCCTGTCAGCGTCACGGCATCCATCACTTACTGCTGTCGCCCCACTAAGGGCTGAGTAGCTTCCGAGAAGAGTGAGCAGACATATTTGTATGCTAAAGGCTGCGCAGGCCTGTTAGGTTTTTCACGGCAACATGTCTTTCAAGCATGTAGCCGTCCAATCTAAACCTCACAAGCAGTCATGTGTATTCCTGTGCTGATGAATCCATGCAACACTTCAAAATGAGACTTTGAACCCACTAAAAAAAGGGGAACAGAAAGGAGGAAGCCTTTGAGATGCTGATGACTGAACTCAAAGCACAACCGAAAACAGTCACAACAAGAAGAATACATTTGCCCGACTCAGATGAATACGTAACCTGAGGGAGGTTGTCCTGGGAATTCAAAAAGCTCAATTTTAAAGGAGCGTACTGACGCCATTGGAGAGGCTCAAGTGGGATGCGATGCATATTTAATACAAGATTTAGATTACCCAAACTTTCCTTGGTGCCATCTTACAAAAATATTTATCAAATAAAAAGCAGCCACAACACAGCATTTGTGATGACTAAACACTGTCGTTGTTTTTGTTTTGTTTTTTTCACAATTTCACAAATTCCTGGGTTAAATACGGCTATAATGTAATTGCATATCTATCACTAATTTCACTTTTTTTTTTTTTTTAACCAACTGTTTGCAAACAAATGGATATCAAATATCTTTGTCACAAGACCAAACTCCTCCACTTCACCTTCAAAATCAAATGGCAACAAGACGGAAATAAATATCAATTGTTTATGTTGGCCTACTTTTGTTTAGGGGAGTGAAGTGCGAAAAAATGATTACAATCGGCTGATATTGATGTTACTGCTGATATGTTGTGCATCATCCAGAACCAAAAACATCTAACCTAACCGATTCACATGTATAGAAGATAGTACCAATAATATTTAGACAATTTTTTGCAAAAGGAGAGATTTTTTATTTCCGTCTACATCAGTTCAAATGCACTACAAATTTTAATAAGGGTGAGTTTTGCATAAAAGTGAAGTGCATGTCTCTGCCCATGGTGGTGATCTCAACAGGAGGCTAATTTTAGTCGTGAGCTAAATATAGATGAAAGACTGCACATATATATTTTATTCCTGTCCACTGTTGAAACGTTCCAGACGTAAAGCGCTTCACATTTTTATAAAGCACGTCGCCTAAAGAGGCATGTTTATACTGCGTCTGTCATGCTCTGTTGTTGGATTTGTTTTGCATTTTCTCGTCTTTGAAAAAGAAATAAAAAAGCGTGTCTGCCTTTCAAACACACTAATGAGATTCCCTTCGTCTGACCTTTACTGTAATCTGAACAAGTGCTCTTCTCGTGTGCCACACCAAAATGGCAGCAGAGACAGAACAGACTTTTTCATAAAAAGAAAATTTAAAAAACTATCTTAGGGCAGTTATTTTAGTGACAGCAACTGAAATGTAAATTTATCATGTGTGACTTGTCGAAAATTATTTTAGGAAAAATTTTCTGCAATGCAGCTGTGGCATCTGTCCCCTCATAATGAAATGAAGACAAATTTACACTTAAGAATCTTTGTTTCCATTGTATTCACGTTGAAGAAATTCCTTTAAAAATAGCCCAGATCCTCTAATAATGCAGGTGCATCACCAAGAGAAATTACCAAAGTGAAAGACACCTATAATATAGACATATTTCATGCAGAGCTATTTATTTGAAATGCACATGTCTATTAATTTAGATGATTATAGTTTACAGCAATGCGTAGCCCTAAAAGTGGCTTCATAAGAAATGACAGAATCAAAATGGGATTTTAATACAGAAATATTACATTGACAGGAGGTTTGGTGGAAGGAAAAATTTTGATGTGTTGAGCAAAACCCACATCAGGCAATGGGACATTCCCACATTCATTGACGGGTTTATAAATAATGTGATTGAGTTTATACTTTTTATCCTTTTGGTTATAGATTTCGACCTGGCAAAAACAAACACCATCATTTCTTCATAAATTGTTTTGTTTTGACACCAGAGACAACAACAATAGATGACTTAAGCTATTAAATCAAGATTATTTTTCATTTTAAATGTGCATTTGATTGCTTTTTGAATGAATACAGCCCAAACGGGATCACAAACTCCCCCAGAGGAGATTGCACACAACCTCATAATGAGGATAAGCATCAAATAAAAGAAAAACAAAAGCCTGATTTGTGACTCTGGTCTTCTTTAGTCAGAGTCAAGGTGGTTAGTTACTCCTGGCTTTAAGGCCATCTTCTGTCTCAAAGCAATTTGAAGCCACCATGAGAACAGAGCAATTATCCTCTCCCTCTTCCCCGGCTGTTGAAATGAAGGATTGACTCATCTGGCCCGTCTCTAGGGCTCCGTATCTGTCCAGGCCGGAGACACCTTCTCACCAATTGTCACCTTCCCCTCTGTATCATTAAATCTTTTCCAAGTCGCTTACAACTCGCCGTGGCCTGCTGTTCCTCGCTCGGACACCCGCGGTAATTAATTAGCAAAGGTCAAAGCTCCATTTAGCTCCAACAGGTGCAAACCGGCACTAAAACAGACTGCACAGAACACACACAGGCTACAATCATTTCCATTTTGTGAATAAGTGTTTTATTCGCGTATGTTTCACATCCTGGAAGTAATAGAAAAGAGCCAGATTTTCTCCTTTATGTCCAGATTTAAATCTTTGCTTGCAGTGGAATAAAACTGTAATATTCAATATCCCAGAGTTTACAAATCTGATACATTAATCATTGGTGAAAATCATTTTATGAATTCATATAACAAGTTAAATTGTATTATAATTATGTCAAATAGTCAAACATTATTTTGCTGAATTATTCAGAAGACTCTGTTCTGTTTTTTTAATTGCAGTGTTGAGTGTCCGCACATTAGATAGGAACCATTAAAACAATGCAATATTAGTCATGGGGGAGCTCAACTATTATTTTTTTTATTGCGTTAATTGCCGGGTCTGGAATTACTCAGTCACAATTAATTACATTTTAATCAAAAAAACATAAATTGAGAAAATAAGCAACATTCAAAAACACTCAACAACAAAGAGTCACTATTTTTAATGTTATTCAAACACCAGACTGGTGCAAAACACTTTATACATATCCAGCTTTCAAGTGTTTAACTCTTAAAAGATCATGTTAAACAATAAATACTTGACTGGAAATGTGGACCGTGGACACTCAGTGTTGCTGCAGCATGTTTTGCATTGAGATTGTTTTTTGATGCAAAAATTTAGCTGGTCAATAAAAGCAGCTGTGTCGTCAATCATTGTTCAATATTCCGGCAATCACTTGTTGTGCAGCTCAGTCATCATTGGGTGTTTTTTTTGTTACAACATAATCCACTCTCCACTCATGCAGGCAGGGTTGATCACACTCTGGCTTGTGTCCAGGTAGCTTGATCAACACAGAACTGGATGCTATTTCTACTGCATTTGTGATGTCTCCAGTGGTTCTTCTGATGTAAAGTCCTTTCACTCCAACAAGATAAAGGGGCCTGCTGAGTAAATTCCCAGTGAATCCTTTACACCCCTCCTCAATGGGGCAGCACCAGTTCCCCCATCCAGCACTCACAAAACAACTCCTGACTCCTTGCCCTCTTCCTCTTGAAGGCCTCAACCATCCAGTCTTCCTAAGGAACACTCAGCTTCAACATTACCACTTGCTTGGCCTTATCACCCACTGAAAAATGTGTGGTCTTAATATGGATACAACGATTTTGTGAAAATCTATACCGTCTACCTAGGTTGACCTCTAACTGCCAGTCTCAGTCTCATGTGAGCGTCTCCAGTCAATCTGGGCGATAAAAAAGTTGGCGCTCTGCTTTACTGGTCTCTGGTGTCTAGTGTAAGAAATCCTGATGGAAATACCTCCGATCACCTTCAGACCTCGATCAAGACATCAAAGTCGGTGCCAATCTCCCAGTGCTGCCACACAACTTCTCAGTGTTTTTAACACGTTAACGTCTATGCAGTCAATTAGAAAAAATTAACACTGTAAAGTCCCAGCTCTAAATATGAGTCAATGCCCTGCCCTTCCTTTTATTCTCAGGAATAGGTGTATTCAGTTTTTTGAGACTCTATTATGCACAGTACCCTCGCACCAATGACTCATCCGTGTTTCACAATTAGTTAGACCCATCTTTAACATGATTCAATTAATTCTTTATGAACCAACATTTCTCTGCAATGACGGACGGCAAAGGGAGAGAAAGGTTACCTTTCTGTTTTGAATTTTTGAAAAAGAATAAAACATACCCTCTCAGTGCCCTTCTTATGACACACACCTGAGCTATGGTGCATTAGTGGTTCTTGAGATGCTTTTAAGACATAATTGTAGTTCACCTTTGCCTTCCTGAACCCACAGAGCTTAATTAAGAAAGCACAGAGAGCTTTCTATTTAATGCCTCACAATTGTTGCTATATGTCAGAGTGAAAACTAAGCCTCAAGCTTGTGGCATGGCTCATATTCCCCCTAGACCTCTAGATGGGATTTTGTCATTGCTTTGAAATTACATCACAGACTGAGCACATTAAGTCCAGCGGGTTTCATCATTTTTTAAAATGGTTGAAAAATCCCTTCACCCTGTTAAAAACATTTTAAAAAATATACCTCAACAGATCATAGTTGTTATTCGGAGAGGATTTAAGTAATTGGATGAATTTATATAGCCGCTATCAACTCAAAGTGCTTTAAAGTTGATTTCCATTCACAAAGTGGCACTAATGAACACACATACATTCAAATACACAGAGTGGTAACCAACTAAGGGTTAATTGCTTTACCTCATATTTTGGATTTTTATATCTAAGCTCTCGTCACGCAGATTTCAGGGTGGGAAATGTAAATAATTTCCTAGTATTTCCTTGTAATCTACTTAATCAATTACGCAATCAGTTTTGACCAATTTCCTGTGTCTTTGTAGTTTCTAAATTCCAGAAGCAGCAGTGAATGACCTCCTTCACTTTAAGGTTGTGGCCATTAAGTTTCATGTTGGTCTCTTCACCTGTCTGACGGTTACTTGGTTTCAACAGAACATACTTCCAAGCTAATTGTAGAACACTGCTGTTTAACTTTCTGATTCATCATCTATTTTTATATCCTTTTTCTGTTTTATTATGTCCAGCTACCTTCTGCAGACTCTAAATTATTTGGCTTTCCCTCTGGCTAAGAATCCAATATTGGTGGAACACTGACTACACCATGCAAGGGTCTGGAAAAGTCCCTCAAACTCACTGACTTTCATACACACAGCAATTACAAGGTAGACAATCCCTCGGGAGGATGCTTTTTGAGCTGTTTTTGACCCATACATATCCAGGTTATGCAAACTTTTAATCAGAGACATCAGTTTCTGTTGTCTTTAGAAGCAGAAACACACTGGTTTATTATATAAAGTTTCTAAGTTATCAAAAATTCAGCAAGAGTATGACAGTCACTACTTATTACACAATCGCAGATCTTAAATTGAAACCCTCTAGGAAACTAAGTGCCCTCTCTGATGGAATCCTAATTCTGATTTCTTAAACCATACCTCTGGCTTTGCACAACAGATTTGTAATAACATGCTGTGCTGTGAACCTTTACCTCATTACCGTCAGTCATACAAAACCCCGTCAGCTCCTCCGTCATCCTCCACTTTCTCACTCACTCCTCAATTCTGAATATGTCCACCTGTTCAATGATTAAACTCTGATCCTCACCTACAGTCATGAAAGATAGATCATTCTATTCTTCCGTCACTGACAGAAGAGATCCCAAATACAGGCAGCTACAATCAGCTTCCTTCAAATAGTGACCCGGGTCACGTTTCGAGATACGCAGAGAAGCTCAGTGATTCTGTGGGAGCTTTGAGTTTAGACCCTGTTCTTCACTCAGGTGAGGTGATTTGTGCATCTTATCATGATGCCTTCTGGGTACCTCTGACTATGTTCCACTCAGTGAAGCTTTACAAATACATTTCTAAAATGATTTCTTTTTATTTCCCCCCAGATAAACAACATGCCGTGTATAAACCTATCACAGGGTATCACAACCTTTCATCCGGGGAAGTGGGTGAACATTTGACAGTCATCGACGCTATTTTGCCTTCTAGATGGGTTTGTTCGAAATGCCAGTATTGCTATGTTGGGATTCTGACAACAACATATCCAAGAGAGTCGTCACCATTTCAAAGCGTCTCAACTCCATTCTTGTTTCTTAAACCATTTGTCCAAGAGCCAAAAAAGGATAGTAATTGGATGCTGTCAAAGTTGCCAATGGCATTTGACTGCCTGTTGTTCATATACCCAACACTTTGGGGTTCATTTGCATTGGAATGCTATAATTTGCCAAATTCACAAAGCAGAACTATCGTCCACAGCAGATTTAGAAAAAGGAGGCCAGCTTTAAAACAGAAAGATAAGTGGTGCTACTTTTAACTTGGGGATTTAAAACCATGGCCATTTGGCTGGTTGGAAGCATGACAACAAAGCCCTATCCTTTCCTTCAGGATTCAAAACATGCAGAGAAAATGATCTGATCGCTCACTAACAACACTTTTTCTAGCTGTGACTGAATGTGAAACCAGTCAGAAAATCCTTAACCTTATTAGAGAACAGAGGATTCAACAGTGCAGAAAAAAATTGGTCAATAAAACCAGACAGGAGCTTGCTTTACTGTAAACAGCAAGAATAATAGTAAAAAAAATACTTTATAATTTCGTGTTTGTTTTTCTAAAGGATTGAAACAATCTCTACCCGAGATCTTAAATCGAGTATGGTGTCATATTGAAAGTAAGAGTTTCTGTAATGGAACTTGAATAGTATCTGATTTGCTAAATGTGCTCAGCAAGTGGAAAAAACTCAAAATCTGAAAGTATTTTGGTCTGGCATTGAATGTAAAGATGTTAGTACACTTGAAATACGACAAAATTAACTCAAAAGTAACCCTTTGTCAAAATATAGGAGCTTGTTTTCTTGACTTTGACTATAAAGTACAAGTTCTAGAGAAGATTATTTCACCCAAAATATTTTTCTATTTTAATAGTTAATTAATGTCCCATAACTTGCTGAAAAGTTATTTTAAGTTGGTTTTGCCTTATTGTAAATGGTAAAACTAGTAAGATTTTGTGTTTGTCGGTTCAAACAAATTGGCAGAGTTAGCAGCTCTGCATACTGTTGGAGCTGGCAACAGTAAAGAAGACCCCAGCCTCCTTTCTCGCTTCCGTGTTCACAAGTGTTTCGCAGTCTGTAACAGCTAAACAAAGGAGTTCATCAATTGCTCTGTTGAATTTCCATCCATCTCCGTGGATGATTTCCCCTGTGGTCTCTCTCGTTGTCTCTTCGGGAATGAGGAGTTGTGGGTGGTTCTCTCAACACCCTCTGTCAGCCGTGTCTCTTCGTCTGGAAGGACTCCTCTGGAAGTGTGATTGAGTGCTGAGTTAAGTGGTTGACGGCTGGAAGGTTTTTTGGCTCCTCTGTCTGATGAGGTTAGGTAGGGTACAGATGCCAATTTTTGCACATGCAAGCAGGTGTGCCTTCGCACTGGGGATGCTTTCCTTTCAATTAGTCCCAGCAATCAATGGGATGCGTATTGCACTGTGATTCTGGTGGGGGCTCGGGGAAATGTACTGTGCAAAAGGAGCACAACCAAAAGGTTGGAACAGTGAAATATCAGAAAGAATACAAAAAGTAGGAGAATAACTAATCTGAAATAAACTTAAATATTTTGTGGCATTGACTAATCCCTTCTGATGCCGAGTAGGAAACGACCTTGTTAACAGAGTTGTTTTGCAATCATGCTGATATTCTGAGAAGATATTCTTAAAAATGTGAGAAAAAGTCTGAAAATAATCCAGAACTTAACTGGTGATACTGTTTAGACACTGTCAGTGTCAGTACCAACAGTGATGTTTAATATAATCTCAAATGTGGAACGATTTATATCACGTATTATTCATGAGCTATCTTTATGAAAACTTCAAAACAACTACCTTCTGTCTCAGCTGTCAAAGCCTAATTTATGTGCAATTTGAATTTTGAATGTATAAGCATGATGAAACAGCTAGAATATTAATTTCCATCAATTACTAAACATTTTCACAGCGCAGGCTTTCGGTGAAATTAACAATATGAAAAATGATATGGATGTGAATTTCAGGGAAAATAAAGATATGCAAGTGCAATATTCAGATTTTTTAAGATTTACTGCTAGACTTTAAAAGACCATGGTATAGACAATACCGCACCCAAAAAAATAGAGATTTGGGGAATATATTACCAAATTCTACTTTATCACAGATCAACACACTCCAGAATAAGAAACTCCAGAAAATCTCAGCATCTTTTTCAGTTAGATTTAAAGGCTTCAAATTTCATCTCATGTGAAAAATAGCTCATTTTTACAAATGTAAGGTAGCTGATCAACGCATATATTTTCTGGAAGGCATGAACAGAAAGCTCATTTTAGCAAAATCCTAAAATGTTAAAGGGTGAACATAGAGTTACAGCTCGTTCTGCCAAAATAGCCATATAAATATCACCATGCATCATGCTGGAGCCTTAGTGAAATATGCATCTATCATGATCTGATACATTCATTTGTCATGCAAGAAAACAGATGCCAGGGAAGAATTTCACACTTAGAGCCACTCATTTTTTTATTTATTTATTTTTTTGCCAAGAATTGAGTCAACTAACTATGAGTGAAATGACATGGGAAATGAAATGAAGTTTTTGTTGGTGCCATTAATCTAAAACAATGCAGACAATATCACAGTAGATGCATCACCGTGCTTGTTTATTATATTTGTCTAGTCAGTTTTAATTGCCTTCTCCACATGACAGCAAACTCCAACTTTGGCTCTCTTAGTTTTTTTTTTTCTTTCTTTTACATTTGGCTTCAGTACTAAGGAGAATTTCTTTGAACTTAGGAAGAACTACTCAATTTTTTTAACTGAGTGGGGATGAGTTCGATGGGAATTTGGTGTGTAAACTGGGTTCTAGAAACATTATTAAATTATACTCAGTTAAGCTAAATATCAAATTTTTATCTTAAGGGTTTAGAGCTTGTGTGTAATTTTTTTTTTTTTTTTAAGTACATGGAAGCAGTTTAGGAGCTTTCTCTGTCTGCGACTTTACCGATCCCTCGCACCGCTATGGACTTTACATTCAGTAATTTTTCCAATGTTGTTCCATACTTTTGTCCTTTGACAACTTCCTGGTGCAATGCATGTCTTGCACATTAGTATCTACCATACATATTATATCTTCTGTATAGTTTAAGACAGGATTTCTTCTGTATATGTATGTGTCTGTTACAGTTCCTCTAAGATCCAGAGTAGCAAAGATAGAACAGGAAACATGATTTCAGATTTTAATCGAATTGCCTTTTTTTATTAAATGTGCAATAAGTTTTGGAGTAGTTTGTTTTCCTGTGGTGTCATGCATGTTTATTTTTATGGAGGTTTTATTCATGGCATGTGGTAACAACTCAATTTGTTCTTCAGGCTGGTGCAGGCCAAACATCTTCCCAATATGCACAACAGGTCACCAGCTGGCCAGAGACTGATGGAAAATCTATAATGCTTAGTCTCCAGATATAGACCAGCGAACTAATCAATACCGCGCAAGCACACATGTAAGCGTTTAGTGCATTCATACAATTGTTTTTAATTCACAGCATGTTTACACCGTCTATTAAAGATAAAAGAAATACAAATTGCTTTATTATGGTAATTAGTGTTTGCTGGGAAAACTTAGGGAAGAGAAGGAAAAATAGATTCAAATGAGAAAAAAAAACAATGTTTTAAATGTGGTTAAAGTGCAATGCCAAAAGTCAGAAGACGGCAGATGACTTTTTTTTTTTTTTTTTTTACAACTGTTCCTTAAAGTTTAGAAAATAAATAAGTAAATCTTTGCACAATTGACGTGTCCTGGTAAATGTCTCACCCATATAAACAAATTTTTCTCAATCAATTCCAAACCTTCCCATTTCTATCCTGCCTGTAACATGTTGAAGTTTAAATGTATTGGCTGCGTGATGTTGCTTACATCAGTCCACACATACAAAAAAAATAAAGAGCTAATCCAAATGGTCAGATTTAAGGAAAATTGAATCATCTCATGTTTAGACAGCATTCAAAGGAAGGCTAAGGAAAGAGTTCCAGAAGATTTGTCAAGTCTTATTTGATGTCTTGTTCTACACCACAAACCGGTACGCGCATTCAAAAACAGCCCCTGCTGAACATACATACTTTTATGTGATTTATACTGCTGTCACGGTCTCTTTGTTCTTTGCAGTCATCCTGAGCCGCCAATGCTGACAGCGGAACCACTCACAGCTTAAAAACCCTTGTCAAAATTTGGCGAGTGTAAACAGCAGTGTGGTGTGTTGCAGCATGAATGAGGCCTGCAGTGGTGCCATCTACGTGGAAAACTATTTTACTCTCTCCTTTCCACAGCATATGCGTAATAGTTGCTGCAATAACTATCATGATGTATTACTGTGATCAAGTCCTTGATATATAAATGGCTGTTTTTGCTTCCTTTGAATGTAACCTTATATGTTGATGATGATGATCGAAAGTGAAAATGTTTCAGTTAATTAAATTTCACCTTTTCAGTACAAGTGTGGGTTCTGAATAGTGTGATAAGAACATGTACTCATTTCAATGAATCAAACTAGCACTCTACCTGACTCGCTTTTACTTTTTAGCATGAAATTTATGCATTAGAGACCTTTTTTCCCACCGTTCTGTGTCACAGAAAATCATATCCAAGCTGTTGCTTCAAAGAAGATTGTTCAAATAAAGGTCTCACAGTCAAGATTTTTTTTTCTTTTTTTTTTTTTGCCGTTCTGTCTTAAAACTCAGCTTCTCAACATGATGAGTAGTCGGGAAACTATTCAGAGTTTTATGACACCCTCTGCTGGGATGCAACTAGATCAGAAATAAAAGATCTCATGGTAAGATCATATTTTTCCAAATTCAATCCCTAAATGTTCAGCAGCTTGCAAACAGAAACCCTCAATCTGCATTAAGACATATAGATGTGGTGGAGATCACCACCTGACCTGCAACCTGAGCTATATAAAGAGTAAGAAATAGGATTTAAGGCATCATTTCCACTAAGCTACTTAGTTCACTTAGACAGTTTTCCTGCAATTGTATGTTGTTTTTCTGCCATTATCACATTGAGCAGCACCTAGACGAGGATGATTGTAAAAAGATTAAACAAAGTTGCATCACAAACAGAAATTACTATTGTCACATGCTTACAAATTTATGATGTAGACTGATGTAGAATGTAAACAAAAACGTAGAGGATAAACAAACTTGTAATCTAAAAGGTTTGGAACATTTTGTGAGTGATTGCAGAAAAAAACAACAACAAAAGACTCTCCCACTTCAGCCTTTGCTTTTTCTCTTTAAATTATCCATGTCATAATCAAAAACTGAGCTTCCAAAGCTTTTATTTAAATTGCTTGGATTAAATTGCTTGCAGTTACCAGTTGATTTTATTATTACTCATTTTCTACTGTAGCCCTTTTCATTACTACCAAGGTTGAGTTCAGCAAACCTTTTTTCCCATAGATATCAAACAATAAAGCAAATCTCTTTTATCTCTCTCTTTCTGCAGTTCGAATTCACACACAAAATCCATGCCATTATTAGTCGGAGATTCAGGTACTGAGCACAAAGGAATTTATCCTTGCCGCGCTCTTTCAATTTTGACAATCTGGCATGCCAGCGGGGCATTGTTCCAAACACTGCATTCAGCCGTCAATGTAGCTGGCTGCAGTCAGAGACTCCAGGAGAACGATAAGAGCTGGAGCTGGAGCTGGTGCGAGGTGAAGGATGATGGCGTTCTGTAAAGACTCAGCACAAATTAAGGCAGTGAGGCCTTTCATCTGGTAAGCTTGCACAGAAACGTCAAGTCCCCTAAAATATGAAGAACCAACACCGGGAACAATGCAGTTCTGCATTGCCAATGTCCTTGTTTCATTTCTGGCCACTGGCAGCTAAAAAAAGAGGAACTAAGGGCATTACAACAATACAATTTCAACGTTCATCTTGATTTCATGCAACAACTTAATAGTCAACTTCATTTTAAGAAATAGGAAAGATATTTAGAAAATGAAAAATGCAACATTTTTCATTATATGTCTTGGTCTTGGGGGGAAAATATTAAAAGACAAACTTCTCTTAAAATGGTTAAACGTGCTGTTACTAAAAAATTTTGTTTTTTCGAGATTAGCAGGATATCGAAAAAATTTTGCGCACATTTGCTTTTGACATAATTCTCTTCAAATAACAACCCAAAGGAGATTTCTTTTTTTCTCTTTATTTCCTCATAGACATTTAAAAAAAGTTATGAGTTTTGTTTTCCGAAAGGTAACATAACATTTACCGCTGTGAGTCTTTTATAACTGGACATAAAGCCAAGACAGATTCGTTTGATCATAAAGGTTACGCCACTCGGGTCATCGGGACGATGATTTAGTGATGAGCCCTTTAAAAGCGTGATGAAGCTTTGTTTTTGAAAATTCTCTTGACGAAAGAGAATTAGTGATG
This sequence comes from Poeciliopsis retropinna, assembly GCA_010277075.1. NCBI lineage: Eukaryota > Metazoa > Chordata > Actinopteri > Cyprinodontiformes > Poeciliidae > Poeciliopsis > Poeciliopsis retropinna. The sequence continues at coordinate 3,325,239 of VMRM01000029.1, read as the reverse complement.
AGTTTTCTCATCTCATCATGGATCTGTCACATTATGACAGATCCATGATCCGGTCAGTTTTTGCAAGCTTATATTGGCCTAAAAGAAGTCACTTTTTAGAAACAAAAACTCATCAAACCAGCTAGACAGATGAGAGAAATGCTCTTCTTCTGGGTCGTTTCTGGGTCACGATAATTTGCAGTCCTGCCTATGAATTCCAGCTGGTCTGCTCGGTGGTTCGTCTCTCGTTCAATGCCCGACACCAGGAGGCAGTCTCAATCAGATGTCCAAACTTAATTATCACGGGATTCTCTTTGATGCAGAGAAGCAGGGGCTCCAATTTAAGCTCTTCCCAGATTCCTGACCCTCTCACCCTCTCACTATGGATGTTCCTGATCTTATTTTGGTTTGGGGATCTAATTATTTTTGGCCAGCAAGTCAAAGACTTGACTTTTTGCTTGATGACCGGTAGAAGGCACTCGCCATGTGGGTGGCGCTCCTTTCGTTCAATCCGGTGACTCATAAATACAAAAGAGGAATCAGGAATATTGTGTCTGACAGGAAGTACGGGGAAACTTCCTGTGGTTAAAACTTTTGTTTTGCTCCCTCATACCCACTTGTCAGGCACACAAGAGGAGTTCTCATCATAGCTGCAGTTTTGCTGCGGGTTAGTTGTTCCCGAGCTCTAATTAGCTCATATTAGCATCAGCATCCATGTGTCTGTGGATTTGTGTTTGCTCAGTCAGTCTATCATGGTTAGCAATAGCCCCTGACTATTAAGGTTGAAATTAGCCACAGTGAATTCACAGGCTAATGCGTTAGAATTAGTTAAAGGTCTTTTGTTCCCCATTTTTTGACAATTAAGGATGACAATGGTACCTCTGAGCTGCAAAGCCCTAACATAAAAAATGTAATGTAATATGCAATATATTCATATAATTAAAACAAATTTTTACAGGGGATAGATTTAATTTAGCGTGCATTTAAATTCCTCCGAAGTGCTCATGGTGCTCGAGAGAGAGGATAAATCAGAGTTTGCCTGATAGTTTTTTAATAGACACTTTTCTAAAGCTGAGTCATTGCCTGAAGTTTTCACACATAGACAGAAAAGAAAGTATTCACACCTATTAAGCTTCCCTATGCTTTGTCACATTACAATCACAAACCTTAATGTAATTTGGATTTTGTGGAACAGACAAACTGTGATAAAAATAAAAATGCTTGTGTCTGGAATTTATTTAGGAGTGTCCAGCAAAAGGGTTTGAATATTTTTTATTTGTCAAAATGTATAAAGTCAAAAAACCCCTCATGATGTCATGAAACACATCCACGGTTATGATGCGGGAATGTGGAAAGTTTCAGACACACACTTTCGCAATTTCCTGTAAAAAGAGGCATCGGTGTGAGGGAGAGGAGAGTTAAAGTCTCAGAATGTTCCACTTCAATAAGGTTTGTAGGATTATTTATCCCTGACAGAAAATCCCCAACACTGCTCACTGATATTCAAAGATGTGTGCTCGTCACACTTTAGTCAGTTTCCACACCGCTTTAAGAGTTTCAAGTCTGCAAAAGTTACTTTCCATGGCTTTGTTGAGGGCTCCCTTTATGGCTCGGCTTGTTGTGGACTTACAACTAATTAGAAAGATGTCTTAGATTAATACTTCCCCGGAGACACATTCCTAAGACTTTGTTCTCAGGGAAAAAGGGCACTTTGTTGATAACCTTCTGCCAGCCATTTAGTCTCTGGCAAAGGGAGTTGGGGACTCTTTTAGAATTAAACTGCGGACACGCTTCCTCCTAATTTATGTGCCTAACAGTGATGAAATATTATATTTGGATTTAGAATTGCATATATCAGCACCGAGCCGGGGCCTCCTCTTTTCCATGTCTACCCTTGTGGGTTCCTCTCATCCATTTTAAAAGCGCATATTGGCTTCTGAAGTTATTGCTGGCCATGAGACATGAAGATGTGTTATAATGTGTTTTCATTGGGGTGTCCCACCCCCGTCCTGACAGCATATCAGAGTGGCGTGGCTGAGACTGTTTGTGAGGATACCGGCGCTGCCTCTTGGGAACGTGTTATTTTGGCTGGAGAGCCATTCAGAGGAAAATAACAATGTGTCTCTGGCTTATTTGCATCGCTGTACAGCTCGGCGCTGTGTTATGGGATCGGCTGGCCATTTCCTGCAGACAGGGTAATAAAAGTCGGATAAAAATAAAGGCCTGCAGCTGCTACTCCCACAACAGAAGGAAAAAAAAAATAGGTGGCTTTTTATCCAAGTCAACATTTTTTTATTATTTGGCTTCTTTTATTAAAATTGTCACAGTGCTTTGTGTCTTTCTGCATCAACATGCAGCATGAGCTGAATGCAGCTGACCTGCTCTGTTTGTCTGTTTTGGTATTTTGCCTCCTTTCAGTTCACCTGCCCCGACTGACTGACTGACTGACCACCTGCAGCTTCTGTGATATTTGGAGGTTGACTAAAGCAATGGAGGGAGCCCCCGCTGTTTGCGTTCACTTTTTTTTCCGTCTTTGCGGGTGTTAGATCATAACTAAATGCCTAAAAATGGTAGACCATAACAAGAAAGTTTGGTCTTGGGAGAATAGAAACGATAGAAACATAATTTTGTTTTTACATGGTTTAGGAGTGGAGATGAAAGGGGGAAAAACATGGAAATACTGAGGACTAATTGTAATACCACTTAATGTGAGGTAAAGAATTGCAGAAAAAGCCCATTTTAAGAGAACAAAACATAACTAAGTCATGTCATGACACCCTTTTCCCATAACTACCATGTTTAGAGAGTTCTTCTGTTAGCTTTCCAACTGCAGCAGCTTGTTAAAGTTTCAAAGGAAAACAGACATGATCAGATTTGTACAGCTGCTGGTTTAGAAATCTAATCACTGTAATTTCATTTTCCTTCAACCCAAATCTATTTGCTAGTTTTGCTACAAAAGGTGGCAGGAAAAAAAGATTTAGCCATTATTTCCAGCAATGTTGTAAATAGTCACTAAAAAGTGGTTAAAATTTGGTTTCAGTTTGTTAAATGAAAACTGAACAGGCTCAGAAAATACTTCCATACTTTCCCAGCATTTGAAAAGCCACAATGTTTCTGAAACTTTTGATTAAATTGAAACAAGTTGCAAAAAAGTCAGGAAGGTGGTAGAATAAAAAGGGAATGTCACCATGGAGACAGACCCAATCGGCTTGAAAGGATCTAAATCAGAGTAGATGTTGTTCAACTACTTATCTTTAACTTTTCACAACTATAAAAATTGAGGATTACTGAGCAACAAAATGTCTGACCGAATTCACTGTCACTGAAAGCTATTAAATTTGGTTGGTATGGAGGACAGAATAGTTGAAAATGGATTTTAAAACGTGGAGAAACTCAAATATAAAGTCATCAAGTTGCTAAAAGTATCTATTTGGTTGAAAAATGCATCTCAAAGCAGGGAAACAAGTTCCATCCAGAAATGACAGGCTTTCCTTTCTCAGTGCTAGCACTTAGAGTGTGATATGTTTACATTTTCCTGTCAGGAAGCCTGTTATGGTCATGAGCAATGACCATAACCTCTTCCTCTTCCTGAGGAAATTTACAGAATTTTTTGGTGTTTTTCTCCTCTATTCAGTGACCTTCCGTGAATTGCAGAGTGTGAAGCAGCTGGGATGGGACATGCCTGAGGCCAGACTCTGGAAGATTGGACATTTGCCTCCTTTGGGTGGAAATAAGCCGCTGCTGTATGTCATAAATTTAGGAATATGACAATATTTAATTTTTTACATTTTTTTTTACACAAGGAATCCCTCTCGGTCGTGTTTTCTTTAATATCCAAAAATACAGTTGCATGGGATAATTCGTAATTTACTTTCATGGAGGGACATAAGAACCTTAATCTGAAACCGTAACCACTACGACTCAAAGCAGAGAGGTGAACTTATTTAATGAGTCTGAGGATAGAGTGAAAACTTCAAATCGTGACACTATGGTGCATTACCAGACATATGCAATCGCTGCAAGACGCAAGCCAAATTGTGCAGGTTTCAGAATACCACACGGTGCGTCCCATGTGGCTTGAAAATGCCTTAGGGACCCCTTTGGACTGAAGCTTGAAATAGCAAGCCCGGGCAGCCATGGCTGATTTTAAAAAGACATTAAGCACCGTACTCTAGGACTCCAAAAATAGGTTTAGCCGTATTGCAGCGGGAGGGGAAATTGGTGCAATGTTGTACCACAGCAAGAATTCACCCTACATGCTTGGGAAAAGCACATCAGAGGCATCTATGTCGCTGAACGAGACGGGTTTGAAAAGGCACCCCACCTTGGTAGAGCGTATTTTTGGGACTGGACTTTTGGACATCGTGAGTTTCCATCGTCTTGTACTTACAAAGAAGAAGAAAAAGAAAACATTGTTCTGTTTCATGTATTGTAATGTTACAGGATGCAGATCAGATTTAGGGTCTACAGAAACTGAAGCAAAACTTTATTGTAATAACTAGTTTTATCATTTCCATCACTACAATGCAAAAAAAAAAATTAACATCTGTCTAGTTTCATGTTTTAATTTCATTTTAATTTCTTCTCTAAAAAGCAGTGTTACTTTGAATTGGCATGATCAAAACTAAATGTCTTTCTTTCATCTCATGGACAGTGTTAAAAATACATTTTGCTTCTGAACACCCTCAGTTTTCAGAAGGTATTTTTTTCAAATAATGAGGTCGAGAGCAATTTGGTTTGTCCTTGATAGGCTTCGAAATGACATCCCAGTTTCAAATATTTGAGGAGAAAGCAAAGTGAGGCTTGAATTAAAAATATATATATAAATAAATAAAAAGGAGAAATAACACTGAATCTGGGGTGTTTTTCTTCCACATGCAGAAGCGGGTCGATCCAAGGGCCTCCAGTCTCCTGTGAGGGTTATTCAGATGGGAGTATCGCTGCCCTTGTGATGTCACACCAGTTGTGGGTGCTGCTACTGGGAAAAACACAATTCTTACTTGCCTTGATATCCCTCTTTCCCCTCCTTCACAAGTAGTTTTTTTTTTTGCCTTCTAAACTAATCCACAAACGTTAATAGTTTTGACATATCTGCTTACGAAGCTCAAATGGCTTTGTGGACCTTTAGTGCTGACAGGGAAGGGAAGCTATCAAAGCTCTCCGCATGTATCCACACACATCAAACTTTCATTTTCATTCTCTTCTTGTAAAAACGGAGCACAACAGATAGACCAACGCTACAGCCGCTTCCTGAAATATGTCCTGTCAAGAAAAAGTCCTCGACGGACTCTCAGACCCGGTCGCAGAATAATGAAAGAAGGAGATGCATTTAACGAGCTAAGGCTGCGTAACCTCCAGCAAAGTGCATCATAGCGCTATAATAGTGATAATTACTTTGGGGTCAAAAAAAAAGAAAGAACATTCATCGTCTACAGTAAATTTGTAACATGCCTCAAAGCTGCATGAGTTTCAAGTTGGAGATGATGATGTCATGGCATGCTTAGGTTCAAATGAGGTTTTGTTTCGCTTCCAGCTGAGTAGCAGAAAATGTGCACATATCAGGGTAAAGTCACCATGTGTGCTGTCATTACGCTCTGTATCACTGTTTCCACGGCAGCTCCAGGGCTTCAACTCTCCGCCACGATGGCTCGGCTCTTCTTAACATGTGCAGCAAATAGTCAAAAGATGAATTTGTTTCATATTAAAACAATGCTTTCTGGAATCTAATTTGAGTATGAGATGCAAAGAAAATAGACTTTTTCTGAAATTCTGCAATTACAAATAGAAACTTTCCTCACATAATTATTCAGTTAGTCTCTTTCCAGACACCTGGGCTTTCTTATCTCCCAAGTTTAAAATTACGTTTAAAAACACTGGAATGACATTTTTGATTGTGATTCCCGTTTTTACTCCCAAAGGCAACATATGTAGTTAGAGATTTTTGTTACAGAAGTTGCAAATTAAGGAATTGTTTGCATGTTTTGCTGCCTACTTTTGAAACTCTGTTTCCACAAGCGTAGGAGTATTTAAAGTAAACTCTCGAGTGCCACTGGGCTCACTCTCACACATGTATGATATAACTTGTCATACCATCAAAATATGACACTTTTTTTTCATAAGTTGGCACCTCATGGTCACAGAATGTCCATCATATGTGTGACATATGGCGGCCAGACTGCATTGCCCATCACCTGTAAGCTCCCTGTGGAAGGAGCATATTTTGAGTGGACAAAAAAATCCAGAAACGTGGATAATTCGGGAGGATCAAGAGATGCCAAGCTGAGCTCAGTGATGAGGATGTTTGTTGTTCAACAGGAAGGTTCCCAGAGTGGGAAATTAGACTTTCTTAATTGTCACCCGCTGGTGACTTCTGAGAAAGAAAACACACACTCACAGATTCACGCACTGTTGTTTTTTTCTACGCTTTTCGGTCCGTCTTGCTTATTTCTTCACCTTTGCACCTCCTACCAACTCAAACTAAATGACCCACACACACACAGACTTTCGACAATGCTCACCAAACACCGCCTCCTTCTCATGTCTCGGCAAGGACACAGTCAGGCTGACTAATTCAGAATTGAGCTGTCATCTGTGTCACCTCAGGCTTGTGTTTGAGAGGATTTTGCGTGTCCGTGAGAGTTTGCGCGCGTGCGCGTGTTTTGGAAAAGCGTCACCTTGGCCGGGAGTGCATTTGTGGGAGGTTACTGTCAACATGCACACGCTGGGCAGCCTGGGCAACGGACACGGGACTCGATTTGGCCATCGCTTCAGAGATGGAACGAACGTGACTAATGCGCTGATGCATGTGAGAGAAAGTCCTCTTGTTTCCAGAGAACATACCCTCCCCGCCTACTCGCTTCTCAGTGCATGGACACGGTCGAGCACTCACAGCTGCGTCACAAAGCAAAATAGATGACACCAAAATGCGAATATGTGCATTTTCAAGGAGGAAATAACGTATAATCACCTCAAAAGAGCACCATACGCTCCCTTACACCTGCTGCTAACAGATTATCCTGTTGAGCACCTTCTATTTTCCTTTTCCCCCAACTCAACACGTACGCAAACATATGCAAAGGCAAAACCTTTCTTATGAGCATCTGGGCAACAGACAGGCCTATTAGCCCGTGCGGCCTCACAGTGCCAAAATAACAACTGCAGCATATGCCTGTGTAATAATTGCATTAATGTTGAACACGTCTCTCAAGGGGGTGGCTGTGTTCGAGGACTTGGGGGAAATTAGGGCTTGTTCTCGAAAGCATGAAATGAGAATTTAACAAACACCAGAGTGGAATCGGTTAAGGCTGATGATCAATAACTACATGGCAATGGATGTGCAGTTCATTTCCAACATGGTGGACCATTACCTGCAGCTCTGTGTTTTAGTACCTTAATAATAGCCAATCAAATATTTAAAAGTCACATTACTGAAAACCATGAGCCATTTCAGTTAGTCAGAACAGTGACTTCTGTTTTCCTGCTTTTTAAAGGGGCATGTTTGATCTTGCATGTTGCTTTAACCAAGCCACAAAGTCTGTAAACATGTCATGGATTATCCAGTTAAATCCCTACAGATGATCCAGGATGCAACGGTGCACCCACTGTTTGATCAACCAAACAAATACACGTCACTCTTCTGCTCAATCTAGCCCACTGGCCACCCAAATTAAGTTCAAGTCACAAATGCTAACTTGGTTACACGTGCTTACACTTCTTCTTGATTGCTGCATTCCTCTTAAGAATGTTGTGGGGCATCACCATACCCAGGGATGAGCAACATCATTATCTGGACTGTGACTTGGAAGAATGGGAAGGCAAAAGACATTGATATTAAAAAAAACATTCAAGCTTCATGTCCTCAGAGATAAAAATGTTAACATTCGGAAATGGTACATGAACGCTCTTCTGCATGTGTCCAACTCAAAGTATCCATTGGTAAAAACAGGTGATCTCACTGGATTGAAGCAAATTTGTAAAAAAAAATATATATATATATATATATATATATATATATATATATATATATATATATATAATTACAGCTATCGCTAACTGAGACCCAAGTCCTGTCGTTCAGGGTAAAGACAATTGGTTCATCACTGTCATAAAGCAACCAACCAATTTGCCAGTTTTTATCAACCCAGAAAATAACCAACTCATCAGTCAATCAATAAAATGACCAAGCAACTCAGCAGACCAACCACTGCATTGATCAAACAGAAAACAATTAAAACTGATGATCTCACAGTAATATTGACCAACTAACCTCTTAGCCAGTGACACAAGTCTTAGCTTGGTCATACACTCACTGATCGTGCTGCAGGACCTTTCTGGTTAACATCCACCAAGCCTGAGGAGGCAGATTTTCCATTTACTGTCCAACAACTTGATCAAACAATATTTTTTTCCAAACTGGAAATTTCTAAGTGGTTTTTCCATCTTGGGAAATAACATGTAGCAGGAGGGCATCACTGAACAGTAGACACCGTGAGTGCCCATTTTGTACTACAAGCTCCCTTGTGAAATATTTCTTTTGTACTTGATTGACGTGCCTTTTTATTCTGTGTTATATGGCAACCTATCACAACATATCGAGGGGATTCAAATCAAATGCAACGTGACATCTAAGCTCTAGTGACGAGACTTCTAAAAGGCATGGTGGCCTCGTGCTTTAAAATGAAACTCATCAGCTGCTAATGCATTGCCTCTTACTTTGATGTAGCTACCGATTTACCTCAGAGCTACAACTCGCATTAGGCTTGTATTTATATGATTTATATGAATTTCTACCTGAGACCTATGAGTATGAACAAAAACAGACTGGATGCTGATTACAAAATCTTTGCCTGACTCTCCCCCGATGAGCTTGTCTTGACTATACAGAGTCATTGCAATGCGAGTCGACAAACTCAGAGGGCAATTTAACATCCTGTCGTTATGATAAACCATTTAGCGTCGCGAGCCTAGGCGGGAGCAGTTAGGGTAGAAGGAGTCGTAGCCCCCACCAAAAGATTCCATTTAGCGGCTACATCACCTTGTGAAGATACAAATTGTTTTTGCGCCCCGCGGCTAAACATAATGAAGATTCAACACATGCCAGGGAACGCGGCGACGTGGGTCCAAGAACCTCGCACAGACGAGGCAGAACACGTGCACACAGCGGATGGCGGGCACGCACGCACAAATGTAAGCGCTCACATACCTTCCCTTTTTGGCTGCTAAACACACAGGCACATATTTCTGTTTGCCTGGTGGACATTCATTAGGAATGCAATGTGGAGGGATAATGTGGTTTATGCAATCAAGGAGCTGGCAGACCAGTTCTCCTGCTGAATTAAAGATAAGTCCAAACACCTTGAGACCAGATTATAGGCCCATATGTGGATTTGCCCCCAAAGCAGCCAAATGTGTGCACAGTGAGTGCAAGTCTATCAAAGATATTGCTATGTTTGTATACTTGCACAATATTAGATCACATCCGTGTTGGTTTCTGGGGAAGCAAAATGGAGTTTAGCTGTCATACATGATACAAGATGCTCCAGCTGGAATAAAGTGCTCTAGGGAAACGTCTATACATTATACTAAATTTATTCTGGTAAGATACAGATGACATTTCTTTATTTCAAACTTACTTCCAATAATATACCTCATCGAAAAAGTGCGCCTCCAAATCACTAAAACAACTAATTTGTATTGTAAACAGACAGTTGAAAATGTTTTGACTGTTCCGTATTGTAATATATAAAACCTTAATATAAAAACAGATTCAATAGTTGAGATTCAGCAAAGTCATTCCTTTAAATCAAGGTTAAAATCTCATTTGTTAATTTCCTTAAGATAAATAACCGGAACATTATTTATTTTAAATTCCAATTTTTCATCACTTTCCTTTTTCATACCACTATGATGTATTGTTTGTTGATTTGTTTTCAACACAAAACACTTTTAATTTCCTCACTGCACGAATAAGCCATTTAAAGCAACTTGCTTTGCCTTACGCGACTTGTGAATCATTTCATGGTATATTGTCATAATAAAAAGATGCTCTCCCCCATATAATAGATGCTTGATTGTATAACTCAATTAAATGATTGATTCATCTTGTGCCATATGCAAGCAAAATCACTAACTTTAATAATCATTATTAAAACATTTCATTAAAACTTGACACTGACCTGAAGCTAAAATCTTTCAATTGTTTATCGGTTAGTGTGATGATGGTGCTTAATACATTATACCGGTTTGTTTGGTAGTTTTTGATAAGGATGACGTATCAGAAGAGAGTAAATAGATTACCTTGGAAACAAGCCCTGAAGCGTTGTGTCTGAATCTCGAAACATAAGCGACTTATAATTTTGCTTTCTAATTCAGTTTAATTACTTTGACCAGCCTGCGTTTCTCCAGTGATAATACTGGTGAGGTTTAAAAAAAACAGAAAGGGTAACCTCTTATTGCTAAACCAATTATCAAATATTTTATTCAGTTCCTAATGAGAATACATTATGTGCTCAAAGTTGCACACACACATTTCAGTTTAGAGGCAATTATGTTCAAAGAAAACAGAATTGGAAAAGTTGAGGAGTAATTTTTCATGAATAAAAGAACAAACATCACTACAACCACAATGCCTGAGACTCAGTCATTTGGGAAACACCTTTGTTGAAATCATATATTGCACAGCTTTATAAGGAATATGATACTTCTATGCAAGGTACAATCTATATCCAACATAAATCCATGTCATTTCAACGAACAATTATTTTAGAAAGTCAAAAATGTTATGGTTTCAAAACCTCAAAATCTCATTTTTGCTTTCCGTGGATCAACTGAGTGGGTTGCACCCATTAAACGCAGTCCAAATTCATTGGTCTGGGTTTGGAGTAAGTCTTTCCTAATGGTGAAATTCAAGTCTATTCACTTTTTCTTCTCAAGTGATGTTAAAGATGGAGCAGAAAATGAATAGATTGATTGGGGCGTCAATTGCTCATGGCATTTTCTTATCCCAATCCAAGCAAAAGATGATGGAACATGGGTAGAAACTTTAAATGAGGTTTGGTTCAGATGTACTCTTTCATTAAAGCAACACATTGACATGAATTTTCCCAATGTCAGTATATGGAATGGGAATCAAAACTACCTGAACCAGCTAACATATGCTACCTAGATCCATCTCTTTTTGGTTTGTTTCAAGAAACTTAAACATGAGCTGAAAAGGTTACCGTCTTAAAGCAATGGCTAAACGGTGTCAAAATACAACACAAGCCAAAGTTCTGTAGGGGGAATCTTGCTTGTTATTCCTGCTGCTCAAGACAGAGAGAATCCTCCTCCCAGTGGCTGTTCTGGGGATTTCCAAAAGGGATTGAGGTTGTTCTGCCTCTTTAAGTAACTGTTATGATGTTCTCCAACTAAATCATGTTCCTGAGCTCTCAGAGTGCTGAGCGCATCCATACTGATGCAAATGTGGTGAGCGCTGGACACCGTCTCTTTCCGGGTCAGTCTCCTAGCGACTGCAGAGAGCTTCCTAAGCCAGATTTTGGTGTTTCATGGTGTTTTTTATAACCTTAGTTTTCAATGTTTGCCCAGGTTTAGCTTTTTTCCTGTGTCAGTTTGTCATTTTATTTCTGTTGCTCCAGTCTTGCTTCCCAAACCCTTAAGTATTTTCAGTAAGACTAACAATCTAACACTTATTTATAATGTTCCTGAGATACAGAAACGCACAATGTTGAGATTTTTTAAATACTTACTGGTTTCATTATTTACCACTCATAAGACACATTTATTGTGCTGTTTACAACCCTACAAGAGAATAAAGCTCTTTTATTGGCGTCAACTCTTTAGAAAGCAATTCTTCCGATATCGAATAAAAGACTTCTCTTCCTCAGTTGTTTAAAGCATCACTTGTACCCATTTTGAATTTCCCCAAGTGTTTTGAAAGAACATCTCAGCCCTGCATGATTTTCCTCCTACAAAACAACAGATGATGTAATCTTGCGGAATACTCCCCTCCTATTTCATTTCGAGTGGATTTATTTCCCCCCACCCCCCACCGTTTGCGTTGCGTCTGTTCCGGGGAGCGAGCGCCGTCGTGTGTGCCGCCGTGTTAAAGAATTAAGAGGTTATCAGTCTTTATTTCTCCAAACTAGGGCAGGCTGCATTATGTAAAGTGTTGAATTATATATCAGATTTGCCTAGCTTGACCAGAGGGAGATTGGCGAAAGAGAAACAGACATAAACACACTGATGTGGTACCCCATCTTTCTCTGGATACACTCACATCAAATTATTCATTGATATGTTTGTAATCCATATAGAAAGAACCATGTGTCTCATGTAGTCTTGGTACTCACACACACAGAAATACTCCATTTTCTCTCAGTGAGGCACACTTGGGCTGACAGATGGGAGCAGCAGATGATGAGTGCCACCAGATTTGTGTCTCACGGTGGGAGCCATTGCTGACACCATTAAGGCTGAGAGAACAGTTAGACTTACATTAGCACCCTTGCTGTATTTGTGTGCGCAGACGCACGCTTGTATACATGGGTATGTATTTTGTAAAGTGAGCAATGTCAGAATGCACTGTTTGTGCTGGTTTTATTCGAACGTCGAGCTCCAGAAGGGTATAGGTTGTTGCATGAGTGCCGTGCTCCAAGTTAACATTGAACTTTCTGGAGAAGCACACACAGATTGCTCATAGTCAACTATGCTAATGAACAAGTGGGCTTGACATTCTCTTTTTTTTTTTTTTTTTTTGCACAAGCTGCTTTCATCTTGGCGATAAAGAACAATGACCTATTAGCAAACCCTTTCAAGCACACACTGGACTCCCCGGGTCTGCTCAGTCTAAGCTCTTTGCGTATTCATATTCTGCAGCCACTGCTCCCAACCAGCCGCTTTCCTACGCTTCCTCTCCCTCTTAGCCCTCTCACTCCCACCGGAGCCTTTGTCTGAGCGGCGCTCCAAAATAAACTTCACCAAACTAATCTATAGGAGGAGAACGAGAAACAAGCGCCTTCCTTCTCACCCTCTTCTTCTTCGCCTCCTCCAGAGACACCACTGACATTTTGCGATGAGAAAGTGTGTCATATCGGAGAGGGAGGGGAGTAAACGAAAGGAGTGGAGCGTGCAAGAGTCGACTCAACTCGGAGTGAAAAAGATTCAGCAGGGACCTCGCTCCCCCATTGGAGTCTGGCAGCTCTCAATGAGGTCTCTCTGGCAAATAATAACCTCTTACCCTCTGCTAATATCCCAGTGTGCACCATTGGGAATACCAAGTCACTACAGCCTTGACTAGTGTGCAAAGTGGTCTCAGACCTTACTGTTAGCTGGTCAAAATTCCATGGACCAATTATGTACTTGTCTGTTTGATGTACAATGGACATATGATTTGCATTTCATCCAGGCTATACACCTTTGCATTGATATTTACTTTTGTTCATACACTGCAGTGCTATGCTTTGACAGGAAAGCTATTTGAAGGTCTATTCCTTTTAGAAATTTACCATCACGTTCACTGAAATTGCCTGAAAATCTCAAGAACTCAGCTTTTAGTTGTGGTTTCCATCCGGATAATTTCAGATAGAGTTGGTTATGTGTTGTGAAATTGTTTCTGAGTTTCTGATAACAGCCTTGTGGGCATTCGCAGTTCGTCACAACCTATTTGCAGATCCATTTTTCAAGTGCGCTTAGCTGACATGTCCTTTTAGCAATTTGCAGAGATTTCAAGCACATTTGGAGGCACGGTTCGAACACACACCAGAAGCCCAAGAAAATAACTCCATTTTGAATTTAAGAAGCATAATATTACCCTTTGTTTAATTCTGCTTATTTGTAAATTTCCTTAGTTGCTAAGATGCAGCAAGTTTTGTCAGAAGTCAAACAGATAAACTCTCCACTAAGTAGTTCCAAGAAGAGAACTTTAATATTTGACAAAATGTGACTGGTTACTAAAGAGTTCAATGGAATACAAAAAAATCAACATAATACCAACTCCTGACTGCTAGAAATGGTAAAGGGGAAACAATGTGACCTCACAATACAAAGTAGATGTTTTTTTGTGTTTGTTTTTTGTTTTCCCATAAACTAGAACAACTCAAAGGCCATCCAGTATCTGAAGATTTGTCAAAATTCAAGGTCAGATAGGTAAAGGACAATGAAACGGTCGGCAGAAATGTATCGATTATATATTAAACTGATTTAAATGATTGGATTCACTATATTAAGATGTTCCCTACACCTCAGCCAGGGACCACAAAGCACTTGAACCCTCACTCTTTAATGTCCTGTATAAATCTTTGGCCACACTTTGGGATGTAACACAGATTTAAGGTTAACAGCCTCCCATGCTCATATTGCTTACGGAGTAAAGAAATTATCTTCCTTGGGCCCCAAAGGCTGAATCACGTCGATCCTATTGATACTTGGCTATTCTCTAAAGCACTGAATGGTAAAATGGAAGCTTGCTGGGTGTGCTCAACAGCCAAGAAAGTATTTTGCAATTGTCTCCACCAGTTCATATCTATTTTCTCTCGCCGCACACACAGTATCTTGCTTGCCTCTGAAATGGCCCTCGGAATGGCCTTAACTGTGCGCCTCAGCAACAGTTGTGATTTATACCCCACCAGAGGCCGTCTCTCCATGGGCTGTATCGGACTTTGAATGTCAGTTCCAAGCTGTGCCAGATCCCATCCATCAAGAGGAAAGCAATCTGACAACAGGGCCGAGTTCAGCCGCTGCAGGTTTCTCGCACCGCAGCTATCTGCAACAGACCTCTTCGCATAGCCAGAGCATCCATTTGAACAATTTCAGAAAGAGAGCCAACTTCCTGTTGAGGAAAGAGGCATGCCCCTGTGAACTTTAAAATCAATTCTACTCTCAATTCACAAGTATACAGAACTTTTTTTTTTTTTTTTTTTTTAGAAAATATACATACTTCTGAAATAAAACATTTGTCATTGACTGTCTACATGACTTTTTCATAAGCACAGCTCAGTCGGCAAAGCCACAAGTTAATCCAAAGGTTGTGCAGACTTGCACTTCTTTAACTTAAGTTAACAATCCTGATGGTTTGACAGAACCCCAAACCCCAAAATAAAATAAAATAAAATAGATGTCAAAGTACGCTGCTCAGGTGACATGAGCAAAAGATAGATCTAAAGCTAAAGCTGATCACCTTGCTCACCTGACACACCTCAGAACTATGGTCAACATTTTTTTAATCTTCATTAATCGATTCCTATGATACATTTTTTTTTGTCTTTAATTCTTATGTATTTGAATAATTGACAAAAAATATTTGTTATAGTATTAATAGAAAAAACTGAAGAAAACCACATACAAAAAATGTGTTATTGTAAATATCTCTCAAAGTTATTGCCATCCATGACAACCTGTTATTGTTCTTTGAACAGGTTAAAATAGAGCTATGGGCTATACAAAACATGTTCATAACATTTTTTACTCAAAATCATTCCTAAGTAATTAGATCTTAATCTGCTCTTATCACTTTAAATGCAAATAAGTTGCTGATGACCCCGGCCCACAACTCAATGTTTACACACGCACATGAAAATGGCTGCAAACAGATGTAGTTGTACAACTTTGAAAAGCAGAAATGGAGTCTCCTGCACAGCCAACAAGAATGCAGCCAGTAGTTTCTGGATGGTAACTCAACAACAAAACTTTTCCATCGTCCAGCGCAAACAGCAGTAAAACCAGCTGACTAAATATCCTGCAATCACTACTGTATGTGGATTTGGGATTGCAAAAGGTTTTTTAAACAAGGTACTAAAATAAATGTAAACAAAATTTAAACATAAGGACATGCCAAACATAAATTTTGTAAAATACGTCCCTTTGAATTTCTTCCAATTATGAATTACATAATTAATAACCCGCTTCAATTTTATGACAAGTAACTTGTAACTCCAGCTAATTTGCACACAAACTTACACTAATTACTTCAAACATACCTGTAGAGGAAGAAGCCTTGAGCCAGGGACAAGATGATCGCCGCTCCAGGGGCCGAGCTGAGCGGCCCCTGGAGCGCTCAGCGCTCAGCTCCAGGGGCTGAGCGCTCCACTTCAGTTCTATTTCAGTCCCAAGACTTTCTGAATGAAAAATTTAAAAAGTACACTGAGAAAAATTTTGAGTGAAAAAGAATTGCACATGAATGTATGCCTTGCGTTGATGTCTTGTGAAGAGGTACTTCATAAATAAACAGAATTGAAAAGAAGAGAGTGGAGGATGAGTCGAACCTGAATCCAGCTTTCAGTTTCCTTCTGAAAAGGTTGATTTCTGGAACAGAAGCTCCCCTTCCTCCTCGGATCAAATCACAATTGAACTTCCATTATTTTCTGAAACAACAGTTCAAGAGAGAATTAGACAAGTTAAAGATATGTGAGAAAACATTTGAAAACAGAAAAAAATATATATAGCTAAAGCAGTTATGCAGAAACCCATTATTGCAGCCAATCCAAACTGAAATCCAGACCTGAATAAACCATTGTTACGGGGAAGTTCTCCTTTTTTTCTCTCTTAGTCCCCACTACTTTATAAACGTCTACAAGGGCGAAAAACATGACTTATTTTTAAAAAACAGAGAAAAGCAGAAAATAAATCTGAAGTTTCAGACCTTAGTCTCTCTAAAGAGATCGGTTAGAAACTGGAGATGAATAGTCATATTAACGCTAAAAACTAATTCATCTGGAGCTACAATCCTGCTATTTATTTCATTCAAGTGTTAAAATCTAAAAGTTGCATGTTAGTTGCTCTCCACAAACGGAGTTGAGAATGCCCGAGTTCAGCTAGAAACATGGTAAGGTCATAGCCTCTCAAGACAATGTCACAAAATTTAATAAACATCCCTTTTGACATTATTATGTGCAGAAAATCCGACTCAAAGACTCCAACTGGGATATTTGCATTGTCTTGAACAGCTTAGCAACATAAACTGGTGATTGAGTAAATAATTCAAAGAAATATTGCCAGTTCTAACTTGATATCAACAGATAATTGTTTCAGTTTCCTGTCTTTTAAGCATGGTTAGCTTGGCTGGCTAACCATGCTTAGGACAGAAAGCTAACCGTGCTAGCTGTCTCATCAGCAAGGTAGTCTATGTCCTACTTTGTAATGGAAGTGGACTAAATCTAGAGAAGAAATTGGAAATAAATATCTGTTGAACAGGACTTACAGGAACTGGGTCAAGAAGGCCTGGAAAGCAACTGATTTTTAAACGATTGGGAAAGTGAACGAGTGGGAGGAGAACCAGGTGAGACTAATTAATGGAATTAAATGAAACTGAGGGAGAACCTGAGCAGTGAAGGTGACAGAAGGTGTTCAATTAACAGTAAATAAGCACAGAATGAACAAAACAGGGCACAAAAGGATCACACAAACCAAAACTGATAAAGGCCAACTCTATAATGAAGTTCAACACAATAGACAAGAACACTATTGTACAGTACAGAACTGAGAACATTACTGGCTCCACGGATGGCATTCACGTTCATTGCTCCTTTAATAAACAAAGATGATTATGTATTATATTATATTGCAGTTTTTCATCTGCTCAACCAGTGTTTTTATGGAGTCTATCAATTATATCTGATGCACTTTTAATTTAATTAAACTAAGTGTTCATTTTTGAGAAAATGTTCACAAGTAAATTTGACTTAATGTCATTTGTACTGGGATTTTTTTTCTGTACTATGCAGCCCGTAAAATTTTTTGGGATTCCTGATTGGTTCTTAACAATTTAAGTCCAATAACATTTCGTATGGTTTTAGAGATGCGTGGCAAGAAATGCTCACTTTAAAGCTTCTTCTTGCCGTGTCGACTCACTTTGTCTGCCTTTCCTAAATGAAATTACTTTCATACTCGCTTCCCCATTTAATTCAGAGCTGAGTTGACCCAGAGTTGAGTTATCTTGTTGATATCTCCTGTTCTGAAACCCACAACACTGACAGAGTCGAGTGAGTTTACTCAAATCCTGCCTTCTAAGCAGGATTTGATGGACCAAATGAGGCCATCAGTGACAGATCCAGTCCCAAAAAAGAAATAAAATAAAATAAAAAATCCTTCTAATGTAATAAATTTTTACATGTTTAAAAATTAATTGAACTTCTAAGAAATTTGAAATTACAGGGTTGAAGTGACCTTAATTGAACCAGTTAGCTCTTTTTTCCTTCATTAACTTCCTGGAGATGTACAAATAAACTGAAAGTAAAATAAGAAAACTTGACGTTTTGTGTCTTTTTTATTTACTGATCAATGGGTTCTGGTGAGTTTTTGGTCAAAACCCAAAAAATACAATGTAGTCAAAATTATTTGAAACAGAGGCAAAAAAGTAAAAAATCCAAAATGTGGCTGTTATTTATGCATATTTACTGATGTTATACTAATAAATATCGATTAGTAGCGACTAATACAAAAGTGTCAACTTCATATGGAGCATCTCTTTATTTTGATTTGCATTGTCAAAGTGTTAGCCAAACACCTCGCTTTAACAAGAAATATTGTGACATGTTAATACTGGAAGATTTTGAGTTGCTGAAAATACTGTAAAATGAAAGCTAAGGAACTATAAATTATCTTAGAAAAATGTGTGTAAAGAGTCTCTCCCTAATTTTCTCTTGTATAAAGGAGCTGACAGAACAGATTTACTGTTCCTGCATTTGAACTGACACTGTGTGAATTATTTCCGCGAACATATGGAAGATAATAACCAGCCAGATTAATTCTCAGCAGTGCTTTCATTGTTTAATTCCACCTTTCTTTTTTTTGTTAGGGCTGTGTTTTCTCCCCCTTCTCTTTCATTTTTGAAAGCATTAACATTGAAAATAAATGCCTTCTTTTTTTCCATCATTACCACTTTGTCTTTCAGTCCGGTCAGTTTCAGCATTCATCCTAGGAAACAGAGCCAAGGGAAATAATTGCTCTCGGGTAACAAAATAAAAATAAAATAAAAAAGTTTGAACTTTTTATTAAACCAGACTGGAAAATAACACCGTGCTAATGAATGACATAGCTTTCTAACTTGGCAGGATTTAAGTTTAAAGAAGTTTCTACAAGCCGCAAGAGTTTCTATCGGATTTTTTTTAGCATAACAGGTCGACAAACCCCAACACCTTACAGTCTGGTGGATTCCAACAAGTGTGACATTACTGAACTTCACCCCTTCACCCAACTTGCCGCTGCTCTTGTGTGTGAAAGACAAGGTGTCACTGCCAGCGACAACCACCTCCGGCCTTGTCCATTTCCACCTCAACTGTCCGAACAGAAACAGCTTGGGTGGGAAAAGACAAAAACACACAGTGGAATGTTTGGGATGCAAACGAGAATCGCCTCCAACATCAGTATGTTGTGTGTATTTATGGAACTATTGAAAATAGGGCAAATTGGAAACATTAATTTGCTTAATGGAAACACGCCAATTTTAAAGAGATAACATTTTTCGGATAACAGTCAAGTCATCAGCAACCGGATGTTACTACTGGAAGAAAAGACGACAGGAAGTGGTAGGAGGATGATGATGCGGGACGTTTTTTAGCGACGTATCGCATGAACAAACTTATTTAAAAGTGATTTTAATTGTATTTCTTACTTAATGGAAACACTGGAATTGTGAAATACAAACGCAAAGTTTGTTCACTAAACATTCACACATTTTTTTTTTCCCAAAGTCATTTTTGGCCATTATTTTAGGAGGGTGACAATATGTCTAGCTTGTGCACAATAAAAGAACACATGGCAATGTACACTAAACTTCACACTTGATTGGAATTTAGAGAAAACATAAAAATAACATTAATTTTTTTTTTTTTTTTTAATTATTGTGGTAAGAAAACTGGAGAAATCCCTCGATGTAGCAGTGCTAATCATGGTGTAATGGGCATCAAGCAAATTATCTTACATATTCCAATTATCTTTCCTAGCCACATGAAGCTTTGAATTAAAATTTTCATTCATTTTAGTATATTAAAGATTGTCTCAAACTGTGCTGGTGAGAATCAGATCCCAGCCTCAGTGTCACAAGCAAACCACATTGTGGAGCCACATGTTCTTACAGAACTTACTCTCTGCTCAACGCAGCGGAGGCCCCCGTCCCCGCTGACTTTACATGGAAATAAGCAATTGAAAATCCATTAGGGGTAGAATGAATAGAAAACTTCCCTTGTTTTTTCCCTCGACTGCTCGTTCTGCCCTCCAGCAGAATGCTACCAGAGGTGGCGAACAACATCGCTCATATCACAAACCACCCCAACTTCTGAAATGATTTTTTTCTTTTATTATTTCCTAACATCCACTAAAGTAGTATTCTTAGTGTACAGCAACACAACACATATTTATAAGGAAGCAAAAACAATATCAAATGACAACAAATGAGGATTTTGACAGATAAGACTCAAAGCACAGCTAGCTTGGTAAGTACAAACATTATTTAGTGGCAGTTTAATGTAAAGCAAGATTTACGATTTGCAAGTCGTAGCAGAAAATGCAGCAGTTTTACATGCCGTAATATTTGCATTGCAGATTTATAGAGCCGATTCACTGTGAGCTGAAAAACCTGACAGCACGGTGCTTAGAAACAGCAGGATCAACACTTTGAGATAATTATACAGCATCATGTCCTCAGTGCCAGGTTTTTCCAGGTAACCAGCAACAGCAGAATTTAATGAATCAGTCAATCAGTCATTGTTGTTGAATGTATTGCTGCAATTTTTCATGCCACTCCCGACTGAACGTCATGCTCTTCTGGCATTCGAGGCCCAAAATTGTTGCAGATATATTTGAGCAATGTAGAATGGGAATAAATGTCCAACTGCTTTCTCTAAGGAGTGCTTAGAGATGTCCAGATATTTCTATTAAACATGTTCATCTTTCATACTGAAACTGGTACTTTAGATGTAACAGGTGAGTAAAAATAAGTGTGTGTTTTTTTACAAGTTGATGTATATTTTTAACACATTCTGGTGGGTCACAAACCACAGAATGATTGACTTTAAACCTTATTTAGAAACTTCATCAGCAACAGGACTTTAAAATGTTACAGTACTGTCCCATAGCAAGATAGACTGCAGTATTTCTTGGTGTGTCACAAAGGCTTTCTCGCAAGCCATGTGGAAAGCACAATGTTTTAGAGTCTGTACATATGCGGTGCAGATTGTTCTTTGAAGAAAGCAAAAGTTTGTTCTTTATCAGATGTGCGATAGCAGCTGAATGACAAAGGAGAGATCAAACAGAGATTAACTGTGTAATGGAGTCTCCTGTTCGCCTATGAAAAATGGATTTGAAACAAATGTGTGTAGGAGCAGACCTCACACACAGTGCGCCGATTTTCTAAAGGGACAGAAAGGTAGAGGTTTGAGAACACTTTAATCACTTTTCTCAGAAGCATAGGACCTTGATGTTCTCTATAGATCATTATTACACAGACCAAAGAAAATCATCTTTTGATTGCTCTAAGACCAGATGAATATTAAACGCTACAACGCACATGATATGTTAAAGATCCACACCATACATTTGCTGTGGTTATGATTGACTGTTGAAGCAAAATTGAAGCAAGTCCCTGTTTTGTTTTGTTTTTAGTTGTTGCAATATTTATGTTTTTTATCTTTGTAAATACACTCTATTGCCAAAAGTATTTGCTTAACTCGGGTTAGTCACATTCTGTTATGAATGTCTGGGGTATGTTATAATTTTGGCCCAAGTCTAACAAAAGAAATTGAGAACACATCACAAAATACATTCAATTAAAGGATGCAGTCAACTTTAAAAAATACGGAAGATATATGTAAAAGCTGAAAAAGTGCCACAACTAACAGAAATGAAGGGTTAGATATTTAAAACAAACTATTTTTAGTGCAGGTAGCAGCATGTTTCTGTCTATTTCTGCATTAGTTGCTTACAGGTCACTAAGAGATTAAATTGTCTCAGATTTTCTGTGCTGCTGTAACAAAGTAAATTTCATTGGATGCTTCTTGAAGGTTTGCATTTGTGTCCTAGAACCCTGACATTCTAATGAGTCAAGTTAGCAGTAATATTCTTTGGGCAGCCTGTTTGAAATGGTTAGCTCACAGCATTGCAGAACTAAATTTTTGTTTGTACAAATACGTAAAATGGATTATTTTAATATTGTGCATTGCAGAATTTGTACCACTGCAGACAGATGGCAATAAATGACGCAGGCTTATGAATCAGAAACAGGAGTCACTCACTCACCGAGAACTTTGGCTTGTGCTGCTTCCCGTCTTTCTACTAACACACAAGATTGTGAGATTTTAACTCGGCTAATAGATACATCTCTGTGACTCCCTGTACAGCTTCAGCACACAGTTGAGGAAGAAATGGTCTCTTCCTGGATGATCAGAACTGTGTGTTAATGTGCAGCCTCCATGTTTGCACTGAAAATACTATTAGTAAAACGTTAAGCTCAAATAATGTGGCAAGTCAGTACACTTTAAGTTAAATATATCTTCACGGCAGAAAAAAAAAAACACTGAATCCTAAGTCATCAAAGTAATGAAGCAATTTCTAGCAGAGCATGAAATAACTGTTTAATTTCTACAAGTTCTAAAATATCTTAAGAAACTCCACAGATTGTTGGAATATATGTGAAAATTTTTCTTTCTTCTTGTAAATGAGCCCTTAAAATTTGATAATGGGAGAAAAGAAACTAACCA
This sequence comes from Poeciliopsis retropinna, assembly GCA_010277075.1. Classification (NCBI taxonomy): domain Eukaryota; kingdom Metazoa; phylum Chordata; class Actinopteri; order Cyprinodontiformes; family Poeciliidae; genus Poeciliopsis; species Poeciliopsis retropinna. Next base: position 3,302,575 of record VMRM01000029.1, on the reverse strand, counting down.
TGACTACTTTCCAACATTACTTTGAGGTTTGCAGGCACAGAAACATTATGTTTATGGACAACACACACGACGTGGTAGAAAATGAATGTTTGATACGAGAAAACAAAACTTAAAATGCAAGTGCACAAAGTCTTCTGCAAATGAAATCCTATGAAGCTTCTTCATTTCATATTCTGACGTGACCTTTGCTAAACTACAAGCAAATGTTTATGCTCAACAAGCTAATACAGCAGGTAAGTGGCCTTTAGCAACCAGACAAGTTGCTCCACGATGTCTGATAATTTATAGTTTCTGATGATCGCAGTTGTCTGCAGCGTTTCCAAGAAATCTGTGAATTGTGAAATCCCAGCCATATGACACATAGTAGTTTCTGTTATGGAATCAATTATGTTCAATGTTAAACCGGCTCACTTCTTCCATAGGATTCATTTGGGTGTCTTATGAACGAACCAAGTGCTCCATATTCCCAGCTGTGCCCTTAAGGTATGTTGTGCAGACTGAGAGGACGCCTGTAGCCTCGACACACAGCATAAAGGACAGAGTGTGTGCTTTAATGTCCACTCCTCACACAGTAATGTTCTCTGGCTGGGATATTGAAGCAATGATGTTACTTATCACTGCTGGGAGTTTTTATTGCCTGTTTTTCTAATTCTGAGCGATGAAATTAACTTCTATATTTCCCAGTGGGTTTGCCATTTCTTACCACTGGGCAATTTTAAATCATTTTCCTGAAACCAATTTACTACAGGAGCTGATTTATGAATCAATGATTTTCACAATATCACCTGACTCCAGACAATAAAAGTCAATAAGTCATCTTCATTTCCCTCAAAGCGACCTAATATTCTGGAGTGAGCTTCTTTTTTTTAATTTTCGCAACAAGCTTGAATGATTTACTGAAATTGTTTAGTTATTAAACTCAAGGTTTGATTAGCCAAGGACATGCCAGCAAATCATGGGTGCTCTTGGAAATGGAGGATTTAATAACCAAACATCAATTACCGACTAACAGAAAGGACCAGTTAGCTGAAGGTAGTTAGTAGTTTGACAGATTGAGAGCATTTATCTCAATAGTCAAGGTAAAATCTTCCCCAGCAGATTCAGACTCCAAGCACTTCACACAAACATTGTGCTTCTGAATCAAACCTGTACTCAAATAGCCTTGCTTCTTCACTAATGACTAAAGAACACATTACACATAAAATGTAAAAATATAGACATATGTTTTGCCGTCTAAATCAGTCCTTTCAGTGATATCAAATGCTTGGTGGATACAGTGTCATAAAGTCAATTTAATATTGTGTTAGCTTATGCTAAGTGAGCTACAATATAGAAGTAGGGAGAATTAGGGCTTCACAGAGGTTTGAGCCATGATAGCAAAGAACTACTTTGGTTCTCTCATCATCAGTCAAACCAGAGAAGCTGCTAAAGTGCTAATCTGTCTGATAGGAGCAAACCTTCAACGACCTTAAGGCCAAACAACAATGTTTCTAAGGGCTCAAGCCTGGGGCCTGAGAGGAGAAGTAATGCCGCGCGATTAGACCAAACTGATAAAGGTCCTTATCATACGACCCGACTGGGAACTATAAAGAGAGAGTTCACCTCCCTCTGATGAACCCCTCTAACATTTCCCTTCTCGGAGCTATAATTAAACCCGCTGCCCATTGTCTTGATTCATTAGCTCCACAACCTGCTTTGCCAACCTTGATCAATTACGTGACCGACTCTCTCAGCCAAGCTCTTTGGTGAACACTCTCACGTAGCTTTGTCGTCATTTAAGTGACACTGTCGGGAGCAACACTTTGTGTGTGAGGCGGCATGTGTGTGCGCGTGTGGGAAAGTCTGTGAGCGAGCGTGGGAGGCGTCATCACGACATTCTGTGATTAGGGGGAACCTTAATGGAGGTCTCAAACGCAGCGACGCTAAGACAAGAGGAGCATTTAGCCAGTGTCTAGACTGAGAGGGTTTGTGTGAATGGGTGTTTTCCAGTAAGGTAAGAAATCAAAGAAACATTTGAATGCTCTCCAAATGGAAAATCTTATTTTTTAATTTTTTTTTGTCCTATCTGGTGCAAATAAATGTAGCGACAGTAATTAATGTACTGTTTTTACACAGACATTTATGGAGGGCACATAAAGCGAATGAGGGTGGGTTAGGTGTTGATGGTGATCTGAGGAATACTGTGTAGGTGGCAGATCACTGTTTGCCTGAGAGATGACACATTGCGGTCCCAAACGCTCTCATACATCTTTAATGAAGATCACTTAAGTTGCCCGTGCTCAATAAAAATGCACAGGAAGAAAAATTAAAGTCCGCAGAAAGCCTGCGGTTGGCATTCACACCAAGAGTTTTATGCTCTTAGGCTATATTTGACTTTGGATGCATTTCATAATGGCAAATGAGGAAGCACATTTAAAAGAGGCTTTCATTTCACTCTTCATCTTCTCCAGGTTTAATATGTTCATACCTTCAAATATTATAGGCATTAATAATTCAGTCTGGCTCCAATGCACACCCGGCTTCAGATGTTCTCCCTCGGCTTTGCTCATATAGTCTACTGTTTTTCTCTGAATGTGTTAAACAGCTGCTAACGCGCTAACACATGCTAATGTCGTCCATTTTGCTATGTCATGTTTCCCTCAAAGAGGTCTTAAAGAGTCATAGGCAGATTTTCCTATACCCCAAACTCTACCCTGAATAAACTATAAACAAAGAGTAAAATAATCTGAACAAATCTATTGGCTAACATATTACAATATATTATGTTCAATAGGTTTTAGTTTTTATCTACCATTCCTAAATTATGGCCCTGAGCAGATAAACTTCACCCCCACCAAGGAACAGGCAAACATTAGTCAAGGGATTTTTTTTTAATCGGTGCTTAAATGTCAACATATGCATCGACTTTTTGATGCTGTTTCTCTATTCTCTTTCCACAAACTGCATTCAAGGGCATGTCAACAGAAAGTTTACTCTGCAAAACTTGAAACCCATCACAAACAGAACAAAGGAATCAAGTGGCCAAAGGTTCTGAGTGAACAAAAATGCATTTTCCTCGTGAAAACGTAACTTCTTTAAATGTAATTGTCTGAAACAAGCCAGTGATAGATGAAGGTAAGCAGATGGCTCTTTCAGTCATCTGCCAAAGTGTGTTTTGAGTGGTTTGCCATTCATCATCAAGCTTGTTGTTCCATATTTTTCCTCACAGTACATTCCCTCACAGTCTCATACCGATCATCCTTTGGCCAGACAGCTGCCATGTTGGACCTGCTAAAGCCAAATTTAAGCACTTACTCTGGCTCTCTGTCCAAACAGTGGCTTTTGGACAGCTTGATGAACACCCACAAACCCTTTTGTTGAAGCCCCCAAAACCCCAAGCAGATTTCCGAGCTTTTCTGCCATCACAATCTCCACATGGCCTCCGAGAAACACATTTGCCAAGCAGATAGGATTGTGAGGACTGCTGTCATTTTCTGATAATCAAATCTGATGAGAGTCTGATGTGGGAGCAAAGACAGCATGGATTTATATTTTCTGGAAGATTTTACCACATCTATGCATTTATGTAAGGATAATATGCTTTTGAAGTCAGACATGCAAATGTTATATACCAGGCATTCTGAGCCCCTTCTAAAAGTACCGTTGGTGGGAAAGAAATGCATCATAGAATTTCACCCACTTTAAAAAAAAAACATTTTTTTTTTTCTATTTTGAGATCATTATCACATATTAATGCACATGTGAGGCCATTTTATCAAAACCAACCTTGATCAGAATCCAATCACCATAAAAATGAGCTATTTTTAGTAAAATTAAGGTGTTTAAAAATAAAATCAGGGGGGAAAAAAAACAATTATTTTTCCTAGCATGTCAAGGTACATTGGTGGTTCGTCCAGACAGCTAGAGGACCAGAGAGATCAAGACTTTCACGAGATAATAAGAAGGCTGAAGAGATTTCCTCTGACCGTTTTGAGCTTTCAACATCTCCAGAGCAAGACATATTGGCAACCTTATAGAATCCATCGATTTATTTACAAGATATATACTTTATACACACACTGAGTGTGAATTTAGCTGTGCTAACGTAGCTAATTGGTAATATAAGTTGACAAAGACAGTTTAAAGTTCTATCAGCAAAAATCTATATTACTTTGACTCCTCTGTCATACATGTTGTGATGTTTCGTAAATAACTACTGAAGGCTTAATAACTATTTCCAACGCTCAAAACCAGTTAAAATCTGTATTAAAAGGTCAAAACGTGCAAAAATTAAGGATTGGATAAAAAATTCTGATCAGGCATCTCCAAGTGTGACAATTAGTGAAGTAATACATGAAGAGATTTGCTTTCTGGTTGGCGGTCCTTCATCACAACAGTGGAGTGAACAAAGCCCCTATTAATTCACCCACCTTCCTCTTTAACCCATCATAACTCAGGAAGGAGATGTCAATATTACTTGAGCTTCTCCTTCGTGAGGAAAAGCTGCACTGAGGTGAATTTTTCACCCTATATTCTATTTCCAGGCACATCATAGTCCCACAGAACTCTTTAATTTCAGTCAATCTGCTACTAAATCAAAGATTAACTATCTCACAAGGCGCACATGCTAATTCTCCATCAAACAAAATGACCTACCATGTCATGGTAGGTAAATGACCTACCATTTCATGGTAGGTCATGAAATGCTCTCAAACCCTTTTTACTTCCCCTCCCAGTTCCTCTCTTGGCAGCGTGATGCAGGGCAGGATTGGGGAGTGATCAATATGTTTCTGCTATAAATAGCACGAGGTGCAGCGTGGTGCTAAGCAGAAGGAATGCAGGGGCAATATAGATGATGAGAGGAAACCCAGTGTTGCTCAGCATAGAAATGTTGCGGCGCATTCACACAGCTTAGCTATTACAGCTACTCATTACCTGGCTGAGTCATTGATATGCATTTCAAATACAGGAACCCGGAGGGGGCTTAGAATATGCTGCTATCGAAATAATAGAACTATGAAGAGCTTTCTTTTCTGTATCAAAAAAAATAATCATAAACGACACTGGGTGTAATTTAAACATTCACTGAACACACCGTACACACTGAATAAATTGATTGAAATGCAGTGTGATGTTGCAGGTTGGTTGTCAATGAGGTGATATACATTGTGCAATAAAGTTGAAAACAGCCACACGTATAGAAACACAGGGAAAAGATTTTCTGAATTCAAGAAGTTATAAAATACTGCTTACATCATTTGTAAGGATGTGGACTTTTAAATATGTTTACAAGTTTAAAACAGAACATCCAGAATTTAGTATCTACATAAATTAAAGGTGACAAGCTATTGCTTCTCTCTGAAGACTAATTGTGACCCCTAATAGCAAAACTGAAATTGTTCCAGTACTATGTTGCATCAAAATCTTAATCACAAAAAAAGCAGTGTTTTCTTTTTTTTTTTTTGTGGTCATCTGGATTTCAAACATTTCTCAAATAATGCTTTCTTCAGATTTGAGGAGTAAGAATATGCCACACATAAAACATAAAATTAGTGCTAATATACTTTAACCATCTAACTGTCACCCTCAAAATACATACATGTAACTCAATAAATCCCTGGGGACACTGCTGAGAGCAAGAAATGGGGAACTACAACTAAACATAACTAACATACAGCACAGAGCAAAGCTAAACCTTCATGTTCCCCTCCATGACTCTCAGGTGGTGATTGTGTGTATTTTGAGTAATTTCCTCCGAAACACACACTGGGATTCTCCCAAGAATCCAGACAGTTAGCTTAACACCAACAGATTTGACACTTTTAATGGCACCACCTGTAATCTCGGCTGGCAGTCAAGCAGAATGTGTGCAGAGCCCCAGCCGTGTATTTGCTTTGGAGCATTGGCTGAAAGGAGCGAAACTCCTCACTTCTCCCCGTCCCGCTGCATCACTCGCACATACAGTAATATCAGCTTCTTCCTCAGGAGGTCTGCTGTAGGTTAACTGGCAATCATGTCTGCAAACACTCTGTAAATTTAGTTAATCTGACAGGAATGACCTAAACAGGCCAAGTATATTTCTCTAGTCGGGTGTCAACATGGACCTCACAGAAGCTGATGTTAATCCCCACCTTTATGTCATTTTGCTTTAATTTAGTCCATACTGAAGTCCACATGAACTAGTTTAGCTAGAAGGCAAACATTTGTTAGGATGGCTAAAGAGCTAACATAAAGTAAGATGTTTTAGAAAGATGAAGGGGTTGTAGCAACATGGCCCGCTCTCTCAAAAAATAAAACAAAATAAAAAAATAAAAATCCCATTTAAAAGCCTCACGTCTTGGTAACAACAGAAATGTTCGACTCTTGGCTAGAAGCTGATAAAAAGCACTTGAACATTTGAGTTTATAGCCAAAGGCTGCAGGACAGACATCAGCAACCAAGAATGTTAATCACAAAGACACTCTAGGGAGCTCTGATCATGCCAAAAAAGTGCAAAAATTGTGGAGGACTTATTTATTAGTAAAATGTAAAGGTTTTTTGGGTTTTTGTTGTTTTTACACTGGATTTTTTTTTTAAATACACTTGAATTACAGTCAAATACAAAAATTCTTATTGGTTTACTGTAAATGGATAAAAAAAATATAGCTACTTAAAAATGACATGAAATAAACAGTTTTTGACATGTAAAAATAAGTGATTAACAGGCTTCTGCAGCACTCGGTGATCCTGCAATCATTTGAATCAGCTGTTCTGGAATAGACTTATATCTAAAACATGCAGAGCAGGGCGGCTGAGAACTGGAATTGAGAAGCACTGGCCTATGCTAAAATGCATTTTGTTTTTGTTTGTTTGTTTTGTTTTGTTTTTTTCACTAATATTTCTGAAAATATGCTTTACCTCAGCTGCATCAATCTTTGCACAGGTAAAATCCACAGGTGGAGCTACCATTTCCAAAGGCTTGGAGCCTTATTTATGATCTTTCTAAAAAATTTAGATACTATATGAAGCAAAAAAAGTGTGAAAAATCCTAATTATTTCATTGCAATGCTTACATATCTGATGGAGTCTCCCAAGTGTTTGCTTCATATTGGTGTCAAGATTATTGAAATAGCGTTTGTAATCGCAATTTCAATTTCTTACGCTAGTTTTGCGCAAAACTAGATTTGCGTATCTTACTCTGAACACGCTTGAGAAAATCCTGCGGGACTTAATTTAATAGCACCCAATGATTCTGACTCTTCTATTACCAACATATATTGTCGTCTTCCATTGTAAAATCAACACTTTCGCCTTCACTTCAGTTGATACCGTGTGATGTACAGTGTTCACGTACCAGGTTTCAGAATGTCTTCTCACTCACACCTAATTTGGTGATGTTGATGGTGTGAAATTACATTGACCCCTTGGTATTTAGAAAATACCAGATGACAGAGCTCTGTTTGTCCCCCCACTATAATCTTTCCCTCATTTCAACACAGCAATAGGCATGAATAAGGTCTGGTATGACATTATGGGTTTTCAGAATCACTTCATTCAGACATGTGGCTTGAAAAGGGTCACAAATTGAATGGTTTCTATTTTCTTTTTTAAGCAGAATATATATTATTTTGTATTAACTTTATTTAAATTAAGAAAGTACCACTGAATCAACTACATTTATGCAAATGTGGTTTACTGCAATCACAACAGACAGGCCCCCTCAGGGGGCAATGACAGATGTCATCCTTTGATTATAAATGTCAACAGAGAGAACAGCTCTGTCCCAGCTGCCCAACTGCACTTCAGGCTGTGATTTTTCCATCCACACACAGGCCAGTATTTATTTTCTCATCAGTGGCATGTAATCACCACGTTAAGTCTCTCTGTCACCGTGTAAAATTCCTAAATGATTTCTGACTGATGAGTCATGCAGCAAAGGTGATGGAAATCATCTTCGGGTTACGTCTTAAAAGGCAATTAGCAGGATGTCAAGTCAACCAATTCGAGCTTGATTTTGCACTTCACAGGATCAGGTTTCTCTTATATAGTGTTAAAGATGGATTTAGTTGCCCGGTAACCAAACCAAATGTAACTGTAGTTTTTCCATTTTAATGTGAAAAGTGAAAAACTTTGGTAAAGTGCATCACAGTTTAGAATTGATCAATGGCTATGAACTTGAATAAAATGAAAATCAGAGGAAGATTAATTTTAATCAGTCTAAGAATGTGCAAATGTGTTTGAAAATGTTGTAAATATAAATCTGTTCAGGACTGGACTAAATGTTGAAAGTGCCACAAGACATTGCCGTGTTCCTCAATTGTTAATGTTCATACGTCTGTCTTCAACAAGCACATGAAATGGAACTTTTTGGCCTTCTTTCTTTTTGCTGTGTGTGAAGTGAGCAGTGCTAACATTCAAAAACAGCCATGCTATTTGGCTACCTTCTCTTAAGAGTCTGTAAACTACAGCGTGACTCACTTTCAATCAGCCATGCAGTCTGTTTCAAGAGTTACTTAAAGCCCCTTTTGAGACATCAACTATGTATTGTGGTTTTAATGGCTTCATCAGTCCATCTGAGCAACAGTCAGTCATTTAGACACTTTTCCATTTCTATTGTTCTTGGGGCTGTGAGTGTCAGTTATTCAGAAGAAATTATAAACAAAAGAAGACACTCGTTTAAATCTGCCCACCATAAAACGTATGCATCAATCAAATAATAATTACATAATCTCTTTAATTCATTTTTGCTGCAGTCAAATGTTATATTGTTGTTGAATTTTTCATCTGTATTCTGTAATACTCGTACAAATTTGATGACCACACAACCTAATTTCTCTTAGACAAAGAGAGAGAGAGTGCTCAATGGTTCGTCAAACTCCTTCAAAATCAGGACAATAAAACATTTAAAACAACTTGAACTAGACGAGAACTCAAGTTTTCCAACTATGCAAAATGAGGAGACTGAAGGAAGAAGCAAAACAAAACTGCATAATGCTCTATTTGTTCTTTCATGTCCTTTTCCTGCTTATTTTTATGTTGTCATTTATTGCACAACCAAATTAGGTAAATAAATAGATTTAGTTCAGTCCAGAAGAACATCTTTGTCATTTAGCTGTGATTCCATTACAAACACGCAAAACGTTTCTAACATTCTGCTGTCGTCGAAGAAGCATAGTTTGCAATTGTGCTGCTTTGACTCAATTAGAAATGGCACTAAAAATCACATGTGAACAAGTCTGCAAAGTGGCTTAAGTGATGTGAAAAGCTTTGTGAAAGACACAAATTCTCCTACGGTTGAACAACCACTTCATAGAAGCCCAAAAACTTTTGATAGAAAAGCATGAAGCTTGTTTTTGTTTTTCAAAATTGTCGCGTTTCCTTTAATATATTTTAATCATTAATTTTGTCAATGTGCATAGTTTTATGGTCAACGGAAACGTTTGGAACCAGTCTGATGTACTGACATAGGTTTCAGCTTTGCGCTACACTGCCCTCTATCTGCTTGGCATGTTTAAAGCAACACTCTGTGGTGGACTTGTGTGGGTTCATCTGGATGAAATCTTTTCTGGACATGATTCTTTGTGTAGGATATTAGTTTTTAAATTAATGTGGCAGAGATATTCAATTTTATAAAGATATGTCTACATGTGTACAAGGCCTGCAAGATTTTTTGCAAAATCTTTAGGCCATAACATTTTTTACGCGTTTTTCTTTTTTGTTTTCAATTAAATTTACTGTAATAGTTTTTTGTGGTCTTCAGGCTTACCAAGTTTTTTTTTCCTTTACATCTTAATCCTGATTTTTCGAGAGAAAAATATCATAAACTCTGCACTGTAAGTGTTTCAAGGTCTGAGAACAAATTTGTTTCTTGCCTTTATATGCCACGACTTTTCTGTAGGTATGGAAACAGCTGTGATGGGAGAAGCGAAAAGGAACAGATTGCAGAGGGAGCAGTTTCAGATAGAGGAAAGAGGTAGAATATCAGTTAGGATAGGCAAAAAAAAAAAAAAAAAAAGGTTAAGAATGAGACAGCCTAAATCCAGTCTGAGCTGGGTTACGTCCCATTCAGCGATTCTAAGCTCCTCCTCCTGCTTGATTACTGGCCCATTCATAAAAAAAAGAGAAGAAAAACAACAAAACAGCTGCATGCTTCACCACCCAGGCTGCATAGATAAATGCTTGGGTGATCAAACTAATCCTTGCCCTTAGGAAATGAATGCAGCATTCGTACCAATACAGCACATTCACGTCACTGAAACCCACTCAGATATGTCGTATATGACATTAACTCGACATTCACAACTTTTTCCGCAGTTCAGTGTCGCAGATGCTCTTACAAAATAATGCACCTTTCATATAATCTGGTCAAGATAATCTCACGCTAAAGTGCCAAAATACAGTTTCAGAATATGCTGAAGAAGTCATAATTCACTGTGGTAAAACAATAATAAAAACATACAGTTGTGCGTTTCCTTTGTTATCCATTGTAGGATTGTTTGTGCCTTTGCATTCTCAGCTGATATGAGGCCCATTTCATTAAAGCTTGTTTCAGAGGTGGATTACGTTTCTGGACTATAATCCCCCCCCCGTGTTTGACCCTCGGTGTCGGCTGCATTTAGGATGTCACAGGGGGAATCTAGGAATGTCTTGTATATTGAGCTGTGGCCGCGTGCTCTCGCCCAGTCGTGTAACACAATTACATCAGACTGATGTTTCTGTGTGCGCGTGTCGCTTGTTTTTAACAGCTCAAGTGGGTAACCCGCTGCTTCATTTCTCCCTCAGGTTGTTTTGCAACAGAATATGTTGCGTTTATTGGGCCGTGTGACTCATCGGCGGTTTTATCATATTTGCCTGGTTTTACTGTTCAGATTTTGGAAGAAGTGTGTTTGTGTTTTTTCTGGCAAATGTGACGCTCGACTATTATTTATGTAGAAGCCGGGATGAACAGCGCCAAATGTGTGGTGCTTAGATGCATTCACATTAGCTTAACAGAATGACGCTATAATGCCGAAGAGACACTGTTAATACCCTGTTTTGCAGACTGTCTGGCTTTCAAAAGTTTAGAAATCTGTGTGAAGAGAGCTGATTATGTGATACCGATGTGTTGGGCTAGGCCAGAGAAGCATGATTTGTTTGGCTAAAAGCCATTGATGCCCTCTAGCGCTCATTGTTTTGGTTTGGCTCTTCAGAGCATCACCAGATTATTAGACAAATTTATGAAGGTGATTTTTGGAAGTTAAACTTTTGTGACAAAATAAAACACCAACTATAAAGTCTTAAAAAATACAAACATTTTAAAAAGACTTAAGTGAGTAAGCAATGCTTAGCCTTTTGGGGGCACAAGTGAAGCCTGGTGGCCCGCCAGGCTGATGACACACTGGGGGAAACCCTGGATTCCAAACCTCTTTTCTGACTTGCTAGATTTGAATTTTGGTACCTTAAACAGCGACGAGTGGCTACATGACATCTATGAAACAGTAGAAACATAAAGCAACATTGATATGTTTGGCAAGCCAAGAATTTTCCTCTACGGTGATTCTTTGGAGCTCCAGCAAATTTAGAAAACACAAAGGAGTTGTTCAAAGGACAGCCAAGAAACAACATGGTCCCTGAAGTGTGATTGACTTTAAAGGAGACATTCTGTTGCCTTCTTATTTTTGTCTAAAGTCAACCACCACTTGTGGATTTTGCAGCCCTGCGCTGGTCAAGCCCTTGTCATATTTTAAGAAACCGGTGTGAATCTGCCAATCAAGTTATATAAACAACAAAAATCCAGCCAAGAGCTCTGCCAGTCAAAATTAAAGTGTTAAGGCAAGTCTGCTTTCACGCTTGCCTCAGGGACACTGTGAAATTCTCAAAATGCTTTTAGACTCTACAAAAATAAAGTTCTGAGAAACATCAAGTGTGTCCTCCAAAACCAAATCCTTTTTACTTAGTAGTTCATTTCTTTTTCATGCTAAAGTTTCACAAGTTGCTTGTAATTGTATAAATGTTAAGCACAGGCGAGGTAATGCTTGATTTTTTTATATTTTGTTTTTGCATAACTGTTTTTCTGTCACTAACATGGCAGTGTCATTGCCAAGGTGCCTTGGCAAATTTAAAACTTCTTTGTTGGCACTAAGGACAAACAGGTCGAAATCTTTCAATTTTCGTGGCGTTACGAGGAGCTTGTTATAAAGAATGCCACAATCGTTCATCAGAGTGAAGCTTTGCCTCTCTGCTCCAAGCATGTAATTATCTTGTCTGGTAAACTTTGATTACAAGCCTCAGTTATGAAGGTGAATCCTTCAGGCACATTTTATAGCTGTTACAGTAGATAGAACAATTATTCAACCCTGAAGATGATGATTTATTTTAATAAATCAATCACGAACGGAAATTATATTTTCTTGTATGAAAAGCCAAAGAAAACCTTTTATGTTGTGCAGGAAACTGATTTCTACAAAATATCAGCAAAATATGAAACATAAGTGTTTTTGTAAATATTCACTCCCTTCAAAGTGACTGAGCAAATTCAGCAGAGGTCCAGTCAATCAGTGTGATTCCTCACGCTCAGGAGATTATTAGAGTTCAAATGACACACAGTGATTGTAATAAAAAGAAGCCTGGGTTTTTTGGAGAATCCATTCACTGGTTAATCAGTGAATGGATTCTTGTATTCCTACAAGAATACATGGGACACTCTAAGCAAATCAAAGACATGAGTATTGAAATGTTTAAGTCAGGGGATGGACACAAATTTCCAAAGCACTAATCAGAATGACTGAAGAGTCCAAACTATAAGTGGATTGAACCGTTTATGAAAACAACTGATTCAGTGTATGTTGTTTTTTTTTCTTTTCAACATATTATAATCCTGTATAATATCACAGGCCTGATGACAAAGTGCAAACAATATAGTAATTCAAATATGATTCTGCTTCACCCAGTGAAATCACAGTCAGATGAAATGCATACAGCCGAACAGCAATGATGGCTTTCAGTTAATTCTTTCAGTCAAATAGTTTGAAATAATCCTGCCTTTCGTAGTGGACGGTGTTATCATTTCCAAACTAACAGTCACTTCCAGAGTGGAAGGCCTTCAATCTGAAACAGACTCTGCCTTTTTTAATGTCGTCTCCGGTGGCGTCCTTTGCTTTGATGGCTTCACCCCGGCACACCGAAACCGATGCTGATTAAACATCTGGAACATCCTGTTGCTTAGTGGGGGTAGATGGATGGATAGATGGATGACTATTAATCCCCAGCGGGAATTAATTGTCACTATTAATTCAGGCAGGCATCCAGTCACCGTGAGGGGCCTGGATGCAACATAGAGAAACAAGCATCCTCATTGTCAGCCTGATGACTAGATAATGGGGCGATGAGCAATAACACCCAATAAAAGTGCAGGAAAACACAAACACACACACAAAAAAAACCCATTATGTTAGAAGCTGCTACAGAAGGGCAATGCTAGCATGATGAGATTTTGAATAGACATTGAAATGTCATAGTGCCCTACAAAAGTATCACTATTCCTCTAATGTTATTTTATTTTGAATATTTACGTGACAAACAAAAAGAGGCCAAACTTTTTAACAAAATAAGTCTGGGGTGTTTTTTTTTTTTGGCTTACTCCAATGCCTCTTAATGAAATGTAACGCAACCGAGTGCCTTTATAAGTCACTTCATTAAACAAAGTTTACTTGAGTCTAACTCAAACTGTGTAATGCAGCTGTTCTCCAAAAGTTTAAGATGTTGGTTGGGGAACATTAGCAAACAAACTGCATCGTGAATACCGCGTAACAACGCAGGACGAAGTTGTGGAGAAGCTTGGAGCAGGGTTAGGTTCTAAAACAATGTCCCAGAGCACTTTTCAATCCATCATCTGAAAACGAACTGTTTGCTCACTTGAAGTGACAGGCAATACTTCAGAGCATTTATCAGAAGAGCAGCTCAGGGGCTTGTGGTACATCTAGCTGCAGATCAGGTGGGGAAATCAAGTTGGAGGACAGAAGACCTCGCAGAGTCTCGCTTAATCCATCATCCAAAATGGAAAGAGTGTGGCACACTTTTAAAGCTTTTAATAAATGGCAGTCTACTGAAAAGCACAGGGATATGTAGAGGAGTACACCAAAAAATGTTCAACAAGAGTCTCTAGGCAAGTGAAACTAAAATTTTACTTCAAAAATCTCCAAATTTGAAAATGGTGGTGGGTGCATCATGCTGTGGGGATGTTTTTCTATCCATCAAGAATAGACACCCAGCTAGAGTTTCAGTAGAGTAGTTTACATCAAATCGTATTCATGTTTTATCATGACCTAATTAAAGAACACAAGCCACAGACAAACTATTAAATATGTGGCTAAATGGCCATCTCATTTTCTGCAACTTATAAATGCAGGTTTGCTGAAAATGAATGCAAAATACAAACTATATTTATTATTAATCAACTTCACAAATGAGTATCTTGTGTTGGCTGATTATGTAAAATCTTTGAATACACTTTAGTTCATAACCGGAATGTGGCAAAATGCAAAAAGGTTTGAGAGCATTCAATACTTTTTTTCAAGTGCGCAGTATTGTGCCCGTCTAGAGAGTTGAGTCAAGAGCACAAACACTCTAGAAGAGTTTTTACAAAAACCAACATTTCCAAAAGTATTACATGAATTCTCTAAAAAAGTAAAAAAAAAAAAAAAAAAATCCCTGAACTAAGGAGAACACTTCAAGAAGAGAATGACATTCACAGCCACATCCATCTTTGTTCACATTGTCTCTGATTACAGTGAAAGGGTGCAAAGTTGACAAATTGCATCAATCATCCCAAAAAGCACTTGAGGGAAGATGGACGACAACTTAAAAGCTTTGGTTCTCATCTGCAGTGCGTAACTTTGAGGCCAAATGGTGATACAATAAATACAAAAAGCTTGATGTTGGGTCGACTGTTAAGGAGCACCTATGGAAAACCGTGTCAAAGAATTGTTGCTTTTCTCCTTCCTCAGCAGTGCCCGACAGTGTCACTTAGCCACTTGCCTCCTATAATCCTTTAGGGAGGGTCGCCATGGCAGGAGGTCTTCAAAGCAAGCGACACTTCCCTTGTTCTTGGCACCTCCTGCGGGAGGTCCTCAAGTCACTAGGGGCAGCTGTGAGACATTATAATCCCTGGAAAGTCCAGGGTCATCTCTGGGTTCTTCACCCTTTGGGATAACCGAAGTGCTTCCCCACAAGAGCCTAACAGGCTGAAGCGCGGGAGCTGTCAGCCGGCCGGGTCCAATTCAAGGCAGTACTGATTGTCATGAAAGGACAACCTTGGGACTTTAAGCACTCAAGGTGGAGTCCGGAGTGTTTTTTTTTTGTTTTTTTTTTAACAACACGATAAGCGCTAAAGTAAGATTTAAAGATGTCAGCGTTATGATGGTGTCAGATAAAATCAGAAGGGGAATATTGGTCACCTGGAGTCATGAATGTCAGCAGTAAATTTAAAGACACTCAGTTGCAAATCATTCTGACTTAATCCCCTGAGCCACTTTGGCTCCGTTCCTTGCCTGCTCAACACCCTGCTGTCCTCTTGGGCGTTTCGTTTTAATTATTCGTTTGTGTTTGTGAGTTTTAAACCTACATACCCCCTCAGCTACACAACTTTTTTTAATGCCCTTCCCGGCTGTCCATTAGATCTTTTATGAACATCATGAAAACACAGAATATTACTGAGGACCTCACCTGATAGTCTTAGGACAGAATAATACTGTCATTCAGAGATTCCTCAACAAAAATGTAAGATGGTTCCCGAAACTCCCGTTTTGAAAAAAAATAAATAAATAAAATGTGTGGACAATAAAATGAAAATCTTTTTAAGTTTTGCCTTTTTGTTTTTAATTGCACTTGCACAGTTCAAGCTAGGTGTAATCTAAAAATAAAAAAAAACTCCTTAACCTATGTTTTACTTTTTGTAGTAGTTAAAACTATAATAGTTTGAGTGTTGGTATATGTCAATAATTAGCCTTTTTCAGTCTGCAGCTAAGCAAAGACAGCAAAAACAGACCCCATACTTGAAGGTGCAATTGCAACAAAAGGTGACAGCACCATATTTGAGGGCTGATATGGATCCATTCTAGCTTATAAACCTTTAAATTGGAGTGGAAAAATTCTTGCTGGCATGAGGTGTCTCTGCTTACCTACCTATGGCTGATAACATATTGTTTTCCCCTCAGCTCTCTGCTGGCTTCCTCAGCAAAGCGAGACATGATTGGTAAGGAATAGCAAACAAATTGGTAGGTCTGTTTCATTCAAAATGTCAATACTTATATCTGAATGTGACGAAAAACAAATGAATAGGAATGGATGTGGCAAACTTGGGACCTACGATCTTTTCATGCATCATCTTAAGTGACATTTAGCTCAATACGTTTAATTTCCTTTCAGGAAAGCTACACACACAATGGGCAAGAAAAAGGTGTCATCTTTGAGAAGAAATGAAATATTTATCCTAAATAATGGGTTAGTTATCAAAGATGTTGTGATTCCTGAAAGGGAACTCCAGATTACTTCTGTTTCATGCTTTCATTTTACCTCTGGTCTTTTGCTTCTGGTCATTTTCTTCGTTATTAACTGTCAGAAACTGAAGTTATAGTTTGAGAGAGGTACTATGGGCATCACATCTTCTATCTTTGAAGACATAGAAAGCACAGAGGGTGCAGTTCTTCTGTCGTTTCTCATGGATGATGAACTTGACTTAAGTAATGTTGGCATTATCCTTCTTTTTTGCTATTATTTTTGTTTGATCTTTGATGTTGCTGCTGTAAGCTCCCTCTTACATACAGTGTAGCAATACATTTGAGCTGAACTTGAGTAGTGAAAGAGCTTAAGGGAAAAAGAAAAGGTTTTATATGGGGGGAAAAAAAGTGGTAAAGACTTGGGAGGGAAAGGTGAAGCGAAGAAAACGTCGAGGGTTCTCCAAACGTCTGCAATAAGTGTGTGTGCATGTTGTTGCTCGTGTTTTTGAGCACTGAGCTGTGCTTACTCCACCTATCATCGAGATGGGGAAAGAGAGAACCATTTTGAGGATCTGCCACTGCTTTCTATGCAACTTGACTTGAAGGTCACGGAATCCCAGGATGCACTTTGCCTGCTCAGGTGTCTGAAAGTGTGAAAACTGAAATCGTTTTGGTGCCGCTGGATGATTTCAAGGACTTATTTAAAAAAAAAAAATATATATATATATATATATATATATATATATATATATATATATATATATACACCTTATAAATGGTAAGGTCGAACCAACCGGACATTGTCGTAGTGGATAAACAACAGAGGAAAGCCGTTGTGGTGGATGTAGCAATACTGAGTGACTGCAACATCAGGAAAAAGGAGCAGGAGAAACTGGAGAAATACCAGGGCCTCAGGGAGGAACTGGAGAGGGCCTGGAAGGTGAAGACCACAGTGGTGCCTGTGGTCATCGGGATCCTCGGGGCAGTCACCCCCAAACTGGAGCAGTGGCTACAACAGATCCCAGGAACAACATCAGACATCTCAGTCCAGAAATGTGCAGTTCTAGGCACAGCAAAGATACTGCAGAACCCTCAAGCTCCCAGGCCTCTGGTAGAGGACCCGAGCTCAGAGGATCAGAGGATAAGAACCACCCGCGGTGGGTGAGAAGGGAATTTTTATTTATATATCAGATTTCTTAATTGAAGTTTGACATTTTTGTGTTTGTACTTTAAGGATACCTCTGAAGCAGTTTGCTCGTGCTGTGCTCTTAGATTTCTAAAGTTTCTTGATAATAAAATGTATTTTCTGAGAAATGTTTTTCAGCCTTGTGCCACTTCGTCACCGTTGGTTGGACGGCGATGAAGTGGCTAAGGAAAAAATAAACGCAGAAATGCTTGAAATCATTTATTTTGCTTAAACATGAACCTGAAAAATGACGCTTAAGGTTTCCCAAAAGTCAACAAGGATACAATTTGTTGAACTCTTATGTTTGGACATCTGAATTTGTAACTGTGAATAATTCAAGGTTACCAAACAATTCAAAATCATCTTTAAAATACTCTATATTGTGGATTTTCTTCAGCTACACTGTATATAATTGTTCATGGCAGACAGATTTTGAGGCACAACAACAAATATCATTCATGTGTACGTGCTCCACATCAACCATCTGAGCCATTAGAATAGAAACAGCTATCACTGGCTATGAGTGCTGTAATAGTGTCGATAATTCTGCTATGCAGCCCCTCTATCCAAGCTGTTCATCCCTCAGTATTTCAATTTCTCCCCCCCTTCGTTTCACCAACAGGCTAAACAGACCTCATCACTCAACCGCTAGTCTCCCCACAACCAGATGCTTCTATTATTTCCTTTATGTTTAATTGTCAAGGGTGATGATCAAGGGTGAGTAATAGTTTCAAAGTCAAACAAGGCTCTTAATCCTGAGTTAGTGGCTGTTCTCAGCGTTGTGAGTAACAAACATTGTATGTAAAGTTTTCCATCTCTAGTCCCGGTTCTTATTTTATAGACTCCGTCGACAACAGCTTTAAACTCCAGGCACATCCGTGCTAATAACCACTTCACCTCGGGGCATGGGGTGCAAGCAAGCTTGAAAGAGGAAGAGGATAAAAAAAAAAAAAAGTCATAAAATAAGGGAGATAAAAATAAAAAAGAAAACCATCTCACCTCCTGCCTGCTCATCACAGGAAGTGCAGCCTCAGCAGCCGCCTATGCAAAAGCTCTCTGGTGATTATGCAGAGACCAAAGAACGCTCGAAGCGCAAACAGCTGGCCAGGCCCAGCCAACAATCACGCCGAGTCCTCTGATCTTTTTAATGCATTCTATAATTACTGATATGTATTGATAGTGCGTCTGTTTGTGTGGTGGCAGGTGAATTCTAAGTGTGTCCTTGCGAAACGCCGGCTACTACGCAGAGCTGAAACCAGGAGTTTAAATGCATAACATGAAAACACACTTGCACATTTCTTTCACTGTCTGACGTTAAATCAGACCAGGCTTCCCCTTTATTAGGTCAGTTAGAATCACAAAGCTTATTTCTATTGCCAAGTCCAACACCTTTTAAAATTCATGCATATGCAGCTTAAAAATGACCCTAAAATTTATTTTTTTGTTATTAAGATAAATATCTTCTTTTTTTTTTACACAAAAAAACTTGTTCAGTTTTGTTCCAGTTAATCATTTCTTTCAGTTTTTGTGAAAATGAAACCTGGTTGGACCCAACATAGGAAAAGTATTTAATCCCTTATCCATAATTTTCTTAATAATGAAAAAATAAACCATCCAATGCAAACTCTGGAAACATAAATGCCCCTAAACCTAATAAATGCTCGTGTGATCGGAAAAAGAAACTGACATGGAAAAAAGTACAATAATCCGACAATAGAACTAGTAATTTTTCATTAATATTATAGAATTATTGACTTAAAACAAGCTCTTATATCATACTGTAAGCCAGTTTCGTCTCATTTCAAGCGTAATAAGATATTTGCATTTGAAACTAGTCAAAAATTACTTGGTAAGATTTTGTGTTTTTTACAATGTTGGAGAAACAACACCGGAAGAAGCTTAAAACCACACAACCCTACTTCAGCCCTGTTTCTTCATGCGTCGCGCTAACAGCTTGATTGAAAGCAATTTCACTTCTGTAAACATTAACGTCCAGCCATTTTTGCACTTTAAAAGCAATTTGCTTTGAGATCTATTGGGTTTGGGTGTTAGATGCTCCGTCACCTGTTCCTTTGCTGATGCTGTGGAAAACACAATTATATTGCTTTTCATTCCGGCGTTCAAAGTCACTACTAAGGTACAAACTTGAATGCAGGACAATTATATAAAACAATTACCTTTGTTTACATAGACTTGACAGGAAAGCCGTTACTGCCGTCTCCCTCCTCTTGGAGCTTATGATTGTTTGATTGGATGTGCCTGACAGCTTTTGCTTAGCGTTTTAGTATTGTGCCAAACCTTCACTTCCTGAACGCCGAGACTGCGCTAAAAATCGTGTCAGCCTCGTTTTTCATCTGTCCATTTTATGTTAGTCTAACAGAGCCGATACGCTCCTTTTTAATCGCTTCAGCTGTCTGCACACGCAGCGTAGTCTATTTTTAAACCACAGCAACTTTTTTTTCAGCATTTTATCTTGTTTATATGCAATGTGGGTGTTTTGTTGAAGTTAAATTGAAAGCTGTTTACTTCAAATGTACTAGTTTATGTGAACACTGCTTAAAAACTATCCATTTTCATTTGGTCGTATTGCCACCAAAAAGCATGACTGTGAAAAAGAACAAAATTGTTCACTGGTTTCAAATTGTTTTGAAATGATCTATTTGTATTCCACCTCTTTTACCCTGACATCCCTGCATGAAACTCAGTTGTCTTCAGAAGTGTTTCTGGTGATATTCAGGTTAAAATTTCAGAATAGAGTCATGAACATTAATAAACAACAGGTAAGATATAATGTGTGGAGAAATTTAAATCAATGCTAAGTTATATAATCCACAAACTAGGGATGCACAAATCCACTTTTTTACTTCTGATACCAATACAAATATCTGAGGTTTAGTATCAACCAATACTGATCTGATACAGCAAGATACCCAAGGTAGAATTTTTGTCAATATCGACACTAATAGATAATATTGGATTGGTGCATCTCTACCACAAATTTTACTTTTGCGGCAAGAAGAGTCAATCACTCAAAAGGATCCTATGTTTCTTTTTTTTTTTTCTATTTCTTTAACTTTCTGTTGGGCTTCAGTGTGAATTTGACCAACTTATGGTTGCTACCTGACAAAATGTTGGGCAATTCTTTCTTTGGCAGGATTCTAAGATAAACAAGAAATAAAAGAGGTAAGACAAACACGTCCTTAGCATCTGAAAGAACTCAAAGTTTCCAGCACACCAAAATAAGAAAAAGTAAAAACATTTCAATATGCTACTCTTCCAGAGTTCACTGAAAACAAGCAGCTGTGTTACTATATGTTTAATGGTAAGTGTTGCAGCTTCAGTACACACATATACAGAGGCTGAGTCAATCTCCCAGACTTCAGTCTAATAGCGAGTTTGAGGCTGAACTGAATATTTAATGAAGTCATTTATTTTAGGACATTATTTGTTAAAATTAGTTTCCCCTTCATTATTTAGAGGATTTGCAAAAGCAATAAAAGGGGAGGTGAATATTTGTAAGAGTATTGTACATAAATATATGTAGACACTTAAGTTTTGAGTTAAATGTTTCGGTCTTATGGGCCTTTACAGCGCGCAGAGCTTTGTCTATGGAACTGATCTTAAACCTGCAAAGCCGTCCTCGCAATAGCCTCCATTTCTCTTGTCTAATGTCCAAAGAGCTCCACAGCAGAAGCATCACTCGTAAAATAAGTTCCAGCCATTGCTCTCTTTGTTATCTTGTCTCGGGTTTTTATGGGTCCAGGCACAGTTTTGCTTTGGTCAGGTGATAACAAACCGGGCAGGAGAGAGTATACATCTGTCGGACGTTTGGCAGAAGGGCTGTTGCCTTGAAACATTGAGTCAGCTAAAAGGTTTGAGCTCCGTCAGCACCTTGCGGTGCCTTTACAATTTAATACAAAGAGCCGAGGCAAGCTGACAGAGAGGGGTGCAGTGGAAACTTAATAAAACACACATGCACATTTCTTTACATGTGCATGCACGCACACACACACACACACACACACACACACACACACACTTCTCTTCTCGACTGAGCTTTACATGAAAGCTCTAGAGGGTCTGGAAGCCTGCTATAGATGGGAGATCCAGGACAGTGACTTATGTTTTTTTTGTTGTTGTTTTCAACCAAATAGAATTGACTTTTCTACATTTTGTTTCAAAGATCCAGATGTATTTAGTTTGCGTGTGAACTTAAAGTTAACACAACAACAATTTAGTCATTTGAATATTTTAGAGATAATCAAATATATTGCTTTAATTTCTAGACATTAAATTCAGAAATGAAGACGACAGAAGCAAAGCGACAGAAAATCAAAGCAAGCAGGTTTACACAAAGGCAGAACATTAAATATAGAAAAACAGAATAAAGAATGAAATAATGAATCGTTGTTAAAAGTGGTGAACTCCCATCCAAAGGTTGGAGTATTCAACAGAGCAACTGCAATAGCATATATTGCTGTATTCGCCAAAAGAGCAATATGGTAGAGAGATAGGTATCGTCTCCACTTCAACTCAAGATAATTTTTAACTGCAAATTTATAAATACACCAAGGGCTGCCAGTCTGTTTGATTGACTGCTACCAAACATTACAGTCTTCTTTCCTAATCAAAACGCAGACTATTAGATTACAAACTTGGTTTACAACCTTAATCAAAACTCAACTAAATAGAAGCGATTTTAAGCTACTCCTTGTTGACAGTTTTACAGCTTACAGGAGTTAATGTGGACAGGTTGTTTTGACATCCATCATGACAGAGTAGGTCAGAGTCCTTCTGTCTCCCACCACTTGCAATGGGTCGATAGAGCATCTGAACACAGAGCTGCCTTTCCTGATAAGCTCGTGTAACCTCTTCCTCTCAGCTGTGGATAAGCTGCTGCTCCAACATACTGCACCATAAAAAGTGACTGATGGCACCACAAAGTCGAAAAACGTCTAAAAAGTGCCATCTGAATTTCAAAATACCTCAGCAGGTAGAGTTTGCTTCCTGTAAAAAGCATCCCTGTTGTGAGTCCTGTCCAGCTGGTTGCTCAGGTGAACACCTAGGTACTTATAAGAGTCCGTTATTTCAATCTCCACTCTGTGGAATGTGTCCTGCTGTCACTCAGGTGGGTCTGCACCTGTGGAAGCTCACCGCCAGCCCCTTGGTTTTAGCAACATTCATCAGGAGGTGATTCCACTGCTTTGGCATATTACTAGTAAGGTTCTGGCGAGATGTTTGCAGCACATGAGAAATCAAAGGCCATTATTCTCACAGAGCTACCAAGCCTCACTGGGAAGGCCAGAGTGTGGTGTAAGAGGCAGATGAAGGCGTCATCTTTCCCAATGTCAGGCTGGTAGGTGAACTTCAAAGACTCCAATGAAGACCTCACCAAGAGGTGTGGATGGTTGAGGACCAACACTTCAAGAGTCTTCATTAGATGGGAAGTCGGTGCAAATGGCCTGTAGCTGGTGAGGCTCTTAGGTCTTTGGAACTGGTACCATCCTGGATGTCTTCCACAGTTGTGGTACTTTCCCCAGCTTGAGGTTCGGGTTCAACATATTTCCCATGAAGCCACATGGCACAGGTCGCGCCATCTTGTGCACCTTGATCTTTTGTAGGCCATTCCTCACCTGAAGTGTGGAAAGGGACAAGATAGTGGTAGGGGAGGGAGGCTGTGGGATGGAGTCCTCTGAAGTGAAGGAGGTGAATGATGGCTGACAGCTGCAAAGTGTGAAGCTCCGGGAAGAAAAAACAAGATGTCATCATAGAGTGTGGAGAGAACAGCAGGACTGGACTGGGGGAAATGGTGGGTGATTGGTCAAACCTATGTTGAAAGGAAAAAAGGTGCTGACCTAAAGTAAATTTTCTGACTTATAAATGTCTCCTTGTCCAATGCTTACATATTTAGCTTGTCTGACTTCTGGAGAAAGGATGTGATGAACCCAAAGCTGCAATCATTTTTTTTTTTTTTTTGCAAAAAGTTCAACAGCACAAAGAATTCACAACAATCCCAATGATGGTCTTTGTCATGTCAAGATAATGGTGTGTCACATGCACAACTAAGTAAAATCAAATCATTTAGGTTTGTATTTAGTTAAACAGGGTAACAATGTGACACTTAAAGATGCCGCCCCTCCACCTCACATATGTCCATGAATTTTTCAGCTTACTGCTGTATTCTCTTTGTACTCAGCTGAGTTTGTGCTTACTCATCTCTCGAAACTTCAGAAGAGCTTTGTATTTTGTGGTTGTCTGGGAACGTCAGCAGGCCTTTAAGTGATTCAGCCAGCTGGTGTTGTTTTTTTAATGGCGTCACAGAGGAACAAAGTGAATATCATTTTTTTTCAGTAAATTTATTCCTTTACTCTCAGTTTTGTTTGTTTTCTTCTGATGGAACGTATACTCACATTGGTCATGAAGATTGTTTGCATGGTGAATAATAGTTCTTCAGGGAATTCTTATGTGATAAGAAAACTTATTTGCATGATATTGAAGAACTCTAATCTCCACATCCGTTCTTCGGTTTAATTACTTTTTCTTTTTTTGTCAAAGAAAAATATTTCACTCTAATAAACATTAAGCTTTTGAAAAGGAAAAAAAAAGAACAAAAGAATGAGAACCCAAAGGGTTATGTGAACTCTCTCGTATTAATTTTAATGTGCATATATTTGGAATTGAACAGTAACTTTTTACCATTCACAACTGGTCAAGAAGGACCAGTTGTGAGGGTTGTCACTATCCAAGCCCTCTTGTCATTTGACAACCCTCTTAAAGCTGCATTGATACACTTGAGCTTTTCTTGTTGTTGCGTAAATCACAGAGTTGACCGATGACGGATGTTACTTCAAAGCAAGAAAGTCAAAAGAGTCAAATTGATGGTTGTGTGCCAAAAAACTGGCTACAAAAAGAAAACAGGACTCAGGTGGTTGTGGCTGACTTATCACTTTAGTAACAAGGACAGTCATACAGGGAACTGGTCAATACCAAGTCAGAAGGTCGACACCACTATTACGTGGGGAGTTTTAAAATTAGTCTTTGGACATGTGTTTGTTGAGAACAGAAGAAGAAAGATAGAAAAACTTGGGCTGAGAGAATGCCTTATCACTAGGAAAAAAAATATAGTTTTAAAGTGGCTTCCATCTTGAATCATAAGGGCTGGACTATTAATCGGGCACATATACATTCATATTATCCAGATGGCTCACAAATAATTCAATCAATTTTTAGAGTAATGATAGGACTTGATAATGTGGTAAGTAGAAACATTACCAAAACAGTAAGAGAGACTGTGTGATAAGAAAGTCCTGATGTTTTAATAAGCTTCATTATGAAGCCAAAAGTTTCGTTTTTTTGCAAGTTCAGTAATGCAAATTGATTGCCACAACAATATTGTGGTAAGGTTTATGCATGTACACAGCACACCATGCTGAGTGAAAAGTTTTGAAATGGACCTAATGGAGATGAATGGTGTATCATCAAGAACAGAGGTAAACTTAAGCTCCAATTAGACGCATTATGTACAAATAACTACAGAGAAAACCCTGCATAGCATTAGGTTCAGTATTTATCAGAAAAACTTTAAACCTAAATCGTTACTGGATTTTGAAATTTGATGAATCCATAAATACAATGCATGAAAAGGAAAACAAACAATAAATCTTCCAAATATTTAGCATAAGTACATATCTAACATGTATTTAGTTTTAACAAAAAGCTTTTTTTTTAATTCCTAAACTGTTACACAACTCCATTGATGAGGATCATTTGCAGATCATATATGACCAATTAAGATTAGCCATGTGGACCATAAATAATTTTGCATTGAGGCTTAAAGTGATGCAAATACGCCTGAAGAATTATATTTGCTCATCTTAAAATTCTGGAAACTACGTTACTCAAAGATTTGGGAGTTGATTACAGTTCCAACTCCAAGAGAGTATATTTAAGCATAAGCGCCTTTTAAGGCTTTGGTCCCATTCAAACATGATTGTTTTCACTCTAAACATCATAAATGTGATTGCCGTTGAAAGCACATTTTAATACCCAGAGACAGGTTTCCTCCAAGAGGAAATCTGCTCAGGCTGGCACTAACGCTTGCCAGTTGGGACTGCCTGCATTTTGGGGGGAAGCTGGTCAATAAATAAACTTCTAATTTATCTGCGTTGAAAGTGAGTTATTTGTGAAATTGCAAAGACAAAATTGACAGGAATACAGAAGCAAGTCAGGATAGCGCCTCACACTATGATGACATTTGGCAGGTTGTTGTATAAACAAATGGTCGGAATATTAAGGCCTCTCTCGATCACTACTTTAGCTTTATAGGGTCATAAAGCCCAACAACTCAACTTAATGACAAACCCAAATTTTATGTCCAGTTTTCTGCAGGGAAAGTGAATATTTATTTCTGCCCATGTAAGTTTGTCATGCTTGAAATCTGCAAAATGCTAGACTTTCCCACTAACATCTTTTTTTAAATAAAATGTTTTCCAATAGTACTTTTCTTGAACTGCCATCAGGAGTTAAAGGGATTTATGTATCATCCAGTGCTGAAGTCTAAATAAGCAGCAATCAAAGCTGAACACTGAAAACTGAAAACACTCAAAGCTGCCACTTGATGGCTGCACGGCTGTGGTTTGATTGGATAAAGATGGCGGAGGTGTGACAGCGGAGAGCAATGATGGTCATTGAAATCAGGCCTTAGTCATTGAAATCAGGCCTTAGTCTCCTGCACCAAAAACAAAGACAGAAAGGTCAGATGTAACATCCTCTAAAATTTGCTGCTCTCGCTCAACCTCCACATGATCACAGTAAAAGCAACACTAAAAGACCAGCATTAAAACCTCTGAAAGAGATCAGCTAATCACAATGTATTTATTATATTACAATTTATTAGTTACATTCAAAGAAAAGTATGTTGTTTGCTGCCTGGCGGGTTCTTCAGTAAAAATAGGTCATTTTAGTTATGGACATAAATTTTTACTATTCAAAAAAGCAAATGACAATTATAATTTTGCGTAACTTTCATTGCTAGATGGCAATACATATAGTTTTAAAGTGTAGCGTATGCATCAACCAGCATTGGTTGATGAATGGCATCATAGGTGTTTTAAGCCAGATATATCTTTAGGTTAATTCAGTTTGCAAAACATTGAAATGGAAAGATTTCCCACAAACCAGCTTCTCTCAGTGGAAATGACACAAACAAAATCCAAACATGTTTTCATTAGAATGATAATCCTATGGTATAGTGTTAAGATTTATGAAGAATAACAATTATCTTTGAAAGAACTACACTTGACTGGGCAGAGTTTGTTTAAAACACATAAAGCTGCATATGGTTAGCGGTAGAGCTTTAGAGTCCACTTCCCCTTTGCTCTTCCTCAGTGCTGAATAAATAATAGTTTTTTTTAATTAGCAAAAGCAGTCCTAAAAAAAGGGAATGTTTTATATTTTGCTCAACATGATTTCCCTGGCAAAAATAGGTGTGAAAATCAGCGTATTAAACCTTTTAGGTGTCCTGTTTTTACAGCCTTCGTACTTTTGGGCTTGTGACAACCACGTTGCGCGGGGCTTTACTTCCATTGCAATATAATACCGAATTAAATGTTCTGCCTTGCCAGTTTATACTCTAACTGTATTTAATATGATTTGCATTCTCATTTCACAGATGAAAACCGCAGCTCATGAAAAGAATAGACCCAGATGTCACAGGGGAGGGAGGAGGGTTCTTGTCGTCATCGCAGTGGTTTTGCCTCTCAGCCTGCAAGTCATTATTATTACTCCGCCTCTACCAGCTTAGAAATTGAACTGTGGAAAACTGTTCCACAGTTTTCCAATTTACTTTGGGGAAAAAAGTGTTCTACTTTGGGGAAAAACAAAACAGCTCACACAATGTCAAATTGGAAGGAGAGTTGTTGTGAATAGAATTTGTTTGCTGGTCTGCAAAGCGTTCTCAGTTAGGAATTTGAAGAACTCATGTGTGCACAAATCCAAATGCAAGAAAATGTCTCCGTTGTGTTTTTGTCATTGTTTCTACATTATATAAAAGCTCTTAAAGTAACAGTGACCTCCAAAGCTAAGGAACATTTTATTATAGAGCTTAATTTTGCAGTTCTGCAGAACAAAATTGTCATGACTTCAGTATGTTTTGTCCTTTATTTTTAGTTTTTTGTCCATCATGCACTCATGCCTCTAACATCTGAGTTGTATTTAAATACTTAGTTGTAGTACACCCTGGCAGAACAGTAAAAGGCAGAAGAAAAAAAGAAAAATTGTTTTCCTGGAACAATCTAAAGTGTCAAACTGACTGTTTTTCATGATTGTGCTATATTAAGCTGCATATTTAGCTGAATTAGTTCAGTATATCAACTAAGCATGGAAGAACCACAGTGTTGGTTTTGTTGCAGCATTTGACAACTTTGACCATGGAATATTATTGAAGTGACCGGAGTTCTCAATTGGTTCAAATTTTACCAAAAGAAGAAGGATTTCTTTGCTTCTATGGGTAACTTCTCATCCGATCAGACAGAAGTTAATGTTTAATATCCACATGCTCCCTCAAGCTCAGCTTACAACAATAAATATGATTGGTTACCATAATTACGCAGATGATACGCTGCTCTACATTATGTAGTGAACTTCCAATTAAGTCTCAAGACTTTACAAGATAATCTCTTTTAGCCTCCAAGAGATTACCTTCCTGGACTACAATGTATTTAGTTCCATCCATCTACCTCAATAACTAGCCAATTTTTGAAGGCAAAAAACATAAAACATAAAATCCCAATAAAATACATTGATGTTTATGGCTCAGTGTGAACACATTTTCTATGAAGAATCTATAAACCCCAGATTCTCCAGAATATTCTCTTCTTCCGTAAACACAGAAGAAACATACTCAATTCTGCCGTTCTGCGGCGTCGTGAAGTTGTCACGTTGGCGTCTGAAGCCACAGCAGCAAGAGCACGGGGGCTTTGTCTTTGAACTACAAGAGGATAGGAAGGTTAAACCACACTGAGGCAATAAAAGCAATCTATTACAGCAGAGGCAAACAGGAGCTTTTGTCTTTCGGCTAAAGCCCATTTTCTTCTCCCAGAAAAAAAAAAAAAACACATATGGAAAACAAAACCACCGACAAGCTTGCTCTTTGGCAGCTCTTTGGCAGAAAATCCAGAACAGGTCAAATATTTTAGCCGTTGTTAATTTGAAATGAATAATTTAATGAGAACCACTATCCAAGCCCTCTTGTTAACACTGTTTGTTATTTTGTGTTGCGTTAGTATTCAGATGCTCTGCTAACTTTCCTACTGATTTAGTCGCTGCTATCACTAACAAAACAAACACATTTAGCAGACTGTTTCACAAAAAAGGGAAAAAGTCAACAGATTAAGTTAAGCGCTACTAATTCATTTCTTAATCTGTCAAAAGTAATTTTTACCACTATAAACAGCAACAGAGAACTTCACCTCTGCTAATTTATGTAATTCCTTACACACTCGTGGGATATTCATCACCTAAATGTATGCCTAAAAAAGTGTTTTGCAGTGCTTTGGGTTTTTTTCTACAGACCCTAAAGTGAAAATATATTCCTGATAACCCTGCTCTGGTTTTCTGATAATAGCACAGTTGTTAAGAAAACACATCTCTTGCTATTTCAATCTACTGTGTACTTAGTAAAGAAAGAAATGTATATACATTGACACTGTAAAAGGAATATTAATCTACCTTATGTACTTTTGACTTTTTTAACGTGGTTCTTTTTGTGGAAGCTTAGTGTATTTGACTTTTAACACAATGTTTTTGTTCTAAGCTTTTTAATTCTGCTCCTTATGTGAAAAACCTGAAAGAAAAACACAAAAAGGCAAGATCAAATACTTGGCTGAGATTAACTAACCCTTAGAAAATCACTTCTTTCAGAATCCACTGGACTGCCAGCCATAACAGCAGACTAAATGTCTCTATTAAGCTTGTCTGACTCAGGGAAAGACAACAGAGACAAAGTCTGTCTTAGTTATGTTAGACCAGAAGCTTTCGGTCTGTCCACTCTCCTTCTGGCAGATGTTCAAATCCAGCAGAATAAAGTTAATAAAACTGGACTTAAGCGACAGCACGAGGAAATTAGGGATTGTTCATGCCCATAACTTTCCAGACATTGAGCCAATGTTCTGCACAAACTGACCAGAGGTGGGTGGAGCAGAGGAAAGATGTATTCAAGCAAATGCAGAATGACGTAATTAGACTCAATTAGAAGTAAAAAAAATTTATATAAAAAAAATTAATATAACGAACAAAAAAAAAAACTGACATAAAGGTAACTTAAGTGTTGAGTGACTGTTTGCAATGCCTCATATAATCAAGCACAAAAATGTCAAACAATAAGAAAATTCTGTTATTTTTTAACAGAAAGGTACATTTTGATAGAAAATCAAGCAAAAATTTACTGGACTATCAGGTGTGAAAAAAATATGCAATGAAACTTCTGTCTCGTCTTACATCATCATTTGCATGAGAAGCGCTTGCATTACTATCCAATCTGGTTGCCATGGTTCCTCAAATTGTCCACTTCTTATATCTAAAACATGTAGATATCAAACCTGTCTTTAAACTACACTGGATTTCTAGAGATTATCTGACGACCTGCCATTGGATGGTAGGTTAATTAGGTGGTTGCTAAGAAGCTGCTAAGTGCATCAATTAGGAACAAATATCTTCTTATTAAATGAAACATATTAGCGACTGCTGTTAGCTACCTGGGAGAGCCCAGATTACATTTTTTTGGAAGCTAAAATGAAAAACAAGAATGTCATTAGATTCTTCTTTTCTGTGGGGAAAAAAGACGTTCCAGCTAAGAAAGAAGAGAAAGGAATCAGAAGCTTGACCCAAAGTTAGCCAAGGAGCTATTATGTTGTATCTTTCAGGCTAATCTGTGTGGAAAGCGACATGGTGAACAACTGCTAAGCTCCCTGAGAATGCAGCCTTTCTCCACTGGGGAACTAGAGTAATTACAGATAGCCTTTTGTTCCCATTTGCCTTCAGTAATAAGCCTAAAAGCATGGCAGCTCACGTTTTAGATAATGAAGATTTACTGAGTGTGGGTTAGAGCTAGTTCGTTTTCTTTTTATCCCCCCTTTTTCTTTATTCTGGTTTACGCCGACTGCTCTGGCTTTTCAATACACCTCCGTCTCTGTAGTTGTTGACAGAGGGAGCGAGGTTCATTATTTACCAAGAATTACGCTTCTGTCCTTGGAGTGCAGATGTGATTCAAGCAGGGGGGAGAATCACGAACGTCCAGATACACCTGGCACATTCAGTTATTGTTCCTATGCAAACAATAACGCCGGTACAGTACTTTTGTTTGTGTGTGTTTGAGCTTTTAATTTTTCAGAGGGCATTTTGCTCTGTTCTTTTCTTCTTGAAGATTAATTATGTCTCAGAATTAAATTAGAAGAATTAGATCCCACCTGTGCAACACAACACCATTAGTCGTAACAATAGCTACGAGGAGAACAACTTTAGAAGTCCTAGCCTATGGAATGATGACACCATCTGTGTCTCTCTACCACTGGTAACCGAGTCTCTTAGGGATATGGAGGCTCAATTTACAGCATAGAGGAAAGACATCTGCAATCCAGCAAGCAACACAGGAACATCTGCTATGGATCCTTGTCATAGTTTGGAGTGTCTCCAAGTTATTACTGCATATAGAGTTAAGAAAAACTCCTTGTATCAAAGCCAGGTGTAAATGAAAATGTGTCATATACGTTCTATGGAAGATAATTAGCCCTTAAGGATGAGCTGTCCATATTTTAGCTCTGATTTTAACTCTTCATATATGAGGTCATTTTTATTTTGCTTATCTTGCATTGTTTTATCTCAGCTCATCTGTACAAGTCTTATTTTATCTTTTCTTCATTCATCTACAGATAATGTAACTTCTCTGCACGTCTTTTTTCTTAGTTTGCCTTATTTTAACACAGCTTACATTTAATTTATTTGTTTTATTATATTTTAGATACATGTAATTTGCTTGGAGAGCCCAAAAACACACAAAAAAGACTAAGCTACTCTGACCTTGATGAGACATTCAAAAAGGGCAAAAAGCAATGTTCACGCATTTAAATTAGTCAAATTGAGGCTCTTTAAAGTTAACTTTCATGTGTTTTTGGAAGTAACCTTTATTTTTCTCACCACAACCTTTTGTTGCTGAACCAAACAAAGTTAGACAACACTATTTTGTCTGTTTTTGCATGAACCTTATGTATTTCATGTGGCAGAATTTAATCTTTAGTCATGTTGAAAAAGGGAACAAGGTTTGTGTTTAACCTTTATCGCTTTTTCAATTTCTTACAATTTAAGTTACAAATGCATTTTCAAATAATTAAGTAAGCAAAAATGTCTCTTTCACCGTTTTCCAACAAAAATGTAATTAGTGGCTGCATCTTGTTTAAAAAGACATTTTAACTGATGCTGCATCAAAAACTGTACAGTTGGATTTATTTTTATTTTTTGCATCAAGCATAATTTCTCATTTTCTCAACATGGCATTCAGAATATTCTGTGTTATATAAAGTCGGCAAAGTAATTAGTGCATGCAGTATTTTGACTGTAAACCTTTTGCTCATTAATACAACATTTTGCTAATTAGGTCAAAACATAACTCCTTATGTCTTATCCCAAAACATGTTTTCTATTGTTGTGTTTGAGATTTGTCACAGCTGAAAACACAGAAAAAGAAACACGCCATCGTAATTTTTAATTAGAATTTACAATTTCGAAGGTGTGATAATACTGTTCTTCCACGAGAGTCTGAGAAGGCGCTGCATATAAAAACGGAACAGCTTTCATGTGAAACCCCACTAGGGAATATTACAATAACTTCATTTATCCGAAACACTGCTACATCTGAGGTTGATGGTAAAACATGTTGGTTGTTGTTTTTTGTGAAAATGACAGCTTCCAAGTGGACATTTTCGTTGATTTGATTGATTACCCTCTGCACCCCTGATGAAGGGATTTGGCTTTTAATGCTGGCCTTCCTCTTCAACCGCCGCAATCACCAAATGTTTTGCACTCGTTTTCTAAAGGTGAACAAGTTGCTGCAGAACCCGTGGGCGGTCGCAGGCAAGGGATGAGACATTAACACATGCCAAGCATCTCCAAGCTGAGTGGGACACAAGATCTTTGTCCTTCAGGCTGTTGCAAAGAAATAAATGTGACTCAGGCGCGTACTAAGTGGATGCAAGAATGCAAAGAGCTTCTTGTAATCAACAAGACTAGCAATGTGAGTAATGCCGTTTGGAAAAGAGTTAGTTATGTCATGGATAGGAATATTTAACCACATCAGTGCACAACAGTGTCCCGTAGGCTCTCATCGCTGATATTGTCAAGTTTAAATACTGAGACAAGTTGTTAGGGTCAACTTCACAAGTGGGACACTTCAGTGTTTAGGACTCTGGAGGATGTCATCAAGTGTTGCATCATTGGCTCGTTGAGTCCTTGTGAGGCATGCGAGTCGAATACAGCATATGAATAGCAGCTATGATTTCTGTTTAATCAATAATTTAATGAAGCAGTTTGTGTCTCCAGTCTTCACATTAGAACTGTTTTAACTACAGAAGACATTAACTCAGTCATCTGATTCCTCCAGCACCAGAGTCCTGTTAGCTTTAAATGTTTCTCTGCTTTATTTCTTCTTCTTGTAAGTCTTCAAAACATAGCACTATTGAGCCATATTTGATAGACAGTCAATATAAAACCGGACTGTTTTGGCTTACTCAACTATTTTACTGGTTGCTTTTGTAGAGGAATCTTCTCGAGTCGTAGAGTCAATCAAATAGCAAATACGTAGAATCTAAAACAAAAACCTAAATCTAAAACTGAAACCTAGAA
Organism: Poeciliopsis retropinna; assembly: GCA_010277075.1. Taxonomy (NCBI): domain Eukaryota; kingdom Metazoa; phylum Chordata; class Actinopteri; order Cyprinodontiformes; family Poeciliidae; genus Poeciliopsis; species Poeciliopsis retropinna. The sequence goes on along the minus strand of VMRM01000029.1, from coordinate 3,269,065 downwards.
CCAATCATGTCTGTATGAAAATAGCATGTAATTAAGCAAAGATTTCTGCACAATTCCCCAAGGCTATAGAGGCATTTAGTCATCACTAAGAGTGCCTTGCTGTTAGCATTTAGTCGAAGCACATTTACCTGCTTATCTTATTCCTCAGTTGTCAGCTGGGAAGCATGTTGTTAATTGTGGGAAGTAACCCACCAGTTAAGGGGTTTCTCATTCATTTTGTTAATGGTACCGTTGTTCTCATTGCAAGGGCGGGAGCATGGGGCTCCATGTGAAGTGAGACATGACAGGACTGTAATTGGAGATGAATTCAGGGCATGTATCACTCATTAGGACGAGCTAGGGCAGGAATAAAACAAGTCGTCAAACTGAAGAGTACAAATTCAACAGAAATGTTGACGTGAATCGGTGAGAATATTGCTCCTCGGATGAAATAGAGGTTCCACTTTTGACTTAATTAGATTTTTTTTAAGTTTTTGATTTCTCTTGTGGCAAACCCTCCCCGCTCCTAAAAACCTGGCATAGTAAAATCAGCAATCCCAAACGTCTGAGGTTTTTCTGAACCCCACCCAACATAAAAGAAAGGACAATAAATGCAAACTATTTTATTGAGACCAAAGGCAATTGAGATAAATAAGACGCTCTATGAAATGGCTCATAATGGCGCCATTAGGCAAAATCCAGAGGAGAATACAGCAGGGCACCGATGGGCCACGGCCTATATCTGTAATCATCCAGAACAAAGTACCAGGTTCCCAAGAAGGTTTATTGGGCTCAATTAATCAGAGTTAATGCTCACATTCATGCTCATTTGAAACTTGGCAACAATTAATGCTCGGAGGAAAGTAATATTACAAATGTTTAATTAAGTCTGCAGGGGATAATTATGGTGTGAGTAGCATTAAGTGGTAGGTTAGGTGTACAGGTTAGGATTCTGACTGCTCTCTCAATTTCTGGAATTGCTTAAATTCATGGTTTATGCAACAGGACTTTCCAAGTCTGTTATCTGTTACCTCATAAAAAAATCTTTAAAAAAATCTATTTTGTAAATTTTGTTCCACAGAAAAAAATTCCAAAGTCTGACTGGACTTTTTGTGATAAATGTACAGATTCAAAGCACATTTTACAACATTTAGACCACTAAAGACAAGTAATTGTACAAAAGGTACACATTTACCAAAACGCCATTTACGATTAAGATGTTAGTGAAAAGATATGCTCATTAAAAATGTTTGTATTGTCGATTAAATTTTTATTTTTTATTCATCCAGCAAGAACAGAACATTGATTTTTACTTCTGTCAAAAACCTCTGATTATTTGCTTCTGATTATTTCTGAAATAACAGCATAACATCTATTATTTTGGTTGCCACAGGTTACAATGTAGTTTTTCCTTTCTTCTAAATGTCAGCTTCTGGCCCGCGCGTGAGAGCGAAGCACCAACGTCCAGACACCGTGGGATTACAAATGACGGGCTTCAGAGGGGAAAAGTCAACCAAGAGTCGACGGGTCACCGGATGAAACAGGCAGCGGGGATGACAGAGATGCCCTCACAACAAGAGAACAAGACAGGAAGGAGAACAGAATTGCGCGGGGCTTTGGAGGGGTGGGTGGTGGTGGAAAACAGAGCAATGAAGTACACACATGCAGAGAAAACATGACGCCTCCCCGCATCCCGGCGTGATGGACGGTGCCCGCCGACTAATAAATCAGTGTTGGTGAAACGGCGGGTTGCTGAGAAGGGTGTTTGAAGCGACGCTATCCTGAGCTCTGGGTTGCCGAGAGGAACAACGTGTGTGGAATGTGGAAGCAGATGCTCTCTCACACACACACACACACACACACCCACCCACACACACACAAGCAGAAAGGAAGGAGTGGAGCCTGGCCTAATTTGGCCCACCTGATAAAAAATGGACAGGAAAGTGCTTAGTCGGCTTTGCCCTTCCCTCTGCTCCACCGCTGCTCCTCCTCCTAATTTCCTCCTCTTAGTCAGATCAACCCTTCACCTCCCTACTTAACAACCTCTATGCACCTTTTGTGTTTCCTCGAGTCGCACGCTTTGATCTCCATTGCTCACAAAAACCCTCAAATTAACACAGGTGTGATTTAACTCGATGAGGCCGGGTATTGAAGGGAGAGGGTTTGTAGACCTACAGCATTGCTATTTTCAGTATCGTACGTGTAAAATAGCAAGCCGATTAAGTTTGACTAGGCCCCTGTCTCTTCTGGTGAGTGAACCTCATCAGTACATCACTAAATCTAAGGAAGTTTGATTCTAAAGAGATACAAATAAAGTAATTTCCTGAAAATGAAATTTGGCCTCTTTCATCTAACCTCCACCTAAATTTATCTCATAACTTTGTTCTTTTTTACTTTATGTCATAAAATATAACATTAGTGTACATTGCAGACTGGTGAATTTCTAAAATAAAACATTGCGTTCATGGTTTCTTTCATCCTCCATTGCAAAAAAAAAAAAGAAAGTGTTTGTTTCTGAATCCTTTTCGCTTTAACAAGAATAATTTATCTGATAATAAAGAAAACTGCTGTGCATTTGCATAGTTACAACCAGCAGAATGAAAGCGAGATCTTACAAATGCTTCACAAAGCAATAAGGAAATTTGTTAAGCTACACTAATCTTTAAAACCCAAGGCTATGATTCACCGGGCTGCTTTTTTTTCTGCAAGCTTTCAGATGTAATTTGGTTATGTTATATATTATGAACAGCAGTAGAAATGTATGGCTTAAAAGTTACTCAGCAAGACTGTGCAAAACATTTATGTTACATTTTTACAGAACTGTCTGGTCATAGTTGTTGAGCTTTCTTTAAAGTTGAGATCTTGGTCTGTTTTGTCCTTTTCTAAACAAGTTTGGATGTTTAGCATTATTGTATGTTTGGAAATCCATGATAATCCCAAATTTCAAAAATCCAGCCACTGACGTTTGGGGAAAAAACTAATAATTTTTATGAATAAAATCACTCCAAAACACTGCACTATTACATTTTCCACCAGCAGTCAAACTGACAAAATAAAAGTGTGCTATATTTTTTTCTTCAATTGTTTGAACCATCAGGAAAAACAATGTTATACAATAACAGAATTTTTAAAAATGGCTCCAATAAAGTTGTATGAATCTGTTGTTCTGCTGGAACTCGATGTTCCAGCTTCACCGAGTTCCAATGAGTTCCCTGTTTCTCTAGTATTAATCAGCCCTGTGGGAAATGTGAAGCAAATTCTTGTAATGCTGGCACAAGAGAAACCTTAATAAAAAGCTAATAAACATTGATTTTGACAAGTCAAAGCACTTTCAGTTATCTTCAGTTGGGTAAATGTCTGTGAAGTTCAAGCTTTATAGAGAAATTATACATCTAAAAAGATTTTTAATGAATGAAAATAAAATTCTACTAAGGATAATTAAGCAAAAACAAAAAATATTACACAACAAGATCACATTTTTGTAGGAGCCATCTGAAACTGAGCAGTATGTGGACATTCATCTGACAAATCTTTTTATCCATCCGACTAACTTTTTTTGGCAGACAAGTGACGCAAGGGACTTTTTTCTTGTTTTCAGTGTTTAAACATGAGATTGACTCAGGCGAAGAAAGTGGCCTCTGCTCGATAAAACGCCTTTGAAAAGCCATTTTGGATTCGGACAGCATAATGAGATTAGTGCATCAGGCTGGGCTCCAGCGTCCGGCTGGCTGGTCACCAGCACAGTTTGCTCAGTTAGGATCTTTTGTTTGAGGACATTTGGTCCGCGTCATTATGCATGAGCAAGAAACCATGTGCTTATCCTCTGTTCCTCACACGCCTTCCATCTTAGAAGTCATATATAAAAGTATATATTTTTTAAAAAGTGGCATCCTCACAGGTCATCTTGCTGTTCCTTTCCATTATTTAAATGTTTATTTGCAAGTTCCAATTGAGGACTGCTTTATTGGTTCTTGAAATCAAATGCATCTTAAATATATGCATTAGTGACATGTTCCCCCACATTATCTCAAGGAATCTTTGTCAAGAAGGGTTAAGAAATGAAATGAGCTTGGTTTTCAAGCGTACCCAAGTGCAAATTTGTTGAATTTATACGACAAGTAAATGACGCTTTGTATTTGTTATTCTTTTACCCAGCTCTTTTTCATTCTGTTTGTCGTAAAATTGTTGTCGAGAGAGGCTTTGAGTGGCCATAATGCAATCGTATGTCAAAATTCAAGCGAGCTTGTCAGATATAAAAAAAACAAAAAAGAAAAACCTTTTTTACAGCTCCGGATAAGACGCTGTAAATAATTGGAGGTCAGGTTTATAACCGCGTAATGCACCACGACTCGCAGCAGCTTAATAACACCATAAAATTCAAGCAGATCAAAAGAAATAAATCCTACCCATCCTACTGTACCTGACCCAAGCTCTTCCGCAATGACCCTTGTGGCAATCCATTTCCTACACACTATTCCAAGAACATCATATTTTTCCTCTACTTTCCATATGACGACACTCACAGAAGAATAATGTCAGAATTTTTGGTTTCAGTTTGTATCTACTGAGACTTAAGTTAGGAATTTATTTTGTTTTCACCATAATTGTCCCATTGAAATATTTAAGTGTGCCTTATAAAAGACACATACCCATAGTTTGTTTACTATGAAAATACATCAGAAACTTCTTAATTAAAGGATTTCTAAGCTTCAGAAAAGTTCATTTACTTTATTAAAGTCTGCATTTATTTCAATGTAACACCTTAAACACTGTTTTCTTGTAGGACATGGTGAAAAAAAATAATAATAATTTCAGCAGTCTATTATATGGGTGACATGATCCCCATAATCCACAATCCAAGAAAACATACAAACAAAAATAAACAAACTTAAAGCTGTAGTTCAGTTATTCACAGTTTGTCTCCTAGAGTCGTAGAAAATGCGTCTTTTTAATGGAATAGAATTTGGATTTCAGAGGTTCAACCACCACCAATCGTGAATAAGTTGAGAAAATACTTCTTATCGAATTAGCAACTGTTCAACAATCAACATTTGAACTACCTGAAATATTTGTGGGTTGCACACATCCTTTGATGGATGCCTGGGAAAAAGATTTTACAGCAAAAGGAGCTGAAGAATTCTGCAAAACTGTCAAGATGAAGTCAGTTTTCTTTGTATACGATCTGACATTGACTACTGAAGTTGATGTAGATGAGACTGCCCTGTTCGGTGCATATCGCTTTGCTAAATGTCTTTCCAAAGCACCAAATGTAGCCAGCCTCCTGAAAAACACCTGACATTTCAGCCACCGTGCTTACAGGCTATATATTTACATTTCAGCTCCACGTCTGCGCTTGTGAGGTGAGAGGCTTTCTGCAGGTGTCATCCATCAAAAGGAGTGAAGAATGAAACAAAGACAAGAAGTCAGCGGGGTTTGAAACAGAGATCAAGCTTGACAGAGATGAACAGAAAGAAGAAGCGACCGAGGTTGATGGAGTGAGGGGAAAGCAGAGGGGAGAGAGAGTGAACTCTATCAGTTGGTAAATTATACCCCACGCCATCGGCACCAAAGGAAAACATCACTGCTTGGGGGTGTCAGGTCGAGATGGACGATCGGCATCCTCGGTCGGTGTGAGAGCGTCTGTGTGTGTGTGTGGGCATCCAAGTAAGAGCGAGAAGGAAGAAGGAAAAAAAAAAGAACAAATTTCTCAAAGATATATCACAGCCACAAAAGTAATGGCTCACTGTAAGATCATTGCAAGTTTCCCCACTGTGCAGTAGCTTGAGCACACACACAGGCACACAAACAGAAAGTCAGGCAATCAACACCATCACAATGGCGGTTGGCTGTGGCAGGTAAACGAAATAAAAAAAACAGCATTGCCTCAGGTTTGAGTGCAGCTGCTGCTGTTTGTTGCCTCAACTAATGGCTGAAATAAAAGTGTTTCATGCTTACAAATTAAAAGTATATAATTTTTACACACTTTTGTTAGCTCATAGTATCTTCTAGAAGTACTGTGAAGCATGCTGATTTTTTTTTCTTCTTTCAAAAAAGTATTCGTTCAATGAAACTCCGAGATTTAAGGCAATCTCCTGCAAACGCAAAAACGCAAGTGGTTCAGTGAAATTTCTTTGACATTTCCCCTTAATTTGGCCCATGATCGTTGAAAGTCAGGTGGAGCCCCTGACCTTTCATCCAGCGCTGCGAGCGACAGAAAATGTTTAGGTGAACCCGCTTTGACTTGCTTTATTTCAGTAAAGATGGATTCTGTGGCAAGCCTGCCTGGGCTCACTCTGGTATTTTTCTTCGACGAAACCTCAGATTTGGTGGCAGAGTTACGTTTACTGAAGCTACTTTTCTTGGGGGAGAATAAATGTACTTTTACGTGAGTAATTTTATTATGTCGTATCACAACTCTTACTTGAGAAAAATTTTGAGTAACTTTACTGAAAGAAGAAGTTGTTTTAACCAAAGATTCACCAGATAAAAACACCTGCAGTTGCTGCCTGTATGCTACATGCTAAATACCCTTATCTTCCTTCTTCTTTTTTTCATTTTGTCAAGCCAACATCAAGACGAAAGAGTTTATTCAACAAGATGCGGGGTTAAATTGCATGAAAAGCCGAAGGCAAATTCCCAAATAAAAAGCCTTGCGTGGGATATTTGCCCTCAATATGCCTGAGTAGATAATAAAACAAGATTATTTGTAACATCCTCCACTCCTCTGTGGTAGGCAAACCGCAATGGGTCAACCTGGCCTAGTACTTCATCGGTCAGAATGGCTTTGACCAGTTGCTCAAAGCATTTCACAGATGGAGGTCAAAGCCACCGGGAAAAAAATCACTTTTGGAGATCAATTTTTTTTTTTACCAGAAGTACAATTATAGATTCCATTTGGTGCTTTGAAATCTTTTGCTGAATAAGAGGAAGGTTAAAAGCTCAAACCGAGGTGAGAAGCCAATTAATTTAAATAATGTCTATCAGTTCAGCAAAGCAAAATGTCCAAACATCCAGCTGGAATTATGGCAGAAGCTGGTTGATGGTTACATCAACTGTAGTATGTCACCCTTGTGTTTATAAGAGTAAATGCACAATAAATTATAGCTTTTAAAAACTATTGTAACGCGTATTGTTTAATCATCCATCAACAGATGATTCAATTCAGTGAAACAGTGTCACACAAAGACATTTCTCTGTTTTCCCACTTTAAAAATCTCAACATCCCCCAAAGAACGCTCATCAACAAAATATCACCAACGTTTATCACTTTTGAGTTCCTGCGAATCAACAACTCTTGAGGACCACTCCGGTGACGGAGATCGACTGCTGATGAATATTTACGAGGTGAATTTTTAGTGCAGTGATGGATGTTTATGTGCGGTGGGCTCATGAGAGGCTGACATCCCAGCAAGTCACACTGAATTTTAAACTCTACACATCCAGCACACATGTTTTCTTAAGATCTGGTCGCGTTGTGACTCACAGGGAGTGGGATTGTTCTACCGCCAGCTGTCAGAATTTGACGGCTAAATCTTAGGGATTTACAGGGTATTTTGTGCTCCAATCATGACTGAAGAACAGTCATGATTGGAGCACACTGCATAAAATACATTCTGTAAAACTTCTTCAGGTTACTTGGTTTTTAGATGAGAAATGTAGGACCAGTGGAAACATGTTGGCTCTATTGGGAGTTAAAGTTAGAAGTATTTCTGAAAATTTCTTTTCCATCAACTTAGCACTTTCTTTTAATTACTGTAAAATAGTTAGTGCAGTGCAAAAAACGTCACAAAATTATGAAAACAAAGTGAGGATGAACTTATATGAGAAAAAAGTCATAATGTGATGAGAATAAAGTTGAAATAAAACAAAAATAAAGTCAAAATAATAACTTTATTCTTGTATTTCAACTTTATTCTTGTAATATGACTGTATGAGTTTATTCTCAAAACTATGAATTTCATAACTTCTCCTAATTTTATTTATGTTTTTTATTTCCATCATACATTAAGAACTCCAAGATGAGTAAATCAGAACCCAGTAATTAAATCAGGACATCCCAAATAACCAAAATATTGAAATGAAAAATGAAAACATGAAGTTTCTCATAATCTCTACTTTAAAATTCACAAACATCAGAATTTATATTAACCCCTATAAAACACGCACACACAAAAAACATTCTGCAAACTAGCAGACGGTTTTCAAACCCCACAGCTTACATTGATTTGCAAAGTACCACAGACTGTAGTTTAATATTGAAATATCAATGTAATACTAATTCTGAGCCAAGCCATTTGGCTGTATCAAAACATCATCCAGAAAAGAAGAAGAAGAAAAAAAAAAGATTAAATTACAAATGAAATTAGAACACTAAAACTTCACTCGGCAGGACGACACACACACACGCGGCATACACACCGAGACATGGCTGCCAGTGTGCATCATTTACACAGGCAGCAGAGCGGCTCAAGCATCCGGAGGTGATGAATGTAACGTTGAGAAGTGAATAAAGGAGGTTTGGGATAATGGCTCAGAGTCAAGCAATATTTGACTGTTGCAGGCGTAATCTTCTGCTCCTATCCCCCCCTGCCTGAAGGTGATAATGGCTGCTGGAGCTGCACGTGCAGCCGGGAGGAAGAGGCTGATTTGTGTTGGCGCCACGAGTCGCCTGCCAGAAACGATCTGCCTTGCTTTTAATGTATACGTTCATCCAAATTTCATAGCTTTTTTTTTTGTTGTTGTTAATCCAGGTAGTACAGTAGCATAAAATAATCATAATAAAACTGGTTTGTCTTTGTTCTCTTTAATCCCAGAGGATTACACACTGTACACTGTAAAGGTCAAATTTCACTTGCAGCCTTATCCGCTAATCCAATGTAAACCTCCATGCCGAAACATCGGCAAAAGCTAAACTCTGAAGAGTTGTAGGCTGCTGCATTTTCCACTTCTCCCTCTTTCATTAGTTTTTTATTTGCTTTATTTGAACAGCGGACGAAAAGCAATATCAAAACTCACACTTAATAAACCACATTAATAGCAAGCGTACGTTCGCCTTGTTGTGATTAGCACAAAATTCAGAGAGGTTTTGAGCACTGTTTATGGAGAAAAAGTTAACTATTCTCGACACACCAATCTGGAGGCAGTGAAGACGATTTGCTGAAATTGTTTTGCACAGTAACCCTTCAACTGAGGCTCAAAAGTAAAGATAAAACATGTTGAAACTTGAAGCAAATGGCATAAAACTGAAGAGTAGCTATAAACAAGAAACTCAGGCTAAAATCTGCAAACGATAATAAAAAACTGGTCATAAGACTCATCGTCTACTCAGTGATTTGGACTTTATAAATCAAAAAGCTTTGGAGGAATTCTTCTTTACCGTCTCCAGTATTATTTCTAGTATTGAAAGAAACTCATCCATGTGTTTATCTTTAATCGTATTGATTACTGCAACAATGTATTCAAAAGTCAACCTCAATAGCCCAGAATGCTGATGCTCGCATTCTCACTCAAACCAGGAAGACAGAGTGCATCACCCTCGCTCCAAAGTCTTCTTATAGACTTTTAAAAAACTTTTGTTAGCTTATAAATCAATGAACGGCTTAGCACCAACATACATGAAAAATCATTAGTTTTTCCAGACCTCTCAGGTCTTCTGGTTCTGCTCTGCATCTCCCAGAGAACCACAGCCAAACAAATCTGGAACAAACTTCCAAAAAACTGCAAAACAACCGAAACACTAAGGTATACAGAGACATTCATGAGCTGACTCAGTGACCGCAAGGCGTCCAACAAACCCAAATCGTTTCTCTCTTCCGATACTCCAGGGAGCTTGTGTGTGGAATTTGATTTTATTTGATTTCATCTTATCAATAAGTCTTGTTTTGTTCATTAAGTTCTAATCCTAAATTGGTTTCTTTTCAATAAAAATAATTCAATTTCTCCTAGCAACTTTCCCAACAATACAAAACTTTTTTTTTAACTCTACTGTTGTGACATTTAATATTTAACACAATATCAGAGGCTAATTGAGTCTTAAATGGTGTTTGTGGGGTTTCCTCCATCTTTTCTGGATTGTACTGAATAGTCTGACCTTAGGCTTTGTTCGGCGGGACAACAGTCCTACATGTTTCCTCATTAAACCTGGAACACTGCAGTTAAAAGAAAAAAGAAAAGAAGAAATTGTACAGGACTTGAATCTTTTACACAATGTGAGGGCAACCAGTCACCCCATCACAATGAACAGCGAATCACATCCAAAAGGTAGAGCACAGCAGTCCTACAATGAATGGGACAGCAAATCACAAAAAAACACACACCAGGTTAGATGGCCAAAGTGAACAGATAACTTTAGAAATTGTTTTGTAGCTCTTTTCAAATTGGTATGCAGCATCCAAGAGGTCAAAAAAACTCCGGCTTTTATAGAAAAGATCACTGCTACATTAACCAAATACATCTGAGCAACAGCGAGAACGTGCGATTCGCCTTCATCTTTGTTTTGTAAAGTAATGCTTTCCTGTAGACTTGAGGTTACGGATAAACAAAGTGCAATCTGTGGCCATTTTAAGTGTCACTTATTTGTCACAACGGACAGATTTCACACCAGATTGTGACATTTCACGAACCGAAGCCTTTTAAGTCCAACAAGTAGACACACGGCTTTTCTGGCAATGATGAAAGTCTTCACCGTTACTGAACCGCATTTAATATCATAAAGGGTCTCGGATGTGGCAAAACACAAAGTCAGGGAGGGGGGAGGTGACTTCAGTGTATTAATCCTGGTTTTCGGCACGTCAGTGCAGCCCGCTGCATCTTAATCAGCTGCTTTGTGGGATTATGTGCTCTTGCTCATTTTGCATTCTCGCGCATATGTAATTTGGAGGCTTTTCCTTCCCATCCGAGCGATCAAAAGCAACAGTTCAACTTCCCCTCTTCAGCGTTGCAACTAAATTTTGATACGCTCATGTAGTCAAAGCCCTCCTGCTGTGTTTGTGATGATGAGTGCGGCTGTGAAGCGCCGTGTTTGATGATGCAAGTCTTTATTTTAGGTTGCAAATCTCTGTACAGTAGAGTGGGCGCGCTTAACTTTAAGGTCTTATTTAATGTTAATCACAGTCTGAACTCCAGGTTTCTTGGGCTTTAACTTGTCCTGATTCGGTTGTAGTTTTATAATTGTTCTGACTCCTTAAACTCCAGTTTGAAGTATTTGGTTTGGCCTTTGGGTGTTAAAAAAGGAATTTAGACTCTAGGAATAATAATATTTAAGACAAATATTTAAAATGCAACACAGGCAAAGGATATGCTTACTAATCAAGTTAAGTGACGGTTAGTTGTTCCCTCCAGCAGATAGACCTCGTCTAATACTCTTATCTCCATGTCAACTGGAAGAGATGAAGAAACAGTCAGAAATGATTTCATCAAAAAGCAAAAAACAGGCAGGAGGTTTTTCCCCCTTGGTTTTGTCCTTGTCTGATTTAGATTTTTGCTGGCACAAGCTCAGCAAGAGATGAAATTTAAAAAAAAGAACACCAAACGGCCTAAATATTTTTGAAGGCGTCACAGTAGGGGACATATATATATATATATATATATATATATAAAAGAATAAATGCCTCCGTTTGCAATTAAATGCATTTCCTGCAGCTCCAAAGGGTGTCTTTGACTTCTATTGACCCGAACCACAGCACTGTGTGTGTCGGGTGACACAACCTGCACTCAGCAGAGCTTCAAAGCATTAATGTTGAATGATCCTAGGAGCGTCGGCAACATCAGCCCTTGAAGCCGGACGATTCCTGAGGGATCAGTCGAGTCACTGCAGCAGCCAGACGACTGATTAAGCAAAAGCACTCTTTCAGGTTGTTTGTAGACCAGGCACCAAACACACACATGCACGCACACACACTGAATCAAACCGGTAGACTTCAGAAACTAGAACTAAACTCTAATCTCACCCCATCCTTGTGATGTAAGACCTTGTTTAAGACTAACTTCATTCTTAAATGTTCTTAAAGGTTAAAGGTTATTTAAATGTCTAGTATATAAAATTTGGGCCTGCAGACTGTGGTCAATTATGCAAAATTAGCAACAAAGACAGAAATATTTAACAGCTAAAACTGAAACCATTCCAAAGAATAAGTTTCTGTACAGGACCATGTTTTTACAACACCAACCAGTCAATCTTTAAAAGACATACAAGTATCCACATTGTTGCCGTTTATAGCATAAAATGCACCAAACAAACTGCAAATTCATGCTTTCCATTGCTGACTTCCTCAAATGTGAAAAATGCTAAATTCAATACAGGAGTTGAATGATGCTTAAAGGTCGTCAAGAATTTTTTTGATCAAACAAGAACATGTGGGTTCATGAGATCATGAGTGAAGAATTATCAGATGGCGGTGGACATGAAAATTTCACTTGCTCTCTTCCTTTTCCCTCTCTCTTTTCGTCTCTCGTTTCTACTAATGATGTGCGCCTTCATCTAACTGCGAACGTTTGCTCCTCTTTTGGACGTCTCCAGTGTGACTGCCTGCCTCTGCCCCTGGCGCCGATCCAGGTGTTATTGATGGAATCCCTCCAGATGCAAACACAAATCCAGCCACTTACACACACACACACACACAAGTTGGCCCACTCAACCATTCAGCCACACAGAGCGAGACATCGGTGACTAATGCTAGCTGATCCTCGGTGACCAATAAAAATAGCCCCAAGACTGACAGGTTGCGGTGCGGCTCAGATTTATTGAGTGGGGTCTCCCACCTTCCCCTCCCTTCTCTCTAATTACTTTCCTCCCCCGTCTTCTTGTTTTCTCTATCTTGTTTCTGAGTTCACCCTCACTGTTCCTCCCTTTTAATTCTTTTTCGTCTTTATCCTCATGAAGTGAAGGGGGGAGAAAAAAAAGAAAAACATTGCAGTCATTTACAATCCTCTGATGTCTGAGTGATGGGTTTCTATTTATACAATTAGTTGAGACATCAGGGGAGGGACTATACTAGTGGAAGAGGAAAGATATTGAGAGACAGATATAGATGGTTGATAAAGTAATCTTCAGGGAACTGCAGTGACTAAGGTGATGGATACTGCAGATCCAAGACAGGGGAAGGATTAAGAAGTAGAAAACTAAATATTACTTCTGCTGCACCGGAGTTTGTGGGAGTAGGCGCGTGGTTCTGCACCGCTCCGACATAACACGCATGCTGATGACAAAGTCTGACTTGTAATGAAATTGAAAAAGTAAACCTGTATAGTTATTTTCTGTGCGCACCCACTGTTTCCTATTTTCCACAGCCGTGGTTTATTGTATGTTGTAAAATATACCCTTGCCAAATAACTCAATTGGTTGGGGGCCAGAGGAGCACCTTTTTATCAGGCTGCACAAGCATAGATGTGAAAGGTTAAAAAGCTCTATTCGCAGTCAGGCCGTTTGGCTTTATTTCACAATGTAACGGAGGTTCAAAGGCATCAACATGTAACAGATTCCCTGAGGGATGAGGCCGAGAAACCTCAGCTTGGATTAGGCCAAACTAATTTTCTCCCAATTGAATACAAAATATGGAGGACTATTAGTACAACAAATTATACCCCACATAAACTGTCATTTTGTAGCTCGTAATGTTTACTTTTCTTTCTTTTTCTTTTTTTTTTAATTTTGGAATTTGTAACTGAAAGCATTGTTAGTCGATCAAGATATTCTTACAGCAGACAAGTTCCATTGTTCATATTTTCAAACTCTGTGCCACAAAATATTTATGCAAAATAGCTTGAGATCTCAAACCACCCACTTAGTAGACGTTACATAATCTTCTTGTTGGCTTCTTTCACCAAGGAGTTAGATCGGGTTTTAGGTGATGCATTTAAAATGTGAATTTCTCTTATAAAACTCTTTATTCAGGGAAAGTTTCTGTTTCTTTTCTGAGTGGGGTTTGGGGTTTAATGTGCTACCTGTACGACCTCAACCCAGGTTATTCCAAGCAATTTTGCCAATGTAATCAAACTTACAGGCACTATTTGTGTATGCTAGCTCTGGTCTTGGTGAATATAATTAGTCCCCATTACATGTTTCTGATTGTTGTCTGTGGAAGTGCTTGTCAGCAACGCGACACACTGACACATGAGGTTTAGTGGTAACACTATTATCCAGCAGGGGCTTTAAGTAGAAGTCACATTAGTGCTAAACGTAAATCAATAAATTGAAAATGTGAGAAGCTGAGCTAACGTTTAATCACTTCTTAATGGTTGGAGTTCATTGGACAAAGCATTTGGCCTATCCCCCCCACACAATAACACACAACTAACGGTTTTCACTGTTAGATATGGATGTAGATTATTCATATTTCCTTATGATGCCATGTTGAGGATTGTCAGCTTGTTATCTACCATGAAAATAACCAAATCTTGAAAAATAATGTTGATTTTTTTTTTTTCTTTTTAGTTCAAGAAACTGAACTAAATTGTCAACATAAAGTAGTTGAAGGATCATGGTGCGGCAGTTTATTTAATAAACAAACTTATTATGCAATGGAAATGCCACAATTGCAATTTCTTCTCTTTTTTTGATGTTGATGGGAAAGTTTTGAACATATTTGCCATGGAAACACAGCTACAGATGTTCCAAATAACACCAAAAAGCTGTGAAAGACACCAAGAGAAAAAAAAAAATGTCGCTACTGAATCCTCTCCAGCTGCATGTGAAAACTTTTTGCACTTTTTTTTTTTATTGAGAAAGTCACTTCCACCAGGGCTCAGATCTCACCATCTGACCTCCTCAGTCTCTGTGTCCAGCTCTGCTATTTATGACAGCTTTGAACTTTGACCCTGTAACTCTGTTATCTCTGGTTAGTTGCAGAAAGTCAACAGGTTCTCCAAATAATTCGCTTCGTCCCTGATTATTTAAAGAGGTTTTCTTCACTGTAGGGCCGTTGATCCTTGCTCTTTTGAATAGCGGCCTGTCTTCCTGTGTGGCTCCGGGAATGTTTAAACACGCAGCTGTCCAGCCTCTGATTAAGAAGCCCACTTTTGACCCCCTCTGTTGTTGCTAAGAATAGGTCAATTTTTAAACTGCGAGTTCTTTCAATGACCCTTGCAGAGATAGACTGCAACCAATGAGTGGCATGTTTGAAAGAGCAGAACATAATAGAGTTTGGTTTTAAATCTTTACTCCAAACTTTAAGAGTTTTTAGTTTAATTATTTTTACAATGTTTTCAGGTAAAAATGGATTTCAGGAATGTTTTCAGGAATGTGTTGCTATCGAGCAAGTCGCAATTGTTCTGTCATTTTAACTAGCATAGACAATGTTTCTGTGCAATATAGGAATATCTGCAAGACGCTAACATCTGATCTGATCAATCATGAAAGGTAAATGTTTGCTACATTAGAACTAATTTAGCAGATGTTTCATTTCCCCCTTTTTTGACAAAATTAAGAAAGTTATGTCCACAGTGGATGCTAAATGTGAAGTTTGTATTTATTCTCTCAATTTTTTTTTTTTTGTTTCCATAAAATTAACTTCAAAGTGGGAAAAAAGTGCTACAAATGTTTGATTTAATGGAACAATGCTCTCTTCTCTTCTCTCACCCTTCTTTCAGTTTGTTGCTCTGCAATCCTGCCAGTTTTTATGCTTGATTATTTGCATTATTTTCCATTCAAATTTCACGTGCATTTTAATCTTTAAAGCTAATTCCTAAAGTATGGATTTGTATTTGCAGTGGATGGTCGTGAACACATTGAACCTGAAACGTATTTAGTGAACTCATAGAGCAGTGAGTGGAAAAACAAGAAGTTGAATTATTATTTATTTTTTATATTTTTAGCATCTTGTCCAGATGTGTTGTGTACGGCCGTGGTACAGGCAGGCTTTTTATTTTGTCCTTGTGTTGTGGATTTAATGGCCATATTTTCCATTTAGATGCCGAGATTGTTCAATTTAAAGGATGGGAAGGACTGCATTGAACCGAAGGCTTCCTCTTCCATTAGGGTGACATTAAACCCAAATGATAAAATGTTTTCAACTAGAACTTGGTAACTGCTAGCTCTGTGCTGTTTACACTGATGTCAGTGTAAAATCGCAGGCTTCACCAACACATGCACAGTCTGAGCACCATAAATGTACAGTCAGTACTGGCGTAAGTGTGTTGATCCCAAACAGACAATTCAATATGGTGGCTTGTAGATGATATATACAATGGACACATGAGGCTGTTAGCTTTTCTGAAGCTGCTGGGCATCAATTAGCTCTATGTCAAGCTGTGAGGTGGTGACCCCCTTCATCTGTCTGCTTGCTCTGATGTTAGGCAAGTTCTGACCTACAATATGCTGGCACCAAGATGGGCTGTGTGTGTGTGCGTTTGTAAGAACAAGAGTTTTGCAAAGCAAAGTTTAGCTTCTTTTTTCCCCCCTTTATAATTCATAAAATCTGACTTTCAGAGCACAGTAGAATAAATCAATTTTTCACTTGTACTGCAATGTTCATGCAACACACACACATACACTGAAATAATTGCTTCAAGTACGTTGAAAACAAACCAAACAAACACACAAAAAATGATAAACGTCAAAAAAAAAAAACAGAATCAGAAATGTCAAAAATGCAACCGGCGAGAAAGAAAATGACCTCAACATCTTCAAGACACTAAAATTCTGAAAAGATAAATGAAAAATCTAAAATAACTCGAAGTACAGCACATTGAAATAAAAGAAAAAAGCACAGCTTCTAAAAATTGTTAAATAAAAATGTGAAAAAATTCTAACCCAGTTAATATTTACTAAAATTATGCTAAGATATTCATGTTGTCATAGCTTCATAGCTGTCATAGCTTCAATCATCACTGAACAGCCATAGTTATGATTAGGCTAATCCTAATCCTAGCATTAGGATTAGCTAATGCTAGTTATATTAAACATTCAGACTTCTAACTAATATATCAATCAATATTTGTATCAAATTCATTCTTAATGCATAATATCATGCTTTAAGAGTCCATAACCACAAGTAGGGTAGAAGTGTATACCTCACTATTGTTCCATTTCTTATCTAATCTCATATAAATGGTTGTCAGAGATCGATCAGGTCACTGTGTCGTTCAAAATGTCAGTGTGTGAATTGGTTCACAATTTTTGGCCTCAATTTCAGTTGAAAAAACCCAATTTCTGTCCCAACAACTTCTTTTGTCAACTGCATGAACACCTTCAACCTCTTAATGGAGTGCCACGTAAACAATCCTGAACTGTCTTTAAAGACAGGCGTCTCTGCTTGTTTTAATTCTCCCATTATAAGACAAGCTTGGATGCAGTGTTAACTCGCCGATTAACACGGCTTAGTGTTTGTTAGAGAATAATGAAAACAGTGAGGGAAGATCAAAAGCCAAGGCGAAGGTCCTCAACCTAAAACAATCCACTTTGATCTTCCCCATGATATGGGAAATCAATTATGCCGGTAGTGAATAAAGTCTAATTGTCTGACTGCTTTGATCATCTGAAATGTCAATTGTCTCCATCAAAGCGTTGTAGCTAAATTAGAATCATAAAAAAAAAATAAGCTGAATTTCGACAGGACCCGTTCACTCCCTCAACTTGAACACATTGAGCTATTTGATCCCACAAATTAATGTTGCATTTACATAATTATGTGGCGTAACATTAGGGTTAAGCAGACCATTTCCCAATCAGTGAGTAGAGCATAGTCCTTCACGTAATTCACTTAATGGAAACATGACAGTTTCAAAAAACCTCTCTTGTTTTTTGATAAAAAGTTGCAGTCCTGGGTTGAGGCTGTTTTTAGGTTGTATAAATACAACAGGAAGTAGTTGGAAGCTCATGAAATATTGCATTAAACTTATTCATGTGTGATTTTAATTTCGTTCAATAATGGAGAAATTGTGTTTTTTTGACATTATTGACAAAGTTTTGCACACATTTGTGATGGAAACACATCTTTAGTCCCACAATCTCTGTCGAATAGAAAATGTTTCCAGTATTGCAGTGCATTGAAATGGTTGAAAGCTGCAACCTCAATCAAGACTGACAAAATGCCATAATAGAAGCAAACACAATGAAACGTTTTGGTACAATATGTTCTGAAAAGAATCACAAGAACTGATTCTTTCTTGGGTTCGTATTAAAAAAATGGCTGTGAGAACAATAACCAGGACAAATATGACCCTAAACTTGCATTATGGTTTCTGTCAAGCTCACAGCCTTTAAATTAAGACTGAACCCTGCAGTCACAGAAGAATCATTTCATAGCCATCACTGCCAACACCTGCGCTTCCCGTGAGGAGGGTGGATGTGGGTGAGGGGTAAAAAGCACAACTAAATCTGTGGGAGATCTCACCTGAATTTACAGCAGGCTTAGCGGTAAACATCCACCCCGTTCAGCCTTGACACTGCGTTGAAAGTCGCAGTTTGATGTGCTGACTCACTGACACCTCATGATGGGCTTTGTCTACACACAGCTTTAAGACATTTCCTCTTTAAAATTCACATACATTGGTCTAGAATCAACAGCTCCAACCTTCTGTCTTCCGAATCAATGTTGGCTGAATTCTGTGTTCGAGGTGGGCAGAATGCAGCCCTCAGAGTTTGAGGGGTGGAGTAATGTAAAGAAACAACACACACACTCTTGAAATTCTAGGATTCTACCTAATAGAGATAATCCGGTAAAGACATGTTGCAAATTGATGATCACAAGATCACTAAAAAAAAAAGCCCAGATCAATAAAAACCAAGGAAAAGAAAATTAGGTCAGCTTGCTATATTTGTGTTTTGGTTCAGTTGAAAAATACACACCAACTCTCCAACAGATTATACGTTGATGTTTAAATTAGCATGTCTAAAAATATTTGCATGAGAAGCACCAATAATAATAAAAAAAGGTCCTCTGCATAACCTGGGAGTTTTGTAGTTAAAACTAAAAAGTCCTGCAGTAGATGGTCAACAAATTACTTCAATATTTTTGATCTGAGGTCCTTCCACCAACCCAAGACAGTATGCATAAATATCATAAGAAAGAAATCTAAAAAAAGATGGTTCTCCTGTTCAAAGGTACAAAATCAACCAAATGATCACAAACTAAACCTTTTTGAAGTTATTTCCCCAGCACTCTCTATACCAGCTTTATACCAAAAACAAATCAGTTTCCAAAGACTTCATCGGCATCATTCATCTAAATGGCCTTGATTCTATACAAAAGACTGGAATCTGGCGTTAAAGTCTCTCAATTCATCTGATTGCATCTGGATATTTACTGCCTTTAATCTCTCTCGACTCCGTGTCTCGAACTTCACTCGTACATAAAGCACTCTGAAAGCGCTGCAACCTGTGGGGATTCCTGCCACCGCCAGTACACAACAGTTTAAATATTTAATCCACATGTGTGTCTGTTGGATCTATCACGTATGACAACCACAGCACCCAGTAGGACGAGAGGCAAACAAAACCATGAATTATAGATGGGCTGTCTCCTTAATAGCGTCACATTATTTATGAATCCTGTCTCACGCAGTAGTGATATTTAAAACATTCGGCTGATTAACAACCCACGGTAAGTCCATTTTGAAAGCTTGTAAGTAGCTACTTTGTTTGTTCAATTAAGCCATTTGGAATGAGTGGTAAACAGTTCCCCTGGAGATTACATGACAAATCTGTTTCGAGCTGCACACTGGGCAGATTATGCAGAGCATGTGCCCGGCTTGGCAAAACTGTCTCAGAAAGCAACTGGAAAAGAAAAAAGAAAGAAAAAGAAGAATTTCCTTTGATCATATTTTAAAAATATAGATATTGATAAAGAATAAATGCTTCTGCTAAACATTTTTTTTGTACGTCTCTTGTCAACGCTCAACAAAGGCAAAGGTCATCTATGTTATCTTCTCACATTTGAACACAGCAATATTTCTTCTCAACCTTAAAAGACTTCCGTAGAAGTTAAAGCAATAAATCTCTGCTGAATCGCTAGGATAATTAATCTAATGTAACATTTCTGAAGAACAGCTTTGATTTTTCTCTAAATAATTCACAACTTTTGAGTTAATTGGAAGCAGATTTATGCTACAATCACACTGGAAAATTCTAAGATATTAAGAAGACCGTCGTACCTTCAAAAGTCTGGTTTAATTTTCAGGCTTAAGGATAGCAATGACCATGTATTAAATGGTCATTACAAAACTGTGATCACAGTTCAATTGAACATTTAGATATTTAGATTCTACCATATCCTATAATTTTACATGCCACTGTTTTTATGTACTTCATTATTATTTTTTTTTACAACTGTCCCCTTCAACAAACTTGAAAACCGAACTGCAGGTGATGGCTTATATCAACCCACATCAGAGGTGTGTGTATGCTCACTGTGGAGTGTTAAGAGTTTGTGTGTGAATATATTCAGTCATGGCAGGCGACTGATTGATGGCTGAGCAAATCCTGGTTGCTCCATGGCTGTCACAGATTGGCACAGCAGAAACCTGGCAGGGAAATAGCTTGGAAACACACACACACTCCCACACACGCACACACACAACTACAGAACAAACATACTCATATTTTTGTGTCCTTTACACCAAAATCACAGGCTTCCCAGGACAGGGGGTTGTTGCAACATGCCCTCCACATCTTCTCAAAGGTTGAACCTGCCAAGAGATGTTTAAGTGCCAGAACTGAGCTGTACGCATATGGGACAAAGCCGGGCCATGCAGGTTGTCAGGCCTAAACATTTGTGGTTTTAACCTTTAATGGTTTATTTAAGAGGCAGAAACTGAATACAAATTTTGGGTTTTTTTAAGTGGAAAAAAGTATAAGGGAATAAGTTTCAGTGGCATGTCAAAGCATCTAACCATGCTCTGCCAGATTTGGATACTAAACTATTTATTGATGAGATATGGTTTTAAAAGAAAAAAGTATTTCAACATATTGCTGTACTGGTGTTTCTGACATGTTAGAAACACCAGTCAGTATTTCATTTTGGATTTTATGTGATTGACCAGTGTAGAATAATAAAGTGGAACAAACTAAAAATTTGTGAACAGCGAATGTCC
Source organism: Poeciliopsis retropinna (assembly GCA_010277075.1). Lineage (NCBI taxonomy): Eukaryota > Metazoa > Chordata > Actinopteri > Cyprinodontiformes > Poeciliidae > Poeciliopsis > Poeciliopsis retropinna. The sequence continues at coordinate 3,248,059 of VMRM01000029.1, read as the reverse complement.
AGGCTTGCTGGAGGTTTGAAACCAGTTTACTTCCTTAGACCACGGAAAACTGTACATGATGCTGGTACGCTCAGGTGAGATCGTTTTTATTGTCAAAATCGAACTCCCACTGACCCACTCATTGTTCTAGGGTGACCTACAGTAATAGCTCAGTGTGGCGCCTGCCTGCCCACCTTGTGCATGATTTCAAGGCACCAGATTTCATGCCTCACATGCTCCTGCTTATCTTTAGTCGTCTTTCAGAGTCTTCGAGTGGGTGGAAGACTGGAGTAAACATCAACATCAGCGGGACAGGTCATCCGAGTAAGTGACCCTTTGTCGGTCCACCCATGTCAAGACACTGTGAACTAGGCCCTTTCAGGAACATCTAGGTCATCTACTGAATATATATATATATATATTCTTTTTTTCCATCTTTGTTTCTGACTGCCTAACAAATTGCTTTGCTACAGCCTGAAGGTTTTTCATGCTTTCTTATTACTGTAAGGAAGAAAAAACCTGCAGGGAAACTTCAAAAACGGAGAAGTGCCACAGCGAAAGGTTCCCTTAACGCAGCACCTCTTGACATCGATGGGTCCTGCTGAGCCGCTCTACAGCAGAGGAAGGTGAAAGGACGCTGTATTTATTCGTCTGTTATGTGAAGCAATGACAAGAAAGGGGGGAAAAAAGTGAGCAGTGGAGTTTCTCAGATCAGTATGAGACAAAGACACTGGACAGGACTGCAGATCAGTTCGATCAACAAGCAGCAGATGTTCACTTCGGTTATTCAGACTCTATTCTGTCTATCTTTCATTCTAATTTATTGTACATAATTTCTTGTACCTCGTTTCAACTAAGCTACATTATATTGCTAAAATAAATCACCTTTTTGATAGGAAAACTACTGATTTTTTGAACAATGAAGGATTGGCTCCATTCAAGGGTTTCTCATCACGACTTTGTGCTGCTGAATAATGGAACAAATACACTTGCACGCTCATACTTCTCTGCTGAAATATTGAGTGGGAGAACATCCTGGGCTAACCTGTGAGACCCTCACTTCTACGGTTTATTATACTGTGTGTGTCTAACGATGCACTACTGTCTGTAGTTTTTCTTTGCTAAGCAAGCAGTTACTTGCAAGAAGACTTAAGAACACAATCAGACCTCAACTCGAGTTTTAGAAACCTTAAAAAGATCTGGTGTTGTTCAAGGTTACTTTAAACTTTTGAAGGATGTTTTATTTTATCACTACAACCTTTTTTTAAGCATTCCTTGGAGGCATTGTGTGCTGATATCTGCAGAAATCAAGGCTGGAGGGAGACCTCACCAGGCTTGCTTTGCTCATCTCTGAGGTCTTCACGTCAAAGGCAGGAGCCTCCACTTGAGAAGCAAATTATCAAACAGAAATCTGTGTCTTACAGACGAGCGAGAGGGAATTATATCCAAAAAACAAAACAAAACAAAACAAAAAAAAAAAAAGAAAAACCCTAGCAGCAAGTTTCTTCTTTGTGTGTGAGATGTTGCAGTGAAATGATATAACCCTCCGGCGGTCAAATTCCAGGAAAGCTGTCAAGCTGCACCATGATAGCTTCTTGTTTTAACGTAAATTTTTAGCACTTTAAGGTTTAATTAGGTTAATTCGTAGTAATGTTAAAGTTTTCAGGTAAAATAATTAGCAACCTAGAGACAGATGACAAAGCTTTGATTGTTGATGGCCTTATTAAACTGTAGTTTGCATCTATAGATGAGTTTTGCACATTTAACCATTATTTAAATTGTTGGTTCAGAAGACAAAGCTGTACAAAAATACAACAGAATTGTTCGACTGCTTTGACTGTTAGCGCTGTTGACTCCTAAAAAAATATTACTGGCTTAAAATATCTTTCAGTATTACCAACATGTCTCTTCTGACTAGAAGTTGACTTTGACTCCAATCTGATAGAGAATCTATGGAGAAAGGGATCAAATTTGACCTTTGACTGAGAAGGGTACAAGTAATTTTCAATATGATATTTATTTTTATTGTAAATTAAATAGATAAGTAGGTCAAACACCTTGCATACACACCAATACCTTAGGGCAATTTAGAGAGACCACTTTATCTAATATATTAAAACATATTGAAACTTTGATATTTGATGACATATATTCTTTTGCCATTTTGGTACCTCAGATTAGGTTGTGTAGTCGTTTTTACTCACAACTTAGTACAGTCTGACCTACATACACTGAGTGAACTCCTCAAGACCTCTTTTCTTCCAATGTGGTCATTATCTGCTCTACTATTATCTTTGATTAGCTATGTTAAAGGTCAAAATTATTACCCTCTTTAAAAAAATGTGTCTTTAAATTCACACAAGCACCATTTTTATCTGAGTTTCTCTTGAGCATTCTTATTTCAAACAAATCACATCCATTTTAGACTGAATCTTACTTCAAAGTCACAGGAGACACTGATTTACATGTATTAAGGTGAAATTGCTGCTTTATTTTTGAGACGTTTGTGTGGCCTTATTTGCATTTCGCATGGGAGACTGGTTCAAGAGCAATGTAGTGTATCTTGTCAGATTTCCAATTTGAGCACAAATGCCTCTGGTGAAGTTACCTCACATTAGGCAACGGGACATCTGTTAAAAATGCTGCGAGCATAATAAACATGGTTTTGTGTTTCAATCCGAAATGTGCTCAGCTGTTTAATGGGGAAACCAGGGATGTGGTGACTGCAAATATCCAGCCAAAGCACAGGCAGGTTGAATGAGGAGCAGAGTAAACCTTTTCTCCAATAATGGTTTCTAAATTCTACAGTTTTTCATTTCTGATTTAATACTGCATCTCATCACATCACATGCTTATTCATCAACTGTGATTACCTTACAGAGAAACTCAACAAATTGTGACTTTAAAAATCTCGTCACTGCATGCAGTATTTCACAGATTATCGCTAAACGCAAAATGAATAAGGTTAGCTGATTTGTGGACAAAAGATTTTTTTAGAATTTGTTCAAAAAGGTTTGTAAAGCTACTGACAGATTTGACAATCTAACAGAACCAAAGGATAATTTTGAAAAATCTCAGAGTGCAGGATCGGATGTTTTTGTCACAAGATGTACTGTTTTTATGCATTCTTGTTGTTTTCTAAAGATGATAGCCCAGATGATAAAATGAGAATTGACAAAATGACAAAATGAGATTGCTACCAGATCTTCACTTGAGTAAAACTGGGTGTGATTGGACTAAATCACAGAAAACATTGAATGCTTGGTAATGTCTTCCTTTTTGTCTGTTTTGCTCTCATTTTCTTTATGCAGCTGTAATTTGAAAAACAGCAAAAAAAAAATAGGGTGAGTAGGAGTACAAAACAAGTGAGTGTGAATAAGAGACTCTCAGCCTTTTGACATGATTGCAATCATGAAATGCAATGTAAGAATAAACACCCTAAAAATGGTGCTAGTGTTCTCATTTGCATTTTGTCATGGGTCATAGCAAAATTTCATGCTTTTATTTATTCTAATTCACTGAGCACCACTAGTATGTGATGGTGTGAAGATTTACTCAAATACTGGTTGTATATCTTCAAACCTTAAATCAAAAAATTCTTTATAAATATACAAAATTGTGATTTTTTTTAACACAATGTTATGTTCATAAAAAAGTCAAGGGGTCACCAAAGTTCACAGCATGATAATCCAACAAACATTTGGTGACACACATCACTGTGAACCACAAATGTCAACCGGCTTGAGGTGTTCGAGAAAAGGTCAGAGGATCGCCGTCAGATGGATGGATGGAAATTTAAGCATGAACGGCAGTGGATTAAGAGTCGAGATGATTAAAATCCTCCCAAAAAAACAAAAATAAGGAAACTGGGTCTCAGAAATGTAGGATGCAAAAACATTCCATCATCCAGTCGTTTTAAAAGGTTCTCACAATCACCAGGGAACAGGGTCTCGGCTCATCCCTTCGAGAGCGTATGTGCCATGAGATTTACCTCAGTGCTGATCTGAATGGTTAAAATTAGCCATTCACACGCATATACCAATCATCAAAAATATAAACTCAGCTGGCCTTTTCATTGTGTCCTGAATGACCAAAAATCACCGGCGAAAAAGATTAACAAGGTACAAAGAGAAACATGGATTCAACCATTTGTACTTGGACAACTGGGAATCGTTTTATTGAGGTACGTCTTGAATGAACCCAACTGTATAAACTATAAACATGCTTATACTTGCACCTTTCATTAATCAGTAGGTCAGAATAATTAAGGCCAGTGTTAAAGATATCAACATTACTAGGTTGAATGCTTCTTCTCTGAAACAGTCAGCTTACCTACTTAAAATCACTTCCAGTTAGAGAAGACATAAAAATTGCTTTGATAGCAAAGAAGTACCCACTAAATGAAACAAGTTTTTAACAAAAGACAACATTTCACAGGTTAGTGAAATGTTGTTACCCGGCATTTAAAAGACAGGTCATTTCTTATTAGCCGTCTATTATTTCTGATTCTGACTTTTTATTGGACTTTAAGCTGAACTCCTGGATTCTGTGGGTCGTTTTTCACAGGCAGGCGTGTGGAGCCTGTTAGTCTCTCCAATGTTCTTTCTTCACCGTTGTACTCCTCATTTTCAAATGATGTTTGCAGGTGGGATTTGATTTAGTTCGACTGGCAACAGCAGATGCTGAAGAGAAGGTGGTTATGCCTTATTGCACTTTTCTATTTTCCTTTCTTTCTCATGAACCAACCCGTATGTGCTCTCTCAACTGTTATTGCCTTCTTCAGGGTATTTTTCTTATTTTCCCCCCCACATGCTTGGCTTGGCTTGTGTGTATTTGCCTAGAATATTAGGAAAGTCCATAATGCTAGGTACTATTTTGATTTCTTTAGTTAACTTTGTGTCCAGAAAACTTTTTCTGCTTTTGTCCAGAAAACTAAATAGGACTGTTGCATATTTTGAACCACATATTAGGATGATGTACTTTTATGGACAGTTATAGTTAAAATATAGCAGCCACTTATAAATTTAGGGTATAACATAAATACATTTTAGCAAAATTATATTATATCTTATCTAAAGTTTAGAAAAACAAACTATTGTCTATTAACTTAGGTTGAAGCCAAAAGAAAATGTGTTTCAATGTGTAAAAAGATCAATAAATGACTATTAGTAATTCTGGCCTTTTTGAGCGTTTTTACATTGATTAATGTAATGCTGAGACATAAAGACATTAGCAATAATTCTTAAGGAGCAATTGCCATAGCCCATCAACCTGGAAAGGCTTATGTGGCCATTGACTCGTTAACTGCTTTTCTTTATTTTATTTTTTTCTGGCATTTTGGCTGCATGATTCAATTGTTACAATTTAGGCAGAAAGCTGCTGTTCTCTCCCGATCTGAGCCATAACATGTCAGCTCGCTCTTTGGCAGAAGTGATGCGCCATAAAAAATGGCAGCGCTGTGTTTTTTGCAGGAGAAACACACTTTTTTTTCCTCCATAGATCAAGATGATTTTATGAACGATGAGTCACCCAAGCATTCAGTAAAGAACATGAAAAGCTCTCTATCTTGCTGTCTCTCTTTTGCGTTTTCCTTTATCACTTGTCTCTTGTACGTTTTCTATCACTTCTTTGTCTTCACTTTCATAAAAAAATAAGCTACCTATGCAATAAATGAATTGTTTCACAACTGTTATTTAACTTATTAGTGTTGTTCTCATGAGTTGCACTGTGCCTAGTAGAAGTCAGTGCAGGTTTCAACCACAAGCAATGTATTTTTACAAAATGTCAATCCATAACATTCCTTCACTCTATATTGAAATAGTAATCAGATATTATTGGAGAATCGAAAGGCGCAAAACTCTCAAATATATAGGTAAACAAATAATACTCAGAGACGAGTCCTTTACTGCCAGCCACGACGGGTCGGGAGAGTTATTAACACGTCTACCAGGGATGCATCAATACAGAAACATTGTTCCAAGTCTTTCCTCAAAATTCCCCAAAAATCTCTAAAAATCTCTCCGTTCTTTGTCAACAGGCATTTTTATAGTTGGTTGATAACATGGATGTGTACGTTGGGGAAGTTTTGATCAATCCAAATAACTATGTTGGTTTGCGTCAAGATTCTTGGCTGCCCATTGACTGAGTGTGTGTTGGAGTTTCTCTGGAACACTAATGACCTCTTGATCTAAACATCTGCTCCACACCAGAACTGCCGAATAAGCCAATTAATCACAATTGTTGCTTTTATCTATCTAAACAGCTTACTTCCAACCCGTATTTTGGTTCAACTTTGTGCTTTGCAAGCAAGGGAGTCAGGTCAGATGGATCTTACTGGCGCCAACAATCTTTCTGCAAAAACAACTCTTTAAAAAGTATTTCTGCGCTAACAATATTGATGATATGGAAGACGTTAAACATATCTCTAACATATTATTTTCCTTTTTTCTCAAGAAAAGTTTGACCTGATTTAACATCAGACACATATTTTATAAAAAAGCATATGTATGTAAGCATCTGGTTTCAACTGTCTTCAACCTCCAAAGCGACACTGATATCCTATTTTTTCCACTTTGGCAATCAGTAACATTTATGGACGCAACACGACAAAATATGGAAAAGTTCAACGTTGAACAGGTTACAACATTTTTGGAACACACTAAAAACATTGACTCAGGGATTGATGGCTGTTTATTTCCCAAGATAAAGAGGTGCTTTGTTGATCCCACTCTCTCTGTAGACTAAAGAAAAGCATGCAAATGAACAATACCGTCAATGCTTGATGAGTGACAGCACAAAGGGAACCCAGACTTTATTCACCCCTGGACCACATGCGCAGGGATAAACAGAACGGCATCACTTGCCATCAAATCACCCATGTCAGCCAGCCTTTAAAAGAGGCAAACACTGATAGAAAAGTTTAAATACACCCTACAGGGAGGAAAGTATTGACACTAGTCAATCACAGCTCATTCACCTGCTTCGTTAAACAGGCCTGTGTCAAAACAAGCGTTGATGTCTCACTCTCCTGGAACATGCCTGACAGACAGGCAGATCCTTTAGGCTTTTGGTCGATCGATACCACAGCTGATACAGATCACCTCTGGCTGCCCACGGTCGCTGTAAGAATGCTCACAACAGACAATGTGCGTGTGTTCACACCGCGGCAGTGCCCAACGTGTGCATTAACATATTTACCTCCGTATTAGCGAGCGTTTCCAGGGCAGAGCCGAGTTGAGCAACAGCTTGCTGCAGTGCTGTCACCGCGCCAGCATTAGTGTGCATTATTTATCCGCCTGCAGACCGAGCCGGAGAAAGGCATAACCATAGCAACCGGAGCTAGGCACACATACACACACACACACACACACACACACAAGCGGCGAGGAGAAACATGGGTAAAGCTGGCATGGAGCGTCGACTCGATCGGAGTCTTCATACGCAAGTGGAAAATCTGACAGTCTTTTGGTAGCAAAAAGGTGAAAAATGAGCAGCTTTTTAAAAAGCTCTGTGAAAGCCGGATAAGCTCCGACAATATCCAAGCAAGCTGAATGATTATTTTTTTCCCTCCCTTTTTTTTTTTTTCCAAAGGTTATGTTTATAATGAAAGACGATGTTTGCTGGTGGATTTGCAAATGTAATGCTTTAACCGGATTCTACAGCACAGAGGGAGAGTTTATTTAAATTTATGGCAAACTGGCTCGCAAAAGTTTAGGTATCTATGTCTGTGATGTAGTAATGAAAGATCAGCCTGGGTTTTCAGACATTTTCAGGCCTTTATAATAACTTGCGCTGTGAATTTTTCAAACAACTCTACTATGGTCAGATTCATATTTGGTTACATAAATGTAAATTCCATCCAAATTTTAATAAAGTCCATTTCAATTTAATTTCACAATTGCAATGTTCCCATTAAATAAGAAGCAAATAAAGTTACAGATAGATGAGTTGTTCATGCAATGTGTCATTAAAAAACATGGCATCCCATCATCCTCCGTATCTTATCATAACTGCCATGTTTAACTTTTTTTGGGGTTTTTTTTTTTTGCTTTTTTTTTTTTACATATAGCAGTTCCAACTTTCCAGTAACTCAAACAGAATAAAGTGCTTTACTTTTAGAGAGAACTCTCAGGAACTTTAAAGAATCCTGCTGCCGCTTTGGAAGGAGTTGTCAGTACAACACGACCTATCAAACTTCATGTCTTTTGTAAGAATACAGTACTTTTCTTTACAAACACATGGCTGCGACTTGAAGATGTCTGGCTCCTGTGTGGGCTTCAGCTGACTGACAGTAGGATGTTTCGGTTTGTCCGCCATGTAGGCGATGACTAACGTTTTTTTTTTTTTTTTTTTTTTTCTATAGGAGATGGCAGCTTGTTGGTAGAGCTAAAGGAGACATGGAGAGACTGTCATCATGTGTCACGTTGGTAAGCCTGCTGGTCAAATTAGATCGTCTGTGTTTGCTTAGAGCCGGCCCAAGAGATGAGTCATGTTTTGAAAGCATGCACATTGATGAAGGCATAATATATGTACTGCGAGGTGCAATCAGCACACTATTTAACAACGAAATCACTGAGTATCGAATACTGTCATGCAATTTTGGTAAATATTTTCAAGTCCAAATTTGATTTTTGAGGCTCTGCACTTAATTTGTCATTACTTGGAAAACAGCTTCTCTGCAGTGTTTTCAGATTTTTGACCTCGTGGTAAATTTTACGGCTGATTCTCGTCAGTCAGAATTTCAAACTGCTTCAAACAAGCATGAAAGAGAAATAGAAAAAGAAAAAGAAAAAAAAAGAAATCCGTGAAATGTATACAATTGAAGCAAGAAAGCTGGGAGCAAAGACTTCCACAGAGATAAAGATCAGAGAATAGATATATTTGCAATGAAAGTCAGTGACCTACATTGGCAGAAGGATGAATTTGCACTTAAGCAAAACAAGCTCTACCGTATTTAATATTATTTTCTGAAACAAATATATATTTTGACATTTGAGCAGCTTATGATGATTTTCTGTTGGTTGTTTTTATCCTATCTACAGGAAGAGCAACAGAAGCAATGGTTGACTGGATTAAAGATTTCCAAGAGCATTCTTGTTTTGGTCTTGCATTCTTACTGTGGTGCACATGCACACCTCAGATTGACCTTTAACCTTTGTTGGGTTTTTTTTCCCTTTTGAAATCACTTTAAAAAGATTCAACAGACTACACAGACTAAAAAAAACAGTTTTTGTAACCTTGACTGTTGTTATTGTCCAATTTGTTTAAATGAAAACTGCAACCAATTTTTAATGGTTAATAAAAAGGTTTGATTTTTTTGGGTCAGAGTTTTCTAAAGGGTCAAAACATAATTTTAAACTGAACATTTCAATATTATATATATTTACATCCCAAATATTTTATGTGCACTTATATTATTTTATGCTTTGACTTTTGTTACATACTCAAAATGGCTGAATATGGACATCCCTTGGGCCTGATAAGTTATACTCACAAAGAATATATACATTTATTCTGATTTGTCTTTTTTTTTTTACAAAAAATATCTCTAAGATTTATTTTTGACACTTAATATTGTGGTTCATACAATTTAACCAAACGTAATATCACTACACGGAAGGGTTAGCATTTCTCAAGTTCACTGGTCCACTCAAAGAGGCAGGAGTCTAATGTGATGAGATAAAGTGGCTGGGGTCAGGGCTACACTTCACACAAATACCTGCGTTGGAGTGTTGGAGGTGGGCTGGAGCGGAGGTGGAGCCCCTAGATTCCCACCTCTGTTGCTCCCTCCATCATCGGCGTGTCGTTTCTCTCTCCACTTGAGACAAGAGCTGTGTGATTACTATGATTATGGCTTGGCGGACGCTGGAAAACAAAGCAAAGCAGCACCAAAATGCATGAGAGGCTCAAAGTCCCGCTTAGCAACCTTTTAACACCGATATTCTAAAACTAATGTGTTAGAATTTAGCAAAGGAACCGCTGAATTTTTTTTTGTGGCTCTAAACAGGACCTACATTTTGGATATATATAAATTTATAACCCATTTCATAACCTGCTTTGCATGGTGACATTGCTGAACTCCCATTTCACATGGTCAAAACAGAAAAATTAAGGTTGACTCATAATCTGGACATATGAGTTAACCACTGCATACACAACCAATGTGTATGATGATTTGCTTACTGAAGTAAGCAAATCATCGGTGCAGAAAAGTGATCTCTCTGTGATGAAATATGTTGTGATGCTCATGCCTTGGACATTTTTTACATGTTTTAACATTTCTTGTCTGTTTGAACGCTTCCTTCGATGGTCTGTGTAATATGGTTAAACAATGATGACGAAAGAATAAACTGAGTAGATGGACCAACAAAATATCATAGTTTGTGATGTTTTAAGTGTTGAGTTTTTTGGGATAGCAGTGGATTATTTGTTTTATCTCAGCTCCCTTACTTGGCCACGATTTAGTTGATTCAGAGTAAGAACATCTTTCTTCTCCTAAGGCATAGGTGCAATTAGTGGCATGCATTTCATATAATGGTTTCACATCGGTTTTCATAAAATCCCTCCACGTCCAAGTCATAAATCTTTTAGAGAATACTTTCCCCTTCTCTGGTTTGAATGCCCTTTTAATGGATCTCACTCACAATGGCTCACCGGGGGGCATTTTATTGCCGCTGAAAGACTCTAATGAAATCATGCTCCTTGTTTTGACCAAACACTGGTCCACCCTGGCTAATATTACTCCATTTATCCTGCTGTACCTTATTGAGAAGTACATTTCAAAGGCTCCCAGCTCTTGAATGTCATTGAGATGGACAAAGTGACCAGATGGGCTCCTGCCAATTTAATGCTGCGTGAATTCAGGTGGGTTCAGTCATGAATACCTGGGCTGTGGACTGAGTAACATAGTCTCTCAAAGTAGATCTTATCAAGTGATGGTCTATAATCTAAAATCCAAATAAAAGATGTGAACATTTGACATGGGGAATGTCACAAAAAGTGAATATGAGAGTGAAGGCATATGAGAGCTTTCCAAGGCCGTATTTCAACCTTTCCTTCAGGGGGGCAAACCTTGCAGAAACCTGTTGCCACATAAGAGAATTGTCAAGTATTTTTATACATTTCTTATTCAGATACTCCTCCAACATGTCTGTTTCACAGCTCGTGGCTTGCTCCTTTCTTATCCCTCCCAACTACCCTGTTGTCAACACTAGATGACTCAGCCACTCAAAGAACTCCACCTTTTGTCATTGTTTTTTCTGGGTGCCATTTTATTTTAGATGTCTGAGTATACTCCTGCAGTGTGAAAAAAACAGAAAAAAAAAGCTGACAAGCACTGAGCAGTAGCTATGTCACATGAGGGAGACCTCAGTGTTTCAGCAGTTTATTTGCACTCAAAAGTCTTTGGTAGGTGCCTTTACATGTTATCTATAATGTTCCAAGCCGATGCTCGATCCATCAAATATTCTCTTTCATGCCAACTTCTATGGGAAATGATGAAAGCGAGTGGAAACACCAAAAGTATGATAATGATCCACCTATGAAGTCCTGAACATTTCCTCAGAGCTGCCTGTCTGTTTTAGGTTGACTCTTTTCAGAATATCCAAGACATCTTCAGTATATATATATATATATATATATATATATATATATATAATATATATATATATATATATATATATATATAAATGAAGGTACAACACATGACAGGATTTGCTTGTGTTTTGTGGCTGCTTGTGTGTTTGCCATATTAGTACAATGCCATGGTTCACAGGAAGGTCGACCAAAATTATTAGTTTGAGACAAAATTCAGGGATGTTAGAACATGTATATGTACTGAAAATTCTAACAGAGGAGATTATTTTTAATATTTAACTTTGTTAGATGTCACTACAGTGACATATGTTCAGACCAAAAAGATTAAGTATACTGGTAAGCTGAGGAATGGAGAAATAAACAAAGCATTCAAACCAAAAATACCCCAAATAACACAAATCTAAGGAAACAGTTTAAAAGTTAAACACAAAAGATGAACTAAATGATTGAAACAGAAATGAAAACCACCATATAACACACTGTGTCATAGCAACTTGGAGAAAAAGAAAAAAAAAAGATGCTGCTCATCTGAAGGTTAATGTCAACAGGCCAAGAAAAAGTCAAAGGTCAAAGACAATTTAACATTGACTTTTTTTTTTTGACTATTTTTTTCATCTGTTTGACGTTATCTCAATATTTCAACTTGAACTTTGACAATGAAAACCTGCACTGCATGCTACAATCTTTTATATCTAAATTCCAGTACCAAAGAAACACTAAGGATTCCACATAAACTCAGCAAACTCTTGCTTTTTAACTAGAACTTAGGAGGGAACGTTGCAGCAAGATCCTATTGATCAAACGGATTGATTAAGCAAGTCTGAAAATGAGCCAAGGAGAAAAGATTTTAGCAGTGATCATGGAGAAACTCTTACTTCTGCTCATCGATTTGGGAAGGTCGGCTCATTGTCAAACTATTTCAAGTCCTATGGATACTTAAGGCCGCATCAGACATGTACGGCCTTTATGTGGACCATATTTGTTGATGCTGTCTGCAGCTGAACTCTGAGTTGGACCAAAAACGGAACAACAACTAAAAAGAAAATCAAATACAAGAATTAGGATTTAGCAGACCTCAACTCCATTGAAACGCTTTTATAGAGTTAACCCAAAATGTAAATTTCAAGTTATGGCTTCAAAAGGTGTTTTTTAATGTTTCTGAATTATAGGCTTCACATAAAAATCCACAAACACTGAAAGCAGTGTCACTTTCTCAATGATTTTATGGTAGAGTTTTATAAAGATACATATATCTGTTTAGGAGTTTAGAGAAAGATTGGAGTTTGCATGAATGTGACATGTAGGCTGAAAACAGGTGACTAAGTCAGTATATTAAAAGTAAACATTATTGTTATAATGCTTGGCAATAATCACAGAAAGTTTACATATAGTAATAAACTCTCAGTTGCCATGTCAACTGTTTGGGATTCCCCTAAGTTCTTACGTCACCACGCTTTCTGATTGGCTACCTGTCACATTCAACAGGTCCATTTAGGTATTTCAAAATGGAATAAACTTAAAAATGCGGATTTATTCCAGGAGCTCCAATGGAAAAAAGTTGCTGTTTATTTTATATTTTTTATAAAATTTTTGCCATGCAGCAAATTATGATGCGTTTTTGGGAAAAGTGACACGGTTAATAATCATATGTAGCTGACTAATGGCTTGCAGCAAAGAGAGGGAGAATATCAAAACATTTGAAAATGTGATTTATATGTATTTTTTGCTGTATTACTTTGACTAGAAATATATATTTATTTTATTTAATGCAATGCATTTGGAAACTTTGCGAAAGTAACTTAGTCTATGCCTTCTTTTAAGTTCATAATGTTAAAGTAATGTGAAAAAAAACCCACAGCAACTATGACTTTTCACAGCACAAATGATGAACATCTACTCACATACTACTTTATGATGTTGGATTAAGTTGTACAGGATTTAGCTTCTTATTTTCTTCAGGACATGGGTTTGGATTTTTGGCAGATATTGATCAAGATGTCAAAAATGTGATCTTGTCTGGTTGTTCTTATTTTAACATTTTTTTCTTACATCTTTCTTTTCCCAACACAATTGCTTTAAACTATCTATTATGTATTTTTGAATTTCCAGATCATTCTCTGAAAACCCTGAGTGATTATTGTGTGATAATTCCCCTAGATCAACAGTTTCCGGCCCCATCTGGCACCAACAAGCATGCCATGTTCAAATCACTCTCATTCCCTTGTCTTCCACATTCTGTTGTCCAGTTCTGTAAGCCATCTCCACCACTTCCAGATGCCTTTCTATTTGTCTTACCATGTAATTGAATGGGGTGTACATAATAAAGTGCCTGTAAATATCTAGATTCAAGGACTTCTGATCCTGTGATATGGAGTATGTCCATAAAAAAATGGCAGAAAAAGAGACGCCGCATTCCAAGAAACATGTCCTATTGACGATTGAGTATTTGTCCTCGAAAATCCAAGACCGAGCTCAGGCGTCTGCAATGATTTGTAGCAACTACCAGGCCTTAGCAGAATATATCCCCAAAGCTGGCGAATTTGTAATTTGGAAAGTCAAACTGTGGAGAAAAAACACTAAAGTTAATCTCTTGCAAATGCCTTGAGTCACGAGTAAACCCAATCTATATTTAGTGGGATCATTTTAATTCCAGGCGCTGCTGTGATGTCACATTATCGATTCTTAAAATGTTTTTTTTTTCCATCTGTATTTCAGAGCAGACAAAGCTCCCAGAGCTATTATTAGTTTGTTTATTTGCTGAAGCCTTTTTTGCTTACTTCTCTGCTCCCTTCATGATTGAAATAAAAAAAGAGGAGAAAAATGATACAGAGGATGAGTGAAGGAGGTGATAAGACTTGGAAAAAGACAGTTGTGCAGTAAGGCACATGATAGGGACATGCATACACACACATACACACACACACACGCGCACGCATGTCTACCATCATCGTAATTAGTTACGACAGGGAAGAAGCCAAGGCAAACACAGCCATAGCGACTTCCACTGTGGTGCACTGCTGGCAATATGCCCTATTTACGCATTTAACACACATATGCATAGACACACACACACACGCACGCAGGAGTGAGCAGTTTCACATGGTTTTGCAGACATGGATAAAGAACATGTATGCACACGTTTACACAGGAAGGGAGGAATAAAAATAATAAATCAACCGACATGACTACTAGTGTTATCACCGACGGTGATTCAGCTCCGTGGATGGGAGCACATGTGCAGAAACGGAGATAAAACACAAACGGAGCTCATCTTGCTTCGCTCCCCTTTCTTCTCCATGAACCCATGCAGACACACACACACACGTGCTGGAGCCGTGCCAAGACCCGGGGCACAGTCATCTGAATTTTTTAATTGGATGTGTGTTTTGACAGGCTAATCTCAAGAACAGGACACTGTCCATCCGGCAGAATCTTTTTTCCCCTTGCAGTTTGCAAGAAATGCATCTTTTAATGATCTCGGTGACAAATTAATTTTGGGGTTTGTTCTGTGTTTGTTTGTCAGTCACAGTTCTGCAGAGAGGAGAGCCTGCACGTGCAGAAAGGCTGTTAGATGATGTCTCAAGTGTTTTGTCTGCCAGCAGGATGTCGGGGCGTTGTTAGTGGTGGAGTTTTATTCTGGAAGAAATAGCGTAACTAAAAACGAAAAGGTTCAACAACATTCAGGCCTCTTCAGGTTAACAGTTTGCAAATAAGAACGACCATCCCATCTCTCCGACCAATTAACATCCTGAACTTCAATATCTTCGGTCATACATTCCCCTTCTTTGCAAAGATTTGATGTGTAAATTGAGTGGGTTAGCATCAAAATGCAGGCTCATGGAGAGAAGCAGGAAAATGGAGAGCAAATGATTTTACTCTTACTCAAACAGCCAAAAACGACAGGCACAGAGGTAAGAGGTGGGCGACAAATCCAGGATCCAATATATCTGATCTTGACAAGGCTGGAACAAGACTTAAAATTACAACTAAATATAGATGCAATAGAATCTAAGAAGCCTATATTTCCAAATGAGGCTCAGTTGGAGGCAAATAAACAAATCATATCTTCTTATATGATTTGGTTACCAATGCTTATGAAAAAAAATACATGCTAAGAAATTGCATGTTGTTACTAATTGATGAAACCATTAGTACTTTCAAACTGGATATTAATAATAATAAAGATGTTTGCCTGTGCTTATGGCAATTCTGCGTTTCTTTTCGGTGCAAGCTGTGCTAGCATTAGCATGCTAACATTTTCACCATGTTAAAATTGTTTGAAAGAGTAAATGCGCCCATCCTAATGTAGTACATTTGCTCAGACTTTGTTGAAGCCATAACCACGTGTAGAAAAATCTCCTTTAATAGAAAGAAATACTTGAAATGAGCTTATTTTTTTACGCAGTGTGGACGAGTCATGTGATGCATTCAGATGATGCGCTGCCACAGACTAATGTGGTCGTAATTCTATGACACCATACTGGAACAAAACTGCTTGGCGATTAATTTGTCTCAGTCACGGCCAGGTCGACGGCTCTCTCAAACTCTGTCACTTGTGCAGCTAATAAGTAAGCAAAATGGAGTTTTTGTGAAATGACCCAAACTTACTTGCATTCCATTACAATGACATTGCTGAGAATATAATAGAAAAACAGAGAGAGAGACAGAGAGAGAGAGAAAAAGGGGGAAAAAAGGAAACAGAATTCGTATCTAAGCCACAGCGGAGGTGAACAATCTAAATCTGCGGCGCTGTGACTCTCACACACAATTTATTTCCTGGCAGCGGCGGCAGACTTTGAACTCGAGCACATCTGAAAGCATTCATGTGGAAAGTGAAGGCAATAAGGCTTTGTCAGGCTGGCAGATATGATCCTCCGTCCTGCCTGATGTAACATCGGAATAGCAAGTTGACGTCCCTGCACTGCATTTAGCTGCTAATATAAAAGGCTTTATAGAGACTCTGCTCCGACCATGAAACCCTGTGACAATCGTGCAAACTGCAAGCGAGAGCTAAACGCACTCACCTGGACGCTTGAAACCGGACACATGAGGTTTCATGGTTTTTTTTGGGAGGGGGTGGGGGGCGGTCTCTTTGACTCATTTTGATGCGAAACATGTCTTCCCTTCTCTGCACGCATCAATATATTTGCATATGACTTGCTGAGTAACTCGTTTTGTTACCTTCAAGCAAGAAAAGAACAGCATTTCAAAAAGCTGCATTGCATGTGCAATGGAAGTTTGAATCAGGATATGGTAATTAAATCAAACCTTAACAGCGGTCCATTTGCAACTATATAAAAAATGAGTTGGAAATATCAGTTTATTTTATCATTAGGTAGATTTGGGATTCAGTTAGATTTTGACCTTACAGCTAATAGATTGAATTTTTTTTGTCAAATTTAAGAGAAAGTTCACTTGAACACAACTGAAACGCGCCACCAATCAAAAGCTTAATAAATGATATTTCATAGAGAAAATGCCTGAAGTCATACACTATCTTTTATTGATGACATGAAGATTTTTGGATAAAAGAAGGTGAAAACTTTTGATTTTAGGAGAATTGTGTTCTTGCAGGTGTGACGAAGAAAAGGGCTAAAATGTGAATGTTAATTGGACGTGTCAGAGAAGCTGATGATCCTATTAGGCAGGGAACGCTGTAGAAGAGAGAAGTGAAATGATTGAATCCCAGGAGGATTATGCAATTCAATTTAGCTTATTTATATGGAGTAAATTCTCAATGTGTCATCTCGAGGCATATGACACAAAAGCAAGAGAAATCAATTCAATCATGCAGACAAATTCCAAGTCAATTTCATGCAGTCCTAGTTATCAAACATTGCAGAAATAATTTAATTTATAATATAATGTCATTTATTCGTCTGAATTTTGTCTTAGAAAGGGACAAGGCTGCAGAACTTCAAAGTCAAGAACAATAAATACGTAAAACTAGTTCAGCATTAAATAAAAGTACATCAAATTTTGTGCAACGAAGCACACTGGCATACAATATTAACATGCAGAAGAAAACACAAACCTCAGATGGGCAATTTCTGATTCAAATCGGTGAGAAAAGTTTTCTATCAAGAACTTTATGAACTAGTTTTTTCCAGAATTTTTTCCCCGACTTGTTTGAGGGATGTTACCTGAACTGGGGAGGTTCAGATGATTCTAGGCTGGATAAACGTAAGGGAACAAGTTGTATCTGTGTTTCCATTACAAATGAGAGCAAAACTTTGTCAATTTTCCACAAACGTTCTCAGGTGTTTATTGTAGTGATGTTTCAATTAACTGACTAAACAGAGAAGACAAAAATATCATGCTGTGAAGAACAAGAGCTGCTAAGGTAAAGCACAAAAACATGCACATGTAGCGTTCTCTGCTTTTGTGCAGCTCGATTCTAGTAAACACTTGTCCAGAATTTAGAAAATGGAGCACTAAATAATCAAACGATCAAGAGTGTGAAAGAGTAATCCATTTCTCTTCAGTAACAGAATGTCTGCCTGAACAGATGAGATCAGCCAAGGTTGCCGTTCCTTCCTAAGCGTGGGCCGACGTGACTGACAGCACTTTAAAAAAATAAAAACTGTGCTATATCCTTTGGTTTCTCTGCTTTCGATTTGCATTTCAGGTCTTTGTGTCAATTCGACAAGAATTTCTTTTTATTTTTTCCCCTCATATGAAAGCTGCTGCTGCACATCTTATCTGACTGCCCCTGGTGTTGATAGGGAATGCAGCGCACACACCCAGACAAATAAAAGAGAAAGTGAGAGAGTGAAAAGAGGGCAAAGGGGGCACTGGGAAAGAAAGAGAAAGAGGAAGAAAAAAAAACTTCCTCACAAATTACTGCACCCGCTTTCATGACATTATTTGTTTCACTTTCCCCTTTTGGAGCCAAGAGAGGAGAAAAGAGTGAGTGAGAGCCGGAGATAAGAGACCAACTGTAGGGGAGGAGATGATCTCCGCACGGCGATGGCAAATAAAAGAAAAGGGAGATTTGGATGTGGATTTCGTCCTCTGTTTTCTGCGTTGGGCTAATTCAGAAAGCTTCGCTCTGTTTACAGAGAATGGACTGACATTTTCTCCTCGTGGGCCTTTTGTGGCGCTGTCACTCATTGGCGCCGCGTGTTGTTACTTGGCAATCGCAAGAGTCAATATTGAAAAGATCACAATGCAAAGTTGTGGAAAAGAAGGATTTGATGCTGGTAAACAAACCAAAGAAAAGAAAAATCTGTTGACACACACCACATTGTGTAGATATATTTTTTAAAGCGACAGTGTTTATTTTTCCAGGAACATAGTGCCCTTTTATAACACAATTCAGTAAACATGTTCCCTTCAGTTCTGCTAAATGCCATATATGTCAAATATGTCTAAAAAGGAATGTTACTTTGCATTTTAACACTGTAAAATTGGGCCTCTGTCTCTTTAAAAACTGAAAGTTCCGCCTTCAGGAAGTCATCCCAATGTTGCTTCTCTGTTAACTCTTTAACAACATTTTTACCAGCGTTGCACTGAGAAGTAGCTCCTGTAATGAGCTGAGCAGATGTTCCACCATGTGTTGCTAATTGCTGCTGGCTAGTCTGGAGGAGCTGAGTCGGGGAGGCCTGCACAGCATGCAGAAACCCAGAATCTCCAGCATTTTATAGGCGGCGCGAGGTCCACCCAGGCACTTTGCATAACTTAATGGTTGCCATGGTGATTAAAAGCTTTCCCAAACATGCATGAAAAGAATCGAAGCAACACTCCATAGATGCTTTTGTTGCATCTGAATGCAGGTAATAGCATTCTAACATTCTAACATGATATACATCTCCATAAAGTGGATTTTACTTTTTGATTGTTTTAAGTTAAAACAATCAACTCTGATTTAATGTGATGGTTCATTCAGAAATTAATCATTCAAAGCCATTTACAAGGAATGCAAGTCACAAGGAAGTTAGGCCACTTTCTTTGTGCTGTGAAATTTCATTTTCATTATGCTCTTTATGGCTGTTAATCACAGTGAAAGGCCTCTTACATTTCTAATCTTTTGTCGGCCATGCCTGGATTTGCGCTGCTCTCTACTGGAGGCGTAGCGCAGATTGTCTTCACAAGCACGCCGATTTCCTCCGCTCGCCTTTTATCTAAAACTCCCAGGGCTCTCGCAAGTTGACAACTGACGTCCAACCCGCAGGAAAAAAATCTAAGAAGAAAACCCAACAACCTGCGAGGATAATTGTAATCTCACAGCAGGTGGGGCAACAGTAGTTTTATCTGGCTGGATATTGTGCAATTAGCTCCGAGTAAAGTTCAGCATTTTGCCGATTCCTCTCGGGCCTCCTGAACGAAGAGGTCGGCAGGAGACAAAGACGCCTAGGTTCTGTTCGTTTTAGAGCATGCTATGATTTTTAATTACGCGATAGAAGGAGTCTTTTATTGAGCTTACATGGCTTCCTGCTGTCACCTGTCCTCTCTAATTGTCTCTGCCGAGGGGAGTTGGAGGCGAATGTAATTACAGCGAGATCAATAGTCGCGCATCGACGATGACACACTGGCGATTCAGACTATATGCAGATTGATTCATTTTGCGGATGTTGTTTGGTTTAATTTAATGGAAGGGCACAAGCTTCTGGCATATTTTTTCCCCTCCCGTTTACAGAACAAGACTATAAAGACAATTATACGGGCAAGTCTAATTGTCTAAGAACTATATGGACTGATTAAGAGCAAATAACAGCAGCCTTTGAGGTAATTTTGGAGGGATGTGGTATACTTACAGAGTCAATTAATTTAATGACTTTTAAGGTTTCACCAAGATGGCCTAACTAATGCGCTGAAGCCGAGAAATGTTACAGTCAGAACACGTTTTATCAGCAAAATGGTCATTAGAATAAAATTAAAGGGTGCATGCACACAATAATAATCATCTACACTAGTGGTCCCCAACCTTTTTGTTACTGCGGACCGGTCACAAAAAGCCCACGAGAGGAACCGTCAGATAATGCTTCTGCATGTTTGTGTTCCCACGAAAGCCATTTCTTTTTTCTTTTTTTTATTGCCCCAATTTTCCCCTTATGACAATCTTACAACATACTGCAGTGTGTGCTGTGTTCAGTGTTGGTGTGTTAAATATGCCCGATCTAAAATCAGGCATATTCAACATTGTCTTGGCCCGATTATCGCACTGAGTTAGCATCAGTATCAGTAAATGGGTGACATCTCATTAACAGATTACCTGGCTAATTAATTAATTAGTTAATTAATTAATTAATTAAATATTTAATGTGATTTATGTTTATCCCATATTTTAGCTTATATAGCAATTCTGAAAATCCTAGTATTTTAATCAGACTTTAAATGTTAAATGTCACAAGCACTGATGCTAAAATAGGCTCTCTAATGTAATACGCAATAAATCTCAGTTTGATTATAATAAAACACAATGCAGCATATTTTACTGAAGAAGTTGTAGCTAAGATTCAAGTATGCAAGTCAACACTAACCATCCATCAACAAAACATCTGATCTTGTGGATACTTATTTTAAGACGTTGGACCTTATCAAGTCTGTCAAAAACAAAATGCATGTCTCTTATCAATCTTTTTCCCCTTCTCACAGCAATAATTTGGATTTCCTGGTAAATAATTTGGGTGTTGATTTACCAAGAATATCCCACACAGCACTTCCAGTAAAATAATGTAATTTTATGATTCATATTGTGGTACAACTAATTCAACGCTACTTGAAGTGAAAGTAGCGAAAAGTCTGGTCAAACAAATTGAAGCCTAGAAATTTCTACTCCATGTAATATGGAACCAAGTCTTTTTCTTCCAAACTTACCATTCGGCACTCAAAATGATAACTTACAAATATTATATCTGTAATCTGTTTTACCATATTTTCTGCTTTCAGATTATTTGAGAATTTGCCATCTCTTGACCTTTCTTAGCGACATGTTTGTCATTTTACAGCTGTGATCTCTACAACATCTTTGAGTCACTTCTTGCTAATGTGAGATGATTCTTTAAAGAAAAAAGAAAATACTTTTTTGGGATGGTAGGTTTTCTGTTATCTTTCACCTCCAGCAGGTGGTTGTCTAACTGTGGAAAGGGAACTCAGTAACAGGCAGAACTTTAGTGCTTGAACTGTCAGTCATGAGGTTTTCTTAGACTTTTGTGACAGCTTTCTGAGGAATATGACAAGTTTAAGAGAAGGAAAAATACCAGTTTTGTCACAAGTACTTTTCAAGTCACAAGAACTTCCAGTGAGCTGTGAGGTTCAATCACTTGGAAGAGTCCAATGTTTTCTTCTTAGGGTTCACATTAGTGCACCAGCATGCATTTAGCATGAGTTCTTCTCTCAACGTTGTTGTTTTGAAGCCTTAAATGCGATTTGAAAATCTTCCGAGGCTGACACGATGAGCATGCCTCAACGCTAATGTCTCTCACTGTCAGTGCGGCAAGAAAAATGAGCTGCAAGCAAATGTGGCTGAACCCTGGTGTGTTGTGTAACATGCCCTGAGAGTTTATATTATTGTTTTTATACTCTCTCTTTCTGAAACCACCAAGATTTTCTGCAGTGTTAAGGCTTCCATTTCTAAATTTAGACCTCTTGATTTGCTGCAAAGCATTAAACCCAAAGCAACTACGGCTTGTTGGCAAGGGCTAGCATCCAAGACATTGGCAACGTTGTGAAAAGGCTCTCGGTGTGAGCTTTGGAGAAGTTCTCCAAAGTTCTCTCAAGACATAGCCCGAGTACATCAACAATAAATCGCTTCTGAAAACCATATCGTTAAAGTCTGTCTCGAGTGTGTATTATCTCTTCATTTAGTCCTTGAGGCCCTTGAACTGTCTGGTCAACAGGAATGTGTAGGGTAGGAAAAGACATCAAGCTGGAGGACTTAATTGGTCCATAGGGGGCTTTGCAACGAACAGTTGAGGAGAGGGAAGTGTGCATTGACAGAACAAACGCAAGTGGGTCAAGGAGAAAAGACCCAGAATATGCCAATAAAATAGAACAGTCCTATGATGGGAGCAGTCAGAAAGGAAGTTTGCTGGAAAAGGAGAAGAAATGACAGACAGGTGGAGGAAGTGAGACAGAGCTCGTCTGAAAAGGCTGCAGAATAGAGGTTGGGTGGAAGATTGAGAGATAGGGCTGAAATGAAAGCAGCTGTAAAAGAAACTGGGGGTATGAAAATGGATTGAATGGGGACAAGAGGGGGAAACAAAAGAGGGAAAAATGAGCGATGGTAATCGATGGGATGTGTGCAGGGCTTCGGCTGATGAGAGCAGGAGGAGGAAGGAAAGGCCTTTCATGTACCCCCTTTTTTTCCACCGTGATCCGAGAGTGAATTATAGTTGTGGCAGAGAGCAGGGGGGGAATATTAACCTGACACTCATCCTGAATTCAGATTCGGCTCCTCGCTATCATTCACTCACAAACTGCCGTTCTCACGCTCGCTTTCAAAGAGAGGAGCAGAGTTCATTTGTAAAGACCTTGCCTTGTCAAGTTCGTCTTCATCTACAAGAGGGAGGCCTTAAGACGACATCAGAAAATGGATTTCACACTGAAAGTTAAACACCTTAAATGGCGCCAGTTGTGGGAGGATCTTATATAAACCGATGGGATCATTTTTTAGATTCCCAATGAGTTCAATCAAAGTTTGGAATCAGTTACGAACATTGCTTTCTGCTCAGTGTTTTCATTGACTTTCCTTGCCTCCGCGTGACAGCTTACTCCTTTTCTACCAGATCATGCATAACAGGCACCTGCTCATGAATAAGGCTTATACTGCACACAGACACCCACCGCTTTTTTTATAATTCATCAGCCACTGGGACGTGTGACTGACTGCATAAAATCAAAGTCATTCCTGCGACGTGGGCGTGAGTCACTCCGTAAGTCCCCTTGATCATTTCAGGCCTGCGGCTTGGGGCTTTGCTGAGACCGGCACTAGTTTCAATTAATTTTCATCTGGGTGTCCTTGTCTGTATTGTTTGCATCAAACAAGAGATGCTGGAAATAAAGGGCAGGCGAGACACTGCTTTTCTCTATCACAGCTGGCAGTGCCTCCCCTCTTTAGGATTTCAAGACTACCCGGTTCAGTCACGGAAAACATCACAAGGGGAAGGAGTAATGAAATACTGCTGGCCAGGAGACTCATCAGCTTATTGAGTCTCTGCTGAGAAATAATTGTGTTGAATTCCAGTAAAACAAATATCTTTCTTTGAAAAGAAAAGTTGGTGAAATTTTACCAACTGACAAAGTGCAAGTTTTGGTTGGAAATAAATTGATCAACATTGGTTTGAGTCATTAGATTTCTATGAACTCCCTATATTTTAGATGCTTTAGTGAGTTTTGATAAAAAAAATTTTTACAGGTGCGTGTTTATTTTTTTAAGACAAAAGAAAAAAGAATAACTTAAAGCAAGTCAGAAGCCTTTAAGAAAAAAGCTAACTTGCAGTTAGATGTAACATCCAACTGCAAATATGATATTTTATGAGATAAGATTTTGACTGTCGCTCCCAGTTAGTGCACTGGTTTTGTAAAACAGGACTATGAAATAATGTCGAAGTAGCCACAATTTGTCGAGAGGGAGCAGTACATTGAGGGGAAGAAAGCACAGCAGTCAACACAACAGCATAATGGACTCCTGAGATAAAGAGCAACTTTTTTCACAAAAACAAAATCCAACACCCTCCATAAGTATCACTTTTTGCAAGTCAATGTTTGAAGCGTGTGAAAAGTAGCAGCTTTTATTCTGGAATTTACAGAATGTGTTTGAAACACACAAATTGTTGCAACTAAAAATCAATTAAATTGATCAGATCTAGTCCAACTTCCCGAAGATGCTTTTCGACATCATCGAACAAAATATGTTTCTTCTTCCACAACTGCTTTGCATTTTATCCCCATTCTTTCCCCTCTGCATGAGATCAATATGTACATCTATTTTAATAATTACTGGTGATCTCCAAGCCCATTTTGTCCTATAGATTTGCCATTATGTGATGACTTAGAAGAGGTTCAACTTGTTCAAGTTCTTACAAGCCATCTGTTGTGAAGACCACACATAGATAGACCTCTGTGCTGTAAATGAATTATAAGTGCCTACTTTCACCTGATTTTCATTTCATTGATTGTAAACACCTGGCTCTAATTCCACCTTCAAATTGCTGCTAATCATAGACACTCTGCTATTTGTGCCACAAAGTGCTGGTTCCGTCTTCTATTGTGCAAGCAATCTTTAGCTCCAAATGACTCTGCACAGGCAGGCACTACGTGAACCGCCTGACATTGATTGTAACAACACAAAACCAACCGCACATGTCTGAAAGGAGGAAAATAATGAGAAGGGAAAGAAGGACAGTAGACAAACATCTCTGTGTAAGAGAAAACATGTGGTACATTCAGATGAACACACACGCTTCACACCGAGCCAGTCGGTGAGCCAGCCAACAAGCTAGCTAGCTAACAAACCAGGGGAGTGCGTGGGCTGTCATCCCTATGTTTCTGCAGCTCCACAAGCATAAATTAAGCCCCTGGGAGAGACTTAGAACCAGATACAGAGGGATAAAGAGTGGGAGAGAGTGAGAAGAAACCAAGGGAGCAAGTAAGAGAGTCAGAGATGAAGAAGGGGAAGAGACTAGGGTAGACAAGGCCGGGAGACAAGGGAGAAGCCCCAAAGTCTGAACACGAGAGAGTGGGAGGCAGAAACCCGCTCTCAATTCCCCTCTAAAACCTCTGCCAACTGTGCAGCTGAGGGCTTTCATCATCTCTATTTTTTTCTTCCTCTTTTTTTTGTGGGGCCATTTTCCAACTCTAAATGCATCACATCATCGATGTGATGATGTTCTAAAGAAACTTCCCAGACCGATTTGGATCACTTGTAAGGTTTATGAGTGTCAAGTAATGCTTTATTCGATTTTACACCAGATCAATGAATTCCTTTACCTCCAGCTTGACTGTCACAGAAAGATTAGCCCTGAAGTCAAGACTTGCAACATAAATGTTAGCTATCAGTTACAGGAGAATGGCATAATTGACCTCAGTAGGGGAACACATTACATTGTCCTCTGAAAGTGACCTCATAATTGACCTCAGTAGGGAAACACAATACATTACATTGTCCTCTGAGAGTGACCTCCAACAGTGTTTTGCTGTTGTCAGAGTAGATGTCATCCATCATTCAGCCATCAAAGAGACAGTGACAAGTTGTACTATGGTTTTCTCACTTTCTCTTGTTCCTTTTTTCTACCAATGAGACTGAATCTGTTACATGTTCTGGGTTTTGAAGACTTATTTGTTAAGAAATTGGGTCAATTGGACCCTGGGTGTGGACCGACGGGGGCCCCACTGACCCCGTGTGTGCTTTCACAAGTTTTTTTGTGTGTGTTTGGTTTCAGGAATTGACAGTCTGATGGGAAAACGCCCGGCTGTGATAATACGTCATTCCCTGCGTATTCTTCTAAGACCCCAGGATGGCCCCCTGTACCTCCACCTTCAGATAGAAGGAAATTGATTACAATTTTCAGGAAAATTACTTCGTCTGGACTAAGAAAAAAAAGAAAAACCAGCCATGAAATCTTTATGAAAAGACTTATGCTCAAATTAGACATAGAGGGTCTAATCTAGCCTAAAAGATTTATGAGGTCATTGGAACAGTCAGAGTTTTACCTAAGAATTGTTAACCATTGTGGTGCTAGCGTAAGGTTGTGGAATCGTTTCACTAGTGGTGTAAATACAAAGCGGTAACATAATTAGATGATCACGATTCCAAACAATCAAAATTTGATACCAGCTGAATAAATCTTGTCAACTTAAGTCATCCCTAATGATACGAAATCTAAACAAGGAGCAGAAAGACGTTTGCAAGACATTGTGAAAGGAATGAATCAGGATTGGCCCATTTCCTGTTTCAAAAAAGCTATGTCATCCTGGTATTTTTCCAGGTACGTTGATAGCAAGAACCCTGATAGGAGATTCTGGTATCAATAAAAGCTGAGGTCCAAGAGAACAACTCTGCCTTTGGAAAAAAATAAATCACTCCATCTCATATCTGACAACAAACCGCCCTGGGTGCAACACAGCACCAGCTCAGAGATAGTCTTAAACTTAATTTATCCTCAGATGGATTCTTTAGCACTGAGCAGATGGTCCCAGTGCCTTATATATGATGTGGTCGCCACATCCAGCCAACACAGTTCTCACATATGAAACACTGAGAAGGCTATAAAATGACACACCTGTCGAATTGTTTTGATAGGGATATGTGTTGGCGGGTTTTTGTATTTTTTTTTTTCCACTGGGATTGAGGGGCTGGGACCTAAGTCCCAGTCTTTCAGAGGACAATGTTGCTATCCCCGCAGGCCCTCTCATGTTGCTTGCATTTGTTGAAATGGAATCAGCGGCCATCTTATCTCACCAGACCACCGGACCAATAACTGGAGTGGCAGTCGGACTTTCCCGCCGTTTCTGAGTAATCTTCTAAAACGTGAAAGTGCTTCGGCCGAGACGAGACCGGGGGAAGATTAGGAAGCGGTTAAAGCAAGTAATGACACAAATAGAAAAATATCTGTGCCTCGCAAATGTAACGCCCAACAGAAAGGTTAACATAGGCTGGGAATGCACTATGAAACATGAAAACTTGGCTCTCAGCATTGTTATTCTCCTTCCCACTTAGCCGTCTGATTCTCTGAATCACCATGAACATCTCCTCTCAGAGCATAGTTGTTTAACACTGCATGTTTTTTGGAGGGCTTCCCAAACACGGAGTGACTCAAAACACAAGATTGCTTCATAGGGAGTGCTGGGAAAAAAGTCTGATTTGCTTTTTTTTTTTATGTAGCTGCCATTCAGAAAGATAAAAAACAGCACATACAATGTGTAGGACTTGTAGCTGCGTGGCTCAGCTGGTACAAACAGAGGCACAGATGCTCCTGTGAAGATCCTGTGGTCAGAACATTGAACCCAGTTGGTCTCATTGGACTTGACATGGCACAGCACTTACCCTCTCATCAAGCGTGGGTGATTGAATGGATGTAATATGTAACGCTTTGTGTCTGTGAGAGTAAACAAAATTTTTTGTTTCTGTCAGAGCTAACAATGTGAATCCACAGTCTTGATGTGTGACAGTTATGATGCTACATACTGGATATTGGTCTTTTAGGCTTTAAAATATCACCTTTTTCATAACATGAGTTAAATTTCTTAACCTAGCTCACATGTCTGTCCACCAGTTATCTTTCCATCTTGACACATTAACACGTTCATTTTTTGAAGAGTGGCAAATTGGTCAAATTTCCATCGATAGAGTTAGTCACACTTACTGATATTTAATCATTCAACAGTTTGTTTATTTTAATATTTTTTTTAATGTTTTTACATTTTGGTTTTATTTGTCGGGTACCTTTCCAATTCTCTGCACGGAAATTCAACAAGAGTGAACCTTCTTTCAGTCATGGCCGCAAATACCGAATTTGCATATCTAAAAGGCACTTTAATCAGTCCAAACTGTAGCACTGTTCCACCCTGCTCTTGTTGCTGTTTGCAATCACTCGCTTCATCTTGTGTAATACATATTTTCCCTTTTAACCGCGGCAGATTTATCTGCAGCAGAGCCGCAACCCAAACCCCTTCTAGCTCCGGGCTGCCACCGCTTTGCTAACTGGAATTCCAGCGCTGCGAACACAAAGCAAGATAAAACTTCTTAATCTGCTGTCACTACCGCTCAAAATGTGCAGGCATGGGTGTGTGTGTGTGTGTGTGTGTGGCCGAAGCGACTGCTTTAGTGTTCTTTGTACGAGAGCGGGCTTCAATGCCCAGGGCATCTGTTGACCCAGCTGGCATTTGCTGAGCGGTTGTAGGCCGCAAGGTTTAAGGACAACATTTATCCAGCATGCATTTGTATTTCCCACTCGTGTGTATACAAAAGAAAAAACAAAAGAAGACAGACGCATTGTAGTTGTTGTTGTGTGGGGGTGTGTGCTTCTGCATTCTGGGGGTGAGGTCAAGGGTAACATTTCCAGTTTTTCCTCTTAGCTTCAGTGAGGAGAGTTGAAATAAAAACATCTGAATAATGTTGAAAGTTATTTAACGGCTAAAAGCTCTTGGCAAGTGAAAATAGCCAGGAAACAAATCCCAGCATGACAAACTGTGTACAAATTGCCAGAAACATTTTTTTTCTGAAATTACCGCCTTTCTATCCACATGAACTTTGTGCAACAAACCCCGGTTGCCTCATCTCTTGTGCACAAGTGCCACACCGGCTGGCTTTTTAGCCTGGCATGCAAAGTAACAATTCCCTCGCTGCTCCTGTCATATTTAGTTTTGGATGAAAAAAGTTGAGGAAGCATATGCTTTTGTTTTGATTTAACAATAAAAGTCTTGCAGGCGTTAGGCGGGAAGAAAAGGGATATACCTTGAAAAGCAGCAGCAGCTTTGACAGAGCGTCTTCTGCAGGCACTCAAAGATGCAGGAACGCAGCTACAGCTTCCTATAACAAGGAGGAAAAGTCAACGCGCAGGAATAAATAGTCACACATATACAGATTTTCTTCCTTTTAAGGCTTTACACACATCAGAAACTGATAATACAAAAATCACCACTCAAAAATTTTAAAAGGGGGTCAAACATCCTAGTATTTTGTTGGACCACCTTTAGATTTGATGACAGCACGCGTAAGCTTCTGCAATGTCCCAATGTCAAATCCCAAAGACTCTCGATGGGGTTAAGGTCTGGACACAAGTTTGCCTCACTCGCTGCATTGCCATTACAAATGTGCATAAAAATGTTTTAATATCGTGCTGACAAAAACAATTTTGCATGTTCACATGATAGATCACTCAAAATCACAGATGCAGCCATAACATGTATTTGTATTTCAGCCACAGCTTGTCGGAGTCTTATTAAAGCGTTGAATTGACAAGATCCTTATACTCAGGATTGGCTGCATATGAATGTGTCGTTTTGGGGAAATTGGAGCTGGCGATTCCAAAGAACAGCTAAAAGTGAATTTAAGACTTTTGAATGACAAAACTCAACTTTCAATTAACCGTGTGACGCCATGAGGCCTGCGTTGGAGCCAGCAGCACATCGTCCAATGTAGATCCATGCCTACAGATGAGTATATCTCTGTTGTATACAAATAGAATGGAAAAAAGTGTTTCTATTCTAGTTTTTTTCACACATACGTCATTTTAAAAATTCTTTTTCAAAAGTGCCGTGTTTCCAATATCAGATGTATTTTTGTAATTGCAAGTCATGCACTTTTATGGTCAATGGAAAAGCAGCTACTGACTGGAGTGTGGAAATGCTCTTTCACTATTAAACAGTCCGGAGTTCTTTTTCTTCGATTTCATTTCACCAAATGTTTAAGCGATCGCCAATCGCAATCATTCAGACTTTCCTCTTTTCCATGCTCTGTGAAAGTCTGCAAACAAGCATCATTTTAGTTATGATTTTTTTCAAGAATCATTGAATCCTAGTTGCTTTAAAAAAATTTTTAAAAATCACTTTCCAATCAGGCCGTAATTGAAGGTCTATTCTATCTGCTATAGCAAACAATAACGTAATTTTACACACAGTAATTCTGCTTTATGGCATAGAAGTAAAGGCATCATAAATAAGTTGCGTTGTGGTTCATCTGAGGTTAATTGAAAACGGGAAAGAATTAGAGGGTTTTTGATCACATCGCGATAAGGCTTCAGAATGGAACAAATCTCTCCGCGCTCTCGCCAGTCGTGTCTTATCGATCGGCTGTCAAAGAACGGCTGAAGAGAAAGAAATCAACACATCCATTCAAACCAATGTGTTTTGCAAACAGCTTGCATGATGAAAATGAAAAGAAAAAGCTTGAAAGCTGCTTTCCATTTTTGACAACTTTTCCATCGTTCAGTTCGAGGCTCAACGTGGAAAATTTTATTGTAAATAGAAGATTTGGCTTGCCATTCTTTTCTTTAAGCTTTGTCATGTAAGGTTAGTCATGGTGTTTTCTTCTTTTGCTGCTTGCAGGCAAATGCCTGTTCTCCTAAAACTACAACATATTTTCTTGAGAATTGAATGTTTATCCAAGCACCTGTTTTACGCCACAGCTAAATATTAAGACGTCCTAGTCTTTAAGTCCTCTATAAACCAAGACTCAAGCCCACATGTGTGGATTTTCTGCTCATATGGCTGGTAGCCTATATATTATTGTCACTATGTGGCGACGGCGAGGAAACATTTTGGTTTAAAAAAACAACTTAATCATGTAAAATCAACTTCTTTGAGCTTCATATCATGCTGTAATGTTATCGTAATGTTACAAGAGGATCCAAAAGAGAAGCATTTATTTTTGTTCCCATTTGACGCGCAGTTGTGGTTTTGGAGTTACCGGACGAATTTCAGAGTGTTTTTTTCAAACAAGTAATAGCACCACAGCTGCTAAGCTCCTGGTGAGATTGATAGAATTGATCTGCAGAAGTGACAGCAGCTTTTCAGATCCAAATCAAATCACTTACTGTTTGCTGACTCGGCGAAAAAAGACTCAGGAGGGGATTTATTTTTTTTTTATCCTTTGTCAGTTAGTAGAAAACCTGAACGGACAGCTACGGTTTGTTAATGTTGTTTTGCAGGAAAATACTGTTTTAAAATATGCAAATATATACAGTCAGTTTGACAGTTCACTTTAAATACTCGGTGTTCCTTTTTGAGAGAGAACAAGTTTCTGTATTTGGTCCAAAGAGTTAAAGAACAATGTAATTGAGTTTGTCTGTGCATTTTTACAAATGTTGTGAACTATTTTGGAGGAATGTTGGGAGGATAAAAAATTTGTAGCAATGGAAAATATGTTTTCCCCTCCAAAACCTGATAATGTGCGATTCAAAGTGACTCTGGCCACTTTCCGAATGCTAATTGTGCTGAGGATGCAGTTTGGATACAAAACACAGAAGTTCACAGTGTCTTGATTTGGAAACGTTGCATTTAGATATCTCGTAGGGATTCATTAGGCTTGCCATATTTATTGTATCCACGAGCTTTTTTGTTAAACCTCTTCATTATGTTCCTTTCGGAAAACAAATGACTCATTTAAATAAAAGCAGCGTATCCTTGAAATGAAGCCGCTTTGATAACAAAAGAGCCAGAGAGTTTCTCACTCTAATTGCGGCACTTTGCTCTTCAGAAAAGTTTGAGTTAGTTTAGATGGGCAATTATGTGCATTTGTATAAAAATGACCTGAAGTGCCATTTGGAAAATCACAGATAATGTGCCAGAGCTTTACAATAATTTCTGAAAAGTTGAGTTGAGGCCCTTGAAGAGCCTTCCATCAATCGCTTTTCTTTAGCTGATTAAATTAGATGATTGAAACAGACCAAATTAATGGACACGTGGACAAGGTCAAAGTGCAAATTACACTCAGAAATATCTTAACTATAATCCGAACAGTGCAGACAGACCCTGATGTAAACACCGGGCAACATTGCTCTCAACAAATAACACTTTCTCCCACTCAGTTCTTGTTTCAATGGTGGACTTTATGCGCAGAGGCAAAATTTACAATACAATCCCACATGTTTTTGGTGAGGTATTATACATTTTGCA
Source organism: Poeciliopsis retropinna (assembly GCA_010277075.1). Taxonomy (NCBI): domain Eukaryota; kingdom Metazoa; phylum Chordata; class Actinopteri; order Cyprinodontiformes; family Poeciliidae; genus Poeciliopsis; species Poeciliopsis retropinna. The sequence continues at coordinate 3,215,926 of VMRM01000029.1, read as the reverse complement.
TTATATATTCAAAAGTTGCGATGTGTTCTTCAGCCCAGAAGAAAATAGTAAAGCATCTCAATTTCATGCTAAAATGTCAATTTTGTCTTGAATTCACTTATTCGGTTGAAGCAAGGAATGTGACCTTTATCAAAGCAGTCAATTAAAAGACAACTTTGCTGTTATACTATGTGAGGCTATATCCACTTTAATAAGATTATTTTTAATGGTAAATTGCAACAATAAAAACCCAGAGAAACAGAAATTCATAGTTGAAATGATTTTTTTCATTAAAATTTTCTTGTTGTTTTACGTTTTTCTGTTGCAGGTGTTAACCCTCTGGGCAACAATTCCTGCTTTCGCTTCGTTCTTATCTTTGACTCGCAGCAATCACTGCTGGAAGCGCTTTAATCTTGACCTCGATCGTCTCCAGCTATTTAAGAAGAACTTCGCCATATTGCGGAAATAACCTGATTTCTCAGGTTTATAAAAGGCATCATTATGTTAATTATATAACTGAAACTTGTGCAGAGATGATATATTATTAAAAAATATATATATCTGAAATATCAGTCATAATTAAAAAAGGTGTTAAAACACATTCAGCTAATACTGTGAAATGGAAAAAATGAACAAAAATAACTTATTGCAGCACAAAACAGTCAAGTTACAGAGTTCCTATTTTCTACTAAAGGAAAAGGTCACACAAACTAGATATTTCTCACAAACTTTAGGTAAAGAGAGACAAGCATTCAGATTCAGAAAGAAATCTATTATCTCATCTCGTTCTTTTAAAAACGCTTTTGCTTTTGGTTGCTATTGTCTTTATGATTTCTATGCTAAAACATATGGGTACATTTTTCCGTCCAAAAAAACTGAATAATAAAAAGATATTGATTAAAAATATGAAATTTTGTCGATATCCAATAACCAGGCTGTATCTTTCCTGTGAAATGGAAACTTGATCCTGTTCAACAGAATTACTTTCATGTGTGAAGACAAAGGATGTATTGGGTTTAATTCAGAAAATGTACTTTCGCAAGAAGATTAATTTGAAAAATATGTGTGATGTAGGTGTGCTGCTGTGTTCAGAGATTAGAAAAAGTATCCTAATTACAGGAAAATGCTTGTCATTAACTTAGAAAATGGTAAAGTTAGTGAGATTGTTCTTCCTCCACAGCAAGTTTTAGTGGCTTAAGTAATTATATTAACATGTCTTTGTTAAGAATAATGCTTATGAAATGCAATGTAGACTCCAAATACTAATCCCATTGCATCTGGTTTCTATAGCAACTTGGATTTCAAGCAGGTATATTAAAAGACCGAGTTAAAGAACAACAACCAAGTTGTGGATAGAGATACATCTGAGGTTTAACCACAGATTGATCAATACTTCAACTTTTCAATGCCTGGAAATCTCTTAATCTATCGGGCTTATGTTAGCGGACTCCTCCTTATCTACCCGGACCTTCTGATAAATAGTTCCTTTGTTCATCCCAAAATTTTAAGTTATCTAAAGATTTTAAGACTTTATCTAGTTGCTATGTCACACAGCAGCACAGCAACTCTGAAAAGAAAGAAAAACAGATCAGGGGGCTCAGGTTCTGTCTTAAGAACAGGCGCAACTCCGTCAGATGTACATCCAGGTCTAAGCCTTTTCAACCGGTTTGAAATACTTTGCACCCTGCTGACTCAGTGGATTATTGTCAAACAGGGCAACAGCTTAGACAAAAATCACCAAGTCTGTTTGTTGATATCCATGTTCAAGTCTCTCAAATATTCTGTTTTTGCTTAAAACGATGCTACCTGCAGTGAGAAACCAATTGCAGCTTCTTGTCAAACTCAAATATTTCAGATTATTAAATAATTTCTAATACACAAACCAACATAGCCCGATGTGGAAAAGTTATCCCCCATTTTAACCGTGAGTTACCTGTGAGTTCAGTTTCATTAGGCCTGATTGGTGCCTTTAAGATCCATTGACATAGTACCTGTCTGGCAATATGAAGTAGACTAAAAGACATCAAAAAGAAACTTCATAAGTCAATGTAAAGTCAGTTACGAACAGATGGGAAACAAAGTTGTAGACATCAAATTATTTCTAAAGGGTCACAAAATGAGTGTTTTTGTTTCAGTAGTTGACCAAAGATAATGCATCATGCTATGGACTATTCTGAAAGATTTTTGTTTTGTTTTGTTAAAACAAACTAATAAAATAGTAATATCAGATATGGTGTTGGTAAGGTTATGGTTTTAGGTTGCTTTAAAATAGTGGATGAACCAATTGACTTTTCTCTATCATAAAAATTCCAAATTAAATGTCTGACTATTAGTTAGCGATCTCAAGTACACTTGGGTTATACAACAAAGCACATCAGTAAGTTCAAATCAGAATTTTTCAAAAAGCACAAAATAAAGGTTTTGGAGTGACCTAGAAAAAGAACCGACTGGAATCCAGTTGTCATTCATGCTTGAAGACACCCAAAAGCATTCTTGGATTAGTTACATAATGTTTGAAAGAAGAGTCGGTCAGAACTATACAATACTCATTGCTCATTATCCCAAATGATTTGTAACAGTTTTTGTGTTCCAAGATTGAAACTAAATAATAACATTTAGGATTAAATAACTTTTTCATATGAGGCCAGATTGGTTTAAGTCACTTTTATTTCCCTTCATAAGCTAAATTATCATCTGAAAACTGCATTTTGTAAGGACTCTTATTTTGGCGTGTCGTTAAAAGAAAAATGATTGTGGGATGGACACATTTTCACACTACTATATTTTTCATATCGGTGGCTTTTGATTTTAGAAAGCTCTGCTTGTTGCTGCAGAATGACTCTCCTTTTCAAATGTGTTTCACAAATTACATTTCAATGAGATGCGACAATGTGAGAAGAAAAAAATGCTTCATGATGGCTAAAGATGACTCCACAAAACACCAAGGCTGGTTCGGAATTGCCAAACCCTCCTCACGATGTCTTTCAGGTTCAATTACTCTTGTATTATAATGAAAATCACATTCCTCTATTTTGTTTTTGCCTTGAATTTGTGCTGCCTTGGTTTCTGAAATCCCTTATAACCACAGCAGGAACAAGGTGCCACTAACACTCCCAAAAGAAATTATAATCTCAGTTGCTGGGTGGTTTATGTCTCCTCTGAGGCCGTTACCTTCAGAGAAGGAGGAGGAGGAAAAGCCGGCCGGTTCACCACTAGGTCTGTTGTTGCCAAGGGCTGATTATTCGTCTCATATAAATAGAAATTGTATCTGTGACGAAGGTGCTTGAATGAATTTAGGCTCTCCAATCTACAAGGCAGCACTGAACATAAACCGTCACTATTTACATTCAGAATTACTCCAATACAACTCATTCTGTTGTACTTGCAAGAAATGTCACAAAAGCCACAGTGTATCTAGACTCAGAGGATATTAGCACCTTCAAAAGGTTTTATTGGGTCCCAGATGACATTTTAAAATGTCTAGCTGCCTTCCTGAGCTGTAGTTTTAAACCATCCATAATTCCTTTACACCTTGCTTTCAAAGATTTCTTGGAATCCTTTAATAAGGTCTTGAGCAAATGTTCTACTGGCGTTCAAAAGACAGTTTTCTTTGAACCGTCGTTGCTTTGGGACACCATACATCACCCTTCTGTTGATCCATTCTCTGCAAGTTTTATGCTTTAGCTATTTGGGAATCTAAGAAGTTTCTCAAAGAAAGTACAAAGCATAAACTTTTCACAGAAAGTGATAAACAGTAAAAATGAAAATTGTTGATAAAAGACCTTCAGAAAGTCTAGAAAGCTATTGACTGAAGCCACATTAGAGATCTGCCACCTTGGAGAGATATAAGGAAAAGAAGGATGACTCATCAGTTTTGCAGAGTTGTGTTTGGTCGGAGCCAATTTGAATGCCTGACTGGCTCGTTCTACTTGAACAAATTGTACACTTCCTTAATTTATGAGTGCAAACAAACCTCATTTTCTACTTCTCCCATCTGACCAGCCTAATCAGATCAAGTTGAGGCCAGATAGTGCTTGAAACATTGGTGAGGGATGGGCGTGCATGTGCCAGCAGGATCGAATCAATGGGTTAATCGATAAATGAAGGCGAGGGGGAAGGGTTGATGGCTGAAAGTAGAGTATTACTTAGAGCCGGAGGCAGATCGTTCAGGCATCTTGATTAAAGGCCCCGTCTTGGTGGTTAAGGTCAGGGTGCAATGAGTTGACATCACATCTGGGTCACTTATGAGCAGAGATCCTTTTAATTACTCAGGGTATTTGCACTTTAGTCAGCCTGGCAGATGTGGGAATAGAAGTGAGGGTTGAAATATTTAATCTAAGTGGCTTTGCAGATCTTCCCAAGCACATGCAAGCTGTTAGAGTGGAATCACTACATCGAACGCATGCAACTTTTACTAGAGGCACTTCTTTGATTGCTGCTTTGGCGCAGTGAGATAGAGTTCCAACCAAGACGGGCTGTAGCCAGGTTGTCACGAAGCCAAAGATACAACAATAGAGGACTGATTATCCCCTCTGGAAATGAATCCACCAAAAATGGGAATTGACAGAAGCGACCAGCAGAATCCCATCAAGCACAAATGCATTTAATCTCCTAAGATTTCCTTTTTTGCTTGCATGATGTTTACACTCTGAAAGTTATTGCAAGCTCAATGATTTCATACCCATATGTTCCTCTTTATGTATAAACTATTTCGTGTTAAAGGGTAATAATCCTAAAACCTCAAGGATTTTGCTCACAAAGAACTAATAAAATCAAGCCACTGAGACCCATACACTGGACAAAAAGAGTAAACTAATAAAATATTAATAATAAAAGTATCTGGTAGCAACACCAATAACTCTTTAGGGATAATGCAAGATTATCACCGCTACACACCCCCTGTGGGGTAAAACCGACGGCAACAGTTGCAGAGGCTGCAGAGTTTGGAAGTGCACGACTGCTGGCAGCTCTTCAATGCAACACATGGGACTTTCACCAAAGCTCACTTCAAAAGCTAACACCCGAGCTTAAAATCTTTGGGGGATTTCAGACAAAACCTAAACAAGAGCTGACACGCTGAATGTGACCGGTGGGTGTCAGATAAAAGCCATCCTCAGATTAAAAGAAAGGATAGTAAGTCTTTTTCTCTCTCTGTCTCTCTTGCAAAATAATGTTTTTGCTTGATTCGTGACACCACACGTAGTGAATATGCAAAAAAAAAAAAAAAGAAATTCCAAGGTGCCCCACAATTCTTTGTGATCACATCATACTGTCATGTCGAAAAGAACTGCAACACAAAAAATTAATTAGGTGCTCCAAAAGTAAAGCAATGCCATTAAAGGACATAATGTGCAAAATAAGTCAAACAAAACAGGTGCGCAGTTATTTTCGCCGAACCAGGGAGGCCAAAACAGACCCCCTTCCAAATACCCTCTGGGGGTAAAACCCACTTTGACCGAATTCAAAAGCAAGACCTTCAAGATTTAACACCAAAGCTGGGTGTAATAAGGTGGTGCGGATGATGTTATCCCTGCTGGAAGTGTTGCGTCAACTGCCAGCTCCTCGAGGGGGAGGTGGAGGTGAAGGTGGTGCGGGGGGTTCACATGCGCGACGGCGGGCCCTCTGGGCCACAACAGTGTCTGAGCGCCGTGTGCCCGGCATGTAAACGAGGCTGTTCGGCTCCGCTGTGTTCCCAACAACTATTATCCGGCGCATTAATGAATAGGCCCCACTGTTGTTCACTGACTCATCCAGGACTGCGGCAGCTGAGCACCTGACAGCCTCTAATGTATTCAAGCAGAGGAAGTGGAATGTTTTTGAAGCAGTATCGCCCGACATTACATACAGTATCCACCGCAGAGCGTAATTCATCTCCATTTTCCATCACATGTAATGGTTTGCAGTGTTTATACAGAAAATAAAAGCAGCTAGTTACCCCGTTCTCCTCTGAACCATAAAAATACAATCTAAAGGCATTAGGATGGATGATTATCACACACATCAGCCATTTTGAATATAAAACATGCCCATATTTTTCCACACACCCACATTCTTGTGTGTCGTTTGGCAAATTTGATGTTGAATTGTCAGAGTTAGCACTGCAGCAGGACCCAAAGATGGGTTGATTTATTTAAAGGTACAGTGCAGATTATTGCCAGTGGGTTTTTGAGATGTTAGGTTTTGTATCTTCATTTTGTTTAAGTTTTTACTGCAGGCGTCAGCTAACAGCTCATCTGAAGAGGAGAAAAGTCAAAGATTTCTACCATTTTACAACAACTCCCAGCTCAAAAATGTCACAAATTTAATGAAAACACTTTCATAAACATGTAAAACAGACTATAGTCTGAATTACCAGCTTGAACCGACTGAAGTGATTATTGGTAAATCAGGAAAAAACTTGATATACACACACATATATACCACATCTAACCTACTCGAACCAAACATGTTTCAGTTTGTATTATATGGATTGGTAAGTGAAGCGGAAAATAACCTGGAACATTATTTCTTACAGAATAGCTTTAAGCATTTTCCAAATCATTAACAAATACAAGCACGAAACTGTGTTAAAGACTCAAAATTTATAAATTAAACATGATTTTCGCCACTGGCTCCACTCAGGCTGCTGTAGCTTCTGGTATAAACACCGTTTTTTTTAATTAACTACGAAGATTTTGTTAATTCTACATATTTCTGTCTAAATTATCTACAAACATAAATGTGACAGTGATCTAAACTTTATAAATAACTGTTTTGTTGAATAAATTAAACTTTCTATGGAAATTTGACTGTGAATTTAACCTTTGCACATAAATTTATTCACTATAATGACCTATTTTGATGACTCATTGAGATAATTAATCATAAATATGTTCAAATCCGGTGTAAAATATAATAATTTATTATTAACTCTAGATTTTCTATTGCGTCCAATTTCAACCGACTAATTATCTCCTGCAAAATATGAAAGCAAATATTTAAGATGCGTCTCCACTCTAATGGTTATGAATAACTATGGATCATCATTAGTTGCCTATAACTGTACAAACTGATGCATTATTGGTACAAAATACTCAGTGGCATAGCAGTTAGCTACAAAAAAAAATAAAAAATCCTTCCAAAAACAGAATTTTATGGGCCGGCAAGACATAGTAATGAAAAACTACTAAAAGCAAACATCATGTCCTTTTTTACTCAACCTCAACCACACTTTATTTAACAAAATATAAGCAGGTCAAATATCGCAAAGCATATAAATGTAACTTTGAAACACAGCGTTTGAAAATCATGACAAATCATCATCATCAGTGGTTCTGTGGCACAGTTAATACCCCACAGTATAGAGTCATGGTTTCCCCACAATGCAACGACCCCAAACCCTCCAATCCCAATGTGGCTGCACAGAGACATTTTGAAAGAAAGGAAAAAAATCTGGTGGCTGGACTAAAATATATTTTTGTCTGTAAAAAAACAATCACAAGTAAATGGGAAATGTTGAAATCAAGATGCTGGGTAGTTGTGTGTTTAGTAAAAGGAAAAAAGGGGAGTATAATTTAGGAAAGTAGATCCATTTTTCATCAAGTCTGCAAATCCACACCAAGGCTGTGGCACAGCAGGAGGATTATAACCAAATTGGGAGGAAAGTTTACTTCAATTTGGCATATCTTTGCACACAAACTCAATAGAAAAAAGCCAAAATACATCTAATTACATCTTTTTATTATTAAAATTGTATGCCTAATGAAATTTTAGAAGCAAAATATGCTGGGAACATTTGGACTTTGAAAAACTCTGTCTCATCTAAAGTATTTCAGGTCAAGCTGTCTATTCCCCCGCAGAGGACCCTGGACCCCGACCAGGACAGCTGAGCTGAGCAAACCAGCCTGCACAAAAAAAAAAAAAAAAAAAAAAAAACAAAGGGTGGGGGGAAAGGGGGGAAAGAAATCCATGCAGCACAAAGGAGGAGTATCTCAAGTTTTCAAAAATGCTGACTTTAAAGAAGGCATCTTGCATTAACTAATCACCTACATGTAAGTGTACGTGTCCACCCCCTCCCCCCAACTACGGCCTGTTTTGCAGTAAATACAGCCCGTTACAGTTCTTGTATTCGGACAGGATTAAGATGGCTTTACAAAAGCTCACAATATGATGAGAGTGAATCACAGCCAGAAGCTATTTTGTGTGGAGGAATACTCATTTTTTATCATCACATTAAAAAGAAAACAAGCACCCTAGCCTAATGCATGTTCATCTACCTCTTTACACAGATCCAATGAGTAATCAGAAACACTTCTTTGCGCAGTTGTTGAAAAAATATGATGGTACAAACCCTCCCCTCCCCAAATTTAACTTTTTTTTAATCTTCTTCCTCTCACCCAAAAGCAGGCTATGTTCATTGACACACACACACACAAAAAAAGGAACCACATAACTGTTATTGGAGCTACATGAACTTTTGCAGCATAAGCTTCTGAGTGACGTTAATTGGTCATGCTCATCTGCATGTCTGAATATCTTCAACAATTGGCACACCATTTTAAAAAAAGAACAGTATTTTTTTTTTCCCCAAGTCTTCTTCATGTTTTGTACATTCATAAAAGGAGATGATCACCTTAATGGAGAGCCAAAAGTGCCATAATTTGTTAAATATATAAATTAAGTATTTTTACATGGCATTAAAAAAAAAAATTAAAGTAAATGTACTAAAAAAAAAAAGCATATCACAATCATTTGCCAGAAAATCAAAATGCGACATTTAAAATTTAACATTATTAAATGTTAAAATATACATATTTTTAATTTATATTAATATTTATGCAATGTTGTGTACTATAAAATAATTGTATAGGAATTGAATGAACTATTCATTTAGTTAATTGTGGCACTTTTGGACCTCCATACTTCAAACTTGTGGGGATTTTAATCAGAACCCACCAAGCAGAGCCGGTCCAAGGTCGTATGACTGTTACATTTTTCCATTATTTAAGATGATTACATAAATTACAATTTTAAATTTGAAAAAACTTTAAATCAGTTTAACTTTAGGAACTGTATTTAGTATAAATTTTAAATTACTCTCATATATATATATATATATATTATATTATATATATATATACATATATATATATATATATATATATATAGCATGGGGAGTCAAGCAGTCTTTGGTTCCCCCTGCTGGTCTGGAGGCCCTTAGCAGCTGCTCAGTTTGCTTATGCTTGGGACTGGCTTTGCCATTTAGCATACAGTGTAAATAATCTCAAATATTTACTGATGATCAACTGATAACAGAAATGGCAGTAATAAAACTCAACATGCACCGACAACTTCACTTTGATCAATCCTTTCCCCAGGTGTTGTTCTTTTCGTCCCTTTCAGCTCAGAACAAGTTTTAAAACAACAAATACAAATCCTAACTGCAGGTTCACAAAAAATAGAGAAATGGCACTTTGAAATAGTCATATATAATTCTTAATATCTATATATATAGCCATTGTGTTGGTATATAACATGAGAGAGGGGGGGTCGAGTTTGCCTCCTGGTTGGTGGTTATGGTTCCTCACCTGCCGTGTGTCTTGTTGAAACCATGCGGAAATATCATCATGCATTTTTATGATACATCAGTCTGGGTATTTACATGTACATTCATGCGTTCGTGCACCATTCCCCAGGTCGTTCCTTTCTCTTTTCGCATACATACACACACCCTCTCCCTGGCTCCCTTTCCCCCCTCTCTCCCTCTTTTTTTCTCCTGTCTCCAGATCCGTAGTCCGATTGCGGCAGAGAGGAGGAGGGAGGAAGGAGTGTAGGGTGTAAGCCAGAGGGGCTCGGCATATACATATATTACAGAATGGGGGCTTATGCAGCTTTCAGGCTGACTTATATGTTCATAAACAAGTGTCTGTCCCCAATCCTAAACAATTTTTTGTAGTTTTTGTCTACTGTTTGTAATCCAGACTCTGTTTTTTATGCATCGTCCACAGCTGAGAGGTGCGTGCTGCAGTCAAAACCCCGGTGGGCGCCTCCATCCGCGTGATACGGCCCACTGTGCCAGTAGGACGAGTCGCACACCGTCTGTAAGGAGTTGATCTCCGACGCGGATGAGTTGCCGTCCCGCCGCTTTGACCGCTTCCGGTTCCGCAAGATGAACACGAGCATCCCCACCACTGTGAAGGCGGATGTGACGAACACCAGCAGCAGCCCAGGCACAAGCACCGAAATGGACACCCGGTTGGGCTCCAAATACGAGTTTGAGCGCGTGCCACCAGAGTCCTGGGCGTAACTTCCATTCTTGGACACTGGAGCGGGTGCATCTCCGTCACCCACCTTGGGGCACATGCGGTCATTACCCACGTAGCGGAAGTCGTGTTTCCAGAACTGCTCTGGCGACTCGCACTTGAGATCGCTCACAATCACGTCGGCCCCAAGCCTCTCGGTCCACTGCTTGAAGGGCACAATGTTGCACGAGCAATCCCATGGGTTCCCATGCAGGTCGATCTGGATGATGGAGTTGAGCTGGTCCAACACGCCAGTCACGGGGAGATAGGGGAAATAATTATTATGGAGGCTGATTTTGGACAAAGAAATCCCAAGGAAAGCATCCACCGGGAGAGTCTTCAGCAGGTTGTTGTTCAGGAACAGAACCCTCAGGTTCGGCATGGGACTGAACGCACCCGCCACTATCAGCTGGATGTCGTTGTATTCCAAACTGAGATATTCCAGATTCATGAGGCCCACAAACATCTCTGCCATCAGCGTATCCAGGTAGTTCTTATCCATGTACAGCCACCGGAGCTCGCTCTGGTTCTGGAACGTGCCATTGTCAACAACCTTGATGTTGTTCCCGCCAAGATCCAGCAGGTTGAGGCTGGAATATCCCAGCAGCTGGTTCCTCTTCACAGCGTGGATGTTGTTATCTCTCATGTTCAGCTCGTGGGCGGCCAGTGGCTTCGGCTTGAGGCCGGCCAGGCTCTCGATCTTTTTGCCCTCGCAGTTGACTGCCAGCCCCTGTCTGGAGCCCACCAGCTTGCAGCTGCATGGCTGTGGGCACGTCACATTGCGCAGCTGCTCTCCGCCACCGTCCCCGTACACATCTGTCCCAACCAACACTGGAGTGGGCTTTGTTTTTAGCTGCCAGTTCTCGCGGGACTTGGAGTGGCTCTTGGAGCCATTTGCTCCAGGCGTTGGGGGCCCTCCACCACCATTCCTGCTGGGCTTGTAAGGCGTGGGGTGAGAGGTTTCCTCCTGAGTGGGAGGGGCTGCCAGGCTGCTATCTCCACCCCCACTCTGTGATGGACATAGCTCTGCCTCCGAGGTCTCATTCAGGTCATTGCCCTGCAGCCTGGTGGGGGCCTCACAGACCACCCTCCCAATGAGGGCGTTGCGCGGTATGTTCTCCAGCCACTCCTTCAGGGACAGTAGCTCACAGTTACAGTCCCACGGATTGTCCTCTAGCAGCACTTCTGCGATACCGGGTATTTGCTCGAGAATCCCCTCATAAGGCAACGTCTTGATCCGATTCCCCCTCAGATCAAGATGCGTGATGGGCACGTGCTGGAACACGTTTATAGGTAGAGCACTGATGAGGTTGTCATTCAGTATCAACACCTCCAGTTTGTTTAGGTCCCTGAAAACAGCCGGGTCAATGTCCCTCAGCAAATTAAAGTCCGCCTGGAGGTATTCCAAGTCGTCCAAGCCCAGGAAGGTGCTTTTCTTGAACGATCGCATCTTGTTGTTGCTGATGTGGAGCCTCTTGACCAACTGCAGCCCCAGGAAGGCGCCGGGCACGATGTCGTGCAGGCCGTTGTTCTCCAGGTGCAGGCTCACGGCATTGTAGAAGTTGGCAAACTCATTGGGGAAGAGCCTGGACAGAGAGTTGCCGTGCAGCAGCAGGTGGTAGAAGTGAGAGCTGGGGCCGGTCAGGTGCCGCAGCGTGTTGAAGTGCCGTTTCTCACAGTCGACGTGCAGGTCGCCCTCCACCTCGCTGCAGGAGCAGATCTTCTCCTTGCAAACCTCCCTGGTGACATTTCCGCTGGCAACGCAGAGAGCCGCATTCAGCAGGATGATCCAGAGCAGCATTTTTTCCCCCTCCGTTTTCTTTTCTCTCTCAGCGCGAACGATTCATTCCCGCCTTTCAAGACATGTAGGAGCTGCGAATCTAGTCTGCATCAGCGAGAGGTGGCGGTGAAGGAGGAGGAGGGGGGGTATGGAGACGGATACATTTAGGAAGGAGATGAGGAGCACATCCAGGCTGCGTCCAGACGTCCAGTTTGACTCTGGAATAATGATAATTAAAAAAATAAAATAAATAAATAAAAAATCGTCTCCCTTCACGTCGAGTGAATCCTCCGTTCGAAACAAGCAGCAGGCAAAAGCAGCAATCTCCAGCACATCATACACGTAATCTATTTATTTATTTATCTTGCCTCCTTTCACACTGACCTTGGCGCGCTGATGGAAAGCTGAAGAAATCTCCCGGAGTCGTGTGGCGCGCTGCGGCGTCGGGATCTGTCCTTTCCCCCCCCCTTTCTCCACTCTCTTCTCTCTCTCCTCCCCCCCTCTGGTGCTGAATTTACAGCCTGCGCAGCTGATCCGAAACACCCGCATCCCCCTCTTTCACATGCCTTACACTTCGTCAACTGCTTTTTGCTCCCCCTATGTCTAATGTTTTTGTTTTTTTCCTTCCCACCCCCCCCTTTTTTTGTCACAATAAGGCGAGCGCGAAGGCTGCGCTCATCCCCACAGCGCGCCGCTCCGAGAAAGATCTGACACCCTCTACTGATCTGTGGTGGCAAAAATCCTGACGGAGGGAAGGAAGAGGGGGGGAAAGCAATCCACTGGAATAGAAAAAAAGAGGGGTGCGGGGATGGGGAAAAGTCTTTTACAGCTTCTGATGTTTAAATCTTCTCATCTGAAGCTCCAGAACTGTCTTAGTCCGCATCGTCCAAAGCGCTGCAGAGTTTTCCGATTTAGAAAGCCCCACAAAAAATTTAAATAAATGTTCCAAACTGTTTCCAGTCTCCCTCTTCACCTCCTTGTCGCAATTTTTCATTTACTTCCCAGCTCTAACTCCGCTCCGATTGGGAAAACACTGTTGAATGCGGTAAAGCAAACCGTCCGCTATAGGCATGCCTCAGACCAGCTGAGAGAGAGAGAGAGAGAGAGAAATGAGAGAGAAAGAAAACAAAAGATGCGTCAGTGTGGCTCCCTGTATGCGCATGTGTGCGTGACGTTTCTTTTCTTTTTTACTTTTTACTCTTTCCCAGATAAGAAAAAAAAATGTTTTTATTTTTGTCTGTTTTTTGAAAACATGCACAGAAAATGGGATGGAGGCGCGGAAGGGGAGGGAGGGAACACATTCCCGTCTCCTATGGATCCGCATTATACTCCACTGTTTGAGATTATTACATCAGCTGGAGAATGGGGGTTGGGGGTTGGGGGTCAGAGCTGGGGAGTGTAGTTACCCCATCCTCCTTCCCTCTCAATCCATCTGCAGTGCTCAGTCAGATTTGTGTGACTGAGGCGTAATAAGACCCAGACGTGTCGGTGGGATCCTGTAAGCAGAAACACGAAGCCCACCCACGCCGCTTATCACAAGCGCTCACTACACCCGCTGAACTCTTCTCACGTCTCGTTGCGTCACAGCCACAAACTTCTGTGTGTTTCAGTGGGATTTCCAGACTGTGTTAAAAAGCGTGGTGTGCATTTAGTCACCTCCCCTTAATCAATCAGTGAATTAAAACACTTTTTTCAGTTGTCTATGAGTCAAATTTGGTGGAAGGAGGGATGGATGCATGGACATTCAATCTGAAGTCTTGCCAGAGATGATCAGAAAAGTTTGACAGTTGCCTATAAAATGAAATCTGGCAACAAAATGACTATTAATATGAGTAGATTTTAAGAACTTCAACTTTAAGTAAAAAGTACTAATTAAATTTTTATAAAATTATAAACATTCATTTACTAATTTAATTTTATTAAATTAGTACCTGCCACATAAATTCCCTGAATTTATGTGGCAGAAGTGCATGGCAATTAAAACCAATGTGTTCCCATTGCACAGAATTTATTGCCAATTCAATTTTGCTGATCTTAACCATAACATAATTAAATGCTACCTAATATTTACACAGAAATAAATTAATAATAATTCATAATTCTATAAACTGAACATAATAATATACCAATTTATAAACATTAATTTACCACATTCTCACTTTTGTCTGCATTTTGGTCTGGACTTTGACATGTGATGTCTTCTCCAAACAGTTGAATTATGGGTAAATGAGTGGACAGCAGTGGGAGGGGTTGGACAACATTTATGCAGATTTGCTTCCAGGGAGCACTTAAAGCTAGACTTGCATTGTGGCTGTAGCGTCCGTGCTTTCCGATGCAGCAGGTGGGGGGGCGCACTAGTACACACGCCGCTTAGTCACGCTTCAGCATCTTGTTCCCACCAAAGAAAATTAACACAAACAATTCTGACTCCACATAAGCTTAGCTCAGTCCTTGTAGGCCGAGCGTTTAGACTCCGAGATAATCCTCCAAACAGGATAAATCACATTTGTATGAAGAAGAGGAAGTGGGAGGGAGGGATGAAGAGGGGGAGGAAGTGGGGGAGGAGGAGGAGGAGGGGGTACTTATCTTGGAGTCAAAGCTAATTGGATTATGTATCTGAATGTATCCAAAGGAATAACTGCATGGAGCTCAGCAGGGTGATGGGATGCAGATACTGTCGAATTGAATTAGCGTGATATGCGACCGGAAAGGTTCATGGTGCAACTTTCACTCTCACAAGGGTTAACTATTAGACACATGTGGACAGCAGATGAAGAAAATAACACATTCTGGAATGATAGATAGCATCCAAGCTAGCTGGGTTGACAAAGAGAGTGAGTACCTTACAACAATATCCAGAGGAAAAAATCATAATATTGCTTTTAATTGTTCCAACTAATAGTACTTGATGGAGCCATGAATTCTGCTCCCTAACAGAAAACCCTGAAGGAGAATGTCTGGCCATCAGTTTGTGACCTCGAGCTCAAACGCACTTCGATTATGTGCAGGACAATAATCGATCACACCAGCAAGACCACCTTGAGGGATTCAAAAGCGACAAAATGAAAGTTTCAGAGGATATCAGTCAAAGTCTGGAGTCAAATGACTCAAAAGAGTCAAAAGAATCCCCCTTGCTATTCAAATCTGAACAAAGGTCAAAGAAAACTTTTCCATCTCGGTAAAATCAAATCCCCTCGCTCTTTGGAGATGTCTCAGTCAGGGAAGGATTGAGCAGGCAATCAAAAGCAATCCGTCTTTATCTCTTATGCAAAATTTCTTGAATCCGACATCTTGTTGACAGCGACATTTTCACCAAATGCTCAAACCACAACAGGCATGACACATAGGCATCACATTTTCATTTCTTTATTCACTCGACTGGGACCTGGCTGATTGATCACAAAAACGGGAATGACTGCGAATGAGCCGGCATTTGGCTCACGGACTGATTTCAGCCATCTAAATATCACAGGAGCATCACAGGTGATTGCAACAACGGCCGCTTAGATACGTCCACCTGATGCAAGCGGCAGAATGAGAGCGGGAAATTGCAAGCAATCTTGGGTAGCGCCTGATTGAATGCTATTGATTGGCTTTTAGTGTTGGGTTTTATTTGCCCTGCCCCTCGGGACTTTATGAAATGTGAGATTCCGCAGAGCTCTGTAATCATCTCAAACACGAGTCACAACAGTGACTCCCTGCATGTTGATAACAATGTTACAGTTAGCTTATTCAGACCAGAGGGTAACAAAGCAAGTAGAATTGGGTAGAAATGCAATTACATTAAATGTGAACCATGGGATTTGTACTTCGCAAGGTATTAATCATGCAACAAGTTCAGGTTCCATCAGAAGGCGCAGTTTAAAAACTAGAATAGGAAGAAGTTACCAACGGGTGTAAATGTTACTTCTTTCCATCTGATTACATAATGTTTTACATGTTTGCTGTGAACACATGCATAAATGTATGTTCATGAAGAAGAATCGTCTGGATTAGTCAGCCAACAAGAAAAACAGGAAGCAGTAAAAACCCTGACCAAAACAAGTTTCTTTTTTAGTCAAAAACCTAAGCCTACTGATGACTAAAACATGACTGGATGAAATTTAATCATGACTCAGGTAGACAACCCCAGAAAATGCTTTATCACTTCTATGAATAAGAATCCATAAAGATTTATACGGTTTTGCAATTTCTGGCTGTTTAAGTGTCGAGTCAAAGTAAATCTGGCTATTGACAGAGGCAGAAATAGCAGGAGCATCAGAAGCTCATCGATCGGCCCGGCTGTATGGGCAATCAGCATAATGTTTGACTGTCGATCTGTATGTATCAATCCCGTTGTACGATCGAACAAAACATCCAGGTAACCTTCAACAAAAGGAAGCTGGGATGCTAAACAGACCAGATCAAGCAGAACTTGAAGACCTGCATCGTCTGAATGTTGAGTTTTCATAGAACCCTTGAGAACATGCGAGTCTCGAATGGCATTAAAGTCTAACTTGCATTAAAGGAAAAAGTATTGCAAAAAAGAATCAACATATATACAGTATTCTGTTGAATACTGTTATCATCTAAATATATCACGACGTTAACAGCCTGTCTGTTGAATCTTAACTTGGCTCTTTTCCCCATTGTGTCTTTTCCACCCTTTATCCAAACATATATTCTAATTTAGGGTAAAACAACCATTCTGTTCAGTGACAGAGTCTTAGTTCTGTCTTGTGAGATGCCACAATTAATGCTGCCGTGGCTTGTTACCATAGCAGCCGGTTGATCTCTGCTGAATCAGTGTCTTTTCGTTTTTTCTTCTTCTGCTCTCTCGCTTTCTTTCTCAATTCGGAAGAGTTACCCACTCAGTTTTTTTTTTCGGTAATTGACATGAAATCATATGAAAAGAGATGCTCCTAAGTTTCAGAAGCTCTTGAGAAATCAGTATGTAGAATGTGTTCAGGTTTTAGGAGGTTTTTCTTTTTTCTGGGTAGGTTTTTGTTGGTATAAATTGTGAGTATATATACACATATACATATATATATATATATACACATATATATATATATATATATATAATATTCCATCTTTGCCGAAGCTCAAACCATGTGTCATGTCAGCAATTAGATCCTCTCCCTTCCTCTATGCTCCCAGTGAAACCCGAGCCCCGAATGTGAACAATCACAAAGCTCACAACTTTGGGAAGATGATCTGTGATCGCTGTCAAGATCCTGTCTGATGTGATATTTGATTTCCATCCGAGGATTTGATGATCCTGACAGTGTGTGTGCCAGGGTCGGATGTTCTCCGAGGAAAAGCACAAATGTGATTACATCTCCGACGCTGATGCATGAATTATGAATGGCTGACCTGAGGGGCTGGAGCAGCCTTGTAGCTCCAGCGTGGCGTTAGGAAAGACATTCCACAAGCGAAGTTTACATCTTTATTTATCCATGCCAAAAACGAGTGCGAAGCAAACTCTGAGGTTATTAACAATGGGTGGAATAATAACAGCAATGGTAAATGATTTGCAAATTCTCCCATTAGTTTTAATTTTTTATTCTTATCAATAAAAATAAAAATCTGTTAGAGTAAAATGTCTGCCGCTAGCAGATAACTACGGGTAATTATATTTGAAACAAACACAGAGGCAGGTGATAAATTTTGTAGGAAGTGGCCGGAAATAAAGTCTGTGCAATCATTTTGATGAGGATCAATAAAAAGAAACAAAACAATGGTGCAATTTAACAGAGAATCTGACTAGTAATAATTCTGATTTGGTCTTTTAAGAGGATAATTTCCATTTTTTAAAAGTCTGCTTACTCCACTGTCCACAAAGGCTGTGTGATGTAAACTTTGTCCAATCTACCCGCCCACAGAGATCCGCTATCACTCAGCAGATGTCCAGATTTTTCTGACCTGTTGGCCGTTGCTCACCAACAGTGACGATACGACTCGGTGTCACCAAAATAAAAAAAAATAAATAAAAGAGAAAGGAACAGAATGTAGAGAAAAAATAAGCAGAAAGTGAGAAATGTTCAGCGAACTTGGAGAAGGCGTCCGACTCAGTCCTTGGAGAATTCACAAACCTGGGGATTTTTCTTTTCACATAGGGACGAGGCTGCACTCAGCTCTATACACAGCTGTGTATAATTGCCGAAACATCAGTGATTCTGGAAAGCTGCTAGCTCGGGATTTTATGAACCGCTGTAAAAATCCTAGTTTTTAGTTTGGCTGCCAGATAGATAATGGTAATCATTTTTACGATAATAATGTTTTAAATCAAATGTTAAAAAAAAAAGATAATTGTTTTACATCCTACTGAAGAATTGCTATGAAGGCAGTTAATTAACTAGCAAATATCAGATATAATGGCCAGAAAAGGCAAAAGTTTACACCACAAAAAAGCAAGCTATATCTATTACTCATACCATAGGAATGTGCTTATTTTAGCGTTATTTTTCTTCAAAATAAAAACTCACTAATAGCCGTATCTGTCAAATTGAAGAATCTTTTCATTAGGAAACAAAACTGTCAGGATTTCATGGTCCACGTCAACATTGCATTTTTAATAAAACCTTCCTTCAGCTGTTTTTACAGTTCATGAACCTGAAACTTACTGGAAAATCACAGCTGACATTTACACCAGACTTCTCTGCGGGGGTTACGGCGTTGTCAGCGTGTCTTCGCTTCCCGTTTTAGGAGTCCGGTGTCATTTCACGACAACCCTGTCCTCCCGTCTCCCTTCTTCCCCCAGAGATCAGAGCCCTGCTTTTGAGAGCCTTGACAGATCCGAGGGCTCTCGGTTACCGTTTGAGACTCTTCAATCAGGCTTTGAGTCCCAAATTTAAGAATATCTTCAGGGTTTGTTTTTTTTTTTTTTCCTTTTTGCAACATTTATGTAGCTTAGCAACTCCTGTATTTTGGTGATAATTTTGATGAGGAGTAGAAGCTTTCGTTATTTTTGGCACATGTGAAAGAATGACTTATGCTTTAAAAAATGTGCAGGTTGGTGTTCATGTTCAGGTTTTATGTTGGGTGAAAAAAAACTTCACCTAAACTGCACCGCAATAAGAATTTACTTTCTTATTCAGATTGCAAGTTTTAAAGTTTTTCTTAATGATCAGCAATTACATTTTTTATCTGCTCTACTAAGCTTAAGCAATTAGTGCAAGAGGCCTAAGTGTATCATCACAGCAGGAGCTTTCAGTTATTCCTTTGT
The DNA here is from genome assembly GCA_010277075.1 of Poeciliopsis retropinna. Classification (NCBI taxonomy): domain Eukaryota; kingdom Metazoa; phylum Chordata; class Actinopteri; order Cyprinodontiformes; family Poeciliidae; genus Poeciliopsis; species Poeciliopsis retropinna. The sequence continues at coordinate 3,196,680 of VMRM01000029.1, read as the reverse complement.
TTTGTCAGACAGCCTTACTTCGCTGCCAAATTAAAAGCTTTGCAATTCAGGTTGAATGTAAATAGATTTTGAAAAATCAAGAGAAAAATGTGAACAAACAGTCAAATGTACATGGATATCTAAGTCACTCACATGTATCGTGATGTTTATGTGATCAGAGAGGAAACCTGTGTAATGAACTGTTGAGGAAAGGTAGCTACATTATCCGTCATTAGCAGCGCCAGCTTTTCTTGTTTGCAAGCTCATGCATGAGTAAGTTCCTTGGCTGCTGCTTTTCCATAAAGGGAAGCTGTAAGACAGGAGCCTGAAAACATTCCTCCTTTTACCGTCTATTATTCATGGGTTGTTTTCTGGAATCAAGGTGCAGCATGCCAGAGAAGCTCGAGTTTTATCAAGTATTATTAGTGAAAATAACAGCGCGACTTTGGGTTAATCCTAATATCACTCCGTTTTGAGCAAAAATATGCTAGCTACTAGCAAATAAAAACTTTCTAGCTAGATGAGATCACTAGTTCAGCACAGAATTACAAAGGCTATAACCAGGCATTATGACTGTTTTTCTCCGAGCAACAACTTTACAGTTCAACTTATATATATATAAAAAAGAAAAAAAAAAAGTCACATATCATAGTTTTAAAGTAGCTTCATGCTGTCTTGACATGAAAGCTAACAACAAGCTACAAAGTTAGCATATCCATAAACAGTAGAGTTTATTATCCTCTTCAGCTGCTAGCTGAGTTGTTTTTATTTTTGTTCATTTTTTTTTAAAGAGAACAGCATAAAATCATGATATTCTGATCAAGATGCACTTTTACTTCAGAACTGAAACTAAATTGAATATTTTTAAACAGCGTTGGTGGCAGTGACCTGTGGACTCTCTGGCGTTTATGCCATTGCTTGTAATTGATGAAATTAAGGTAACTGGTTTTAAGGATAATGGTGAAGCTTGTTTTGAGATTTGAGCATTTTGATGGTTTCACAATTTACCTGATTTTTAAACAGAAAGTGATCACAACGTTTATTTTGATGTTGGTTTTAAATTTTTTACACTACTACAGCAAATTTATGACTTACGGTCATCAGACTGAGAAATATGCCACTATGAGGTTACAGTACGTCTAGAAAATTCAAGAATTGTAAAACATGAGGCAAAGACAAACTGATGTCGCTTTCATTTGTACTTATTGTAAATCTAATGAGTTCAGTCTGCCATCCACCCCCATTTTATTTCTCAAAACTGCATGTTCAGTAAAGTGGAACATCTCAATCAATCCTAATTATTACTCAAGCCTCCAGGTTTGTAAAGGAACAAAAGCTACAGCTTTTTTTTTTTTTCCCCCAGGTTTTCAGCAATCTTGTAGAATTAGCTGCTCTTACGCCAAGGCTATTCGGTCTTTTGCTTTCGGTCATTATGGGCATGATAGTGGAGATGCATGTTGCCCTCTGTGTGAATGGTTTCTGGGCTTGTTTCCAAGGTTTTAAATTCTCATTTCATTGTGCACTCAGTGTACCACAACTAATGCAGGCTTGCTGTTCCATGGCAGCTCTTTCACTTTTCATATGAACTCCTTGGTATAGCTAGTTAGGCAGCTGAGCAGTTATTCTAGACAGCATAAGACTCCCACTAAAGTATGCTAAGCAGCAAGTTCATTTTGTAGCCAGTCGCTGGTTAGACACTACAACCAACTCTAGAGACAGCACATAGAATTTGTAAGAATTGCACACTGAATGAGAAAAAGTGGACAAGAAAAGGTTTTGTACTGGTTCTCACCAAAAAGAAAAAGATGCAGAAAAGAGAAAAAACAAGCTGAGGTTTCAACACGTGCAGAACAACGGGTGCAGACACACAGGAGCCTGACGACACAAACTATCTGAAGCAGAACCGGGCCGTGAGACAGCTCCTCTACACGCAGGAACACAGAATGCGACTCACGGTCATCGATGCAGAACCGGCCGCGGTGACACGCGGGGGAGTTGGGGTGAATGTTATGTCACTAGTGTGTAGTTCAGGGTGGAACTACACACTAGTAGTTGTGTGTAGCTTGGGGGTTGTGCTGAGACAACCCCCAAGCGGTTTTGGTTTGTCTCACCAATAGCTTGTTTTATAGAGGTGAAAATATGTGGAAAGAAACAGACAATTAGATCTAAATGTGGAGTTTTAGATCACGATACAGAATATATTTGTTTTCTTTTTCAAGGGTGTTGTATGCTTTGAGCATTTGAATAAGTTCATAAAAATATCACTACGCAGTTCACAATTTCAATCTTTATCTGATGAAGGGTTAATGGAGACCAACAATCAAGTTAAAATGGTGGATAATTTCCAATTTAAATGCCCGAAACGTACTTTATATTTACTGCCTCCTTGCACTTTAATTATGTGCAGACAGTCAAAATGCAACAGAGGAATCATCAAATATTTACTGGAAGCCGTGGCTGTAAAGCCCAAACATGAATCAGACTGATGCAATGACTGGCAACATGCTATGCTACATGAACGAACCGGGAGCATAACACAGTACTTTAGAGCAGTCGGCGTTTGTACAGTAGATGTTTCATCAGCATCATTCACGCTTTAAGATGCTTGGCATATAGAAAATATCAGTATGGACAACAACGTAAGCTGTAATCACTGTGACTTAAAACTTAAGTCTTGAGAGCGGCATTGCAGCACTTTGGGCTTTGATATCAAATGTATTTTTGCATCACAATTAGTGCATTTTTTTTCTAAGTTGAGAAATCCCACTCAGCACCATGGACAGCAACAGTGACTGCATATTCAGCACCTTGGACAGCAACATTGAATGCATATTCAGCACCTTGGACAGCGACAGAGGCCACTAGCACTTCAGGTCCTTGGACAGAGATGCTATGCATCTTTCAGCGGCGCGACTCTGCTTTAGAATTACGGCATGTGATAAAAGCTTTTGGAGTTTCAGCGCCGTGAAAAGACCTCTGCTGTTCTGGGTGACTTATGTTCCCTCGCCACAGATGAACACACAGCTCAGCACACATTACAGAAGCATATGAAAGTTTTGAAGCCCATTGACAAGTACCAAGACGTGAAAGTGTCGCGGTTGTTAGTCCCTGACATAAACTAAAAAAAAGACATAAAGGACAACGAATGACAGAGACGGTATTCAACTGCAACCACAGTAAATGGAGACGTTTATCACACTGGATTGTAACATGGGAACACTTATTCAGCTCCACAGACAGTTACTTTGTCCTTAAACGGCTCCATATTTCAGCATAGTTGACATTGCATTTGTTCCTGGACACCAGTTTGTGAGTGTGATGTGTAAAATGTATGTTTGATAACCACGTTGGATGATGAAACCGGATTTGTACATCATAAAAGACGATTTTCAGCATCATATACAGCAAATTGTGCTGAAATTAATTCAGTGTCACCACAGAGTGTTGAAACATGACTTGTGTCTCTGTCCAGTGAGTTGAAGCTGCTGCTGCCTGTAGTGAGTGTTTAAGATTATAATATATGTGATGTACATTTAAGTTTCTTCAGGTCAACATATTAAGAAACGCAAATAAAGTAAATTCTTGTTTTCTTTTGTGCATAATTTTGTAAAATGAAGAGCAAACTTTTATGTAATTCCTACCATCATGGATGCCTAACTATGTGATAACTTTATGATTTTGATCAGCATACTATAAAATATTTTACACAATTACATAAATCTTAACATTTAGTTTGTGATTCAGCAGAAAACAAACAGCAGATTATCATTTGTTTTCTGGCCAGAGATGATCAACAAAGTTTTCTCTGGAGGCAGTAATTATTTTTGTTTGTTTGTTTTTTTGAATTAGTCATGTTTCTGGCAATTATGATCCATCTGCTATGTTTGCTCATAATTATGTTGTTGTACATAGATGACATTCAGCATGCCATTTTAATATTATTATTAAGTAATATTTCATTTTCGGCTTTTTTTTTGGCTTCCACAAAAAAAAGCTGCAAATAAATAGTGATAATTGATAGGAAAACAAAATGCAATACATGATAACATTTAATTAAGACAAAATTAAAGCAATCAGAACTGGACTACAACTGATTCTATTAATTATGCATTTGTTATTCCTATAAGATATTAATAAATGCAATAAACTCATGTTCCACATGCAAAAAACCTGGAAGAAACCAGCTGACAATTACGTTCATAACCTATGAAGAATATTCACTTTTTTTTCTTATTTTGGTCTTTTTTTATTTCATTTCATTCAGCATACTTGGAGCATAAGAAGCGTGCGTTGTATGCGATACCTCATTAATTTTGATTTCAATGTTCTCAATGCAAGCTAGAATACCAACATTGGTGAGGGTGAGCGCAACAACTTAGACAAATCTTTTAAATTATTGAACTTGTGTGGAGAAAAAATAAATAAATAAAGTAAAAATACGCTCCTTTGTTGTTTATAACCTCTGCTTAAGCTGGCACGTCAGGCTGGGAGAGCTTTCTAATTAAAGGAAATGCCTCTGAGAATAGACCTCGCACTTCCTAACGGAGGGAGCCAAAGAGTGCAACCACAAACTTCAATAACCTTTGTTTGGACTTTATGTGACACAACAACAACAGGGGTGAAGAGGAGGGAAATTGATATAAGTTTTTGCATAGTAGTCACAAATATAAGTCTGAAAAGAACTGTCTCTACTCTAGTAATTTATTCCAGTTAAAAAATAAAAGGATAATAGTGCCATTTTTAGCACAATCAACTTTTAACTTCAGTTGTTAGGAAAATGCGACATATACACGTATATGTCAAACGTAAAATTTAAAAACATTACTTAAAAATTTAATGCCTTGAAATTGGGCTTCTGTCGCTTTAAAAACTCCTGCTCTTTCAGAAGCTCCGCCTCCAGAAAGTCATCAAAACATGGCTCCTCGATTAACCCTTTAGCAACGTTTTTACCAGCGTTGCGCTGAGAAGTGGCTCGTATAATGAGCTCAGCAGAGGTTCCACCGGGTGTTTGCTAACTGCTGCTGGCTAGTCTGAAGGAGCAGAGTGAGAGAGTCGCTCTTCACTGAGCTTCCTCAAGCTTCTGTGAGGCGGAAGCTTGAAAGCTGCCAATCCAAGGAGGATCTGCATCTTTAAGGTGGAGCTTGGTCCACCCACAGGTGGATGGATGGTTGCCATGGAGATTAAAGGATTTCCCAAGCGTGCATTAAAGAATCAAAGCAACATGTCAGGTATGTTTTTCTGATGAGAGAACATTAAAAGAAAATATAGAGAACAATTAGTCAATTTTACAAAGCACTGCATCTTTAAATAAAAATCTATAAGTTCTGAAACATTTTCCCACACTGATAACCAATCACAATTACACATAACTTAATTGCTCTAAAAAAGTCTAGAAAAAAAGACAGATTTAAAGTTGTGAAAACTGGAGGTAAGTTTCTTCTCTACCGTCTGTAGAAAGCATGATTTTTTTTTTTTTTCTTGCACAAAGCTAACCTGCATTAAACTGAAACGACTGACCCTGCAAGGTAGTCGGAGTAAACGCCACTATTCCTAACTTTCAAAAGCTTTTTTGCACAAGGTGGGATTTACAGTGTGCCGGAGAAATCTCTCGCTGTGATGTGCGTTCACTCGAACAACCCTCACGCTGTGCAAAGCCTGTCCTGACAGCTGCAGACAGCAAAGCACAGCAGCAGAGCGCAGACACACAGGCAAAAATCCAGATGATTATAGATTTTTCTTAATGTGCTATAAAGCCCGGGCGTCTGCATAGTGTTCTGATTTAATTTCTAAAGGTAAAGAAAGAAAGAAAAGAGGAAAGGAAGGAAGATAGAATAAATTTCAGCTGTTCTGATATCACTAAATATTACCCAAGTCAGCGCTGTGCAATCGATGTGTAATTTCCTGCTAATAATTTTCAGTCACAATTCATTTTGTGAATTAACGGCCGCCGTGAGTCTGGCGGCATTTAATTACAGCTACTATGGAAAAAAAACGGCGAGCGCCTTTTCATCTTTTCATCCGTCATGTGACACGGCTGAAAGATCTCCAGATAAAGTGGGTCTTGGAGTCCCTGGGCCAGCGCCCGTCAGCGCGCGGTGGGAATCGGGTAATGTTAATTTAATTTCAAATGAGCGCCTAATTGAGGCGCCACTCCTCTCCAGGGCGCCGAGCTCACGCCTCATTTTAAGACCTTAGAGTGTCCCTGACAGTGTGAATAATGCAGGTTCATCAGCGAATCTTTTTGTTCTCCTGGACTGATGTGCATCCAGACCCCAAAAGTTTGACAGAGGTCTAAAGAACCGAGAGACTCTTCTCTTAATCACTCCCCCCAACAAACATGCTACCACTTATTAATGTTTTCTTTCGTTTGAAAGTTTGCTTTGTGTTTCCTGTTATGAAAGAAAGATCCCGAATCCTCTGTGGTGAAGTATTAGACATACTCGACTTGCAGCATCCATGCAGATGCTAACCGGAGACCATAGATCAGAGCACAAGCTGCACAAATAATTAATACTCAAGGGCACTGGAGTTACAGTGCAGAAGGATAGCAGAAATACATACAAAAAAAAGGGATAATAAAAGGAGAACAAGCCGCTGAAGCTTTACTTGTGCCTGATTCAAGGAGCACATGCTTGTTCCAGGTGAGGCATCAATCTGCAGCCTTCCCCATTGAGGCTTTTAATAATAACGCCAATACTTCACAAGTGTAACAATCCTTCTGTTTCATGTCGCGCTCGCGTTTGTTGTCTCCATGCGCCGTCACTCTACTGTCTGCTTTATTGTTGCGATTGTGCGCTGTTGCCGTGCGCTGTCGACATTCGCGAGAGCATCGGGGCTTTGAAACGTGTCGCTCCGCTGATTCGAAGCTATTTAGGTCGAGATCAACATGTAGATTGCAGCGGATGCAGTCAACACACGTGCACACATTTGGGCTTTAACTTGGATCGTTTCTGACGTCCTGTGAATGTTTTCATCTAGATTCAAAAGGGGAAAAAAATCTTACAACATACGATTTGATTTATATTCTCTACATTTTTTATTGTACATCTAAGAGTCTTGAGTTGAATGTTCAGCAAACAATGTTAGATCTTTCAACTTGACCCAATTTTTCCCATTTTGACTGGGAACTGTGGCAAAGCATCATTTTGGTGCATTATTTGTTGCCGACTGCAATTTGTGGGAAAACTGTGGTAGTTTTCCCATGCACACACAAACACAAATGGAATAATTACAAATTTCCACTTTAGTCAAAGTCTTTATAAATAATAGTTTTTAGTGATATTAAAAGACCAAAAGCAAATAAACATTTCTTCAAGTCCCAGATATTCAGCGATGTATGGATTAGGCCTCTATTTAAGAAAAGCTTGTGCCCAGAAATTTTGACAAATGCTCCGGAAATATTTGTTTCTGTCTTTAGCTCTAATATTGGACAAAACAACAGACTTTGTTTGCTTCACGACTGTTATCCAAGGGACTCGAGAGTCAGTGCAGGTCAGCCGGGCGGCTCTCCGTTGTAGCACTGTCCTCCCTGAGGAACTTTAGGGTCACGAGTTTGGCTGTGTTTCTCTCCTTGACCTTTGCCCTCCAAGATTTCATCAGAGCCTTTAGCTGTATTACACACTGCACATGTGAAACAGTGACACGCTCTCTTATTTTGAGCCCCCATGTATCTCTTGAACTGATTCAGACTGCAGTAAATCCATGTGGCCCGAGAGTTCTCGGTATTATTTTTGTTTGTTTCTTCTTCTTTGTTTTTTAAAGCAGTAATCAAGAACAAATATTCATGTTGGTAACTTATAAAATGTAATTCACTAACTGTATGTTTTCACTTTAATTTATAAAACAAAATGCATTCAAATGTATTAAGTGCATAGTTTCTTGTTTTTGCATAGATTTAACCCTTCTAGCTACATTTCTTTACATGTATAACCACTATATTTTCTCAGACTGTTGGCTTCAGAATCATGTGCATGGAGAGATAGGAATAATTTATGAGCCTCTTTTTTTTTTTTGTATCTAACCAAATATTGAACATGTGGAAGCCTCTCGCTACATGACTGTAATATATATGCCACCCAGACAGTCCAGCAGAGACCCAGAGCCATAAATTTATCATGTTACCTCTCTGTCGTTCGTCATTCGCCGTCCGTCTCATCCGTCTTCACTTGGCCATCTGCACACTCCTGGTGATTCATCATCGCTGCAGTAGGTGAGATGTCGGCCTAAACGGCGTTTCCCCTTTGACCTTGTTGGCAGAGAAAACCCACAATGGCCACATGAATTAAGAGACAGCATACTGTGCAACAGAAATAGCAGAAAAAAACCCAAAAAACCTCTGGGAATAATAGAAGTGAGATATCGTTTTGTTTTGTAAAACTACGGAAGTGTCTCAGCAAACGAAGAAAAGTTTAATTAGCAGTGAAACATTAAACACAGTCATGCTCCTGGAGGAAATGGTAATTAGACGGAAAATGCAATCTTTACAACAAATACTCATTAAAAACCAGATTCAAATGAGCGTCCGTACACCGCAACGATTTGACAAATTAACTGCGGCTTTCCCTGCTCCATGAAATGAACCGACATCACTTAGGGGCCGAGTTACACCAATCCATCCGCATCGATCTCAGCACAACGTCTTGTCCGGTCGTCTTTCATCAGGACGGCATCGATGGTTCATTTCTGAAAGTTTTTAAACCAAAGTGGAGCTAATAACGAGGGACGGATGGGGAAAATGGTCAGGCATCGTGGAGCGTTTGTTTCGCCGGCGAGCTCTACAGGCAAAACTGTCAACGCAACAAGCACGGGGAGCTGGAGCGGGTGAATGTTCACAGCCGTGATTTATTCATGGGCTATTACAGTGGGGGAAATGCTCCATTTTCAGACGCATCCATTATTTAAGGAAAGGACCCTGTAGACATCGCTCAACAGATTGCGGCGTAAAAAATGAATGCAAACCCAAACTGGAAGTGTGCGTCTGAATCCCTGCTTCAGGTTTCTTAAAGTCAGAGGACTGCCTGAAAGTGTTGTCTTTTTTCAGTATTCTTATTATTTTCGGTGGAGGCCCGTTTTTAAGCTTTTCTATAATAGATAGCAATCACCACAGTTTCCTCCTCACACACACATCTGCTCCTTTGAGATAGTTACTGTTGAGCTCCTGAGGAAAATGTGTTGTGACAGAAACGTTTTCACAACACAAGTTCTCTTCTCTTTGAGATTTATTGGAGATTGGAAGCCTCTACAGATTACAGACACTATTTGCCAGTGTAAGTAAATAAACAAGTACAGGGGAGCAGAAAAGAGGAGTGGAGAAGTCAAAAAAAGTGAGAAATCCCATTTTTTCTTCATCCATGCAGCACCGCAAAACAGTCTAAAACGCAGCTTGAATTTTTTTTCCCACATTTTCTATCATCAAAAAGATGAAATGCAATGTTTTTCTCCCCCAGTATTGCCTTAAATTTTATTCCACTGGTCTTCCCACAAGCACCGTTAAAGAAACTAGCATCTCCGCAGCATGACGCTGACACCACCATGCTTTGTTGTGGAAATTATCAGGTTAGGATGTTACTTTTCCTCCACATAACGAAGACCCCTGGTATTTGTGGACGGTCCAAAACCATTCATAAATAGCTAAAATCTGCAACCACCCCACAAAAACAGCCTGTTTTATTGGTTCATACGCCAAAAAGGTCTAAAGGCCTTCATATGCATTAATTGGGCCAATCAAGGTGGGCCAATCAGGACCTACCTTCCTTCTTTACGAAATGTGAACCAGAAAAGATTTGTATTTGTTAGCTTGTTTGAACTCTGGTGCATATGTGAACGCCGAGCAGACCAGAGACCGCTCCAAAAACAGGAAGCGGACTTGAATACTGGGCATTCTGGGTAAATACAAAGCAAACATGCCAAAGATTGACATTGGTATGTGAAAGATTGAAATGCCAATCTTTGACATTTTCAAAGATTGGCTGCTCAACTAATGTCTATTAGTTGACATTAGTTGAAAATGTCAACTAATAGCGTGTCAAGTAGTTTCACAAGCTGCATTTTCTTTCAAGTATTTTGGGTACAGCCTACAAAAACGACCTAAAAATGATTTTGAGTTACATTACCCAGAAAAAAATCTACAAAAAGAAAAAGTAGAAAAACATGAAGAATGAAGAGCAAGTCAGGAAACAATCCAAAAGCATTTCAGACTTTAAATGAAGTCTTGGTTGTCATTTCATTTTCCAAATCGTGCGTAGAAAGTCTGGTACGTTTTGAAAATTTCTGCACAGAACGTCTCCTCATCAGCGCGCATCTACCAGCAGTCATACACTCAAGCCCTTAATGTTCTGCTTCCTGACAGGAGCTTTCTTGCGATTCCACGACTGACTGTTCTCGCTCAAAGCTGCAGGCGGAGTGACGCTGCAGAAACAGACAGCAGAGAAGATGGTCTGCTGCAAGCAGCGAGCTCCCATCCCCGTCACGCTTCGCAAAATGGGTTGAAACGGTTTTGAACTAAAAAAATCTTTTTTTTAAATATCTTTAGAAAAAAGCTTGAGTGAAGAATGTAGAAGAGGGAGAACACGTGAGAGACGCACTTGTCAGATATTTCCTCATTGCTTGCCACACTTTGAGCTCTTTTAATCATATATCCTCTGAGGCGATCCAGAATCCTAATTCTGAGCGTTTGAAGCTGCGGTGAGAGTAATCAGTGAATATTTGAAGCTTAGAGTGTAGGATCAGGTTGTTTGTGCATCTTCGGGCCTAACTGAAATTTAACAACACTTGATGTTTCATTGTCTTCCTAACAAGAGCTTGCAACATGCAGGCCTTATCTGCAGTATCATTTCTGTAGACATATTTATTTTTACTGCTTTGTAATGTTTGACTTTTTCAGTCCAAAACTTATTCAATTCTTGATTTTCTTTCCATCCACCACATATATGTACTTTTCGTCTCACTCTATTGTTAAAGATAGTTAACTTAATCACTATAATAACTGCCTCTAAATTATGGGCGACAGAGTGATTCACGCAAGTGATTCTTGCATCATCTAGAAAGAATTTGGACTCTCAGTCATTTGCAAAATTGTTTTAATGCAGCCACTTATTCAGCCAGAGAGCCTCAGAAATCGCTGTGTTATTTTTTCCTGACTGATAGACGCCATTGACTCCTTTTAAATCCATCCGTGATGTGGCGGCTTTTCATGTCGTCAGACAGGAGCTGCTGAAGTGATTTCTTTTGACAGTAATCCCCTTGGGTGAAGCTGATGAAAAAGAGCACAGCTTTCTTAATTACAAATATTACATATTTTTAACAAAAGGCTGATTACTGTTTTTAATGGTTCACATTGTGCCAGGTTGGTTTAGACAGCACTTTGTCATAATAAATTAATTTGAAAACTGCAATTTTCTATTTAGGTAGGTTTTGAATGAGGCTTGCCCTGTTAGTCCACTTTAATGGAAATCTGGTTTGGTTGGTTTGGTCAATCGGACTCTTGATTGTTGGTTCACAACAACCAAGCATATGTGAACGCCGAGCAGACCAGAGACCGCTCCAAAAACAGGAAGCAGACTTGAACACTGGGCATTCTGGGTAAATACAACCAAAGCAAACATGCAAATCTAGCACTACCAGGAGAAATGGTTGTAGTCTTTTAATACAAATCTTTTCTGGTTCACATTTCGTAAAGAAGGAAGTTGTGCTCTAGTCTTCTTCAGAGGTTTTTGTGTCGTTTCCTTCAGTGGTTCTTGGTGCAGCGCCACCACAGGTGAGAGGGTGAACAGGGTTTTTTCAAAAGATTTGGTTTGTTTGGTCGCTGGACTAACAGGCGTGATCCATTAGTCTGCCTCGTAGCCTGACAATAAAATTCTCCCTTTGAGTGGCTTATCTGTTTGGAGCAGTGTAAGATTTTCTTCTCTAAATCCTTTTAAAGTAGTTTTCTCCTGATGTTTCAGATGGATCCTCGGCTTAAATTCAGGCAGCTTCCAAGGTTTTATCAATATTTTCCTGTCTGCCAAGAAACAAAACCCAAATTTGCATTGAGGCTCAGAAACACAAAACAGCTGCCATCAAAGTCCTAATTCAGCCAACAGATACAAAGCTGCGACTCGAAGGTATCTGCAAGAGTGACAAATACAAAATTACCTGTACTGAGGAGTTTCTCACGACCACAAATGTAAACTGTACTTTTGATTTGTCGCAATTTGTAATGTAGGAAAGTGTTGGCTTTAAAGAGAACAGCGGGCCTCTGGAAAGTTGTCAAATGATTTCTTTATGTGTTGGAAAGCTCCTGCTAGACTCCTAATTAACTGTTTTATCTCATTCGAAAGGAAGAGCCTGGGCCAGCGCTTCCTAAACTTTAACAAATAATTAGGTTTAATAGTCAGTGAGGAAATCCAAGCTAATATTTTGTTTATTTCAGGCCTCAGGAGGACGACTTCTTTGTGTTTCTTTGTGATGAGGGCAGCAGACTTCAACTCCAATCGAACTGGAAATGCGTGACAATGCTTGTTTGAATCCAACATTTTCATTACTGCTGAGAGCTTTCAGTTTGGTACTGAAGCTACTTCTAACCATTTTTTTCCCCCTCTTTTTTACACAGATTACAACTCTCCGGGTCACCAGAGATTCTTAAAAATGTCTCACTGAAAACGATGCGTCTGCCTCCGATTATCCGCCTTGCTCTTAATGTTTTGTAGAGCTTGATGGTTCAGATTCAGCGACCTCTTTCTGAAGTCATACTTTTTATGGGCAGATGGCGTTCCCAGTCTTGTCAAATGGAGATGTACTGTACCACAGATAGAACTGTCAGGAGTTCACCGCACACTCGACATGTTTTATTTGGGGCACTCTTGTTCTGAAATAGTAGGTCATCGTGAAGAAGAAACGTGTGCTTTTTCATTCTTAGAACTTTATTTCATAAAGTATCTCCTGAAGGAGTTTAGACACCCTAATTTAGCTCATAATACTGAAATTAAAAACCCTCATTCTCAGCTTTTATTGCGCCTTGCAATAAGATTTCTACAAAGTCAACTTTTTTCACATGTTGTAGCTGCAAACTTCTGGGTGATTTACCAGGAAAACATAAGCTAGCGTGTGATTATGAAATGAAAATAAAGTAATGACACATTAAAAAGGAAAAGCAATGGTCAGTGAATCCTTTCAATCTGTGTTTGCATAATTTCAGTCTGGAGATTTCAAAGCAGGGAGAGGCTCACTTGGAAAGTTCACTTCAAAGGCCGACTTCAAAAGCAACACTTTTCAGAGTTTGATTCAGAAAAAAGATATTCAAACCATATATAATTTATTTCCGTCTTCCCAATTATGAAGTACTTTGTGTTTGTCTGGCACATAAAACCCATGAAGAATCCAAAGTTTGAGTTCAGTTTGTAACTTGACCATTTGCCAATTATTTCATCGTGTCAAACATAAACACACAATGTGGCTCTAACCCTACAGAGACCTTTCATATGAAGCATGTCAGGAAGCAACAATGCCATTTCACTGCTCAAACTTGAGTACAATTTTATAAAAATTTAATTTTTATTCATTTCAACCACTTACCTAACCCTGAAGCTGTTTGAAAACTTCTGCTACATGAACTTGAAGCTTTCACACAACATGTTTACTGCTGATATTTGCTTCTGTTACCAAATTAATGCAACTTCAATTCACATAATATTACTAAAATAAAATATATGATCGACAGTATTTATTCCATTACTCCTTTTGTTGTTTTATTATAACTTAAATAGTTAAAAACGACCAGTTAAATTGCTGTTTGCAGTGGAAATGCCGTTATTAAAAAAAAAAAAAAACAGTGGGAGCGACTGGCCTGATGATGAATTGAAGAAATCAACAATTCGTCAGGATGTGCCCACCGTAGCTTGGGATGCTTGGCAGCCGTGGCAAAGCCTCATGCTACCCACAGCCTCATGCTGCCGCCTTTTAAGGTCCTTAAAAGATGCAGGCGGAGCTCCAAATCACTAAATAACTGAATACCGATTGGAGCGGCTGTTCGGATCTCACTTTGATAGAAAGCGACAGCGATGATCTTGGACTATTAAATCATAAGGGAGCTCCTTATGCGACTCCGGAGTGAAACGTACCACTTCTAAAAATGTCCACGCTGCTGCCATTTCTCTCAGTCACCAGTTATGAATTTAAATTATGGAGAGCTCTGTTTTATTTGAAGCTGGGTCTCCTGTTGGAGTCTTCTCTTTTGGCTTGTTTGGATAAGAAAAAAAATTGAACAAAAAGGGAAAATGCATAGAGAGAAAACATATGGGCTCCGATTTTACGATTTGGACAGATGTATTATTCAGACGGCAATAGCTGGACGTTGAAACTCCCCACATATTAAAACTGCTCAGTTTTTCTAACTGGTTTAATTTTTCAAGCAGAAGCCAGAGCCGAAGGCCGCAGTGGAAATAATGAAACAGACTTTATTTAGTGCGTGCTAGCTAGCACACTAATTTTTGGTTCAGAGGAGGGTGAAATATTCATTCAGTATGTGAATATGTTTGGCATGTTATGGAGAGCGAGACTGCGCCTTCGCAGCCAAGGCAGCAGAGGTAGAGAGCCTTCTAAATCTGGAGCGTCTTTAAATTATTTCTGCCTTCCTTAAAGCATTTTATTACAGCGATAAAACCCACAGGGCTTCTTAGTCTTTGGAACTCCAAATGCACTTACAGTAAGAGGAAACTAATATTGATGGGAGAGATGGCTTCTTGGAATCCTCTCTCGTATTCAACAATGTCCATCTTTCCAAATGAGAGTCTGTGCAGGACACTTTTGGCTCCTGCACTTAATTAATCCTTAATTAAACACCTGTCATCTCATCATCTTCGTCATTTCCTCCAGTAGTAACATCCTGTTGTTTATCACATAACTTGTGTTATGCAGAAAAGGTGTTTCAGGTTTGATACGGTGAGAAAAAGAAAAGAAAAAAAAAACATCTGATCCTCCCGCAAAAAAATTTGGATAGTTTTGATAGACGTTTTATTTTCGGAATTCCAGTTTGCAGAATTGTGTGACCAATGGAAATGCATCTGCTGCGGCCATTTTAGAAGTTTGCTAGTCTTGCGTTTCTATGCCTGCAATGTCAGAACAGTAACAAATCAGCAACGACCTCAAAACCGTAGCAACCCATTGATTTAGGAAGGATTACGAGGCCATTTCTACTCAATGTGACAGCCATTATTTTATATTAAGATAATTTGTGAATTGAAAACATTAAAGACAGCTGCCAAACTTCACTACAGAGGACATCGCAACAATCCGCCCTCAATGTCGATTCAGGCATCGATTGGAAGAAAAAAATAAATAAATAAAAATTGACAGCGCAGTTACAAAAAGACTAAGCACACAGAGGGTCCTTGAAAGGGCTGGTAGGCCACTGGAAGAATGTCTTTTTTGACAAGAGAGAGATGTTTTACCATAATAATAAAGCGCAAGATTGAAGAAAAACAAACCCAGCGTGAAAGAAAAGCCATATGATACAAACTGTCAAACCTGCTGATGGAGGATTGATGAGTTCATCTTGTTTTGCAGCCACTGGCGCTGCAGTCAACTCGTCCATATGCAAAAGTATTCTACAGTCAAGCGAGAGTGTCTGTCTTAGAGATAATGTCACGTAAAATTGGCTCATCAAACGAGCAATAATCCCAAACACAGCTGCGAATGTAAAACAACTGAAAGAGAAAAGAAGCATAGGACAATCAAAGACCTGATGTAAGACTTTAAGACAATTGTGGTAAAGCTACAGAAAATGGGAATTTCAGATAAACTCAAGAAATGACTTAGTCTTTGTCTAGAAACTCTGTGTTGGACCCCAACCCCAAGATTAAAATTTTTGTTTGATAGAAGTGGCACAAACTGGCAGACTTTCGTGTTATCTTCCTCGCTTGCCTCCTACATCCAGCGCTATTCTCACTTCATCTTTGGAAAGCTTTTGTTTGAAGAGGGGCCCTCTCTCTTTAACGACGGCAAAAGCAGCTCCTCTGACTGAAGGGGCTTTTACTTTGATAATTCACAAGGATCTGTTTGATCAAGCCACAAGGGCACACATTTCAAAAACATTTAAAACAAGAAGAAGCCATTTTAAGAGCAGCTTTTTAAATCTCCACCAGTTCAAAAGGCAGCGTGGGAGGATTTTTTAATCAGGGAGCACTCACACAGGCCACATATTATTAACATAATGCATTACAAGTTGTAATTAGGCCAGAAAAAAAAAAGCCAAAAGAACCTGACAGAACTATTGTACCTTCTCTGTTCCCTGCTGGAATACATTTAATTTTCTCACGGCTCTTTCATTTATTTAACTTTAGATAAAAGCGACAAACCAGGAAGTCAAACATGGAGCTCACACACCAAAGCAGGATTCGCATCTACTGATGCGTATTCTGCTGGCTAATATACTGACGGAAAAATAAATAAATAAAACTACGAGTGAGTTCTTATTTTCCATTAAATTTTATCACACAATTACAAACTTTAATGTATCTTCTTATCTTATCATAATGTATTTTATGTGACAGAACAACAAATTAGTGCATAATTGTGAGGTCAGAGAAAATGGACGCATGTTTTTTGTTTCCATTTTCAGATAAAAGTCTAAAAATTAGATGAATGATTCTGTTTTCAGCTGCTTTACAGATGGTGCACTGAACCATCTGGCAATAAGACTAAAAGACTAACATGTCATTCCATCAGTAAGGCATGGTTATGGCAACGTCTTGGTAAACCCTCCAGCAGGACAACAACCCTGGATTCAAACTCATGAAAAACTCTTTGCAACACATTCCTGTGTTCCCAAGAAGAGGACTGCTGCAGAGGCATATTTAATTGAAAAGCTGACACTTGGCCTTCCTGCGTTTGGTACACCGGTTCAATTGCTGGTTAGCAAAATGATAAACCCCTCCCCCCAACACACGGCAGCAGCTCGACAGACTACAAGCCAGACAATGCTAAGATGATTTAAGCTCCAACGGAGCATCAGAAAGGAGGAGAAAAAAAGAGTTAAGTGAATATGTGAGAAACTTTCAGTTTACTGAGACTTTCTATCAGCTATCTAGACAGACATTAGGCTGAAAATGATGAAATATCGAGTAAAAGGTAGCTGTGTGAAGAGAAAACTTCTTTATCTTGGAGATAAGGGGGTAAAAGGCAGGAGGTCGAATAATATTAAAATCAAGGTATGTTGAATAAACTCTCCAAATGTGCAAAACATCAAAACTTGAAGCACATGGGCCCACAGCAACAAAAAGGATAGAAATTCAACTGAGATCTTTTGCAATGTGCCGTAACAGGAGATCTGGGTGATATGGACTCAAAGTTTTGAGATATTTTGTGATACTATAGTGATAACAAGAATGATTGTTTGTTTTTTTTTAGGTAACTGCATGTTACAGTTACCTAAAAACACAAATAAGGCTCTTGAAAAACACACGTTCTTTAGGTCATCAGTCAAATAAAGAAGTGGTTTATGTCACTAACCTGCACACAGTCACTGCATTTGATCATATTTTCAAATTTGTTGATTCTCTCATTGAACAAAGTAGAGAAAATAGTAAAAATAAGCTAAAGAAAATAAATCAATTAAAATCCCCTCATGAATAAAAAATTTTCAACCAAAAAAAGTCTGTTTTGGAGAGAAATTTTAAGGTTGTCTTGCATAGAAAAGCATTGAAATGTTCCTCAGCTGGCTGCACTTTCTATATAATCTCCCACGTGTGTGTTTTTTTTCCCTTTTTTTAAGTATCCATCTCTTACGCAACGTGTTTTCGTACCTATAAGTGCAAGTTTCCAGAAGTGCCAAAGTGCAGAGGAGTGTGATATCCTGTCCACCTACCTGAGAGTGTGGTTACATTTGTTTGCATCCGAATTTGTTCTAGGCTGTCTGGGAATGAGAACAGCGGAGCGTCTGGTGAGCAGCCACTGAAGAAAAGGTCAATAATTTATCAAAGGATTAGAGAATCTCATAGATTGTTTCAGTTTTCGACAGACAAGCTTGCCTGGTTTTGAGTTTTTTTGCATTTTTTGTGAAAGCTGGTCTAATAGAAAAGGTAAATGTGGTTTTACTCCCACTTTCTAGTATCTTAAAGCTACCGATGAAAGAGGACAAAAATGTATAAATCTATAGATTCATCATTTGGGTCAGCCTCGCACATATCTGCAAAGACAACAATGCAAAACTGGAGCGAAATAACTGAATTTTCTGTTCCGTTTCTTCTATTTTTTAATCCCGATTCACACGTCTGTCAATCTGCCATCCAGGAAATTCTTAGCTATTCAATACACAAAAGAGGAAAGTGTTTAATGGCTGCCTGATGCGTTCCTCTGTGCTTCCCCAAACAACGATGCATCCTCCTCGGACAACTCTCAAGAAAGAAAGGACATAAAGCCACAAACACACCCGCTGGCTTCAGATCAAAAGTTTTTTACATGCATGTTTTTCTGAAACAAGCAGCA
This sequence comes from Poeciliopsis retropinna, assembly GCA_010277075.1. Taxonomy (NCBI): domain Eukaryota; kingdom Metazoa; phylum Chordata; class Actinopteri; order Cyprinodontiformes; family Poeciliidae; genus Poeciliopsis; species Poeciliopsis retropinna. The sequence continues at coordinate 3,178,242 of VMRM01000029.1, read as the reverse complement.
GTTCATCATGCAGCCTTTTTGATTCCGTTGAGGCTGGTAGTTTAGAGAAACGCCGCGGTTCTGAAATCGATCAGAGGTCGCTCAGTGCCGCTAAATGCCGTGTTTCAGACCAGTGTGGCATGTATCAAGGCCACAGCCGTTTCAAGGGAAGCTAATCGATTCTGTCGTGACAAATAATCCAATGTTTGGGACGTAACGGTGTCCGGCTCAGTCGGCGAAGTCCAGCAAAAACATCTCAACTGACACAGGACGTCTGCTTGATTTCAAAAATGTCCAACTGAGGACAAAGGAAAAGGATTTCTATATTTGAACTAAAATTCAATGTACAACACAGAGAAAAGAATAATGTGGCTAGATTATATTTAAGCATACTTTATCTGCTGACATCAAAAAAGGAAAATTGTGCTACCTTGACTTGAGATAGTTATATTTTAAGAAGTGAAAAAAATATTAATAACAAATCCAGCCTTTAAATTCTTTCATCTTTTCACAGGTGTTTGTCTTCTTCTCGATCATAAACGACCTTGTTGTCAGAATAAAAAACATTATTAAAATCCAAATCTGCCAGGAATGCGAACATTTTTTTGGCTTAAATGTACATGTGTTTATCAGATCGGCTGCCCACAGGGAGAGAGAGTCTGCAAAACGGTGACAAAACCAAATGTATTTGGTCCCCCAGCCCTATGACATTCATGTCAAAGAGAACTACAATAATTCTGCGGGCCCCCATGGAAATTCAAATGTGTCAGACCAGAAAGCATAACTGAACTAAAGAGTCGGGGAAATAAAATCCTGGAGGTTCAGGTGGGAGCAGAGAGGCTGGCGAGTGATGCAAGCCGAGCCGCATAAAGTAGGTGAATACATCCATACATAAATTGTCACAGCATAGACACAGAGATCCGAGGTTTAACCAGCAAGTACAAAGAGCGAACAGAATCTCTCCTCCTCTGCTGTAAAAAGGAAAAAAAAAAAAAAGGGACTGGAAAGACTCGATCTCCTGCAGGCGATTTCTCACACATGACCGCGAATAGAACCTAATGAGCTGCCAGACCTTGAGTGGGCAGGGAAGACATGCCTCTGATGGTAGCCGGCTTTCCTTTTTGGACCAGGAGGTTAGAGAGAAAAAATCCATGTGGTGCACTTAAAATAAATAAATATATATATATATATATATATATATATACACACAGCTGCCATGTTTTCGCAAGTAGAGTAGAAGCCTCAAGAAGAATGATGTAAATATTTGCAGCTTTGATACATGCATGTTCTCATTTATTCATGATGTGTGTTTTTTCTTATTAAACATTGAGCCGCGGCCCTTTCTGATACAATCATGGTATGTTTTTTTTTTTAAATAATAGTAAAAAAGTAATTCAAAACAAGCATATGTGCTTTTGCCTAAACTTTTAATTGCTCAGTCCATGTTAGCTGAAACAGCCATTTTCTTTTCTTCTTTTTCTTCTCCTTTTGACTGTGATCTATGGAGTCACATTTTGAGCTCATGGGAGAGCCTCGCCAAACTCGTGGGCCGATGACCGTTGCCTGGGCTCGCGTCCAACAAGACATCATGGAGAAATAAGTACGCCTCTATAGTCCCCGAATGCAAGGACGGAGCTACATTACCTCCCAGACGCTTATTTAGGATGCAAATTTAATTTGGACTGATTTGCTTCGGTGTATTGAGAGGAGAGCGATTCGAAAAAGACACACACAAAATGGAAGCTCCAATAAAACCACTTTAAGAGTGCTGGTCTGTGGCCATCCTGAGGAGTAAAAAGAAAAATGAAAAAAGAAAAATACTGGAATCATAATTGGTGCCCAGAAATCAAAAGCAGCCTCTGAGCCGAGAGATATTCTCATGAAATTCCTCTACAAACTTTAATATGTAGATTATGTGGACATTAATCTGCAAAACCCTTAACGAGAATGATAAATAAACCTCAAATTAGGTTTGTGGAGGCTTTCAAGTGTGTCCAAGGACTTTGTGGAGGAAACTAGAAATAATCAAATGGTGTCATTTTAATTAATCACAAGATAAAATTCAGCAATCAAAAAACTCAAGAATATAAGCAAAATAAATACACACTGGATCTGATTACAGAAAGAGCAATTCAACCTAATCATACAATACAGTCAAATAAAACTCAATATGTAATTCCAATTAGTATAAAGCTCCATTTGTCCAATCGGTTACTTCAGTTCATTAGATTTGAGATATATTGCATTGCTCATGTTGTCTTTTAAGACTTTATTGTTGGTGTTCAGATATTAATCCTCCAATCTTCCAATAATACATAACTATCAAGTCATATTTACAAATTTCCTGTCTACTTTAAACATTTTTTAACTCAAAAACACGGCAGGGCTCTGGACCAGCGCCCTAACTGCCTGGTTTAGCTAATTTTCTTGGAACAGTTTAAAAAAATAAATAAATAAAAACAGAGGAATCCTTTCTACGATGCAGAAAATTGAGTAGCTGACAGGTGGATTTGTCAAGAAAAAAACCAATGAACTGAAGGGATTTAGGAAAGTCCTCTTGAACTTTTCCAGAATTTCCGAAAAACGAAACTTTGTTTATACCGAGTCGGGATCAGGGCGGGGGAGACAAAACCTCCCGTTTAGCCGGTTGCCAGCGCTACCGGGGACTCCGACTTCGTAATTGAAATGAAGTGCCAGGCGGAATGAGTCATAGTCTGTCAATTAGATGAATTGTTACAGCATTTGCTCACTGTGTTCCTAGTCCACCCGTATTACCAAATCACCTCGGGTTGGCATAATGTCATTTTCTACACAAATCATCTCGACAGTGCAGATAATTGAGATAACTTGGATTAGTATTCACACAGCACTTTGCCACCCCGGTATAGGACCACAGCATATATTAACACCTACAGTATGCAGATAATTACTGACAGGCTCTTCAGAGGGAAATTCGGAGCGTGCTGACATTGTGGGCCTGCACCTGATAGTCCATCTGTCTGCCTGAGTGCCTGTCTGGCTGTTGATCTAGTTACAAAACACTGCAGTGCTTAAAAGTGTATAGGGTCAACAGTATCCCGAGGAAGACAAGGACATAGATTATACCAGGGATTTGGCAGCAGCCTCTTGCTCTGATTAACAAAAATAGAGGGAGAGAGAGGACGGGGGAAAAACAGATTCGTGGCCCATTATCTACTATAAAGGCCAAACGATCATTTCTTATTTTTTTTCTGTAAGCTTGTAAAAAGTTATCTTGGTTCTAAAGATGACGCATTAGCATTGCTCTCTGCATCATCATTTCCATTTTTTCCCCTCTTTCAAAGTATTCGTGAAGGGAAGGCGGCATGTATTTGGCACTCTACCACAGCGGAATATATATCAAGGCGTGTAAACACGGTCTGTTGCCAGGTCTGTTAGTTTTTTTTATATGGCAGGGTTTTCTCTCAGTCTTCCAGTAAAACGCTTCTGCTTTTATCAGAATGTCTGTGTTCCTTTTTTTTTTCCATTTAGCTGCCCAGGAGAATAGAAAGAAACTAAAAAAAGAAGCTTCACCTTGCACCTTTTGAAGTAATTTAGTCGAGTTTCAGGTGTTATGCATGTCTAAAACACAAACCAAAACTGAGTCTCGGAGTTTCTGCTTCCTTTATTTGGCTTGTTGAAAAAACAAAAAGAAGAACAAACTTCTAAAATGCATCTTGCTTGTTTATATGGTGGAATATAAAGTCCCAGTGGTAAAAGATAATGTCTCATATTTTTTATCCACATTCTTACCCCAAGTATAAATCCCAGGAAAAGCACTCTAAGCTACTCAATATCGAAGACTGCCTTGAAAAATGTTACCCATGTAAAAGAACAAGTGCAGGCTGTAAAAATATAGATAAGCACTAAAGTAAAAGTCATTCTTTACTTATAATTTATGAATTACATCCGAGTTCAGCATATTAGGGAATTAGTTTCCGCATTTCCTGCAATTTTTCATTGGAAAAAAAAAAAAAGTGTCTTGGCCTAGCATCCTTCTGCTTGACCTTTACCACTTCTGGTAAATGTTCGGTCTAAATTATGTATTGAATTGAGAAAAGCAACAAGAAAAACTCTCTGTTAGCCTTTCCCGCTAAAGCAGGAGCGCCAGAACCGGGCAGCTGCTCAGGAGAAGCCCTTCAAGGTTTCCTGCTGACACTAATCCCAGCCTGGATCCCTATGAGCCTCCTCTGATATCAAAGGATAAGACTTTAGATAGCATTTGCATTAATTGCCAGCCACATAAGGCATCAAGCAGCATATTTTGTTTTGGTTTTTTTTCAGCTAAGTTGGGCTCAGAAATATTGTTTGCTTTGCAAAGAGAGATTAGTATTGAGGTACACCAAGGACTTGGAAAAAGTTACAGTTTTGTAACATTTTTTATTCCATTATAGCTTTTCTGTGACTTAAATATGACTTTAAACCATACAAAAGTTATAATGGAATTCATTGTGTTGTAAAAATCAAACTTTTTTAAAGTCCTTGGAGTTCTGTTCGGACATAGAATACCTGAGAAAGTGTTGGAAGGAATAAAGTTTTCTCTTGCTGTATGGAGTAACACTATGCACCTTTTGCCCCCTCCTGTTTATGAGGAAAGAAATACTAAATTGGATCTTTATTATTAAGATAAAGCAATTCAGAAGGTAAGTTATTTCACGAGAATCTCAAGTCTACCCAAACTCAACATTTTGTTTAGATTGACACTCATATCTACATGTTATTTTAAAACAAAAACCTGACATAACGAGTAATGAAATTATCCCATAAGAACAAAAACGCTGCACCAAGTCTTTGAAGGCAAACTTAAAGAAGATTGATGAAAATTTAAACCACATCAAGCTGAATAATCTATTCTGGGTGAGTGAGGGAGACAAACTTAATAAAAGCAGCTTGTTTTGACAGTTTAAATGTCTTTTTTTTCCAGGGCGGGTGACAAAATATGCTGAAACTATAAAAACTGCAACCAACAAACATCACTGATATTTAAGCTGTTGTCGCCACCATTTTTTTTTTAGAATTATCCTTCTATGCTTCATACCTAACAGCCTAACATCATCCATCAAAATGTTTAACAAAACTGTAAATGTGAGGAAGTCCTGTAGCATCTATGAGCTAAATCTGTATTCACCTCAAAAGTAACATGTATACTATATTACGCTACCAGCACTTTAGGCTATGACATCGCTGTGATATTGCTTTTCTTTATCCTCAAGGTGACATGACCATCTCAGACCTAAAGTTCAAAGGTCAATACATAGCCTGTAAGAGCCCTGAAATGGTTTGGAGTGAATGTTCACTTGCGTAGACAGAGCTGCTGCAGACTGTAGCATGAAATTATTAAGGAACCTATTACTTTGTCATCGCCTATCAAAGTTTCAAAGTTTTTATCCCTAATAATCTGTGGCAGCCTCGTTTGTGATTAGGTTTTGTATAGTTCAGCTTCACATGTAAAAGTTAAACCCAATCATCATTTACTCTCGCAGGAGGAGGTTGTGTTCACTTTTCATTGCAGAAGCATAAGAATCCATTTTGATGAGCAACAAACCTGAACCTGAAAAATAAAACAAATCCTTCAGTCTCTCGTGGCAACCATTCAAGTTGTGCAAAATGCCTGGATGGAGCTAGCACCACCTTCTGAGGCTCCTCAGAGCTACAGTTTCCAGGCTTCCGCCACTCGGCTCCTTCAGACTAGCCAGCAGCAAACAGCAAACAGATGGAGGAAGTGCACATCTACTGAGCTCATTATACGAGCGACTTCTCAATGAAACGTTGATTGAAAGCGTCATTATCAAAGTCATATTTGAGATATACATTTTTAGAACAAAGTTAACATCGGCATCTGATTGTGCTATAAAAGGCACTATCTGTCTTGGAAATACATAAAGCTGTCCCTTTAAACAAAATATGAGGAAGTGTGTTCCCATTCACATAACTGCTTATATTTTCTGGTATTGTAATATCGCTCCTTCGCCTCAGGACTAAATTGCAGTTCCATTGCCTATCTTTATTCCCTATCATATTAAATTCTGCAACACCTGCAAATACTCGGGCTGCGTTGCATAATTCAGGCCCGGCATAACCGAAATTCTCTTTTCCACGCGGTCAATGCGCTCCGGACGAAAATCCTTGGAAACCCAGATGAGCTCGAGTGGCTTATGCAGCTGACAGAGAACCAAACACTGTGCTCAGGTAAACGGCTGCTCTGCGCTGCAGAATGAGGTCAGTAGTGAATCGGGTCTGATTTGGTGTCATCAGCTGCAGGGGGAGCGGTGACGCTCAGGAGGTTTTCAGCCAAAAAAAAAAAACAGTAGGCAGTGTTAAGCTCTCCCTGGACCATCTGTCGAGGGATCCTGTCCACTTATTAAATCATTTACCTCACATCTCTCTTTTGCCCTTTTCTTCTTGCTGTCATCTCACTCAAAAATATAGAAAATGAACTGAAATTGCTTTAAATATCGTCCATCAATGCACCATTATTAACAGATGCTAAGCCTTGAACCACAAGTGGAAATTCAGAGACCGTCAAAGGTTACATGACAGCAGACTTATTTCTTAGAAGAGCTGTTGAGGCAAAGTTCAGGTTTAATACTAATGTGCTTTCATTTATGAAGTGTGTTTCCTAATGAAGTCTCTTCACATCAGAAGACCGTTATGACAGTCATGCAGCATGCTAGCACATCATACAGCGTTCTAATTAGCAGCTGGTTTTGTCATTGAAACAGACACACTGTGATGTTGTTTTTTTTTTTGTTTGAGTGCGATGAATAGTTCTCAATGTCAACATGTCTGACGATGCTAACAGAGCTTCTCCAAGTTCTTCATCTGCCAAGGATTTAAGAGCGAGCGCCATCTGTTAGAGAGGATAACAGCCGATTCATTAAACATAACGCCCATAATGAGGTTTTGGATTCTTGTAATGTTCTGGTAATTTACAAAGGTCAAGACATTTATCGTTTAATGTATGCATAAAAAATAAAATAAAAAAAATAATTTATTTGAATACTTAACAAACATACCAGTTATTCTGTCGTGTAAGGCGTCTGTAACCGTCAACTTCATTAAACTTTAATTATTTGTGTTTATCAATTTGTAGGCAAATCAATGAATTTGTCTCCAGAGCATTTTACCTTAAATGCTTTCCTTGCTTCGGTGCTGCTGTTATTTTAATCCCTTTTGGGCCTATTTCGAGAATACAGTCAGACCAAAGCCTGGCCACCAGCAGCCAAACGCCTCATTAGCTGGAAATACCAGCAGTAAGCCTTTTACTGCACGCTCTCTCTGATCTAATGCCGGGGACAATTACATTCCTCTCTCGCTTCCCCCATGTTTTCCTCTCCTGCTTTATGTCTCTCTGTCTTACCATCGCTCTCCTCCACGCGTCAGCTTTTTCCTCACATCCTCTGATTTGCACCAAAAACCCTCTCCCTGCCAAATAGCCAATCTCAAAGTGCTGTCTGCTGGATTAATACCCGAGCTGGTTGATTTATAATTGCTCCATTGTGGCATCTGCATGCTGACAGGTTGGATCGTCTCAGCGTTTAATCTTGCTCCGTGTCTGATGATGGGGCTTCTTTCTCCACCTCTCAGACTCGCTTGGCTCATCTCATTTCAGAAGAAAACAACAATTAAGTGAGAATTTTTCCACCGCTGGAAAAAAGATGAGAGCCGTAGAGTTTTGTCGAGCTCCCGGGTTTCTCATTCACAAAACTGTCCTCGCTTGTTTACTTGGTTCGCTTAGAGTTTAGGTGAGTAGGGCAACTTTTACTTGAAGCTGAATAAAGTGAATAAACTGGAACAACATATGGGCATCAGCACTTATCAAACAGTACAATTTCAAGATTATAAGCAAATGGAGGTAAATTGTATGGAGGTATTGTTCCACTAAGGAAGCTAAACTTGAGAAAGTATCAAGTTATCCTGTCATAGGTTTAGATTTTTTACATCAATTGTTTGAGAATATGTGGCTAAATCAGGATTTATATTCTATGACATACATTCTGCTAATCCAGTGTCATATTTCTCAGATTTTCTATTATTCACCACCAGAGTAACTTTTATGATGGTGGAAAATTTTAAAACTTAGTTACAGTCTTTGCTGTGCCAGCAATATCAGCTATTCTACACGATAAGTCTCTACCAAATAATTTTCGTGGTAAAACTGAACAGATCATAAATCTAACACACACAAAAAAAAAACAGTTTTCTAACTTCCTACGGCAGCTAAATGTGCTGCAGTGCTAACGTTGGTTTCAGCTCAAGCAGGAACAAGTTGAGCTTCACACTCTGCCCCAAATTAAATGTGATGTAAATTTGCATCTTTACGGATAAATCATTTAGAAGGTAAAGATAATTTTATATCTCTACCTTAAATTTAGCATAACACAACTTCTTCAAATTATTTGTTTCTTCCTAGGTTTAGGGTTCCGTTGTGCTAGTTGAATGCATTCTTCACTTAGCCACCCCAGCGGCTAAACGACAAATGGGGTATAGAAGAAGATCTTGCTTCCTGCCCTAATGACTCGATAAATAATTTCACAGCTTTTTAATCACAGAGGTATATTTTAACGAGGACACAGCATGTCGTCCACGAGACATATGCAGTGCGGTAATGGTGCCACAGTAGGGATTATATATATGGCAGAAAACGTCTTCATTAATGCATTAAGGTTGCAAATGCAATTAATGGTCACAACTGATCTCCGGTCAGAAAGTCCTCCTGAATCCACAATGTTGGACTGTAGCAGCAGTGCGTCATCGCCGTATACGTGACGACAAAAGCAGCTTAGTGATATTAAAACCAGCATTTAAAAGAATCAGCAGCCAAGTGTTGTGATGTTAAAAACATGCCGCAAAGGGAATCGCTAAGTCAGACTCAGCACAACAGGAAGCTCTCCTCTAATAAGCAGCCAATGAACTGAAGGCTTGCCAAGAATGACTCAAAGTGTTTTGCTTTTACCTTCTCCACCCCACACTAGCCACTTAATACCAAGGGCTTAGGCCTAAATTGCATGTAAATTAATTATAGAATTGAATGGCTGAAACAAATAGTGTCCTGACATTGCAAAAGTGTCTTGTTTAGGTGGGGTTTTTTATCGCTTTATCAGATGTCCTTGAGTAGCAGGCAAGGGGCTAAAATGTGGCAACGCAAATGAACAAAGATTATATTCAAATGGTATAAATCTCAAATTTAAAGCTTACAATGTACCCTCACCCACACAATTAGTGCCAGTGTATTTGTTTCCTTTACATTTGACCCTCAGTGTATGGTGGAATGTGCTGCACTATTTTCATCAAGGATCACTGCTCAGATTTTACTGGCATGATTGGGTTAGTGAATAGGACCACTGAAAGGGGAAGAACCGTTTTCCAAGGTGTGTGTGTGTTTTGGTTTGGTTCAATATGTAAAAGGTAAAAGGAAGGAAGATGTTAGAAACAGGAATCTCATGAGACTTCCGCTCTTAAATGGTGTTTACCAAGGTCGCGGAGCTTAACTGGTTTTATTTCAGGTTCACGCAGATTTTAAGGAAGGCCAAGAGAAGCAAATTTCAAAGTTTAATGAAAATTTTCCCCGATAATTAGCAAGCACAGATTCTCACTGCTGATAGTCTGAAACAATGGACACCGATTGGGCATGAAAGCAGCATAAGAATAAAGCAGAGTTTCAAGATACCAATTTCAAGTTGCCAACTGGAGTTATGATTGACTATTTAATTGTATCCATTTTTAACAACAACAAAAGAAGATCATAGAGAAGTTCTTGCAAATTATATTTCTCATATTATCTGCAAATAATCACCCGATTCATAGAAATTATCTTCCCAACTACAGATCAACATGAGCCAAAGACTGGCGTTTGTAACACTTGTTTTGTGATCACAGCTGCCTGTACATCCGGATGCAATCGCTGGCACCAATTCAGCATCTTTTATGGTGCCAGTCTGCCAGTAGGTAAACAAATGACCAGACCTTGTGAAGCTAACAACTGTTTTTAAAATCCTACAAAACAGTAGTAAATACCATCACAGAGGTATTTATTGAAAGGTTAGGCTTGTGGAGTGGCTTTCTAAGAATTGTCGATAAGGAGGGTCAGCAAAATGCCCATTCCTGGCACAGATGTGCTTAACTGCACTTGACATTTAAATTGTTTATGGTATAAGCCTGACCACAGCCATGAACACCAAGCAACTTCCAAGCACTGCCACCTTCAAGGCTGAAAAACATTCAATATTTCTCTATCACCTCTTGAAAAGTGTATAGCTGTGCACAAACCTGATGTCCGGTGTGATTTAGCAGCGTATCGCCACAAATCTAAAGGGGAAAAAAAGCTCCTTCTTCCACTCTGTCTCTCTTGCACACAAACACATACATACTTTATGGAAACAACATTGCTGCCAAAACAGAAAGCTGTTACTTTTGTTAAAATTACGCAGAGGCAAAGATGAAACGAGAGAACTCCCACACACAGTCAGCTCTCACAATAATCGCAGAAAGGATTGTGTAAGAACTCGTAGTTACTTTTTCCTTTGCTTTTTCTAACAAGCTTTAGGACAAATACAAAGAATTTTTAAGTTGAGACTTCTTCTGTTTTCTAGATCATTTCTATTCCACTTTGTTGTGATGCGCTTTAGAAATTAACGTGCTGCAACAACATGCAATTTGCTGTTTTTTTTGTTGTTTTTTTTCACATGTTCAGTTGCTTTCAATTTGGAACTGAAGTTCTTCATACGTGTAAAACATATGGAGAAGACTGTCCACACTGAGACAAAATGAATACACACATTGGTACATATGCACAGAATGCACAGCTGGAGGGTTTACTCTCTGAATGCACAAAAACAATCATGGAGAGCATTTTGCATTGTGCTGTGTCGTGATACCCAACCTGCTATAGGTGTTACGTAAACACTTGGTTCGTGGGAGATGGAGATGGAGATGGTTACCGTTTACAAACGGTCAAAACCACATGGGGGTTTAAGGACACGCTGAAATCACAGCGCCACATAGTGGCCTGGCAAGACAACTACAGCTGATGCAATGCATCTTGTTGTCTAAATGTGGAACTTTTTTCTCAATTAACATCCAAAAATAATTGCAGTTTCCAGGCAGGAAACTTGTGTAAATGTAGTCTCAGTAATTGGTTGAGTTTCAAGACAAATTACCTGCTTATGTCAGTACTTCAGCACAATTAGGATGATTTTCACTATTTCTTTTTTACGTACTTTTTAATGTATATTTAAACCACTGCCCTGGATTGCAAGGCCATTCTCAACTTCCTCAGGACCAGAGCAGTGGTGGTTTAGGCAGTGGACTGAAATCAAGTAACACATTCCACACTGAGACAAAACAAATACACACATTTTTACAAACTGTGTGGATGGGGCTTCAAATCAGCTTCAGATAAAACATTTATATAACATCTTCCAGTTTTGCTGGGAAAAGATTTTTCTTTTGCATTAATGCATGAGTAGTCATGGGTCAGTGTGGGCCCAGCTTTCTGCACAGAACAGCAAGTCTAATGATTCTATTGGACAAAAAGATCCACACCGACAAGCAGGCAAACATGATGGAAACAATGATGGGCTTCAATCACATCAAGTCTGCTTGAGATAGTTGGCTAGCAATGCCCTGCTAACCAATCGGTGGTTGGCAAGTAGTTAGTGGTGAAAGCCATAGCAATCCAAGGTAAAGCAATGTCAACAAACTCTAGTAATACCAAGGAAATAAAAGGCTCATATACCTGTGGGTGGCTGGATGGAATAACATTAAATAAACCCATGCATTATCAACAAGGTGCTCATGAATCATAAAGGGCAGCCATTAATATTCTGGGCACCATCATAATAAAACAAACACCCCAGAGACCAAGATTAACAGGTGACATTTGGAAGTGATACAAGCACAGAAAAATGTGCATTAATGCTGCTTGAAAAAGAGACGTGAAACAGAGTACAGGTGCAACCGATTGAATATCAATGATAAGTGAATTAGTTTCGGTAATTTAATTCAAAAAGTGAGACCTGCTTGAAGTTTCCACGGATAACAATAATTTGCCAATCCTTGTCCGTTACTGGTCTTGTTCCATCCCAACAGCAGTCAATGCAAAGGTCAAGTTGCACATTTTAGGGCCTTCCATACTTCCCACTGCTGATGAACTTTGTGAAGACGCTCATTTTACAGATTTTTCAGAAGCTTCCACTGGTCATAAGAACATGACCGCCTGGTTTATTGACCTCGACATTGCCACGCTTGAATGACCAGCAAACTGGCTTGATCTAAATACCTAACCTATATGAAAATGAGCAACATCTAACACTAAGTAACTGAAGATTTCATTGGCTGTGAACGATATTCATCAACACGAACTGAAGTAAACTTCAGATCCATCACTCTGTGTCTACATAGTATTTGAGTTTAAAGAACTGATCATTACCTGGCATGAACAAGGCAGCTTAAACTTCAATTGTTATATTCAATTAACCAAAATTTCAACTTCTTAATCTTATATTTTTGGTACAGTTTGATAAAGCATATGCTGAAAGGAACATTTTGCCTGCAGTGGTCCAGTGGTCTGGAGCTGCTTTAATCCCTCTGGCACAAGAAATCTGAAGAGTGCGGAGGGCAAGATGGACTCAATCAGAAAACCCTGAGAGAACATGTCACATAGGGCATCACCGGACTCCCAAACAAGACAATAATCACAAGCATCTCTCAAGTGCTGGAAGATATAAGGCAGGGTACTTATGTTGTCTGAAAATCTCTGGTAGGATTCGAAAAAGAAAAAAATAAGGGGTGGCAGCTGCAGGACACAAAACCAAGAATATTAATGGACTGTTGGCCTTTGCCTATGTGGAGTGGGGTGAGATTCCTCTGGGGCTCTGCCAGAAGCCGATGTCTGGCCGTGAATCACTTGCAGCAGTTCATATCAGCAAAAGCATGCTGTACAAAGTACTAAAGATCAAATTTATGTAGCGCTTTTCTAGTCATACCAATCGCTCAAAGCGCTTCACACCAGAGCCACATTCGCCCAATTGTACTCAAACATACACACACCAATATGATCAGAAATGAGTTTGTATTGAGTGCCTTGCTCGGGGTCACATCAGCAAATGCAGGGGGAAGCTTGAATTGAACCCACAACTTTTGGATTGCGAGACAATTAATTCTTCCCTCCTGGCCACTTGATGGGGATGAGTAGTTTAAAGACTGCAGTAGGCAACAAAAGTGGCATTTTGTGGAAACCACTCGCGGTATTAGTGGTTAGAGCCTTTTTAATTAGTTTCTTTGTTTACTGGAAACAGCTGTAAGTTTGTATATTTTGCCATTAAACCTAAATTGTAGTGTATGTTTAATGTTTCCCAGTGCAACATTATTTGTTTAATATCGTTAGTATAATTTTTTTATTTTTCATTGAAACACTGTACTGGCTAAAGGATGCTGTTAGATCTGACTAATTACTCCACTTTCTTTTCATGTAATACAGAAAAACTCAATTTCAATACACATTTCAAACTGTGGTGTTTAGAGTGCGAATGTATTGTACTATATGAAGCATTCTCTTCATACAGACGATCTAAAGCTGCATACGAGGGCAAAAGAGATGAACTCGTGGGGCAGCCATTTGAAACGTGATGAAGGTCACTTGTTTGAAGCATAAACACCAATAGGGGCCCGCCGCAAGATCTGGAGAGCTTGGCTGTTTCAAAAGCACTTCACTGATGTGCACTTGAAGTTGAAGTGCTTACCCCAGGGGTGGCATGCAAGCATTGACCCCGCCTTCAGACAGCCCTGTAAATACAGACGTTATTGAAGTCTTGCATGTCTTCCTTTGAGTCCAAGCATTCTTGCAATCAAAGCGCACCCCAGGTGAAAAACAACATCTTTACTGCTTTGAGTAGTGATTACAGTTTTCAGTGCAGCAAGACAAATATGTACCATATACATATAGAGATGCATATTTCAGTCATTTCAGCACGTTATAATAAAATGTTTTCCTTCTGAAGACAGGGGAAATGACTGGTGAAACATGTATTTGCAGTGACAGCTTAGGCATAGTTAAAGAGTAAGGAAGGACAAACTGACTTTGCGTTAGGAGTTGCCCCACTACTTCGCAGACAAGCTTTACGCATCCTCTTCTATCATCTTCATGCTATCCACCCAATATGTATTTTTCAACATATTCCCTCAGCCCAAACCTATAATTACCAGTTAAACCCTAAAAGGAAGTTGCCAGGTGCTTAACCAAACAATGACGAAGTGCTTAAAACTGGAATATCGCAAAGAAGAAAAGGTGCACAAACCTGAAGACACATTATGAATGCACGCCCTCACATGCGCACACACCAGGGAGCATTAAATGGAGAAACACCCGCAGGGAGTGTGGTGCAGCAAATTAGCTTTATAAGCAAGTCTATCAACCATCATTGCTAATATGCAGTGGTACAATTGGATCATTGCCGCAATTATCCCAGTTACTGTCAGTTGTACTTTGCGGTGAGAGCCAATGTATTACTCCAAACCAAGTGGCTGTTAGGATGAGTTAAGAGGATGAGGCCATAAAACCAACCAGTTGCGCTCATCACTGAAAAGATACTGTACATCATGACTGAATTTTCCTGAGAAAAAGCTGCAGGTTTTCCTGTAGTGGAGAGAAAAAAAAAACTCTGCAGTCTGCAGGATGAATGGAAAATGACAAAATTGAATATAATTGCAGGAGATGAAGACATCGTTTTGGTTTTGAGTGTGATTGTGTCGCTGCGTTGTTAAAAGTGTATGACGAGAACTGATTTTAATTTTCGGCCATGATGCCAATCAGTAAAAATCAGCGCACGGTTTCAAACTTTCTGCGATTGAAACATAATTAGCATTTTCAACACAGGAACAAGAAGAAGGCTTTGTCTGCAACTACTCCCATGTTTCTCCTAAATAGACGCAGAGTAAACAAATAACTCAGAGGGGTAAAAAAGAAATAAAAATACACACTTTTAAAGGTCATAGTACATTATGATGATATTGATAACAGTTGTGGCAATACAAGCACACCAAAGGTCCAAGAGGGATCATTTACACAAGAAAGCTGCTCTAAGCCTGACATGGGAATTGATCCCACATAGGTGTTTGTCGCAAGAATGGCGCCTTGAATGAGCCTCTCATTTTGTCACCTCATAGCCAATTAAAATGCAGAATATCAGAATGCAATGCAGCCACACAGATGGTGTGTTAAGTAACCTCCCTGCGAGGCGGCAGCAACTTATTAGACTACACCTGCCTACAAAGTAACAGAAAACTTGCATAGGCTCAGTTCGGACAGAAGTTTGTTTTTACATCTTCTTTTTAAGATTGTGGAGTGCACAATTCAGAGACTGAGATCCAGACAAAAGTCAAGGAGCAAAATCAATCTTTAATGCGCATACGGCCGGAGAACAGTAAATACATGAACTGAGAAAAAAATCTGTTCTAACAAACTCAGAGTTCAATAGTTACTTTATTCACCTCTCTCTCAGCTAACAGAGGCGGAGACTTAATCTTCTAAGACCAAACAAAGGAGAGAAAAAAAACAGATGGAACAGTTCAACTTCGTATGCTCATTCACTATCATGTCTACGGGATGCGAAAACTAAACACTCCATCTCCGTGCAGGTCAGGTCACGGGAAAAACAGCAAGTTCCCAGATAACCGGCCTGGGAAACTTCAGCAGACACATCTTGCTCCATTAGTTTGTACACCCTTTGCAGCTACACAGAAAAACATCTTAACTGTGATACAATAACATTACATTTATGTGATACATAAAGGAACACTGTTTAATGCAAATAAAACATTTTCTCCTTGTAGAAAAACTCCTTCACAAGATCTAAATGTCTGACTTGAGTGAGACGACATCAGGGCACGGTGACATCTGTGTGACCCACATGTAGTGTAATCGTACAATGGGATCAAACGACTTCATGTAATCCCCACATTTAAGCCTTATCCATTGTCAAGAGCTGGTAATGCTATCTAATGTATCATCATCTGTGTCTCATAACCTTCACTTTGTTTTCACTGAATGGAAGATATTGTAGCAACACCCTGATAACACACAAGCTGCATTTGTAGTGTCAGTGCTTACCAAAAATTCAGTCCTTTACGTCGTCGATTTCGCTAGCATTCATTCTGAGCCGCTCTTATTTAAAACGCTGTTTAGCTTAATAAACGTGTTCGTTTCTAAACGTGTTCGTTTAGAAATTTTTAAAATCTTTAAATTTTTTAAAAATGTTTAAAAGTCAAAGACTGTTGAATACAACAAGTCAATAAAAACACTAAAGATTCACAGTGAACACCTGAGTGTCAAATTAAAGGACGTTTTACATGTTTTCTGGATTATTTTTGTCTATTTAAAGGACCAAATCTTACATACTTACACTAGTGAGACACCAACAGATGTAATCCGCACTGCAAAAAGATTTTTTTTTAAATTTGATGCTTTGCAAATAATTAAAATGGACGTAAAAGAGTATTTTTTTCAAGGTTTTCTTCTGGGACACCTTCAGTTAAGAAAGGTACACAAGTCTACCTACATCAAATTAGTTTTAGAGGCATATTTTTTCAAATAGACTATCTGGGGATAGAGTGAGGCAGCAGAATGAGGGAGTTGCCAGGAGTGACCCCTGCAGTACGTTCCAATCACTCAAAGTGTATTTCTACCCACACACTTCGACCTGATTTGCCCAAAATCTTGAAATCTTTATCAAATGACTGATCAGCTCCCTAATAAACCAGCACATCCATCGCCTTGTCGTTCAGAATTAAGCTGCTTTTAAGAAAAAACAAACAAAAAAAACCCCATCTTGCTAACCTGTGTAGCCTGTCGGAAGAAAAAGAAAATCTGAAGGTTATAGAAATAAAGGAGGATCTTGTTAGAATCAAAGCTTTTTAGTAGATCCATTGTTCTGTGTTTTGCTCTCTCTGTTCTTTACTAAAAAAGAAATCAAATGCTGTTAAGTAAAATGTCGTTCATTCCCAGGTTGCTGTGGGATGCTCTCCTTCTCCTAATGTCCGTGTGCGCTCCCCACTGCCCTTATCTCCACTCTCAGCCCACCAACTGCAGCATCATGGAGTGTTTTCAGTTCCACATTAGCACATTGTCTTCCTTTGATGTCTCCCCTGCAGTGAGCCCCCTAGTGAGCAAATTTGTCACGTCGAAGCAGCAAGAGGCTCGGATTTCTCCTAAAGTATCTGCCACATGCTTGCTTTGATTGACCCTTATTCAGGTCGACTGTTAGTCAAAGATAAACTTTATCTTTGTGGAAAAAAGTTCAATGTCTTTGAGGTATGAAGGCATTTTAAGACAAAGCCTGAAAAAATAAAAATACTTTTCTTATCTTTCGGCTCAGTTTTAGGTCATTTAATAAACCTTAAATTCATTTTTGTGCCTAGTTATAAACAAACAGAACTCAATTAGATTACATTTCCAAATGATGTTATGGAAATGTAAACCCCAAAGGTTTAAGATTATACTATTCCAGCACTATGAATAGTACTGTAGCAAACAGTGGATATTAACTTGACTTTTTTAAACAACAAATATATGTATACACATTTTAAACTTTCACTCAAACTATTTGGACAAATTAAAACAAAGATAATATTTTAAAAAGCTAAAAATTCAACAAAGTCAGTAGAACATGCAGCCATGCAGCAAAGCAAGAAACAATCTAGAAATAGATGTTTCACTTCATAAAAAAATTATATGGTTATGATTGGGGTTAAGCCATCATTATTTAGAAAACACACTTTAAAGCATGCCATTTATGACAAACCAGCCAGATGATATTTTTCATTTAGACTCAATGCTTGCAACGTTCTTAATAAATTGACAGAAAAAAGCTCTTCCAAGCATCACCTCCAGTCAACATTTCGACCTGCATGAAGACTAATTTGTGCTACGTCCGTCAACCTAATGGAGATGGGATGTGAGTGGTTTCTAAAGCTGCAGAATAGTTTATGTTATTTGGTCTAATGGAACCTTTATGGTCACTAATTCTTTAAGTAGGCAGGTGGTTCAGTCGGCAGAGGTGATTACACCCGCAACCTCGACCCGAGCTTTAAGTTTGATCAAGTTCTTCCCATGTTTTATTAGCTTTTTCTAGATTCTACTTATCTCATATTTTATATCTGTATTCCTCCACTTACTAATACTGTAAAAGTACAAAATAGCAAAAGGTTAAAATCACACACACTCATTAGGTCAGCATGTTTTGCAGCCATCACAAAGGTCAGCTGCAGCTAATTGAGGAGTGTGTTTAGGATTTGGTAATACATAATCCCTATGAATCTGCCCGGTTACATGTTTATGTCAATGATCCTAAATGATAAAGATCAAAGTTACTTTCATGGCTAAACATGAAATAGGAGAAGAATCTTTTTTTCCTGAATAAAATTTGCTTCTCAGGCTCTGGCTTCTGGTACGAATTAAGCAGAAAAGCAACTTAGAAGAAAATACAGGAAGAAAATATTACCTACTTCCTTAAAATTGATGCAGCTAAGTGCAAATTAGAGATTTTTTTAAAAGTAACCCAAAGATAAGGATTCTACAACTTTCCTTTTTCTTGCTTTCGATATCGCATTGTTTCGAAAACCACCACATCAAAGAGGGGTGAAAGAAACGTAAAGGAAAAGAAAGAGATATCGAAAGAGTCTTTCACTTTAAAATGGAACAAGAACACAGGATGAAAACAAAATGCCAGCAAGCAGCAATCAAACTGCAGTTCCACTCTGGGGATTGCTTTGGCGTCTAAAGCGTCTCCGTCTCTTTGAACACGAGCCAACAGGAGTCTGCGCAGGAAAAAGCACATCCATCTGAAAGTGAAGGAGAGACGCCATCTCACCTTCTTCCTCTGACGTTTGTGGTGTAAATGTTCCCTGAAAGCCTCGTTTAAAAGGGGGAAGTGCTAAATGTTAATTGTACCACTGTCTCCGCCGCGTCATTAGGGACTGGAGAGCCACTTGAAGGCTTACAGATGATTAAAAGTGTGGACGTCGTATCTACAGATCCGGTTTGGTTGCTTTTTCAACCACAACTCCAAACAAAAGAATTGCGAATTCAACACCATTAATCCTTTCCCACCTTATGCTTCGGTCCAGTGGTGTATTTTTTACTAACAAATGTACAACTGGGTGATGAAATATGGATTTTCATGCAGTTTCCATGCAGTTTACACAACCAAATCCCTTCAAATTTGGCTTTGTTTGTGTTTGGGTCGATGAAACCCCAAGAGGAACAAGAATCAAACTATTCAGCTCGCCGTCGAATCACAGATTCTGATACCTAGATTGAATAATCTAGGTATCCCAAGCTGTCTTGGCTCTTTAGATGATGTGTTTTGTTGTTAAAAAAAAGTCAAACCATGTTTTCTAATATGGCTCAAAGCTTTTGATTCTGCTGTGAAGAATACAAATAAACACATTTGAAGGAAAAACTCACCATAGTATGTTTTGTAGCAGGTGACAAACTAAGAGCAGATAAAAATCATTAACATGAATTATTAATTTTGGTAGAATTGAAGTTTCTCTGGGACGTATAACTAGTCTTTGTGGCAAAATACAACATTACCTACATTGATGATGTGCATGTAGCTAATTCTGGGTATTTCCAACAACTGCAGCGAAATTCAACACCACACTTTGAATGAACAGTTGAATGGAATATGGAGAAACCTTAAAAACTGTAAATAAAATAATGGCTGCTCAGTTAGAATGATCTCAAATGGCTACAAACAGAAACTAAGGCTAAGAAAATAAAAAAACTGCTATGCAAAGAGATGAAAGGTTCGTCAAAATCAACCTAACTAAAGCCAAGGTGTCAGGAAAAGTCGTCCCTGCAAAGTCCAACTGTTACAGAAAAATATGGAAGAGGTGGCAAAGTGCCAAACTACATGATGTCTGGCCTGAAGAAAAACTGAGATACACTTTCCAGACAAGATTGTTCTTTGAGTCAAATGGCCAAGGACAGCTTGTCAGACGACCCTCAAACACTGAATTACAACAACAAGGAGCTTGGTGCTTCAGGCATTAAAACATGGGGACGCTTCTCATTCATCAGAAATCCCTCAAGACCTTAAGTTGTCAAAAAGGAAAGGAGTTTTTCAACAAAACAACCCCAAATGTACTAGTCAGTGAGCAGTTTTGTGGTATCCATCCAAATCTGTTACAGCTGTTATAAAAGAAGGTGAAGAGTCGGTCTTTTTATGTTTCAAAATCTTTTTGTAAAAATGTTTGTCCTAACAAAATGCAGTTTCTGAATTCCCACAATTGCAACACATACTTTCACAAGAATGGAGAAGTCATGCTGTCACAACCGTCTGATTTGATGAAATCAGCTTTAATTAGACCCGACGTGCGTTCGCTGTGCCTTTGCCTCCCGCAAAAACATGTCACAATTAGACGCAACGGACTTTTAAAACCTTCCATTTCGTGGCGCTGAGGCTGTGGTGAAGCATACGGATGGATGACAGGGAAGTCTCCCCAGAAGGCTAACGAAAATCAATTAAGTGATGGGCCAATCAAATGTGCAGGGAAGTCTCGTGACTACTGCATAACATCATCCACCAGTGACACTAATAGGTACGGCTACCATTTATCATTAGCTCTCTTGGTTGGAAACTGCAACAACCATAGTCATAATGAGCAAAGCATCACTGAGTTTTAAGAGCTTTTTTGTTCACCGACAAAAAACTTTAGCTGTATTGTGAATGCAGCCAAAAGAAGTAAAAGCAACCATGGATTCACATCTGTGAATTTTATCACATCATTGTGCTCTGATTCTGCCGGACAAGGCCCAACTTTATGCTTTCCTGAAAGCCTTAAATGCATTTTATGTCCAAGCAGCCTTAAAGTTAAATCACTTTGTCATTATAAATTTACAAGGTTCTATTTTGCAGCGATTGCCCTCCCAAACACAATCAGAGACATTGCTCCTGCTCCTAATAGACATCTTAAAATAACAAGGCTTTGGAAAGCTACTTTCAATGGCATTTATTTCTCCTTTAAGAGAAATTGGAGTGGGTTAAAATCAGTATCAGACTGGACATTGGAAAACATCTAAAAATATCAGCGATGAATCTTAAAAACCCCTCCATTTTAGGCTCCTTGAGTAGAACGTTTTTGAAGAGAGAATGCCTTTGGAACTCTAATGAAGGTAATTCTCGGCGAAAATCAAATATGAATGGACAGTGGCGAGAGGGAAGCGAGAGCTGGCTGAACTCGCTGTCTGCATCAATAAACCAATTCTTTGTTTCTCAACTCCAATTTATTTGCCAACAGATAATGCCACTACAAGTTAATTTGACCACATAAAACCTTGTTCTTGGGAGCTTGGCTCTCGCTCTTTCAACTATCCTTTGTTTATTTCTACAGAAACACAGACTGATGATCTCCAGATAGCATCTTGGTAATTTTTCCGTATTCCTTTGGGTTTCCTTGACATGATTTGTGTTTTTGATTCAAGATTTTTGTTGGTCTAATGAATCTGAAATAATTCAGTTTGCAGGTAACACAATCTAAATCTCATTAACCTGAAACAAACTCTTGCTTCCTGCACCTTAAAGTTTCACTTGTTCTTTTCCCTTGTGCTGCTGCAGCTTTGATTTGGCTTCCCATATCAACACAACAACAAGCTGGGATTACAAGTGTAAGCCGTCACGGTTAGCTGCTCTTCAGAGGCGCTTGTGCTTACCTAAGCCTTGCATAATTGAACCCCATTTTCAAAATGTATTTTTGTCAACCCAGAATGCAACTAAACTATAAATGGTAAATGAGTGTGGCCTAATAAGTAGGATTTGTGCATTTCTAGTCTTTGAGATGGTCAGTCCAGACAACTATAACACCTGTTCTGGTTCCTCTAATTTATCGTGAGGAAGCAATGTGCTGCACTTTGGCACAAAGTGACAAAGTTTGACGAAACTTAAAACTCCAGAAAGCATCGACTCAGATTTATTAGTTCTAAAGAAGCGAATTGCAAGTAAATATTAGGGGAGGAGAGGAAGCATCTTATGGCTAAAAACTACATGATCCATTAAACAGGTTTGTAATTTAGCCCAAAGTGCTTGACTTGACCAGAAAAACACAGAGGAGTTGCAGCTGTGAACTGACCCGGCTCACCAGGCTCTACTTCTTCAATCAAGCAAAAGAAAAAAAACTGAGGAAATCCTCATTCTTGCAACTGCTCGTTTCCTTCCATCTGTTCTAAAACAAAGTTTCATGCCACACAGGAAAAAAGCAAAACAAATCAAGAACATTGCTTCAATAGAACAATCGTGCAAATAGTCAGAAAAACAGATGTGGCCTAGCATCACAAACGTATCAAAATTCAGTAACAGAGTGCTTATATTGCCAAAGTTGAATTCAAATTATTTACGTAGCAACAAGATTTGTGACTGGGCAACAACAGAGATCATAAAACTTCCACCCAACAGGTGGTGCCAAACGCACAACAGCAAGCCAGACTGGAAGAAGAAGAAACAATGGAGAGAAAAGCCGTGCACTTTCTTGCTTTTCCATATCGATTCCCTTAATTTTGGGTGACTGGCCTCACTGTTGCCAAATTAAAGAATTTGACACTCCACTGACAGAGTTGGTTAGAAATAAAGAAGATTTTATTTGGCTAAAACATATTTCCATACAAAAGCATTATTATCTCAAATGCAAAATGGATATATTTTTGTACAGTTTTGGCTTAATTACTGCTCTGAATATGTTTTTTTATTGAATTATTATGCAGTTAATTAATTGATTACTAACCTAGCTGATGATTAAATCTGCGATTAATTGCAATTCCAACACATGAATAAGTTCATTTAAATCATTCCACTGTAGCTCTGGCTTTATGTTTAGGCTTGTTGTCCTGCTGTAGTGCAAACCTTTCCCTTTCTCCTGCCCCAACGCTGCACTCAATTCAGCTTCATCCATCTTTCAGTCAATTCTGTCACAGCAAGAAAAGGAGGACTTCCGAGGCATAACATTTGAGAAAATGCAATATTGTGACCGTTGTTGAATGCCGCAACGATGTCATCAATAGTGATTAACCCACATTTTCCGCAGTCCACTTTCTTTCCCATCAACACAATCTCTAACACTCTTCCTGACCTCTTTTTATTGATCGATAAAAACTGCACTCAGTCACGGCCTCAACGGACAGCCACAGTCCAGCCGAATGGCCAGAACTTTTATTGGAGAGCAACATTTTAATGCAAAGAGCTCGACATCTCACAGCCTGCTGAACATTACGTCAACACAGTGCTCTGCAGATATATGATAAATTGTAAAAGGCTACTCTTTTGTGCAACATTAATGTACTTTTAGGCTTGTATTCTTTTTAAGTAATTTCATTCATAAGTGTTATGTGGCATAAAAACAATATATAGCCTCATTAAATAAGCTAGATGCTTTTCAAGAGGCTGTGATCTTATGATAGTCATCCTTCACCTGTGAGCGTTATTGGAGGAATAAAAATGTCCAACATATCAGCAGGAACGCTTCACTGTTGACAGAAGGTTAAAGTGCCAATTATTGCGGTTTTAATAAAAAATTAAGATTTAATTGCTGAATCAATTAGCCTCCCAGGCTACAGTTCAATTAAGCTGTTAGCCTCTTTAAGCTTACCTCGCCAATTTGCCACTGCAGAGATGCTGACCTGGCAAAACCTCGGCCCAGATAACTGCACACCAACATTACAGCACAAAGGAATTATGCAGCGAAAGCAAACCAAGTCTTGCGGAACTTGTATTACAAATCCAGGAGCAACGTAACAGCAGTGAGCCCTCCAGGTTAGCTTGATTAGCAAACATTAGTGATGTTGTAGACGGATATAATGAGCTAAACTGCCTTCTGGACTTCTGTGTTATGTTCTGCAGGTACAGTTAGAACATTAACACTGTATGCTTATCAGACACAATCTTGTCAACAAAGATGCAGATCCTATTAGTGTGTAGGTTAAAAGTGCAAGTCTGAAATTATAATAATGACCTAGATAGCAAAAACAAACAGGCAAATAAATAAGTAAATAAATAAAACATTCTACAGGAAAATTAAGTTGATTTTTCAACTATGTCATTCTTGAAAAGCCACCGAGGGCCACAAAAGAAAATCATTTCAAGGGCCACAAATGGTCAGGGAAGGCGACATTTAGGACAAAACATTGTAGCCACATGAACCTCCAGTAACCAACAAGTTTGTCTACACATCAGTGACATCAATGCATGTTAAAGTCAACGAATGCAGAGTCTGGCAACCGACTGGTGACCCACAACAAGCAATTTACAATATGGAAAAGGAAGAGACAATATTCTTGGCAACCACTTCATATTGCAATATATTTTCTGGGCTTTATCACACAATGTTGACAATCTCTTAATGTTGGACTGAAATTAATTTTCCTCAGAACAAATAAAGGTTAATTAAATACATTTCTGATTATGTCACCTTGAAATATAAATTATTGCGGTGAACTCTCGAGTGTTCACTTGCTCTTGTTTGTTCAAAGATTGAAAATACACAAAACCTTGAAGAAGCTGCTCCTCTAGAAGATATTTTATGTCAATTATTCTCTCAAACTCTCTGAAATTAAATATTGTGAAAAGTGAACAGATTGTATTTCAGCCTTGGGTGCATAAGTTAGCATAAAAACAGGTCAAATGTTTTTTTCTTAAGTTTACGTGCAGCTCATTTTTAATGATTTATATAAAGAATCCAAAGTGCCATGGTTACAAACAGATTTGAACAGAAATATACAAATAAAAACCACAGGTTACAAAAGTAAAGGTGTCTGCTGGGAGAGTCTAATGCAGCCAATCACTGCAGTTAAGATTTTACTGCAAATCCTAACCCCCACTCAAGTAGCTACTTGTTGAATGCTCTGCTATTTAAAGAGACGTTTCTCTTCGGCAGTCAGTGTTAGCAGGTTTTGCAGCAGGTGAATCACAGGAACATGATCCAGTTTTGGAATTCCCTGCCACCACCCACATTCATGCATCTCTTTTGCCCTCGCCTGATAAGAGAGCGGCAACTATTTATCTCAAGGCTTTGCAGGTGGAATACAAAACGATCAAGTATTAATAGACTTCGCTGCTGGTTTTGAACTGAAACTGTTGCACCAGTCTCTGGGGTTTTTTTCTTCTTTTTTTGTTTTACATATTTCTAACAAAATATAGACTTCTTCCCTGTGCTGTCATTCCTGTCGCCAAGAGGCAGGACCATCTCCCCGTCTGCTTTAGATTATTTCCATTTGACCTCTGAGATACAAACGTTAATGAGAGGAAATGTTGCGCGCTTGAAGAAAAATGCCTATAAATCAAAGAAAGAACAAAAATATCGCAATGATTCCTTCATTTTGAGAGGAAATGCCCTCTGACATTTCTCAGCCTGTGCAGATTGAAACATCAATGGCGGACAACCTCCTGCAAACCCAAAAACGGGCTCGCAGTGCTGCTGCACCAGTGCTATTTGTTTATAGAGCGCCTCGCAGCAAGCTGAAGGTCAACTTTTGTGCCCTTATTCTTTTTTCCCCTAATGGTCGAAGGGCTCGAGCAAGGCTGTACACAATCTGGCCTTGTTATTTTGTTTTCTTCCTTCACGTCGTGCAACAGAGCGACGTCCAAATGAGTCAGTTTAAATGCACATCTGAATCTTCTTGCTGACACCAGAAGCCTTTATCACAGGTTTCACATTTGGTCTGTTCCATTGTAGCTTTGACTGGATGTTTAATTGGATATAAAGCTACAACAAACAGCTATGACCACTTTTCCTGTCCCCCTTAGCACAATACCTCCACCTCTTTGCTTAACTGTGGGAAGTGAATTAGGCGACCTCTAAGGGAAAATGTAGGATTTTCTTTTTGAGGAATCAAAATGCATGTTACCTACAATCAGCAATCGCTTTAGTCCATTTTCACGTGTCTGCAGTTTATGTCCCCCAAAGGTTGAATAAGCAGGAGAGATCTCACATGGTCAGCAGTTTACTGTATTTTTTCCAGAGCAGAGAAAAAAAAAGGAGAAGTAGAAGCGTTAGTCTCAACTCCCATGTGGTCTGGCTAAGTGCTTTCTGTCAAGGCTTAGGCTTTGAATGTTTTCAGATTAAGCCTGAATAGCTTTTGATCAGGGAGTTTAAATAAGTTTTACATAATTCTCACCTCTCGCTGTCCCAAGTTTTCCTGTTATCGCAAATACCGCCTTCGGAGTCCTACTCCGAGCAGAAAGCGCAGATAGACGGTGAACCGGCCCGCTGTTGGAGAGCATCACAGAACATATTAGGTTTGCATGTCAGCCTTTGTAGTTGCCTCAGTCATCTTCTGCAATCAAAGAATTTCACTAATTAAATATTATACTAAGCGATATGAGAGCTTGTAAGAGAAAATTAATTAAAGTTTGAAAAATTTTAACTTTTGTCAGTTTTTTTTTTTTTTTCCCATCTCAATACCCAATGAAATTGAAATATCTAAAAAACGGATTTAGAAGGAGGTTATTCCAGGAGAAATAAAAACAAGTGTATTTTGCTTGGTCAAAGCAGAGATGTTTTTGTGTCAAATAAAAAAAATAAATAAAGAAAAACCTTGTAAAGTAGATCACGACTCAAAGGAGAAGAGGCTTCATAAAAAGGTTTCATTCTATAACTCAATTTTATCCAAACAGATGCTGAGGATAATTGTAGTCGTCGTCCAGGTATTTCCAAGAGGAGCACTGCAGAAAAACCTCAACATAATTCAAAAAAAGATTATTCCACATGGCATAAGTAAAAGATTTGCTGTTGTCCCATTCTCATTCAGGCCGAGAACAGAGCCAGATGTGGACATTAATTGCATGCCAAGGCTGGGCAGAGCAGAATTCAAGATGGGATGCATTGATTTTTATCTGTTTCAGACAATCCATGATTTATTGCATGTCATTTCTGTCCGAGACGAGGAAGGTTTATCAATTTCTCCTCCCTATTTTCTTCAAAGGAGAGAGAAAGCCAAGGCCAGGACTTTCCAAAGTCAGAAAAAAAATATCAGTAGTTTGACTGATATTCTCTTGAACATTTTCTATAATAACCATGCGCTAATATGAAGTTTATTTGAGTACAGGTGAGCTCAGACAGAAAATCATGAAACCTTTGAAATGTAGTTAACCATATTCTGGGTTAGAGGTCCAAAAATAGACATTGTCTTGCAGAGGCTTTAAAAGGTTATGGACAAATTGCTTAGGTTAATGAGTTGATGAATTATTCATGTTCAGCTCTCAATAAGAAGGAGGAGATTTAGAAATCTGAGCAATAGAAGGAGTCTCTCTTTTTGTACAAACATAAAACAATGCCTCGAGTTTTCCCCTTACAGTTTAAGTGTTAATTGGATATAAGACACAAAATTTTGGAAATGGTGAATATAGCCAAAACAAAACTGGCATATATAGCGAGATTATTAAACACTCAACAACAAAACATCTGAGTTTTACTTCCTTAAACAAGAAAATTTAAAATGTTTACATGCATCCTCACGCAAATGATATTTAATCTTCATGACTTTTTAGGGTTAAAAAACATATTTGAGAAACCTACCATCCTTAAACTTGCTGTGTTTCCTTTATGAATGTGCGTAAAACTTTGTCGATATTCCACTAATGGAAAAAAATTTAAAAATTCTCAATTGCGGTGTTTCCGTTGAAGAAACACAATTAAAATCACGCATGAATATGTTTGTTTTAAAGAAGGTTTTAACAGAATTCAGCTACATTTTCAGCTTTTGCTTTGAATAATGTCCATTTTTAGATTTCTATTTTTATTTGGAATCGTTCGATTAGAGCTTTAAAGTTACGAAATATGAACTGATCATTTTATTAAGAGATTACTGAATGGTTCTCTTAGTTTTGACTCTTTAATGTATTCAGTCTGCACAAATTATGTAACAAATACAATTACTGCTTCTGTTAGACAGCATTTCATCCAGGAATACAACTGGCAAAGGCCTAGTGTGGCACATGAATTGCATCACCTGACGATTTTTCTTCCTTTGAACTGTCAAAAGATTAAAAATACAGAGCAGTATTGATGGATTTAACTCAGCAGGGGGGCCTCTGCATCATTTTTGATGTCCAAGAAAAAAAATAAAAAATGAACAGCCACCCACTCTCTCTCACATATACACACACTGGCACAAATCACCTTTGCCAAAGAAATTGCGTTCCTCCCCTGCGCTGTTTTAACTTCAACAGTGTTAGAAACACATTTACTTCATCCGCCAATGAAATACTATCTGTGACTGTAAGGAGAAATGAAAGGAGACAAAGAGATGGCGGTGGAGGTGGGGAGGGGGAAGCAGAAATGAGGGCAGGTGTGAGAGCGATAAGGGACATTAGTGGCTCTCATAAGATGATGATTCAGAAACAGAGTGGTGAGGAACAGAGTTCAAATGGGCTTCGCTTTCAAACAACACCTCAATCATGCCAACCATGTAAAATTGTCTTCTGTGTTGCTATAACCGCTGGAGAACAGAGGATGCTTTTTGGCTTTAATAGTGATAAACAGAGATCAGAACAGAGTTGCATGACAGGAAGACACCAGGGAGAAATGCCAAACATCATATGAGCAAGAAACATGCAATGGAGGCAACTCCTGTTGAGGCCGACTGCCAGTACTGCAGATTGTGTGACTCAATGCAGAATAAAAACAAGTAAATCAACTATGAAAGAGTGAAACCATGTGAAAACCAAGTGCAATTGTCTCTTTTCAAGGTTTTTACTCTTAGTTACCAATAAATATCAGATAAGAATGTAAAATAAAAGTCTAATTTTATTTCGCAAGTGATAAGAGAAAGACTTCGCAAGATGTTACTGGTGTCTTACCTAAGAGAGAGAGACCCCACATCTCATGGATATAATGGCACTTTTGTAAAATTGGTTATCTAAGCTGTACTTTTAATTGGATGTTGTGACTATGTGTCCTTCGTCTTTGTCTTCTATAACAAACCCACAGCGGGAGGTGTCCCTGAGAGGCTTTTGAATCATTACATCATGTTATCAAGTCTAAAGAAAGAAAAGTCACTTCCTACAGTTTGTCACTGAGTCCAAACACATAAAGGTCTGAACGTGTTTACTCTCAAGGCTGCAAAATGTGGTTTCCAGTGTGTTCAGATTATGTTTACACGCAGTAACGATGATGGAAGCTGGACTCAGAAGGACTTGGGTCAACTGCTTGACTTTAAGATTAGTGAAAGACAATATCAGTGTCTCTGGAAAACCTTCATTGTTCATTGAAGGATCGTTCTCAATGGGTTGGACTGTGATGGATTGATAAAGGCAGAGAAGCTGCAATTAAGACAAAGTAAGGCAAACCATTTTGAGATTCACCAAAAACTACAATTTAAGGATCACTTTTAACTTGGCAAATATATGGTTTGAGATTTTATTCCCTGTTTCATATTTAACAACACAATCAGTTTCCAACACTAGGTTTTAGAAATACTACATTTAGAGATGTCTGTAAACTGCTAAAGGTCATTTTCTGATGTTTTCGTTAAACAGAAAATATATGATTTTAGTTTTCCTAAACCACAATTTGATTTAAAAAAAAAAAAAACTGTTTGCCTTAACTTCCTGTACCGTCTTTGTTTTCTAGCAGATTGTGCATTCTGTGCTTAAAATGCATCTAACTTTGCCTGATTGAATACTCTCCTGCTGCCACTAATGTTATGTACCCTCATTCACATAGAAAGTAGTCCTGGCTTAGTCATTTTTTAAATCATTTCTGGACAAAGCCAGGCATGGAGGTTTTAAACAATTCCAGATACAATTGGCTGCCAATCCAGTTTGTTAAATCGTTCTGCAAGCAGCAGGCATTTGCTGCTTGCAAAATGACCCAGCTCTCCAAATTTTTAACAACCAAAGCTTAACAACCGCACCATAAACCTGAAGGACAGCACGCACTGAAAAACACAGCCCCCCTGTTTAGATCTTTGTGAATATTAAGCCAGTTAAATCCAGCACCAAGCTTGATTTATATCCCGTCAACAGATAGAAGGGGCTCGTTTTAGCCGAGACAATAAAAGCTGCTGCATGAGTGAACTGAACACGACAAACTATACCCATTCGCCACAGTCGAGAACACAAGATTAAGGCTCGCTCAATTAAGAATAATTTTCCATGGGGCTTTATGCTAATCTAATGCCACTGCAGCATTGTGAGCCAGACTGGTGTATATATTTAATACGAGCAGGCCCCCGAAGGAGAGACGGTCTTCAAAGCATGATGTGTGTCGCAAACGACACGTTGCAATCCCCTCCGCGCTCGCATCCACCACTGGGTGTTCTCGCTTCTGTTTCAGAGTGACTCACACAGCTGGAGTCTAAAAATAGCTCATAAGTCAGTCTCCTTGGCTTGCAATCTCTCCCGCTTATCTCTTTGCTGTCTCTCCTGCTTCTGTTTCTTTATCCTCCCTCCCCGTTAAGTCTCCGGGAATGAAGAGGACACACCAAATGTGCCCCAAAACTGGTCAATTAGCGTAAGAGTCGTCATATAGGACGGTAAAAACAAGACGACAGTAGGGAGGGAGTTAGGTGATGAGGAAAAGGAAGAGAAAGATAATGCGGCACAGCTGCGAAGTGATGAACTCGGAATGTAGGTCGTAGTGAGATGATGATGATGATGATATCAAAGCGCAGACCAGACAAAGGGAAATTATATGGCTTGGTTCCATTTTCATCATTACGCAAACCTAACCTACTTTCCAACCTGCTGGTGTTGTGAACCGGTGCTATTATTTTTATTATCTGTTACCCAAAAAAAAAAAAAAAAACATCAACCTAATCCCAAATGAAAGTTGTTCTGTGGGATTGCGGTCTCTACTGTCAAAACAAAGTAAATCGTCCAGCTTTAGCCTCGCTCAACGGCACAGGGTTTGTTTTTTTTTTTTCCACCGGGGAGCTGCAGGATACAACCTCCAGCTTGTTCAGTCGGTCACTGAGCCGTCGCACAGGAGCGGCTGGAGGGTTAAGTGCTCGGCTCAGAAACACTTTGACAGCGGCGGCCTACAGAGAAAACACGAGCATTGATGTCAACACATAACTCTGACGTGGGAAAGTGATTGAAAACTGTCCATTAGGCAGCCATCGGCTAGGCTACCAAACACCACGGCAGATGACTTCGCGATCAGATTCTGTCCGTTTTTGTCATTTAAAATTTTTGATCTGAAACTACAATTTTAGATGTGCACCATAAAAAAAATGTAAATTCTAAGGTCAAACACCTGCAGCTGCAGTTGCCAGAACACCAATATCAAAATATGGTAAATTCATAACTGGGCGGCAGTCTCATTGTTGATGTTATGGTTAAAAATGTCAATGTCTTACTGTAAAAGAAAATGTTTTAACTTGAGGGGGAAAAACAAATTGTGTTTAAAATAATAAAATAAAATGAATGCACAAATGTAAAATGTACAAATTACAGTTTTGGACGGTTTATTTATTTATGGCAGCTTGTTTTGTAGCTTACGGATCTTTTTCTGTCACAATTTTACTGTTTATAATTCTAAAATATTGTTTTTGTTTCTTCCTAAGGGATGAAAAATGCAGCAAAAACATTTCTTTTTAAAGAAAATTGATTGCATACCTTCACGTTGACTTTCCTTTTGTTGCAACCTCGGTTTGCTTCGCTCTTTTTCTACCTAGTTTTTTTTGTTTGTTTTTTCTCTTTATTGTGGCAATTAACCCTCCTACTTTTGCAATTAAAACAACGTTTTTAATGTAGCAAACCAGAGGCTGAAGATCAGCTTTGCTTGTTCTGACATTTAACTTGGCTAAGTGAAAATGTTTCCATTTCCATTTCGCATGAAGTAACTTGGCCATTTCACCACAGGAAGATTACTTTTACCGAAACAAAGGTATTTGATTTCCCAGTTGGACAAGTTCTGCTTAAAAAAGCAAAATGCTTTTTTTTTTTTTATTGGAGACAGAATTGCATCCTGTTTAAGTTCCACAACATGCTTCCCACCTGCTCTTGTAGCCGCTCTGTGCTTGCACAGCTCTCTGCAGCACATATTGTACCTGATGTTTCAGTAATGCCTGCAGGTGGTTTGGGATCTGCCATGTGTCATTTAGCAGTGCCTCATCTGAATACTGCCCAGAATCCAACCAGCAGCCTGGCTTAAGCATCCCTGCCAACTGCTGGTGAGGCGCATTTGTTCATTAGTTAAACTAATAGAACAAAATCTTTGCAGTTTTATCCCTCACCCCCGCTTACAAGTGCTTTTACAAAAACAAGCGACGCTTGGCAAGAGTAGCAAAGAGGGGGAAATTTAATTCGGGTGAACCTTGTTTACTTTAATAGTCGCAGCGTTAATGTTGCAACTAATAACGGTTTCAGTCACACGTGACTTGAGGAAAACGCTCGCGACACTCAGTGAAATTAAAACCACTCCCCGCGCAGCAGAGACGCCTGTTAGTCCAAGAGGACTGCAATTACAAAACACTTAAAGAGCAATTTCACAATAACCAATTTCATTTCTTCATATTAAAATGCAGAGACGCATCACTCCCGACTTAGGGTCAGAAACAAACAGATGTCGTTTATGAAGAAAGGCCAAAAAAAAAATCAATCCTTTTTGGGGAAAAAACAAAAATCACTTAATCCATTTATATGCAATCATTTACAGTGGAAAGCAACTGTGACTCAATGATTGCAGAAAAGTACCACTGCATTTTTTTTTTTTTTTTTTTTTGAGCACTCCGTGTCGGAGCCATCATTAAAGGCAACAAGCTACAATCTTTCACCAATTGGTGATAAACCCATATTTAAAGTGCTATTTCAGTAAAAGTGGGCCTATGAAATTAACTGGAGTTGTTTTGTAAGTTGGCAAAGAGTTTCAGATTCAACGCAGCACCTTTTTCATTTCTCAGTTAATAGGAAGCTTTTAATTGTTTTGTATCAAACAGATTCTATTTCCAAAAAAACACATGAATTAATTTGTGTAGTGGTGTTCTGTTGTTGGACTTCTGTGGTCGTCACGGATTGTCCATAACGAACACCATGTTCAGGCATAAGGTTGTCCATATGTGCACTTGTAACTAGGCCACAGTTTGATGATCGATTTTGTCGTGGTTTCATCGGATCTGCGGCCGAATGTCTTGGACACTTGGGTGAAGAGAGGTGCGGAGTTATCCACTGACCACTACCTGGTGCTGAGTTGGCTCCAGTGGTGGGGGAGGATGCCGGTCAGACCTGGCAGGCCCAAATGTGTTGTGAGGGTCTGCTGGGAACGTCTGGTGGAATCCCCTGTGAGACGAAGCTTTAACTCCCGTCTCCGGCAGAACTTCAAACACGTCCCAGGGGGTGTGGGGGACATTGAGTCTGAGTGGACCATGTTCTGACCCTCCGTTGTCGAGGCGGCTCACCGGAGCTGTGGCCTCAAGGTTGTCTGTGCCTGTCGTGGTGACAACCTTCGAACCCGTTGGTGAACACATTCGGTGAGGGATGCTGTCAGGCTGAAGAAGGAGTCCTATCAGGCCTTTTTAGCCTATGAGACTCCGGAAGCAGCTGATGGGTACCGGCGGGCGAAGCGGCATGCGGCTCGAGTAGTTGCTGAGGCAAAAACTCGGGCGTGGGAGGAGTTCGGAGAGGCCATGGAAAAAGACTTCCGCACGGCTTCGAGGTGACTCTGGCCCACCATCCAGCGTCTCAGGAGGGGGAAGCAGTGCAGCACCAATACTGTTTACAGTGGGGATGGTGTGCTGTTGACCTCGATTCGGGACGTTGTGAGCCAGTGGGCAGAATACCTGAAGACCTCCTCAATCCCACCGACATGCCTTCCATTGAGGAAGCTGAGCCTGGGGACTCTGGGTTGGGCCCTCCAATCTCTGGGGACGAGGTCGCCGAGGTGGTTAAAAAGCTCCTCGGTGGCAGGGCCCCGGGGGTGGATGAGATTCGCCCGGAGTTCCTCAAGGCTCTGGATGTTGTAGGGTTGTGTTGGTTGATGCGACTCTGCAATATTGCATGGACATCGGGGGCAGTTTCCCTGGATAAGTTCTTTATATTTATTCTATCTTCCATATACCAAAGTGTTTGATTTACAAAAAAAAAAGAATTAAAATTATATTTAAGTTTATCCCACTCAGTGCATATAGTAATCTCTGTGACATTTTTACTTACATTAGAAGACGACCTGCTAACCAACTTTAGAAGTGGATTTCAGGAAATAAAATACAAGTTTGCGTCAAGGTTACCACTTTCAGCACACTTCTGTGTCTTGTTTTCTCTCTATTTCAGTCCAGCACTAAAATAGATTCTATATTCTAGAGTCGCACAACGCCAACACGAGCGAGTCCTGCTTCTCATGGCCTTACGATGCTTCCTTTCATCCCACCTTCTCCTAAACCAGATTCATTAGTATTCGTGCAATTTGCCTGGGCGAGGAATCAACCAAAAAAAAGAAAAAAAATGAAAATGGCTGACATCTGCATCAGTTTGAAGACCAGAAATAGACGTTTTTGTTTTTGGAAACAAAGTGTGCTTTTTCGCCAGCTTAAACAAATACGGCGATATCTGACATTTGTTATGCAGCATCTATAACAATGCTGGATCTTTTTCTCTGACTCATCTCTTTAGCTTTTCATCCGCTCCGTTTTCCACAAAGAGAACTACTCCCTTTTTTTTTTTTTTTATTTAGCCTTCCTCGTAGCGTTTTAATGTACTTTTCTTCAAATTTCAGGTTGTACTTTTTCTTCCTCAGGCAAAGCTGAACAACAGCCATGCAAACCATGTTAGCATGAGCTGAATTTACTATGTGAGCTTGCTAATAACTCTGGCTTTCACAAATGTTTTCAAAAAAGCACTTTAAGGCCTACCCCTATTTAAAAATACAGTTGAAAGGGAGTCAAAATTATTGACTTATTTTACTTGGATTTTACTGATTTATTTGTCATAATTTATTTCCAATTTAAGGGGAATTTTATGTGACAGATCTAATTAAAAACCACAAAATTAGGCCTTTCCATCTACATCAGAGGTGTCCAAAGTGCAGCATTCTTAAGTTTATAATTGAGCATGAAAGGCATAAAAATTTTGTTTTAATAGTGCTTAAACAGTTTATCAAACAGTCAAAGCCCAAACCTAAATCCAGCTGAGTTTATGACTGAATAAAGAAGAGCAAAAATGCTAGCCTTTAGACGAGTAAAATGGGTAGATGAAGACTGTACAGACGCACCTTTCAGATTCCTATGTAAAACCTGTTGAAAACCATGCAGAACTACAATCTAATTTATATTCATGCACCATTTTGTGTTGGTTTATTCTCTAAAAATCGCACTGAAATCCTTCAAGGTTTGTGACTAACTCGCCAAAATGTAGGGGGTAAAAAAATAAATAAAAAAACTTCCAAGGCAGGAATACTTTATTCCCTTCCACAGTGGTATGTTTTCAATTTAGAAAAACTCTTAAAAGTTTCCCTTCAAGTTCTCTGAGCAAATGCTTGATTCGCTTTGCTGTGGAGACCAATTTAAGGTTTTGCTCTGCACAACTCTAACACCACCTAAATAGGGTTTCCTTCATAGTAATAGGAAAAGCAGCGAGCAGCGTTGCTCACTAACTAGCTCCCTTGTCGCTGCAACAGTTGGTGTAGCAATCAATAAAGCATAGGCAGCCATGCTCTGGGAATTATCAGCAGAGTTTGAGCACATTTTTGGACCAATTGGAGGGCTCGGATGACAGTACCTGTTGCGTAAATTATCGAAAAGCCCGGAGACAGCGCCATATGTTCGATAGATGGATAAACAGATGTGTAGAGTGCGTGTGTGTGAGAGAGAATTTTCACCTCTCACACCTCACATTTAAACCACGGTTACCTCGCCGCATCCCGGCGCCCGCTCTTCTTCGAGCTTCGGAGCCAGTCCCTGTCCATTTTTGATCGCCTGTGTGCCCGTCAGTCAACGGATTCGGCGGCAAAACGTGGCGGCCGTGTTATCCGTCCCAGAGATACTTTGACTTGACAGGCTCACTCTAAACGCCTGAAGGAAGAGCTCAGCTCAGTGGAGCAGCGGAATCATGTGGGGGGGTATCAGGTAGTTGTATGCCTGCCCTGAAATTAAGTGCCGCTCGTTTGTTATGTATGCGTTTGCTCCTTCAGTCCAAACTAAATATCCAGCTTTCTGTCCACAATATTGGAAGGAAACGTCCAGTTTGTGATTGTTTAAGATTATGTGTTTCTGGTCAGACGGCCATTGGAACATTCTTCAATTTTTTCATTTTGTACTAACATTAGAAGTAGATTAAAAATGCAAAGAATCCAGTCTCTATATTTGAAATAAAAACATTTAAATGCCTCAAAGGAAATAAGAACTGAATTAAGCTAAAACTATTCTATATCACATTTCTAGACAAAGTAAAAAATGTAAAATGCATATATTTGACTGTTCTTTTGGCAAATTGCATTTTTGAGGGTTTATTCTACTGATTAATCTGTTACTAAATTAATTCACAACTTCATTCATTGATTTATTGTGATTTATTGCTTCAGACCTAATGAGCTAGACCAACAGTTATCCTAAGGATTAGTTGTGTGTTTCCACTGGAGCTTTTCCGTTTCCTGCAACTTCACCATTTAGCACCACTTTATGTCAACCTGTCACTTTAAATCCCAAACAAATAGATTGAAGTCTCTAGTTATAATGTTGCAAAATATGAAGAGAAAAAATGCAATTTGTATGAATAAGTAGAAGAATTTAGTTTTTAATTAAAATGAGATTGCTTCCGGGATGCGTTAGCCCGCAGAATCAGCAGCCTTCCTCTGTGCTTTATCGTCACTTGATTTACATACATTTGCATTAAAGCCGTTGGCATCAAACTGCCTATTCCCCAAATAAATCAAAACGCACACAACAACAACTAGCATCCTACACAACCGTCAGAATATATAAGCTTTTTGTAAATGTCATGGACATCTTTACACGTCAAATGGGGATCCAGCAAACTCCGTCCACACACGTAGTCACCAATTTCCCATTACTTCAACATATTTCAGCTGTTTTTATTGGACTTCCAAGAGCAGGGGGCGCGGGGAGTCATTTGCTAATTGGGCTTTGCAGAGGAAACTGTGTTTCGCTTGCCTCTTTCTCCTCTATACCCCAGGGGTCTCTTCCTCTTGGATGATTCTCCTGTCTCTTGCTCCTGCCAGCTAAAGCGAGCAATCACAGAGGCTTGTTATTCTCCTGCGCATTGTGAATCTGCAGAGCTGCAGGGGCTTCGGAAATATTTCCACCCCAACAGACCTCAAATTTATAAAGTGTTTGAGGGAGAAGGCGGGATCCGTCGAAAACTCATAAAGGTAATAAATTGTAGGAATTTCAGGAAAATTGGGATGGGGACGCATCACAAAGCACCACGATTGTGGATTTTAAATTTGTAAGGGAAGCTTGCAGAGCACAAAGTTACAAACTCCCAAATTCACCAGA
Source organism: Poeciliopsis retropinna (assembly GCA_010277075.1). Classification (NCBI taxonomy): domain Eukaryota; kingdom Metazoa; phylum Chordata; class Actinopteri; order Cyprinodontiformes; family Poeciliidae; genus Poeciliopsis; species Poeciliopsis retropinna. The sequence continues at coordinate 3,140,810 of VMRM01000029.1, read as the reverse complement.
TCCCCGGGTCAACAGAGCAATCATGATTGTAACGTCCCAATACGCTCCTATTTTGGGTTTCCCAATCAGAAAAAAGGGAGAATTGCATAAAATAAAACTAGAGCATTAAGGGCAAACACTAAAATCTCTCAGTAAGAAGTTTTTCAGATGCTTTAATAGCTTTTATAAGCAAATTTTGCATCATTAGCACTGCTAATAACCAAATTGTAAATACTTATTTGTCCCAATTATTTACACTCTACTGCAAATAAAAGCTGCAACTTCATGTATTCCAGGAGATTTTGCTGTTTCTGCAGCCATGTTTCTGTGCGTAAAGCTACAGAGTTTTCTCCTCCGTCATTCAGTGAAAAAAAAAACTATTTTTCAGAAGAAAATGAGTTAAAATACGACTTCCTGGAACACAAAAAGATGTCGTCTGGATTGTCGATTGAAACAGTGATCTCAGTTCAATATTCTGTCCATGAATTACCCTCAGCATCTGTTCCAGTACAGACAAGGAATCTTATTGATCTCAATTCAGCATAAGATGTTGTCCTCCATACCATCTGTCAAGTGGGAAAAAACATAGGCAAAAATCACCTCATTTCTGATATTTCCCTCTTTTTTATTGGGTTTTTATGACATAACCAGTTCAGTCAGTTGAAGATTTGGATCTTTACCCTTCACACACAAAGAAACTCAAAGCCTGCATACCCTCTTCTTTAAAAGAATCGTCGCCATAACATTTTCTCCACTTCCAAGCCTTTTCATGTCACTTCATGCGCGTACGCTCCACATCCGGAAACTGCACACTTCTTACAAATCCATCAGAGAAGCAAGACAAACCACAGATGGGTCCATCTGCACACAATACCTGAGAAATGTAGGTGTGAAAGACTTTAAAAAATGTGCCCCTGTTATCAGGTTGCATGGCGTTGCAGGGGAGATGTGAGAAAAAAAAAAAGGTGGGAAAAAGTACATTTTTATTTGAGATTTAACCAAGCCTCCAGCGTTTCTTCCACTCAGGGTTTGGAAGCATAGATGGGGACTTTCAGGTGTTAATTAACGGACTGCTCACCAATTAGCAAACTGAAATAAATCAGATAAGAAGCTCACTGCAAAAGAGTCTGTCAATAACTTAATCGCCTGGCTAGGTATGTTTCAAGCGGCCCTTCTAAGCTCTGCAATATTTCTGACCAGTTAGCTTTGTGAATGTGTAAATCCAAATTGCATTGAGTTTTTAAGCCAAACAAATTGTTCACTTTACAGCAGAACTTTAAAAATCACATTCCCAGCATTATCTGGCTGAGCAATTTGTTGTTTTCACTATCTAGTGATTGTTCCTTGATTAGTTTCTTGATTGACGGAGTACTCACAATGTGCAATTGTGGTTTAAATTGAGCAAAAAAAAAGAAAAAGAAAAGTTGCTTCCTCAGAAAAAGGAAGGCAAAGAGAAACAAAGCCAGTGTTACTCTTGACAGGTTCATAGATAAACTCTTAAGTTTCACCCCTGCGACTTCCTCTGTCAACTTGGTTCCTAGATGACAGAGCAGAAGTCTTGTCCTCAGGGTTATGTGTGCATCTTGGAGCAGAGATGAAACTCGATCAAACTCCATCGGCAATGTTTTGTCTGCTGTCATGCTGAGCTGTGTTTACACCCTGAGCTCCTTTGACTTTTGGGACTTTGCTTTTCCCACTCCTCATCACATCTTTCCTGTGCTGGAAAATAAGGGTCTGCCAGCAAAATCCTGACTTTATCCTGAAAAGCTGTTTCATAGAGTGTTCACATAGAATTTAATGAGAAAGCAAAATCCGACTGTAAAAGTCTTGAGAGGAAGAAATAAACACATAACAGATGGAACGACTTGTTCCTTATTAAATTCAATTTGTGTTAGTACGCATAACAGACAAAAGATTATGCTAGCCTACATTAGAAGCGTTGCCTGTCCAGATGTTAATTTCAAGACAGTTAGGGAAGATGATCCAAATTGTCCCTTTAAAATTATGACAAAAAAAAAGAAGCACATTTTTTTTTATAACCCAAGAACAATAAGAGCTCCAGCCTGCCAAAAGGCTGGAGCCAAACACTCTCAAGCTTGATTGAAATGCACTTGGAAACATTTTAAGGTCAGTTATTGGTAGTATGCTTGAAAAAGCCAAGGTGACGCTTTCAAATTTCTGATTTCTTTCAATGTAAAAAACACAATTTTATTGGTTCTTGGATCAAAAATAAAGGATTGTAAATCCGGATGTACCTCTTACCCAAACTTACTAAGAGGTTTAGGAGAATAAAAGAAAATTGAGGAAACGTGTTGCAAAAGACAAATAATGCAACATGTCAAAAGCCGGAAGGAAATCAATGCCTGAAAAAACAAAAGGGATAACTACAAACATTTCTAACATTTTCAAGCAGGCTTTCCTGCTTCCTGCGGTGTTGCAATCATTCGAAAATATAAAAAGTGACAGAAATTGTTTTGCAAGATTTCAAAGGCTTAACGGGAAGGGGGAAAAAAAACTCCTCTCACTCTCAGCAACACACATTACCAACTGCTGTGTTAAATATGAAGCCAAAAAGGTGTGGGTGGAAGACAGTTTAAGTACAGTTTGACCACAACAGAGTGATTTTACTGGACAACAGAGCATCTTTAACTGATCACACCCAGCACATTGTTGATCGGGTTGATAACTACTCTGTCAGACCATCTATGGATAGTCAACCATCTGCAACAATCTTCTTTGCACTTACAGGGAAATCTATTTTCAACAGAAACCCGTTTCCCTTCATTCAAGAACCAACGAAGGAAATGACACAAAAACATCTCAAGACAAGAATGTCCTTCTTCATGGAATGTAAACAATTGGAGTGGTGTCAAATTTTAGCATCTGAAAGAAATCTCTGTCAGTTCAATCACACCTTTGGTTTGGTTGTATTTACCCATAATGCCCTGTGCTAAAGTCTGGTTCCTGCTTTTCGGTCTTGAGTCAACTTGCCGCTCACCTATGCACTCGAACCGTGCCACCAAAATCTAGGTTTCTATGTGGACCAGAGGTTGATTGCACATTCACATATCCCCAAACAAACTAAAGAGTGTTAGCAATCAAATTGTAGTTTGATTAAAGCAGACTGAACAAGGTTGGTGTGAATGCACCCTCACATCATTCAAAAATCAAGGAAGATCACAATTTAAGGGTTCACAGCATGGCCAGTGTGTCACATGAGCAGAGTTACCTCAAACAACCACCTCTTTCCCGCTCTGTCAAAAACTAACCAGAGCAATGAAGCAGAAGGATGTTCTTTAAATCTACCAAACGTAAGAAGATGCAGCGATTTATCAGAGCTGTTGCTTTCACATTCATCTTAATTGGGCTGGACTGTACCGTGCTGCACTAATTTTCTGTTTCTACCTGGAGGCGTGTTAGGTGAAAACCTTCGAGGCCTTCAGATGATAAATTAAAGACGAGTCTTAAAAAAAAAGACATGTCTAATGAATACTGAGCAGGCTTATGTAAGTGTTCGATATGGACAGAGGATACTGAAAACTTTCATGGATTCAAGCTGAAAAATGCATCGTCAGGATATGCTAAACCTTTTTTGACGACAGCATTACTATGCTGCGCCAGAAATGGACCAAAGAAAAAGTTGCGTCCTAAATATCAAAAGTTTTATATTTAATAAGTCTCTCTAAATAATATATAAGCTTGTCTCACTGCTGTTTCACATTTATGTCTTGTAAATTTAGGAAATATCTCCAAAGCTGGTAGGGTGGTCTAAATATGGGCTCATTCACTTAATCACTTTGGCAATGAAACAAGCCATTAAAATCAAAAATAGAATGCTTTTGTAGTTTTTTGCACTGTCAAAAACATTAATTTGTAGTTCTCACAATCACGTTAGATAAGATTTTTACCTTCAAGGACTGCTCACGATGTCCTGTCCTGTCCAGGTCCCTCCAGATCGTCCTCCCTGAACTTTAGTTCCAGTCACAACAATTCATGCCTGAAGAAGTTTTCCCAGAATCTCTGAAATATTAAGAATTCAAGATGTTGCTTGTTGTTTTTTGCCCCATTTGTTTATATAAAATAAAATGTTAATTGTTCACTAGAAATGAAAAAGATTTTGTCAAGGCTACTAGCTTGGAAATGCACTAAGATTTAAAACTGTCAATTATTCAAAACTTTAACTGGAGATTCTTAATGTGATATACCTTGAGTGAGAAACTATTATATTCAATTTCAGAAAAACAGTCTATGTCCTGGGTTATGTCTCAAGAGAACAAGTTAATATCCACAAGAGCCTAAGAAAAACTTAGGATCAAATTATTTTTGACTGTCTAACAAAACATAGCTTTCAAGTTTCCTCAAATTCACTTCTGATTGGTTGATCAAGCTTTTGCAATGGAACTGGCAGCATCAGTTCCCTGGATGCTGTCAGGACAACAAGTTGGTTAACATGGAGAAAAAACAAATCTTAAAATCTTACGCATGTGTGACCCCTGTGGATGTGGTGGCTTCTCTTGGTGTGGCAATAAACAACAGGAGCTCAAGCTGGCATCAGTTTTTATTTAGTTCTCCATCTGCATTTCACATAAAAAAAATATAATAACAGAACTAGCGAGTCCTAAATTAAACATATTTCATGAATATGCAAAAACAAAAACCATAAACATATTTTATAAAATGCATAAATATTTATTTTTCACATTGCAGAGACACTCCTCCACAGTGATCCTCACGGCTCTGAGGATTACCCATAATACCTCGCTCTTTCTAAAAGTGAATGCAATACAACATTTTACCAGCAGATGGTGTATTTTAGCAGGATTTAACCTGAACCGTTTTAACTATGTTACACATGGACATAATTATGAATGGCGAGAAACTAGATTCGCGCGACAGTTATACCAAGAATTATTAAGTGGCTAGCACTAGAAGCTAGCTTCTGAACTTGCTAGCTGTTGAAATTGCGAGCTGCTCAACTTGCGAGCTGCTCAACTTGCTAGCTGCTCAACTTGCTAGCTATACAGAGAGGAACAAAAAGTACTAAATCGACCCAATAGCCATCAAGCTACATAAAAGGCAGTTTGAGGGAGTTTAATAGGTAGCAGAGGTACATTGCTCTAAACCAGGGCCGGCATCCTTCCTGTATTAGTTTAATTGGTGTAACACCTGGATCAAATGATGGCTTGCAGGTGTAAAAATACCAATACACAGAAAAAAACTCATCACTTGTTGTTTGAAAGCTCCACAATACAAAAAACATTGATAAATACTCCTTTACATTGGTTCACTGATGTCATAAAATTCACTTTCAACATTGTATTCTGTACCAGAGAAATGTTAAAAAGTTTGGTTGAACATTACCATGAAAGTGGCTCCTCAGTGGCAGCCATTTTGTTTTGTAGGTTAAGAGGAAGCCCGCCTTCCAGGCTACCCCTTTGCAGGAAGTGAGCTGGCAAGAGCAGGAATTTAATTGGCTGACAATGTGTAGAACTCCCAATCAAATAAGAGAAGTTTTGCTTTCTATTTACTTTCTGGTAAATAATTGTTAATGTTGACCTTGTTTATCTGAAAGTTGTTTTTTGTTTTAATTTTTAGAAGACTGATGTGATTGGCCAATTTTAATTGAGAAGGCGGAGTCTGACAGTATTTGGAGCTGGCAAAGTAGATGGCTGCTTTTTGAATATTTGGTGTAATAACTTTTATTCTTTCATATTTTCAATATTAATAATTTTGTTCTCATTATTACATTATTTACCATATAAAATGTTTTAATTTGTAGCTATCTGTAATTTAAGACCTGGATTTCGATTGAGACTTTAAGAAATGTCCTATTTTTTGCAGCAATTGTTGCTCTTCTGGACAAAATAAAAGTAAAAAAAAAAAAAACTTGAAATGACTTTTACATTTTTGTTTTAAAATTTTTGTAAGAAAAAAAAAAAAATATATATATATATATATATATATATACACACACACTTAGATAAACCTGTTCCATAAGTCAGTGCTTTTTTATTTATTTATTTATTTTTATTGATATAGAGCAAGATTTCTCCAACAAACTAACCACTGACAAACTTTTGCTAAGCCAAACAATACATAAGGAGCAGAAAGTACTGAAGAAAATGTCCAGTTTGCCCTATAGATGGATGACGTTTTTGCTTTTTTTTGTTCTCTTTGCCCAAGAAACTCAGTTATCAGAACCTCTGACCCCGGCTTTTCTGTAAATAGAAGCACCAAGAGTGATTTTATTTTTCTTCATGGATGCACTGTGAATATAAAAGCTACATGTGCTGCATCCCCACAAAAAAGAAAAGAAAAAGATCACACACACATACACAGACGCCATCTTCCGACCCATTTAACTCACACTGGTCTGAATTAACCAGTAATCCTTGTTTTCTCCCCGGGGCTCTATCTTCACTTTGCACTTGTCTGAGTGAATAATTGGACGCTTACTAGGTTTCCATTTACATGTGAGCACTCTAATAAACTGCTGACATGTATATGTTTTTACTGAATTTACAGCCTTTTAGTGCTCCTCCCCCTTTTGCTGTTACATAATTAAATGACTCTCTGAAAGAAGAAATGCCTGGATTCAGAAATTAATCGATTTTCCATAAATGTCAGTTTGATTCATTTTGACAGAAACATAGCCTGATAGTAGTCTATCTCTGCAGATGTAGCGGTTCAGCCATTTTTAGCCAAACAGAGGTATCAGCTCCTTTATTTCTGGCAAGACATCTTCTGAAGAGATCCCAGTGTTTGGAGCCGCTGCAGAATTATTGGCTAAATTTGCAGCACGCAGGAATTCTCATTACGGTAATGCATCAGCTCGACCTCTTCCCTCCCGGAGTTCGATGCGATTGCTGGCAGCGCGATGTGGCAAGATTTTTCTCTCTTTGTGCCTTCTTGAGCAAAAAAAAAAAAAGAAGAAGGCTCAAGTGGCAACAGTGCAACCGGGTGTAACTCTTACATAATCCTGCAGTGCTCTAGCACTCCTGAAACAGAGTAAAACTGTCGTTTATCACCTCTGCGCTTCGTCAGGGGGATGACGTGTGCACATCTGTTGTAAAACCGGACATTAACATTAAAAGCCATGCTGTGCTTTCGTCTTTGATGACAAGAAGTAAAAATGAATGATTGAGTGATTATGGCAAGAAGACCAATGAAATATCTCAACTTGCAGGCAAATAAATGCCTGCATCTTCATGTTTTTGTTCCTCTGAACAATGAAAAAATAAAGCATTTGCTATTTTGTTTTAGTTTTATAACTACTTAAAGGGAAGATATATTTTGAATAAGACTTATTGTGAGTACTTATAAGTAGTCAGTGTCTTACACACACAGACGGGAGCAAGTTGACATGGACCAAAGGTGTGGAAGCTAAAATAGTTGACCCTAGTTGTAACGCAACAAGTGATATATACGTAAAGCAACCAACTGCATGTTAGCTAATAGTGAAGAAAGCCAGTGTAATGAATAGCAGCTTTTTAGGCTCGTCTTACTTAATAAGGAGCACAACAATGAAATAGTATTCAATAAGAACTTATTAATGTTTACTCAACTTGTCAGGCATTTATGTTTTTGCTGTAGTCTGTGTATCAAAATCTATATAATTATTATAGCTATAATAATCAATATGATAATTTATTCAGCATAATTTATCTGCAATAAAACCATGTCAGAGTTTTGTCCCCATGTTGGGAATTCAAGGCAATATGCTAGCAATTGTGCCACCATGAGACTGACTAAGGTACTTAGTTCAAGCTGAACATTTTAAAGGTTTGTGTTACTTTTGTAAAAACTCAAGAATAAAACCTTATTTGGTTAAGATTTGCATCAAATTCAAATTAGTATTCTCTAAACCGCGACCTAGTATGGGTAAGATACTAACACCTTATAAGTACTCCGCACAAACGCACCTGTCCGATTGTGATTAACTGCGTTTTTGAGAGACTCACTCGTTGTGCAAGCAGATAACTGCAACTACAGCGTTTGAAGACGTTCTCAGAAAGTTTTTTCACATTCATCTTTACATTGAGTGGATCCATTTTAAGTAACCTCCATCAATTACTTGAAGAATGCTCCTCCATAAATTGAAAAGAGAATTTCCTTTGGTCTAAATAGTGCGACTCATATTGGAGATGGATTAATATATTTACAGACATTAATGTTGCCAAATCCGGTGAGCGTTCGTTTCGTGGCGCAGACGCCGTAATTAATCAGTTTGTCAGCCGCTACACTTATTTCACTCCCCACTATTAAAATAAATAAATAAATGGAGATCTGAACAGTAATTCCAGTTAATTTTTAACAACGTCAACTCTTCTAATAAATACTTATGTGCTTGAAGATGACAAGACTCACTTGACTGCTGGACACATTATATTTCATTACCGTGGCTAAAAAAAATGAATGTTTTTTTTTTATATTCTTATCAAAGCCTTACATGTTCTTAGTGATCAATGGAGGGGAAAAAAAACATATTACCCCCTTTCTAAGAACTGTCACTTGACAAATACTAGGTTGTTAAATAGAAGACTTTCCTGTCGTATAGTTCCATTAGTCTTTGCTTTGGAATTTTATTAAATGAATGCCATAAAAAATTCAAAGTAGAAAAGAAAAATCTGTTCAGTTGCAGCTTGGGTGAGCACGCCACGTAAAGAATGCAAGAGCTGACAGACTTATTTTCAATCTGTGTGCCGCTCTCAGTCATGATGTCAAGTTTTCTCTCAGCCACTGGGCTCTCCAGTCAATCAGTGGGCGACAGAGTAAGAGCCTCTTCCGGCCCAACAGCTCAGCTCAGCGCAGGCGACGTCTCAACTCGGCTCAGCCTTTATCTCCATCATGTTCTATGATTTCTCCTGCCATTAATCAGACCGTTGCGTTAATTGAATACAGGCGTTTTCTTTTGCTCTGTTTCTTTGTTGTTGTTTTTTTTTTTGCATGGAAAAGCTCCGTGCTTAGCTGGTGCTTTTAAAAGCAATGACTTTGCAAAAAAAAAAAAAGCAAAAAAAAGGAAACCTCTGGGGATACTTAAGGTTGCAGGGCAGCGCTAATTATTGCAGGGATTTTCGTTTCTGCAAACATTTGCTCTCTCGCAGGCCGTTTATATCCTTTTTCCTGAATAACATAAGCACTGAAACAGCAAATCTTACCGGCGTTATTATCATTATATCATTATGGCACATTGAAACATAACACATCGACTTTATGCAAATTGGACTCTGTGGACTAAATTTAGGATAATTGCTGTTGTTTATGCGCACCACTGTAAGGACTCCACGCACAGAAGCTGCATTGTATATACAGAGAACCTCCACATTAACCTTTAGCACATACTGGAAAAATAACCTCTAACATTATGCATTGGTTCTGTTTCTCCACAGCAGATCTATGAACTGCTTTGTCTGCACATTTGTGTTTTTTAAGCACCTTTTGTAAAGTTATATGAATAATGTCCACTTACTAAAAGTTTTAACGATGGACAAAAATCAGAAGAGTGAATACAAAATCCCAAGGAATCCGGTTAAATTTTTTACTCAATATTTTTGAAAATATTGAGTTTTGCGAGCCTGGAGTTTGAGCGACTTGAAGCCAGTAAAAGTCAATGCCCATCTGTGTTTTGACTAAAATCAACATGAAGCCTGCAAACACTAAGAAGAATCAACAATGGCGTTAATGTTTTGGGATATTTTATGCAGAATTGACACAAAAAAAAAACCTTGCATGATGGCAAGTTTCAAGTAGAAATAGTAAAAGCAATAAACTCGGAGACAATGAGCACATTGCTGTGTTTTGACAACCAGAGCAGATCTGGAGCCAGGATGGATTTCACTTCAGCGGCAGTTCTGTCACCATCAAGTTGTTTCCAAATCCTATAAATCTACTTTCAGTCCCTGTTCTTTTGACTTTTTTTTTTCTTTTACTTTTCCAAAACAACCAACACATAACAGCAGCAACAGGATTAACATGCTTTTCAAAATTAGACAAGTGCTGTGTTTAACGAAGGTGCGCAGCTTGACAGTTACGGCTTAATTTATTAACAGCTCTTGACAAACTGACTTGTTTTTCTGTGCAGGAGAAAGCTGAGTCATCCTCCTTCGTTCCAGCGTCTGCAGAGGATTTTCTGCGAACAAAGACGTTATTCTAGGGTTAGTCCAGCAACGGCGTATTATCTTCAAAAGCACAAATATTTCAGCCTAAACAAACAATTTTGAAACCCACAAGTGGATTATTAAGAAGCTTTCGTTTTTTCAGCAGTAATAATTGCAGCAGTGCTGCTTCTGCGTTAATGAATCAGCTTAAGCTTTGTCAGTTTAATTGGCTCATATTTGAGACATTTGAGTTTCCCAAGTTCTTTGAAGTAGCTTTCCTAAAACAAGACTTATAAAGGAATTTAAAAATAATATTAACCATGATAGGGTTGGTTTTTTTGTCTGTGAATTCTACTTCATCTTGTTTTTCAATCTTATGCAGCAACAACGAATCACGCTAATAGCTAGCTAGCAGAATCCACCTCTTTTGCTGTGTTGTTGATGTCATAAAATTTAAATTGATTTCTAACTTGGCTCTCGTTTGGGCAAGATTAAATGTGAGCGAGTGAGCAAAGAGCTAATAATTGACATGTTCTGAACAAGACGATCAATTATTTCAAAACCATAAGCTGTATGGATGTCCAAAAGTGTCACATGTCAAAAAAATAAATAAATAAAAAACCATCAAGGGGCTCGGCTGAATTTGGGGCGGGGCCAACATTTAGGCTAGTGTCAAAAAATCTTGAAACAATTTTCTGTCGTTTTGTAAATATAAGCAAGTTGGTACGTCCAAACTCAACTAGAAACAGGAAAGGTTTTCCCTCAAGCTCTTTCTAAGTGAAATCGTTAAGTGGGTGTGGTCAGATCAGTTGACTCCACCCACAAAATTGCACCCACTTTGTCTTAGATATCCCAAAAGATTCAATGGTAAATCATAGAAATATATATTTGTTTGATGAAACCTATTCATAGAAATCAACAAGGAATCTTTTTTTTTTTTTTTTTTTTTAGTAAAAACTGTAAGAATAATTAAGAAAAAAAAAAGAAAAGAAAAAGTGGAGGTGATATTCTCATATTTACAGTGCAATTGTGCCCAGATATGAAATATTTTGTCAGCCAAACATGTGAAACTTTGCAATATAAATTCAAATCAACAACAACAGAAGTGGCCTTTTGTGTTCACTCATTACAAGGAGGCGCCTGCTGGATCCTGCCACTGTGCTTTTTTCCTCTCTCTTTAACAGGCAGAGTTCAGTGAAAGAAGAAAAAAATATTCATGACTGCTGACAAGTGCCTGTGTGTGGGCTCTGCTTCTCAGTTTTCACCATGGAAACTGCAGATGGCTGGAATTACAGTGGCAGATATAATCCAAACGCTGCTTGTTGTAGCAGATAGAGTTTTATGACAATGATGATGATGATGATGCGCGCTCCGGATGACGACGATTCCCACTCCTGTTCAGCCAAAATGACCCATCGGATTTCGATTCCGGAGTTGCTTCCTTGCCGTTTTTCAAACTTCCTTTCCGTGCTTTTGCTTCTTTTTCTTTCTACTGGTGCCATTTAAGTTTCAAAGAACTTGTGCTCTCCAACACCAACCAGCCAAGTCGCTTCCAGAAATGTTAACGGAAACTTAGAACAAGAAACCCTTTCATTTGAGCTGTCACTGCAAGAAAGTAGCAGCGCTAAAGTTTGAAAATCCCTAATTTGAGTTTGCCTTTGTGTGACTTCCTTCCCACGTAGCAACTCCCACCAGATTACAAGCTTTCCAAAAACTGAACAATTCCCCAAAGGAATTCAAGGCATGTGTGATTGAGGTAGGAACGCTGTGTGATGTATCCAGATTTGTTCCATATAGTAGCAATCCAACATGAGCAACATCATCAATCGCTAATTTCTGGTAGAAATTATGACCTGCAATATGCAGATTATGTGTAGTTAATTAATCAAAAGAAAGGAGGTGATTGAAAATAATGAGTCATTGTTTTTGTGCAGAAATAAACAATATTTAAATTCCTGTCAATGGCATTAACACAAAGTGTAGACCACTAGACGAACAAGCTGATCAAATGCTCCCTTTTATGTACATACATATGGCATCATAAAAAATCAAAAACAAATAAATTAGAGGAAATTAACATGTTCATTTGAAATTACAAAAAAAAATTAACATTAAAACTTTTGTGTGTTTTCTGCTGGTACATACTGGCCTAGACTCAAAAACAACAAAGTATAATATTCTATCAAGTCATAATCAACTATATTGATCCAGTCGAGTGCCGTATAACTACAAAGATAATTATATTTTTATTTGATGCTTTTTTCCCCCCTGTTCACGTTTCTTGTGCTGCCCCTTTTCCCACAGTAAAAGAAAAAAGTTGTTGAAGTGAAGGAAGATGACTTAAGAATAAATCTCACTCTTGCTTCTACAAGCTGCATTTCAAGAGATTTTTTATTTTTTGTATATATCTGGCTGCCTTCACCCCTGTAGGTTTTACACTACCAGGAGGAGCAACAAAAAGAAGACTTATGAATATATTGATCTAGTGACTAGGGTACAGTAAGCACCACGAACAGGGAAAAGACCTGAGGGCTAGAATTTATTCATTTTGGCCGGTGGGAGCCTTCTCCTATTTAGAGGTGTTGCAGGCACATTCCAGGCATCTACCAGTGGGTTGTGAGTCGTTTGCCAAGCAGCACAAGGGAGTCAGTGAAGATGCTTTTGCTAAAAAAAAAAAAAAAAACTAACTAATGAACTATTTGCATCCAAATTAAGTGGAAAAAAGTGGAGAGAAAGCAAACATCGCTTCAGTTTGGAGCACAGGTTTCAAGGCAGAGATATACCTGATACTACAGTCACTGTGCAAATATGTAACAATAAACCTTAGCACATAAAGAACAAAAGAACAGACAGCCTCAGCTGTGGTACAACTTTTCTGTTTGCTCTGCTCATTCCAGACTACTGACCTAAAACCAAATCCAGGGCTGACCGTTTTTTTTTTTATGATTTGATCTCCCCTCTTGCAAAGCCCAATGTTTTCGTCTCTCCAGAATAACGATTCGACATGGAAGCGCTGTCTGCTGTCACTTGTGGCTCTGGAATTTGCAGTTTAAAAATCCCCCCCCCTCTAAAAAATAGAGTCTGGACTCTTTTGTTGAATCTCACCCTCCCCCCCACCACCCCTCATCACCCTGTGCTTGTAGCTTATGTAAGAACAGCACTTTTCAAACTGAATTTCAAAAGTGTCTCTTTGCGGAGGTGGGAAAAATTGATCAAAGACTGCAGGCCAGGGTGCAATTTCAAAATTCTCCAGCTCAGCTTTGCTGCTGCTCTCTTGCTGATTGATGTGATCCCTCCACGCTGTAGTTCTGTTGACCAAAAAAAAAACAAAAAACCAGAAAACCTCTGATCAGCCTCGCTTCCACGACCCGGCGTGCAGCACTGTGTTGCACTGGGTGAATATTTTCAAAGCTTCTAAAAATGAAAAACTAAGGCTAAGATGTTTTTTTGTTTGTTTTTTTTTTCTTAAAATAACCTGGTGGTGAAAGTTGGGACACAGAAGGTAATTAAGAAAACACAAGTAAGAAATGTGGATTAATTGTCTATACTACGAAGCAGGGAAAATCCTACTTTACTTGAACTAAAACCAAACATTCTGCAAAAATATGCACTGACATAAGCATGCAATATGAAAAAAGTGTTTTTAAAAGTGTTTTCTATTACAAATGTGATTTATTGCGGCGATATCTTGCTAGTGTGTGGGACGTATGCTTGCTTTGTGGATTCGGCAGCATATATGAAGTGTGCCATGTTTTTGTCCCATATTTTACAGCTAGTAATAAAGTGTAAGATAATAAAAGTGTCACATTCACGCCTTGAATAGAGCGCGCTGAAAAGACATAATGGATCTGTCAACTGATATTTGACACAGGGACCAAATAAAGCAGAGAGAACTGTTTTAGGAAAAACTGGAGGAATATTACCAAACAGAATCTACTTCAGGTTAAATTAAACTGGGACAACAAAAACAGCAAGCAAATCTGGATCTCTTAAAGGGACAGGTAACATGTTAGCTAAATCGCAGACACCAATGATGTCATTGCGATGTACCCGAAGTATAAATTGCTTTAATTAACTCAGCAATTCCTATCTGATAAACTTCAGTGATATGAGATATTCAGAGGAGACTGGAATGACATCTCGGCAATTTGACCATTTACAGATCTCATTAGTGCATCAAACAACTTCATTTATTATTTGTGGTAATTTTCTTTTTTTTCTCTGTTACTTTTAATGACTATGACAAAGTCATAGACGACATATTCTGTCTGAGCCACGTCCCGCTCCTTTCCAACAACATGACCCGCTGCTGCATTAAACATCACCTCCTTGACACCAAACAGAAGAGGCCCCACTGCGGCGTACATTCTCAGTTTCATGAAAGACACGTCTTTGAAGCGCCGGTGCGTGTTAACTCCACCGGGTGCCGGGAGCATCGTGACCTGACATTGGCTCTGACCAGATTTCTTTAAAAAAAAAAAAAAAAAAAAAAAGATATAAATTTATATATACTGAACCTTCAAAGCGGGGCAACATCTGAAAAAGGAGACTTTCAAGATATTTTCAACAGAGATGTAGGTAAAAAAACAAAACAAATATGGTGGGAAAAACACAAGAGTTTCTCTCAAGTGCAGTGTTGTACGCTTTGACAGGTAAATAATGATGTGTTTTTAGTCAGGACAAGGCCACAATGGACCCCAGTTTGCAATTTAGAGTTTCTCTGACATGTGCAGCTACAAAGTCAGACATGCTCTTCTTGCCCCGACTCCTGTCAAATAAGATAGCACTGCAACATTAAGGATGCACAAGGGAGAAAATGTGATAGTGTGTGGAACATTTGGCCTTGTTTTTAAATCACACGCCTACCTAGAAGGTTTTCATAGAAAACTCAAAAGATTTAAAAAACAATTCTGTTTCCTCAAGAAATGTGACATGGGCAAGAATATCAGGGAAAAACTAAAGAAGTTGGTGGTTCAAAAAGCACTGAATTCATGTATGTTTACAGAAAGTTGAGTGGAAGAAAAAAGTATGAGATGGGTGGGATAATTCAGATAATTTGACTCAGGGGAACAGCTATCATACACTCTACATCAACAGCTGGTAATGACAACATTGGACAACTTTCCAAAATGGCATTTAGTTTGTTAAATAGTCATTGGCAGTAACTCTAAACTCCAGTCATAGTGTTAAATTAGTAACCTAAAGTAAGAAAATTATCAAAAACCTGTGATATTAGCATGCCAGAGGGAGTCACTCATTAGCTTGTAGCCTATAAGCTAAATTTTATACTTAGAACTCTAAGTGAAGTTTTCCACACCAAAGCAATGTGAAAATGGCTCCTAAGAAATGAAAGACTATTTCTAGCCAGCAAAACAAAATAGTTTTTTCTTTTTAATTCCACTGTTTAATGGAGAGTGAGCCATGCAGAGTAAACTGATGCTAACTAAAGCAACATGGCCACTGCAGGTGATGAAAATACAAAATAAACAAACCCCTTTGACTTTCTACTAGCATTTCATCAGATTTTTCCCTTTGTCTCTTGACTAACATCAGCAGAGTGCGTTGGAATGTTTTCTATACTGATGTAAAATGTCCGGTTTCCCTTTTTGAAGCAAATGTCTCGGGACAGACCGGACCACATCGTGTTCTGGACGTGACCCCGGAGTGTAGTTGAAAGTGATAACTTCATGTTTGCCTCGTGCATTTTTGGACGACTCTGTTTGGAACTCTTTCCGTCTGGCTTTTTTCCTCCCCGACTGTCAAAACAGTCCCAGCGCGCCGCGGCTGTGATTTCAACCGAGCAGGACGAGAACATTAATCCGAACAGATTCGCTGTCCGTTGTCACGCCGAAGCGCTGCCATGCCCTTGCGTTTCCCATAAAATGGATTCTATCGTGACCCTGCAGACCACTAAGCACACAGTGGACATGCTGACAAATGTACACACGCCCACATGCCCCAAAGAAATCAATTGCCTGCTGTTGCCTAAAACAGAGCTGGCGTAAGCAAAAGTGTAAAAATGTAAAGGTAATTAGCAAAAGGCATTAAGTCGATTTGGAGCCTGGCGAGAGTGTTTGTGTGCGCACTGGTGCATATTTTCATGCAAGTGTTCGTGCATTCGCTCAAACAAACCACAGCCAAGGGTGCTATTGTTTTGTGCTTTTTCTGCTTCCAGCAAATGATATTGCTTACCCCCATACTTCTATACAACAGGGAAGAGCTCCAGAATAGCCAATATGGGAGAGCAAATGCTTTAGTGATTCTGTTGGACCGAATGTATTTGAAGCAGCTGCTGAGGATGGTGTGCTGCAAGATAACCTTAGAAAGCGCCACAAACTAAAAAAAATAATGTTCTCTGATGTTAACTCAGCCAAACACATTTACTTTTGCATGGAAATGCTAAAATTGACATATTGTCTCTCTTTAACATGCATTAAGTTGGAGAACTTCACTACAAAAATGTCCCTATATGTTTATTTTTCTGTTCTTTCCATGCTCCCTTTCATTGGCCAACTTTAAAATGCAGCTTGCTAGTACCCAATGTGACATCCTTGTACGTGGTATCGATGTGATGATTCTTCAATCTTCAGCCTGCACTAAATATTCATATCTCCAAAAATAAATAAATAACAGACTTTAGTATTGTCTTTTAAAATTTTCATCTGTTTTTCATCTTTCATCTTGTGAACATTTAATAGCCTCTAACATATACCTCATTTCCACTGAGCAGTATGCATCATGGTACACCATTTTATGGGCCGGTGTATCAGAAGAGTGCTTCCTCTGCTAGTTGGACCCAACTAGCTAATGCTTGTCGTACAAGCATTACACAAATGACTGTGCGACAATAAATTTGACACAGTAGTACGTCGGACGCTTGTTGCTAGCAGTGAAGATTTTGCATTTACCCACATAGCTCCAGTGTCCTATGGACCGACACCTAAAGTCAGCCCAGGAATGGAGCTGTACGGATTGGTCGTAAGGACCGCTTTTTACAGTAGACACAGATAAAATAGGCCCAAACATCATAGGCCTGTGCTGTACAACTCAAAGGGAATAGTTGGGGTCCATCAATCCACCTCTCAAAGGACTTCTTCTCTGTTTAAAAACTGAAAGTCCTGTGCATAAGAATGGAAATTTTCTTCAGAGAAAATAAAGAGAAGGTGAAAAGGACATCAGTCTGTCTAAATAGCATCGTGTTAGTGTTTGCCTGCCTGCATGTCTCTTCCAGTCATATCCTCTCACTCTCAGCAACGAAGGTAAGTTCAGCCCTTCACAGCCCAGCGGGCCCCAAACATTTCCTCCACATTAGGAAGGCTAGCAATGCATACCCATTCACTCACTCTCACAAAGCCAGAGAAGGGTGGAGGGAGCTACTGAGATGAGGCAAGCGCTGGGCTGAATAGCAGGCAGGCCAGCCAAGCTTTTCTGGTACAAGGGGTCTCATCCCACCACATGTCACCCTCAATTGTGGTTAACGGCACCTTGATCGGAGGCGCCCCGACACTCTGCTGTTGCTTCAACCCAAAGGCAAAGGAAGAGTGGGGAGGGGCTGTGGTAGGGGGGAGTAGATGGCAAGAAATTGTGAGCAGAAGTGGGAGTAAAAAAGAAAGGGAGAGTGACAGAGAAAAACAAGAATGTTGGGTCATGTGCAAGAGCGAGGGGAGAGTGGGCAGCAGGATGAGGAGAGGAAACAACAGAGTAGCGAAGAAGGAGGGCAGTGATGGAGGCGACAAGATTAAGGAACAGGGATGTGTGTGTGGGGTAAAGGATGATAGAAAACAAGACAGAAATAGGAGGATCGGCAGTGTGTGTGCTTGTGTGTGTGTACGCAAAAACGCGTTGAAGGGAACATCAGTGTCGCGTCCTGTCTACTCTTGTTTCTGCTCCACTCTGCTGTCATTAGCCCGCATCTCTGCAGCGGCAATTATCTTAACACCCTATGTGTGTGTGTGCGTTTGCGCGTGCATGAACTCGTGTGTAAATTAATTAGGAGACAGAAAATGAAGGGAGATGAAGGATAAAAGGAAGGGTGTTCAGTTCTCTCATCAAGCACTGACAAAAAGCAGGCCACACACACCCTAACTAACACTCTCCCTTTGGAGACAGTGTGTGTTTACATTCAATCAAGCTGGTAATGATTTGATGTGTCCATTGACAGCGTCTTATTTTTTATGGTGTATGACTGGGTGCCAGGATTCATTCACACAGCCATGTGTGTGAGTGGGTGTGTTTCTCACTTGGTATGGGATTGTTTTGTGACTCAGTGTGAATGCGTGTCTGTGGAGGTGGTTGGCACCAGCGGTAGTAGTAGTAGTAGTGGCCCCAGTCAGTTTAATGCAAGCTTTCATCGCTTTTCGCCTACTTTTCTTAGACAGGGATAAAAGCCTACGTGTGTTTGTCTGGACGATTCGGCGCCGCACAAGCCGAGCAATTCCAGTGCCCCATTGTGGCTCGGTGATTCACCTTTTCTTCCTCCAGGTTTCCACCTGGCCACTGGAGCGAAGCGGTGATCCAACCTGACACCTGTCTGGTTGGATGGCCAGCAATGGGCCTCACACGCCTCTGTTTGAACACCACGCACCCATGCATAAACACACAGTTGCATTAAAGCCATCATTCAAACACATGCGGACGGAAGATGCAGTCAAACGCTGAAGGTTAAGGTACATAAATGGATAAGAGTGTGAGGAGAAACACAAAACCAACAGACATGAATCCATGAATACTTATTTCTATTTTTGCTATGGGTTCACGTGGCTCATGCAATTTCGGCCTCAATGTGATCGCCGAGCCTCAAAAACCCGATAAAACGCTTGTGTATTCTGTAAAAGAGTCGCCCCATGATGTGTGCAAATGTGTCACAGTTTATCTTGTACCCAAAAGATGAAAAGCCACAGTGATTCACCACATGTTGAACTGAATATATGTTATTTATATTTTCTGTCAGGACTGGGGCTGTAAAAATACTGAGTTTTGAGACACAATTAAAAAGTGAATTCAGCTTTCCACAAACTAATTAAACATGGAGGATAGTTACTTCTTCTACATAGATTGGCTATGATTACTTTTTCCTTCAATAAAACCATGAACTGAAAAACAGCATTTTGCATAAATGTAGTGATCTGAAGCATTTAAGTGAGGAAAATCAAAGAAAAATAAAAAGACACGAGAAATCTGTAAGGGGGTAAATGCCTTTTTTGCTATCACTGTAGACAAGCAATCAACAAAACTGAAGCACTGGCATTTACTCTCATTATTTACAAGGCTTTCATCTCAGGTCACCATTATTACGATTACTAGCCCATTGGAGGACAACAGCAGCAGATGCTTTCACAGACTCATAATGAGTCATTCCTTTGATACCTTTAAAAGCACTGTCAAAGTAAAATCTGTGAAATTAAACAATTCATGATATGGCTCTTCAACGTCTTAGCTTTCTCTTATGTTTTTTTTTTTTTTTGTGTGTGTGTGTGTTTGTGTAAATAATTCTCCTTGTCTGTTGATGCAGAGTTGAATCTCCCCATCTCAAAGCATGTGGGTGTTTGGGAACGCGTAGAAGACAACGACGCAGCGCACAGCACATTTGACAAGCATATAATTACAATGTCTGTGTGCGTGTGTGTGTGAGGATGTTTGTGTGTGTGTGCTCACGCGCTCACAGGTTATTAACAATCCATATGCAGCAACATCATGTTTTATTTATGATCCAGCATCCGTGAGCATCAGGGATACAACCCAGCAAAGATTTAGCACACACTAGATTTTTCACGGGTGCATCATTTCCCGAACGCAAGGGTTAATAAAAAGCTTAAGTGCTTCTCAAGGATGACACCTATTTTTGTTAATTACAGTAAGATTCACATGAGGTTAAATGGTGTATAATCAGAATTCACACCCATGCATAATGCAGACGTACAGTGTGATGCGGAATAGGCTGAAGACAAGGCAGCTAGTGGAGCATGAGGTAACAGAGGTTTTTCTAGGAAGTGGATTGTTCAAGGCGGATTGTTGGTTGGACAAATGCATGCATCTAACTTGTTGCTGGCTGGATAGCAGCTGATTTGCTAAGAGCTTGCATTACAGTTGACAGTTGTATGCCTTCGAAGTCAGTTTTGGTGTAAAGAGGAGGAAAAACCACCGCTCCAAGAATGGGGATTGGCCGTCAGTGGGGAGGACTGGCCAGGAGTTGAGCTACTGGGCTGACAAACAAGAGTGTTTAAGGAAAACAATTCCAAAGAAGCAGTGGTGCAACAGAAATGACAGGCCAAAGCAGAAAAGCCTACAGCATAGGAAGAGACTGGGGAAGAAAAAAAAACATAAAGAGGCAAAATGGTTTGGTTTGAAAAGCAAAAACTTCAGGCTGGCAGAGAGGAAGCAGTATAGCTGAGTTGCTGAAGAGGCCTTGATTGTAGAATTGTTTGCCACAGGTGGGATTCGGCTCAGACTCCAAGGCACCTGTTTCCACTTCTGCAATTACCCGAACCAGCGAATGCTAAACCCACAGGAAAATGGCTGCATAAACATCCATATTTCCAATGTGCAAATTTAGGGAAATAACCCTTATTACTCAGGAAATGCTGTGCTTTGCAGAAACACACAGGCACCTTTAGCTTTTCCCCATTTTGTTGCATAACAACCTTCAATATACAGTAATAGGACTAATTTTAAGGCTTCTAGTAGGTGTTCTTCGAGGCTTGCCCGCCATCAGATCCATCTATCCGTCTCTATAACATGTTTCACAATCACTGCTGAGAAAAACTCTATTCCAGCATGTCGTGTGTGTTCCTTCCTGGTTTTAATGGTGATGATGGGTGTTTCGCACCGGACTTGGTTATTTCTTAATTCTGCAAAGTGTCATTTAGTCCTGCTGAAGCTGTTCAACCACACGTCATTGAGTTTTACTATTTCTTTTACAGTTGAAATTTTTCATTGCAGAATGGTTGTAGAGACTGAGTGTGGTATCAGCGGTTTTAATCCAAGCCCCATGTCCTGTCTCAACTTGTCTCGACAGGGTTTGCCCCCCTCTCAATCCACCATATGGGCCGTAGTGGCGGTGCAGCAGCTGTCATCCTGTATTCCCCTCTCATGTTCCCTCATTTCCCACACCATGACTCCAATTTTATGATTCAGGGATCTGGCTGTGGTTTCAGTGGTTTGTGTCAGTTCAAACTCACAAAAGTGCCGCAAGTGAACTGATTTGCTCGTTTTCGGCCAGTACGGCGTTTGACACAAACCGCCAATGGAGATAGGAAGGAACTTGAGTAGATGCAGATCCACAGAGAAGACTTACGGCTGGATACATAGTTTTTGCAACAGCCCAGTAGACATCCTTTAAATTACACCTTCTGAAATGAATTCTTTTTTTGTTCTTCTCTGCCAAAGTCTCACCTTTTTGTTCTGCCAAGATTGCCACATTCGGGGCCCAGAAAAAGTATTTATTATTTCTCCGGCTCCTCTGGATGCAACAGCTATAGATGTACTACTTTTAACAATACAGGTTCCTTGGCAACAGTGTGCTAATGATGCCCTGTTGCCCCGTCTTTCTGATTCTCGTTGTTTGGGTTGTCATAGAGGCTCCTTTCAGCCTGGGACATGATGAGGCCCTCATCAGTCACCTCGGAAACGTAAACACAGCGCCACAGACTTTGAGTATTTTTTAAAGCATTTGTCAAAGAATACGTTGCGGCGGAGTGAAATATTTGTGACTATCCGACTTCTGGGTGGACCTCGGTTTACCCTGAAGTATTGTGACTTTTAATGGTGAAGACCTCTTATTGAATCGGACACTCGAGCAAGTCCCTCTCTCTCATTACAGAGGACCCTCGAGCAACTCTGGCCATTTGGATGTCAGAGGTGAACTCACCATCTGGAGCTGCACTCAGTCTCCCTGTTAAAGTTGGATCCAGCAGCATCCCTTCAGAATGTCCCAAGACGTTTGGAGGGGCGGATGTTGGCTGCAGGCTACCGCGGTGAGCAGGTGGGGTCATGTGTTCCCTCCGCATCTCTGCAAATCAATTTTGCTGTGTACATCTGCCATCTTCAGTTTGAGTCAATTGAAAGTTCCAGTACAGAAGGACAGTGACAAGCTGAATTTCTCCAGGTAAACTGTGGCTAAATTTGTCCACAAATAAAAACTAAAAATACTAAAAATGAAGTTGCATTTGCTCCTGGTGGGAACAGATGAGAAATAATCACAATTACCAGATTTTGGTTCGCTTTTGTAATGAACAAAAGATTTCCTCACATGATGGGACGACAAACCTAATTTATTGTGGCCTCTAAGGCATGGTATAGGTCTTTCAGTCAATGTTATGAAACTGTCAAAGGCCAAGCATCTAAATCATGCATGCCACCAATCTGCTTAAATAATTTCTGAAGGCTATTAAAGTTCATATTGATTATAATTCAACATTTGTGTACAGCACATTCATATTTGGGGGCAATCTTCACATTTGTCACATCTTCGAGTAAGGCCACAAAAGTTCAATACAGATATTTTCTGTATTGTTGTAAACGTATTGTAAAGACAGTCAGTTTGGAACAAAGTCACTCAGCAGTTTTCAGTATTAGCACACACTAAAAGCAACCTTTGCACCCAGTTTTCGCCTTGCTGTCAGTCCCTGTTGAGTGAGTCAACTTGAGCTTCACTCAGGGACACGCAGCAGTAGCTGCTGCCAGAGCTAATTAGACCCACGAAGGAGGTGGTTAGGGAATTTCACATTTCAATGGAGAAACATTTTGGGAAAAAAAAAACAAACGCCGTCATATTTGAGTTTCAAGAGCCAAAATAGATGCATAATATTCAGTTTGGCATGGAACGAATATTTCTTACATCCACATACTTATGCTTTGTAGGATTACTTGATACATGTTCAACTAGGCGGAAAATTAAGACTAACTACATGATTAGATATGAAACTCCTCAGTGGCAATCCTTTGTTTTCATAGCGATGAGCTATATCAGGCTCTGTTTGTGCTTGCCTTGTGCCTGCCATGCATCAGCCCTCAGAGAGAAACAGAGCTGAGGAACACGATCAGATGGTAATAATTGTTACATTTCCCAAATCCAAGAACATCCATCAATCTATTTGAATCCACTTGTTCAGCAATGTGACCCCAGTCTGAAGCCAGATCTGCAGAGGGTTGCAGTTTCCCCTTCCCCTCCGCCACCCTATTCATTCCACCGGCCTCTCCAGTGCCAGGCGGGATCAATCAGGCCCTGCTGAGGCAGGTTAGAGGAAGTGAGGTTGAGCTCAACCCTGTAGGTTTGCTGCCAGACAATGACGGTAAGTGGAGCGGACAGCTTCGGCCTGCCTCCGCTCTCCTGGCGACTAACCTGGACCAGACCGGACAGCTGGGGGGGAACAGGGGCGACCAAGATGAGCAGCGAAGTGATGACGGTCCGCATGTGCATGTGGATGCATATGCGAGAGCCATCTCCGAGGGGAGAGTGCATGAATTTGCATGTGTTTTGTCGGTGGGGCCGGCTGCGGTGTGTGTGACAGAGGTCGCGACCTTGAGTGATGCAGTCTGAGATGCGGTGTGTGCCATTGTGTCTCGAGCAGGATGTGGGCGCCCATCAGTGTGCCATCTATTTCAAAGTTTGTGAAGTCCTGCTCCTATTAAAAATGGTGAAACTTTCAGCATGTCACAAACTCAGAAGCCAGTTTTGAAGATACAATGATGAGGTGATAACTTGCGAGCCATCTAGTCCAGTATAAAGTTCCCGAAACAAATCAATCCACAAGACTGAGAATCCTTCAAAACTGAACCTCCAGCTACACCTTTTTGTCCACATCCTCAACTTCTTTCTATAGATAATCAATCTGCTGCTTTTAAACAATTGAATTACAAATGGCACAGCAAACCCCTTGTCTTTTAATAGGCGGAAATGAAAGACGCCACACATACAGGTGGAAACGGCAACCTGGAACAAGCAACAGCATTGATTTCCAGTCACCGCTCCTGTGGACACTAACAATCTGCTGTAGTGGGTAGAGAGGCAAGGGGAAGAGGGTCTCCATGGGATTGCATTGTTGAAAAGCAGTAATTGGTCGGCGTTCATAGAATTCGCCCCATTCATCTTTGGCTGCTGTCTTCATGTACCAGGAAGTCTGCAATTTGACCCAATAGCGAGGGAAATCCCAGTTCGAGATGCTATTTGGGCAGGACTGATGAATTTATTTAAAGACGTGGCTTAATCAGCCGTAATCACGTCTTTTTGATGCAAAAAGAAAAAATGTCTTCTTATTCCAGAGCTAGAACATTAACTGGTGAGTTTTATAGCCAAGAGGCCCATAAAACAAAGCGTGCCTGAGCTGTAACCCAACTCCGCCAGGGGCTACTATGTGAGTTTATATGAGAAGTGTGTTAAAAGCTGCCATCCAGGACAAGATACCATCCACTTGAAAAATATTGACCCTTCCCCTCCCCATCATGACGCTCAGGTCGCTTTGCTACGCTCATAATGTGTGTGTTTCGGATTGCTGGGAGAGCAAACTCTCTGGCCGTGGCCCACGTCGCTGTGCAAATTAGCATTAATAACACAATTTCATTCCAAATAAGAGGAGAAAACAAATGAGTACAAGCACACCTGGCTTCACAGGAGCCAGTCAACAGATGGGTTCACCGCAGAACCGTTCATGTGGAGGAAGGGGGAAAAAAATGCAAATGAGGATTTGTAGTAGGGATCAGTCGCATGAAAACCGAGAGCATGGACTCACGTTTTAGGCCAGCTTTTAGGTCTGATGTTGGATCCTTAAAGTTCCAGTTTACATGTGCTGTTTATTAGCATTTCTATTGTAGCAGGTACTCTCTGAGGGGGAGTATGACAAACAAACCCCACAGCAGGATCTCAGGGGGCTAGATGAATGCAAAAACAAATAATATTTAAATGATATTTTGCAGGAAAAAAGGTTCCCTTAAAAGACAATAGAGTGTACATCTGCATCAACAAACTATGCTCAATTATAGAATTGGGCATAAAATCTAGGCATTTTTTCTGGGTTGTTTGAACTGTTTTGAGGTTTGTTTATTCTGTATCCTTAGTTTCTTTTGATTCTTTCTGTTTTGCTTCATTTGTTTGTTTATTTCCTGTCCGCTCTGTCTTTCTCTCCCCTCACAGCTGCAATTGGCTTACTTAATTGGCCTGGTCCATTGTTCCAACATTCACACTCCCAGTATTCCTCTTCACTAGTTAAAATCCAATTTCGTCCCTGTTGTTCCTTGGATTTTTTAATTTATTCATTCATTTTTTCTGCTCTGACTCCCTGTGTAAGTTTCTGTGTGTTACTTTTTTCATCAAATCTTTATATCTCTGTCTCATTCAGGTCCATACAATCACGACTGTAAAGAGCATAAACTTCTGCTAGTGTTGGTGGTTCTGATCCACAAAGAGAAAGTGACTTTAAAACAGAAAGAGATTGTTGCAGTCTGGTGAAATATTTTACAGCTGCTTGAGTTAGATGGAGCAAAACAAGGGCAGGCTGCTCTGAACAGAGATTAAGTTAAATAAGAGGACGGCAGGAAGTTGAGAACTAGACAGTTTCATGCAAATAAGGCAGCGGTTATTTGCCAAATGTCAGTTGGAGTTTTGAGTTTTTATTAGGAGGCGGCGGCGAGATTTGTAACATAGTGATCCAGCAGATGGAGAAGAGGCAAATGAGTCTGAAGGTAATTTTTCAGACCAGATCCTCTGGAAACACGAGTGTCCCTGAGAGCCAAAAGAGGAATTTGCTCTCAGCATGTTGCCCAGAGTTGTTTCAGAAAAAGGCCTGCCAAATGGCATTTTTAACAACCTCCATTTGCCCTGACATTTTTTCATTCACAAGCACTATTCCTATTTTCTCTATGCTTTTTTTTTTTTTTTTTTTGCTTTAAATCATTTCAGCTTCCTTTTCTGTATTTGAGCCTTTTCTTTTTAGATTTTATTAATTTTATTAATGGAATGGGTCCCGTCAAACACACACTTTCGCTCTCTTTTAAAAGTGCTAAAATATTAAAGTTATGTTTGACCTTTTTACATGCTTCAAAATCCTCCAAAAGCATAAACGGAGCATAATTTAGCTTGTGTAAATAACTGTCAATGTCATGTTCTTGTTTAAGCCTTTGGTATTTTAAATGAATCATTTACATATTTTGCAATGCTACATTTTTTAGAAAGACCTTGAGAAACCTATTTAGAGGAATATGCATTATGAATAAAGGGTAAGAGGGAAACTATGTTTCTATCTCCTCAGATATAGAGTGTTTCTTGAAAGAAATAACTAAGCTTTAAACACCTATAAAATTCTATATACATAATATTGTAATACAGTCTTTGCTCTAAAGATTTCTAACCAAACTGCCTTTTTTTATATTAATTCACATTATATTGATATTTAAAGGTACTACACATTTCTCACTCATTTTCTACCTGGTTTAGGCTTGGAGTAAGGTTGGAGTTTGTCCAAGTGCTCAACTGCAGAGACACCCAAAACACACACACGCACACACACACGCACACTTACCGAAGATTGCATTCGGAGTTGCCAGTGCATTTGAGATTTGCCAAAATATCATCTTTCCGGGACAATTTATGAAGTAAATTTGATCAAAAGTGAAATTCACTGCAGCCCAACACACTATTCACTGAGTCTATGAACACAACACTGATGCTAATCGTTAGCAATTAATGAGATTTTACAGCCGCATTAAGGTACCTTATTCTTGCTTCAGTTCTAATCAGTGATATACTCTGTTTTGCTACATCTTTTTAAAATAAATAATTATCAAGGCAACAGGCTAAAACAAAACTAAAGATGTTACTTGTGATTAAATGAAACCTGTACGGATGAGACAACGATGATGCTGCGGAGTTTGTGAGGAGCGGCTGGTGAACTCAAGACCTCGTATGATTATTTGAAGATGCGCAGAGGAGGATTCTTCAGGTGGGATTGGCTGTCTCACGGCTGCTCGCCAGGTTTCAGGGCGCCGCTGTTCTCTATGTTAATTAGGCCTCTCTCTGCTTCTGTCAGCGTTCGCCTGCTAGGTATGTAAATCTGAATAGGAGCTTCTGTCTCCTCCTGTCATCTCTGCACATCCCTCTCTCGTCCCATTCTCCTCGACATTGCATTGTCTTGTTTTATTACCCGACTTCCAACTGGAGTTGCTTCGCCTGGTGAGGAGAGAGGGGAGGTGTGGGGGCAGGAAGTCGTAAAACATATTTCCATGATATATGTGTGGCAACTAGTTGGACCAGGAGTGCAGAGAGTAGTGCCTCGCAGGAGGATTTGCACCCCTTTCTATTTTTTTCATTTGCATTTTGTGCAAAGCAGACGACTACTACAAAACAATATTCTCACTTGGTCAGAGTTGACAGGAAGAAAAGGGCAACAGCTTCATCTGTCCATAACGTTTGATTGTAGTGTGAAAAACAAAGACTATGTATATTTCTCCAAGGTGCATTTTTGTGAATAAATATTTCCTTTTCATGGAGTTGAAGTCATCTAACGTTAGTTTTTGTTTTTCAAAAGAAACCTATTTCAAATCTTTCTCATCTCCCTTTATGAACCGTTGTCAGTGGAGCGGAGATACGGCCATTAAACTGCAGAGCAATAAAATTCCCATGGCTCTTTGGCTAAAGCCACATTTATTGGAAAACCTTTTGAAGTCACACATGCAGCAGTTTAATGCTCGCTGCTGGCCACACACACGCCAAACACCGAGCAATTGCAATCCCAAAATAAGCTGCTCCTAAACGCCACACGCACTCACAGAAATGCACGCAAGCGAAAGGGCGAACAAATTGGAGAAAATTAATCGATCATAGTAAAAATTCCCCTCTCTCTCTTCACCAGTGGACCCCAGCAGGACCTCTGCCTGGTTGCTTTTGAATTATAGATGTCTGAGTGACAGATGAATGCTGGCTGGAGATTAATGTCTGTCACTAATCCCGCGTGTATGGGAGACCCAGAAAACACACGCCGTCACGCATAAGTATGACTCCAAACTTCCAAAACGTTTCTATCCGCCCGCCTGGAACGGTGACTAAGAATCGTGCACACGCAGACACACGCATACCAGCACAGATAATGGCACCTTCACACACTTATGTCAACAACAGGTTTCCGTGACTCCTCGAATCCACATGAGGTATTCACTGTTGTGGTAGAGCGTAATGATTGACTGGTTGGAGCCTGATCTGCGTCAGACAGAGCAGGAGACTGTGAACTGTGCTGCAGGCAATTACTTTGTTTTAAAGCAAGAAGAAGAAGAAAAAAAATAAGATGGAGGAGGAAAATAGGGGGGAGGAGAGGGAAGCATATAGGGGATGCACGGGGGGAGAGAGAAACAGAAAGGGAGGAAGGTTGCAGAATGGGGGAGGGAGGGATGTTACTAGCTAACAGTGGCACCTGGTGGTGAGCTGCAGAATTGTCGTTTCTGAAAAATAAAATGGATGTTGAATGTTTGTTTTAATATAATATCAATTGCTGTGTGAAATGAGTCGATAGAACAAATGGGTTTCCCTTTTTAAGATGCATTACTGAAATAAAAATGATAGTTGAATTTACTGATATTCTCTGGCTTCAAAAGAATTTGGAGAAAAAGGTTTTTAGCCATTAGCACTGGCACTCCATTCTTATCGAGGATTTTGAACTCATAAATCACAGCCATTTTTCATTTTCTCGAATGAGTTCATTAAATTGTCACAGTAAAATTCACTTAAGCACTTTTTTGTGCTTTGTTCTTGGAATTTGAGGACAATGACCCCAAGCAAGCAGACGGAGATGCTTCTAATCAAAATTTTAAACATTTTCTTTAAAATTTTGATTGATTTAAAGCATGATGAAAAAATTCTCTTAGTCATTAAATATTCTGATGGTTTCAATTTTTTTTTTTTTTTTTTAATATTTCAAAGAGAGAAAGAAGGCCAATTAAATTTGCTTTCAAAACTGAAGAGCGGCTTAAAATTAAACAAAACCCAATTAGTTTGTTCATTAGAATATATTTTCAAGGCATTTTTATAATCAAAATCAAAGAGTTATGGGAACTTTCGTGTTTGTTTCTATTTATGGTTTTTCATTACTTTTCTTTATTTGAAAACTTAATTGGAACATATGTCTGATTGAACTGAAATTATTTTTTTTGTATGAGTTCCTTGAGGCAACATTTGTTGTGAATTAACGCCATCTAAATAAAGCAAACTGATTTGAATGAATCAGTAGAAATGCACATATTTTTGGATAATTGAAATAAAAACTGATTATGGTCAAAAATAGGTGAGAAAAAGACTTGGCGTTTTATTCACTTAGAGAGACAACAGAAAGCGAGATTCTTTCATTAATACTAATCGATTCTCAATCGTAAACTGAAAAGTTTTCTATTGCTTTAATGTCTCTACACTCAACACAGAGTAATTGTAATAGATCACGCTTTGTGCGGGCTCCATTTTGAGTTATTGATGTAAACCTCTAACCTGATCACTTTTAGGTGGAACATGAAGGACTTGATGCGTCAATATGTTTCTCTGCACCCAGCATCTTGATAATTACACACTCCTTTGTCTCTTTTGGCAACAATGGAGACAGCTTGCCGTCTCTACTGCCGACATGTTGCGTTTGCGGTCTGGCCTTCCCTTTCACACAGATGCACATTGTGTTGACAGCTTTGCGTGTTTATAAATGTGTTGCCAACGTCGGGCACCATGAAGCTGGAACCATTGTCTGGAGATAATGGATCATGTTGCAGTCACTTAATAGTGAACCTTCTGCCGATGAGCTGTTTATGTAGCAGTACATCATGATCAATAGTCACTTTCTGTGCCTCAGTCTTTGTCGTTTTGCGTTACTTTCTAGTGCTTAAGTGCTGCTTCTGTTTCATGGAAAGTGCCAGAGCATAAATAATGACAACATGGAATATAAATATATGTTTTCTTGTGTTTGAAGACTTAATTAATGACCACCGACTTGCTCTTCCCATCCGCGTGAATTCTTGTCAGATTTATTTATTAATATTTGAAAGTCTCGCAAGGGACAGGCGTAGAATAATAAAGCCCCAAGGACTTGACTCACTAGAGGATTATTATTCACAATGCCATGAAGAAGTATTTGTCCGCTGACAGATTTTGTCTGTTTTTGCTTCTTTTTTTGTCTCACCTCATCGTTTCAGATGATCAAACAAATTATTAAACAAAGAAAGACTGGGGAAATACAAAAAAGGTCTTCTTTTACTAAAGGAAAAAGAAGCTATCCAAACCAATATAGCTTTGATGTTAAAATATATTTGCCCTTCTTGTTAAATGACGCTTAACCCAAATGTTTTGAATTAATTTCACTAGACACCCCAATGTTTGACTACTGGAAGACACAAATCACAAACAGAACCTGTTTGACAACATAAAACAGGCCAAAACATCTAAAAAAATAAAAATATGCCCGATCTCGAGATTCAAAAATAGATGAGACTCAAAGATCATCGTACCGTCACATACAGCTGTGAATCAATCCAGTACACGCTAAAAGAAACTCAGAGGGTAAAAATCTGGTTCCTTGTTCTTCTTCGACAGTCAGTAGATCCTTCTTACCCAAAACCCCTAAAGTTTTCCCAGGAATATTGCGTCTGTAGATAGTTGGAGCACAACTCTTTCAGGTACCGCTCTAGACTCAGTCCTTCCTCATTAGATTCAAAGCTACAGATTCGGGTCAAACATCGACTATCCCACAAAGTCCAAAGCCTTCAGCATTTCAGGACAAATCTTGAGGCACTTTTTACCAACTTTGGCGATCTCTATCTGCCATGACAAGCTTATGTACTTACTGTAAAACATGGACAGGTTTACCCCGCAGATAGTGAAACTTACTTCCCTTAATTACGGTGTTCTTGGGATTGATAGGTTGCCATGGTATTGTCTTTAACAGAGCTTGAGTTAGGCTCAGACTTAAAAATTAAATAAACAGTGCTGGTGTTGGTTTGAATGCTGTGTCATTTGCGAGAACAGTTTGTACCACGTCTGGGCTACATGTTTTTCTACTTGGGAAATACCGACTCACAATGAACATTTACCTTCTTTGCGAAAAACAGTGGTTGATGTGAAGCTTTCAGGCAGCTTTGTTGAGAAAATCTTATAAAACGGGGGGAGCATCAATCAAACCTGGCTCAGGCAGTGGAAAAACTTTACTTGTGCCTCCTTATCGCTCGGCACGTTTGATGTTCCTATCTCTGTTTCATCTTTTTCATCTCGGTGGATGAATGTTCAACGCTCGTCTGAAACTATAGGCTTGTTTCTGACGTATTCTGCCTTCAACACACCAGCATCTGCACCTCGGCAAAGCTTGAAAATAATTAGAGCATTTCAAACTTTAAGCCTTTGCTCAAACAAACAGAAGCATGAAGACATCTTTCGGCATGTATGCTGATACGAGGCACCACTCTAATCTGACAACTTTGAATGAAAACTAATCTCGTGATCTACATGTTTAATGTGATTTTTTTTTCTTCCCCATACCTCAAAGCACAGTAGCACTAAAAGACACAATATGACTTTCAAAGACGTTAATTTCCCTATTGCTTTATGCAGATTGCAGTATCCATTTCAAGCTGACTCAATTCACTTTCTGCACCTTGTTTGATTTCCAAATTTGGTTACCTACTTCATGTGCAGCGATTTGAAAAAGTATTCACAGCAGTTTAATGTTTTTGGTAGTTCAGGTTCAGGTTGTATGGCACCATTCATAAAGTTTAGGGCAGTTTTGTATTGACTAGACACACCAGACCACACCAACACCACCAAAGCTTCATCTGCTCTCCAACATCAGTGTTTGATAACACTTTCTCCTTTTTCTTAAAGGGGAATAATTTGATAAAAATCTTACACCATCTTTTATATCCGTAGCTGCAGACTAACATACGTGCCTGCTGCCTAATTGTGTCACAGCGTTATTAGGCGTCTCTAGTGGGGGAGTCAGAGGTTAAACGGCATGTTGGAGGCCACCCACACAGAAGTCGCTAACCGAGAAGAGGGCATTACTCAGACACTTTTCTTGCCTGTGTTTTACCAAACAGTTGACCTGAGGATTTGTGATTACTGCCGGTCACACACACACACACACACACACACACACACACCTACACACGTCCCTGAGCTCATGCTATTTCCAGGTATCCAGAACCAGTCGTGCCTGACGCGTTCCTGTCAGACTCTTCTCGGCTCCAACAACTGGGCCACGGCACTTTGAGACAAACGCGCCCAGAATGTATTCAATTACTAAATCACCTTGGTCTGGTTGCCAGGCAACATTAGAGCGAGAACTGCTGAATCCATTTTCTTTCAAGCCTCCGGTGATTTGTTTTTGTGTTGTTTATGTACATTAGTCGGAGAGGAACAGAAAAGCCGGGGGAAGTGATTTATAACCGGACCGGTGGTACAGTATGGACACAAACACAAGTCTGCTGTACTGCAGCATGTAGTCGCACATTGAACTACACTAACACTACAGTTACTTAAATGTTTTTATTTAACAAGGGGAAAGAACTAGTCAAACCAACCTGAAACCTTGTTTTATTTCGACCACATTGGTAGGTTTTGTAAAGTCATACTATCACAACGTAGTTTAGATTTAAGTCCAGCAAGCATCTGAAATACCAGCTGTGCTCTATGATGTGGCATTTTAGATGTTTTTTTTTTTTTGTCTACGATGAGCAAAACGTTTTAAAAACTCAAACATTTAACAGAAAATGGTGCCATCAAATACATTTGGAAGTCAATATATGAGGGGAAATAGCCTTTTAAAAGCCGTCTATTTGTATATCTGTGGCCGTGCCGGTAAGGAGGAAACGTGCACGTCAGCTTCAGTCTTCATTCGTGGAGACAGCCTCACTCCATCATCTCCCGCTACATCATTCTCAACAGCACCCCCGACAAAACACACTTGTACAGATACCCGTCCAAAGGTTAACGAGCACGGCAACGCGCTGTGTGTTTTGCTCCAAGTGGCAGCATTGGGTGATGAATGTGTTGCTCCCGGAGCCAGACTCCCGACACGTTTTCTTTTTCTTTTGTTTCTTTTTCCTCTTCATGGTTGACTTGGTTGTTATCCGAGACACGCGGGAATTTGTCTTTCCTCCCAGGTTTGGAATAACTTTATTTGCCCAGAACAAATAAATGGCATGAGGTTTGTCTGCAGGACATTGATGTGGCAAACACTCCGGCAGATTTGATTTCGCTGACAGTTTGTGCCGATGCGAACAGCGGCATTCTGTCTTACCCGCCGTCCGAAGATTCGTTTTTATGACAGCTTGGATGTATTTGGTGTTTGGTTTAGGTCTCGAGTGTGTCCACATCCCCTCTAGAAGTTTCTTTATTTTTCTACATCTTTTCAAAACACATGGTGTACTATTTTTCTTAACAAATTTAAAAATAAAAAAAATCTTGGCCATTTTATGTATTCATTAAAATCCTTTATTTTTGTTGGAGTAAAATAATAAGAAGTGGAAATGTGCCTTATACATAGCAATTCTGACAAACCAGTAGTTCATTAATAATCTTGAGTTCTGGTTTTTATGGAGTATAAATGTGAAGTAAAACAGGGACATATTTCGACGCCATTGAAGCAGCATTGGGCGAGATAAAAATCAGTTGCGAATGTTGCATAAATGATGCCCTGGGCGAGCCCCTTCCTCTGCCAATTAATAAATCTGAGTCGGGGGTACAATCAAGTGCAGAGCTTTTCTACTTTCCACAGCAAGCAGGGGGTGTCAATTTTCCACTGACAAAAGGGTATAAAGTAGTAGTGGAAAGCTTGATTAAAGGGCGCCTAACAAAAAGGTTTCATTTTTCGTCAGATTCCCGTGTGCCACCCCCGCGTCATCCAACACCCTGGGCTAGTGCCCATGTGGACATTACCTAAATATTCAGAGTTTTGAGCTCAGAGAACTTCCACGATTTTTCTAGAACATTTCTGATACAAATCTCAAACGTTTTGCCATTTTTGACAGAAATGGACTTCTGTTTTTTCCTATGTGCACTGGCCCAAATATGCTGTCGTAGATCAAACTTTAAATATTCATTTGCTTTAAATACTTTTGGTTTACCTCTAAATATGATGTCTGTTCAACTGGGCAGTCTAGGGCAACCTTCAGCTCTGATATTAGTATTTCAATCCCCCTTAAAAATGTTTTCTTTGATATAAATATTAGAAAATGGAGGGTTTTCATTAAGAGACGTGTTTTTACATCAGGTAAAATCTCCAAAGCTCTGTTGCAAATTTTCCATTACAATTAAATATTTACTCATTTTACGGCTTTTCACACATTGTTACCAGGGGTGCCTATAAACGTGGAGGGTGCTGTAAGTTAACACACTTCTCAAAACTTAACCCAGTCCTGTGAAATAAACTTCTTCTTTTTTTTTTTAAAACCACTGCCTCTTTGCTGCAGAACAAGAATGCATTATGGATTTAAAAAGCAGACAGAGCATAAAATATTAACTTCATGAAGCTGTACGTCTCTCCCTCTCTGCTATCATTTTACAACAACTTGCATTATATCAGGAATATATATTCAGCTCAATGACATAAAAGTTTAGCACCCAGAGGGAATGTAAATGATCCCACTTGCAGGAGCTTCTAGAATTACATTTCTATCAGGCGTCTAACAGCCAATCAAAATGGTGAGTGCCTCTTCTTTTTTGTTTTGTCTCTTGCTTTTACTAATCCAGCAGAGAGGAATGAGCTTCGAAGACCTCTGAATTAGTTTGTAAAATTACTTTTAGACTTCTAAGAAGCTGATCTACTCTTAGATTTTAATCAGTTAATTGGTGTTTTGAACATTCACTCCATCATTATAAAATGTTCCTTTAATCACTGGCTGCCAAACACAAATCGTGGTATTTTTTTTTTATATTTGCTTTCCATTTATTTTGCCTTGATTTAGAATTTTAGTCAAAGTGTACAGTTTTGCATCAAGTTTAAATAAATACTGAGGGATGAGGTTGATTCTCATCCCATCTCTGAGTCCATAACATTTGAAATAAACTCATAGAAACTTCTAACAAAGTTTTCATAAACTTAAGTGGAGAATCACAACAAAAGTCTAAAAGCTTCGCTTGTGACAGTAAACCTCTTATAATGGGAATTTATAGAAATTTTGTGGGAATTCATTTGAAATTAGGAATAATTTAAACAAACTGACTCACTGAAAAGAATAACATCACAATTATAAATACTTATTTAATCATTATCAAGTTCAACAGTGGTCAAGGAATCCCTGTTAATCCATATTCTAATTTTTTCTTGCTTCCCCTTAAATATAACTTCATGCTGGACACGAGTAAAATTTAAAACGATCCGTTCCTCATCACTTTAATCCACATTTGCCTCGGTAAACAGTGCAAAGCCCCACTGGCAGTAGAGCATGCAGTTCAGTTTGAAGAAGGTGAAAACCAAGCAAAGGATTTTCCAACAGCATAATCATGAGCGCAAAGGAACAAATGTCAAAGCCCTCATTTACCCTTTGGTGCCACTGTGTCGTGTTAAAATTCAAATAGTTGCCATTGTAAGTGGAAGGCCCCTGATCGCATCCCCACTACAGCAGCTCTTAATCTATTCGCATATTTACTTCTTAACCTTTGATATTGAACTTGAACCCAAGTCAGACCTCTCATACAGAATCCAAATGTGTCCAAATCCTCTTTTTTTGTTTGTTTTTTACCAAGCACACTCCAAAACTCTTTCAAACTAAAAGCAGATATCAGTTGTGAATGATTCAGAATTAGATCTGCAGGGCAGATAAACAAAGTCAGATCAAAAGCAAAAAAAAAGAAAAAAAAGATCCTGATCCAGGTACTGGATCCAGGCTTTACTCCAAAAGCCCCAAGTTCAGGACTGTTCCTCTTCTATTATTAATCCTAAGCTCTCTCAAAAAAAGTATGACCCCTTTGAACATATACCTCACATAGAGCAATCACAGTCGCAGTTATTGCTGAGAATAGACAAGTACTGCTGTTTAAAAAGCGAGCACCATGTTCCATCAATGTGGGCTCAGCTTATCACGAGTTTAAATCACAAATTCAAATCATCACAATTGTCTGTCTCAGCAATACAATAACACAATCATGCAGTTGAGGAAATTGGGACAGTTTAGAAAAGTGAAGTGCAGAAAGGGTTAAGATGTCTGTCAGTGCTGTTGCACAGTTTGCGTCACCTGTTACCAGCATCCTGGTCGGTCCAGTGAGATGCGGCAGAGCCTCTCATGAGACCTTCAATCCATCTTTGGTATTCCTATTTTCTGTCTTTCACTTCACTCTAACACCTTAATGTCTCCTGCCTACAGGGTTGCGTGTACTTTTCCTGTAAATTGTGCCACATTGTACCTCCTGCTGTGTTTTCAGTCTGAACATACTCTAGTGTTTCTGGTTTCCACTCTCGCTGTGTGCTACTAGCTTAGTTTCCAATATTTAGTCTAAAATTCTGCTTCTTGCCCTCTGAATAAGACTGATACTCATTGCTACGGCCTCAAAGGAGTTATGTTTATGCTTCCAGCTCCACCTGGATAATGCCCTTTCACCTTTCAAAGAAATTTCAGACTGATCTTTGAGATTGTTCATTCAGAGGAGCAAATTGCCTTGCGACTTGTTCTTTGACCTGTGTTTACTACCAAGAATGCTTTTTCTATTGTCTCTGATTTTCCGCTCATCTGTCTGGGTCGACTTTTCATTGTTGTTGTGAGACAATTCACTCAAGGAATTGCTGGAGTTCGTCATGGTCAAGTAGAAGCAGAACTGAAAATATCTCAATGCGCTGATCTATGGCTCCAATTTAAATATATTTTCTATTTTTCCTTTTTTGTCAATTCTTGAGTGTTTCAAATCAAACAAGCTTTATAAGCATATGAAGCATAGTTTTTGATAAGAAAAACTAAATGAGCATTTTTGGTGCAAAAGCAATCACCCCACTTCATTTAAGTTTAATTAAATGCCATTAACCAATTTTGTTTTTATTCAATTTCACAAGCCAAAGCCAGACCCGATAACGGCCTGTTGGCAAGAAGTCACAAAAAATCCCAACACAACATTTTAAATCCTACAGGGCTCGTATGCCATTGGTCATAATTCATCAGCATAAAGGAAACTGATTGAAAATGTCATTGACAGTTGATTTCTACTGCAGAAAACCTCTTCTGGCCTGTCTCAGAATCTCCTAAATCTTCCTTTAGACTTTTAGAAATATTCAATTGACTGACGAGACCCAAGTGGAACTTTCTGCAAGGTGTGCACTTTAACATCTAACATTATTAGTTCAGGTAGCCCTCTTAGAAAAAACTCTTCAGATTTTTCAAAAACAAAGCCATTTCCTGTTTAGTTCCTTCAGAAACTGGATTTATTTAGACACATTTTGCTCATACATAGACGAATGCTTCCGTTTTTAGTGGGTTCAAAAAAAAAACATCTCGTTGAAGGCAGGGCAAGGTTTACCTTGGAGATAAGGTAAGGAGTAAATCATTGCCTGCAATGAAAGAGGAAAGCTTTGGGTATCCGTTTCCCTTAGGTGGGTTTCCCACTGGGTTGAGAACCCGGGGCAGACCCAAACGTCACATCAGAGACCGTACATCCCTTATGAGCAAAGAATATCCCATTCAGAGCTAGAAAGCGGAAAGGTCAGGTTCTCAGATTAAACACCAAGACCACAGTGATGGACTCCCACTCCTTTGCCACATCGGACCCCCAGTTCAATTCACAACTTGAAGAAACCACAGACCCACAGTAACTTCAGGTGTCTTAGAGGTTTTTTAAATTTTTTTTATGTAAGCTGGTTAATTGAAAACACAAACTAATTTTTTGGTTGCTCAAATGAAATCACATGACAGCAAAACCTTTTCATCAGGTTTATGTTTAATGCTCCAGGATCACATTGTAAGAAGACCGTTGATTTACACAAGTCAGAATGATTTGTAATAGCTTTACATATAATGTAACTTATAATGTTTGTAGTTTCCTACAAACATCATGTAGGATGTTTGTAGGATCTTTGACTATTTTTAATGTCAAAGATTACATTAAAAATAGAAAAACCAGTCAAATGCAATCATAAGGTGAAGTAAGCTGTTAAATTGAGGTATGAGAAACCAGGCTTTGTTTTGTTTAGACCAACACCAACCTGCTGCCATTACATCGACACTTTTACGTTTGTTCCAACTCAGAGAATCAACCCACAGTGCTAAATATTTAAAGGTAAAGTATTATTCTCCAACAGCCTGTAACTCGTTCAAAGAAAACTCTTTCATTCCCAACCACAGCACACACATTTTTGCGAGGTAACCTTGCTCACTATTCAAAGCCGTGTTTGCTTCCTTCCCTGTGTTTGACGGCGGAACATCAACAGTCTAAACAAACTAAAGGCCAAATTCTGCTTTTGCCGTCGCTGAGTTCACATCCTTCACAGCGGTGTCCTTAAGTGCAGCACTGAACAAAAGCCTTTCACGTAGTTTCAGAAGCTTTAAGCTAAAAAAAACAACAAAAATTCATTCCACCAGCAAGGAGCAGCAATTGAACTTTCAGAGGATATTGCTACCCTTTCAGTTCAATTATTAATGAACCTTTTAGGTTGTTATTAAAAAGCTCTGCTGAAATTTCTAAAGACTACCATTTGTTTTCTTTATTTTGCTTGTGACAGATGAGTAATAGCTTACTTATGTCCCGTTTAATTTCTTAAGTGCTTTTTCATTCGGGGTTCATCATTGTCTTCTGAACAGACAACATTTTAGGAAACATCCATGCTTTTACGAAGGCTTCATACATTGTCTGATTTTGCTTTTTCCTTAGCCGACACAGCAAAAATAATGACATATTCCTTTTTTTTTTTTTTCACTCTATATCCTTTCTGAAAATACTCTTTGCAAACACTTGAGTTCAAATCCAGGCTGATTTTAAATGTAACCACCCACAACCACACACTGATTGGTGCCAAACCTGTAGAAACAAGAACAACTTAAACACAGCAAGACAAAATGGGCCAAAACATCCCCAAAAAGCAACTCACTGTGCCAAGTTTTAACAAGGCTCAATGGCAGATAGTCAAATTTGCTTAATTTGATGAACATCAAGGTTTTTTAGGGTTTTTTTTTCTCACACAATGCCAGGAAGGAAAAGCATTGGCAGTGGCAACAAGATTGAAAAATTAGCTGCTGATCGAGCTGAGAAGACATTTTCTATCAATTTCTAATCCATTATTCTACAACAGGTTAAATCTTTTCCACCTGTGTAAAACCAACCACTGCTCTGGTCCATATCTACATGGAAAACTAACTAAATCCTGGTGTTTATGTCACTTTTTTACACTACTGTTGCA
Organism: Poeciliopsis retropinna; assembly: GCA_010277075.1. NCBI lineage: Eukaryota > Metazoa > Chordata > Actinopteri > Cyprinodontiformes > Poeciliidae > Poeciliopsis > Poeciliopsis retropinna. The sequence continues at coordinate 3,101,410 of VMRM01000029.1, read as the reverse complement.
CCATGGTTGCTTGAATAATTATTATAATTGACAGATTTTAAAAAGTCTGAAGTAAGGAACCAGTGCAGTTTGGGAAAATGTGAATAGACTGTGCTTGCATTTTCAGTCAAAATGCAAAGAAAGAAGGAGAGAAAGCACTGTGCTCTTCTCTATGCCAGACCAGACTTCTGATTTCACTCTGTTTTGCTTGGAGGATCAAATATTCTATTAGAGAAAGATTTTATTCATTATTATTATTTTTTTTTTGTTCTAAGACGATTGAACTATTTTTGGAAAAAAAAAAGAAGAAAGATTTTAAAAACTGAAAGCAGGGAGGGTGAGAAAAGAGAAACGTTTCCAAAAAGATGAGAATTAATTCCTGGGATTTATTGGGCTCATATCACTCCATCCTATCTGGGCTTATAGTTTGGCTTCAAAAAGAAAGTGGAAAGAGGGAGAAGGAGGCAGACAAAGGACAATGATAAAGCCGGGATCATATGAATTGAGGGGAGCTTATCGACGCGTCGCACACCTGGGCCTCCGTTCTCCGACGCTTTTTGTGCCTCTGAAATGAAAGCTCTTATAGGCCAATAGCTGCGCAGAGGTCAGCCGTTTCACCAGCACACAAACAAAACTCATCTCAGACTCACTGTCACGTATACAGCTTTTTTTCTCTCCCTCTCTTCCTCTTGTATCCACCAGAGCAGATAATCAGCTGTCTGTGAAGCAGATGGAACAATTATAGCACTGTCTGGTTTGGAAAGTGAGGAGATTCAAGAAATATGGCAAACACAACAATCAAGTTTTATTCTGAGGCTGATTTTTGCATTAAAAAAAATCTGTTTTTGGGGAGAAAGCAAGAGAAATAAAATACTCAATATTTGCCTTATAACATAATTTCGGTCATATTTCCAAAGATCAACACGACCAACCAACTACTAGCCATCTTTCCTTAGATTTGTGATGCTGCAATTTGAAAGATGAGTATCTGAAATTCATTTTTGTATTTCTTATGTCATTATATAAAATGATGTACACCACTGATTTTTACACAACTGAATATAACACCCTACTGACTCAAGAGAAAGTAAATTGAAGCAACACATAACACACATCCAGGTTTTTGTCTCATTTCTTCAACTGTTCCTAGCTAAAGTCTTGAGATACGATTCGGAATGGCACGGCTTTGCTTTCCAAGGTTCCTCCTGAATCACCTGGGAGGCAACGTCACCCCTGAACCCACAGAACCACTGAGGCGCATCGGGAGAGTGAAGGCTGTTTTCAAGCACAAACAAAATACGATGGCAGCAGCATAAATCATTCAAGAGATGTCGCATTAACCCTGAAGCAGAGAACGTCAACTGAATGTTCTTGAACCTCGTCTCGTCTGCCGTCTACGCTTGGACTTTGGCTTGTTCTTCTGTGGTCTTTTCATCTCAAGGGGCTGTCCTCCAGCTTTGAATTAGCTAAATTGACTGCAATCAGATACTCTTCTACCAATTGGATGAAAATGTTGTGATTGTGAACCTGAGCCAAAACGCCCAATGGCCATAAGGAACATTAAAGCAGAACCTCCCCCAGAAGTAATTTTAGGATTTGAATCGATATTTTCAGACATGCAGATAGATAAGCAACTATCTTACATGCAGTTGGACCAGGAACTTCTCACTTAACTTTTTCTATTTTGTTGGCGAATGTATTTCCTGCATTACTTCAACACTTACTTGCATTCCTTCAGGTCAGCTTTTTTTGCAACAAAACCTAATCTCGCTGGACTTGCTGCCTGTGATTTGTGCTGCGCGCCAGCATCCTATCAGATGGTAGGAATGAAAGCAAAATTCCCCGACTTCCACATGTCTACTTGCCACAGCTGAGGGTTCTTTTTTTCCTCAAAGAGAATCAAAACAAAACGTGCCTTATCGCGAGAGCACTCCATCACCCCGGGGAACCTGGGAATACATTGTGTGCCTGTTCATTTTCTGCAAAAGAAACACTAATTGTTCTCCTAGGAGAGTTATGGAGGTGGGTTCTATTGTATCCCAGAAAAGCTGTCTGCCTCACTGCAGTGCAGACCGCTTTTTATGTCCACGGAGAATGCTTTAGAAGTGTCAGACAGTTTGGTCTCACCCAAAGACTAACCAATAATTTATCTCTTTAAAGGAATTAAGTTTGCATACTTCATAGGTTGTATAGATATGAATTTCTAGCAGTGTATAACAAGACACAGAGGAACTCAGTGGGATAAATCGGAACATACTGAGCATTAATATTTCATTCGTTCAGCCTTCATTTGTCTTTCTTATCCCATTTTCCTCAAATCTAATCCATAAAGTTCATAGATGTGTGAACAAGTCTAAAGAAAGGGGCAGATTGCATATGTGTGGCTCCTATGGCGTGCCGTCATTATTACATTGAGTCTTGGTGATGGTGTTCCTACCATGCTGAACTGTTGAAATAATATTCTGAATAGGAAGCCCTTTATTTCTTCCAAGGTTCCTCGCGATACACATGAGAGATAATGTCACCCCGGTACCCGCAGTGGCACAGGTTATTAAGCAGGGGGAGGCACATTAAACGAGCGAAGGCTGTTTTTCAAGAACCCAACACAACCAAAATGCAACTGCAGCAGTATAAATCACTCAAGAAGCCTGGCGTGAACCCTGAAGGGGTGAAAATAAGTTAAAATAAATCCTGGAAAGCTTTGCTTTACTTAGAAAAGCAGATACATGATTGTAAGAGGGACAGAAACAAAAGGGCTTGGACATGGAGTTTGATTTTTCTGGCTCCTGCTTTGATTAATTGAGTAAAACAAAAACAAGTAATGAGGAACAAGTTTGAAGAGTCATTGATTCCAAATTGCGCAGGAGAGGGTATAAGAGAAAAGCCTCATTGCTTATTGCAAATATATTCACTAACTTTGATTTGGGAGGCAGAAGAGGGGAACTGCAGGTTCACATGTGGTTGTAAACTGAATATTTAATTCTAGCTAATAATTGCAACACCAAAACATATAAATTTCTATTAAAAAAACAACCAAAAAAAGCTGGTTTTGTACAAAATGACAAATTGCAAAAATTCTGCTGTCCGCCAGATAAAATCAGAATATTACACACAGTATATAGTTAAGTAGTTTTTGTGTTGGTTTTGTGCATTTTTGCATTGGCCAAATACTCTCTACATCAACCATAGAAAAACCCACATCGTCAAACTTCAATATCAAAACATCTTTCGATTTCTTCTAACTTTGCGCTGACAAACTGACATTACAAACCGAAATCCTGAAATCACAAATAAATTGGATCCGAGTTGGAAATGCTCTCTGGTCTCGGATTGAACTCTCACGCTACTTCAGAATAATTCAAAACCTTCTGGCCTTTATAGCCATGGGATCATAAAAAGACCCAACATAGATCATTAAAATGATTCCCGCTCTGCTGCAGGAGTTCTGGGCCCCGTTTGTAAAACGTGTCAATTAATCAGCAATGGCATGAAGTAAACAACGTCACATTGAAACAAAGTGTGAGGGAGAAGAAGCCTGAGCAAAAAGACGTCTCAGACAATTTTCATCAAAGCCGTACAGCAGGCATCATTTGGCTTTAATTGACGTCTATTGTAATGTAAGCAGCTACCATTAATACCAACTCCTTCCTCTGGGTATTGAATACTTAATGGCATTTGTCAGTCATCTGGCGAGATTTGATCTTGAATGAGTTTTCTAGCTTAAGAATTTGGAGCTGGGGTTTACACAGGAACCTCACTTAAGAAGACAATAGCAATGTTAATGATTTAGGCATATTTAATTAGGCATAAAACCAAAATAAGCAAGAGTTCACAATGTAAGGGGGCAAGAATTATACTTTTAAACTACAAAAAAATCCTAAATTTTCTTAAGCTTTTAACACGATGCACACACATTTGCATTCTAAATAACTTCCAACCTTGTTTAACTGCACATATTGACCTACTTATACAATAAAGCCAATTATATCTCCTGAAAACCAGGTATTTGCTTGCAGTCGTCAAGGTCCATGAGATTTTAATTGACTTCACCATTCCAAAGGCCTGGTAATGTTCTCTAAATAAGACGAATTTGCTCACTACACTTAAGTATTCATGCTGCTTTTTCAGCATTGTCGACAAAAACTTAAAGAGATTTGGTACAGGCTAATTTCAGGAGGTAATGGCATAAAATGTCACCTCCCTGGTGTGAATCGTTGATCAGCACCGAATCAATTTACTCGCGTTGACTCCATGTAAATCTTTGGATATTGACCGAAATGTCATCGACAAATTGCGCTGGTGTTCTTGTGACTGTATAGCCTCATGCTAAAGAGACCTGTTGGAGATTATTTGCAACAGACGATTATCCTGCTAGATAGATTTAAAGATGGGTAAATTGGTCAAAAAGACATTATAAAGGCAAGAAAGATGAAGGAATCACAAAGCTGAGACTTGGTCTGTTTTGTATTTGAGTCTAGTGTTATGGAAACTGAGAAAAAAAGAAGAAAAACATTGCTAAAATCAATTCACTCCCTTCTGTAGCCATAGAATAAGACATGTTCAGCTGAACTAACGGTCCTGTGTGATTGCTATGAAAAAGTCAGTTTTAAAAACTTGGATAAGAATTGAAAAGACTACACTTTACATTGGATTTTTTTTTTATCTGTCACAGTCTATAGTTTGGTAAAGTAAAAAGTTAAATTATTTAAGAAAGCCTTTCAGCTGCAGCAACGTGTCTCACTTTGTCCTGCACAAACGTTTGTTTCATGCCGTGATTTGATCGAACAGCTATGAGCTGCTGCAGAAACAACACCAGATGGATAAACAGTGAGAAGTAATTTCCCACAGAAGACATAATAAAATAGCAACAGCTCTGGAAACCTTTCCTCCTCCTCCGTGCTTTAACTCCAATAATAAGATGGAACACCGATGTCTTTCTTCCTCAGTGCCTGAGCCAAATGAGAAAGTGACAAAGTAGCTATCTGGTTTTTATTACCCAACAGTGTGGTATGCGTTTGCTAGCTTAGAGTTTTTAGAGATGAAAAACAAATTGCACAACCAGAACGCAGAGAAATATTAGTGGACTAAAGAAAAAGCGAGACTTTCTGCTGCTTCCATCCACATATTCTTATTCAGCAGGAAAACATACAGTGAGGAACACAAATGTTCTTATTAGAGTTTAGTTCCATCATTCCTCCTGTGATCAACTATTTTGACCCTGCTGAAGACAGGTGTCCCCACAGCATGATGCTGCCACCACCGTGTGGGTCAAAACTGTTATTTTAGTCTAATCTGAAAAGGCTACCCTTTTTGTTTTTACGTGTTTGCAATAATTAAAACTTATTTTAAGATGTTTTTGAGACCTGTGGAAAAGAATGATGGTTGTTTTTCTTTAAAAACAAAACAAATTAAACAAATAAATTAGATCTTTGTAAGCCAAAATCGGTTCCAATTTGTTTTGATTTTTACTTCAATTACAAAAAGCCAGAAAAATTAACTCTATTTCCAGGACTATATTGCTGTTCCATTCATCTTGCAAGAGGAGATTTACTGAGTAATAATTTTCATTAGCATAAACAGGCAGACGATCATTTGTGAAATAAATGCAGCTGATTAAACGGTAGTGGGAAAAAAACGAGAAAGAAGGAGGATGGAGGAAAACGGAAAAGAGTGAATTAGAAACACTAGTCCTAACTAAAGCAAATGCAAAGGGGGTTGGGGGATGGAGGTGATAAATATGGCAAAAAATAAAAAAGAAGAGAATTAATGCAGCATAAAAAGCCAATTTCCTGAATTCTTGAAAGCCCCTCCTGAGTGGAAACAATTACTGGAGACATAAAGACAGTTATGATTAAAGAAGCGAACGCCCTGACAGACTAGATAAGCTTCAGAAAGGAGGGCTTTGACAGAGTCTTGTTTGCCGCAGACTATGATAGTTAATTTGCTGCTGATGATCAGCGCCGCAGTGAGAGGCTTCTCCATGGCAAATGACAGTTAAGAGTCAAATACGCTGAAATCTCGCCAGCGCACGCGTGCACAGAGCACGCCTTCACACAGCTGCGGGACAAGTTTCACAAGAAGTCGAGATGAACTTTACATGACTTTGTTTCTCATGGCGGATGCCAGCGATTAGCCACCTTCTCTGTAAAAATAAAAACCAGCAATTACATCAGAGGGCGGTCTGTGGAATCACAAAGAGGACCAAAAGAAATTGCACTGAATGTGTAGAGTGTTACCGGATTGACCATTTCTAAAATCATCAGTTGACAACATAAGACAGCAAGAATAATGGCAGAGAAAGTGACTGAGAGTGGAGAGGAGTCAGACTTTCAGTAAGTGTACGTTTGCAGGATGATCAACTCGTGGGAACCAGTCATCTAAATTTGGTGGCACTTCCTCTGTAGAGACAGAATCACTAAATTATTACCATGAAAGACCACGGACGTTTCCCACGGCAACGCTTTCCCAGAAACGAGGTTTAACCAACTCCACACATCTTGAAACCTGAAAGACATTTAGGGAAAGGGACCTGATACAGGTTAGCAAGTTTAAATTGTGTTGAGATCTGGGAACTGTTGAACACACTAGAGTCTAAGTGTTTGTTTGGCATTAAGAGAGATAAAGTCTGAAAAGAAAATATGTCCAACAGAGTGTTGACAATAGGGAGCGTATGATTAACTCAATACCGAGGGAGTCTGAAGTATTTCCACATTTTAGCCAGATATTGTTCTCAACCTCTATGCCCACAAAGTGCAATTGTTTTGCAATTTAGTGGTTAGAAAGCTTTCTAATCATTTTAATGATTCTTAAAAAAAACATTAAAATGTTTTTTTGTTTATATATTAGCATTAAACCTCACAACTCCAGGATGCAGCACCTATTGGCAGAGAAAGCAAGTGCTGGTGAAAAAAATACGGAGTCTAGTTGTTTACAGACATTCTTAACAGAAATGCTTCCTCTTGAGCTAAATCCAATACCAGCCTCCAGCGATAAGTCTACAGCATAAACAAAAGCTTCATTGAATTATTGTGTTTCATTAAACCTTCTTTCTAGTATCAAGTATTTAACCTGAACCCACCATTTATACTGACAGCGCACACTATTTACAGGGAAAAAAAGCAATCGTGAACACTCCGCATGTAGCCTACGGTGACAGGTTGCTACGATACGCATGCATCCTGCAAGACCTACTTCAAGAGAGGAAACTCCTGTGTTTTCCCTCACAAATGCTGACCTGCTTCAAATATTCATTCTGTTTCTTCTGCAGTCTCTTAACCTTTCTTTTAAAGAGACGGAAAAAGACAAGTGAGAGGAATGGTTGGAACGAGAAAGGGATGGATGTGTCACTTGCCTCCATTTGCCCCCGAGCCACACAAAATCCACTACTTTCTTCCTCCTCTTTACCTTTTATCTTCTTCTTGTTTATGTTTTCTGAAGATAAAACCAGGATAAAGGGTCTGTGGCGGCCCAATTTAGAGAAATTCAAGAACAGATGAATTTGACAGAGTCAATAACATCTTCTGCTGAAGATTTGAGACTTAATTCAAACTGAGATGCCGTAAAGAAAAGGAAGCCCAAATTGAATAATTGCTTGTAAAGACTCATTTGGTTTAAAGTTGGGTTGTTCTTAAAATGTCCACTATCACCATAAAAGATCCTTAAGTCTTATTTTGTATTGTTGATCAGCTAAACTAATCAACTACTGCTTTTCTTAGGCAGAGCAGTGATTCAAAAAGTTTCCTTTTTTTGTATTTTTAGTAGATGTCACAATTTCCAGGTTGAGCAACACACAATTACTTTGACAGAGACGCCACTTGAGTGAATTAATTGATTTAAAACAAACATTGCATGTTAAGTTCTTAATTAAGCCTTTGTGGACTTTAGACGCAGATCAAAGAGAAAGATAAAAAGGTAGGAGGATTCTACAACAAATTATCTATTTGCTATAAGTCTTGATTTTGTGAGTTGCTTCCTTTACCAACATGAGAAACACATAGGATTGTAGTTCTCTGGTTTTCCACAGATCTGTAAACCTTTTCATCATGACACTAAAAGGGCCTTTATCTTCCTAAATTAGGACGTTGAAAGACTGCACAGTAAAGAGTTTCCTGCTACCAAGTAAGCTCACATACAAGCTCCTGCTGTGCCTTGTGCTCTGGATCAGTCCATCAACTTCCTGTTTCTGTCTGGAAGCAGGTCTGTCGCTTCAAGTCTTCCACTAATTGCATTTATTAGCACTTCGTTAACTCTCACATTCTCCTCAGAACATTTTCTCTGCTTTGCTGTGTTCACCAGCTACTCTTAGCTGCTGAATGCAGCCAAGCAATTACTTGAAATTAAAAATCCCCATTGATGTACAATCTCTATTTTCTTCTGCCACGATGGCAAATAAAAGCAGAGATTGTAAGAGAAAGCCACAGCAGGTCATGTTGTCTTGATAAATGCAAACGACTCCCACGCGGGTTAACGAAGGTCCTGCGTCAGTCGACTGGCAAACAAAGCGCTACTTTTTAATGTACAAGAGGAAAAAGCTTTTATGGGAGTTGTTATAGAGAACCGTTCATGTTCCAGGTGAGCAGAGGCTTTGCCGACCGCTTCAGAGCCACTTGGTGGCTCAGACTGTTGTCCGAGACAGAAGACAATTTCTGTAAGAAACACCAAAGACTTTGTGTTTTTTTTTTTTTTTTTAGCATGAACAACTGTTCCCAGTCTATTCTCCCATGATGCTTTGTTGTAACCCTCTTGACAGTTGCTCTTCAGTGAACATCGGACCCTGGATTTGTGGATTTTAGGTCTCTTCATCTAAATCCACTCGTCTGCATCAATAACTAAACAAGCAGAGAAACATCTGGCTGACTCAACAAAGTGATAGAACTAGAAAAGTGTTAAATCTGAATCTCTTATTCCCCTAAGTTGTATTTATATACATTTTGTTTCATGAGTAATTCAGAGGTGGCTTTGCTGGAGTGCTTCAGATCATTATCAAGCTGCATCACAAAGATACGTTGACTTTCCTCAAATGTTCTTAAATCCAGATCTAAAGTCCAAAGTGCTTCTTCCTTTTTTGTTTTTTCCTAAAAACCTCTTCACTGGTACAGAGGTCGCATTAAATAAAAAACCAAAGCAAATTTTATTTGATCCTGACGAGGCTGAATGGCACACTGTTGGGATTTTAAAAAAAAATAAAGACACCAGGATTGCTAAGGGGAAAAAACAACTTGCCCATTGTTCTGCCACAATAACAACTGATTGTGTTTCAGGATGTTGAGCTATGCGGCCATCCTGGAGGACAGACTATTGCAATATTAATCCATAACCTCGGGGAATTGTCTCACAGTCCCGTCTGAGTCTGGACTCTGCAGCCAAGCCAGGCCATTAAACAAACCGCTGCTCTGGAGTCTGCTCACGTCGGGCCCCACAGCAGATTGCCCTGCCTGCTCCAACACTGCCCCACTATTGGCTCATGGCACATCGGGTAAGGCTTAGACATCATCGGCTTCCTAAAAACATTAAGGCTTTTTTTATATGTTGCTCAGACGGCCAGCCATAGACTCTTTTATGCCAAAAAGAAAAGACTGATAAACGGATGGTGGAAAAACTTTAAATTCTTCTTATTCTGACCGAGGAGGGAATTTCATTTTGGGATGCTGGGACTCGTATGCGCCGAGCATCTTATTCTGTATTCATATGCAGGAGCAGAAAATCACATTTTTCACCCCAAATGACCCAGAACTAATATTTTGTTGTTGTTTTTTTTGGCGGAGTATTAATGTTATCTGGTGTCCATTTGAGGAATAAAAATCAACTTGCATTTTTTTTTAACGTGTATTTTTTGTGTTGGAATAACATGTTCCAATTGTGACCCAAAAATCCTATTCTGTTACTCCACAGTTTTGTCAACAGCTTAATCATTTCTTTTTTGTTTTGTTTTGTTTTGTTTTTTTGAACTTATTCAATAAAGACACAAAATCCTACAAGTGCTGCTTTTTGATTTAACGTATCAAGTAGTGACAGTTTCAAAAAACAACTCATTGTAGCCAAGGACTCCTGACTCCATTTTTTATATTTATATTTATATAATATAATATATATTTTATATATTTATTTATATAAATATAATATATATATTATATTTATATAATATATATATTTTATATTTATATGTATATATATATATATATATACATATATATATAAAGATCTTTTTTGTCAAGCTGTTTGGCAGAGATCAAATAACATCCATCACTTGCACCTTAATATCAAGATGTTTTATGAACAAAAACATTTAACAAAAGTGTCAGTTTTTCAGAAACTAAAAGTCAATTAACTGTATGCCAGTGTAGAATAATAATTATCGAAACCATGACTCTTATTATCGCTGGTACCAAGGACATTTGTCCCTACAAAAGGACATTAAAAATAAAAAATCTTTGTCCAAAAGACATTTCTGGTATCTATTCAATCACAGATGAAAAGGCTTTTTCAGACTAACTGCATAATGAGTTACTGAAGCCAATTCTGAAAATGGGCTCAATCATAATCATCGTTAAAATGATGATGGATGCTCACACCCCAGCAGTTAAATGTGACAGACGACAAAAAAGCTCCACTTTTTGCCATTCAATTTATCAATATCTAGAGGTCTTTATAGTTATTTTGCACATAACTTAATGCTAATTTCCTAAGCTAAGCTATTTGAGATGAGAAAATGGAACGTTTGACACTTCTATCGTCAATAAAGTCATTTTTTTGTTTGCATCTAAAAAGGGGATACAAACCAAAACATTGGTTTGTATCCCAAACAAAGCTAGTTTATGAACTAGCGAGCTCACCAAATATATCTAGTTTAGCTCATAAACTGGCTAGTTTATGTTCACCATAAACTGCATAAAGCAAAAATTTAAACCAAAACAGCAACATTGTCCAATTGCTTTTATTATACATTGATATCGTCATAATATATTCTGGAACAATTCTGTTTTTATAGCTACATTTGAGCAATAACAAAATAAATGTAGTTTTCAAGTGCTTATTGCTTAGAATATTGTAACTTTTTGCCATTTTATTCCTACAGTGCAACAAACCGTGTGAGCTGATGTTTGCACTGTTGCCAACTTATTGACATTTGTTTTTAAAGCAACTGCCAACAAATGTAGTAACATTGTCTGATGAAATTGAGGAGTTTTGGAAGCAGCTGAGCACAATCTCTACACAGACATCACGCAGTCAGATCTGCTTCCTCTGCACCCAGATGGCTAACGAATGACATGTTGCTGCCACTGGTTGTTCCTGACTTAGTCATGGAGGGATTTAAATGTATCATTGCACTAAAATAAATTCCTGTATTTCCAATTTCTCTTTTGGAAATACAGGTACTTCCTGTACTTTTTTAGGTTGTTAATGTCAATGAATTGTAATGCCTTATTACAACAATATGGTGATTTAGCCTTATTTTGAACCATAAGATTAGATTCAGGGAAGAGTACGCAGGCCAAAAAGCTAATCAAATAGAAAGTACATTCTGAAAAAAATGCCACATTTTAACATTTTAGTTAAAATGTGGCATTTTACCCACCACCTTGCTGTCACAAGAAGAGCCGCTTTGCTTTTAAGAAGTGGCATCTGTGTTTTTTGCAGCTGAAGAAGTGAAACGTCTCCACAGATAAGAGTGAAACGGAGACATTTGTGACTGTGCGGAAGCTAACCCTGCTGGAGACGCTGTTCTGCTTCAAGAAATCAACCAGAAAAGACAGACAGATTAGACTGAATGTCTCCATACAGTAAGGACAAGCAAATTAAGCTACAAATAGTCCCATGTTGTCTCTTTCTTATATTAAAAATGACTGGTGTTAACAAAAAAGGGTTTTGTCAAAGCCGCAGGAAATTGCTAGGTGCCTTCAGAATGGTGTTCATATTTAGTTTTGCATGACGCACTGCCGTGTTAAGAGTACAAAGTTACAGCCACACAGATCCATCTGAGTCACATCAGTCAGGTTAATACCAGTGAAAATGTTCTGTAAATGACCGGAGGTGGCAGAATTTGTGGCAGCACACATCAACCTGATCCCACCATGAATAACCGGCATGACTAAAAGCTCTTACCCTCAACAGTTCCAGTGCTGCAGGATGTTAAGTGAATGTCCTTTAAGGCGGTGACTCAACTTCACTTGCTCTAATCTGGAGACTATTACTGATGACACTTGCTTGCCTTGGAAAGACATCATCGCTGATGAAACCATTTATGCCTCTCTTTTTTTTTATTCTTCATAGGAAATGACTTCAAAAATGACCCTAATCGCTGAGCTGTCACCTGGAAAGTTAAGAATCCTATTTTTAGGATCAGTGAGTTGAATAAACATGAAATCAGAGGAAGCGCAGAGATGACGGATGCTATTAAAAGCAAACTATTTTCTGCAACATCTCTTTGGTTCATTGGGGTTGCTGCGAGAAAGTGAGAGAAAGCAGCACTTAAAGCAGAAAACGGTCTTTTAAAAGGTTAAAAAATGTTAGGCTTAGGATCTGTGTTTTCTGGAACAGGGCAACAATAGATAGATTGCCTCTGTCTGTTGCATGTCATGAAAATGTCAAGAATTAACTAAGATGTTGTCAGTAGCATGTTGACCTCTTGAAATGTACTCCATCTAGTGTTTAAACAACAATGTCTAAGCTAAAATGAGCAAAAATGCTAGGATTAGCTAAAACGCTGTCAGTATCATGTTGACTAACATTGTCTTAATTCAAGCATGAGGTGCCAAAAACCTAAAAGCTAGCTTGCCCTGTATGGTTGATACTTTGGGGACAACAAATTGCAGAACATCCACAGATATAAGATTATAAATTTCATGTTCTTTTGTTATAAGACAGGATTCATATGGAGTGAATGCTTAATATGTTGCAAAAGACTGGTACATATGGTACATCGCCCCAGCACTGAACATGAATAATTAATGTCCATTCAAGGCAAAAGGATCGAGAAAGTAGGATAAGATTCCCAAGAGCCAAGGATTAAAAATCTGTCCCAAAAATCTGACTGTTGCATCTCTTGTATAAAGCAACAACCTCTCAGTCATTCCATGTAGAGTTTGGCACATGGTCTTACTATACTGAGTGAGATATTTGATACTGTTTTAAATGCATAATTATGGAGAAAGAAATGAAAAAGAACTCTGCCTTCTGCTCACACACACCCCAAAAGGCCTCGCTGATCCATTCTCCAGGGTCAAGTAAACAAAAGCTTTATTGAAAGGAACAATTTCTGAGCCCACGCACTACACACACACAAACACATATTATAAGAAAAGGCGAGAAAGAATAAAGTTCTTCGAAAGGCAAGTGCTAGAAGTGTTGCCCGCATTCTCCATCAAGAACATTCCTTCAGCGCCCGATGTCTACCCAAATGGCTCAGTGACGCCGCTAAGGTGTCCATGTCTTTTGCCCAAGGGAAAATATCTATTATCCTCTGCGCCTCCTTGTTTTTCTTGCCTCGCGGGGAAATAAACGCTCAACGATCCGGGGCTTTCACCTCTACTCTGATAAAGGTTATCTTGGCAATTTAGTGCAGGCGATATCGCATTATGGAGAGAGTTATGAGGCGGAAATCAAATTTTGCTCCCAGTGACTCTGAGGAGAACGGGGTGGGGGATGAAAGGTGTAGGGGAGTGCACAGTAATGATATAGTGGGAAATGGGGTGTGTGTGTGTGTGTTGTGCACAAGTGTTTGCCTGCATGTCTTCTATTTTCTGTCTAGACTGGAGGATAGTGAACCATACAGCTCATATAGCTAAGAGTTTGTAGCCAAGATGTTTGAAGGATTTGTTGAATCTTGCTAATAAGTCCCAGGGGAGCAAGTAGGGATTTGCGGGTTGTGATCTGCCAAGTGTTTCGGCAAGCAGCAAGTGACAGAAGGTGGAATCATTTCTCAATTTAAGATCCAAAACAAGAGGCATAAACCCTAACATCACCCCTAAGTGTAAATTCATATCTGTGCCAGAACTTGATTCAATACGTTTAAGCAATCTAAAGGAAGATAGAAAGAGACCCAACAATTTGAAACATTTCTCACGGAGTTCATTTAGTTTTAGTGGAGTTGAATGTTTTAAAACTTTTCTTTTTCTTCTCAGCTCTCGAGGAGGAAGAAGAAAAGCACAATTCTCCGCCTTAGGACTTTACTACAGCAGATGTTACTGTATGGACAGCAGACACCCGAGTGAAGCTGATAACTTATTATATCGCGGTGTGAGGAGTGACACCTCCTTTCCTTGCACAGGAAATTAGAGAAACATTACTTTCGGGGGGCAATCGAGAGAGCCTACAAAGCACACCACCACATCACACCTTCCGTATTTGTGGAGATACATTATCACATTATTATATTCACAGTTTACCCTGCTCCCTGGAGAGCAAAGAATTGCTCCGGAGCCAGGCTCTTTGTGCCAAAAAAAGGTTGCCATGACGATGAGATTTCACTCCCTTCCTCCCCCGCCTATCCTTCAGTTTCAGCACATTCGACTCTTTTCTACTCCTTCATATGCAATTATGACGAAACGACCATTGTGACACGTTTGCCCAAGGATATCATTAGATCTGCAGCTATAAATTACAAGAAACTGTTCTTCAGACTAGAAAATAGGATTATACAAAAGCAAATGCGTGACTCCACCACCCCGAGGTAAACACTCAGAGCTCGGATTTCCACGGGAAATTGTTTATGTGATGGCGTTTCCCTCCCGTTTTCTTGGAATAAATATGTATTTTTAGGAAAGCGAGGGAACGTTTTCATAATGCATTGTACACCCAGACTGCAGTGCCATGAGGAATCATGTAATAGACGGAGAGAGAAAGAGAGAGGGGACAAAACTGCCTCTGTTTGAACGAAGCAAACAAACTGAGCTGATGAAATTCCTTTTTGTTTCATGTCAGAACAGATTTCATCAAAACCGTGATGTCTGCTTCTACCAGTGTCTGAGTTCTGCCCTATAAAGGAAGCACATTGAAGCCTAAATAGCAGGTAATTGTAAAGACAAAACACGCTCAAACACAGCAGCAAACAAACCCTCTTTTTCACTCCTCAGGGACCTGATGATATCTTCTTTTCTCTATACTCCCGATCTGCTGCATCTATAAACACCATTATTTTTCTTCCTTGCTTCAGCGGGTATTTGTAGCCAACTGGTTCTGTCTGTCTGATGAAAAGCTATGCTAAGTTTGAATCTGTTGACTGTTTCTTCCTGTTAAAGAAAAGAGGGAAACTCTCCAGTGTGTCAAAATGCTTCATAAATCCTCAGGACAAGGTACTGGAGAGTTAAGCAAAGTTTCAGATCAATCCATTTCCCACTAACTGTGTACTTTCTTACTTTTACAGTGCCAGAAAAAGTACTTTGCCATTTTTCTTTGGATGGGGTCATTGACAGATATATTGCTGTGGCTAATTTTGTACACTGTGCTCTTTGCTTGTCTTTTCCATAGATAGTTTGGCTGTCTCTGTTTCTTGGGCTGGGTCACAAAGTCGTGTACCGTACTTTGTTTTCCTTTCCTATAGGAAACACTTCTGACCCACTAGCTTTGTACTTTCCTGTATCTGTTTCCTTGACAGAACTATTTCCTGAGCTATCGCTGGTAATAACCTTCCATATTGTTCTCTGAGTTCTTTGCTTTCCTACAGAAAGTACTTCTGGCTCAGAGGTTTCCGTGTTCAGTTGTGTTTCCTGGACAAAACCTTTGATGGCCCTGTCGTTTCCGTCTCTTGTTCATGTCTTTGTGCAGTCTGCTTCTTGTCCTCTCAACTTGCTTTTGGTTTCGTATCCATAGGTTGGTGCTACTGGAACTGACAAACTGCCAGAAGGGAAAACTTTCTACAAGGACGGATGGAATCAGCTCTTGTTTAGATAGATTTGTTTTTACTCAATGTGCATTATAAGAGCAACTTAATTTGACATTGTGACTTTGATTGCAATGGAATCAATTAGACTGAACTGAATTGAACCCAAATTGGATTCCACTCAGTCATACATCGTCTATTTAATCAACATGTTTTTTTCAGTGCCTTGACAAGATTTCTGGAGCAACATAACTAAATAGAATCAAAAGAAATACATCCCAAAGAAATGGGCTGCGCATATGGAATTTATATTTTTAGTCAATCAGTTCATTTTGTCCTTATGGAAAGCCTTTCTGCATGTCACAGACTAGACAGGCAAATTTGACCTTCGACATGATGCGTATGAGAAGTGCTTCAGGAAAGCTGGGACTTGTGTGTCTTTCTAAGAGAGTCCATTTGAATGTTCTGGCAGACGATCCGATATGACTTTATGTACTATATCACAACAGTGACCCCAGCTGGACAACCTGAATTCTGGGATATAAAAGAATAGATATACCTTTGTGTTTTGTTATTGGTATTCCTGCTTCACAACACAACTCCTCCCGCCATGATCATACCTCCGACTTTTTCCATCACATCACCGAGAGACAAAAACCCACAGGCTTCCAGTGTAGACACTTTTCTCTCTGGCACGGCACTATGGTAGAGTTGGACGGATTAGATGTAGTATTTCAGTGTCAGAGGGAGCATCTGCACTGTCTGTGGCCGGCTTTATTCCTTCCCTGGCTCTTACTTTGTTCTTTTCTCCACTCCAGCCGGTCCCGTTGAGCTCGCTCTCACTCGAGAGCTTTCATGGGAATTGAGTACAGAGCGCCGAAGTGTGCAGGGTGAATACAATATGTTTCTCCCTCCGTGTGCTCTCACAAAGACTGGAGTGGCTTTCTTTTGTGGTGTTGCAGCACAAGCAAACTTCCACACGAACAGTGACACCATGCTTCTCATGCGCTGTGAATGCAGCTACGTGAGTTGTGCGCCCCCTGAGGCTTTTGCAACATCTCAGTTAATGCAGATCTGGGACATTTTTCAGAGCATGGATGGGGTTTTTTCCCCCTCCTTCTTCCAAGGCTGAATATATTTCTACAGATACAAGCTTAGCTTCCTCTTGGGTAGTATTGTTCAAAACCTGAATTTATTTTCTATAAAGAAAGTGGGATTTAGCTGACTTTGCATACCCTTCAGCTAATGAGCTTAATAAATATAGTTCACTGTAGTCCAGAAAGCAAATATTAAGGAGCCCAGAGGTCTACGTAGACAATCGTTGTGTGTGTGTGTGTGTGTGTGTGTGTGTGTGTGTGTGTTTGGGGCAAGATGTGTAATTTTTCATTTTGCTGAAGGGACTATCTTTGGAGGAGGAGCAGTCTTTGCTTCGCATAGGATTTCAAGTGCCAAAAGGAAATTGAGTCAATGTGTAATAAATATCCAGAAATCCCTGCAGGAAAAAAAAAAAAAGGAGAAACCAGTAAATTCAGTTTATAACAGGATCAAACATGCCGGTGGCAAACAGAATAATAAATAGGGGAAAATGAAGTAAGATCACTAGAATAAGGGAAAAACAGAAAATAAATTACATATGCCTACTTCAAATTAGATTAACTCCCAATATGAAGGCTGACTCATTAACTTAGAAAGTCATAAATAGTAATGCCCAACTTAATCGTGTAAATGCATGAAATATTTATTGATGGCAGTTCTATTCAGACGGCGCGTGTGACGCCCTCACCCTGAGAACAAAAGCTAAAGACAAGAACTCAGAAAAGTTACAAAAATGCAGGTATCTGGAATCTGGACAGGAATAGTTGAGTTCAGTTTAGCACTGTGGCTATAAACAAGGATTAAGTTATCAAAGTTGTAGCCAAAGTTGCACCTATTGTCTTTTGTTGTTTGTTTTTGTTAATTTTCTTTGAACCATTCATATTAGCCATTGGTTAGCCACTTATGCTAGCATTTAGTTACATAGGTAAGCTGACCATTAGTTAGCAAGTTGTTCCAGTCTTTATTTAGCCTGTTAATTTACCCATTAGTTAACCAGCTATTCTAGTATTTAACAATATGTTAGCCAGCTATGCTATTCGGGCATGTTAGCTACTTCTGCTAAACAGCCAAGTTCACCATTAGCTAGCCAGTTGTCCTAGCATTTATTTGATTAATTCACCCATTAGTTTGTCTAAATTAATTAACTAAATGCTAGCATTTAGTTAATTAAGTTAACTAAATGCTAGCATTTAGTTAATTAAGTTAACTAAATGCTAGCATTTAGTTAATTAATTAAGCTAGCCATTAGTTAAGCGGCTATGCTAGTCGGGCATATTAGCTGCTTCAGCTTACCAGTTATGTCAGACATAAGTTAGCCAGTAATAATATTTATTTAAGACCACAAGCCTTCTCATTAAAATGTTGCTGGAGTCGTCACCTCAACAGAGCTAAATGTTAAACTAGTCTTAATTAAGCAGTTGTGCAATTAAAATATAAACAAACAAAACAAAAACAAGGAGTTCTCAGTTCAGTCCAATATTTGTGTGGACTCTTTCACAAGGCCACTAAAGCATCACAAAGCAGCAGTTCAAGCTCCATCAGACTGCCATGCGAGAGCCAGAAAGGTGATGGACCTGTAGACTCTTTCCATTTACAAAGCTATTTCTAACAGTTCACACAGTTGCTGTCTCACAATCCAGACACAGTTCATCTCCTGCAGCAGCAGGGGGTTTAAGTTTCATTTCAATTTTCTCTCCCTTTTACATGCCCAGGTTTCTACCAGGCTCAGCAGGGGTGAGAATCACTGTTCAGGGATTCTGCAGGGAGGAGAAGGAAGGCTATTGCTGGTGGCGCCGTGGCATGGGCTTTATGAAAGTGCTGTAACTCAGCCCTTATTAACAAAAAAAACTCCACTTCCAGACCTTGCTGGCTCCACAGTGAACAGACATTTATCTTGCTTAAGTCCGAGAGCATTTGATGAATTTTAAGGCCTCTAAAAGAGCAATTCAGATTAAATTTAATTAAGTCGTATATGAATGAGGATTGTTTTTCTATTTCAGCGCACCAATGTTTGCTCGCACGTCATTAATGCTGTAACTCTGGTCATTTTGGCTCCTTTTTTACTTGAAAAGTCTCCAGGTAAGTCAAACTTCAGCTTGAGCTACAGTGAGATTTATACCGCTTAAACATTTTCACATTACAGCCGGCAATTATGACATGTAAAGTACAGCATATTTAAGTTGAAGTAAAATGGTTTAAGGTTTTTAAACCTCTCCCACCTTTCCCAGCTGAAAGGTGGGAGATTAATTAGTATTCAGTGCTCTTTACTCTGACACTCTTAAATAAAATCACCACAAATGTGAAAACCCGCAGATTTTATTTTTTAAAGTCAACCCATTCAGCAATTATCTCCAACACCTTTTCTTTTTACTGCTCTATCCGAGTCATTAGAGGTCATGAGATTATCAGGGCGGGAGGAACACAACACCATCCTGTACCTCTGAGAGTTGAATGGCAACATTTAATTAGTTGATAAGAAAAGTTTTAGTGATGATAAGACTCAGAAGCAGCTTATCCCATATTGTTATCCCATATTGTTACATATTAGATTGAGCTTAAAGTACTTTTCAAGTTCTGTTTCTTCCCCATAAATCCACACAGAACCATAATGTTAATGCACGGGTTTATTAAAAAACTGCTAAAATATGTTGCTAAAAATGTAACATTCACACACATTTTGTAGCTAAAGGAGCTTTTGCAACAACCACATCCTCATATGAAGCTGAGACAAATCTTCTGATTCTGAATCTAAAATGTGAAAGCCATGGATCTTTTTTCTTAAACCTTCCAAATCAAAATCTGTGGATGAAGCTGTATGTGCTCCGGGGGTGATGGAGGCCTTTCATGCCTCGGAGGCGTTTGGCAGGCCTTTGCTGTTTAAAAATAAAAAATAAAAAAAATAACACAGCAGCGCTTTAAAGCTGAATGAACTGAGGGTAGGAGAAAAGTCTTGAAAGCTTTCTGACCCAGATCCAAGTTAATTTGCCAAGTAATACTTAGAGCTGATTAAAGTGACCTCTCCCTGCAGTGTGGCACCCAGAACTTCATAATTATTCCGTCTGGGATTGATCAGACACTCTATTACTAAAACAGAGAAGAGGAGGGAGAGGATGTCAAAGCTCATTTTTCATTAATGATTTGCTCTTTTAGCTCGCATATATTGAATACAAGATGATTGGTCTTTGAAATAGTTTCAGATCACAGTTCCTTGTATCTAACAATAATGTTTGGATTTCCTTTTCTTCCCCAATCGACAATCATTTCTCGCATCAGTTTGGCCATTTTACTGTTTCTGTTCAGTTATTTAAACAAATCTATAAAACTAAATTGCAGATTGAATGAATTTGGAATTTTATAGACAATAGAACGGCTTGTTCTACATTAATCTAAATATGCTCAAGAGTCAAAATAATTTTTTTCATGAGTAACGCTGCAGTGTTCTGGATTGCCCACGCGGTGGTGCTGTTCTACAACTCTTTACATCAGCTGAAACCAAGTTTAGTTCATTAATTAATTAGGTGTATCGACACTTATTGAATTCCTTTGCCAGTGATTTGCTGTAGCCTGGAAAATAACTGTGATGGTTGGAAATCTTTCACAAAATGAAGCAAGATGAGCTCTGAGTCCTAATGAGGCATCAGGAGATTACTCCTGGTGCGGGGCGTTATGTTCCTCTGGCTTTTTAAATATTATGTATTCAAAGGACAAAACAAGAGAATTCACAAAAATATACACTAAAATATTCATTTAAGTAAGCACTTTTGACACTTTTTGAATCCTATTTCGTGTCTATTACATGTCTGGTGTCGTTTATAAAAGGTGCAGTGGCTACATAAATACAGGTGGCGTTTTTATTGGCGCTTTTGATTTATGTCCATAATAATGGTGCCATCTTTTTTTTTTTTTTTTTTTACAATCCAGCTGCAACTTAATGCACATCTGCAGGCATTTATAAAGTCTGCGGCACTAAATAAACAGCAGGTAGTACTTTTATGAAATACCAGATAGTGCTGGATAGAATGTGATAAATGACCAAGGTCCATATTTAGCGAACACCTGGTGGCGCTTAGCGGTTTTGTTAACGCTGAGTGGCGCTAACTTCGCGTCAGGTTGCATTTATTAGGCATGGATTTGGCGCTAAATAACAGCAAAGTGGCGCTGATTAATGTCCAAAATGCCTTGCCATAAATTAATACAAACAGAAGTCCTGTTACTATCTAAAAACTTTCCTCCCTGACAGCAGCAGAAATGAAACGTAACGTGGCAGGTTGAAAAGTGGGTCAGGCGCGATAAGGAGTCTCGAGTTTTTCTCGAGGATCACGCAGGACGCTGTTTCCTCAACAGTAGGCCAGCAACGGGTAGAATCGATCGGACTGGGTGTGAATTGAATGGCTGCTCCTCCAGCGACCAATGGCTCAGCACCGGATGCGAGATATCCGCTGCAACAACAAGCACTGTGTCCCCCCTTTTCTTTCTCTCTCTCTTTCTCTCTAACGCCATACGGCCCAAATCCCGACCTCCTCTCCGGAAAGCGAGACAGAGAGAAAAAAAAAAGAAAAACACATGAGAATACATAGTGTCGGATAAAACCGCTTATAAACTGGAGTTCTGCTCGCTTTTTCTCCTCCTCTTCCTTCCTTAAAGGAGTCTGTTGAGATGATGTTTTCAGTGCCTCGCGCTCTGACGCAGAACATGGGATTTACGTCGTAACGCGGCGAGTTGGGGGGGAAAAAAAAGAAAGGAAAATAAGCGACGCTTGGAAAGTTTCTCAATGGATTCTGCAGACTGCTGTCCCGACTGAGCTGCAGGAGGAAGGAAGAAACCGGGACTTAATTTACCTGAGCTGAAGCTAAAAGTGACGGAAACACGGTGAGTGTGAGCCTCACATGGCACGCGCACGGACCTTTAGCTTTGTTTTTATTTACTTTTATTTACATTTCTTTGTGGAATAATATCCTGGAGTAAGAATACCTGGTTTTCTTTCAGTCACAAGTTCTTTGAAAACTTAATTTGCCGTTTTAATTTAAAAGATAAATTATCTGCAACTTTATTGAAAAGTTGCAGATTTTTCACTTAAATTTCTGGTATTTCATGTGACTGACCAACATAAAGTATTGCATTAAACCCTAAAAAGGAAAATATCTCGGGTTTTAAGTTCTCTTTAAATATTTGGACAACCTTTCTCCAAGTCTTCTTTCCAGATTTGCTCAAACTCTCTTAGATTGCACAGAGAGCTTTTTGTAAACAGCCATTTGCAAGTATTAGATTTGCATCTGGGTCATTAGAACTGGAATATACTTTGATCCAAATCTAGAGTCTGTGCAGCATCCTTTAGGATTTCACATGGGATTGTCCTGTCATCCATCTTCCCATCAACTATGACAACTTTAAGCGTTCCAGCAGGGCAAACGCATCCCCACAGCACCATTCTGCCACCACTGCAGCAGAATGATGTGTGCAATGTGATTTGCACATTCACAGGATTGCATTATTCCGCATTTTTGGTGTGTTCCCCTCATGGGTCATAGCATTTATAACTAACTGAGCTCGACACTGCTTAACAGCTTTCTTCCTGTTTTGTCCGATTGTTCACTAATGCTCGCTAACACATCAGTGAGGCTTTCGCAGAACTGCTGGATTTATGCCAAAATAAAATTATACACAGTTGAACTCTATATACTAATGATTTCAGAAGGCCAACATGGCCTGCACTCTGACAGCCGTCAGTCTGAACATCCTGCAAACCCCCAGTTGCTGGTTGCTTTGCAACTTTGTGCTCTGTATGTTTGTCCCCAGACCAAAATGGTAAATAATTGTCTTTTCCTTAACTGAATGAAACCTTCAGAAGCCTGTCTTCAACCAGATTACTGGCTTTATTCTCCAGACAGATGTAGAAAACTTCTGGCTCTGCTTCTAGGAATTTATTAAAAAGACTAAAATGTATGGCCAAATATTTAAGCATTTTATAACTATATCTGTTCCATACCTAGTGAACATAAATGATTCTATTTAAAGACCAGTATTTTGCATTATTCAACCAAACTATCACAATTAGTCAATATTCTATGCAGCAAAAAAACAAAAATATGATCTTTCATGTTAAAACACTTCTCTAACCAAAATTGAAATCAAATTTCAAATGGAAATGATATAAAATGTAAAACCATTACACTCTAAATGAACTATTCTTTGAGGTTTTATCACTGTAACTCATTAGAATACCTAACTTCCACCTGAAATAAGCTGAAATGCAACAATACGCGCCTGGGCACAAAAAGGAAGTTGACCAGGATAGATCATAACGATAGAAAACAACAAATTAACCGGAACTCTGGTGGATGTTTCCTCCCACTGGTCGAGCCCGACCAAAACCTAAACTCTTGTCACTCATCTTTTTGACAGCATGGCGATGCAGAAATGGGGTCAAGAAAAGGGATGGTTGTCATGCATCTAATTAAAGTCCCTCATATATTATTTTACTCAAAATGAGTAGTTCAGTGTGCCGATATGACTCTCTAACCCAGTTTTCTTGCTGATTTGCAATATTTAGTGTGCCTTCCATGTGTCAGAGCTTTCTGTTGAGTCTTCTCTTTGACTTGTATCTGTCTTTATTATGGCTTCCTCCAACACTCAACAGAACCATGTGAAAAACCTGAACTTTGGTCACCACAAATTGCAGTCTTTGAGAGGGAAAATTGATCCCATTCAGCTTCAGATTAGAAATCAAATGGCTTTTCTCTCTCGGTGTGTGTGTGTGTGTGTGTGTGTGTGTGTAGTTGTTCTTTTTATATTCATCTAATGAAACAAGATTAAAGGTGAGTATTTTTAAGGCTTGATCAAAGAGAAGTACGAGAGTACAGAAAGGGAACTTTTTTTTCTCTTTCGTAATGGTTATTCAAAGGTGTCATGGTTGAAGGAAAGCAGGAAGTTTTTAACAAACAGCCTTTAGGGAAGCATCTGCATGCAGATGAGATATTGCTTCTAAAACATAAAGCCTGGTTGTGGAACTCGCTATGGCCCCGGGCAAACAAACTTCCCTGTTTCTGAGCGCACACAAAGAGCCTCTGTAGCTTGTGGCTCTGGAGACTCCACTCTCGTGTCAGACTCTGAATCTGGTGGTCCAAACAGATGGTGCCTCGTGGCTTTTAGGTTGTTTGAACAACTATGTAATCAAACGGATCCATCTCTCCGACGAACACTGACCTGTGTGTGGGGCTCATTTTCATAGCAGTGCTTGTGCAGATATCTGTTATTATTTGCATGCCGTTATTTGCATGCCTTTTCTAGCATGGATAAAAACATTCCGTCTCTCCAACAGGAATTCAGATGTGTCCCCAGCCAGCTAGAGAGACCCTTCAGTCCAAAGATGGAGTCCAGAAGTCAGAACGACAGCGACGGAGGAGGAGGACGCCATGGAGGGTTGCCGTCATTGACTGGATGGGCGAACATGCCGTATGACGAAGGTAGAGCACAATCACGGTCTCTGCAAACCCTAGATGCGCCGTCAGATCCTGGGCAGAACTGCAGGTTACGGCCACACACTCCACCAGTGTTATCTCTGGATCAGATAAGAATAAGCGGTGGTAGTAATGAATATACAGACGGGCCGTCGGCTGCTCAAAGGTCTCCGGCCACCCAGCAACGGAAGACAGATGTGGTTACATCAACAGGTTCAAGGACCAATGGACAGCAAGAGACCGAGGAAGAGATGTCCAACAACCTCCGCAACCTGCATTCAGTGACTCACCAAGAGAATGCAAATGCTCCCATCTCTTCAAGAGAGGGTGTGTCTCAGTCTTCCAGTGTGGAAGACTCCCAGAGCACCGTACGCACCAGCGCAGGGAGCGGTTCTTCGGGTCAGCGGCTTCTCGGCAGCCCGGCGAACAGCAACGAAATAATCAGAAACCAGCCAAAACGAGCTGATTCCGAGGAGCTGAAACCCCTGAACACAGAGTACAGAGACATAGAAGCAATTCCAGGCAGCAGGAAGTCTGTAAAAAAGGACAAACACTCCAACAAATGCGAGTCCTGCGGTCGGTGCAAGTGCTCAGAGTGTGTCCAGCCGAGGGTGCTTCCGTCCTGCTGGATGTGTGGCCAACGCTGCCTGTGCTCTCCAGACAAGGCCGTGGAGTACGGGACGTGCGCCTGCTGCGTGAAGGGCCTTTTCTACCACTGCTCCAACGATGACGAGGACACCTGCGCGGACAAGCCCTTCTCATGCTCTCAGTCACGCTGCTGCGTACGCTGGACGACCATCACGCTCTGCTCCTTGCTCTGCCCTACTCTCTTGTGCTACCTCCCAGGTAAGGGGTGCCTGGCCATGTGCCAGTGCTGCTACGACCGAGTCGCACGACCCGGCTGCCGATGCAAGAACTCAACCCTAACCCGCTGTCACGACGACAGCACAGCAACGTAGGCCAGGATGAAATGGGACACTGATTGACCAACTCCACACTGAGTGAACTGCAAAGTGTCAAGTTGCACAATTTGAGCCATCTAATAGTGTCATTGTGGCCGTTGTCTTTATGTCAGGAAAGGCTTCCATGTGTCTACTTTGAATGCAAATTTACTAAAAGAAATATTACTGGTAAAGGCACTGGAGGTGCATTTACTCACCCGAACATTAGGAGTTTCACTTGAACGGTCAACCAAAATAAGCACTCCACATTTCAAGGTCTGGCATCTTATTTAACTACTGTTATATCTTTTCACTCAAGTGCCGTGATATTTCCTAATACAGACCAAGCCGATATCTTTGAGGTTTTAACATTTGATACAAACTTTATTCTAAAAGCTTCTGCTACTAACTGTATGTAACGTAATAATGGAAAGGGTATGTACAATAGAAAATGACAGATGTTTTATTTTTGTACATATATATCTATATTATACTTCAACTGTGAAAGGTTTTCTGCCATTAGAGGCACCTTGATGAATCTGCATTAGCTTCCATTCCTACAAACTTTCTGCATTCACTGGAATATCTACCAATCATATTTTTAAATAATTCACAACGTTAGAGATCTTAACCCTGTTCCTATCTGTAAATTGTACAGTGACATTATTATTTGAAAAAAAAAAAAAAAGTTCTAATTCCAAAATTGCCTAGTGTAAAGTTAAAAATATATATTTATTTGAAGGTTTTAATATTTTATTATGACAAATATTTATTTTGAGAAAGCATTGTTAAAGGCCTCCTCTGTTGCTCGGCAGATTTGACACGAATAGCTCACTATGGATTAGAAGATGAATATATTAATGGATGAAATTAAAAAGCCTTGAAGTCTAATTGAGGAGTGTGATTTTTATTGATTGTATTGAAAGGTTGCTACGACCAAAATGAAACAATGAAATGTCACTGCTGTGTGAATCACATCCGTTTTCACTGCTTTTTTGTCAGCACAAAAAAAATAGAATTTTTCTTTCATTAACCAAAAAAGAGAACAAAAACAGTTCAACGCCTGCTTTTGATCGTGTTGATGAAAATGACATCGCAGCTTCTTTTCATCTAAAAGAAAAAAGAATTTGAATGTATTTAACTCACTTTTTCTCGATAAATCTCTTTATTTTCTATTCCCTTTAATCGTTTTGTTTGAGAATTCCTCTTGCGGATGTCCCTGCAGGCGGAACATAAAGCTCCTCACACTTGTTGACAGCATGCGGACGTGTTTGCAGGCCGGTGCGCATTCAGAGCTGTGATTGACACGTCGAGGCCAACTTGCTCTCGCTTGTTTGATGCGCCTTTGACTGACGAATGTTGAAAGAGGGCTGAGCGGGGGGCAGAGGGGATGTTTTACATAATTATCAACATTCACCCATTTTACAGAAGGTGTTGGAGGAGACAGGGGGGCAAAAAAATAAATAAATAACGGATTGAATCCCAGTAGAGGCAGAAAAGGCAGAGTTGATCTGGTGTTTAGTCTTCGCAGCCCTTCTCTCCCTTCGCATTGTCTCAGCGGTGAATGAAGAAGGGAAGCGCGAGTGAGATGGAGGGGGGCTAAGGTCGTTTGGAAGAGGGTCCGCTAAGGGTTAAAAGCGTCACTTTGAATGACAAAGACCAAACAGTTTACCCCCGTATTCAGGCCGGCATGCATTCATCCTGTTCTCAATAGTTCGGGGGTTATTTTGGCTCCTCTCTGGTACCTGCTCCCACTTGGTATTCCCATAGGGAAACGGTGGGGTTGTTGGGGAAAATCACTGGATGCACACTGTTGGTTGTTTTTTCAGGTCCGTTTTTAATTTTAGCTCAAGTAGATTATCCAAGAGAATTATTCAACTGATAAAAAAAAAAAAAAAAAACTGGTTCGGTGAAAAGATTTGTTTATCCATCAAGTAGCTGCAGCAATTTGGCAGGAGGAGGAGGATGGGATATGAACTGGGGGGGCAGAGCAGTTCTCTTTGTTGGTTTTAGCCACCGTGGCCCCTGCGGTTCATGGTGTTGTGGGGCAAGAGCGGCTCATTCACCCTGCTCACCAAGGCAGAACGCAGCACAGGAAGACAGGAAGGAAGCGGGGCTATTCTTTATGGAAGCATTGTCTGTCCGTCTGATGGGGCCAGGCTTAAGCAATCAAACAGTCCTGTGAGAGACGGGAGGGTGGTGAGGGCCCACCATTTGCCTGGCAATGACGGAGATGTGCTCCTCTGTGAAAATATACAAAAAAAAAAACCAACAAGAAAGCAAAACGTGTACATATCTCTTTCTACTTCCTTTTGCTGGTCAAATTCGAGAGACAATCAGAACGCCACGAAGAGAAAAGGTCAACCCACAATCTGAGTTGACTTTAACTTCTAGGTTTAAAAATTGTAACAGGAAAAACAAACTGCAAGAAAAACTATTTTTTCTATTTCTACAGAAAATAAAATCATTTTTGTTTTTTATGCTCTAAGGAAGGGGTGCCAAAGTCATTTAACGTACAGATAAAACCAATTAAATGAATAAGTAGCGGGAGGCGCTGGGTCTTAATCGAACTTAAATAATATTTCACATATTTTAGTTTTGCAGGATAGAAAATAATATTTAAGCACACAGCTGTAATCTGAAAAGGCTCTATTTTTAGTGTTTAAAGGGCCAAAAACAACAACAACAAAAAAAAACTTGTGGATTTGGCCCACAGGCCTCGAGTTTGACACACGCTCTATTTAATTTACACAGCAGGTTTAAATTTCTCTTTTTCTCCTCACAAATGTTATTCTAAGTAAATAAAGAGCTTACAAGAAATTGCAAAATAAATTAAAATTACTCCACAAGTTGAGGCATTGTGTATTTTAATGTTAATAGAAAATATTTTAGTAGCAAAAACACAGAGGGTTGAACTTTGCTCGAGAGATCTCACCTCTAACGCCAATTTGAATTACTGTAAAAACAAAAAAAAAAATTATTTATTTTTCACACACTTTCTAAAAGTAGCTTAAGGGGGAAAAGAAATTATGGACGAAATGAGACCGGCAGAACCACCATCACTTAAAAACACATCGGCTCTGTACTGCTTTTGCTCCATCCGTCCAAACTTTGTGCTACGAAGTCGGGTCAATAAATCCATCAGAGGTGCTTAAAACCAAAGACCAGGGAGAAAAAAAAAAACAATAAAAAAAGATGACATCTCACACCTATCTCATCTCTACTGGTGAAAACGTTTTCTCAGAAGCTGAACTTTTTTTTTTTTGTTTTCCGATGTGGGCGGCTGAGATGCATGCGTGTGGAGCTGAAAGCCAAAGCGCAACCCCCTCCACCACCTGAGTGTGGTTTAACTTTCCACTGAGCTTGTCCTCTGCTACTGTCACACTTTTTTGCTTTCAGGCAAAGTCAAGAGTTTTGGGACTGAAACTGGATGACGTTTGCCCGCTCACAATTAATCTCAATGCTCCCTTTTGGGAGTAAAGATAATCATTTCTGAGTTGAATGATGTGCTGCTTTTTAATTCGAAACCTAAATCTGCCTCAATCAGTCTCCATGACAGCTGAACTACTGTTATGCCTTAAGAAAGAAGATTACAGCAGCCATGAAAGCAAACAGACACCAACTAAAGAGTGCATCTGCCATAAAGGTTGAGTGGGTGTGTATAAGACAGAGGGCGTGCAAAAGAGGACGCCATGCAAGCAGCAGGCGAATCTTTGCTCAATGTGGAAAGCGGGCAAAAAAAAATAAGAAGAAAGAAATCTGGCGTGCGTTCGTCCCGATCAACTCGACCGCTGGCGTATTCTTGCACACGTGTGCAAGTCTCCCCCCTCGCACAATGAAATCTCCCATTGGAGGCCCGAGTCTAATGGCAGCACTTAACTTCAATCCACCACAGGAAGTCGGTTCATCTGCATGCCTTTACACACACAAACACACAGCATCGGTCCGCTGCTGACAGCCAGTGGATATTTGTTGGCGACGCGGCGGCTGCAAGGCTCTTTACAGCTTAGCGGCCAATTGTTGTTCACCCAGACACACACACACACACTAAGAGTGTAGAGCTTCAGTTGTTATCCTGAAAGGCAATCTTGATCCCCCTGCAACACAGTAGGACAGACGCACATTAAAAAGAGGAATTAGTGTGGTCTGACAGCTCACTATAACACATGGCACTTAGCTTGTGGATGTGAGCGTTTGTGGCAATTATGTGTGTTTTGGGAAGGTCCATTCGCATGTGGATGCATGCGTGTGTGTAATCAGGAACAGACTGTGAATTACATAGTAAAGGTTTGCATACAGAGAGAATAGTAGCCATTCAGCGTGTGCAGCGTTAGCCACGCACAGTTTGCACACATGCAAATAAAGAAATGGGAACTTGGAGACTAAATGGTGAAAACACTAAATAGACTGGATTTAAAAACTGAAATAAAAGCAGGTCAATTACATGATGATGTTAAGACCATATATTTGACTGGCTTCAGGTGTTTGACTATTAACACTACACACTATATTGGCTCTAGTCAACAAGTTTTCACATATCTATTTTTTTTTCTCCTCAACCCAATTTGCAAACCAGCTGCCCTGTTCTGCATGTGTGTCATTCGTCCCCAATGACATCATATAAACGCCTACCTGAATGCGCCATTGAGACCCAGGTAGATTTATTCAAATTTGAGCATAAGTGGAAGAGGGTGAGGACATTTTCAAGTCAGATCTTACTAGATAACTCAACTATTGAAAAAACTATCTCAGCTGTGCATTTTAATTATGCCAGGAAATAGAATCCAGGACATGGAGGCTTGACTTTCTTTCTAATTTTCTACAGAGAGTATGAATAACTCCACAGAAAGAAATATTAAAAACAAATCTGAAAGCACTGGGTACTAGTGAAAGATATGCCAGGAAGTAAAAATTACAATTACATGCATTTTTCTTCCAAAGCAATGCTACAGTATACAAAGTTTAGTTCATACAGTTTAGCAACAGCTGTGCTGAGATTATAAGGTATCACCATCTTTTACTCTTGTTTTAGACAACCCATTATTTAGAAGAGGCAACCACAAAAATATGTGGTTGTCAATTTTTTTTATTATTATTTATTTAAGACGATATCTTTTTGGTTTAAATCTGAGGCAAACCATTTTTTATGTCCTCTCTCTCTCTCGCCTGGAGGAAATAGAGATCTTGGGTCTGTCATGCAGCTATGAGAGCACTGCAAGCCACGGGGTCTTGTTACCGTTCACAGGTGCGGCGTGCTGACAAGCTCATGATGACAGCAAAGCCAAGGTGCGCTGGAGTGTGTGCGCGCTCGTACATATGGAAGTGTTTTCCCAGCCCGAGGACAGAAATTTGTCAATGGCTGCAGAGATTGTCAACATGCCTGAAATTCCTCTAGACTCCAAACAACTGGTGACAAGTTTGGAGGCTCTGAAGAAAGAGGGAGAGGCTCTCTCGCCAAAGTTTTCCACTCTGCAAGAGCAGGTGAAACTTTTCCAAACATAAAGGGCCTACTGTTCTTCTTTACAGCCATGATATATGGAAAAGCAAAGTTTATCCAAATGTGAAAATTAGCTGAATACTTAAGCTGAATCGCACCTGGTCAATAGGACTTTTCAGAAACATGTGGTGTCTAAAAAAGGTTTTTAATCAAACTTTTACATTATATTAATTAACTAAAAGGCAGGAGTAATGGGGAAAAAATGGCCAAATTAAGGAAATTCCTGAAGGCCTATATGCACATATGGGATGTTGTTTCAACTTTATAAGTTCAATAAAAATGTTCATAAAATTGTCCACAAGAAGTTCGGATACTGCTTCAATAAATGTATTTAGGTCTTAAGACCAACACGTGTGAGGCCACTTGAAAAGTCGTTTGCGAATTTAATGTTTATGGAACTTAGTCAAAGCATTCCTTCTCTGCAGACCACGATTGCCTCATTGACGGGACTCCAAAGTAAGAGAAAACAAGACACACACTTCATATGTCATTTCTTGAGGAGCAGCTCTGCAGCTGGGATTGGGCCAAAAGCAACAGAATTCCATCAGCTTGGTATGCCGGCCCGATTAATACAGAAAACAGAGTGCTTTACTGAGCTAATTTGGTGTAGAAGTGTGGCACTTTCCTGGTCGTTATGTTGTCCGTCAAAATAACAAGAGGGTTGGACGGAGCAGGGGAGAGGGAGCACGACCAGGATTTAGCTCAGTTCCTTAAACTTTCATCACCAGTCCGGTTTAATGGGTTAGGGTAGGGTTTGGGTTAGAGTGTAGTCAAACTATAGCCATACTGTCTGCTGAAAGTTAAAGCCCATTATGCAAACCAGTACCACAAATACAAAAAAAGAGGCCAACCACTATTTTTTGTTTTGTCAATTCAGGAAGCACCATCATGGGTAGATTTCAGAGCAAATAGAAATCTAACCACATCGACACCTCCTGTCTCCGGTGGCCAGGAACAAGTAAAAACAGCTCAAGCAGGAATAACTGGGACTGAGATTATGTTCCAAAAAGATCCATTGATAAAAGTGAGAAATAAGTGAAACTCAGAACGATGGAACAAAAGGCAGCTATTTTACCCATTTTTATTTCAAAGAATTATTCACAATAATCCAAGTTCAGACTTCGCAACTTGTAGTGTTACTATGAAGCAATTCACCTTAGTAAATTACTTTTAACTAATCTGTATGTACAGGCTTTCAGCCAAAGAGTTGCACAAGAATATTTTTTTTAAGAAGTTGTACAAAAACTGAGAGGAAGTTACTTATTAAGTATCTGGTCTACCTGTGCCAAGATAAGCTTTGTGTTTCTGCCACTTCAACCCGACCAGTATCCTGCCTGTGTGTGTTCAGGAGTGGGCGCGTGTATTTTCCATGTTTCTCAGAAGGCTGCAGAGCAACGTTTCCTTTATGTTTCGACTTGCACACAGTCGAGGACACAAATTCGCCTGATCCCTCTGCCTTTTGGAGCCTGCGCAGGGGGAGCCGCAAGCCATCGCCATAAAGTTTGCTGTTGACATCGACAAAGCAGTCTCTGTTCTTCCTTTAACGTCCCCCACCCTCCCACCACAGCTCCCCTGTCCTCCCCGCAAGCATTTCATTGCTTCTCCCTTCTATATGCCGCTCTCGCCTCACTGTTCCTCACTGCCTCTCTCCTTTCTGTCTTTATGTCAACCCCCCGCGGCCACTCTCCCTCCGCCCTCCATCCTCTCCTTGGCTCTCTTCCCTCCTCACATTTCGGATGTGGGGCAAGAGGAAAGGAAACAGCGCCAAGCTCTGTTTGACAGGGAGAGAGCAGGGGCAGGGACTGAAGCAAAAGGAGCCTTTTTAGGGGATCCATGTGCATGTTTGAGTGCTTTCCGAGTGGTGACAACAGTAGCCACTCCTCTAAATCAGGAAGACTCTGTTTATACTTCATGACTGCTATAAGTGTTCGATTGCGTAGATCGTTACAGACTACGTCATTGAGGCAACAGGTTCATTGCAAAACTCTTTCAAGAGTGTAACAGTGGAGCACAGAAATACCCAGGTTTACTTTACATTACTGAAAGTAAAATTCACAACCTTACCTGGAATTTTTCACATTTTGTATCATTATAACCAATTTAATTATCTTGCAACTGCAAACTCCAATGTCCTTCAAGTCGGACAAAAACCCAACCATACATCCAGACTTCAAATAAACGGTTCACATTAAAGTATGATTTGTTAAAATGGCTGAGTCTGAAATCTGAGAATTAAAATTTTTGAGAATTTTCATTCAATCTCATCAAAGTTGAGCTGTGGCATAAACTTTGTATTTTTTATACATGCACAGCTGGTCCAGACAACACAAAGAGAATCCCTGAATCAAGAGGAAAATGTTTTTCAGGGTTCTGACGTCTTTCAAATCAACTTTCAGAATTTCTTTACTTTTAGTTGAGGCCGGCACAGAAGATTTTAGCAACAATATATTTGATGCCAGTATTGTTGGAATGCGTGTGGTAATCCTAGTGATGCGCAAAAAAAGAATTTGACTTGCAAAACTAGCTGAACTCAAAATAATATGGCTGCTGGTTTAGCCCAGAGTGAAGTCATCCGGCTGCCTGGATTAATTGATGGATGTGACGGGAAGCGGGGATGAGCGAGGGGAGATTGTAGGTCAGAATGTAAAGTTGGAATTAATTAGGGCCCATCGCAGGGCAAGTGAATGGCTCATTGTTATCGGGAACAGACTGCAAGGAGGAACAATCTGGGCTTTGTGCAACAAGTTCACCTCTCTGTCCTCTTCCTTCTCCCTCAATTTCCCTCCTCATACACCAGATAGATGGTATGGAATACTGATAGGATTTTTTCTATTTCTATGCAAAATATCCAATCTGTATAGAATTCACGAGACCTGTCACAATAAATTTTGCTGGACAATAAATTGTCCCAAAACTTATTGCGATAAGCGATAGTATTTGTGTTTTGCGTTAATAATACAAGAGCACAGTCTTGAAAATCAATACGTTTTACATTCTAATGAAAATGTAATACTAATAAACAAAACAACAAACAAATCTCTGTAAACAGTACCAACAACCTTTAAAGGAGTCTGACTCTTTATCTCTTTGCACTCATGTAGGTCTATAAATTAGGAAAGCTGAGCCACCTCTCTCTCCTCCCCATTAACATCTTGATCAGTGGAAAATTGAGCTGGAAATGGAACTGCCAAAGGTCTACCAACCCTCCCCACCCTGCATAATTGCAGCCTCGAAGCTTGCAGTAATTAATCTTTGAGAAAACTTGTCAAATTATTAATAGGGCCCTTAAGTGATGGCCCTGAAAGGAGGCCACTGTTCTGAAATGAGCAAGCGAGCGAGACAGAGAGCGCGTGCAGGCCTTTTGGAGGGGCTGTTTACTGTGAAAATACGAAGAGGTCGCTCTCCAGGAGTTCCACGACTCCACGTGTCAAGGCTCTCCACACGCCGAGGACTTAAAGGGAGAGCAAGTCTCTCTGGAAACCAGAGAGAAAGTGAACTCCTCCGTAGACACTACAAGGATGATTGATTTTTGTCAACACACTGAGTGCCATGTGGTTTAAGGATGTTCTGCATATGACACTCTAGTAACTGTAGTCTCTGACTCCTTACCCCACTGTGCCTCTTGTTCCGCCCTCTGCTGCCACCAAACACAACGAACATTGTTTTCACCAGCCGATCAGATCTCGCCATCCCATTCTCAATTTTCAATGCTATAAGTCCTCAGAATATAAAAATAAAAATCAACCTAACACCATGCTTCCAACACCAAATTCTGCAGCTGTGTTCAGAGTCATTTCCAGTGTTAGTTTTCTGGTTCCTTCGTATTTTAAGTTTATGACATAAACTAGACCACCTAAGTTTTCTGACATAGCCACTACTGTTTTTGTAGTGCATTAGTGTTTTTATATACATTTTTTGATAAAATATAAATAGCTGCACTTGGAATTGACCACCGGATCAGGTGTCACACATATAAAAGTTGTATCATCTACCGGTACTTTCCTTCTATGATGTTCAAAATTAGAAAAACTTAGGTTTTTCTTCTTATATGACCAATCATGTCTGTAGACACCATTAGTTATTTGTAAGTTAATTTCGTTACTAATGCACAAAACTAACTTATTATCTAGTGTAGAAACAAGATTGAGTTTTCGAATTGCAGTCACTGCAAAACCAATTGCAAAAAAAAAAAGAAAAGCCTTTTCTTGGTTGGAAAAGAGATCGCGTGGATCCATTTTTAGTCACCTCTAAATTTACCGTGTCTTTGATTTGCCAAACAATGCACAAAAGGTTCAGTCAATTCCAGGAAAAAGTGAAAGTAAACTCCCTTTTCCTTTTTAGAAATGTCACTACAGAATAATTCACCCTCAAAGATCAGTTTCATGGTCAGATTAAACAGTCCAGGTTCAAAGACGTCTGGTTGAGGAACCTCGTCTTACAAATAAATTCCCTTCAGGTTAATGTCCTGTTAACCATCTCCTACTAAGTTTCACATCTTTTTGCATGTAAACAACATGTACGTAGGTTGTGTGTACTTCCAATCCTTGTGAAATGTCAAGACACGCATCCTAAAAAGTTGCTCCAAGCCCTTTTCTTCCTGTCTGAACTAAAGACGCCTCAAGACCCGGCTGTTTGTTGCGACTCCTGAATGGAGGCGTGTACGTGCATGTGAACGCTGAAAGCGGAACAACAGAGCTATTCTGTTCTTCCGCAACACAGTGTTTCTTGCCCACTTGAAAGCAGCGCTGCCTTGTGCCAAAGAGATTACATATTTCCTCTCTTACTGCCACAGGGTTAAGAAGCTTTGAATCGTGTGGGTGACTGCTGTTACGAGTCAGCGAAGGCTTCCATGCTGCAGATCTAAGAGCTACAGTTTTCAAACCTTGTTGCAAAATTCACCTTTTATCTCTCTGGGTTATAAAAACAAGCCGAAATCAAACTTATTATTAACTTTGCTTAATTAAAAAAAACAACCCTGCGGTCATGGAATCATTAAAGTTGAAATATAGGAAATTAATATCTATGATACACTGAAACTTGTATCAGTTTATCAGTTAAATCTTTAATTTATCATTACTATTAATTGTAAATATGTGGTAGCTTTCCAGTGGGTTATTTTGAGCTTCAACAGACAACAATCAAACCACAAGTCTTTGATAAACATGGTCACCATTAAAGTTTTCCACCCACTGACTTTCTGTCTCAGTAGAAACAGAAAGTCAGTAGATTTATTGACATTAAATAGGCCAACTCCTCCAGCTAGGTATGCAAGTCTAATCTTATATAAACTATAAATAAAAAAGAACAATTATTGTGAATTTAAAAAGTGAGGAGATTGTGCATGTTGCTCAGATTTTAACATACTTTAGTTAACACAAAAATCTCTGGAGGCAGAGGTTGCAAGAACATTCAAGGTTGTTTACTTGTCATTATTATGTTTGTAATTTTATTTTATTTATTTTATTTCAGTATGGCCCTAATACTCTGTTGTAGCTGCTAAAGTTTTCTGTCTAAAATAGACAGAAGAAAATTATGTCTGTCAGAAATTGTGTGGCTTCACAGCGCCACCTATAGGCATGGCATAGATACTGCAGTGTTTTGGTTCATTTTTGGTCATTTCCATTAAACAAATAATTGCACAAATTATATGGTTCCGAAAATAAATTTAGCAAATGGAAAAACGCCAGTTTGTGTTTTTCTCTAAGTTTTTTTTAATGAATCATTTCTTCTCCATCGGCTCAAGCAGCACTTCTGCTAACCAGATCAGTCTAAGCACAATATTTTCTACCTCAACAACAAACAGCTCAAACACCAAGCAGCTTTATGTAAAAAGAAAAACAAAACATAATTAGACTCTAATTAGCTGCTAATTAGAGTCACGCTTGGTAAACATGCAGCAACACGCTCTAACCCACACAAACTACCAATCAGATTAAATCCCAAACTCTGCTGTTTCCAACAGTACCACAATGACCAAACTATGTGCAAAACTCACTGAACCAGCAGCCATAGAAGACAAATAGAAAACAGCTTATTTCATGAAGCTAAAAACATAAATTCAGTCCTACCCAAAGATGGACATCTGAACCAGGCGCGTGCCGAGGAAAAAGGGGGCGTGTCCGATGAAGCGCGTTGTCTTGCTGAAAATCACGTGACTGCTTCATTTTAAAATAAGAGCGCGCGGAGTCTTTGTTGGTCATTTGGTGGAGCTTCAGAGAATATTTTGTCTTTAGTGGCCAAAATGAAAGGAACCCTGACCAACATATTTGATGCGTACTTCATTCTTGTACTGTTTTCTTTCATCACAAAAATATTTACATCAAGATATCAGTTGGGTAAAACATAAAAAATAGAGAAAACTGTAACTGCACACATGGTGCCAAAATGTCGAAAAATGTCACATGTGGAATGTTCGCCTGGAATTTGATCAACCAATACCTTTCCAAAATGTCGATGCTTCATTTTTTTTGGAATGAAATTTGGAACAGTAAGTGGTCAGAACCCGGACTGGGAATTGCTGGAGGTTCTGGTTTTCAACTGCATGCTTTCAAGGAAAATCCACATTACATAATGTATTCTATTTATTTATATTTTCACTGTGGAGAGTATTTCCTGAAATATTACCTTTGTTTTTACACCTGAACCAGTGAAATACATCTTCTGGTTCCTGAGACACATGGAACTCATTCTGGGGTGTCATTTTTGAGAACTCTCCAAAAAAAAGAGGCTTGATTTTCAATTTTGCAATTGTAAAAATGTGTTTTGAAGAATATCAAAGTCAAAATCAATATTAAAACAGAGTTACTGAGGAACTTCTTGGAAACACTCAAAAGCTAGATTGTATTTTAAAACCCCCAGAAGAACAAGTTAGTTTTACAACATAACAAAGTTACCATGTGGTTTCTTGTGTTGGTGCCACACCTAGCAATAAAATCAACACTTTACACGAAAACGTACAAAAATAGAATGCAAAAACATCTGCCAATAAAACATGACCCCTGTCTGCCTTTGACGACTAACAGGATTCCACAAACACAGGAAGGCTGACACATGGACAGGCCGAGCAGTGACTACGCAGCTGAGGGCTGCAGATATGCTGCTGACAGAGACTGTCAGCGCAGTTCCCTGCATTTTTTATTTTTTTCTCTGAACATGTCAGGGTTCGCTGTGAGCCCTCAAAGGGTTCCACCTGGCCAGAGCGAAGAAGACGAGATGAACTGGGATAGAGTGGGGGAAAGCTTGGAAGAGGAATGAGGTCAGGAGGAGAGAACTTCGTTGGGGAATGTCTGCAAACCGGAAGAGTTATGTAAATGGGCCCCCATGAAGGCCCTCAAAAAGAAAGAGGCTAGAATGGGGCCTGGACGGCAGGAGAGCGACGTGAATGGACTTTTCTGTTCTTTTCCTACAAGAGCCAAACATTTTCTAATGCTTAAATAACACTTTTGCCTCTCCAAGCTTTGGTGTCTGCTTTCAGGAGTACTAAAGTATTTATTTTTATCTTTTTTTAAATAAAAAGTGCTGACAGGTGTTAAATAGAGCTTTGTAGTTCAAACCAGAAGAGAAGAGCAACATTTTACTGAAAATGAGTATCTTTCATTCATGAAAGTCTGATTTATTTATTTATTTACCTTTGTTCTAGTTTTCCTCAAGTCCAGATGTGCAAGACAAACACGTCCTGGTCAAAACTTTTATGACCTTTGGAATGAAACACGAGTGAAAGGCTGACGACTTCAAATCTAGTCATCCTCTACTACCGCCATTTTGCTTTATCATGACCTGGCCTCTTGATCGATGAAGACAAAATCATGCAAGTAGTTCAACCTTGAATGACTTAACACACTTATTTGTCCTTGATTGAAATATCTCTCCTGTTAACGTGTCATAATAGATTTAAGATAAGCTAACAGCAGACGTCTGCAGTCAGAGGCCTCTTCAATTTCACTGCAGCACCAACTGCTGTTGGAGATCCTTCCAGCCCACAGCAATGTTGTAAAGATACTTGATTCGAATTACATTTAGTTTGGCTTTTGATTAATAAAGTATGTTTGAATTAAACTGATTATGACAAATGAAAGTGTGTAAATATTGCCCTCATGTGGTGAAAGGTAACTTCTGCTTAAAACAGCAGTGTTCATTTTGACTTTAGTTTGCTAAACTAAAATAGTTTGTCGGAATTTAGTAATCAGAATTGGTTTCGTTTTATTAGATTAATTATAATAAAATTTAAGTTATCTAAATCTACAGTCTATTTAGTCCACAAAATGATATGTAAATGTACTTTTTTTTCAACAATTCACTTGAATTAACAAAAATGAATCTTTTTTTTTTAATCAGTTATGGAATAATGTTAGTTTGAATACATACAAAACAGATGCATTTTTAAAAAATTAAATATCCATTTTTCTGACCTTGCTTTCAAAGTTCAAGGTAAATACTTTATTACTCCTGACAGCAGACATTAAAGCTGTATACCCGTCACTTTAAGCATTCACTGAGCTTTTTGTTTATGTTCTCCCCACAAAACCACCAAACATTTAGGTGTTTACAGGGCAGGCAGCAGCGATAATAGGTGTCCTCAAGTACTGGTGCTTGACCACACAATGACCCAACCACAAAGGGCACCAAGGAGGGGCCCTAAATGGAGCCTGGTGCCGCTTAAAACACTGTAACATCCAGTTCAGGAGTCCCAGCATCTTCCACTGGGATCAGTTGTTGGGACGCACTAAAAATTCAACAAAATAAAAAGAAAAGAGCTAAAACTGCTCACATATTGGTAATACTGGCAATAAAAAAGGGGGATATGTTTCTACAAAAATAAAGCTTTCAAGAACAAATTTACTAACGCAAAGGATCTCTGCCTCCATCTAGTGGTGAAGACAAGTCATTTTGCAACAATAAAGATAAAACATGAGCTTTAAAACCATTTTGTTACTGAAGGCATTCTTTATCACTCTCAAAAAAAGATTTTACAGGATGACAAGACAGGAAACCAACGACCACCACATATTCTGTGCTCGTCTCTTTCTAGTTTTGTTTCGTTGAGGGTAAAACAAAAGTGAAACCTGATCCTTTAACTTAGACACTGTAGCAAATACTTGGGTAAGACTCAAACTAAACTCAAAATGGGACACATTTTGTTTTACTCATTATCAGAAAGAGGGGACTTGGTTTGCAAGAAAAGTGTCGTATTGTCCTGCTGGAAACAGTCGTCAGAAAACAGTGTGTGTTGAAAAAGGTCAGCAACACACACATCAGAAACACACACATCAGAAACATCTCCCCAGAACCAAAGTATGAATGTCTCTGAGTTTGGCTGCAAAAACATAATCTAAAAAGGTGCAATGACTTTCAGACCCTTACAAACATAAACACATATGAGTGGCAGGCTTTTGAACTTTATTGGCATGTTTTTTTTTTTGCAAGAGCTGTCATTTTATTTCCAGTTATAGTAAATGCATACCGACTGCTTGAGATGATTTTCTGAGTCTCGCCTCAGAGAAATAACACCCCTTACTTACCATATTTACAAAGACAAACATGGATTTGTAGGTTAATCCTAATGTTACCCAGCCAAACTAGTTCAGGTGGGTAAATCATGCAGTAGAGCTCTAATTCACTGAAAGACCTTGATATTGCTGAAGGAGGCTGGATTAAGATATGATCAGTCAATTTTTGGAAACAAAAATAAAATAAAATAAAAAAAAAAAAAAAAGGTTTGGCAATTCTCAAGCTGTCACAGTTCAGGTTAAAAGCAACGAAACAAGACATAAATATTATTTTTGACAAATAAGTGCAAAAGGCAGATGATTAAGAATTCCAGTTTAAAAAAACAAAACAAAAAAAACTTGGATGGCTAAGATACAATGTATGTTTTCTACCCTCACATCAAGTTTAGGAGATTCACAAATCTCAGAACTTCAAAGTGCAAATATTATAAAATGGCATAAGCTTGTATATACACGTTTCATTTCATTTAATGACAAAAAAAAAAAAATCAAAACTTTATCCTCTTCTAATGAGGTTCCGTTTCATCTTCTCAGGCTCCAGTCAAACACGAGGGTACGCCAACCCTCGCCTTCACTCGTGGCTCACCTCAACACCTGCTGCTGTTCTTTTATTTAACAAAGCCGCACCTCGTCTCCACTCAAATCAGGAAAGAAAAAGTTATTAACACCCAAACCGAATCTAGAAGTGAGATCCATCTGCATCACTCAGAACAAGTCAGCTCGGCGTTTCTTCACAAAGTTCTCACTCTTTTAATTGGACCGGCCTGCGGTGGTTAAACCAATCGACTAAATCTACTTCAATAACGCACAACCTTACGGCCACGATAACTAAAATTCATTACAGCTAAATTGCATAAGACTCTCGCCCTCCAAAGAGCATTTTCGAAACAAAACCAAGAGGGGAAAAAGAAAGAGCAAAGCACTGTGTGTGAACACACTTCCTCATCCACAGCACCAGAACGAGGAGTCGCAGCTGACCTGATGAGACCTTGTGCAGCTTCAAACACCGTTTTATCTAAAAATACATGTCATTGATTAGCTCTGTTTAGTTTACATGTTCTCAAGAACAAAAGTATGGACAACTTCGGAGACAAAAAGAGTGTATTTGAAGCGTAAGAGTTGAGATTAACTTGGCGTTTGCTGTGAAATCAAGTCCTAAAGCTTTAGAACCTGAATCTACTTTAAAGTGAAGAAAACTGCAGCCCTGTTTATCCAAATGGAGGTTTGTTCTCATTACATCTCTGGATTGTTTTTTCTGTAAAACAATGCTACATCACAGTTAAAGTAAGACTAGTTCAGGCTATTTGACACCCACCTTTTCTGTGGACGACAGAGGTACGCTTCCCAGGAAAAAAGGAACTCTTGTTAACAATGAATATGCAGAACTAAATTGTCAGATTAAATTCGTTTGAATAAATTCCTTCATTTTTGCGAGGTTGTTTTCCCCATTGTGCTTCGTGAAACACGACGAGTAAGCCCGACGAAAGCAAAAAAAGGCGGATTTGGAGGAGAGAATGAAAATTCATCTTTTTTTTTCTTTTTTTTTGGCTCAGTTCAGAAGCGCAGACTTTCTTTAGAGTGGGTCGAATTGTTCTAGAAAAGATGGATTAAACCAGTAACACTTTCTCCATTCCTTCCCTGCTTCCTCTTGTCGCTGTCGGGCTCCTCTGTCAGGTCATGCGAGGGCGAGGGAAGGAACTGCGCTGGAAAGGAATGCTGGCGGCGTGGAAACCTGGAGGAAGAGAGCACCACTAACACATCAGTGCTGTAGTTTGTCTTTTAATCCAGCAGAGGGTGCACTTTAGTCAAACAAAAGTGGCAGATTTTCTTTTCCTTCAAGGCTTACTTTCAGTATAGGAAGAAGAGGCGTGTTCTGTGCGACGTGGCCATGTTTTCTGACATGTTGCGTACTTTCAGGTAGTTCACAAATCCTCTGAAGAACAGCAGGAGGCCTGAGTAGAAAAAATTAGTTAGGGTTTTTTTCCCAACCTGCTTTTTTGTCATTACCCTCAACTGAGACAATGAAAATACTGACCTAGCAACAGGAAGATCCACCAGAGCCAGTACTGGCCGTTAAAGTAGCCAGTGAAGTAGTCTGAGAACTGTACAAACAAGAAAAGTTCAAAACACATTCAACAACTTAAAAATAAATAAATAAATTATTATTTTGAATTTAACACACCCTGACGATGAGGATCCACTTAATGAGCGAGAGGCCGAAGCCACAGATGGCGCCGTAGCGTCCAGCGATGGTATTGGTCAGACAGAACGACAGACAGAAGCCAATCCAGTTGAAGAGAAAGGCCACTGGAGGCATAAACACATCATTGGTGCTCTGTTGTGGCAAACAGTTTAAGTTTTTATTTGTTTGTTTGTTCGTTTCTGTGGAAAACTCACTGAAAAAGGCCAACATGAAGATCCCGTCATTCCCGACTCGGAGCTGATCAGCATCGCTGAAGTCATCTCTCGGGGGGAAGTCATCGTCCTTTCAGAGACAAACAAAAACAAAACAAAACAAAAAAAAAAAAACTTCAGGTAAATGGGAGAGAAAATTTGACACAGAAAGTGTCCCCACTAAAAAAAAAAAAAAAAAAAAAAAAAAAAAATCAATACATGCAGTGCAAAACATGTTTGCCCTTTTTCTCTCTCTTTGCCCCCATTTCAGTCTGCTAACAGGCCACAAAGTGTGTCTGTCAGGGATGTGGTGTTTAATTTGATATTTTTACTTCTTAAAATAACATCCTGTATGACAGAATATTGGAGCCATGCTAAAAAAATGTTTTTAGAAACATTACAAGAGCAGTGTAATAAAATGACACAAATAAAGTCATAGTCATATGAAAGTCATCAAATGCTGAGAAAAAAAGTCATGATATTACAGGACTTAGTATGGCCCTAATACTATGTCGTAATCATGAACTTTGTAGAAAAGAAAAAAAAAGTCGTGTTTGCAATTCGTCTTAGTTTGAGGAAAGTTTCCCTCAAATATCTTGAAAGCAAACAGTGACTTGAAGGTCTGTGTGTGGCTTGTTACCCGGGGCAACACCTCCACGGCGGAGGCAGCCAGGGCGGCTGCTTTAGCCTTCTCTGCTTCATCATAGGTTGGTAGTGACGTGGCGACACTGTAGGGTGGAGGAACGGGGAAGTCGCTTTGGAAGCTGGATTCTGTGAAAACAGCAGATGACAAGAAGGCTGGGTTAATAAAAACAGAGGGAACCACGTGCAGAGCCTGAACCACAATAAAGTGGTGAGGCAATGTAAGAAATTGCCGTGACTCAACGGTTAGGAAACCGCAAAAAAATTAAACCGTCTGTAAGCTGAAAACACACAATCTGGGAAGAC
The DNA here is from genome assembly GCA_010277075.1 of Poeciliopsis retropinna. NCBI lineage: Eukaryota > Metazoa > Chordata > Actinopteri > Cyprinodontiformes > Poeciliidae > Poeciliopsis > Poeciliopsis retropinna. Next base: position 3,057,776 of record VMRM01000029.1, on the reverse strand, counting down.
ATTTAGAGAAGCTCTAAAATAGAACGGAAAAGCGTTACCAGCTGCCGCGGCGGTCGCCCCCAGGTCAATGGAGGCGTACGGAGGCGGGGGCGCGTCAGCCTCCCCTGCTGAGGTGGCCGGAGCCGCGCCGGCCTGAGCCTCCCTCTGGTCCGGGCCGGACGCGTCGGCTCTGGCTGACGCAGAGGTGCAGGGCTGCTGCTCTATGCTGGAAGTCTCTGAAGAATCTTCCTCATTGTGCAACTGCAAAAGAAGACGAGGTTTTAGAGTTGTAGGGGCGAGTCCATCATCTGATCATCTGCAGCTGCTCCAGGGGGCAACTGACCCTCGCTCATCGCCAGGATGCTTGTTGGACTTAGCAACGCAGCACCAGATAGTATTTTAGCAACAACATGGGACTGTTTTTAACTTGTCGGCAACCGCCTGGAGGCAACAATTTGGTTTTTACATTACAGAGCTGAATCAGGTTATTGTTCTAGACTTTGGTTCTGATAAACACCCTGATCCTAACATCCTGTTCTAGACTCACGGCTGCGGTTGGTGTCATCGCCCTGCTGAACGACCCGTTTCTGAATGCTCCCTCTGACAAAACAAAACGGTTTTTTATCATTATTATTTATTTTAAAATTATATCATGATTACATTAACTCTGTATATCCATGAGTTCTACTCAGCTGCAAGTGGCCGTGTCTGTGACTTCAAAACAAACCCCATTTTTTATTGAAATAAAAATGTAAATATTTGTCTACTGTGTCGTTTTTTTTTTTTTTCAGTTCTACCCGCTCAACAATAAACAGTTTTTAAAAATAAAATCAATATATCATAACTGCCAAATCCAATAAACAAAAAGTGTGTCACACTGTTTCGTTATTTAAAGATATTATTTAAATATATATATATAGATATAATAAAAAATTGGACGGAATCAATTGTTTTCTACTTTATTGGTAAACTGACCCTCAGGAGCCGAACAAGATCATGTCAAAGGCCACAAATGGCCCTCGGGCCACACTTTGAACAGCCCTGGTCTTGATGTTCTGTTTCAGGCACTTAAATTTATTTTTCTTTTTGTGAATGACATTACAGTGAAATACATTGTACTTCCTTTTAACACAATCAAGACTAACTAACTAACTTTTTAACACAAAAACTCATTTTAAAATATGAAATAAAAGTTTTGTTTACATTTGTAACATGACTTTGCACATGTTTAGGCAACATTTTCTTTCCAAAAACAAAAAACAAATTAGTTCAAGAAAAATGCTGCTTCACATTTGTCCAGAACAGAATGTTCATCTCCAGAAATGCAGGTACGACGGAAACTGAACCGCATGAAGCTAATCAGTGAATGTAGCTTGCTTCTGCATCCAAGAGGCGTCTGCTGACTTGAGTCTATTAATTTTTTGTCAGAGTCGAGAGCCAAACACCTTCTGAAATTACAGAGAGGCGACCTGGGTGTTACGGTCAACAACCAGGAGGGAGATTACCAAACTACTCAAGGGAGGAAAAGGTTTCTGTGTCTAACAGTCGGCAAACCTTTGATGAATCGCCTCATTTTGCTTATCATTATCATTGCTGTTGGTTGACTCGTATCTGGCTTTGAGGCCGGCGCCGACGTCATTTCAAGCCGCAGATAATCGCAAAACAAACCTGCTGATATAAACCAAAGATTAACTAGAAGGGCGCTCAGGGAGCAGAGTCCTGAGCCAAGGTCGGCGCCCTTTCCACCGCCCGTGTCCCGTCTCCTCCACCGCCAGTGAATCACACTGACACACACCTCTACCTCTTGCTGTTGCCATGCCAGAAAAACGAAAGCGGCCGAACCGGTCCGGCCTGTCGAGTCTTCAAATTTGTACATCAAGTGAAACCTCAGAGAGTTCTGGGAACTCTATAAGTTGTCACTTTTAAGTGCTGAAGTTTCAACCAGAATCTTGATGGTGTGACAGGAAAAACGATTAAAGAGGTGAATTCTCCATTTTGAAGTTTTTCCACAAAGTAACAAATGGCAAGCCTGTGGTTTACCACCTCTGCATATTGGGGAAGCACCATTTTTATCGCAGCTGTGACTAATATCCGAGCAGCTTTTAAAAGAAATGCAGTCATATTGAAAAAAAAAAAAAACCTCATGATTTACTTCTTCCGTGAGTAAATGGGTAGAAATATTTATTTTTCAGACATAGTTCCATTAATCGGTGAGTGAATGATCGGCCAACGTCTGGCTGGGAATCAAGGACTAAGCCTTATGTTGGGAGGAGGGGCCGGGGGGGTTACATAAGATATTAAACAGCATAGCCACAAGCCTCCTCGTGTGTCTAAATCCAACTGAAACCGAACAAATACTTAACAGGAGGGACGGGATGTGGTGAGGAGTACAAGTGAACCCCAACAAAGCACAATCCGAAAAGCGTTTTTGTTGCGTTATTCCTGGAATACGAGAGGTTGTTGCAACCCCCTGGCTTTGTTTGGTCATGAAACGTTAGAGCGTGTCCTCACTGCAGGGGTCACACCGGAATCTGCAAGGATTATCAGTCCAAACACCCACATGCACGGCTGCAGGTACACGAAAACAAAACGTCGTTTGACATTTGAAATCGGCTCTGAGGGCTTATTTCACTGCTTTCAGAGAGTGTGGGCATTAGTTCCAGCTCCAATAATGAGTGCATAATTATTATCTATACAGTTTCACTTCTGTGGAAGTGCATAGATACAGATGATATCAACTCTAAAGAATGCTGATATCTAGTGCATTTTCTGCATGGTAGCTTTTGCAGCTTTGTTTCCATTCTTATTTGCAAACTCCAAAACAGATTCAATTAAGTTGCTACATCTTATGAACATATAAAGCAACAACTTGAACTTGTTGCAATTCACTTCCACTAAAAGCTGTGCTTTTGTTGGGCGAGTAATTGCTTTGTAAGCTTCAAACTTCACAGCAAAACAGAAATAAATTTGTAAAAACTGCGGGTCAAAAGCCTGATCGGTGCATTTCTAGATGCATGTTGACATCTGCACTGTGTCATTTCAAAGCAAAACACTGTGGTTAACAGGTAGACCTCATTTAAAGTTATACTACGGCACCTAAGCAAAGGTTTTGAAATAACCGGGTTACCCTCACCTCACTTTTTTTTAAATTAAAGTAGAAGCGAACTAAAAAATAACCCTGTACTTTATCTGATAGTTCTCTGTGGTTCACAGCACCAAACGCGTTAACCATTTTAAGACCTTATCGCCTCTTCTCGCAAGCTTCAGAAATGACATTTTAGCTAGCATGCTAACTAATTAGCATCCTAAACCGCAAAGCCAGCTTTGAGATAGATACATGGTTCCGTGTTTTAACAATAAACAAACATAACTAAACATCACGTTATATTTTTGAGAAAGAGCTCAAAATATATATCCAGTTCATTTTAGCTGGCTAAGTGGGTAACGTTAGCCTCGAAAATGCGGAAATGGTTTGTTAAAGACGAGCTAAAACAGTTTTTTTCGACAGTTTGAAACAAATTATGTCAAAAGCAAAATATTTTCGAGGATATATGACATCGAAGAGCTGTTAGAAGCGTTTAGAAAAGGACAGAATCGCGTTATCAATGTTATGCTGTATTTTCCGCAAGGCCTTGTTTGTTGTTAGGCCGATTTAATCCAACTGTTGTGATCGGATGTCGCTGCGAACAACTCACCACTTGGTAACGGCTCGCTGGGTCCATCCCGACGTGGTTCAGCTGGCGAGGAAACCAGCTCAGTAAACGAAGAGGGGAATCTGACCTGCCTTTGTTCAGGCGGTTTCCGTCACGGAGAGAGACTCGGGTCTGAACAAATGCGAGAGGAGCTGGACGCAGTGCGAGAAATGGCTGCACCCTCGACGCACTCGCTTGGAAAAATACTCCTGTCAGTACTGCGTCAAGCTGCCAGAGGCAGTCACTGTTCAATGTAACAACATCCGGTTTGGTGTTTCAAAATAAAACATCTAAATTGCAACAGAAAGTTAACTTATTTTCGTGATTCAGTTCAAAAGCTATATTTATTTTTTAATTATTATTCATAAATGCTGTTTCGTGTGCCTCCAGGGACATAAGACAAAAAATAATTGCATAAACCCTTTACGAGAAGTTAGATTTTGATTTTTTATCACTAAAATTAGCATAAATAAAGTGTGTGTATATCACTATGTTTGTAATAAAACTATATACAAGATGAGATTTCCCTGCAAACATAGTAGTTTGTTGTTTAGTGTGGGGTTTCTCAGACCTGAGCCTGACCTGTATTATGCATGTAGTGTAAAAAAATTCAAAAATACATAAATAAAATCATTGTGCTCGCATAGGCTATTAAAACAAACCAGCATGCGTCATGCGTCTGGGGGTCTATAATAATGCGCGCGACTCTTCCATGCAGCAGTTGTGCTCGTTAATTATCTTTCTACATAATGAAACCAAAAAGAAAACACGGATTTTTTTTGTTGTTGTTTTTTTCACGGAACACTTTCAATTATTTTTGGTGAGTGGACTGAGGACCCTCCGGCCAAAAATAAAATAAATACATTGTGGAATCACCATAATGTAAGAACGATGTTGTTACACTTACAGGATGAAGCTCATCAGCTGCAGGTGCGACACCTGGGGAATATGGCCGGTTACTGAGAGCGCGCAGGTTTCTACTGTAAACATGTGGCATGGGGTCTTCGGAAGGTTACTACAGTGTTTTGGCAGCATATGAACAGCACTGGTGTGTGTGTCTGCTTTTTAAAAATGTATTTATAGAGTATTGTATCAGCATTATGCGTGAGTTTTGAGATATAAGGACTTTGGGCTGATTTCCATGGTAAATGTGTGCTCAGAAACAATAACCTATTAATGTATGCTTTAGTCACTTGTTTTAAGTGACTAAAAATTATATATATTTTTTTCAATTTCAACCTTTTTTGAAGGAAAAATCATTCATATTATAGTCCTTGTTATTATTATTATTTTGAAGGAAATTCACCCCAGTGCTTGTTCGACTCCAGTTAACTTACAGCTTGAGGTTTTGATGACGGATTTCCACAGAGCAATGACGTCAACGCTCGCGAAAATATTAAGCAAAACTGAAACCAGTAGGTGGAGCCATAGTTCTGTCTCCCCTCTCAGCTGCTGTAATCACTTTTCCACAATGCCTGCTATGATGAAAAATATAAAAATTTTTCAACCACTGCATAGTTATTTGCATAGAAAAATGTAGATGCATTCATATCTGATTTAAAACATTATGATGGTCCTTGTTTCCTTGCATGGTGAAAACGTGAAGAAAGGCTGAAACTTCTCATCTGAGAAAGCTTTTAATCGTGACTCTGTCAGCCAGTGGGGCACATGTTTTATATTTAAATTAATTATTTGAAAAGCTGTTCACTGAGATCAGAAGTTATTTGAATTTTTCACTAAATTCAACACCCACACAGAAGGAAAAGCCGGTGCAGGTCTCCTTATTGTGTAAATCACTGCATTCCTGCAGAGAAAGACCAAAGATTTCATACAATTTCCTCAAACGTGCCTTTAAGAACAATGTGAACAGTTTAGAAAAATGCAACATGCTCATATGTTGATACCCTTAAAGTCCCGGGTTTGTTTCTTTACCTCGTCTGAAATGTTATTCCGTCATGTGTTGCTGCTTCTGGGATAATCCTGGATCAGCATTGCAGTGAATCAGCGCATAATGGAACCTTTATAAATTGAAATGCTCGAGTTTAAAGGGTGAACACTGAAAAGCTCGAGAAACAATCTAAGGCATGTGTTTTTACCACACTGTCCATCCTGAAAGTACTTTGAGAACAACAGCTAAATAGCAACTGAAGGACAGGTTGGAGGAAAATACAAGTTGGTCCCACCACTAATGCATTTCTTAGATACTGTCTTTATTATCTTTAACCTGGATGACTCACTCACTTTGCTGCATTGCTGATAAATTCACCCTTTTAAGATCTAAAATACAGCCAGCTCTTTCCACTCCTATCTTTCCTATCGCATTAATGCTCTCACCCCTCCTCCTTCAGTCTGAGAAAAAGCCTTATGCACAGTGAGGTATCGATAAAAGGCTCTTCTTGAATCAAACATTAATCCCATTCACTAAGAAAGGGATTACTGTAGTACATGTTCAGTTAAGCGGGTCATACTGAGTCGGAAAGTGACAGAGGAACAGAAAGAGGCGGAAAAATATATATAGAAGAATGAAAAACAAAGTATCTCCCATCTTGTGGTGTTTTACTCTTTTGGGAGCAATTAGGATTCCACAATCCTGCCTCAACTGCTGGACAGCAGCAGGGAAGCACACTAGTTAAAAGAAGTTGAAGTCATTTGGCCAGCTGCTTGTAAAATACCTCTTTTACAGCCAATAATGGCACCTCAAGACATCCATCACTGACACCACATGCACACCCTCTTCCCACGCGCACACAGCACACAATTTGGAGGCTGTTACTTGGCAACATCGTTTCAAGGTAAATAGGTGCTATAAAAAGGTGTTATATAAAGAAACAGTGGGTGTCTCTGTTGGATGGTGGAGCTTTTTAGCAAGGCAGACTCATTCTTCTACTATTAAAGCTTGACTCGGTTTGACTGGAAGGCCAGGGTTTGGCTCGAGGAGACATATTTGTTTTTTAAAGTTCACTAGGTAGCAAATGTGTTTTTGGCAAATGTGCACCCTATTGTTTGGGATTATGGAGTGAAATTAAGGCATTACAGAAGTTGGATTTTGATTTTCCAGTTTATGATTTATCCAATCCTAATATAGGCTTCTGGGATACAAATGCAAGCAACAAGTGGTAGCTTTACTATAAACCTGTGAGATTTCAACATAACCAAAAGTTTGAATACATTATCCAGCCACATACCATATCTTAATCAACACCCCAGCCAATGATCAAACATGTCCCACATCTGGTGTTTGTCCAAAAAACACATCAGCTCTTAATTTTTATGAATTATAATGTCAACTGGACTCCTGGCCTTTTTGATTTAATCAACACACCTAACAACACAAATGGTCCATGTTTAATAATTAACACAGCCTTGCTTTATCAGTCATGTATCCAATCTTTAACAACTGACACACCTGTTGCATAACTGATCTTTGTATATTTATAACTGCACCTTTGCATCATGCCATTTTATTGGTCTTTTATTACTTGATTTTTCAAATAATGTAAGTTGAAGCAGAGAAAGATTGCTGATTAGCTAAACTATCCATCCATCCATTTTCTAACACCCTTGTGTCTAATGTAGGAGACCTTTTTGAAAAAAAAAGAAAAAAGAAAATGGTAAACAAACTCATGTTATAGTTGTTGAAGCATCTGCAGCAAGCTGATTTGCAATAATGGCAGTAGCAAAGTATGTGACCTATTAAATCAGTCCAATTTAATGGAGTGGTGCTTATTTTTCCAGCAATCAAGCAGTAATTTTCAGATTAACTGCTTTTCAGCACAATCAAATCCAGTTGATCGCAAACTGGTAATTGGTTAAAATTTATCTACAAGAAAGTCCATACAATAGTAGTGAATCCTTAAGTCAGCTCAGTAAGTCAGCTTGTGTGGTGTTTTAGAGAAAGAATAGAGAATTTAGAAGATATAATGTACACCAACAACTTAATCCTGCAAGATACAATCATCAGGGTATTTAGGTGGATTTTCTAATTGTAAAATACTCTTTCCAAGAAAGCTGCTTTCTTGAAATAAAGACTCCACTTAAATTTATTTTAGGATGGGAATGCCTATAAAACCAACATGATGACTGTTATAATACTTGAATGTAATGTCACAAACTGATACTGAGGAAGGGAACAGAAATGTGCAATTAATACAAACTCTGGTTGAAATCATCCCATTTATGGGACAAAATGTGAACTTTCTCTCACTAAACATGTAATTATAGCAGCTACGGCTCCCTCTTTTAAATAAGCAACACCATGAGAAACTGGCAGCCGCTAATTAGCAGGAAATGTAAAAACAGACAATTAGTCACGGCACACGCCTCTCTTTGTGTCTGCAGATGACTGTGTGGGTGTGTGAATGTGGATTCGGGAAGACGGTGCAGCTTCTGCAAGCTGCAAATGCTTGAGTTGTCCAGCAGGGTGCAGAATAGACAAAGTTATTTCATTTTTTGGGTTTTTGTCAGCTGAAAATGCATCACCAGCCTGTCTTTAATTAATTTCAGCCTAAATATGCTTTACTGAGATGTAAGCTGTGAGGTGTAAACTCCTCAAGAAATACAACTGAAACTGTAAAGAAGTAAGGATATTTTTTTATTCAAGAACTTGAACCATAATGATAAAACAGAGTTGTCAACCTTCTCGCTGACATTTAAAACAAAAATACTTGTGTGTCAGTCTCTCCTGGAACTGATCGAAGTGCTCTTGTCATTTGCAAAAAAAGAGGGGCTGGGGGGGAAAGCTCACCATTGGTTGGACTGGATTATTTCTGCAGTACAGAATAATGACTGATGTGCTCTAAAATATATATATTTTTTAAAAGACTGTGATAAGAAATGTTCTGTTTCTTATAAAATCTATTTGTTCAACACACCTTGAGATTTTAAGGCGTTTTTTGTCGGTGGACTGAGAGGCAGTGCTGCAGCAAGGTTTAAATTATTCCACTGCATCTGGCAGAGCTGGTCATTATTGGCAGAGTGAGAAGTTTGTGTGACGACTAGAGTGCTCTAATCAAATACAGTTTGAGAGGACTTCAGTGAGACTTGAATCTTTGGAATAAATTCAGCAAAGTTATTAACGTCTAGTGTTTTCTTTTCTAATTGTAGAGTTTTCAAACTGACAGATAGTTTTCTTCAAATATGTAGAATATCAACAGCATTAAGTCTTTAAGAGTCTGAATTGGTTTTCCTCAAATCCCAACTTATTACCTGCTACCCATAAACAAATGTCTCCAGATTTTGCTGAAAAAACAAAGATTTTGTGTTTTATATTCCAATGTTTCTGGATCTGCATCTTTGTAAACAAAGAACAGATATTCTTGTATGTAGAACTTAGTTATACATACATAAACTTGCTTAGCCAAATCTAACATCCACGCCTGATTATTTTTCAAATTAAAATGAGCTATTTTTTGTCTCATGGGACAAATGCATTGCCTTGTGACAATACTTTTCCCAATTCATCATATCTGTGTTAATCTTTCCTAATAAACAGCTGCTGCAAAGCTTGCATGTGATACTTTGCAATTCGTGTTTAATTCAATTAGCTGAACAAACACTAATGCAGCGACGCAGTCATGTTCAATTAAACCCAACATTAATCAGGCTTATATTGCCGCTGCTAATGTGGAGCGAGGCTGTTCCAAAACTTTCTCAGCATTGTGACAAAACAAAACTGCATTATAATCACCACATTGAGAGCAAGTCAGTATTCTCTTTAATCTTTCTCCAAAGAGCTTGTGTTTTTTCTTCTTTTTAACAATTATTGCAGTGAGGAGATGCAAGTCGAGACATGAGTGAGTTGTTTCTGGGTCATATATAATAAGGTGTCTTATTCTCTGCAGAATTGAACATTCAGGGAATAGCCCTTTACATTTTTAATGACTTGTCTCTCTTCAAACAAAAAGGTATTATTTTGTCCAGACTCAGTGCACGACAGTTGATCTACGGAAATATTGGTTTTTACAGTGTCTGCCTGGAAGTTAGCCTTACAAGCTAAAATGCAGGTTATAATGCATGCAAGAAATGAAATAATAAGCAGCAGTGTGTATTAGGATGAGTGAAATAGATAATACATTTCTGTTGCTGTTGCTGCTGTATATTGAGCTCATAAAACAGAAATGTTTAATCAAAAACTGCATGGAAGAGTCAATGTATTCCCCCTAGTCTCAGAGACAGTCTTTTGATGCTGAAACAGACTCTTTCTTTCTTTCTTTCTTTCTCCATCTATCCCTCCTCACTCCCACTCTCTCCCACGCTCCCTCCATCCCTCACCATGCTGCCATCAAATTAGAAGAAAGTATGTCAGTTTGAAGGCGGGAGGGAGAAGTGAAGTAAAGAAGACATCAGAAAGAATTCATTCAGCAAGCGGGTTTCTCAGCTAGAAACACGGGGCTGAGTCGGCACCGCCTCGTGAGTCTTCAGTGCTCTGGAGCGGTCTTTTCGGGTCAGCCATTGTGGTTAAAAGTTACCTGGGTCTATCCGGTTCATACACCCAGAAAAATGCGTTGATTAGGGGCCTGCAACTCATTTCCAAACAACTTGACCATGTCATCTAACATGTATTGTATGATGAGATGGCCGACTCAAAGCTGCTGTTGCTATGCGACTGGCCAGAGTGCAGCACAGCTACTTTAAATCTTAAAATTTTGTTGTACGAAACCAGATAACTTTGACATGCATGCTAAAAATTCAAAACATCTGAATGTTGTGCTGTGGGGAAATTTCCTCAATAAACTGGCCAGACCACAGCACCACAAAGGCCAATGTACAAAACATTTCTCTATCCTTCGTTCAGTGTTATTTGCCACATTACAGCTGCTGCTGTGACCTCATTTTTTCCCTCCCTGGTGCTGAAAATTTGATAGAATCTGTCTAATTCCTGGCTAGCAATAAAAAGTAACAAACCAATAACCACAGAGCTTCAGAGCACCTCATGTGCCTGGCTTCACTCTCCCTCAGGTCATACAGGCTCTCCTGAAAATCAGCAAACCTTTTGAGGCTTAATCCCAAAATGAAGTCTGTCGTTTCTGTCATTTTTCAGCTACACATCCCTGTGCTTTTAGAGCTTTTGAAGCAATTGCAGAACTAGCACAGGGTATCTAATGATATCTCAAGTGCTTCGCCTCATCCGTACAGCTTTTTTTTTTAAGCATCAAGATCAATAAAATCAGAGTGAATGATGGGAGACAAAGAGCGTATAAAACAAACAATTTCTTTTGTCTGGATGACCTTTGGTTGACTTGGTTTACTGCCCCTCCCGAGTGTTTTTTTTATTAGTGCCATGGCATCTCGTTCGCTAGGGGTCATCAGTCACAACATCCAAGGCAGCCTCTCCACATCCACCATGCCCTGGCGGAATATTCTCTGTAAACTGCTTGGATGAACTGACTTCCTTCATTTATCTGTAGGCAGGTTTTCACAAATTCTTGAGGGGATCCATCTTTACCAACACAGCAAAAGCAACTGATAAAAGAAGAAGAGTAGGAGTATTTTTTTTTATCCTCTCAGTGTACCAGATGATCTGGGGACATAATGTAGTGTATTAGAGACAATTTGACTGTATTGTAAATCTCAACTTTGGATCATTTCTAGCAAGAACAGTTTGTACTGGAAGAAGTTTGGAAACAGAAAAAAATAGTCTGAATTTGCTTTGATAAACCTTTCAAAATGTACAGTGGCTTACAAACATGTTAATATTCCTAAAACAGTTCTTCATTTTGTCATTAGATAGCTACAAAAAAAAAAAAGCTTTTTAGGTAGTGTATAGTTGTGAAGTAGAATTAGGATATAATAAAAAAAAAGCCTGCATTAGGATCCAGTGCCATGTTTTCAACGTCCCCAAATAAAATCCAGAGCAGTCAATGGTGTTCAGAAGTCAGCTAATTAGTAAATGTGTGTAATTTAATCTCTAGTGTGAGTAAAATAAGAAGCACAACAGACAAGTCAGAGGTAGAGCTGGGGAGAAGGAAGGTTATAAAACATTATTTGCATGTAGGCGAAACTATTTTTTGTCTACATGCAAAACACTTTGTGCATAGAAAACCAAGACTGCATATCCAGCATTATCAAGACCTAAATCCTAATGAAATTCTGTGGCAAGACTTTAAAAATGCTGTTCGATCCTTCTCCAACTGCTGGATGTGCAAAGCTGGTCGTGACACTCCCCAAAAGACTTTACTGCAGTGAAAGGCTGTGCTACAGTAAATTACCCTTGATATAAATTGTACTCGGGTTCAGTTGGTAAAAACACTTTTCCAAGGCTCTTCAATTGAAAGATGTCTTTCTCCAAATGAATCCAACCAGACTGATTTTTCTGTGTCTGACCTCTTGTTCTCCTTTGAATTTCTTCAATACTCTGCTGGTTATTTGCTTGAACAGCAGCCACACTCTCATGCTCCCACACAACTGCTGAGCAAAGAATTTGCTCATCTTTACTTTAATGATAAACGGTGTTGTACATCATCAGGCTGGAACCTGCAATATACATTACACACGCCTGAGATTTAGAAATCTATCAAGAAATACCTGCAGGGAAATCATGCTGCAGAAAGCTGCAAGAGACTGGCGACCTGTCCAGGGTGTACCCCGCCTCTCGCCCGGAACGTAGCTGGAGATAGGCACCAGCACCACCCGACCCCGTTCGGGACAAGGGTGAAAGAAAATGGATGGATGGATGATAGTTTTGTTGTGGTTTTATTTTGTAGTCTATGCATGTGTGCAGTTGTCCGTAGATACAATCAAAAATAGCTTGATGTTGGTCCCCTTGGTGGCCCTGACCTCCTTTGGATGTCCTAATTATAACCATTAGCTTTAAAACTGAATGTTTTCTTTTGTAAATAGACTTTACTCTCTGTAGTGGCAGCATGGTGTTTGTGGCATTTCCTTCCTTCTTCACTTTGCACCAGCAAGCTTTCTTTTCTCAGCAGGTTAGTAGAAAATGCAGCTGTCATCTATCAGTTTTCAAAAAGTGTAAGAATGAAGCACAAAAATAGACAAAACAAATTGTACAATGTTTGCATAGAAGCAACTTTACTGAGTTACTTCCCTTTGGACAGTTGAATTATTTCTTGTTCATTGGCATATCCCGTGCAACTCTGCATTGATTTGCCTTTTATCATTTGTAGCAACTAAGTGAAACATAAAACGTTCATATTCTAACAGTCAATAATAACCTCCATATTTTTTTTTTTCTTTTCCAGAATTTATTTTTTCACCATGGAACTACTGTCGCCTTACACACAGTCCCTCCGGTTTACATTCATGAACCTTTTCTTATTCACATCAAATATCTTTCAAATGGGATTTGCCAAGTTCACCAAAGTAAAGTGTCTTGAACTGTCACTGAGATGATTCGTTAGATACCAACTATACTTTAGTTGTGTTGATTCCAGATTCCTTAAACATATTTTTTGCGAGGATTCCTTTAACTTACACAGTCTGGCATTGTATTGTCATTTTATACAGTATAGGCAGATAGTTAATGGCGTCTCATGCATGCTCGCAATACCAAATGCACAGGTACAATGTATATCATTTATTTCATGGTATAACATGGTACTCTATTGAAAAAGGAGAAACATACAGATATACAGTATAAATCTAAGCCTACATACAGTTTGTGGCAGCACAGAACATTTCACATTCCATTATGGGACCAAGGCCATACAACAACTTGAAGTGTTTGATGGCTGTTTTTCTTTTTTCTTTTTTTTTTTTTGTTTGTTTTTTTTGTCGTTTTTTTGTTTTTCTTATTATTGTAGGCTCACATGGCAGAGTAATCTCTAAAATGAGCAGTTGGCAGCTGTTGTCAGCGAGATTGCTAAAGAGATTTTCTGGAAGTCGCTCCAAGTTAAGAGATGCTGCATGCATAATAAACAAGTCTCTAGAGTAGAGTTTATAAAGTCACAATTTCACTTTGTGTTTTGATGAATTTAGAACTCGTACAATAACTCATTTTTTTAAATCTCAACACACAACCCAAAGCAGTATTTTAAATTGAAGAAGCCTTTCTGCCTGAAGATCATTTTTTCCAGAATGAAGATTGAAATTTCTTTAGACTAATTAATTCTAGGAATTTGACAACCTTGGACATAAACAGGGATTTGTGCCATAAAACAGTCAATAAACTTTTTTTTTCTGTGTGTTCGTACAGTAAGAATCAAATTTAAGAGGTAGCCGGATCTCATACAACGTCAACTGACGTTTTTCTGATTCCCAAATAAATGGGACTCTATTGGAATGCAATCTGGTAACTTGAGAAGCAGAGCTTTTCTATGAATCTTTGAGGTCTAAAAATGTTCTTAAAAGTTTTGTTTGGTTAAATTGATGCAAAAAATTAAAAACTACTTTTGACTAATTACTTCATTGGTATGTGTTCTTCCTATACCCCTCTACACAGTAGAAAATGCAACTCTTATACAGTCATTTAGGGCCCACAAATCAAATTGCATTTGTGCTGTGACAATCCAAGTACTATACATTCAGTTGTTAGTCATATTCTAGACTGTACATGTTACAATTATTTTTTCTTTGTGCCCAAACTCACTGTTCTCAAGTATTTTTGTGTTTTTTCATCAACACGTATTCTCGTACATGCACAAAGCGAATGTATGAACAGGAATGCTGTGAACGTGCACAACCAGGTTGTAACTGATTGCTTTGCGACCCTCTGTGGAATCTTACACAGTTGGTCAGAAAGAATCAAGACAGGGGAGCCATTTTTAGCCACAAAACTATTACAAGCTGACATTTTGTCCAGGGCTCAGCAAGCAACGCAGAAAACAAATGGCGTACAGAAACTGTTCAAACTTGACATTTCCGTGTCTATTTTTCTCATCCAACACATGCAAAACTCGTTCCTGCCCTCATTTTTACTAATCACTTGCAATGTCAGAAGGGGTGGGTTACATTCTAATGGAGAAATGATGACCATGGCTCATTATCCTCTCCCTGAAGAATGGATCTGATACATTCATTGCTAGTATGTGCTTAAAATTACCCGACAGACTGGTTATCACAGGCGATCTTCATGTTCTGTGAAATCCATTGGCGTCACTTAGCAAAAGAAATGCAAAACTCGCTTTTCGGTACATACAGTAACTGGAGTGAAACTTCAGCATGGCCGGCTGATACAGTGGCATGCCACACCTTCTGGTAAAGACGTATGCAATCTTTTTTTCTTTTTTTTTTGCAGTTTCCTAATTTTATAGTAATAACTTTACAAAAATCCAACCTTTAACTAGAGTACATTTACAGAGTGTGCAAATCCGGTCGTTTCAGCTCTGCCATTTCTTACAGACCATGTGTTGATATGTACTTGCAAAGTCGATGTATTGTACCAGCTTGGTATAAGTAGATGGTAATGAAATGGTTTGTTTACAGGTCATAAAAAGTAAAAAAAAAAAAAAAAGGACAGAATAGAGGCTTCAAAAAGAATGTTTGGGACTTTCAGTGGGTCTGTGAGCTATGGTCCAGCTAAATCATAATTCTGCAATAAACACAAATATGAGCCCCGTATTATGAATAACTGCGTCTATCATTCCAAGTCAGTCCACCGAGATCACAGGACGATCACAGGATTGTGTGCTTTCAGAGCGTTCAGCTGGGCTGGCGGAACTAAAGAGGCGTGGCTTAATATGGCACCTGCAGCATTCATTTAAGTGTGTTCAGATTTTCATGGAGATTGTTCTAATGAGTGCAAAGGCACACCTTACTCCATATATTATCTGTATCAAATTCTGCACAAACACTGTAAAATCTTGTGGTTCCTCTGCTCCGTATGCACTAACAGAGAGAAAACTGGCCAAAGATGTTTGTACAGTGTTAAAATTAGCTGTAACAAGAAGGGTAGCAGCTGATTTTGGTAAAAAGAAAAAAAATAAACTATTTAGAACTCCACAGATGTACTCATTTAAAGGCTGCAATTTTTTTTTCCAGTTCTACTGTGAAATGTTGATTCAACAACACAATATGCATTTATTTTTTAAAGTGTTTTTAAAGATGTTTACAGAGCTTTCAGTATTTGTGAAGGATGCTCTAAGTTAGGAATGTATTCATAGTGCTCAGACATGCTCCAAAATGGATAAGATGCTTGACCTGTGACATTAATCCCCATCTCTCCCCATGACATAATCTGACTATTGGGAGTCAGTGACAATCACAAAATTATTATTTTCATTTTTGGGTTGAACACATAGTGTATGTATAGACATATATACACACCTATGTACAAAAAAATGAAGTAATTTCACCATACTGTCACAATAAAAGAACTGTTCTTCAATAAAACAACATAGATTAGGAAATCAAATAAATACCTGAAGACAAGGAGTACAAAAATATTATAATATTTTATGGGTTAAACAGTAACTATTTTGCCCAAAAGGGCCATTGGCAGTTGTTTCAAATAGAAAATGAAAAGCGCTTTGCGAAGAAGTATTGAAAATCTGAGTGCAATTTTGTCATGCAGTCACATAAAGTTTTGCTGTGAAATTGGAAAAAACGGCAGTTTTATTCATAAATTGTGCTTATTTTCTTTTTTGTCCCCAACAAACTCAGAAATTGAGAACCTGAGACATAAATCATCCTGAAGAAAGGATTAAAATTATTTTGCTTACCAGATCAACGTATAATAAATTGTAGACAAGAATATTATAAACACTATAAATACACGTTATTCTGTTTCTGTAAGAGTTTTGCCGGTTCAACAATGCCTAAGTACATTAAAAATGCATAGCATACCACTTTTAATGGATTTATTGTAGATATTGCCTGCACCCGATCAACTTTTAGTTAAAAAATCTTGACTTAACTGCTTCTGCATTGATTTTTAAAATAATGTTATTTTTTTAAAAGTTGCTGGCTTTGTATTTTGCTATTTACATGTTATCAATAAGGGTGAAGATTGGGGAAAAAACTGTCACAAATCCAAATTACAGTACATACTTTTAAAAATAAAAAGACCTCAGCGCTCGGGATTCAAAGACTCCAGGTATGTATATATAAAAAAAACTATTTCAATGAGAACTTGGTCCAAAACATAGTAGTCTTTGTTAGGTCAGTTTTCTCTTTTATCTTGCTGTGTTGCAGTCTTTGACTCGACAGATTCCATCACGTATAAAAGCAAGAGAGAAAAAAACAAAATGAACGAATGAAATGAAAGTCAAAGTCAAACAACGACAAACACCAAAAAACAGATCTGATCAGACATAGTAGAGCCAGTAGATGAGGTTGAACAGCGAGAAAACGGACGGGAAGATGATGCGAGACCAGCGGTCAATGGCGTTCACGTCCGTCAGGTCGGGGATTTTAATTTTGAGCTGGGAGGACCGCCTCCGTAGCCGGCTCCGCTTCATCTGGGCAGAGCGGTCCAGAGAGTGGCGGCTGGCGGAGCGTGGCCCTACCCCACCGCTCTGCTTGCGGTACTGGATGTTTGACGACGCCGTGCTGTCCAACTGTACCATGGACTGAGAGTTTCTAATGTCTGCCACGCTGGTGGTGATCTCACCTCCTGCAACTTCGTTGTGGATCTCTAAGGTTGTCAGCAGGATATTTCCATGACCATGCGGCTCCGCCTGAATGGATAAAGAAGAGACAAAATGTTAGAATAATGGACAGAAATACCTAAACTTTTAGAGTGTTATTGATTTGTTAACCTGGAAGAGTCCAACAAACACTTGAGAAGGCTTGACATGCTGAGTCAGATCTGGGTTGGATCACATTCACACCATAAGCATCTTGAGTTTATGTGGGATCAAAACCGTCTTGGATTGATGTGATTGCTTCTTTTACATTTTCAGATACAAAATGTAGCACGGGGTAAACCGAACCAGAGTTTATCTTAAACGGACTAAACACCTTAGCTGTGTAAACATCATAGCATGGTGAAGACTCTAGCCACACTATTTGGTCTGCTTTATAAGTAAACCAACATTTTTCAGCTTTTGGCCGTCATCAGGGACATTGGGACCACAAGCAGAAATGCATTGATCTGCTATTAAAGTTATTTCTTAACACTTCAGGTGTTGCTGGAGTTGTCACCTTATTAGATCTTTGATCCTCTCCATGCACCTTGGGAGCTGAAGTTATGTCAGAAATCTTTTAGAAAACACCCTGAGACACCAGCTATGTTACTCAAATAGTTTTCAAATGAATGTGTCATTCTCTGTCTGTTTCTTCACTGCCTCTGAGATTAAAAATGCGAAATTCTGTAATACCAAAACCACACTAGCAGGCTGTGATAACATTTAAATTAACCTCAAAAACTCAAACGACCAAGACACTAAATTAAAACTGTTCTTCTGAAGCAATTGTTGCTTGTGTTTTTAGCACAAGCAGCAATTAGTTTTTTGCCGTTCTTAAAGTTTAAATGAAAGAGTCAGGCTAAAGCAAGACAGATGTGGAAATAAAATGTATAAATAATTCCACTCTGGTGATTGTAGTTACATTGTGCATGCACAAAGTTGGCCACACCATGGTTATAAACTCCAGGAATTTCTGCTTGACACAAGAAAAAGTTAAAATACCCAAGTTAGAGTGGACAGGATGTTACCGATATGGAGGAAAACGAGGCAAAAATGATTCAGTGGTGGCTTAATTTACCAGAGTCTTAATGATACTCGCTGCGGATAACAAAATCAGTTTCCCTTTGGAGCTTGTTGCGCAGATATGCTGTGCTATTTATAGAAAACTTAAGGGAATGACAAATAACTCTTACTTGGCTTGTTGGCTTACAAAAGTACCCAAGTGAACATAAACTCCTGTGATGCTCCGAAAGCAATTACTGTTTTATAACTCTCTTAATTTGCCTAAAGCCATTAGAACATTGCCGTATATCCACTGAATCTTTCTATGAGAATTTCTGAATATCAAAGTAAAACCAAAAAGAATTCAAATTTTCATAATATTATTAAATAAGTCTATAAATGGCTAACCTGTCATCTGTGCTAAAGTAACAGTGTTTCCTGTCAAAACAAGAAAGTCCAATGAATGAGGCCATAAGAACAATGTAATGTATCAGTCCCTACGTATAGAGTCACATCAATTTAAAAAAAAAGAAAAAAAAATTGAATAGTATTCAATTCCCTCCTAAACAAGTTTACATACATAGCTTTTCTTTTGAAAGTATGTGATTTCATGGAATATACACATCAAATGTAACATATTAACAAGACTTTGTATTCTGAGAAAAAATTGCGAACACTTGTACTAAACAATTTTAAGTTGGAATGAATAGGAAGGTAACCTGACTTCGTCCTCCTCAGAAATAATCATATTTTATATTGTAAAATATATTTTATTCAGTTTTTATTGCTTATTTATTACCATTATTACCATTATTACCATTACCATTTTAAGTTAAACCCACATCTGTTCTGTCTCTATTGGATTTGACTGTTTTGGTTTTCAGTCAAACATTTTTTTAATAATTAAGCAGTAACTTCACAATTAAACATTTTAAGCTATTGTTACATCTGTGTCACATTTGCATTTCCCCAAAAGCAAAATTCTAAGATGAATCATCAACTAAATGCTTAGATGGGCAGAGATTTCAAGGAAAGCAACATTTTCATTTTGTCCTCTTTCATTGCAAATACAGCAAAAAAAAAATAAAAAAATAGTCCAGTTTCTGAATTAGGTCTATTGTACACTTTACTGCCACCTTGTGGCAGTGTTGCAAATACATTTTAGTCAAGTTAAATGTCAGTTTAATAAACTCCTAATTTGTTTCCTTCATGGGCTATCTTAAAAACTAAAACTTAGTTTCCATCCCGTTTGATAATATTGATAAAAATATATATGTTTCTCGCCAGGATCATTTTTATGTTACCATTAAGAAACACACTTTGTCTGTTACCAGCACACTCTTAATAACTGCAAGGTATCCATCTTATGGGCTAACATCAGTAATTTCTTGATTGCTGTAATTACAGCCTATAAATACATTCAAAACACAAAAAATAATACAACACGATACATCATAATCCATGCCTATGATGGGCGTTCCACAAAACAGATCAACAGAAATGAAAAGTGCAAATTCAGGTCTTCATGCAAATGTAGCAGCTGGTGAAGTCCCACATTCCCATTAAAGTAAAAAGGAAAAAAAATAAAGAAAAAGCTTTTTAGTTGTTTAAAACCGACCCCACTTTTATATATATATATATATAACAAAGTTATAAGCTGTTGGCTTTCTTTGGCATTATTGTAGTTTATTTAATTCGACGGTGTTTTACATTTTTCATTAAAAGCTATTAAGTTTCAGTTTTTTTATTGTTATTTGTAGTCCAAACTTTTGCTTTGATATAAAACAATAAAATTTTGTTTATTTCACTAAAAGTTGACATCCTCAATCTCGTGTTGGCCCAAACCTAATATTGACATTAATATGTATTCATTAAAAAGAATACATCTGCTAAATATGGTTTATTTTTTTATCAAAAGATCCATGTATATACTATACAATCAGAGAGCTTGAAGCTAAATAAAAATCTTTAGGGGAGCATTTTAAAAGTTTAAACAGATTTATTTCTTCTACATTTTACCCATATTATATAGTAAATGTTTCCCAAAAATGACTAAAAAGAACATTTGTTTGTTAAATCTAAAAGCTTCCTTCATGTTTACACCTCCAAAGCAACATCTTCTAAAGTACTTACTTGAGGAAAAACAAACTCCTGTACAAGATCATATTAAGAAAATTAATCTGGGACTGGCACCACCCCATAAGGATGCTATGGGGTTTTGCCGTGTCTCTTATTGTGCATAGATCATTACCAAGAAAATCACCAGTAAAGAATTGCTTGATGAGGGACCTCTGCAGTGACTACCCAGTGGAAGTCAGACTGATGCACCATATCCTTACATGCGCTGTGATAGAAATGACTTTCACTGATGAGTTCAATGAGAAAGCCTATACAAACACATGCATTAACGGCATCAGACACACCAGTTCCCACAATGTAAGCATGAGCATCACTTCAGTGAATGTCATGGAGATGTCTGTTGCTGCTTGATTTCTTCACATGGATATAGAGATATTTTGCACAGAGGCAAAAGACGGATATTAACCACATCCATGTTGGCTGATGGGCGATGGCGGAGTTGACTTGAAGATATTGAAGAGCCTCATTTAAAGAAAATCAAGAATAACTCACCGAGCGTGAGTGGCGAAGACCTTTAACCTGATTGGACCGTTTTAGGGACGCGGTCCTACTACCTGCCTCCTGAGGAGATGAAAATATTCAGCCACATCTGGGGACAAATGCCTGGAAATTGACTTTGCATGTGTCTTTGTGGATTTTTTTAATGAACACCAAGGATACTCAGCGATAATGAAGTACAGTTTAAATAATCAGGATGTTTGTTTTTGCTGCTGATTGCTATATTTATGCATCTCTTTTCAATGTCAGTTATGGAAATTTTGAGGAACTTAAATGTCACGACCAAAATTATCCCCAGTGAGCGTAAATGCACAACTTTTTAAATGTTTACCCTCTGTGCCCAGTAATGTAAAGTGTGTCACGGTTTGGACCAAACTTACCCTTGCTGCGTCGTACTTGGCCGCTCGCTCATTGTTGGCCTTTTCTGCTTTCTCCGCCAACTTCTTCTGCATCTGAGGGCCCCTCCCGAAGAAGATGTAGTTGACAAAGGCGTACTCAAGAAGGGCCAGGAAGACCATGACAAAGCAGCCCATTAGGTACATGTCGATGGCCTTGACATATGGGATCTTGGGTAGCGTCTCCCTCAGGTGTGTGTTGATGGTGGTCATGGTCAGCACCGTGGTGATTCCTATGGTAAACAAGAAACAAATGTATTTCCCCCCAAAAAACAAACTAATTGACACCAAACTTAAATAACTTCAAATCTAAATATTAAATCTGTAATAAGGTTCCTAAACATCCTTAAAAGAAATCATACTTTTCCAACCTTAATCATGAATTTATGTAAGATAGTTCTACCATTGAAGGGACGGAAATAAGAAAGGGAGGACAGATCCAGAGAAGGTACTTTACAAGAAAAGTACCTTAAATTAAAAGATTACAAAAGAAGGAAAAAATAGGTAATAGACAAAGAAAGAAGAGACAAAGGAGGGATGGAAGGAAAGAAAGTGTTGCAGAAAATATAAATATTTTCAATAGTCTTTTTTTATTCTTATCTAGACCAGAAAATGACTGAAATCAGATTTCCTACCTTTCCAAGCTATATAGCAAAAGTACAAACAGCAGGCAAGATAACACCACCTTTCTATTATTTCAACTAAAAATAATTTGCTAAGCGCTTTCATCTTTGATCTTAGGCCACTTGCATGTACACAATGGAGGTGGGTGCTTCACTTCGGCTTCATTGAAATTCAAAGGTCTTCCTCAAAAACATCCCACTGCCCCTCGGTCATCCAGCAGAAATAACTCATTAAAATACTGCTGCCTGTATCTACCTCCCAGCTCCTGCTAACCTTACCCTGTCAGGCTACAAAATGGCTCTCCATGTATGTAGCACCGTCACACGTGGAGAGTTTGCATGATAGGAGAAGATGCCTAAAAGTACACTTGGTTGACACAAATCTGCATTAACCATCGTTCTGGAAAGGTCAAAATGCAGCAACAAGAAGCTGTTACCAAACAGAAGATTTGTAGAAATTATTTTTTCTTCCACTTCACAATTATAAATTACTTTGTCTCATAAAGTCCCAATAAAATACAATAAAGTTTGTAGTTTGAATAAAACAAAAAGTAAAAAACTAAACTCATCAAGTTCTGCGTCTCACACAAATATCAACATTGTTCTACCCAACCAAAGTATCTTCCCTATTGCAAATATAAGACAACCACATCTCCTCTACTTCATTTACCGATATGGTACATAAATGGAGTCTATCAGCAGCGCCTCTGCCTGCACAGACATCACTTTCGGTGTTTGGGTGTCATAAAGTACAGAGAGGAGACAGGGAACAGTCAGGGGGTTGGGAGGAATGAGCAAGATAGCTAAGGTCAATATAGCTCTTAGTGAGATTTATTGGCACATTACAAGGTTAGCACCACGCGCGCACACATATGTGTTAGTACGAGCGTGAGCGTACACATGCTTCATGTCTAAGGCACAATTGGACGGTGCCCTTTTTGTGCTTAACAACAGCCTTGTTCTTTATAGGTGTTCCCAATGCTGGGCCATTACTCTCTGTCCTTCGCTCCCTCCCTCTTTTCTTCTTGTTGCTGCCTCCCTCAGTCTCCAATCGGACAATTTAATCAAGGGGCCGAGAGCCGGTGGGCCGAGCTGCTTTTCCATCACACCGCTGCCCTGTCCATGGAAGAATTACGACTTCACAGCTCTTCTTTTTCCATCTTTGGTCTGGCTTGTCCTTTCCCTCATCAACCATTTTACTCTTCTTCATTCCTCTCCGGATCTCCTCATCACTTAGTGGTGGATGGCCTTACTGCCTCTACTTGCATGTCCCCAAATCTCCTCTTCTTCTTTAACTGCTTGAACAAAGGCACTCAGCAATCAAATTTCCTCTAATCACAGACCAGTGTACCATTAGCAGCACATCCAGACACTATCCAGAGGAAGTTTCATGTTGCATGCAATAAAGCAAGTAAATTGAAAATACTGGTGACTCAATACTTGAATTCATCACTTGCAGACAGAGTAGCTGGAAAAAAACAATTTTGCTCATGCTTAATGGCAGCTGTTGTCACCCACCAAGGGTGACACAACAAGTTATAAAGTTTGAGGTGGTTCCCCTTCAAACAATTCAATTGTTTGCCTGCTGCCTGCTCAAATTGATTTCCCCTCCAATCATTACTCTGCTCTTACCAGGAGACTGGCAGACTTGAAGGAAGAGTCCACACTGGACACACACACACATTTTTTTTTTTTTTTTACAATCAAGGTACATACTGGAAGTTCACAATAGTCCATCTCAGGACTGAGTGGAACTCCGGATCTCTCTCAGTTGTCAGGATATTGCTAGTATCCATTCACTCGCAAAATCAGACACTCCAAGGCAGACGATAATGACCGGATATTGCATGCATGCTTTAACGAAGGGAAGAGAGAAACAAACACTCACTTTCAGATAACAAACAGCGCTAGGAAAGATAGATAGAAAGGCAAGGCATCAGGGTAATGGATAGCACCATGCTTTTCAAAAAGCCATAAGATGTGTTAAGGGCATTATTGCTCCATTATCTATCCATATTCATGTGATTGAAGATTCAAAGGAGCAATCAGTTTACATAGCTGGGCTGCACTATTTATGTCCAGAGGTCGAGGTTTATTACATGACCTCCTGCTGACCAAAAACAAGACATGACAAACCAATGTCATCAATCCAAGCCTTAGATGCTTCAGTTCGTCATCTAAGGTTAATCTGCTATATGGTTTCTCACATGTGACATTAAGTGATTCTCCTTGCCTTGCATGAAGATGAGTCACTGTTTGAGCTTTGGAGGAATCTTCAGTGTAGAAATATCAAGTTCAGGTTTGAGCTGCATAAATATTACAGATTTTCAACTACAGTGAATGATAACTGCAGTATTAATCTCTTTAAGCTTATAAAAAACAAATGTTTTCTTGATGAACTTTTTCAAAAGAAAGACTGAGATTTTTGGGGAGCAAATCAATTTCAAAGAGAACCAAAATAATTGATCCACAGCTTCAAAAGTCTTTAATGTTTTTTTTGTTTCTATGGATGATTTGGCAGCTCACTGGGATGTCATATAGCCATTGTAGGAAAGTCATTATCTGATTTGAATTCACCTCCGTTTTTCTGGAGGTGAAGTTTGTAATCTGGACCTCCAGTTGGACCTAAACCTGAACTTGATTAAAGAGCAGAATAAGGAAGACTGTGGATGTTAGCTTCTGCATTAGAGCTAAGACCGTTTTCATTGTGATTATTGATGTATGCGAAGGTATATTTGGTGTTTTAACTACTAAAAAAGGCGGTTTAAAATTGTTCTTAGGTATTCACACATTTTAGCTATTTGTTCCCAGTGGCAGTCTCTAACCACAGCAAATACCAGTTGTACATTGTCTTTATAATTCAGTTCTAGATTTTTATACATGTTTCTTGGTATTTTGGCCACCTGAGACAAAACAAAAAATGTAAACTAGTCAAATTAGCACAGAGTTATGCTACTCTGACAGGGGTGGATAGTAATTAAAATCAGTGAGTGCACTATTCATCCAAGAACTGCATCTGGATATGGTCATTACTCGTGTCTTGCATCATCCTGAAGGAATCATCATGATTAACAGCCAACAAACATCCACCTGCAGTCTAACATGAGCAGTTTTTAGAGGTAAAAGCATCATTTTTTGAGATGGTGGTGAGTG
This sequence comes from Poeciliopsis retropinna, assembly GCA_010277075.1. Lineage (NCBI taxonomy): Eukaryota > Metazoa > Chordata > Actinopteri > Cyprinodontiformes > Poeciliidae > Poeciliopsis > Poeciliopsis retropinna. The sequence goes on along the minus strand of VMRM01000029.1, from coordinate 3,032,775 downwards.
ACTATGGGTTTTTTAGTGACAACAGCAAACTACAGACACAAATTGTGACCTAGTTTGCTGCTGTCACTCCACAAAAAGGAGAACCAAAATAGCATTCCTTCAAAACAGAATTACAAGTTTAACCCTATAAGCTCATGACGAGGTAGGACATTTTCATTTACTCATTCATGAAAGGATACACTCAAATGCGCATCACTTTCAGGAGGGATCGAAAAGACGGCACTTTTTAATTTGAGAAAGTAAATTGACTTCTTACCAAGGGCCACCCTGGCTGCAGATGCATCATAGTTTATCCAGAAGGATACCCAGGATAGGATGGTGATCAGGATTGATGGCATGTACGTCTGCAAAATGAAGTAGCCGATGTTCCTCTTCAGCTTGAAGCTCAAAGACAGTCGAGGATAGGCACCTGACACAAGGGAGAAAGAGATAAGAAAAAGTACAGCATCTGAAATATTTAGTCGAGAAATAAAATGTGTGAAATAGCCTGAAGATTCTCTGAGAATGAAACTAATTCAGAAAGCATCACAAAAATGATAGGCTTACCCTGAAAACATCAAACTTTGATAGTCTGAGCAGCAAGCAGGGACCCCTTATGTTTTTGTTTCAGTTTCCATGGCAACACAGACAGCATGGGCTGAATTTATCACCATGGTAACAAGTATCCCCTTCAAAGCACCAACACACACCAGCTCTTCCTCACACAAGCCACACACAAACACAAAAACATTCAATTGCAACCCTATTTCGTGATGTGTCACCATCTTCATATTTTGTGGAAAATACACATGGGACCACATTTTGACTTTTCAAGGAATCAGCCACAAAACCACTGAAAGAGTTTCCCAGCATTGTTGTCATCCATTGCATTCAAATGTGAGCATTGTCTATGCATGTGTGCGCATAAAATGTTAACATAAAAGATATGTGATTCCTCAGCAATCTCATGGCATTGTATCTCTAGATGGGCTGCATGTATGACTCGTTACTCCCACTATTCCTAGCCGTTTTACCATTTTGGTTTCATATCGCAGGAGAAGTGGGACCCATTATGGAGTAATTTCTGCTCTCTGGGTTTTCAGCCAAAGCTACTTGTGGTGAGCGTGGGTCCACCAACTGCACACTTGTGTGTATGGCTGGAAAAAGAGAGAGCCACTAGGAAAATAGAATAAAAAAAAAAAAACGATCCACTCGCATCTCATTACTATTCAGTGCCTGGTGTGTGCAATAAAATTACAGTGCAATAAAAATGACCTGATGTGATTTTAAAAAGAGGCCATGAATCAAATGTTAGCCACTGTAGCTTCTTGTGTCAGAGTTCAGACTTGAGACGTGACAGAGACGGATAACGTCTGGCTTTATAAGTGAGCAGGAATCATAGAAACTAGTTGAGACATTTAAATTGTCATACATATGCCAGAGTTTCTTTACAAGTCATTTTTAACATTCAATCAAATACAAGTCTTTAAGGAGCAGGCCCAAGTCAAGTTCAAGTAAAATCTAATGTCTTAGAGGAATATCCCCAGTGAAACCTTAAGCTTTGGTCCACCAAGTCAAGTCTCAGATATTTGAGTGGAAAAGACAAATCACAGATTCAAATCTCATCTTTAAGAGGGAACTCTCAAATCTTTAAGGAGCTTAATCAAGTTGAGGCTCATATCTTCACCATTTGAAATCTAGAATCATCTTCATCTTCATTCCGTTTTGTAATTTTCTGCAGAATAAAACTACCACTGCAACATTATCTTGCCTGTATCCTGTCTGTGGTTTGGCCCATGAAAACAAGCAACTATGATGCTATCATTGATGTTCACTCACTCTCCTATACAGCTTCAAAATTAAGATGAATATGAAGTATTTGCCAAAGTCTGACATTTTCTATAGACTATAGTTTGCTGTTCCTCTCCAGCTTCTAAGGCTTCTGTGTTTATTTCAGTAAAACTCCAGTAATCTGATTGACAAGAACAACACCTCATAAACTATAAATACTCAAACAATATTTATCCTTTTAGACAATCCTGTTATTTTTAGCTCCTAAATAACAGCTCTGACAGCTCGAAAAGAACTAAACACATAATTTACATATATTATAGTGTGAAAATAAAAAAGGACAGCCACACTTATTCTTCTTCTTCTTTAAAAAGCTCAGTTTACCCTTCCAGTGATTCAGTTCTTCTGGACTACGTCTGACTGGAAGAGAAGCCAAGGTGGTTTAAGAAAAGAGGGGGTCGAGGTACACTGGCATGTAGGTGTATTATAGTTCTGCCTATAACGGCTACACCAAGCAACATCGGTGAGTGGGAGGAACACCATGTGTGAGGCTGAGAAACAGAGGGAAGAAGAGAAGGGAAAAAAAGTAAAGTTGAGTTGATGATGATGTCTGTGGATGGATTGGTAGACGAGAGAGCTGCAAGATCAAAGGTGCTTTTTGTGACTGAATGCTGAGGTAGTCAGTGTTACAAATTATAAAAAAATACTACACTGTATTCACCAGCAGCTTTATTTTTGGTTTAAAATGTGTGGCTAAAGTTTAAACAACTTATATTTATAATAATAAATATACTACTTAGATTCATTATATTGAGTGAAATATTTCAAGTTTTTGTTACTAGTAATTTGAAGGATTATGTCTTAATGAAAACCCTAAATTCAGAGTTTGAGAAAACTTGACTATTGTGAAAAAGTTAAACTGTAGAAAGTCAGAGTTAGATGGTTCTAAATTGTCTCTCTGTCTGGCTCAGTAGGCTGCACAGTTACAGGGAAGACTGCTGACTCTACACACAAAAGGTAATTGCTAAAGAATCTGCCTGTTCTTAGACAGATGAACCCAAACATATTAATTGAAAGTTGAGTGGAAGGAAAACATGACCCAACAATGCAGATGAGGGTTGCTGTCAAACCAACCTGGGCTTCTATGTTACCTCTGTAAAACCACAAGCTGATCACCACTTGTGCACCTTTTTCCAACTTCTTCCTTCCTCTCAATTTTCCTGTATGGTAGCACGATTTAGTAATGGCCTTTTTGTGTTATGAAGTTACATAAAAGCCCTGAGCCATGATCATAAAATAAGGTGAAAAAATGCTGAATTTAGGAACATCCTATGATCATAATTTTGAAGTACTACTTGCATCATTTGTGTTATTACTGGGATGTTTCACATCTGATAAAACGAAAGAATTTGCAGGAATATTTCCTGCTCGCGGTTTCAAATTATGCAGAAATGATCAAAAATGGACATTAAATATTTAAAGCTCTTCTAGCTGTCCAAACAGAAACAGATTACGGTTATAAATCTGATCATATCTGTGATGCAGTTAAATGTCACCAAGCATTGCCTGCTCACCCGTGCATTTTGCATGTGGCCACGCAGGCCACGTGTACGCACACAGAAGTCAGTGTTTGCAGAATAATTGATGCTGCGTGCCTCATTGCACATAAATACGAGATACCCTGAATCCTGGTCTATTTTTCTTGTCAGAGAGCAGGATAATTGGCATCACAGCACACGGTTTTCAAGTTGGAGGCAAATTTGCACTGAAGAAAGCTATAAAGAGGAGGGGAAAAAAACAGTAAAGTAAAACTGAAAGTGATGGGCTGAGTTAGAGAGCGAGAGAAAAGGAAATAGAACTAAAGTCTGGCTTGTAGCACATGTAATGGAGGAAACCTGATCATTAGCAAGGAAGGCAACAAGCTTTTGATGTGCTTCAAGCAGCAAGCACAGCAGATCACTGGACACTAAGCTTCAATGGTCTCCACCCGCAGGGGGACAGATTGCTTCTGCAAACAAGCGCACCCCTGCTCACTCGCTTAGACACATTCAGATGATTCTCCCAAGAGAGGCAGAGGAACCCCTGCACTGTAAACAGCTTGGGTAGGTGGTAAACGTAGAGTCACGAACACAGAGTGGAAATGACTGACAATCTTGATCAAGAAATAGATGAATAAGTTAAAAATAGCCAAAAATCTCAGAAAAGACAGATTTAGTTTTGCTGTTCTTCTCAGGGCGAGCGTGGCTCTTCCTTTTGAGCATCAATTTTGCTGAAAAATATTTCTAAATGTCAGCTTTTATGTTCCCACCACAGCTCGGGAGAAATTGCTTCTTCGATCTACTGCTGCCGTTGCTGAACGTTGGAAAAGTCCATCACATAACATAAATGTTCACATAAAAATCTCAATAATTTAGGACTTATTCTGGCACACTTAGAAAAAAAAAAAAGAAAGTTCAGCATGTATATCGACTGAACCCCCTCAGGGAATCTCTGAGGCATTAATTACAACATGAAATGTGATATAGTGACTGTTTTTCACATGCAGGAACCTGACAAATTGCCCCTTAAGTGTCGCCTTCCTTTCTAATTACTGGCCCCAAGAGATGAAGCGCTGGGAAGAAAATCGCTGTTGTGATCCTATAAATAAGACTGGCGGCTGTTTTTTTGTAACAACAGCAAATGACAACAACAATGTCAAAACATTTACAGGCCCTGTGTATAACCTATTGCACAAGCTTTGAAAAAAACACATAGCCGCTAAGTTTTATGTGCTTAACTCATGTGGTTTATTATATTTAACTTTTATCAGTATTTCTATGTAAGGACATGGAAGCAACATGGACAAGCAAAGGTAATTTCCCATTGGTTTTCTAGCTGCTGCTGCTGCATTTATTATTGAGGAATTACGGAAACATAACCACCAAATTGTACAATTAGAAGTATAAAATATTAATATATATGGACTAGTAGAGCATAGAGTATATTTGCCCATACTGGCTGCTACTGGATGTCTATTGGGAGGCTGTGTGTGTGCTACACAGAATTAATAATTTAAGAAAGTCAGAGCCAGCGCTCAACAGATTGAACAGGAAGTAGCTATCTTTTAACTTTCTTCCCTGAAGATTGGAGATGAATGAAATGTACCGATCACTGCTGAATTTAAAAATCTTGTATGTTTTGAATTGTGTAGAGAAAGATAATTCATCTCTGAGATCAATAAACCAAGAAGATATGGTGGAATTTTAAATAATGCAAATCTACTGCAATGTATCTTCAATTTTTAAGAATTGCCTTTTTAAATGCCTTTAAAGTCTCTTTAAATGAACAAGCAAATTTAAATACAACCACCTATTATTCTTCACTAATGGCATACAAATATATTTAACATATGAATATTTTCATGACCTCAAAGTGAACATAATTTACTGAATTTAGCTATTGATTTATGCATTAAAACTTGAGGGTAAAAACATCCCTACTCATGTGATCGTGTTTTATTGATACTGATAGTTTGCTGATCTTTCTGGACATTTAAAAGAAAAACAACAGAATGATTTTAACATGTCAACATTCATTTATCAATAACAGGACTTTGAAACAATCGCACAAACAACTGAATCTATATCCATAAACGAATCACATAAACTGAGCTGCTCACATCAGATCTTGATAACTCTGTCAACGCTTTCTTCTAATTAAAAAAAGCTTTTTTATATATAAATCAAAGCACGGATCCATTCTGCCTTTGATAACATGTGAGGCTGCTGGCCTTAGCAACAACAACCATTACTTGCAGCTTGTTTTTAGCGCACCAATGTCAGTTCTTGGCAAGCTTTTTAAGCTTCACCCACCAGTTGCAACTATAACAGACAATTACTAAAATTGGCAACAAGCCTTATCTAATTAACATGACCTCGTACGCTAAATTAGTCAACAATCAGAACAATATCAACCTCATCAATCCCGTAAAAACATGACCTCATGCAGTCAAGAACTACCGGTTGTCGTTAAGTGATTTATGTCCGTTTTAGTGAAGAGCCACTCCAGCTGCTTGTTCCAACTGCAGCTACTTCAGGGAAACTTCAAAGGCAAATCTTACCTCATTTCAACCCAATTAGAGGCACAGATAAACACAACTGTGGCTCTGGGGATTTCAGATCAACCCATCAAGCTTGATTAAATTATCAGCTGTAAAACCAGCAGAAGCTTAATTTATATAATTCCATTTAAAGTTGTACAAAAAGCTTTAACCTCATGTAAAAAAAAATCAACAAATGTTTTAGCTCTTTATGTATTTGAGTCAAGTGGTTACCTGTGGAAAAGACTACATTTCTGGAAACTAGTTTGTAGTCAACAATGGAGAACTGCGGCAACTCGATCCGCGTCACCCCGGTTACGGCCGACTCGTCTCCCTTCCAGTAGAACTCGATGTCATCTGTGGTGTAGCCATCTGCAAGAGAAGAAACACGAACACACCAAGGTGTAACCATCTGTCAAAACCATCGCAGGAGACCAAGATATGCAGCGTTGCTGATCGCCCAACTGGCCTGTCATTCTGGAACCAGACAGAAAAAGAAAAAAACATGTTTGAAGTTGCATCAAAGAAACAGACATTGCTTTAAAAGTGAAAGGCTTAATAGATTTCTTCAAGAGAATGTAATTACCAGGTAGAGGTCTTATATTAATACACTAATTTAGGTCAATTTTCACACATATTTCTCACTTTCTACACCTAAAACCATCTTGGAGAAGAATACATTTCATGTAGTAGCATAATCTCATGATAAAATCCGAAACTGACTTTTCGTACATATAATAAGAGGTTGTAAATATTTCAGAAAATAATTTGATTTTAAAAATATTCTTAAGAGGGACACTTACTGGTACCCAAGACAATATCTTTATAATAACTGCAACTGAGCTGGTAGAAAATCCCTCAGTGGTTTTGTGGTTATGATTCAAGAACCTGTTTCCTTTTGACCCTCCTCAACTTGGGAAATAAAGGAAAACATATTTTAAAGGTAAGGCAGATGTGTTTTGATCCTCATCCATTAGAAAGCTGCTCTCCCAAACCTGTCTATATCTACAGTCAGACCAATGCAGGACATCAAGCAGAACTAAAGGGCCAAAAGATCCAGAAAGTCTTGATAGAGTCCATTATGAACTTTTTATAATAACATCAAAAATAATAAAAATGAGATAATGGGATCCAAAACATTTGACCAAATCAACGAAGAAATGGTTCAGCAGACACAAAATCAACCTCCTTCTGTCATCATATCCTAGACCTAAATCCTATAGAAAACACATGCTAAGGCTTTTTATGCTTTGTTGCCTTTAATCAAATACTAATTTTAAAGTGAATCCCAATATTCATTGTACACCAGGCCGATCTCCCACAGCTGCTACATCATAAAATTACCCAATCAGAACCGGCAAGCAGCAAGGGACCTGTGGGTGATTAATTCAAGTAGAAAAAAATTCAACTTCATCAAAAGAAATTCTGTTTTTTGAGTGTCAGCTAATGTCTCCATTGTTGCAAAAACAGCCTTCCACATATCCAGTCCATTACTGATCTGTAGTCTTAATCAAAAATTATAAATTAATCTAGTTTTAGGAGCAAAACAAAAAACGCCTATGTACTCACAGCTCTCTATCTCCAGAGTGCAGTTCTGCTCATCCAGAGGATACCTCCTGAGGTCCATCATGCAAGCAGCTGTTGTTGTTATCCTAAAACACAACAAACAGATTGAGAAAGAGATAATCTCATTTCCTTTCCACTTCAAAATGATGATTGTGATGCTTTTTTAGTGTGTTAAGCCATTGGACAAAAACCAAATGAACTATCTATGTGAATAATTTTCATATGAAGCCTTGGGATGTTCTGTATGCTAAGCATTCAAGAATGACCGAAGAGTGTAAGGGACAGCAGTAATCCAGTTAGCCTGAAGTATTAAACTAAAAGCACTTGCTTGTGTTAGTCATCTTTAAAGCAAACTAATTATCCGCTTGTCTTTACATCAAATTCCTGAGCTGGTTTCACATTAAAGTCGACTCCTGGCATTGTCATCTCCAAAACAGATTACTGCGGCATCCTGGAGTCAAAATGCATGTACATAATTAAACTTTAAGTCACTGACAGACACCAGTCCATACTGATATTTTACAATCTGTTTATCTCCCTGGCATAAAAACTGGTCTCCCTCCAGCCTCTGATTAGGTGAAAAAAAAAATGCAAACACGACTGCAAATTTTGGCACAGCTCAGTGCCTGCTCTTCTGAATTGGGTCGCAAGGAGTTGTTGCTTTGTTTATGTGATCGCAAGCACTCCGACAGCTGATGATCAGACAGTTAAAGTGAGGGGCAAAGTGAAATGCAAATTCAAAATGATTTCGGCTGAGTCTGGCCTGATTAAATGCCGGCTGCTTGGCAGTTAGCCACTGGATGTCTTCATTTAGCTAAGACTCAGATGAGGCTGTGGAAAGCCATTAGCTGATGTTATTATGCTGTTAAAATTACACCAACAAAGTGGGTTTCTATAGCACAGACATATTGTTATTACTGTAGCACTCTATACTTACAGATTAAATTACCTGTAGACTGTAATAAATAATCATTTTTAGAGATAAATTATGCATTTCGTGTATCTTTGTCAAAACGATTGTAATGAAAGGTGATCAGGTGTTCATTAAAACAGACATTTTGTCTGGCACTTGGGCAACCAATACTCAACTCAACTTAATTTCCAGTTAAGTATGAGCATCACTCCTCAGAACAAAGTATATTTATAATATATTCAGATTTAGAAGAGATGAGGCTTGAAGAAGCTTTAAAAAATAGACAATATATGAAGACACAACCTTTTTCTCACTGCATGACGTTACTCAGTCAAAATTATTCCTGTTTTAGGAAACTAAAGGAAGAACATCTCAGAGATCTTTGGATTAATGTCAACCAAATTTGAAGATTACATACACTAAGGTTGCAATGGCTTTTGACAATGGTGGCATTGCTTAAAAACTTCTTCTTGTTTAATTTACATAACATACAGTGGCATTTTTTTTAACATGAAATCAATCTGTTTACAGCTACATACTCAACTTTACCTGACTTTAATTTACATAACAGCTCTAATCAAAAACACCCCGGCATTTCTCCTCCGTACTTTGATCTCCTGAATGCACTGTGAGGTCTATAAGTAGCCCACTAGGCTAAATGCTCTGAACTCCACTCCATAATCAAGCATTGCTGTTTGACTTTAAAGTACTGACACATGCAAATGCGGGTATGCTAGCACACAGCCAAACAAAGACACACACACACACACTTCTCTCTGCGCACTCTGACAATTCAAAGCTTGCATCCATATTCATAGGTCATGCCGACTCCTCTGAATTAGCCTGACAAAAACATCAATGGAGAACACAGAACAGGAGCTTCATAAGACAAGTATTTACCAACAACCTGGAAGCTGAGCTTTGCATTGTACAATATGTCCAAAATGTTCATGCATTTCTTTATTGTTATTTAAAGACAATATGGGTCAGCTGCTCACACTACCAAACTGATCATCCTCTTATTTATCTGAGATGGAAATCAGTAGCTGAATTTCCATTGACCATATAATTGGGCAACTTAGAATTACGAAAATACATCTGCTTAACGTAAATGCCAATTTAGATAAAACTCCAGGTTTTTGATAAAATGTTTTGCAAAACTGCAATGACAAGGCATCACGAGTCATGTCATCAACAAAAGGATGTTACTACTGGCGGAAAAGACAAAGATGATAACAGGAAGTGGTCGGAGGATGATGGCATGGAATGTTTTTTAATGGCTTAGAGTGTGAACAAACTCATTTATATGCCATTCTAATCTTATTAAATGAAAACACAGCCACTGAAAATTATGTTTTTCGGCAGTAGCTGAATATTGACAAGGTTTTGCTCACATTTATGCGTTGTAAATTTGGGTGTGCTTTTACAAATGGGGTAGTAAGCATCTGCAGAGATGGCCCACTTTTCTTTGTGACCTCTCTCAAAAACAAAGATGTCCTTTGAGAAGCTAATGACACAACAAGACCATACCTTAGCCCATATAGGACAGTCCCATCTGGGTGAAGGCGAATCATGCGATTTTTGACTGTGACTCCATGAACAAAAGACTTCTTGTCATTGAGGAAGTAGGTGTCTGGGACCCACAGCTGGTCTGCAACTCTGTTGTCCAGAGTCAAGTTTAGTGGGATTCCTATGTAGGCAAGACGCTTGTCTCTCCAGTACTGCTGGAAATACATGGTCAGCGTGTAGTCCTAGGGAAGAAGAAGAGAGACAGAAAAAGAACAATTATAAAAACTTAAATGTTGATTTAAATCAGTTGTTTACCAGTAACCTAAATGCAGCCTAGCCGCTCCCCGTGGAAACACTCTACAGTATTGTAAAGTACCATAGTGCATTGCACAAAAGGGCAGCATGACGCATCTATCTGCAGCTTTATTGAACATTTTTCTGAGGCATTTTTTCAAAAGCTGCTCTCCCCATTGACTGAATCTTTCTCGTACAAGAATATTGATTCACAAGGCTGAATTGTATGACACCTGAAAGCTCTTTAAGCCAATTTAAATTTAAATGGACTTTCAGTCAGCCATTTGGACAAAAGTGAATTATTCTCAAAAGGCTGATTTTAATGCATTTTTACAAAATGTCACACCACTTATTTTCTTTTCTCCACACATAGCATCAGTTAACATTTAAAAACTTGTTCTCACTCCAGCAGGAATAACTTCCATTTCAATAACAAATGAAGGCATAATGCAATGTTAAATAATGCTCTAGCATGGACTTCTGACACTGTAGCAAACACAATTTGACTCACAGATAAGCCATGCAGCCGTGGGCTTTAAGGACAGTTTGATTTCTGTGCCGTCCCTGCAAAGGAGGATTCACTCACCTCAAAATGCCCAATGCTTGAAATGAAAATGAAACTGACAGTTTGACCTAGTTGATTTGGCTGACAATTATTGAAACACCATAGAGCATCCAGAAAACACTAAAATGTATTATTACAGACAAATACTTGCTCCTTAAATATTGGGGGGAAAAGAAAAAAAATAAAAAAATATATATTTTATCCAGCATAATTGGATTTATTTTAAAAAATACGTTGCAATTTCAGCAGAAATACATATATATATATATATATATATATATATATATATATATATATATATATATATATTTTAACATGTATCTTTTATTTTCCTTTAGTTTTCTGTATATCAACACCAGCATGATCAGGCACTCAAATAGAGTAAAAAACAAACAATAAAACAAGACATAAGTCAGTCCTTTCATGAGAATACACATAATCCAACAGTGCAAGGGAATACTTGTGTTTTGTATTAATTGGGTAATATTTGACCAGCGCAGAAGCTGCACCAGAGGCCCCAAACCCTCCCCCTTCATTCCATACCACATAATCCAGTTACTCAAGCTAACTCTTCCTCTCCATCATATCTATTTCTCTCTGTTCGTACCTCTCTTTTTTCCCTCCCTCTCTCTCTCTCTCTAGGCAGTGCAATGATCTTCACCATACCCACTGTTGTGTTGAAATGAAACCTGCACCAAGCTGGCACTGCTAAAAGCACACATGTCCCCGCGGTGCCAAACGGAAACCAGAAAGAGATTAAAAGCGTCCACTGCAATAAGCGTTGCTTTCCAAAAGACTCATGTGTGACCAGGCTGTTACATAACTTGAGTAGTTATTTGTCTCTTTGCGCCGCCAGAAACACTGTTTGTAATGCACAACAGGTTTTGCATTTTCATGAGGAGGGGAAGAAAATAGAATTCCAAGATAAACTCATGCAAATTCGTCCCAATGTCTGAATTTTGTCTCTATCTATTTTTATTAACTTCATAATCAGTGAATATTTGATGCCATGCAGATATGAGGAAAGGAAGATCTTAGTCAGCACAGGACACAGATTGGACACTCAGCATGACAAGGAAAGCTTATTGGCACCAAGCCATGGTTGTACAGTATTAGAACCATGGCATGTTTGGTAGCCTGCAACCCCCAATCACTCTCGGATTGTAGTCTTTAGAGAGCATGTGGGAGGAAATGTCAGGAATTAATGTGGCAATTACTTCTGTGTACTGCTATTATCTTCCATTACAAATCATCCTTTTCTGCCCTTTCTTGAACAAGGCTCCCACTTTCAATAGAAAGCTTATTAAATCCGTGTAATAGAAGCAAATAGTGATAACTGTAAGGCATGAATGTCTCCAGAAATGTTGATCGGCAACTGCTGTAGTAATGCTTTGCGTATGTTCAAATAATAATAAAAAAAAACACTGTAGGTCATTTAATTTGTAATATTTTACATTTGTTACTCTTGAGTATATTTTTACCATTGAAAACGTTTTTAACCAAAGACACCGTGCTTACGTCATTTCTCAAATTAAACGTTAAAGAACTTTACTCAAGTATCAAATACATTGATTCTTTTTTGCATGTCGTTCTCTCAAAATGTGTCCACCTGAAAACACACTGGTCAGTAAAATGAAGTACCACGGTTCAACATATAAGTGGGAGAGATGACTCATGTACCAACAAAATCTTTCATGCAAAATTTTCAAAGAATTAATCCCCCCCATTAGCCAAACCTTTCCAGCACGGGAACAATGATTCACAAGGCTATGACACCTGAAAGCTTATTAAATCACTGTTGCTCTTTGTTTAAATTCAAATGGACGTTCAATGTGATTTTTATCAAAATGCCAAGCTGCTGTTATTTGTACTTATTTAGGAACATTTTAGCTGACAGACACTTTTTTTAAATGCATGTTCGCCTCGCTAACAAACATTTTAACCAAATTCCTTGTATTCTTCTGAGAAAGAACCGGAACCACACATTTTACTCAACTATTTTAAACGGGAATGCACAATAACCACCATAGAGGTATACTATACCTACAGTACAAAAATATCAAATGAACCTACCTATAGCTCTACTGATGTCATCAATAAAAACTTCTAGTCTAAATAAAACTTGTCATCGACATTAAAACCCTTTCCATCAGTAACAGATGTTCAAGTCCTATTGATAGTAGGAGCCTGCAGAGGGAATTTGCTGTCTGAATCCATCCTATTGCCTTTCTTTCCCTCTTTCTTTCCATTACCACTGTAACTTTACCCTCCAAATGACTGATGCCTTTCACGCTGCTTGGCTTTGACCCTCACACCCCACCCACTCCCTATCCACCGTATTTCCTCCTTTACGCCCGAGGCTAGCATCTTCCACTTGACGTGTCGGCAGGTGGGCTGCTCAGCAAACACCTTATAGGATCATAAATGATTTAAACAAACAGTGTAGCCTGTGTAAACATGCGGCCAAGAAGTCCTCATCAATGTTGTATGGAGACAATCAAAATGAATTTCAGATGAAGCAAGCACTGTTTTTGCAATACCTACCCAAGAGTCGGGTGTTTTTCTTTTTACTTTTTTTTTTTTTGAAAGGAAGTGAGCTCTGGGTTTCTATGAACTAGAACTGAACATTATAAATTATTGACACCTTGCCCAAGTCCCTCTACGCTCTGCTTTAATGCCGTTGTTTATGCATTAGCATATGTTTTCCGCAATAATAAAGACGGTGACCAGTGGAAATGATTTCCAGCACGCCTTAATAATTTAATTAACCGTAGGGTATAATCATTTCCATTCAGGGTGTGCGAGAGTTCAGATAAGCAGAGTTTTGGCTGCGAACTGACCCATATTCAGTTTAATCTCTGCCTCTCCACTGCACTGCAAATGGTATAGCAACACAAGCAAACGCATCAAGGAAATGTCCTATTTGTCACAATCTGCCTGTCAACAAAACAAAAAGGAAAGAAGTTCTTGATGAAGAAAAACAACAATATATACTGACTTCGTACTCTACATGAACCCTGATCCGGTAAAGCAGTTTTAGCCACTTTAATGTAATTTGGGAGCGCTCGCTCTCTCTCCCCTTGAGATGGCCCTACAGTGGTATATCACCGCAGCGCGGGGGAATCCCTCAGTGATTTCCAACACTCCTCCTTCCATGGACATAAAACAGCAATCCCTTATAGAGAGCACACACAAGGATTTGATTGAAAAGACTTTTTTCCATTAAATGACAGCGTCCGCCTTCAATACGTCTGATACTTTTGTGATGTTTTACCTTCATAAATAGGAAATAGAAGAGGAAGAAATAAAGTAGAAATGTTCCCACCAATGCTATTCAGAATGCTTATTGCTTTTTATTGTCAGTAAATTATGATTGATTCGGTCTGCAATATATGATGTTATAGAATGACGTTTAGTGTTACAAGTGTAACCTGATTGGTGTTTGAAGAGCAAAAGGTTTTTAGTTCCACAAGCAGGGCCAAATATCAAATTTTGATCTAAATACAATGGCTAAACATAAAACTTTAAAACGTTTTTATACATTTCCTTGATATTTGGTAGAATTACTTTTAAAACTAAGACTTGGATAAAACATTTTGGGTTCCACAAGCTTCCACAATGGCTTGCTTGAATCTTACCCCAGTAGGTTCGTCAGAGATCAGGGCTTTGTAAGGACGACCAATTTGTTGCCACTTGTTGCTAGTTTGGATGCACTAAATGTTGTAGTCCATGTTGCCTGAATCGCTACATTTAGAGTTATTTTTCTCATGACGCTATCTATTTTGTGTTGCGCACATTAAAATATAGCAGTATCGAAAAAGACAGTAAGAATCTTGAAACATTTTAACTTTGACCTGTATTCCCTTTTTCAGTGTTAAAATATATATTTTCCCCCTCGTTCCCTGCGACCTTCCCATGTCCTTCCTTGTGGAGTTACTTCTTTCCGTCTGTTTTCATTGTATTCTAACTTTCATTCTTTCTTGTGTCTATTTTCCTCCCTGTCCCTTAGATCCTTTCTTGTGCCCTTACATATTTTCTTCCGTTTGTCCGTCCATTCGGTTTCATTTCTGCCCTATCTCCATTCCTTTCTTTGAGTCCTTCCTTTCATTTTTCATTGCATCATCACTTTCTTTCAATGACCGAGTCCTACCTGCATTCCTTTCTTGAGTCATCTCCGTATTCCTCCCCTTTTTCCCTACCTTGTTATTCCATCCTTATCCTTACTTACTTTCTTTCCTGCCTGTATTGTGTCCTCTGTTCTGCCCTCTTTCTCCACTCTTCTTCTCTTTACCAATTCCATATTTAAATCAGTTTTGGGTAACTTTGTATTTTTTGTATAAAATGAAGATAAAAGACTAAGAACTCCAGAAGATTGAATCTGGAAAAGTCTAGAATTTCCCCACAAGTATCCTATTGAAGCCCTGTGACCTGAATCAAAGGTGCAAGAGAACAAAATTGCAAAGAAGGCTTGTTTGGTTTGGTGATTACTAAGACCACGGCAACGCCAAGATATTATTCATACTTGTTCCCCAATTTGCAGCGATTCAACCAAGGCCTAATAGGTTGTGAAGCAGATAGTGGAGTCTTCATCCAGTCTTTCAGCAACCTTTTAATAAAAGCTAGAACATAATGTTCCTTCTTTTTACTGCTTTCATCCATTAGAGTGGGTGGAATATTTCTGTCTGAAGACCTTTGGAATAAGTGGTCAGGAATCAAATTTACTAGACCATTTTATTTGTTACCCTTCTGCTTGAGTGGCACCAATGAAGGAATAAGGCTGGCTCCTATGGACTGTACATCTCCCAAGCCTGCAGTGTGTCAAAGGTGTACGCAACTCTGAGTGTGGGATCTATCACAAGGGGATCGTATCTTTGGAAACCTCCACACCCCTCACCTCAAATCATGTGTTCTGTCATTCGGCTGGCAATATAAGCCAAGAAGAGCTCTCTTAGCTCACTCTAAATCTTAGTGATCATCACTTCAACCCACAGCATGCTTTCTCCTGAGGCCAATTACATTCCATCAGCCAGGAAGCCGGATGCAGGATAAAAGACACGGGGTATATTAAGCAGGAGAGAAAAGTTATGCTCTTGCTGCAAAGCTGGAATAGCTGTACAAGATAATTAGGATAACACAGTTATTGCTTTGGCAACATCTGAGTCCAAGATGTACTTTATGCAGACTCAGCCTTACATCAGGTATTTAAGACCTAACCGTAACATCGGCTCAGATCACTTCGATGTCGTTCAGAAGGAATCTGAAATCTGGGAGCAGATATTTACGTAAGAAGCAGGTTTTTCGTGGTACTGGTGCAAGATCCGAAAAAAGTAAGCAAGGAGCAGGAACATTTGGAGATGGAAAGATGGAGATCTTTTCACCTCTCCATAATGACAGCCTTTTTTTCTTCTTCTTTTTGACACCCACACACAGCCGTGGGTGTACAGATGACTGGCTTGTTCAGCCTGTTACTGTGACTACATTTACTGTGCATGCTCTGACCGTTTCTCTCTGCGCTCTACCTTTAGTCGAGCTGAAACTTCATTTCCCCAGGCTGAATTTCCTAAAACTACCTCCATAAAGTCTAAATATTGGCCGAGGAAAACGGACTTTGGACAGAGGTCCTTCATAGATTATGACTGAACACCTCAAATTTTGTCAACACCCACAAATATGAATGTGTTCATTTAGATCCAAAGTGAAAGACCAATATGATTAAGCAGAATTATGAGCCATTACAAATGAGTTAGTGGGATATTAATGCTTCTTACTGCAACAAAGATTCACGCCTGGAAGTGAGTGTGTCGGTACTGAACACACACCTACACACAGTGCCCTTATTTTTAACCCTCATTTCCTTAATAAAGGTGTTGGAAAGCAATTAAATGGAGACATGCACTGTTATTTCACTGTTATCTTGACTTTAAGGTTTAGCTAAGGAATAAACACAAAAGAGGAAAGGCTTAAATTGAAGGATAAAACTGTAATTTACTGATCGATTGTTTTTGTTTTAGTTACAGTTGTCAGTTTTGATATGGTGTTAACTGAAACATTTTGAGGGGACTTCCTATTTCCTATACACTGCCTTTGCGCAGTCGTTCCCTCGCTCTGATCTTGTCCTAGCATGCGTTTCTCATCAAGCAAGGCCGGCAGAACACCCCAAGCAAACCTCAGAGGTAATTAATAAGCCTTTCTCAGAAATTTTAGCATCTGCTTGTGCAAGAACTCACTCTCTGGAAAAGTGTTGGAGCAGACTACGTCGACCTGCCCTGCCAGGTGGATTTTTTGTTTGTTTGTTTGTGGGCGAGCCAGATGTCATCTTTCAAGCTTTCAGAGATGCTTGGATCAGCTGCCTCGCTTCGCTTCTCATGTTTTACTCGCACCTTCCATCTCGCTGCAAGTTTTCTGCTTTAAATAAACTCTAATTTGTCTACCTCTATCATTTTTCCCATCATGTTCGCCTGTGTGATATATATTTTAATATGAAAAATAAAACTGCTGGAACAGTTAAACTGTGTGGACTTAGGTGAATGAGTGAGGTGCAATCCTTCGTAAGTCAGAGGATAATTAGGGACAACAAATGTAAATCAAATCTGAAGTTATTAGTGCTATTGGTAATCTATCCCAGAAAAAATTTTAAAATAAAAGTTTTATAGGTAGGCTCATGGTGCTGTCTTATTTAAAAGTTCCCAGATGCTCCTTGTTTTCCTGTTTAAACAACAAAAAAGAAGAGGTCCTTACACACATCTTTGCTGCCTCCCTACATTAGTTTTAATGCCAAAATAATACCTTACTCCAGGAAATTAGAAGCCTTTGGACTTCTTTTAAATCATATACCAACTGTGTGACACATCAATCCAACAAATGCAGATTGAATTCACAGATTTTCAGGATGTGTGAAGTGAACTTAGTGATAAACTGGAGTTTTGGTAACTGGTCACACTTTTTCTACCTCCTCACATTTCTTATTCTTGGAGCAAACCCAACACAAATCTCCGGCAGAGCTATTTTAATCAGGATGTAGTGTGCGGTGCAGTCTTAAAAACAATGGGAAGTTGTATCTTTTTGGATTGTTCTCCTTCAGCACTGAGGAATCTCTGCTTTCTTGTCCAACAAATTCCCCAACTCCAAGCCTTATTTCAGCACAGCCAGCAGTCTGTAGAAATAAACTTTAATCTTTTTGGAACGGTTTTTCATTATGTCTGCAGATCTACTCACTAAATTAATGAAGATGAAATGTTTTCCGAAACAAACGTAGAACTGAGTTCTTGAAGACTTGTCAGAAGTAGGTTTTTTTTGTTGTTTTTTTCACGGGAGAAAATGCAAATTGCAGTATAAATGTGCAGTCTAGCACTGATCAAAGGTTGACACAAAAGCATTGATTCTCTTGTTTCTCTTTGGAGCAAGCATCCCCATGATAGAACAACAAACAGCTCCAACACTGGATCAGTACCATCCACCAAATGTCAAACGCTGAAAACAACAAACAGCTTGTTGTGAGCTTCAACACTGGAGAACGGCCACAAATTGTCCATTTAGCTAGCACAGATGCAGAGCCGCACATGTACGGTCCCTGTGTGAGTCGACGGTCATGAGACACAGATCTAATTAATTAGCAGTTTAAGTGTGATCTCAACTCTCTGATTTCCTGGTTGATCAGTGGCTTTCATCTGCTCTGCAGAGAGTCAACTGCTTGGCCCACCAGCTCCTGTTAACAGCACTCCCATACTGTCAAATCCCACTGCAACCTTTTCTAACGCTGAGCTCCCCCTCATCAAAAAGAACAACTCTGTAAGTGCATAAGCACAAAAATAAGAGGAAAATACACAAACTTTTTTTTGACACATGATAGATAAAGAAAAAAATTTCGATTAAAATATTAATCCTTTTAAGGAAGTGCAAACAAAGTAAATTGATCAATCAAATCAATAAATAAAGTTATATGTTTTTGACTTAGTCAGGAAACATGAATATATATATTTGTTTTTATGGTGCATATATGCAATTATGATCTAAATATTTTCAGGAAAGCATTTATTATACTTATAAAAACATGCAAAAAAAGACAAATGACAAAACATAAAAAGTCATTCTTGAGAAAAAAAACTAAGCAATACGCTTTTATTTTGCATATCACTGTTTTTTTGTTTACAGCTCCTCTCAGTGACGTTAGGATAACGTTATATATTCTTATTTCCTACTTTCTTGCGTGTAAATGACCGCAAATTAATAAACTCTGTATGATCACACTGATCTATCACTTATTTTATTTGAGCACCACAGCCTGTTAAAAATATAGTAAACCTTCCCTAAACTAACTTTTAAAAAACCCTAACTTAGAAACTTGATGATATTTTTAATATTAAAAAAGAGATTTTAGTTGAACTTTTGGAGGAACATTAAAGTCTTTCACCCAAACAGAAAGTTTAATACTTTCAGCCTTTGAATTATTATTTTTTTCATTAATTAACAGCAACACCTGAATGTCTGACTATCTGATTCTTTACACTTCTTTGCAGTTAGAATGTGAACATTGAAGACTTCACGCTGCGGGAAGCAGAGTCTTTTTAGTCTTCAGCAAGACCTACATCTGCCTGATGGGTGTCAAAGAGTCACCGGGAGGTGCATTTAAAATTAAACTGAGCAGACAAGACTCTATTTTTACTCAATTGCTTAACTAGATACTATATGACCCTGTGATAAAGTTTTTTATTATTATTATTTTAGCTTCAGTTGGGTTGGGGGTTGTAAGCGAAGAAACCATGAATTCTGATCTGTGCCAGAATATCTTCATGGAAAATCCGGCTTTCAGTTCACCTCTGAAAAGAAAGTAATAGAACAGGAATCTTAGTATTTCCGCTGAGTAATGGAAATAATTACTTTTATATGGAAATGTTGTTTCATTCAGTGTTATTTACTGGTAGATACAATCAAAACAAACGTGTGTGTCTACCTGTAACTGGAGAAATGGCTTCTCCCATTTTTGTTTACGTCCGATGAAGAAGGAAGTTGCACATTAGTTTTTTTTTAAGTGCACTGCTTTAGAGATGTAACTGCATGTTCATGTCAAAAGGTTTTCAAGGAAAATGATTGAATGTGGTCATTTTCAAAATAAGACCAATAAGTCAATCCTTTGTTGCCTTCTGCTCTCTGTGGTCATGATTTGGGTTCAGTACTACTCTGCAAACCCTCAAGCACATCTCCCAGCCTTCATGTTTTAGCAAACAATAGCAACTTTTCATGAATAAATGCCAATGTTTTAATTATGTCAAAAAAGGAATGCACTCCATCTAAAATGCATTTGTTGAGTTTCTATGAGGAATACGTGCCCAGAAATTCAACAAAAGCTGCACCAATCAATAGTTAAAGCCAGGAGTCACCTGGTGAACTAATCATTGAGTCATTAGTATTGATCAGAAACCTGCCCACACACAAACACGCATCTCCTCCCTCCCAAAGGATCGCTCTCTAATGCATTTCAGGGAAGCGGAAGGCAGACTAGAGCAGGACTGTCGTCCTGATACGATGTGAGCTGTTTCACCAGTAACAAACCTCAACCTATGTTGAGGTTTTAAACAGTCTCAGATTCAAAACTGCTGCAAAATGCAGTTCTTCCGATGTAAAGTCTCTTTAAAAGCAGACTGATGTAATTCCTACTGTGCAGAACAAATGTGGCAATCCCATCAACTTGTAGCATTGGTACAAGTCAGCACAAAGACTCATTTAAATTTTATACCATTTTCTATCCCTTGCTTTCTGGTAGTTTTAAATATCCTGAATATTGTTTCTTTACAGTTCTACTTACATAGATTCACAGTTCATAGTTCACAGGCTGGCAAACAGACATAGCTTCCCCACCGGAGCTTTAAAGCTGGGTTTTATTTTCCCCTGTTTGCAACATCGGTACAACTTGATAGAATCAGCCGATGCTTTTCCCACAATAAACTGTCTTTGACTGCGGCGCCATGTCTTTGTTGTGAGAAAAGCTCAGCAGCTCGGCGGCCATCAGCTCTAATGAAAGTCATGATGGCAGCACCTGTGCAGGCAGCGGCCCGTGAAAGCTGTCAGAGCAAGAGGTGTGGATGTGGAACCAAAGACTTGCAGCTAAAAAAAAAAAGTCAATGTCTATAACTCAGCTCGGCTCCCGAGCCTTAAAAATCTCTTTTATTTTATTTTTGCTCCTGCAAAGAACAGGAAGAAGCGTAGCCACTGGCAGATCATTTCCAACTGCAATTTGGGTCATCATCAGCTGATATTTTAAGATACAATAGCCTGAAGTTACTTTTCTTGCATGCGGGTGCACGTGTCGACATGGTAAGGGGAAGGAGGGGGTGCAGGGTAAAGTGGGGAGCATTTAGCTCATGAATTAACTAATCCAATCTGAGCTCTATGATAGCTGTCTGCTCGGAGGGGCCTCCAGGGAGGACAGTGTTACGGTAACAGCCGAGGTTAACAAGCAGAGCTGTGAATTCTTCTGCATCAAAAAGATCTGAATGGAGAGCTCTTGGAGTGTATCGATTGTGAGAGCATGGCTGCAGCTTTAATCTTGTCTCTAAAGTGAGCCTTCTGTCTGAGGATTGTTGGAAGCAGCATTGCTGCTGCTGCTGCTGCTGCTGCTGCCAATGTTCCAGATAAAGAAACACCAAAAACCCACATGACCATATTATGTGTTGGGTGGGGGGACGAGTGGAGGAAGTAAAGCAGGAAGCAAGACTGCATGGTCAGTATAGAGAGACAAAAGTGCCATAATTTAATTAAAAAAAAAAAAAAAACTAAGTTAATAAATACTTATTTATACATGACCTAAGACATAATTGAAGTAATGATGATTTTAATGTAATTGTCACCACTATGGGTGCTGGTGATTTCTACCCATTTTTATGCCTTTTCACAAAGACTTGACTTTTTTTTTTTTAGTACAACATAGCAGTCATTAAAAATGACCAGGGAAACATTTCATGCTATACTTGAAATAACATTTCTTTACTCATAGTATATTGAGAGAAAACATAGTTTTATAACTCTATAACGTAATGCTAAAAGGAGATAACTTAGAGTAAGTTTGTCAGAGTGAACTTGCCCAAAATTAGGGATCAGAACCAAAATAAATGAAAAAGTGTCATACATTTAAAATACAATAAATATGCAATGCAAGTAGAAAAGATATTAAATGGGAACAATAGACATAGGAGTAAAAATTGGCAAAAAGGCAACAGAAATGTGAACTTTTTAATGACTGTTATGCTTTCCCAACAGAACTAATACACTTGCATAAAGCAGCAGCACCTCTGTGACCCAGTTGCTGGTAACACAGAGATGACGCAGCACTGTCAGAATATCCCAGAGGAGGATGAGAAATTGAGTTGAAATTGTATTTGTAAAAGAGATGTGGAATTTTCAAACGGTGATAGTAAAGCCATGGCCAATACTCATTAAAGGCTTAGATAATGTTTGAACTTTTGAAATATGTTGCTCATCAAGCTAACTTTCTCATTTTAACTGATTGATGGCAAGTTCAATTAATATTTTTATTATTCATTCATTTAATTTTGGCAGTTCTGAACCGCCATAGATTTAGAAAAACACTAAATAAACTAACCATGTTTACCTCTGACACCACATTTAGCCTCATGCAAATTGTCTGAACGAATAATTTCAGTTGAAGTTACACATTTGAAATCTTTTGACTATTTAGTTGATTAATTACGGCAGTACGGCACCTCCATAGAATGCGCTAAAAACACAAACAAATCCACTCACCATGTTGACTTCTGACACCATGTCTATGCTGGCCACATCTATACTCATGCCGACTGCAACTGGGGGGCCTGGAAGAGGTTAAACAGTGTTTGGTAGCTGACCACCACATAGCGAATGGCGCCAAAGCAGCGCGCCAATGATTGACCATGACGGGCCGTGTACCTCCAAAGTCCGGTCTCAGTCGGATGTCATACCCCTTCAGTAGTTTATCCACCGTTTCCTTCACGATGGACATGTTGCCCGGTTCGTTGACACTGAAACGACAGCGGAGGAATGAGAGGAAGCACCACCCGATGGCTGCTGTGCCAATTAACCTGAGCAATAACCTTGACTTGTTGGGCGCAGACACAAAACAAGAAACAATAAGAGCTCTCACCTTTTTGCGCAGCACACAATCGCGCCGATAACCAGCGCGGACAAGACGCGAAACTGACGAACCTTCGGCAGAGTGAACATCTTCCTTCTCCCCTCTAATTTGATTTGATTGTTCCCTGCTATAATTAGTGATATTCTGTATCCCCTGGTGTTTACAGACACACCTCCTACGCCGCAATCAACAGTCTTTTCGCACGCAGATCCATGGAAGACTCCCCCCTCGCACAAAAAAAGAAAAAATAACAAGAACCACCAGCAGAAAGTCGAGTGAGACGCGGAAAAAGTCTGCTGCAGACGGAGTCAGATGTGGAATGTGGGTTGACATCGCCTCCCTCGGCGGGATTGTTATTTTTTTCTTTTTTATTTGCCCATGTCTAAATGTGCGCGAGGCTGTTAAATTGAGAAGCTGGAGCGCATATTGATGAGGGATGGATGCTGCTGCTGCTGCTGCTGCTGCTGCTGGTTGTGGCACTAGGCTTATTCAAACCAGAGACAAAGCTCAACACTTAACACACTGTAAAAAATGTCCACGACTTGCAATCAAGATCAAGTCCAAACCTAAAAGATATGGAACCAAAATGTTCAAATAATTTTAATTAAGACATTTTAAATGGTAGCGCATAATTTCTGACCATTTGTGACAACACACAGGTTTTTGAAATAAAATAGACAAAATAGTTGGAGTTTGATTAGTTCAAGCGTTGTAAATTGTGTCCCCAGTCTAAACAAAAACTTTGAAACAGCCCTTTAGCTTTGCATTGGTCAACTGGAATATGTACTGATACATAGTTTATAATTGGACTGTCACCATCAGCAAAACCACGCCCCCTAATGTTGGCTTTCCAAACTGGACAGAAGTTCTTCACTCGCCCCAACCGCAAAATCCAATATGGCTACCATGAGTGTAAAAGGTAGCAATCTTTAACTGTTCACTTGTATTTCTAAATGTCTGTATCTCAATAAATTAATCATACACAAAATGCTAAAAGATAAAATCTTAGGGAATATGTTGCTACAGTGTGCAGTAGCTTGTTTCGAGAGAAGTAGTTAGCCTGGTTGCTAAACCTGATGGCAGTTGCCAAATCCCACTACTTGACAAAGTTGCGACTGGGATTCAACTTCAATCTCTAAATTAAATGGAATGATGCATCATAAACAAGGCAGCCATTGTGGATTGCAAAGTAGGGACTGTTAATAGTTCTGACTTTGAAGAGGTATTTTAATTTAATAAGAATGTCTACATGTAAAAATAATAATGGAATCTAACAGTTCCCATGATGCAGCTGGTAAATGTTTTTATTTTTTATTTTTAATTTTTAAAGCTAGACTAGAAATAAATATGATGAATTGGTGTACTTTATTAAAAAGCATTAATTTATTTTTCTTAATTTTCTTTGTTTTTATTATTAGATAAACGTATTTAATTCTGTAAAACATTACACGTGTTTTAAGATTTTTACAAATATTCATTGAAAATATTTTTTTGTTCATTCAACGAAGATCAACTTCTCTAACTTGACATTTTTTACAGTGTGCCCCACAGCAGCGCCAATTCCCCTTCTGCCGTGTTTCCAATAAAAATGGCGCGAGCGGAACATTATCCAGTGAAGGCAGGCTGGTTTTTTTTATCTATCTTTTAATCGATATTTGATTGGTCTTCCTGTTAATTGCGAACAACGGCCTTTTATTTGTGCGATCTTAAGCATCATCTCGCATAATGGGTCATGTTGCTTCTTCAGAAAGGGAACCGCGTGTAATTGGAGTGGTGCGCGCGCGCCTCACTCAGGGGTCCAGAAGCAGGGATGAGGGCTGGGATCAGGTCTCTCCTCTTACCTGGTGTCATAGATGGCGAACAACTTCTTGTTTCCGTCAACAGCGTTCCTGAAAGAAGAGGAGGGATGACATCACTCATCAATGAAAAATGATTCTGTGTTTGAATCAATGCCGTGGTGTATATGTAATATTACTAAAGTTTCATGTTTTTTTAATGGTTTAATTCAATCTTAACAGTGAGGTAAGTACAGGACACATAATGAAGGACATTGGGGATCTGAGGGACACGCCCCTCTCTGTGCAGGAGCTGTCCGCCAGCCGTGGTGCTGAACTCAGTCTTTATATGGGTTCACTTGTTTCCTTTGCCGTCCGCATCTCCGTCTGCAGACTGCAACTCGGTACGGATTGAAGCACCGCGGGCGGAGGTTAAACGTCATTCACTAATTACTAAACGTGGAGCTCGGCTACCCTCTTACGGCAGACGTCAGGATGATAAGTGTGTCCCCGGATAGTGGTGTGTGGAAATTAAAGTGTTTCAGTGCAGAAATTGTAATGTGAAACAAAGGTGATTGTAAGTAAATCAAAGAATGGTCTAAAGCAACCTGGCTTGGGCTGTGAAAAAGTATTTGCACCCCATCATATCTGAGGATAAATGTGCCATCTTTAACATAACCTTCATCAAATTTATGTCTGGACCACTCATAATCTTTTTTTATTATTTATTTATTTTTTGTGCTGTTTAAAAGTGGTGTGCTGTAAGTTATCTTTACCAGCTCTATATAAGAAGCTTAAGGTCAAGACTTGCTGGCTGGACACTCTCTTCCAGGATTTACCAGAGCAGTATTCATAGTTCACTTAAAACAGTACATGAGTAAACCAAAATATTTCAATCATATAATGACTTGGAACAATTTGCTGTCATGGAAAGTAAACTAATTAACATCTGAGCTCAGACTTCTCTGTTATTATCCTCCTTAATGAAAGTCAGTGAAACCTCACAAGAGCAGAAGCATCTCCAATCCCATCAACAAACACGCCGAAAACATCCAGCCCATTAACATAATTAACTATTGCTAATAAACTCATTAAAGTACTGATAACGGTGCCGAACAACAGTTCAATTAACAATGCTAATATTTAGCAGCAGAGCCCAGTTGCTTAACTAGTCTAACCAATTAGCTGAAGTAAATAAATTAGCTTAATTTTTATATTTTTGGGATCAAATTATTTTGAATTTGTTTTGGTTATTAAATGTATTTTGTTTGCTTCTCCTTTAATGTTTTGATATTTCATATCTTGTAGCAGTTGGAAAGGTTTCTTCCAATTAAAATCTACTTGTTTTGAAGCAGTATTGACTTTCCCTGCTCTCACTTTTCACTTTGAAAGTTAATGTGTGAACTGGACAGACATTTCTCCACATTCCAGTCCATCTCCATTTAAACACCAGCAGATCTCAGTCAATCGACAATGTCAACAAACTTCCAGGCTATTCGTATTATTGAATAAAATGTCTTTTGTCCTTTCACCTTTCTTCCATAGTTTCATGTCAGGTAGGTGGACGATCATTTCTATGTCAATGAAACTTTGCCTGGGAATAATTGAAGATTTGTATTTTTGTGTATTAAGGTGATTTAAAGGGGGTGGCAAGGGAAACAATATTGCTGTTCAAGGGAAATGTTCCTCCCAAACCAATGATGGAAAGCATCTAATTTAGAAAATGATTAGCTGCCGCATTGTATTTTTCCGCACAGACAGCAGGCGGTGCAAAAAAAAAAAAAAAAAAAAGTGAATAAAAGGAGGGAAAAAATGTGGAGAGAATCCAGTCTCCTCAGAGGCTGGCCAACGAGTCAGAAGAGGCAGCCCCCTTCTTCTTCTTCATCTTCTGCTGCTGCTGGTGGTGTAACACTTCTGGAGGCGATGCGGTAAAGCCTTGAAGGAGGAGAGAAGCAGAGAGACACCTCCTGATGGGGAGCCGCTGATTGACAGAGGGAAAAGCAGAAAGAGAGAGTGCGGAAACAGCCCATGGTGAGGAAGCCAAAGAGGAGGAGGAGGAGGCGAGACGAGTGACTAGCAACGGAGAAGAATAGGTGGTGGTACAGTCTGGCTGTAGACCCTCTGCCTCCAGGCGCTCGGTAGAGATGGATCCGCATTCAGGTTGATGCTTTTTCTCTTTATTCTCAGACATAATTCCTTTTTGTATTCAGATAGAGGATGCAAATATGTGGCAATGGAGAAGGGAATAGACGGTACAGAAGATGGGGGGAAGCAGGGGGGTTTGCCAACATGTTTTGCAACACCCTGAATTCATTGGAATAGAACATGCTGCAGAAAACAGTTTGCTTATTTTCTTTCTCATCAGGGGATTTATCTGTTGGTTGTGTTTTCATATCACTCCTGGCTGTTGAAGGAGTTGCAGACTGCAGCTTCAGTGAACGCACACATTGTCCCACTGCTTGATTTAGTGCTGCGCTGCCTCGGCATTCAGAGGAACAAAGAGTTTTGCCTTCTAAATGGGATTCATCTTCAAATAATTGTCAGATTTTCTTTCCGTCTTTTGAATAAAACAGAGCGAAAGACATTCACACTCTTTGCTTTTTGTGTGTTGCAGCTCTTAACAACTTGACTTGGCTTGTGCTTTCCCTCCTGCTCCTGCTCGGATGCCAAAATAGGTAAACTAAATGAAACACTTTACTTATTCACTTGTTCTGGGACAAAAAAACAAAAAAACATGCGCTCATAAATAATTGCACCATATATTGTGATAGATTCCAGAACGTGTTGCCCTTTTCCCACTGACTGATCACTTGTCTGAAGTGCTAAAGTGTTGCCTGAAGGCTTAAAAATAAAAAAAAGTACAAATTAAAATGTTCTAAGTTGAAACTTACATGTTTATAAAGTTTTTTTTTTATGTCTCCTCCTTTATAAAAAGGAGAAAACAGACAAAAAGATGTAAAAACAAAAAAGGGTCAACTTCATCTCATAATGCCTTCCCTCTTGCTTTATTTATTAGGAGAGCTCGTTTGTTTGCATTTGAATCACATATCTAAGCACTAATTATCTCTGCTGGTACTTGTAAGCAACATTTATGTTCAATAATTAATCACAACAAGTCTGGCCTCGATACGGCCGGCTAATTAATCACAATAACCATGTCACGTTTGACGTCCTGCAGTTTTAACCAATGCCATTATCATCTCTCACACCCAACCCCCTCCATTTTTCTTTCCTTTTCCTCACCTCCCCACTTCCTCCCAGTCTTTGTCAGCAGTCGTCGGAAGCTCAAAAAGAGGAAGACGCCAACGAGGACAGCACGGTTTTCACCAGGATCCTGGACAGCCTCCTGGACGGCTACGACAACAGGCTCCGCCCGGGACTCGGAGGTTCAGTCACATCCGATGTGTCTCTTCAGGCTGAGTGAATCTTGTTGGGCAACAGATTCTGGGGTATAAGCAGCGCCAGTTGACGCAGGGTGGCCAGTCTCCATCAATCTAGCTGTCGTCACCACAACCAGAATGCAGATCTCTGAGGTGTTTTATTCATGCTCCTCACCCTGGTAACAAGCGATAACCTTGAAAGCCAGCAAACTGTCATTCAAAAATGAAGATCTTCCTTTTTTACCTGAGGGACTTCTGAAATGAGAGCTTTTTATTCCTTCTGTCTCTTAACAGCTTTCTGCTTATTACACTTTTACTCCTAAATTCCCCTGAGCTTTTTTGTGTTGCCCTCTTCCATCCCCTGTTAGCTGTCACCTTGTTGCCACATGGAGACAGAAGTTGTCCAGTAATGGAAGGAAACCAGGATATTTTTTACCTTCTTCTTCAATTTTATTATTTTATTTATTTATTTTTGTAACCACGATGTGTCACGGCAAAAAGCAGCTCTCAGAGCCTGGTAACGGTTGCTACCCTTGACAAGAGGGCCTAAAAATACATGCCAGAAAAACACAGGCCTCCATTCGGCATTCAACAAGCTGCTTGAAAAACTGTGCAGCCAACCGCATTTAGTGGCCTACAACCAGATCCACGTTCACAAAAAACAAAAATCTGCCTGGCTTTTTCTCTCTGTTGCTCAGTAGCATTTTGAAATGGTCACCTTGTCCCTAAATAACTCACAATTAGCATTCATTTTCAATCCTGTTAAATGTTTGCTTCTTGCATTAACTTGTCTAATTACATGTTTCTCTTCCATTACATTCTATCCATTCCCCAGAGAATGTGACAGAAATCAAGACGAACATCTTTGTCACTAGCTTCGGTCCTGTGTCTGACACAGAGATGGTGAGTTCTTCCACAGTAAAACACTGCAGATGCAAACCACATTTACAAGTCTGCTAAGGTCAAAGTTGTACATCAATTCATCTATGGTAAATGTTTTTCAAACGGTATTAAAGGCTCAAGATCATCTTAAGCAATTGATTTCTACTGAATGAGCAGGAAGACCCAAACTGTCCCTTTAAGATTACAGAAAATTGTTAAGACCGGTAGGGTACCAACCATGGAACCAAAACCTTCAAACTTGACTGAAATCTGTTGTTGCCCATATTGACCGGCTAAATCCCTTTGGACATAATCGTAAGGCTCTTTGGTTAGACGTAAGGAAGACTCAAGGCCAGGTTTTCAAACCCAAAGATGTACCATCTGTCAAGGATGGTGATGCCAGAATCCTCAAAAGCTGAATCCAGATAATTTAAATGAACTTAACCAGTTTTGTTAGCAGTAATGATCAAATATCTAGCCAGGATTATGTTAGAAGTTTGTTGATAGCCACAAAAACAATGTAACATGATAAATGTATGTAATCTCTTATCTAGAGCTCTACCACAAACTCCTGTAAATTGGTTGGTACCACATGATGGTGGATCCCTGCTCATGTGGTCATTCTGTTAAAAAAAACTTTGGTATCCTCGGTTTTTACAATATCATCTCTATAATACTTGCAAATCATGTGATTGTAACTTTTGGGAACTACTTCAGTTTGGCTGGTCAATTCTAATTTGTTCCAAATGATTCACCATTTTCATTAATCCTTTCTCCTTCAAACTACAATGTTCTACCTGGACAGCGAAAAGCATTAAATCTCCTTTTTCAGGAATTTCCTCCATTACCTTCCTCACACATCCTTGCTCAGTTTTGACACCGCACTCATCAAACTTGCCTCTTTTTTTTTGCCATAATGAACTGGAAAGAGGCATCGTCACTGTATAGTGATTGATTTATAGATTACGGCAGGAGGTTTGAACGTCCCTTCAGTTGCTCAAAGCGTATATGTCAGCCTGCTAACAGCGTCATTATTCTGTCGGCTATCGCGGTCGTTTGTTTTTCATAGCTTGAAACGAGCGCGCCACAAGTTTATGACAGATTTATGAAGTGCAGTGTCCAACCTCTGTGTTTCTGAAGCACTGAAAGTGAAATAGGTGCGACAAATCCTGAGAGTCTGCCAAAATTTATTTATTTTGCTTTAAAAATGTCTTCACCTTTTTGAATTCTCTTTTTCCCACCGTCCCAGGAATACACCATAGACGTGTTCTTTCGTCAAAGCTGGAAGGATGAGCGTCTCTGCTTCAAAGGCCCCATGGAGATGCTCCCATTAAACAACCTGCTGGCTAGCAACATCTGGACTCCTGATACCTTCTTCCTCAATGGTAAGAAGTCCATCGCTCACAACATGACCACACCCAACAAGCTGCTGAGACTGAAGGACGATGGAACCCTGCTCTACACAATGAGGTAGGCCACAGACCGCAAAATATGACAGAAACAGGTATGTTCTGTAGGTTTGCAGCATATTTGTTGTAAAAGTCCAAGATGTGGCTACAAAAAGCATGCATGAGGACAAACATAAAACAAACAGGCTTTGAATCCATCAGAAATATATCCGAAAGCAATTTTTAAAAACCAAGCTGAGTGTTTCACACGGAAGGGAAATAGCAGCACCTAGTGGTATTTGTTAGACATTGCCAAAATTCAGGAAAAAATAATGAATTCTGTTCTGGGTCTTGAGAAAATCTCCAAATAAAGATACATTTGTTTAAATAAACTGATGTGAAAGGCCTTAATGAAGGAAAAACAACAGGGAGAAATAGTTTAGAGTAAAATATACATTCATTTATAAGAACTAATAGGAAGGAATAAAAAAAAGTGAACGTATCATTACAATAAGAACATGTTCCTTGCAGCTTACAGCTCATGTCCTCTGTCTCTCAAATGCGACTGTGCCGCTGTCTCATCTAAAAGCCATTACTCACAGGAGTTGCATTTACGGAGCAAATCTGTCACGTTGTCCCCATCGAAAATTTATAAGTTGCCGCTTTCTCAATGCAGGTTTAATGCATACCGACTCGCTGGTGCAACTACTAAATATCCAGCAACATGAGCAAGTTAGGAGTTTTTCTGCTGTTTTTTTCATTATCTAACATTTGAGGAGTTCTAACAGTTCTCCTTTTAGCCTGTTATCACACATGTAGTCTGCAGGTTTAAAAATGGGTCGGTTCGTGTGAAAAGACAGATGGTGGCTAACAAAGCACAAGCTCTAGCCCTTTTTTGTGTTGCCAACTTCTCAATGTTTGCAGGAGATCAGATTGTCTTGTCAAATTTTCCTGTAGGTGCAAGAATATCTGTTCTGTTCCAAGTATTCATCATCTCCAGCCTTTACTGACAGAATCAGAAGACGGAAAACTGGAAAAATTCAGCTTTGAAAGTTGGAAATTTCTTGCAATTTCTTGCCTGGTTGATTGGCATTATTCGTAACCCTGTAAGAGACATCTTTGATAAAGCAATGCAAAGGTTGATAAACAGCAACATTGTTTGTTAGGACTAACCTGACGAGTTGAAAACATTACAAAGGAAGACATCAGAACATTAGAAAATCCAAAGCAATTTTTAAAAATTGTCCACAAAATAAATGATAAAGTTTTCAAGAGTGAATTGTTCCCATATCTTTTTATGTCTTTCTCAACAAGGATGCATTTGCATTATTTTTCTCCATATTAATCAACCCTATATTTTATTTTTTCTAAACTTTGAGTGATTCTGTTCTATTTTCATTATTATTGGTTTACATCATACATGCTTTCCTCTGCATCAAGCATTTTATTATTTTCTCTTTTTCCCTCAAACGTTATTGTCATGGCTTTTTCCAGCAAGTTTTTGTTAAAGCCATTAGTCGTTAATTTCTGTCTTATTTGTACATGAAAATAAAATAACTGACTGAATGTTCTAGATTGATTTTATTTCCCTGGGTTGTATTTTAACTTAAAGTCACTAATGTAGTCGTCTGCCCTCACCACAATAATGGGACATTGCTCCATGAATAATTAGAACATTGTGCCACTGCCGGCAGCCATGTTCTCATTAGTTTATCCCAGAGACCCCTTTTTTTCTCCTCCAATCAGAAACATCGAGTTGTGTCGACACAGTAACACAAAGGTAGTTTCTTACCCCACTTTGTTCTTCTTATTGATTTAATGAGAAACCCTCCTGCAGAATATACATGCAGGAGCCATTAGAGCGTAAAAACACATCCCAAGTGGATTTTGAGTCAGAATAGGTTCAGAGAAACAAAAAATGTTCTGTAACTAATGTATGCCTTGATGCTGGGGGCAGAAAACAAAACCTTTAATATAATGACTCTTTGTGTTGTGGCTAATTCTCTGTCAGCCACCCCTTTAGCTTTAGTGAATCCACACCACTATAAACGGCGTATTATTCATCATCATGTAAAGAGCAGAAATACTCTCGGGGATTTAATTCAATCTAGGACAGATCGCTTCAGGGGAATAAAAGGGCAAGAATTACAAGGTGGTGTGCGAGCGCTCGATCGAGTTAATCCTGCACCAGCATCATGATCAGATCCGGACTCACTGTGAATGTAACAGGAAATGGGTTTGTTTTTTTGTTTGCTTTTACTAGAAAAGGCTTTTTAGGTGATTAAAAAGAGTGAGATCTGGCACTGCATAAGATCTCTGATTCTGTCTGTTTAAAAATTGAGAAATATAAAGTTTCACATGATAAAGCAAATTAATTATATTTCTATACTTGGGAGGAAAAAACTGGAGAGACTCTTTTTAACCTCTAGATGGAGGTATTACCAGTTTTACACAGAGAAAACTGCTGCAAATGTTGAAACAAAATGTTAACATTTCTAACAAAAGCAATATCCTGGTCAAAAAAATGACGTTTGATCAAATCCTTTATAGATTAGCCTGATTTTGAGCTCAATCGAAAGATGCACCCTAATAAATAAATGTTTATGTATTTGGTCTCAGGTTGACGATCTCAGCAGAATGCCCCATGCAACTGGAGGACTTTCCCATGGACGCCCACGCCTGCCCACTCAAGTTTGGCAGCTGTGAGTACAATCCCTGCTGCAGGCGTCTATATCCATCCCCTTACAGAGCTTGGTAATCCCAGATCAATCACTGTTACGTAATTGCATCCTGCAGTCCGGTGCAGCCATTTACATTTAACTTTAGTCCACAGTTGATGTTGATTAACGCCTGACTGTCACATTTAGAGTCGATTTTAAGCCCTGTCGCTGCAGTGCTGAATTAGTAGTCGTAAACAGGCACAAAAAGTGCAAACACTGTTGTAACACCCAGACTTTTACCCCACCCCCTCTTCACAGAAAAGTTTATTGAGTAATTCAGGGAAAATCGATGCCATAGGCTGAAATATGAACCAAACTTTATCCAGGGTGTGCTGGAATAAAGTTACACTGGAAACTTTCTCTGTCAACACTCGATGCTCCTTTCTTTCCAAAAACCAATAAAATCAAGAGAATAGATTTCCTCAAGTTTCTTCAAGCGTAGTTAGTGACGAAGGGGGCCGTTCAGTGATGTGTCCTCCCTCTGATAGAAATGTGAGAGGAACTCGGTGGTATTTAAAGACAGCTCGGCCCACACCTCAGGAGTCTGTTAGGCTTAAAGGATGAGGCTCTTTATCTCCAGATCTCAACGACATGAGCTCCGCCCACCCTCACTATGTTAGATTACACTTTGGAGCAAAATCCAATTATACTGTGAGAAGGTGCTGGGCTGTCCCAGGGTCAACATCAACCTAATTACCCCTTGGTGCAGAAATGCAGGTGAAAGGTGGATGAGAATAATTGAAATATTGAGCAGATGGCAAGGCAGAACTATATTTTTACAATGAGAAGGGAGCGCTTCCTGTGACAATCAGTCTGCAGTCACACACCTATCTTGTGGAACTACATGCACCTACTGCTCAGTGGCAGAGTGGTGACTTATCTGGCAATTAAAGCAGGTTAGCTCAGGTGAAGGGATGCTAATCCTCCTACTCTGCCCCACTTGCTTAACATAACTGCTGGGCTGCAAGGGCTCACTTTTCAGATCTACAGACAAGTTGGAGGATTCTAAATGAAGAATCCAATTTCTGCAGCATATATGCAGCGACTAAAAAGCAGTCCTGGCACGTCTAATAAATGTGTCACATCAGACCATTGAAAACACTTTACATCAGCATTTCTGTATGCTAGATGACCACAAGACAAAGGTCCTCATCGTCTCTCATGGGTCAGGGAGCTTTAACACTCAATAAGAGACCAGTGGGCCTCAGCGTTGTTCACTGATAAACGTTGAGACACATTGAGCAGAAATGATGACCACCAAAGACATCAAGGAGACCTCTATGCATCACCCATTGTTGTCACCAGATGAACCTTTCGTAGTCGTGTCGGTGTAACAGTGTGAGCAGCAGACTAGTCAACATAGAACTGCCCTATTCTTTGTCAAGCTCACAGTACCTGATGACAATCACAGATGACAATGCTCCAGCTCATCAAAGTCACATAATTATTGAACGGGTACTGGCGACTGGGGTACCTTGAATGAACCCAGGCTTGAATCACATTGAAAATGTATGGGATCAATTGAGTCGCAATGCAGAAGTTTACAATCCTGTATCCCAGAACATCAATGACCTGAGGGGCCATCCTTCAAGAAGAATGGGATGCCACACCTCAACAGGCAGACAATCAGCTGATTTATGTCCAGCATCAGATGTCTTTGCCAAGCTGTGATTGATGCTCAGTGTTGCATGACACATTATTTAGATGTTAATTTTTGTTGGGTTTTGTTTCCATACATTGTTGGGGATAAGGATATTACCATTCCATGCTTCGACTTAAATACCCTATACAACTTTAGGGTGAACTTTTCACTCAGTTCACAATTCTGACTCAATCTTGATCTGTGCTCCTTCTTATCACTAAACATTGCCAACAGCTAAACTTGGTGCATTCACTTACTGTAGGAGGTGATGAGTTTGGCCGAGTTGTAGCTCCTTTTGCCTCACACAGCGAGGCAGGAACAGCATCGCATTAAGTGTTGAGAAGTTGGCAAAGGTGGACTGTTGGGCCTGCCAAAGTCTTTAGCTCTTCGTTTGCATAATGAAATTCACCAATAATCCGTTTTTGCAATCTCCCCTTTCACTTAAGGTTGCGGTCTTTAGCCTGTCAGTCATTAAATTTAACCAGGCAGTCAACAGCTGCATGAAGCTGCCAAGTGAGCACACAGGTTGGAAGCCCAAGGTGAGCATCCTATCTGCCCTCATGAGAGGCAGTGGTGTGAAAAGCTGTTCCTAGTCTCCTTACACATTCCTACTGATTTTGCCTTTCAATCCACACTAAGGTTACATAATCAATTTTAGATCCTGACACAGACAAGGCCACTCTAAAACTTTTACTTTGTTGTTTTGAGAAATTGTTTTTCTCACTTATCGCAACTTGTTGAGGTTTTGAATGAACAAAACAGCCCCATACCGTTACACTACCGCCACCATGTTTGACTGGATGTAGCAGGAGCCACTGTGAGTCTTTCATGCCATTAGATTTGCAATCGACAATGTCCAAAAAAGTTCCTAACACAATCCACTCAAATGAGAATCGCAGAATCTGTGGGAAACAGACAGCATCACTGGTCTTCCACTGGGCACCAGGTGATTTTTGTTTCTTTTTATTGTCAGAAAGCTCTATATTAAACTCTACATTTACTTAGATTAACATCTGAGATTGTACTGCTAAAAGAAAATGATAAGTTGTATTAGTTTTACATCTTTAGTTATGTTTGATCAGTTGTGCAACACGTCAAAACTGACGCTTTTGTCTTTGCTAACAAGGGAGACGACCTCCTGACCCAAAAATACTGGCCAAATCAAATCCGCCCTCACACAAACAACACAGTGACACTAGAAATCCCCAAGTTTTCGTAAACAGAAAGCAGTCATCTATTTGTTTTCAGTAAAAGCTGTGGGAAAATATTTTTCTTGCATATTCAATTATCTCAGCAGGTACATTTTTAAAGTTTGTCTCTTTTTCTCAGATGCCTATCCAGTATCGGAGGTGGTTTACACATGGACTCAAGGAGCTGCTAAGTCTGTTGTTGTGGCAGAAGATGGTTCCAGACTCAACCAGTACCATCTCATTGGACAAACAGCTGACACAGAGGACATACGTACCAGTAGAGGTGGGCAAGGCTGTTTAAACACATAGTAATTGTGGTATTGTGAGATATTAATGACTTAACTTTGATTACGTGATGCAGAAAACAATGGTGCGACTCAATATGATGAGATTACATCACAATTCTCCTGCAATTACACTGTGCGACAAAATACAATACAATGTTTTACTTCAGGTATTTCTTGATCTGGAGTTTATGCAATTACTTTTTGACAGTGCGGACCTGGTTTAAAAAGTTTTACTCGTGGCTGTTCAGAGTAAATGATGAGTGCAGACAAACATTACCAAGACTCAGTGAGTGGATGCCAGTGGAGGAGAGTAGCATATCCGTCACACAACCAGCTGCCGGACAGGCCTGTCATACAACACTTATCCCCACATGAGCTGATGCGTGCACACATGGCCACACGAACAGACACTGAGCTGGAGAGACCTGAGACCAAGGGTTAATCCTCCCCTAACATCCCTCCAACCAGCCATCAGGCTTTGCATAAGAAGATGACATCACAAATCAGTGAGAGATTGGTTGGGTGACTGTCACTGAGTGGATCTGCGTGAATAAATTTATCTCTGTGAACACCAGATGTCCTCACAGCAATGGATAGAAACATACAAAAGAGGTTATGAACCTTGGCGGTTTAGGTTTTCAGCTAGCATCGTGGAAAGGCGTCAGGTTATCTTTTACCTAATCATGAGTGGAGACGTGTTTCACAGAGGAAAAAAAGTCTGATCACAAGTTCTCACAAAGATGGAGCAAGGAATGAACTGGAGAGGCTGGCACAGACATGTGGAGGTTGAGGGAGGCTGAAACGCATCTGTTTAATACTCTTATGTAAAGCGGAACTGTGCACTTCCCTTTGGTTTCTAGTGGAGTGTTTAGTGAAAATCTGGATTTCCCCTGCATGAGTTTTTTTTTTTTTTTTTTTTTTTTTTACAACATAAGGTTTTTTGCTTGTTTGTTTGATAAAGGTTACTGGAATAAATTTGGTTATTTCCCTCAATCTTTTCACACTTCATTAGCATTAGCATTAGCATAACTATGCTAATGCATAGTTATGCATTATTTCTTTGTAAGAACCAGAAAAATGTTGGGGGTTTTTATTTGTCTTTCTTCAATACATATTACTGAATAGACTGAATTAGTTTGTATTAAAAAATAAAAGTATGAACTAGACTTACTCGCCCAGACATACTGCATCTTTACACTTTTTTATGCATATCACCACTTCTTGTAAATCTGCCAATAGGCAGCATCACTGTGACCTATTTTGAAGATATTATTGTTGACTAAAAAGATAAAGAACAAATTTAAAAATAATGTATTTCCTGTTAATCCTTGGACTCTCAAGATGTCAGGAAACATCTTGAGAGAAAGTTAATTCAGTTTCTGGTTCAACTGTGATTCATTGGAGAATTAATTTGCACTTGGTGCTTCCTGCTGACCTGGAGGAACTCAGTGGTGTTTCAGTTTGAGTTCCTTTATCATCAAAATAAAAAAAGGGACAGATTTTTAACAGGGTTATAAAAACTTTAAACACAAACCATATTTTGCCCAATTAGATGGCTTTAATTACAATAAATATACCATATCAAATAGGTCAAATTTGACCCATTTGAAAGAACACATCTCGATTTAAACACAGAAAAGCTTCAATTTCTGACTAGAAATTCATCCAAACTTATATAGGAAGTATGCTCAGGTTGTTTTTGTATCATTTTCTTTTCTTTGGTGGTGAGCAACCTTTTTCCACAGCTATAAACTGTATTTTTTACAACCATTGTATGAATATATTAACTTTTATCCTAAGATTATTTAGCATTTTATAAACTTACAATGGAGTCTTTATCAATTATTAAAGACATTTTACAGGTGGATAAATGCAAAACTGACAGTAAAAATAACCAAATTTTTTTTTTTTTTTTACTTATGCCAGGCGTTGTTGATAATATAGCGATTTATCAACAACCATATGTTCCATCTGCAAAAAATTATCAGGAAAATAGATACTTATAGGGACTAAAGGCAGAAAAATCATAATTCGTGCAGCTCAAAGCTTCTGTCTGGATGTCGTCCAAATCAGTGGTGGATATTGCTGGTGGGTTTGAACTGTAGGGTCATATTCAGTCCAGTAGGTTAAGTCATTCTGGTCAGAGTTTATGAGTAACTTTTTCAGTCAGATATGACATTTTAAACCTGCCAGACCTAACCTGTGCATTTTGACTTGTCTGAGAAAGTAATAGGTGTTCAAAGTGAACACAAAGAGCGGTGGTAAAGTTGAAATTTCCATCAAATTTCCTATGGTATCTCTAGAGCAAAGAAGGCAACGCATCTCAAATTAATCCTTACTTGATTTCCTTTGTTCATCATGGCAACAAGCAAATAGGAACACATTGTTCAACAAAAGGAAATGAATACTGCCACTAAAGGTGCAATAAAGTTCAGTAAATTTGCCAAAAGGTTGTGCTGTCGACAGAGTTTACTGTTGCTGCTCTGCTTTAACTAAAGGAGCCCATCGGATGTCTGCTGTTTCATTTAGTTCAGATAAAAACACCAACTCACTTGTTCAGGTGAAGTTCAAAGCAGCGAATGGTTAATGATTGTCTTGACTTTCTGATGTTCTAACCTCTGACAACTTCATGGTACAAAAAACCTCCTGGGCCCGAGCTGAAAGGGGTTGTCTAATAACTGTTTCATTGGACCAG
Organism: Poeciliopsis retropinna; assembly: GCA_010277075.1. Lineage (NCBI taxonomy): Eukaryota > Metazoa > Chordata > Actinopteri > Cyprinodontiformes > Poeciliidae > Poeciliopsis > Poeciliopsis retropinna. The sequence goes on along the minus strand of VMRM01000029.1, from coordinate 2,993,997 downwards.
GCTGTCACTATATTTAAGAAGTTTTTAGAAAAATAAGATATTTAATTTGCCTTCAAATCCTCTTGTAAACTTTATCTTGAGTTTGCTAAGAAAGGATCCTCTTTCAAGTTTGTAGCTTAGTGCTTTGGATGGATGTGATGGTGTTAGACTTTAAGTAGCACATCTAATTTTAGACGATACACCTATTTGAGAGCATGAAAGAGGAGATTAGTCCATGAGTTTGTCTTTAGATAGTTGACATCTCTAAGGACACAGTGCGTTCTGTCTCAGATAGCAATATCATTCCCTAAATAACGGCCTGACGCTACGGTAAAGCTGCTGTTCCTTTCTCTTGGTCTTCATTTTTAGACGATAAACCCTTTGTAAACCATTCAGCTCAAGTGATATTTGAGGTACAACCAAGGAACTTACAAGTTGACCAGCATTGCAGCGTTGTTCCCCAACATGAAAGGAAGTTCCCCTCGGACGTTGTTGAATACAAATCCTTGGGAGAGAAGGAGTAACATCCAGCAGTGGAACATGTTCCTTGTCAACCCTTCCCAGTAAAGATCCATGCATCAATGGTGAAGGTGCCCAGAAACTTCACGACAGCAGCAGAGGTTGATGGGGGGGTTGCAAGAGAGCCAGCCTGGGGTCATGAAGGCGTTGGAAGGCCCGGGTAGGGATGCTCGGGTTGTCCCAACTGAGGCATCGCAAAGACCAAGGTTGCTAAGACATGGAAGTGACGGACAAAAAGCAACAGACCTCCGTCATTTGACAGCTGCAACAAATGCTTCCTTTTTCCCTCGCATGGCAACCAATCCCGTCAAGAATCATTAATCCACAAAAAGCTGCCAAATTAAAACAGGGGGGTGGGGGGAAATCGGCAGGATGAAAAGGAAAAGACAGGGAAGACCCACAAAGCTAGCCCCCCTCCATCCCAGCAATGATTAGCAGCAGCAATCGTCCTTCCTCTTCCGCAGCTTAAAGTCTGTGCTGAGGTGTGTGTCAACAGTTGGAAATCATGCTTCGTGTGTATGTGTGTGTCACCGCCGTGATTGGCAGGGCTCAGATTGGGCGGGGCTTCATCGAGGATCCCAGGACAGGAAACCTAAACCCCCTCCCCCTCCTTCCGTCTCACTCCCTCTATTCCTCTCACTGATGGCAGGATGCAGATTGTAACCAGGGATTAGAGAGGTTCAAAAATCGGATTTTGCCCCAGAGAAAGCCTCGTCTATTACTCTGTGTACGGTGTGTGTGTGGGAGAGAAAGAGATGGACTGGATTTTTCATAGCTACCCAGCGCCTGCAGTCATAAACAGCTGACGGCGAGAGGATTTTTCTTTCTTTAAAGCCTCAAATTCAATATTGTGTTCCTCTCTTTCTCTTCCCCTACACTTCTTTTCTCGCTCAACTTACCTCCATCTGCCCTCACCCGCTGTCAAAGATCCAACATTAACTGCATAACAATCTGTTCCCACAGTAATTAACTCCACTTGTGCTCATTTATTCACTTTAATAGTGAAACCAAATTGTGTTTAATTTCACCATTATGCTCAGTTGAATATGAAATCTTCTCTCTAGTCCTGCTTCATTAATTTTTTTTTCCACTACTCTGCACATATCAGCCCCTCTTTATTATGTCCATACAAAATTGAGGAGAAAAAAAAACTGTTTTCAGAAAGAGAGGGTTTTGACAGTGCAACATGACATCATTTCTAATCTCAAATAAATTTGTGATGTACAAATGCAAAAAAAAAAAAAAAAAAGTAGCTTTTAGCAATTAAGATGAAGCACAGTGGTAGCAGTATCATGACCCGGGGTTACTTCTCTTCAGACGACATTGGTGCATCTTAAACTGGAGTTTCAGAACATTAAAGTTTAGCAACAAACTGGTCAAAGCACATAAATAAATAAATCTTACAGAAAAAGTGCCTGGACCCTTAAAAAGACAAATTTTTTATACCAAGCAAAGAGATTTGCTTGGTATCTGGCCGATTGGGAAAGTTTCTTCAAAAGTCATCCTTTTGTTTAGCACCCCCACATGGTGAGATGATGTCATAGCACAGGGAATTTATATAAAGTTCTACTTTCGTGAATTAAGGAGCATCAATTTAATTCTTCATTTCTCCAAAGATTAACAATATTTTGCCAAAAATCGCTGATTTTAAAATCAGTTTATATATAAACAATAAGACAATTAACTATGGATTGCTTCCATGATGCCTTCACAATATGTGGCCCCCAATAAAGGGGCTTTAGGGTACAGACCACTCTTTGAAGTCTTTTATAATATTACAAAATGCATTGAATAATGTTCACTCAAAACTTGCATTCCATAAAGAATATTTACAGTATTTTACCTCCAAAAGTCACTGTGTTTTTTATTTTGAGGCACTTAAATTTTATTAAAGTCCTCAATCTTACTCACTAATCTTACATTCTTTCTCTTCTTTCTCTACTCAGGACAATACACTGTGATGATGGCGCACTTCTACCTGAAGAGGAAGATCGGATATTTTGTCATCCAGACGTACATGCCATGTTTCATGACTGTAATCCTGTCCCAGGTGTCGTTTTGGCTCAACAGAGAGTCCGTTCCCGCGCGGACCGTGTTTGGTGAGTGAAACATTTACCCCACACTTTTTCCATCCAGCCTTTGAGTGATGCATTTAGACGTAACACGTTTTTCGTTTGCTTCCAGGGGTGACTACAGTGCTGACTATGACCACACTCAGCATCAGCGCCAGAAACTCTCTTCCCAAAGTAGCCTACGCAACAGCCATGGACTGGTTCATTGCTGTCTGCTATGCTTTCGTCTTTTCAGCTCTTATTGAGTTTGCCACAGTAAACTACTTCACCAAAAGGAGCTGGGCCTGGGATGGCAAGAAAGCTCTGGAAGCTCAGCACCCTAAGGTAACATCTACCAGACCATTCTAACTAAACTCCATTTCACACCAGTAACAGAAAAGCTATGGAAAACTGTGGAAGCTAATCATTGTAATGTGTTCCACCACAGAAACGAGACCCGATGGTGCTCTCAAAAAAGGCCAACAACGTTTGCTCAGCAGGTGTCAACTACACCCCCAACCTTACCAAGGACGTGTCCATCTCCACCATCTCCAATACGACGTCGGTGCAGCTGCGGGGCTCAGAGAGCAAACTGGTGGACCCCAAAAAGACGTACAACAGCGTCAGCAAGATCGACAAGATGTCGCGAATAGTGTTCCCCGTTCTCTTCGGAACCTTCAACCTCGTCTACTGGGCCACATACCTGAACAGAGAACCGATGGTGAAAGGAGTTGTCGCTTCCACATAATTGCTTTTTTTGTTTGTTTGTTTGTTTTTGTGCGGGGTTTATTCTTTCCGAAACTGAATTTGTGTAAAAGAAGAAAGGGTTTGATCCCAATCAATCTCTGCTTTAGAAAAAGAAAATCGATAAAGCAAACATCTGCGCTTTAAGAACGAAGAAACATCTCTCTAATTCAGACCATCTGAATGGATGCAAGGCTGCAAGACGTTTCATTTTCTTTTCTTGAGGCCTAAAAAACTGCTTGGTAAAGAAAAAACTGCTTTAAAGAAACAGGAGAGTGGCAGCTTTGCTTCCTTCTCGTCTATCCTGCTGCAGTTTGCATGACGTTCTCTTTAACTGGAAACTGTGGACTTCTTTGTCTTAAATACCGACCATGTATATGTCATCGCTTAAAGTGCAGAGACAAACTTAGTTTGGATTGGAAAGTTAATTGGAAGAGTAAGCAATGCTGCAAGTATTAATTTAGCATTTCTTGTTGCCATCCACATGATGTTATGTTCCATTGTACTGCTTCAAAACCCTTAAACACAAGCCTAGAATCCCAAAAGTGAGGGAAAACAGATTAGGAAACCAGAGTTACATACAAGTCATCAATATTTAAATAAAAAGTTAGCAAAGCAAGATATAGAACAAGAATATTCACACATCTTTTGCCTGAAAATATAGCCGTGAGTGACGGGTTAGCACAGCTGGGCGACTCGGTATATTTTAAGTCTTGCTAACTCAGTCGTGAAACTAATATACACAACTGAGAAGCTGGTTACCTGAAAAGAGCGTGTCACATACAAATCAGCAGAGTGATGTGAAGCGTTTCAAGACTGTGATTCTGTGAAGTGACCTGGATTCAAGAAGCTTTTTAAGCATCCTTGAGCAAAACACTGTGGCACTAAAAGCTCCAGGAGGTTTTACTTTCAGTTTGACTGCAGCTAAAAATATCAGCCGACTTCATGTTGTACAAGTAGATTACCAAGTAAGACAAATTTGGGTTTAACTTTTAATTAATTTGTAAACCTGAATAAGCCCCGATAAACTGGTATTGCTGAGTGTAAAATGTTTCAAGAGCTACAGCAAGAGAGAATCGTAAACAGACAAAACAGCCTTTAAATGTCAGTGTTGCATCTCAAGAGTTTTTAGGTCAAGCTTTATAAATGTGACCTCTTACTTTATTTTACACTTCTAACCCGCAATGTAGAGTAATCACTCTATTTTCAATTTTCTTTAGTAAGCTGAGTTTAAGACTTACGTTTTATAAACCACTTGCATCTAAAAAACAATGTTAAAATGTTTTGGAATCACCTCTTCTTTTGTTTCAGTGGAGTAATGAACCCAGTGTCAACAGGCCTCTTTACCAGCCAAATAGATATCAAGCTTCTCAGATCTGCTGCTAAATTGTAGATAAATTCAGTTTTTCAAGACGTTCTCTGTGCCTGATGACCTACAAACCAAATTTTTTTATTTCTTATCCTTTAATCCATTCTTTAACATATGGGAGTAAAAGATACCACAGCTATGTTCCTCCATTTTTTCTGTCACAGAGCTCAGTCTGCCGAAAGAAAACTCCTCCAAAATGATTGTTTTCTCTGTATTCTCTTCCTTTTCTAGCAACATAATGAATGTATTTAAAATTGACCATTTTTATTCAATAGGTTATATCAAAGAAAGTAAAAAAAAAAAAAGCTAGTGATTTAGGAACCTCAGCTGCTTACAGTTTGATTAAGTCTGTTTTATAAAGAGGTTCTTTGTGCCTGACTTTCTAAATATCCACTATTTTCTATTTTAAAAGTTATCCTCTGACATAAAAGAGTAAAAGCTATCAGCTTAGTGTATTATGTTTGTTGCTATTTTTCTGTTCAGTCTGCTAAAGAGACACATTACATTTCATTTTCTACACCCTTTATTTTCCCCAACATGTCATTGTTAAGGAATGTACATAAAATGTAATAACTAATAATGATAATCAATTAGAAAAGTTCTACAGAAGTGGGTCAACCAAGCCTTGTTAGCTATTTATTCAGGAGGCTTGTGAGATCAGTTACTAGGGGATGAAATCTGTCAGAGGTTATTTGTGCCTCACTTTTGACAAAGTTTTATTTTGTAGGTCAATCTATGGCATTCACAAGAAAAAAAAAAAGTCCAATGCTGACTGCGAATTTATTAGGCATATGCTCTTGTCTTGTATCTTTTCCCTCAAGTTGTGTGTGCTTTTACTTCACTCTGTTCTTGATGTTTGTGGAACAAAACAGACATTTGAGCTTTTTGTGTATTTTCTCCTCTAACTGAGGCTTGCGTGAGGAGAGGTTTGGGATTAATGCCGAGGACCAGGTTCTGTGTCGGGACACTCAGGAACAAAAAAGACCAACGTTTGCAGCCAACATGATGCCTCTCAGTCTGCTCTTCTTGAACAGCATCATATCGAAGACTGCACTTTACTGGCCATTTTCTTGGTGAATTTCAGGGCAGATTATATTCTATGCGAGTCTGAAAATTTCACCTGCATCACATCTTTAAGACAACTAACAAACTCATGAACAAACTCATCTGATGACTATTTCTCATTCATTTCCTGAGCAAAACTTATTGCCTGGGAAAATCATAACCCATAAGTTCCCATCTTCTCACCACAACTGTAACTAATTTACATTTAATAAAGACAATTGTATGATATTGTGACAGATAAAAGCTTAGATCCTGAAATAATGTGTACTTTCTTTTTTACAATAGCTACTTTGCCAATCAGCTCCCACAGCATCATATTTGTTTCGTGAACCTAAAGTAAACAACATCAGACCTGCTTGTTTAAAGTGCTTAAAGTGACGTGACATGTGGCAGGACTGATGCATTCTGGTGAGCCGCCGCTTCTGGATACTCAAAGTGCTGCTGTCTTGTCAGCGGTGCTGAAGTCTCCGTGCTTGTTAGGGTGAAAGGAAGTGGAATGAAATGCGGCTGAAGGTTGACACGTCCATCTGACTGTCCGGCCTGGGTCGACACGGCAGCCGAGAGAAGTTAGCAGCGCAGACAAGCTCCTGGGGAACAACCTCTGTCTCTGTGCATCTCTTCACACAGAAGTCTTTAATCTTTAAGATTGTTTGTTGGGTTTGATTTGTAGAACTGTAATAAGCATCTTCAGTTCATTTTGTGAAATCTGATGATAACTCTTCTCAAAAGCATCTTTTATTCCCACTACAGAGGAGCATCCATCGACCTATCCATCCATTTAACCTTCCTTCTCACTATTGTTAGCCAAGAAACACTCGCCTGCCCCTCACATCTTCCTTCAGCCTGTGTCACAGACTCATCTGCCATACATCTGCTAGAAAAGGGATTTAGTTCCGCTTAAGTTGCTTTCATTCGGTCAGGGGGGCCCCTTACAGCAAAGCACTTTTCTCTGGTTTAAGCCCCCGAGCAGCACCCAATCCTGATGACAACTGCTTGTTTTTCTCAGTCTGGAGTCTGGACAGATTTGTGCGTGTTCTGGGGCAAACGCTGGATTGATTATGTGCACTTCATCCAAGACAAGCTCATGGGTAGTGAGGCAAACTGAAGTTTTGGAGCTCTCATTTATGACTGCAACAGTTGTCTCTACTACAGACAGACATTCTTCTGCATGCAAAAAAAATCTCTGAGGCAGTTGTAAAAATTTTATTTGCATTATATTTCGCACAATTGCAGCAAAGGTTTGGTAGCTGATTCTCTGCCACCCAGATTTTTTGTTTGTTTTATCTTCTGTATTTGTCTTATACAAAAAGGGAATCAATAAAGATACTGTATAATACACCTCCATGCATTAAAGGACTGCTGCAGCTCAATTGTGGCTTCATTAAACCCTGATTAAAGCTGCTAATATGGGAAGCAAATCGGACATTAACACTTGTTAGTGGTATTGATCTGATTCTCTGCTGATTTATGCGGCTTGTTTCATACTGTGGATCTTCCATCACCGTCTTCAGACCAGATTGATTTAGCTTGTTTTCTCCTGCCATTCTGAGTGAAATTTTCTGAAGCTCTGATTAGCTGCAAGGCTGCATTTGATGAAGAATAAAAACTCTGTTGAATTTACTAGAACATGATGCGCTTTTTGTCGGCAAAATTCAATTTTGTCATGATTGGTTTATGCAGTTTCATCATGGGGATGAATCTTATATTCATATTCATTCAAAATTACTGAAGTGTTATCTTGTCAAGAAGCAAAGCTAGACCACACAGATTTGAATTTTAAGATTATCTAGAAGTTGATTTGAGGTGAAATTGATGAAAATGGAGTATTGCTTTCTTTCAAAGCCTCAAACATTCTCAGTCCTTGTCTTACTTGATCATAAAACCTTCCCTGAAAGAATTCATTAGTTCAAATGCCTGAAAATGTCAGTGAATATACATATACATTTATACATATGTGAATATGCCCAAGTGCTTAAAATAGACAAACTTTAAGAGCAGGTTTCCTGTGAGAAAATAATGTGCAATTATCAAATTTCTAGTCCAAAGCACTTCACTCTGCTTGTAATTGTGTATTTATATATCCAATTACAATTACTGGTGTTTGTGACATAGAAGATATATTTAAAGGGAAAAACTTATCTAAGGCCAAAAGCGATCAGATTACTTCACAGTTCAAATCTGTAACTTTTGACTACATATTATATTACTGCAGCAGTTATTTAATAAAATATTTATCTGCAAAAAAGTTGTTTCTCATAAGCAGTGTGTTTTTTTGTTCAAACAACACAATGCTCTAATAATTAATCATTCCTGCAGGTTAGAAAAACTACAGCGAAACTGGAAAAAAATAAAATAAAATAAAAAATGAATTACTGCTTGTCATTCATATTTTTCCCACCAGGGGGCAACAAAGTCTCTCTACTCGCGCTGAAGCGTTGCGCTCGTTCAGACATGACTTCATAAAGTCCAACTTCAAACAAACTGCAAACAAATGCCACAACTTTGGTAAAACTGCAAATGTCCTGTTATATATATATATTTTATATTTTCTCTATTTTTTAAAAGAAAAACGAGGTTCGGAATTTTTTTTTGCAAATTCGCAGGAATGTTTACGCGCGCAGGAGGGGGGTCCATTAATCACGCTCATGACGTCTCCTCCAGTTTTCATCCGGATAGTGACACCCAGGTAGCGCGCGCGGAGTATATGAGTCACGCATTCGCTGATAAAGGTCCTCCGGCGGCAGACAGCGTCCCCCCTCCAACCGGTGTGTTGGCCCCCACAGGCGCTCCAGCGGGTAGGGAGGAGGGAGTTGGCCCCTTCCTCCTCTCATTTCCACCGCCTCCCGCCGGACTCATCACCCGTCCTGATTGATCGTCGGGTGTCTTCCCGGAGGAAGCCCTCCTGCGAGGAGCGAGGAGGACAGCGCGCGGGGGCACAGACTGCGTGGGCGAATGAGGGAGTTCGGATGCGGGATTGATGGGCACACACCTCCTGCACGCGGCAGCAGCAGAGGCAGCAGCAGCAGCAGTGGCGCGCGCCGGGGTCCCCGTCCAGCAGTTCCCGCAAGCAGAGCCGCCTTCCGCCCGTGGGAAAATGACAGTCAGGCTCGCGGTCACCCTCTTCACACTTCTTCTGCTCACTCAGGATGCTCGGTGAGTCCTTTCTGCTTCTAATTGATCAACAGCTGGAGGGAAAAGTTCGCTAAATGAGGCCAATTGCGCATTTTGTTCCTTCTGTCTCGGGGCTTCCCCCAAATAACAAACAAGAAAAAAAAAGGTCTGAAAAACCTTTTCATTTGGTTATACCCACTGATGCGCATCACTGTTTGTAGTGGTTTTCCGACTGCGACAAAAGTTTTTATTCCAAAAACAACCTCATTTATTATTTCATTCATATATGCTATTTATTTATTTTTCCTCACCCCCATTTCAGCTCTGACTTACTGGAATATGGCGACGACGAGGAGGATCTCCACGACACCACCGTCAACCAGATGCTGGTGCCCAGGTCGCACCAGGAGGACGCCACGCTCATCCTCAACAACCTGCTGAGGGAGTACGACAAGACCCTGCGGCCGGACATTGGTGGTAAGAGCGGCATGGGAAAAGTTGGATGCTGATGTTGCTGGAAGGTGGAGCACACACCCACCTGCACCACCACCTCCCTTTAAGCTTAGCTCCTCTTCAGTGAACTGGATCCTTAGACTTCTTTGATGACAATAAGACAAATGTGGACATATCGGTCTTGAATTATTCACGATAAAGCCTCGCTTGAACTATTTACTTTCAAGCCATCAAACTAAATTGTATGGAATGCCTGAAAAGCAAGTAAGAAGAAAATAAATGATGCATTTTATCACCATCTTAAAACCGTTTCAGTAGTTGAAAACAGTTTTGATATCCTTAGTGTAAACAAAGCAAAAAACGTATTATTATTGTGATAATTGGTCTGACCAATGGAATCTTTGTCTCCAACCAAATCTTGAATTCTTAATGTTCTTTTATTTCTGAAAGAAAAATAATCCACTAACTGCAACTTTCTTTTATTGTTGTCATATATTTGTCTGCCACAAGGGGCAGGAGTGAGCCACTTTCCCTTGACTGAAGTTATGGGTATATACAACATATGTATTATTCCCCCATCCATCTACCGTCTTCTGCTTATCCGATTGGTTGTTGGGGCAACAGGTCTAAGAGGAAAACACGGACATTGGTCTCATGGGGAATCCCTTGGCTAGAGGGATATTCACTCTCTCCAGGAAGTTTTGGATCGATCATAGGATCCCCTGTCATTGGAAAAATATCCAAAGGGAGGTACCCAAACCATGTTGACGAACTTCTTTAGATGTGAAGGAGTAAAGGTGCTGCTTTGAGATACTTCTGTGTGCTTGAGTTTTAACTCCTGCCTCTAAGGTTCAGTCTTTAAAGGCAGGACTGACATGGAATCTCAATTTAGCCACTTGCATCTGGGATCCTACTCTTCTGGACATAATCCATATCAGAGATTCTATCCATAAACTCCAAAAAAAGGAAGGACAGCTCTGGCAGAGCCCAACCACCTTTTTTCCAAGAATATAGAGGAATGGTTGGATTGGACATGCAATAATCCACAGAACATAAGTAGAACGGACGGCCAAACCTTCGTAGCTCCCTCAGGAACTTTGTCAGAGGAATGATTTGACCCACTGAGGTTTGATGATCTTTCCAGCCACACTAGAGTCAACATCTCCAGAGGAACTCAGAAGAGTGACAACTATAAAGTTGGAGCACAGTCTCTGGTTCCCCTCAATAAAAATGATGACCAACGCCCTGGTCTGCCACTCCACAGCACCTGTGACCTGGAATGTCTGGACAGCCCAACAACATCCAGAACCTTCAGCACCTTGGGCACCCAGCCACTAGTTATCTTTGTATTTATTATAACTATGTCTTCTATGGTTTCTCTCAGACTCCATCTCATCCTGGCCCAACATTGTGAGTGAATTAAGGAGATCCTCAAAGTGCTCCTTCCACATCCTGAATCTACCATATCTGCATCTCCCAAACCATTTCTGAGATTGTATATCAAAATGTCTGACACAAACCTTGGTGGTGTTATTTAGATTATAGACCAAAGTCACTCGGGGGTAGTGGTTCATTTTACTGCCTCTTGTGGTAGAAAAAAGCAAATGAGAGAGTAATCTCTTTACCCTTGAGAGGTTATTTCAAAAATATTGAAATAGATTTTTTTTTCTCCTGCTGATTTGTTTCACAATTGCAATTTAATTGAATTCTTTTTTACAATTACCAATTTAGTTTGGATCAAATCAAATATAATCCAAAAATTAGAAACTTCTAAGCTTTGAAACATGGTTTAATAACTAATAATCTTCCATTTTAAATTACAGCTCAGTCATATTTTCCAAAATTTCACCCAAAGGAATATCTTCGTTTTGCGTTTAGCAGAGCCTGCAGAGAGCCTGAAAGACTCACATGCAGCAGATGAGAAATCCAATAATTCACTTCATATTCCAGTGAAAGGAAATTAGAATGAGAACCATTTTAGCAAAGGGACATTAAAATAAGTTGAATGGTTGTAAAATGGGTTGCAAATAGAGCTGATTAGCTGTGGCATCACTTCAAACTTCCTTTCTGTCAAACTGATACTAACCAGTGTGGGAGAATTTACCCCAAAGTCTCTGGTTCCCCTCAATAAACCACAGGCAATTTTAAGGGCAATTATAAGTGTTTTTAAAAAATAAAACCTTCTTGAAAACCAGACTCCGGCGGTCTTCTCCTCCGATCTCAGTCTGAAACTCAAACAGGGAGAGAATCTGAGTTGGCATCGTCCAGTTCAAATCCTCCGCTGATTGCACTCGCATCATTTCCGCCATGTTTACAATGCAATCACTGCTCTGAGCTCCTCTGAGGCCTTTCTAATCAAAAACGTTTACTGGTTTGACACCTGGTGTGTTCTCACTGGTGGGCCGCTGCCTGGAAAAACCACCGGTGATGATGGTCCGTACGGAACGCTGTTACCCCTCCGTTTCCAGAATGTAGAAATCATCGTTTGTCATGGATTCCTGAGTGTAAAGTGCAGATTGTGACTGCTGGTGACTTAGCTTTAGTATGATTGCGAGATATTTATGGCCTCTATTTTCAAATGTAGGCATTGGCTCAATACTTTTCTCAAATTCCAGTTGGGCTTGTTACTGGTACCACTATTATTGTGCCTCATTATTTTATGTTTTAGTCAGAATCAATAGAATCCGATACGGAAGCCTTTTGGGAGCTGCCCTACATTAAAATTTAGGATTATGCACAGTTTTTGTTTCATCTTTGTATGCTTGCGTTGCTTCCTGCAGCTTCTGGAGAAGACACCGAGCTTAAGTAAACAGCCTCTGTGTAACAAAGGTTATATAACAGATTCCAGGGTTTCCTATGAGCTTTAAATGGAGGGCGGACTAATGACGGTCGCAAAACATGTATTTGTGCCACGCATTAATGTAACCCAAGTGAATTTTTATTAAAGGGTACTGTGGATATGCTACAAACAAGATAAAATATAACTCTAAATGCATCAAAACATGCAGAAATGACTAAAAGTTGATTTTTTAGCTGATATGTTTGAAGAAAAAAACACTGATATTCTTTCGTTTTTGTTGATGTAACTTAATTCAGTAACAAGGCATCAAAATAGTGACTATAAAAAGTATTTACCCCATCGGATGTTTCACCCTTTTTATTGATTTTAGTATTTTTGGTAATGAGTTCATTTTTTGTTATTATCAGGCTCAGGCTACTCAAATGACTTGATAAACTAAATTTTTGTATGTTTACTAAAGCTTTTGTCATAGATGCGCTTCATTTTTCATTATTCTACAGTTTTTGCTTTCCCAAAGGCAACTTAAATTTAACCACAGGCTTGATTAATGAGATGTGTTTGAAAAGGAGCTACTGCCAAGTAACAAAAAGCATCGTTTCCAAAAAAAATAAAAAAATAGTTAGGAGACTCTGTGAAACTTGAAAAGTCAGCCTAGTACAGACAGCAGCAAAGGTAAATGCTTAAAAAAGACGTTCCTTACTTTGGGAAAAAAAATGCTGGCATTCATATTTGCTGACAGGGTTTTTTTTTCTAACCAAAAAGCCGCTGTAGCAAAACTAAAAAATGCTGAAAATGCTGTAGTTTTTAAAAGAAACATGCAAAACAACACTTTTTCAGTCTGATTTTAGTTCGTCAATGGCTTGAATTTGGTGACTGATCTGAACTGAAGGCAGAACAGTTCAGCAACCCAAATGCTGTGTTTTGATGTAGAAATGAGTTGTTTGTATGAGTCGTACATCATCTGGATGATGGCATGCGTTCTTCCAGAAACAGAATACGTTATTCAGCGCCAACTGTTCCTTCGCAAGGTGCCAGTTACCTGCTTGGCTTCTCAACTGTGTGCAGATAACAAGCTTGGTGGTTCCTCCTCCTCTTAGTCCGGCAGAGGATGACATTTCCCTTGAACATTACTAAAATAAACGGACTCTGACTAAAAGAAAGCAGCTTAGTTTTCAGAAAAAAAGCCTGGTAGTTGGGCATCATCTGCTTTTCTTTACTGTACTGAGCTAAATTACATATTGACTTAACCATAAAATGTATTTTATAATGTATATAATGAATGAGTAGCTTTTGATTTAATTTTTAATATTTAACAGCGGAAAAAGTCTCAATACTCATCAATGTCAATCATGCTGAAGAAATTAAAACAGAATGACTGCACTTCCAAGCTGCACACTGTGCCTTTTGACAAAGTTTGAGTGGAACAGGAGATCTTTTGATAATTAAAGAACTAACAATTTATCAAGAGTCTCCTCGACCCTCAGATGTCATGAGAAAGATGTTTCCAAATGTTATAGATCTGAGATTTAATGAGGTGACGGTAAATTTGAGTTAAAAGTTGGCAGAGAGAAAAAAACGAACCCTGAATCCATCTATTGGCTGGAACGATTCCACGACTACTTCTAAAAAAATACTATAAAGATGGATGTTTTCTGCTACTGGGTTTTAGGTTAATCAGAGACTTTTCACATTGGATTTAGACCCAATGTGCACTTGATGAAAGTCCCTGAAGGGTGCTTAGCAAGTTGAAGGTCTTCACGAAGCCCTTCTTTGCGATCCAAGCCAAACATTGATGACAGCTGAAAGTTGAAAGCTGGGTCCAGTTTCTTGGCTGAACAAAAGCTTTGCCATTCAAGGGCTTGGTCTGATATTCAGAAAAGAAACTCACAGTCCAATAGGAATAGGTTTTAGGGTTCTATGAGGCGTATTAGGTCTCACAACCAATGAGTGAAACTATCCAATTAGAAAGCTCTTATTTGATGCTATAGAGTTTCACAGATAAAATTCAGCTGGTTAGCTGAAGCAATGAGAAGATTAAATGTTGAAATTCACAAAATCAGAAAATAAGAACCTCGAAACATTTTAGTTTAATGCTTTCAGTGTTTCTTTCTGCTGTTAAAGTAGAACTGACATAAACTTTATTGTTTTGAGCCAAAATGGTACAACAGTACTTTTAATTTATTTATATTTTTGTTGTTAAGTCTTAAGTTAATAAAAAGAAACTGAGAAATAAAAAGTAGATTAAATACAGCATTGAAGGTAATTAAAATGACATAATACCACCCTGAAGTACTGAGTTAATTTCCCCATTCTTAAGCTGGGCTTATTTTCATATTGTTGTTTGTGTTTCTCTGAATTTTTAAGATGCTTAACTTAACCCGAATCTGACTTTTTTTTTGGTATTTTGGTTTCCCCGGCAGCTTCCTCGGTTTGGATTTCCTTGTAGCTCACCTCTCAGGAGGGGAATCTCTGCACAGCTCTGCTTCCATAATTAAGGGTGAAATTTTGATGAGATCCAGTTGACAAACCTCAGTGTCACCCATGAAATGTTAATGCATTGGAAGGATGTGAGGCAATGTGTGTGTGTCCATGTTGCACGAAACAACCCAGTTGGAGATGCCGGCGAGTCAACAACAGATCTGGGACCGTAAAGTCATTGGAAAAGGAATAGAGTTCATCTGAGAACAAATCTGAGAGAAAAACACATGGTAACGAGCACGTCCATGTAAACAGGCACCTACCGAAGTCTCGACTCATTTCCCAAATACACCTGGATTTATTCTAAATCAAAGTAGTCCTCTACCAATTCAAACACGCCGAACACACAGTGAAATACACCGAATCAAACAGGCTTTTCTGTTTATCTCTTTTTGCAAATGTGAGCAACCTTCTGGGTTTGTTTGCGAGCTGATGGCTGTGGAAGCAGAGTGCTTCCTGTTGAAGCATGTTCAATATCTCTGTGTTTACTGGCCATAACTCTGTTTTATAGCCTCATGTTGCAGCGAAACACACCAGTCAGATAAATCACTTTGTTAGTTCAAAACAAATAAAGGACGCTGGGTGTAACAAAGAATTTAACATTTTTACCAAGAGTGCTTTTTGAATAAAACATTTTTTTTTAATAATCTGATCTAGTAATGTAAAAACAGGGTTAGTCTAACTTATAAAAACTGTTGGAAATGAAAGAAAATATTAGCTAGCAGGTGAACGTTTAAGTTTTAGCGAGCTCTAACTGGAGCTCGCTAAAACTTAAACGGGCTTGAAGTTAAACTAGAGAAATCCAGGATACCACAGCACAACAGGGCTATTATATTGTTTCCCTCCTGTCTCCTCCAGTCTTGTGAAGTCAGCTGTGAACTTAATGTTCATATAAAGTGGGTGACTGGTCCACTTAAGGGAAAAAAAGCGACCCAAATTTCCCCCCGAGCAGAACAAGTGTCGAGCCGCACCTTAGCCGATAAGAAGCGGCGCAGACTGGATGGAGATGAGATGCTTTTGTGCCCCTATTGTGTCACTTTCCTTTTGGGTTCAGAGTGTGTGATCACTGTGGGAGATCTTAGTGATCCTGCGCTTAAATGCGCACGGCTGTGTTGGTGTGTTACCGTTTGTGTGCCTCTCCTGTGGGGGAATCAAAGGCAAAGTGGGCTGGAGTGAGATGCTGACTGTGCTCTTAAGACACACATCCAGTGTTTGGGAGGCAGATTTATTCAAAGAGCTTAATTAAAGACTAAAAATGTAGCAGCCCTCTAGTGCATTAAGAGATACGTTTAAGGCAGATTTAAGTCTTTGTGCCCATGAGAACTGAAGCCATGGAGAACAATCCGAGAGAGGCTTTAAAAGTGTGTGGTCAAAAACTATGTAAAAAAAAAAAAAAAACCTCAAAGAAAAGCTAATTTACTGACACATCTGTCATTCCACTTGCATTCATTTTCATAGTTCACAAAGGTGGACAGACAAATTGCAAAAGAGCCTTTTCATAATATGCTGTAGATGTAGCAACTTCATTCTTATAAAAAAGAGGCATTTGTCTACTGTTAGTAGTAAATAAACAATAACTTGTGATCCTGATTATTTCAATAAATGTTAAACCTAACCTCTAGAAGAATGTCATTTTGAGAAGCAATCATGCTGATTGAGTTATGGACAGTAATCTCTGGTAAAGCAGCTGACATTTGCTAGGGACATAAAGGGAAATCACTATAATAACTCATGAGTGAGATAATTAAATCACTTTACATTTATGCTCGAAGGATTTCTTGTAATTCTCCACATTTACAACCAGAAACATAATTCCTCTGGTGTCCACATCCATTTGCACCCCTCTCTGAAAGTTCTGCCTCTCATTTCACACTTAGAGGATAAACACAACGCAGAATCATGCTGCATACTAATATGCGGTTTGAACTCGGCCGCGGACCTGATCCAGATCCTCTCTGTGTAGATCAGACGCAGCGACTGCAGCCGAAGGTGCTAATTGTCTGCAGCTAACAAGTTATTGATTTACACCGAAACGGCCAGGTCCCTCAATCATATCTGCCGTTATTGCTTTGTCAAATATATCTGACAGTAACAATTACATCCGCCAGTGGCCAGGCGGAGAGTTCATACATTTAAATAAGACATCACTTGCCTTTCAGGAGACGTTTTTATTTGAGCTATTATTCATGTATTCTTTTGTGATCGCATTTTGTTGTTTACTGTACACATGTCCAAAGATGTGACTACGCCTCTTGAGTGTGTGTGTCACTAAAGAGGACTTCAGAAGGATTCAGATGAAAGCCAGGTGTGAGTCAGAAATAGAAACCCAAATCTGCTCAGACATTGTTACTTTGCAACTGTTTCCCGTCTCTTTTGCTCCATTTCCATCTGGTTTAACTCTCAGTCACCTTCCTCTTTCGGCCCATCTCTTACTCCCTCCATCATCTTGACATTTTTTTTTTTCTCATCCAATAAACCTCCCTCTGCTTGCTGGCCACCTAAGTTATGTGCATATTAACACTTGCGATTTTGCAGTTTTCGAGTGAAAGTTTGACCCACTTTTTGATTGCGTATTAAACTCTCATACATCCGAGTCAGAAGTCATGGCAGATTTGATCGGTCGATTTTTCGATGAGACTGCACATAACATACCAATAAACCTTCATGATTTATATATGACTACTGGTGGGGTCAGGGGAATAACCAAGTACTCTTTCTACTTGTGTGTGATCTAGACGGGAAGGTTGCAACCAAATACTCTATTTGGTCATCATTTGAGTGACCAGCTCTGCAAAAGCAGGAGTTTTGGCAGCGTTCTTTTCTGGAAAATGTTTAACACACTGCCAAGTTGGCACTCTGCCTATCAGAGTGGAAAGTGTTCGAAGTCACAATTTGAAGCCCCTCATAGTAATTTAAGAAATTTTATTCCTAGAAGAAAATGTGAGAAAGTCCTAATGAATTCAGATCACGCAAAGTTAGGAGAAATGACAAAAATTTGGCTTGTTGAAAGGTTAACGTTTGTTACAGGATAAAGAGAAAAGTCTCTTAAAGGGTTGGCAAGGTAACGAGATATCTTTCAAGAGAAAGGTCTTTGTTTTGCAAAATTGCATCTTAGCTAACTGGGAGACATCTGGTCCTTTGGTCCAATAGATTCAACAAAAGGAATGTTGCTGCAAGATGCCACAACAAAAAGAAGATAGAAACACTTTACACCAATTGTTGGACCCAATCATTTCCTAGTGGAACTGAATTTAGACCAAAAAGCTTTTGATTGAGTTTAGAAGAAAAACTCGGAGTGTTTTTGCCTTTAGAAAGTTAAAAATCTTCAATCACAAACACACAGACAGGGCTGTGGGTAATTTGATTGAGTTGCTCTCTCCTGGCCTCCGCGGGACTCACGGCAACCTGCACGGTTCTTTATTTTCTGCTTTGTTTTCTTTTCGGAACAGCGATATGATCAACAACTTCCTCTCAGCAGATTCAATTAACAGCAAGAAGTAGCCCTGAACCTCATTAGAGATGTAAAGCAATGCATGTTCTCATTTTGAAAAACTGTATGCGGTCCTCTTTGGTAATTACCAATTTTCCGATTGAAATGCCTTTTAACCGCCTCACATTCAAATGATTACATAGTTAATGAATTGGCTTACTATTTTCTTAACAGGGTGTCAGTATCATCATTGTGACTACCCAGCTGGATCAGAACAAGCAAGAATATGTGGGAGGAATTAAAAAATGCACTGATAGCTGTAATAATTACATTTAAATATATATTCTGGCTTCTGAAAAGGTGGAAGCAGCTTGTAAAATCTATCTTTAAATCAGACACAATCAGTTCTTAGATATGAGATACTTGAACGTCACTGGTCTTGTTTGCCTTCATACTGAGAGAAAAGAGGTGTAAGTAAACTTCTGGTTTGAACTGTAACACAGCCAGTAAATGTTCTTCCTGCTTTGCTTTTTAAATGAAATATTTACAGCCTATATTCAGCCTTTACCTGCGTCTGACTGCAAGCCACTGCTTGGAAGTCAGGGGGAAAAAAACCTCAGACATCCATTATTTACAAATGTCGTTTCAACAAGAAAAATGAGAGCAGGTTTACAGCCTTTTTTACTCTCCTTTCTTATGTTACGTGTTAATCTGAGATCTAGAGAATTTCATATTTAGTGGTTCTCTTATTTCTTATTTGTGTTGTTGATTGGAGAGTTTTCACGTTAAATGACATTAACTTATCTTACATCTTTGGTTAAGTTAGGACTCCTCTTTTCAGCATTCCTAAATTATAGTCATACAAGAGATTTCATTTTTTTTTAAAATCAGGAAACGCTTAAGTGTCATAACATCGTATTACAATTTATGTATTTTAAGATCCTTAGATAAGTTGTTTGACTTATCTAACATTTAAAAAAAAAAAAGTTAAAAAAATAATCAACTGCAGTATTATTGAGCATTTTATTTTTCCAGTTATTTCCAGTTAAATATATATTTGTTACTTTTGGGAGTAAGTCATTACTGATTAAGCCTGTTGTGTCGGCAGCTTTTAAAGAGCCACTTAACATTTACCAGCTGCATTATGGGACAATCCCAAAAGATAACACCTCAGACACAGTGAAATAGACGCCCTCTGCACCTCCAACTCAGATGTTTCTTTTTTTATTTTTTGAGGCAACTCTTTCCTGGCTGGCCTCCTCTCCTTCATCTTCACAGACCCGACATTTGGCACAGCGGTGTCACCACAGCAGCTTAAAGGACAAACCGCACACAAGCCTCTTCAATTTTTCAAGTCCAGTGACATTTTGTTAGATGAAAAGAAGTTTAGAGTCCTGGCAAACGCTTCTCCTCACATCTGAGGCATCCAGGTTAGCCGAGCCGACAGCGTCCCACAGGACGGGGGCTTCACACAAGATGCAAATTTAGGGAAAAAATAAATGCACACGTGAAGCAGCACTTATCCTGCTAACCTTTTATAAAGCTCTTTGATGCAAGTACGACTCCGGAAGTGCGTGTGTTCTCTGGAGGAAATTAATTCACATAAATCCTGGAGTCTCGCTTTGCTGATTTAGCACTTCATCCCCCCTGCAACATTGTCCGCAGAAGGTTGAAAATGCAAACTAAGTTTTCCGTACCCCAAGGATAACTACTTGTCATCATGACCATCTTCCTACATTACCCAGAATTCAAGTTGGTTGTAAATTTCAGTAAGGAGGTTTGCTGCTACATCTATATTAGCCTTCCAGGCATTGTGGCAGGCAGGCAGCAGCTGGTCTGCAACAAAGCAAACACGCATTAATAAGGCCGAGCATGTGTTTGGATGAGCACCGAAGTTTGTTTTAATATACAGGCTGCAGACAATAATGATGCTGATGGAGCACAACAATTATCCAGCTCTGCATCTCAGTCAAGAACTTTCAACATGTTGGGATAAAGTTTAGACTGACAGCTAAATGATGTGATAAACATTCAATGTTTTCCTTTGCCATACCTTTGTGTTTCAGTTTGAATTTAATGCCCAAAAATTAAATGAATATGGCATTTTTTTATATTTACCTGAATAAAACAGCAGTCTGAAAGTCTCCATAACACGGAGCCATAAAAAGAGTTTTCTGTCTGAATTTTGCAATGAATGCCTCATTTTGCCACAATTCAGGCTCATTACACAGAAATGAACCTTAATTGTTGGCTTACATCTTAACAAAAGATGTAAGATAAATCAATGTCATGAAAACTAAGTTCACACAAGTCAAAAAGTTCATAGCTCACTATTTAGCATTAGGACTGGACCCATGTTATATTTACTGAGGGTCTACAAGTATTTCTGTTAAGAAACCAACTTTAGCCTGAAAAATTAGCCAGTTATTATAACTATAACTTGTTCTACTCTATAAAGAGCTGTGCAACAAAAAACAATAATATTCAGCGCAAACTTTGTCTAATTTAGTGGGTGTTAAGTCTATAATGTCAAAGTAAAATAATAATTGCGTTATTGAAGGTTATAAGTAAGAGTAATAGTAAAGGTTACTATATTTTGGACTTGTTTTGACTGGCAATGCACAGTGTAGCTATACTCTATCGAGGTTAAACAATATTGAGGGTAAGAAAGTAAGATTTTGTGCTCTGCTAGTAGTTAGCTGTACGTTCATATACTTTGGCTGTTGGTTGTATTGAAGTTATTAGCTGTTGGTAAAATAGCTGCTTTCTGCCTGAAAGTTGTTTTGATGAGTGTGACGGATGCTTTGAGCTGTAGTGATTAATGCTTTTCTGCTTGTATGGTTTCATTTTGGTGAGCAATAAGCTTTTCTTCTTGTGAGCTTCATGTTTAAAAGTAGACATGAATACAGTTTTAAAGTTGGTGAGTTTTGTGCAAATATATGTTTTTATTTTGGAATGAATTGTAGAAGCTGATAATTGATACTGAGGTAATTAAACTTGTCTGAGGACCGAATAATGAGGTGTAGTTTTTCACAAGAGGAAATGCATTTTCAAATTTAGTTTGCTTCTTCATAAATTGTTAATTAAACATTGTTGTTAAAAATGTAACATTGTCAGCAGACCTTTTAAATTTGCTGAACATTTAGGCATTTTGAAGATGTGCAGCTACACAGAAAACTTTCTCTGATGCAGTTCAGGAGGAAAACCGGTGAATGTTGTTGGTAAAGAAAATCATTGTGTCGGTTGAGAATGTCTTTGAACAACAGTTATTTACCACACTGCACAGACACACATTCCTGTTTGAGATAAATCAGCAGAGCCGCACAGAAGTTAGGCAAAACGTTCGCCCTTTTAAATGAGAATAAGTCTTTGCAAACGGTTTGTGAAGCTGTCATAAATAGCATCATTATGAGCTTTACCAGGCAAGAAACTTTGTACTATGAAAGTCACACGGCTGTCAGCAAGAAGACTAACTAAGCACTTTCTGCTCTCGCAATTTAATTTCAGACTTCTCCTTTTGGGAACCTAGAAAATGTGCAGGAGGGCCAAAACCTCCATGCATTAAAGCTTTTGCAGAGTGTCGAGACAGACCTTCCCAATTTGTGTCCATCATCTCGCTTTGTACATGATTTTATGTTTAGTGGTGAGATTAAGGCGAAAATGCAGAACAAACCGCTAGGAGTTATTAGAGGTTTGTTTCCATGCGGTAATATCTGCTACCTTGCAGATTGCTTCTGTTTTTGCTTTCTCTGCGTCGCATTTCATCGCTTCCGATCAAACTATATTTAATATTGAACAGGGATAACATGAATGAGTGCTTTTATGAGGAAAAACGAGTAATTGCTACCTAAACGTCGTAACTGGTTATGCCACCCAAGGCAGCAACAACTGCTATCAACCATTTATGACAGAAGCTAATGAGTCGCTGTGGAGGGTTTTGTGGGTTGTCCTACAGCATCCCATTTGGATCTAAACATCACTCAATAACCTTTATTTATCAGTTTTTTTAATTATTCATGCATAGACTTGTTGATCTTTTTCTGGCTGAGTGGAATTTATAGTTTCACCTGAAGCAGCAAAGCTTTAAACAACAAACGCCATGTTTGACTGCTGCTACAATCTCTTTCTGAAATGCTACATTCAGTTTGATGCCACATTAGAAAAATTTCTACTGTGTTCTCCCTGTCATGTCATCAGACATGTTGCATTTTAGTGCTGTTTTGTATTAATTTTCTGTGCATCAGTTTTCCAAAAACCATAGTTTTTAAAAAAATATATAAATATATCTTCATTTTGGAGCTTTTGTCTGAGTCTAAACTCAAGTTCTGGGTATGTCTCTCATGTTCAGACTACAGTCATTTACAGCATCATTATATTTACCACAATACACCATATGTTAAACGTTATGTTGCCATGGTGATATTTGCAGAGGATCATAACAGAAACTGTGAAATTATGAAGCTTAGATAGAAATCAGCCCTCAGGCAGAAATGTTTGCAAATCAAAGCTTTAAAATCTGCAGAGACCTTGACCCAGGAATTTAGCTTGAACTCTTCTCCAACGAGAGCTTCTCAGGCCCGGTAAACCCACGCCTTTCATTCCTTCAATGTATCGTGTTAATGAGAAACCACACAGGAATGGCCAGGTAATCATGTGGAGCTTTAAAGTGGTGGACTGATACCACACCGAAGTGCATTAGGGCAGTAATAAGACTAAGCTGGGCTTGGATCATGTCTGACACATTCCCCATCCCTGTGAGCTCTAACCATTAAATCGATTTCCATCTGTGAATCCCGGGTCCGCTCCACTCCGGCGAAAGCACGGCTGGTTAGCCGGGGATTTGCAAGGTGTGGATGAACTTTGAAGATGTGAACAGAGATAAGATGCAGTGCTTGGACCTGTGTGGTTTGGATTTCTTATTAAATCCGTTTTCTTTTTCAGTTGCATTACGGTAGAGAACAAATGAGACGAAGCAGTTTGTTAAATTTGTCTCCTTTCTTTTTCTTTTTTTTTACTTGTTTTTCTGTGAAAATATTCCCAAAGTGTGCCTCCATTACAGATTTTCACTGCCTCACTAAATATAAACAACTTAACAACGTGCTGCGAGCATGAACGACATAATCCTTGCATTGAAAAAATATCCAACAAAAACAGTTCCTCTGATTTGTTCCACAAAGCAGCTGAACCAAATCATGTGGAAAGTTTTTATACAACTAGACTAAATCAAATGCAGAAAAATGAATATATTTGAACAACTTTAACCTAATGACCACAACTTCTGGTGGTGACACAAGGGTTGTTTTTATATTTATTACGATTACACATCTTTAGGTTCACTAAAGGACCATTTTTGGAGGCTTTTTTTTGCAGAAACTATTTTTCTTTTCTTGTCAAACATGTGCCAAATCCTCACTGATGGTGAATCCAGTGACATTAGATCTTGGGAATGATTTGTCAACTTCTGCTTTGAGAACTGACCACTAACGTTTTGAGTTGGATAAAAGATTTAGAGGTCCAAAATCTGAGTATGTTTGTCTTATTGACATTTGATTTTTACTGCTGTATGAAAACAAGGTGATACCTGTTTCCCAATTACGCCATTAAATGCATATTATACACATTCTGGAAGTACTTTGCTAACACATAGTGATCAGAGTTGTGTAATTTTTTTTGGTGGATAGTTGGATAAAGATCCTCTTGATGTTTAGGCCCTATTCTTTTTTCCTGGCTGTGGTTCCAGGTACAACTTGATCTCTGGTTCTTTCCCAGATGCCTTAAACGATCAAACTGCTGAGTTAATGGACAAATTGTCTGCTATCCATTCTTGTACTTCCTTCAGAGTTCAGTCCGTCCGGGATGTTTTTCTTGGACAGAAGTCGTTTCTTTGAAGACCTTCTAATCATGAGGTTGCCCAAAAGGCTTCACATTGTTACAATACCAAACATTTTTTTCAAGTTAATCATGTTTAGAGGTGGACTAAAGGAGAGATTGATGAAAATACATTTTGAACTTTACATCCTTGCACTTTTCTGACGGCGCGTATAAAGTTTAAGCTTTCAGATTTGTTTCGTTACTTTTCTATCTTCCACAATGTCCAACCCTGACTGGTATTCAATCAATAATGGCCATATTGCAAAACAGTTTGTCCTGCAAACCCGTTGCAGGAGCACTACATGCAATGCATTTCTTATTCTTGCTTCAATTAACTTTTGGAAATGTGGGCACTTTAAGGGGACTTGAGTTAATGTCATGCAGGGAGAATAATGGGGATTGTCTGTGTGTGTCTGTGTCACACTGCGAACGCGTGTCAGCAGGTGGCAGCTCTTCTGAAAGTCTGAAAAAGCAGAAATTTTCATCCCCCGCACCGGCTTGTTTGGGATTGGGCGGTCTCCATTGTTGTGACTGCATCAGGAGAGCAAAATAATGCATAATTCATTGTTTACCTGATGGACACAAAGTCTAATTAAATCTGCACAGCGTCACCCGCTGTGACAGGAGTGTACTTTTTTTTCTTTTCCCCCCACTTTTGCTTTGTTGTGTAAAGTGACATAAATGTGTCACATTAATGCCCAACAAAGACTTAACTGCTTTTTGCAGCTGGATCTAATTCTCAGCTTCCTGTCAATAGATTGCAACACAGATCCAAGCTAAATTAAAATTCCTTTAGGTAATTTTAGTGGATTGGCTGAGAGCGAGTAAACCCGGGAAAAGGCAAACTTATTATTTCCTTAATTCATAGAAGCAGCATGTGCAACAAGCATGGCCCTGCTTGCAGTTATTGCCTGGTGTCAGTACATACGGAGCAAGATCCTCCCCTTTACATGATTCCTTATTAAACCTCTGAAGGAGCAGAAATATCCTGCCGTCTCAGAACTATTACATCGGTTCGGTGAGGTGAATACGATCTGCCAGAGTGGAACAGTGTGTCCTCATTCATTCCCCCACACACTCCCATACACAAAGCGCTGTGTACAAACCTACACTGTCGATCAATATCTGACCGTTGGGGAAATCTTTTCAATGGGATTCAAATGACTTTTTTTTCTTCTTATTTGTGCATTCACAAAAGGAATATGAGTTTTTACCAGCAGCCGATGCTGCCTTTAATCTCAATAAAATCAGTGAAGGTTTCTGTTGCATATTGCTTTGCTTTCTTTGGGTCTCATAAAACACAGCCTTGAGGGTCAAGCAGTAAAGAGTTACACTGTACAATTTAAATTATGTCTGGATGCAGAGGTATGAAATGTGGGAATAAAACTGCTCTGCTACAAGTTATTCATATGTTGACATGTTCATGTTTCACCAGGGCAGGTAGATATATATATATATATATTTATATAGGTTTGCCCCACCTGCCTTTCTTTCCTGTCTGTGTGCATTTGAAATAAACCCAAAGCCATTTCTAATAGTTATTTGTTTATGAACTCGTAGCAAAAGCTGTCATGCTCCACTTGTGAAAGTAAATCTTTTGAGCTTCTTGGCACTCAAGCAATTCTAATTTCTACATTGCCAGATAGAACGTTTCTAGTGTTTTGAGATATTATTGCGACGTTGATATGTTTGTTGAATATGGTGGTGCTTTGCTTTGTGTTGCTTGTAAGACTCAGTTGTGTTCCTTTACTTGCAGGCTGGCTAAAGGTCTGAGATTAATCAGAAAACTGCAATCAGTGCACCTCTAGTCTTTATGTTGACAATGCTTTTTTGTTTGCTTTAATGCCTCAGTAATATGCTATACCTCTTCCGCTCTGTGTTTTTGTTTGTTTCAAGAAACATAAATCTTCCAAACCATCTTCTCTGAATCTACTGCTGAACTAAAGTGTTGCCTGAATTGAGTGTGAGTATATTGGAGTGAAATCTAGCAGCCTTGCCTGCATGTGAAGGAAAATGGTATCCTAGTCGCAGGTGATTGCATGTAATGTGTCTCTGAACGGCGCAGATGGCTGGCTGGAGCTCATCCTTGAAGTGAGGTGCTTCAGAAATGTTACAGATGTGGGTCGACCAGCGTTTGGAAAGCATTTTTAGCCTCAGCTTCATCCTGCATGGCACAGCCAGATGGCTGCTGTTCATCACACACACATGCCGTTTTATTTATTTAAGCATTTCTTGGAGGCAGATAAAGCCCCAATGGTTAAGTCCCAACGAGATGAAGTAAATGTTTCATATCTGCCTGTAAATTAACTGAACGATGCAGCTGTGGTTGTAGGGGGGAAAAGGTAACCCATTCAGAAAAAAGTGCCTATTCAACTTTAGATCTTGGCTCATATTTGTTGGTCTTACTTTTTCCTCCCGTATCATAGTAACCCAGATGGCTGCTGTCTGTTTCCATGGTTACAGTGTGGGGAGGTTGGCTGGAAGAGACGGTATAATGGTGCACATGTGCCAACATGTGAACAGGCTACAGCCGGATAGTGTGTCTAAGTTTTTATCTGCTTTCCTTTTACGGTCTCACAAGTGCAAAAACTGTTGATTGATGTTTCCAAGTGTTGCCGTCGGCGATACGATCACACACTGATGCAAGCGGGCCAGCTTTTTCTTTCTTGAGGAGGGAAACTAAAAGCCCCAATAGAAGCTTGGAACTATTTCCAAAGTGTTTGCCAAATCAGTTTAATTACTTCATCTCAGTCTCACTAATATTGCACAACAGTTTAGGAAATTGACACTTTTTTGCCCATTTTACTGCCATTAGTTGGTTTTAGATACAAATTTGCCCATAATTCTGCAAAACTGTGCATTTTTTTTCTTCTTAAGGACATTTGTTCCTGTAAAAGTCTGTCAGCATGTCATTCAGCGCCAGGAGAGCCAAGAATTAATGCAGGAAGCAGAGAAACATTTCATAAGTGACACAGCCGGAGTCGCAGAGATTTAACCAAACTGCTATTTTTATCTCGAATAATGACCCAACCGTAAAATAATTTATTCCGTCTTTGGGTTTTTTGTAACATATTTCTCTAAAGATTAGGAAACAGTGATAGGCTTGGATTAATTGTGAAGTACTTCAGACAAGAATAATCAATGTCAAAAAGGAGCTCAGGGACCTTATAAAGGGGACTCTATGGACAAACTGTGACATAATCAATCCTGAGGCACTGATGTACATTCCTGTTATTTTTCAATTGCTCCATATTGGCTATAACAAAAAGCTTATAGTCTTATATACTGATGACTGCAAGCTAAGCTACAGAATTGCAAACATGTTCACACCGCTTGACCTCTTTCAACACAAACTTGAGGTTCTGCATTTAAAGCAGCAAGCAACGATGCAGATTAGGACTTTTGACCTTTGTAAAACAGCTCAATTTGAGATTGTCCAGACTGAGCAAAGTCCAGAATGTCTGGACTTTGACTAGGCCATCAAACTACCTAAACCATTCCAGTTGTGTGTTTAAGGTTGTTTTCTGGATTAAAATATCAGGTCTTTAACACATATTTATCTGTTTTGTCCCAATAATAGTAACATTTTCAGTATTGCATACGCTGACATTACGATGTTGGGGATTCGTTTTTTGTCGTTCTGGACACCACCGTGGTTCACGGTGTGGGTGGGTTAAGTATCTAATGGAAATTTAATGTGGCGTAAATATCAAAAAAAGGCAGAGGTTCAAGAAACCTTTTATTCATTCATTCATCTCTATGCAAGCAGAGCTTTTGTATCTGAGTCAATGATTGCTGGTGGGAAGCCAGCAAGGAGAAAGGCCAATATTTGGAGACTACTGGATTTCTACCAAATATTTGCTCGGACAACAAGACTTTCACTCTATTGCTTCAGAGCTAAAACAGAATAAGGATAAAATATGAGGATTACCGCCTTAAATGTCCTATTTATCCTTATTTGAACGGAAAACTTGAATCTTAAACTAAATGATGGTTGGTTTGCACTGAACTTAGTAGGATTACTTTGAGTCAAAAGGGATGTGCTTGTTTGCGAGTTTGTTGTAAATTCTGTTTGCATCGTCGGCGTCAAGTTTTTCAAAAAGTGGTGAATGTATGGAAAGAGATGAGGGACACGTTTCAAGAGCTTCCATCACTGGCATCTCAGAAATGCTGTTAAATCCACTAACAAGTGCTCATATTTTGTGTAAAGATTAACCTTTGTGTTTCAAATACAGTATTTTAAATTTAAAATATTGAGTTCTTCGTTGATATGCACATGGGCATTTAAACAAATTTTATGATGTTTTTTAAAAACGTTTTTTATTTATAAGTTTATATTTGAATAAAAAACTGAACTTGTTTTAGGTGAATGTTTTTGATGCATGAATGGAGGCTGAAGTTAAAGATTGGTAGAAGGATCTAAAGTAATTCATGTTTTGGTTAAAGTGTCTGGATATTTTTTTTAACTTAGCACTTTGTTAAAGCAGTCGGTGTTTTAATCACTTTTGCAAGCATTGTAGTACAGAAGCTTCACTTCTTTTTACCCTGTGAAGTTTTTTCCTGTTTTCTTTCTTTGTTGTACACCTGGATTTGATTTCATTGCTACTCTTCTGCCTCATATGAGTTACTGCATCCTAATTATCTACGCTCTTGGTTTTTTCTTTGGCAGATTCTTGTCTCTGCTTTTCTTCATGTCAAAGTTAATTCTTCAGTCCTTGGCAATAAACTGCTTCCATTTATCGGCTCTTTTTGGTTTAATAAATAAAAATGATCCACATTCCTGAGCCAGCTGCTTCAAGAGCTGAATTCAGGTTCCACACAAAAACATATTTGTCATGATTGGAATAATAAGCATCAAGAAAGTTAATGTAGTAATTGTTGCAATAAGCATCCAACTATTTAGGTTTGAAATTAAATGATCTGTGGTTATTCTTTTTTATTTTTGCCACCCATCAATGTGCTTAAAACTTAGCTGCATCAAAAGCCCAACACTCAATCTCATCAATCTTGGCCTGATTCTGATTAGTTGCTTTGACATCAGAAGTTAAGTAAAATGATGCCGTCTTCGTTTTGTAAGCGCAGTAACCACCAGAGCCACAAGATGGCCGAGTCCTGATGAACTCTACGCCTCAGTGAGCGCAAATGTCTTTGTCAGAACAATGTCTTCTGAAGACATCACCAGCAGCAAACAGCTTCAAGACACTGCACTGTAGATGGCTTTTACTCAACGCACAGCAATAAATTATTTTCCAGCACATTTGCTTCCAAACAGCCACTGAAGACACCGGGGCTTCCCCCCTCGGTGGTGAATCCGGCAGCCTGCTGAGGCCCCTCGTGTTCCATGCACAGATCCCGGGAAACGGAGCATATGGGAGCTTGAGCGCTCATCTGGGATATGTGCATCAGCATGCACACACCAAGTTGGCCGGGCTTGACAATGCGTAATACATTCGTCATGCCAGCCGGGCCAAGCAGGCATGGAGGGTCTTTCCTCCTAATCGAGCCCCACAAGGTGATTTGATAATACAGATGGGAGCTGTCAGGCTTTTCTGGAAAACAAGTCGAGGAAGGAGAAGAGGAGGAGGAGGAGGAGGAGGATGAGAACACAGAGGATGACAAAGAAATCATATGCGCTCTGTGGATGAAAGTTTCTCCTGTGTGAGTGTAAAATAGAGGTTAATAGGAAGATGTATAGGTGGATGTTTCATTGTCTGCACATATAGGAAAGAGGTTGATTTCCTTTGAAGAGCATTCTCACAT
The DNA here is from genome assembly GCA_010277075.1 of Poeciliopsis retropinna. Classification (NCBI taxonomy): domain Eukaryota; kingdom Metazoa; phylum Chordata; class Actinopteri; order Cyprinodontiformes; family Poeciliidae; genus Poeciliopsis; species Poeciliopsis retropinna. Next base: position 2,964,367 of record VMRM01000029.1, on the reverse strand, counting down.
CTCAGAGATGAAGACGACAAAACGAGTCATTCGATAAAAATAATTGCGATAATTACCTTTGAATGATGACACATGAAACTGAGCAGAGCTGAAATGCTTTAAGTCCAACAAGCAGATGCTAAAAGCACTGACGTGATTCTTTTCTAGAAATCTATCTATCCGTAAAGCACATCATCTGGGAATAAACACTGCCATCATCTGCACTGATAAGCTATTGTGGGGTATATTTAGGTTTATCCCCTTAAGGTCCCAGTTTCCATATGTGCCAATGTGCTTTTGCTATAGAAGATCAGCTTTGCACCACATGTGTTCATTTCAGTGGTCTTCCAGATGCATTCACCCCAATTTCTAAGGTGAACGGGTCTCAGAGGAGGGATGCTGGCTCTATAATCCCCAGGTTTTTGCCAAGCTGTATTCAAGGCTGACCAAATCGGTGAGCGCTGCTTATCTGTGTGTTTCTGGGTTGGCTGCATGTCCAGGGGTTTTCCCTGCACATGTTTAAACACATCCGGGCTGCACTGGAGGAATGATGCATACATGCCTGAAAATATTTTCACAATTTATACGTTGTAATTATGCATTGTTAGAAATGCTGTCAGTATCAGGGTTTTCTAAATGACTTTGAGGCTGAACTTGGGTTTGTTGCCAAATAGTGTTTGGCACTGGAGATGCTAGTTTGCTAACCATTGTGAAAATGAATATATTTCCTTGTTTCTTCATTTTGATACATTTTTTTGTTTTCAAAATTAAAAAAGTATCAATCTTTATAATAGAGTTTTTACAAAGAAAGCAGATTTACATTTTACATAGACTTCAAATTATAGATTTAGTAATAAGATGCTTCTCAGAAAAACCGCCAGTGCTGTGCCATGGTGCATTGCCCAGTCAGTGGAGCAGAACATTCAGCTGGAATCGAACCAACACCTCCCAGCAAGCCTTCACCGACAGACCCCCAGGGTTACGGCGAGCTGATGTGCACATGCATTTCAGCTCTGCTAGCCATGACCTCACAGCAGAGGAAAAAAATGACACAACTCCATGGATTCTGGTGATCCAATGATTAAGAAAAAAATCCTGAGGCTTCAATTACCAACGCAGAGCTGAAATGACACCGATTCAGGTTATTAATACATCGTGTTGCTCATTCTGTGACATGCAATCTGCCATCTGGTTTGTGCTCAAGGCGCCGCTACATATACGCTTAGATGTGCTCAAAAGACTGCAATCTTAGAAGTTATCTACAAACATGGGGAAAAGGGAGAAAGTTGAGCCTCAAGACTCTCATTAATAGATAAGCTCGTGTGACAGTTTTACGAATTGCTCACCCTTGGGGCCGATTGATTTGCTAAAGAAACCTCAAGGCAAAAAGTTTCTGTCAAACCTTTCCTGACCCTCACGATTACATGACAACTTCATTCCAGATGTCTGACTGATAAATGATTAGATTGGAAATCAATTGTTTATGACAATGATAGCCAAATGCTCACCTGTTTTCTCCAGTTATGTTCTCAAAGTGTAGCTTTTACGAGTCTGAATGACTATTTGTGATCCAGGTTGGATTTCATTTGCAGTCTGAAGGGGAATCATATTTAAAAATCCTCTTTTTGTTAGGTTTTGTAACAGGAAACTTGAGGAAACGACACCCTTCTGTAGATCATTCTGGAGAAATATCTTTAGATCACTTGCATCCATCTTGTAGCAGTGTTGGGTAGCGATGTGTAAGGTGTCAGAGTTGTGACTGTCATGCTGCAGAATTTGTTTGACTTGATGCGGCTAATAGAGACGCAACAGCAGAGGATGTGTAAAGAGGCCATGCTGGAGTGTGTTGCATCCAACGCTGGATCGTCATCAAGCTATTGAAATGCAAGGGAGATGCCAATTAGTAAGACTGGGGTTTAGTTTTATCTCTCCTTTTACATTCCCTGCAATGTAGAACTAGAACTCTATTAGATGTTATATGTGGAAGAAAAAACATCTAGAATCACAACATAACAGACTTTTAATGTATGTTTAGGCACATTAGAGCAGAGCCTAATTTAGGTGATACATTAGTGAAGCAAACACTTAATTCCCAAAGATGCAGTTTTAATAGGAATGCTTTGTTTCAATAAGCTGAAGCTAGTATGTATGGGTTACACAGAAAAGTATAAAAAACATGCACAGAGAACAATGCATGAAACATGGTGAATTTTTCATGAAAGGTTTGCTCTCCTGCCTTACACAAGCTCTCCCCTAAAGCATGTATGCATTCTGAAACGTCCGTCTGTCCTAACATGGCTCAATTTCTGCTGTACCTTATTTCACATTCCTGCTTCAGAATAAACAAGCCAAATGCTCCTGCAGAGTAAATTTAGCCAAGATCCTTGGTGCTGACTGGAAATGCTATTACCTGCCATGGTAACTCTGGGAGTGCTTGAGGAATCAGAGCGCAGCTTCTCTGATTTCAGAAGTGTAAATCTTTCTTCTCGGGGTGGATTGATGGCTCTGCCTGCCTCCAAAAGGAAATGAACTGGCTTTATTAGCCAAGGTGACACTGAATGATGAAAAGCGTGGTTTTTAACTTGATTATTTATACTTCTGTTTTTTGGTTACATACAAGCCGCAGGATGAAAGAATGACAGCTATATATCACAAGGTATTAACACCCCAAGAGCTTTTGTAGTTCAGTAGCACTAACCTTGACAGTCCAACACAAAACGCTGCATAGTTTTGAATCAGAGGGAAAATGTAACATGGGTTTAGATTATTCTGAAACTTGAAGGAAATGTTAAATGAATGCCCTTTCAGATGGTTGCTACATAATGTAGTTTATCACACAAAATATCACTAATATCCATTTAAGTTTGCTTAAAGGACCGTATGCACACTGGATGCTCACATTAAAGCCATTTTTTTTCTGTTGCAGAGAAACCGACCGTCATCGACGTGGGCATCTACATCAACAGCATCGGACCCGTGTCGTCCATCGACATGGTGAGTCGGGTTTTCTCCATCCTCACACCTGTAGGTTTTACTGTAGCCTGACTCCAGAGGCTCATCAAACACGAGCGCCGTCATTTCTCATGTTGCATTTGGAGGTCGTCTGTGCCGCCACAGATGTTTCCGTTGCAGCGCGAGCCAAGAAAGACAGGTGTGGGTTTTGGTTTGCTTGATCAGCGCGGATCAAGCCAGAAGAAAAAAAAAAAAAAAAATCAACAACTAGCCAGTTTGGGCTTTTCTGCAGATAATCATGAGAAATCAAAGAGAAAAAAAACCCAGCTTTAAATATGTTTTCCAAAAAAAACAGAATGCTGGATTAGAGGCATAGAAAAAAGCAAATTGCTGAAAGTAAGAGCCTGATTTGCAACAATGGGAAAATAGCTGCTTCTCAAAGCATTAGGAGTTTGTTCAGCCTCTCGTTGATTATTATGCAAAAATCTCTTCCATCACTGTCAAAACATTCAACTAAGTTTAATTTTTCTCACGATTACTCATCCTCACAACTTAAGTGTATGGCTTTGCAGATATTAGCTGAGCTAGATGTGATAAGAAATTAGCCAGATGTTGAGATGCTACTATCGCTCGGCAACGCGGAAAAAAACCCTGATGACATGAGATCCTTTAAACATGGAGCTCTAAACTCATTAAAAATTAGGTATGCACCTGTTACACTTAGCTGCTGAATGCATTCAGATTTAATTTGATCAAGTGTTGTGTATAACATCCTCCACATTTATTAAAAAATGCACAGTTATGGAAGAAGCCTTAAAATTAACTCATTTTTTAAAGCCCTGCCTTGGATTTCATTGCTTTTCAGCAAGGGGAAGAAAAAAAAGTTGTTTTAATGATTCAGTATTTACAATTAATTAACTCAACAAAAAACAATTGACGACTTTGTGAAAGTATTACGAGTATCACCAGTGATTTAAAGGTGGGCTTCAAATGTAAGATTTCCAACCGGACAAAGTTGTTTCCTAATAATTAGAGTGCTTTAACATGCAGCCATTGTGCAGAGGGACATTTAGGCACACTCCCAAAGTGAATTCAATTTGGGATGCAAAATGGTGGACTCCAACTCACAGTTCATTAACTTGATTTTCTATCCTGCACTCTGAGGAGCCAGCAGGCTCTCTGATAGACACTAAAATCTGCAGTCAGTGTAGATCTGGGTTTCTGGAACCCTTATTAAGATTACCGAACCGCTGCAGAAAACGGCTTCTGTTCGACTCTTTCTTTTCTTTTTGTTTTTTTTTCATGGCTGTCCCGCTTGTCAGGGTTTGTGCTTTCCGTGGTGAAAACAAGTACAGCTGATTATTAAAGCACCCCCCCCCAAAAAAAAAAAAAAAAAAAATCTGAGGCAGCAGCAAACACAAGAGGAAACTCAGTGAGAAAAGTCTGCGTTGTATCTGATTCCAGCTCATACCAGAGAGAAAAATGTTGCACAAGCTTCATAACTGAAAACTGCACAACTGAGACATAACTGCAGCTCTGTTGCAATCAAGTCCAGGACAGGAGATCGTCTCTTCCAGCAACAAAAACCCTATATGACTCCTCATAGGAACTGTTTGTTCTTATATTGTACTTTTCCCCATAGTTTATACACTGCAATAACCCATCCTCCCTTTGGGTTTAATAAAGTATTATACAGTTCAATAAAGCTGTGGAAAATATCACATTATTCTGACTGCATCATTAGGAAATATTTATATTTTCTGAAATTTAAATCTTCTTTGCAAGAGAGGATATTAAGCTTTATTAAGTATGAAATATTCAGTATTTAATCAACTATTGAGATCAGATGACACCAGACTGCAGAGGCCTCACCATCTATTAGAACATAACAACATAAAACGAACCTAAAACTCAGAAATACAAACAATCACGTTAAAAAATAATAGAACATTTCTCCTTTTAGTTCCATTTACATATTCAACCTTCTATCAATCACAAATCTGGTCATTTTGAATCAGATCAAGTTCCCCAAGTCTTAAACAATAACAAGCAATTATGATGTTTGAATATAATTCCTGGAAGGTCTCACAAGCATTCAGCTTTTTTTGTAAGAGTCGTTATGACATTTTATGGATAAACTTTTCCCACTGCAGTATTTAGTCTAACACAGAGCAGCAAAGCCACCACAAATTTTAACCATGATGCTGTTAGGATCAAAAGCTTCTGAGCCAACTAATTAGGGCTTAGTTTCCACCTTTTCCTTTCATTAAATGTTCATATGACAGGCGCAATGCAAGTTACATCCATCAGCGTGTCACATCATCTTTAGCCACTTAATGTTCAAAGCACATCCATATAGGGCGTTTAAAAATGAATATGCATTCCAATGGAGAAACATAACCAATACATTAATATTCTGCCCTCTTTAAATCATGTTCATTAAATGTCTTTGGATTAAACTTCAGCAGTTTGACATCTCTGGAACTGAAACCAGTTTTTGACAGTAGTTTGTAAACCTTTTTATGACCCTGAACTGTTTCACATTTTGTCACGTTACACTCATAACGTGACAAATGGGGGAGACCAGCACAAAGTAAAATTTCTGTTTTTTTGTTTGTTTCTTTTTTCATGCCAATGGATTGGTTGATCTCTGCTACTTCTCCAGATTTACCGCAGACCTTAAACACAACACAGTCCCAGACTTGTTTTTAATACTGATCATTCTGTCTGAAAACTCTGAATATCCATATTTAGTTTCTACAAAACTGGACACCAACAGTCGACACCTCATTCAAACATGAGAGCTGTAACCTAAAGCCTCCCGCTGCCTGTAGTGGGTCAGTGGGGCATGACTGCGTTGTGGAGCCCAGAGCTCCCGTCCATGAAGGAACAGAGTCCCGCTGCGACATCCCGATTATCTTCCCCCTGTGTAAGCACTGATTGGCTCCACGGTGCCAGGGCCAGTGTATGCCGATCAGTGAGACGTGAATCCCCAGCCACCTCCAGATTTGACTGGAGTGGAATTAGCGCCGCGTCACAACTGGTTTCCCCTCCCCTTTCCAGTTTTCTCTGCGTCAATTTTGTTTGGGAAGTGTTTCAGTGAGAGAGAGAACAACAAGTAGCCTCTGACTGGACTGGCCTCGTTTCCCTCTTTGCTCTTCGAAGCTCAACATTTACACTCCGCCGTGCTCTGAGTCCGATCCATCAAGAGGAGCGAGATCTCCGTTTTACATGTTCACTCGCTCCTCGGGTCTGAATGAGAGTTCCACATGAAAAACCAGGTCAGTTCCCCGAAGCTGTATTAGATTCATGATCCATATTGATACACACAGACATGCACTTAAACACACTCTCAGGAAATACAATGAGAGTGAATGAAGCTCTGCAAACAACCAAACTCCAGGAAGCTTCTCATCTACCATTGTGCAAAACACATTATCTTTCTTCATTTGGTGCGGTGGTAATGGGCGCTGGCTGGGGCAATGCAACGGCAAATGAAGCTGATGGTAATTTAGGACGTACTGTGATGAATGGTGGAGTGATTAACCAGCATTAGCAGCTTTAAAACTGGGAGAAAATGCTCAGTTTCTCTTGCTGGGGCTGGGAAAGCCTGATAACAGACAGCAAATTAACTAACAAAGATGCACTCTGACCTCCATACCACATTGTTGACGGCGATTGATTGGTTGATTCATACTGAGATGCTACCCAATCAATGAAATCATGATGACTGCCTCTTTCATCCGACAAAAAGTGGGAGTTTTACACTTGCATCCAAAATACAACATGAATGAAACCAAATCAACTTCCATCAGGGATCACTGGTGATCTAACCTTTTTGTCATATGAGCCAAAATTGTTGAGTCAAAACTACTCGAGTTTATTTGAGTCTAGAAAGTACTTTTTTTTTCTTCTTTTTTTTACCTACTAGACAAACTAAACATGTGATATTTAAATTAACTGCTAAGGCTTTAATCCATAGTCGGCTGGTTAAACATTTTACATTTTTTTAGGAATGAATTGGTGAGAAAACGTTTCTCTATTATCTCTAACTGATTCTGTGAAAGATATACTCTCCTTGTTGACACCTGGAGAAGGGCAGTTGCTTCCCAATTAATCTGCAGATAATTAATGTGGAAGTGAAGATACAAAAGTAAAGACAACTAAATGGCAAAATTTGCTTTCGTAATATTTAAAATCATTACTTTCCTCTGATTTGCTGGAATTATCAATCTGTCTTTCAAATAAATTTCCAAATAAATATGATATTCTTGGAGTAATAACCCTCCCGGTTGTTCTTTAATGTGTTTGCTCCCACTCTTCAAGAAAAATCAACAGATGTGACATCAGTTTTCCGAAGTCTGCTAATCTGTAAAACCTGCTCTGCAGCTAATGGCCACCAGTTGAAGACGAACTATTCCTTTAAAACAGCTCATAGCACTTTACCACCTAAATCTGACTTGATGTCGGAGAAAAAACTCTGTGGAAATGGATAGCTGCTATTAGAACTCCTCTGGTAGGTAGCTGGGTCACAGCTAATCTTTAGTGCATTCAGTAGAAACAAAAACAGGAGAAATCAATCCTCAAGCAGAGATGCTGGAAATTGCTCAAGAGGCTGAACCACTGGAGGCTAAACTTGTCATGATCTTACCATGTGCTCCATCTTTATTCAGTGCTCTTCTCCAGCAGCAAATGAAGGATTTAATGATGTAAAGCTGTGCAACGACCCTTCTTCTCAGAGGTGAAATGAATTGCAATTAAAGGTGATGGTTGTTGGGGAACATTAGAGCTAAAAACTGCTGCGGCTGGACACATGGAGTGCAGGTAAAACCTGTTGGCTTTACAACACGTATGAACCGATTGAGCAGTGCAACATAAAGCTAGTCAACTGTTTGCAAAGACAAAAAAATAAAATAACTCAAGCTTGGATTAGATTAAGGCCATGTATGAATGTATAAGTCTTGACACAGATTCTCAGCTAGATTTAGGTCTTCACTTTGAGTAGATCATGCCAACAAATATGGTTTCTAATCTAGAATTGTTTTTCATTATTGGAACTGATGTAGATTTGAGAACCGTAAATGCTGGTATCTAAGAACTCGGGAATTGGATTGGGATCACACACTGAACTCCATGTGTTCATTCACTACACGACCACAGAAGAGAAATATTTAAATTAATTGCAACACTCACTTCAACTTTGATTTTTTTTTTTTTTTTTTTTTCTCAGAAAAGTCTGAGTTGCTAACAGATTTCACAATATTGCAGCAAAGATGTGGAAATGAAACGGGTCAAGTTAGAACTGCTTTTAGTGTTGGTCTGTTTAAATTACTTCCAGGTTATGAAGGCTGATTTGTCCATAAATGCAGATAAATTTTGACATAAATCATTTCTGAAAATCTGTCATTATTTGACAGATGTCACATTTAAAAGCCAGGGATGTGTGTGTGTTTGGACTGAGACAAAAAGCACGACTCTGCACATGAAGATGAAGTTGTCGGAGTATGAGCTTTATGTCATTCCTTCATGCTTCAGTGTTTGAGTCGTGTGTGTGAGTGATTCCAGACTGTATTTTTTTTGGTATCCTCTCAGCTCAGATCACATCTGCTCATCGAGATCCCTCTTTTTTTCCTCCTTCTTCCATTTTGTGCTCCGAGTGGAGGCTTCAGAGCTCATCTTTCTTTTCCTTGTTGTCACAAATCCTCGCCGTTCGGGTCCGAGATCAAGGTCGCCCTTCCCCGAGATGAGCCGGTGAAATTAGCCGACGTTCCAGTCCTCGACTTTATCGACGACGAACACATTTATCGCGCCATGATTAAAAAGAAAAAAAAAAACGAGAAAGACGAGGGACAGTGACTCAGATGGAGAGGACAGATTATTAGTGCCACTGGCACACCATCAGTCCAGCACAGCTCTGTCATTCTGGCACAGAAACCCTCTTTTCAGCAGCCTGAGCATATCCAAGATATTACTGACCCACAGCAGAAAGCGGGTCACAACAATGCACAACATGTTAGATTTAAGAATATGCTTACTCTTCTGTCTGATGTGAGGCTTTAAACATGAGATGGCGAAAACAAAATACAGCACATAATTTCAAAAAACGTTTCACCAATGCTCAAACAACTTGGACCAAAATGAGCAAACACCCCAAATTTGGACGTATTGTTTTAGAAACTGTTGGACAGCTGGTTTTATAATTGAAAATGAATGTAGGAATTTACTGTTTGGATGAGATTTTTCTCTCATGGTTCAGTTTTTCAGTGTTATTCTCATCCAATGTCAGAAGCTGGTTAAGATTAGGTCATTATATCCTTTCTTTCTCAGAAACCCTAAAACTGGAAAAAGCAAATGCATCATGCATAATATTAATTTATTTTTGTAAGCGTTTGTGCATTGTCAGCCAATAATAAAAAATTAATCACTGGGATTGGAAGAATATAAACCTTAGTCACCATCTTAAGAGCCTTTGTTAAATTTCAATTTGCTGTGGCAATTAAGAACTGGTAATTTGAATTACTGATCTCCATTTCAGATTTCAAGAACAAAGTCGATGTTTATCTTCTGCTTCTGTTTCATGAGGAGACATTACCTGGATCTAATTTTAGCAGACAGATTGAGCTCCTTCCATTTCAGTCAGATCTGATTTGATGCTTTATATCCTGCAGCTATAGTTACACGATCAAGGCTGATAAAACAGGTGTGTTTTTGCATAAAAGCTCACTATACGTAGGCAAACACTAAATCAGTCGACACAACTTGAATGTCGCCTTTGAATTATTGAGTTTGGCTGTGAATGTAAGCTGGATGCTTGACTCGCGGATTCTTATTTTTGTTCGATTCATCCGTTGAACCTTTGGTTTCCCATGAAACCTTTTTTTCCCTCCCGAATGGAAGAAACGGCGAATCCTCCAGCCGCAGTAAAACTTACTGAATAATTAAGTCCGTGGAGATTGAAGGACTTCCTGACCCTCGGAAAACACTGAAGGAGCTATTTTTGCAGCAGAGACACACACACAGGTTCACTTAGACTCACATTTGAATGTAGCCATCCATCTGCCTTTGATAAACACACACGTGCAGGGAACACACATCAAAGGCTCCAACCCTCTTCTGAAGAGAGTCTTGGAGCCAGAAAGGAACATTGTGTTTTATTCCATCTCTGCTCATTTCCATGCACTGTTGATGTTTTCTTCACTTATTTGAGCCAACTTGCTGGTATAATTATCTGCATAACTGTCACTGTAATGATATAGTCTGTATTTCTGTGAGTCACAAAGGTTTAACAATTTATCAAAGGTTTTGGCTTTTGAGAGGAAATGTACATGAAACATACTCTGTGTTAAAAATACACTAAGGTATAAATATAAATGTAGCGACTTTGCTGGAAATTTAAAATACCAGATCGCAAATCTGCCTTAGTCTGATTTAAGTCACAGAAAGAAAAAAAAACAGCAAAACTTCGTCTTTTTATAACGGTGCTTAAACTTGCTGATTACCAGTTAATCAAGTGTGTTTGATTAGCAGCACCTGGCTGCTACTTACCTTAATTTCTCTCAAGACGGTTAAAGTAAAAGTTCTTCACATGGTAATTTAGCATTTTGAGACTAAGACTAAAATCTGGAAACTGTATTTATCATTTAGAAAAACCAATGATATTCTTGCATCTATCTGGCACATGAAATATTGAAATAGTTATATATATTTTTACAGATAATCTGTCTCATACTATACTATCACGACAAAGTGTCAGTTTCAACAGATTCATAAAAAATATATATTTGATAAAAGTTACATAAGACAGCTTTCATGCATTTTTCAATCATTTGCTTCACTTACAATTAAGCAAATAGATGCTACTTTTTCCTCTGATTTCTATATTACTGGTAAACTGTGTACAACAAAAGAGTAAGATTTTAAAAAATCTGTCTAATATAGGAATTTAATCTTCATAAGCATCAAAAAGCCAAATAAATGCTGAGACTTGTTCTAAAAGCAGCTCTTTCTCTGAAATTGGATCAAATCTAGCCTACAGAGCATTATATTCATGCTCTATTCACTGCAGCAACATTATTAATAGCATTTTGCAGGAATTCTGCTTGTGAAAATTGTGGTCTCTCTGCTACTTTTATTGGGTAAACTTTCTGTTGCCATATCGATCAGCCCCCAGGGAGATCGAGGGTTCGGTGCAACCACAAGCCACGACTCGCCTTGCTCTAATGTTAGCTTATTAGTGCTTAATGCTACAGTCTACAGACAGACTGAGCTGTAGATTTGATTTTTAGACTAGATTAGCAGCCATAGTGGTATCTCACCAGCTGCCTGGGTTATTGACTTTCTGACAGTCTACAGTTTGTGCAACTGTCTGATAGAGAGGTCCACAGCTGCAGCACAGCGATGAGGGATGGTATTCTCATCTTTTCTCTGCCAGCATATCTTTGAGTCCTGTCTTCAGAAAAGCTCAGACGGCTCTGCAGTTGTGGGTGTGTGCTACCAGCAAGGCAGGACATTTAGCACACAGAGCTGTTTGATTGCTAGCTCTGGATGCTAGTTGTGGATTTCAGAAATATGAGTTCAAGAATGACTTTCATATCTGACAGTAAAAATGAAGTTTAAATGTAAAGGCTCGTACTGCAATACTTCCAAAGATTTGTCTTTCTCTATATTTAACCCTCGACACACAGTTCCTCAAACAGCTTCTCCGTTTATCCCCATCACCAACTTCCTCTTCCCTAAGAAATTTCTGTCACTATATTATGTCATCTCATCAAAGGGGAACAGGTGTGCTGGCCGAGAGAGTCAATTCTGGTTGTTTGGCGTCTGAGGCTCAGGTGAATAGGTGGAAGGAGTCAGAACAGTGAGTGACAGGAGACACGGTCCGATTATAAAAATAAATGGGTCTGAGGAAACAACTGTGACACTCAAACAGCTAAAAGGTCTCCCACAGGGCTCCGACACTCGAAGCTAACTCTCAAATTTTCTGCACTACAATTTAAGTCCAAGCAATAAGTAACCAAACTCAACAATTTTGGAGAGCACATTTACTTGATAAAAAATGTCCATGACAGGAAAATAACTATTAAAAATCAGCACAGCCATCTCAGTGGACTTTCTTAATGAGGCTGCCTCAATATTCCTGATGCTGAATGTTAACATCAGTGAAGAGAGTCAATCAATTGTTGGCAGTAATGAGTTTTCAAGACCGGTACCAGGTCCCTTTATTTATCAGATGATACTTTACACCCACAAGCAGTATTATATAAGCCACTTGGATGTTTCTAAAGGGATTCTCTTCAGTGTTTATGAAGCTAACTTGTTATTTAGGCAAAATTGGGAGCGAAACAAAAAAAGAAAAGTAATACGAATGGTGTTCATCACTCAGATTTGATGAGATTCAACAGTGTGCGAGTTCACAGCAGGAGCACAGCGACGGCTCATGAATCAGAGAAAGCAGCTCGAGCAGAAGAGTCTTTGTCGTCGTGTACAACGGAGAATTTCCCAGATGTCACACGTCACTTTAAAGTGCTCTTTAATGTAGTCCCAGTACGTGGGTGTATATGTGAAATTTTCCCTTTGCGGAAGTTGTTTCTTCTGTTCCATTTTTGACCTTCAGTGATGCTTTTTATTTTGGAACAAGGAAACCGCGGCTGAAAATTCATGAGAAAAGGTTATCTAATTGCAGCAGAGAAGGTCAGGTCTTAGGTTTTCTGTTTTTTCCTAACAAGACGGACATTAAATGGTGTCAGGAAAAAGTGTGCTTAACAAGATTTTAAACTGGATGAAAAACTTCCATATTTTAGATTTATATTCAAATTAGCCTCACAAACTTGTTATTGGTGACCTTTTCAAAGAAGTGACTTGAACTTCAGGTAGAGACCGCTTTGAACTTGCTTTTCTCCTAATTTTTTTGCAATTTGTGCAGTGCTTTTTTAATTCCATTAACTTCAGTCAGCTCCAATGTTCACTAAAAATGCTCTAAAGACAAAATACATGAAAGGAGTTCTTGGTATCTGGTTAAAACCACATTTATAAATTTCTTCACAATTATAGGCTCTACTCTTTAACTGCAGCAGTTATTTAGTTGGAAAAAAATTAAATAATTCTTAAAATCCACTTGAAATGATCAGTTACATGAACAGATTTACTTATTTGACAACTTACAACCTCTTAATTTAAATTGTCCCATTAAGATGACAGTTCAATGCTCTACTCACCATAATAGTCATATACATTTATCAATGTCTAAAAAAGTCTGACTCTTTAAGCATCTTAGTGTGATTAAATCTTCACTGGCGCAGACAAAGCACCTGCATATTGCAGCATGAGCTGAAAACTATTGTTCATTGGCACAACATTTGAAAAGCCTTAAACTTTAAAGCAGGGAAGCAAGTGCATAATGCTAAATAAACATTTTATGACGATGGCAAAACGAACTGCACAGACTGAGAGGCATGTCTAAAATAAGAACCGCCCAGACTCTGACAGACATGCTTTGCATATTTATGCTTCATGTGTTTGTGAAGTGTAAGCAGTGGCGTTTGTTGCATTTTTGAGTCATGTCAAGTCTTTGGAACTCTGGTTTTTATCTCGACATCCAGCTGTAGAGCCGGGTACTTTCAGGATCATCAGGAGAAAAAAAAAACAGCTTTTCAGAAACTAATTACTAGGACTTGGAGTTCATTATATCACAGTTTACAGCATGTCGTTGTTGCAGCTTAAAAGTGTACAGATTCGTATCATGTCTCGATTAGCTGAGGTTTTAAAAAATGACTGGCGATTATGAGAGTCAGCAAGTATCGATTTGCTGACACAGGAATTATTTCAGCTTCACTAAATCATGTTTGTAGTTTCTTTTCTTTGCTTCTTTACACCAGAATCTTTAAATAATTCACAATAAAATCCGTCATTATGTTTCAACATTTACTCAGTTTCATCAGCTGCTGCTGCTTTTACAATTCCTCTATTTTTCTCTCTTGTTTTCCACTCCCCTTTCCTTAAAAATCAATTTAAACAGAAAATTAGCATTTAAAGCAAGATTCCTTCCCAGCGAATGAGTTGACTTAAGCTTTCACTGATTAAAGGACCATTTCTGAAGCCCTGGGGGAGAAAAAAAATCTTCAGGTAGAATGAAAAAGGGCTTAAAGCATCAACACAGTGGCTCAGATGCAGAGATATGCATGAATATGCATTTGTGATTCCATTACTATTTAGGTATAATATAGCCGCTGTTAACCTTATTTAAGACAAACGTGTTCGGCTAAGCAATTCCCAATTAACGGAATGAGAAGAGAAATCAGGAAGTGGAAATATCCTCGACCCCAATCATAATTTTAAAAAAATCCAATTACATACACAGAAGTGATCAGGTATAGGAGGTTACAGCGCCCTAGTTTTAGAACTGCACTCTCTGTTTCAATTAGCAAAACCAGTGGTTTTATTAGAAATGATGAATTAAATCTAAATCGTCTTTGTGTTTATATTCCAGAGTCGTTTTAGTTGTTTTTGGGCAGCTTGTGTTTAGCTTAGAGGTTGTTTAGACAACGTGTCTGTGCTTCTAGTATACTTCCATAGGCAAAATCACAGAGAGAAGCAATTTGGTTGTTTTCTTTTTTGCACATTGTTTAACTTTTACATCTGACCTGGATTTGTTTTGAGACTGCAGACTGCAGTTTGCATTTTGTGCAAAAAACTGGAGATGGGTAGATTCTTATGGTCAAAAATGAGTATTAACGTTAGAGGTATTGTTGACAAAGAATGTTTGAACAATTCATCCTACTTTCTGATTCATTTACGAATGACAATCCTGAACATATGGCATTCTTTAAAATTTCTACAGATTATTTAAATGTATTCTGTACAGAATAGCAGAACATACTCCACACTTATTCATGAGACAAATACGCAGGCATTTAAATGGAAAAGAATTGTGGAAAATATAAGAGAAATTGGCAGCTTGGTGCTTTTAATCAAATCTTTTATTCACTGATTATGATTAGTCTCAGTACATCTATTAAACCTAAAGTTTTTGCAGTTTTCTTTAGGAAACAGGTAGGTGTTGACACAATGTTGGGAAGGAAAAACGACAACAATGACCTTGGATAAACAAATGCTGCAGCCCATCAACCTGGGAAGGGTTACAATGACAATCCATACTGAAAATGATGGAGGAAAACTTTGAAGCTACGTGCTGATGTTCTCTAACAAACTGACTTCAAGATCAGATCGTGCAACGCTCAGAGAAACTTGAGTTTGAGATTAAGTTTGAATTTAATCTCAAACTCAACAGGCCTCAGTTTAACCTCTTAAGACTTGCTGACTCTTTTCAATGAATTACAAAGTTTAAACCTCTCCTAAAGTATTTAGTAGCACTTGTGAACATCTCAGAGATGGGACATAACAGCGGAAAATAATGATTGATGCTGGGTGAATTGGCCAGATCCTCAGGCTATTGGATGCATTGTGCTGTGAGGTAGTCAGCCTTCAGCGATGCCAGATGCTGCTTAGCCGTAACAATCTGTTCTGAAGGAGTTTAGAAAAGACATTAATGTTCATTGTGCTAGCTGGAAACAACATGTAAACTCATTTTTATCTATTTTATACGGGTTGCATTGAGAAATTCTGAGCCGTGAATATCTCAGCTGCTGGATTCAGTGTTTTGGAGCAATGTAAATTTGCTAGCTATTAACAAGAGGATCAATTAGAAAGTTTAGCAACTTAAAAACAGCTAAAACTCTAAACTCCACCACCAGATCTTAGAAACAATGCACTGAAGTTATTCCCAGTAAATTCCTGGTGATAAACTGATGCTTTTGTTTGTTTTAGCTTTTGGTTTCACTGACTCTGCTACTGCTAAATATCTGCACAAAGTTTCATGATGGGATTTTTAGGAACTTTCAAAATGAAACCAAAAAGAATCATCTTATATTTATTAATACAAGCTTATTTTATAGGTTAAATTATTACAAATGTAGCTTTGAGTCAGGGATTATGTGGGCAGGGAGGTAGCAGTCAGTCTTGCAACAAATCTAAAGAGGCTTCTGACTAAAGACTGTTTATGACAGCCATGACATCATATCATCTCAGCTGATTACCTTTAGAGATGCTAATCAGCTGCTACCTGTTGTCAAAAAAACTAGTTTCCAGAGTTACACATCATAAATGTCCACAAGCAAAAAAATAAGAGCAAAAATCTTTTTAGCTACACCAAAATCAGAGGGAACAAACAGCAACGTCACACCCGATGAAATCATGAACTAAAGTCTATAACAAGAACAACTTTGATATGCTGCCACCGTTAGCAGCTCACTTCATCCATAAAGTGATTTAATAAAATTTTTCCCCACTGCTGTGGTCACCTGTTAGCATATAAATTAGCATAACTGCTACCACTCCCCCAAAATATGGATCCTCTCCGTTGCCACCACTATAAACAGCTCAGACATAAATAAACCATTTATCTTAGTTGACGAAGCACAGGTGATGGACTCGAGGTAAAAAACAGCCGGACATAATTTTTCATTTCCCCACAAATGGACTGAACAAATAAGCCAGCTATGCAAATGGATCTTTTGTTCTTTTCAAGCGTCCCGTTTTATTTGTTTTTTCCCAGCGAACAAGACAAAAGCGTGTTTGTGAAATTACCTCCACATTGGGACAAAAGCTGCCTTCAAAACGCCTCCTGTATCTGCAGGTGCTGCTCTCCTTTGTGCTTATTACTCATGTGACAGAAGTTCATCGTCAGCCTTAAGCGGTAGCGGTGAGGGGTCGGCTGTTTACCTTCTTCCCTGCCTGTCACCATTCATGGGGCATCACTGTGACGCTGAGGGTACTTTCCGGGTATTTTCCATGTTTACTCAAGGCGACGATAAGAATAGTCCAAAAATAATCCAGAATATCGAAATACCGGGCGGAACGATGTGGCCTCATCACAGCTGGGAGGATTTGTTCCCGTTTCTTTTTACTCTTCAAATTTTCAATGTAGACCAGCAACTAATTTTCCAAGTACAAGGAGATATTAATATTTCACTCATAAATATTTATACCAGCTGTGCAGCATTGGTTTTGCCTGAAGAAACACATTAGTCAGTGATCTGTGCTTTAGCTTGAGATTCCCTTTTCTTCACATCTCCATGTCAGAAACTGCAACACAGTGTTTCTGGATTCCACTTGATCAGCAGTAGAAGAGAGGAGACCATTATCAGTGAGATACATATGAAGCCCTGAACTCACTTTTTACTACATTTAGCAAGAAAATTACCTTTAGCCCCACAAGTTGTACTTTTATTGCAGATCACACCACACATCACATAAAGTCAAACCTACATAAAACGCAAGCAGGCAGAGCCTATAAGCATTAAAATATCTTATTGAAAGCTCAAAAGCGTTCTAGCAGATCATTGTATGGTGTCTTGTGTTTTTGAAATAAGAAAGTGCTCAAATTTATTTTTAAATTGAATAACACAATAAAACTAATCCTTTCCTTCTTCAAACAACCAAAGCTTGACATTATGACATTTGTTTGATTAATTTGGAAGTGGAGTCCAACTTTAATTTAACACGTTAACTTTGGTCGGAATTTCAACTTCTGGACAAAATTACTCAAACTGTGCATAATTGCAAAATAGAAGGAAAAATACACCAGATATTTTCATTTAAAAAGATGTATGGTATGACCTTGTATTCAACCCCCTTTAATCTGATGCTCCTAAATAAAATCCCGCAGATGAAATCAACTCCAGAAGCAATGAGTTCCTTAGCCATTGTGAAGTTGTTGTAATATTTACCCTTAAGATTTGAAGCTGGAAACAACATATCCAAGAAATTGCTACAATATTAGGAGTCAAAATCTACAGATTGGTGTTTTCTGAAAGGAAGAAAGCGCTGATGAACTCCACAACTCAAAAGAGCTGCATGTCCACAGAAGATACGATGTTTGCAATATCATTTCTACGGTGAAGTGAAACCTCATCTCAGCAGCATACCAAGTGAACAAAACTCTCCAGAATGTGGATGTATCAATATCAAAGTCTCCCATAAAGAAAAATACTGCATGAAAGTAAATACAGAGGGATCACTGCAAGGTGCAAACCACTCATAAGGCCCAAGGATACGACAGAATAGAATAATCCTGTTTTGTAACGTGAGAACACAGGTACGCCTTGTCAAAGCTCTGTATACATGAAATAGAGATAAAATGTGTTACTGAAGTTGTTACACCAGTATTACACTTGGAGGTACTCACAAAGCAGAGCTGGTGAGTGGGCTTACAGAGGCGGGGGATGTGTGCGCTGCATTTCCTTCTGTTTAATGGTGCTTTTGTTCCTGGTTTGTTTCACTTCATTGCAGAAGTTGACTGAAACGAGGGGTTCATTGCAGAACGCTAATGGTAAAGGAATGATCTCATCTGGATATCAAACGTGATCTTATGAAGACAAAAAATAATGTTTGCACCAGGTTCTGTGTGAAAGGAAGGTATAGAAATAGTTACAACACAGCTTTTTATCATAGTCAGACAGTTCTGATGTCAACCGTCTTAAAGCACATAAATACAAAAACAAGGACCAATCAGGTGTGGCGAAGAATATTTAGCTGTTCCACATTGAAGCTGCAGGCCATTATTTTCAATAAAGCCTCTAAAAGGAGGCATCTGAAGAAAATGTACAAAACTATATAAAAACTCAATTTGTGAGTCATGATCTATAATGCAATACCAAATCTCTATCAGGGCAGTATTACGTCCCTAAAAATAGACAAAATGAAAAAACGAAGAAAAATATGACGATATTAGATGGGAGGAAACGGTGTTTTTTGTTTTGGCTTACATTAAAAAGAAATGTTTAAGGTGGAAAACTAGAACAATACATAATCCCAAACACATTATTCCTGCTGGGATACATAGTGGTGGCTGTGTTATGCAGTAGGGATGCGATGTTTTATTTTTATTTATTTTATAGAAAGGATCAGAGAACTGATTCTCAGCTGCAACAGACATCGCTCTTCAGTCAAAATCTAATTTAAATATTTAACATTAGCAGTTTCTACCATTACCATAGGAATGTTAATCCAGTTTTTCAAATATTAAGTTAAAGCTAAGGGACTAAGGTCTCCAATAATCCAGTTTTCATGTCAGTCCTGTTCAGGATTTGGGGGATCTGGAGTTTTTCCTCAATTGTGTCTTAAAACACTGGAAAAAAATCCAGTGAGAGACGCCAAACAGACAGAGAGACGCCATTTGGGATCTCAACGGTCAAATTTTCAGCCATGAAACAACAATATTCTTTATGAGAGCATATGAGGCAATTTTAAAAAATCTTCAAAAATAATTACATCTCCTGAAGTTTAAGTAATACCAAGTGCTCTGTTCAAGTAATTTAGCATCTTTGTTCCAACAGACTCCCCTCAGGTACTGAAACAACAAGTGCTCAACAATGGATGAATCATTGTAATTACTTAGAAAATTGGTAATCATGAGAATCCTGCCTCAGCCAATCTAGCTGATTTTTCAAATACCTGCTTTGGCATTTTAAGGCTCAGGATTTGAATTTTCACAAATATACATCCGAACAATGCTACGTCTGGCATTACGGTGATCAGTGCTTGAATCTGGGTGAAAGATAAATGTGTGTCGAGTGCAGATGGAGCAACTTGATGTGAAAATGCTGAGGACAAAGTGAATTGTTGTGACGCAGGCAGAGTGTGGCTAATGAAGTCAGACGTGCCTTGTATGCATCCTTTCTCTTTAATAATGGATTTCGCCTCATCGTGCTGACCTGCTTTTTCTTCAAGACAAATCTGTTGTTTTACACTCAGACATCAGACCAAAGATCTTAAAATGTGTTTTCCTTGAGTTCAATGTCAAACCTATGCTTCAATATCATATAAATGAAATAAGTTTGAACCTGAGATCTTATTAATGTTTTAAAGACATAATTTATTTTCCTGCTTACATGGAGATTAATGTATTTTCCTAGCACTGAAAGTACTAATGAGTTTCCTTTGTCCCATTAAGGGGCACAGGAAATAATTTGGTGTGTTATGAAATATTTATGCAGTAAATAATGCCTAACACATCCGCTACATAAGTCTGTGCTAAAGTTTTGACTCTGCTTGAATATTTTATTTCATTTTGTCATATTACAGCAACAGATTTCAATGCTTTTTATTGTTTTTATATGTTAGAACAAGACAGTTGTTCCTCAGTCCTGTTCCCCACTAAAAAGAAAAACAGTGTATCCCATTCAAAAGTCACCTTATTACTATCTAGATTCAAGTTTTTTTATTTTTAATTTCAATGAAACAAAAGGCAGTAAAGTTGAACAGGTATTGCTACTTTTGCAGGGCTGCATGAGCTCATGAACAGGTCAGAGGTTCATTCGTTTGTTTGTTTGACCCGAGTAACAGTCTGCATTTGGTCTCATTTTCTTGACAAGGGTCCCAAGGGGAGCAATAAAGCTGGTGCAGTTAAATTTAATCAGATATCTGTCAACACTGCACTCCATCGTTGTGTGTAATGTCCATAAATAATGGACCATCTTCAGTGCCTTGTCGTGTACTTTACACACAGACCCAGTTAAAGCCATGTGTTCGTCTTCAAGGCGAAACAGTTGCTGCTTTTCTGTTTATGTAGTCAGTAAATTATAGAGGTGTCATCATCAGCATGGTATTTTCCCATCAATGAACAACTATAAGGTCTATCTTTTTAATAAATGTAAGAAAAGGCAGAAAATGCTTTACTGAAAAACAATAAGTTCCTGCAGCGTTTGAACTTCTGTAGACTTTCTTTGGCTTTTGGAAAAGACAAAACTGTCCTGAAGAGAAAATCCTCCTATAATTGCAAACTTTCTTGTTATCAGCCCCTCACCAGCAAGGATGGTCAAGGCTCTGTATCACTAAATCATAATGGCCCCTGAAATGACAGTTTCATATCAGCAAAGGCTTGGGAAAGACTTCTGCTAGCTTGACCTTATAGCTGACCTGTGCGTCCCGAGAATATCCCTTGAAGACGCTCCAACTGAGGCCCTGACCATCATGGAGACCCGGAGCTCATTAACAGCTGAGGCCCAAAGTTTGAATCTAGTATCTATTGTGTTACTCCACTTCTTCTATGCATTTCTTTTATAGATAAAATAAAGTCTGATCCCATATCCTCTGTTTGTTTGTTGCCCCTCAAAATGATATAAAGACATTAAGCGACAGTGACAACTATAAGGGTCTCAGAGCCAACAGGCAGATCATTTGAAGGAGTTATGAAATGATACAAGCACAAGCAGTGGTACAGTTTATACCATGGGAGGGTTTCAGTTATTAATACACTGCCTGTAAGCTACTTGTAGGCTGTGTAGAGCCCTTAGTTAATCATTGAATACCCAAGCTTGATATCAGAAACACAATGTGACATAGAAATGTTAGCATAGTGCCACAACACCATCAGCCCCATTTGACCTGATACATGAACAGCTCCTGTCAAAGTACTGATTCACATGTTAACAACAATCTTTGATGCAACTTGATTCAGTTAAAGAAGCCATTTAGATCTCAATATGAACCAAATTATTCATGGTTCAATTAAGCATAAATAAAATAGATAGAAATAAAATGTTTTTTCCTACGTCAAGCCTCTAATCTTTTATCCCAAGACAAAGTACAGTCTCACAAATCTAGACTTCAAGTTTAAGTCTAGATTTGAGTCTCTTTGCTTTATGTTATTCAATGTCTGCCATCCTAATTCAAGGTCAAGGTCAGGTCATCTATACCAAGTCCAGATCAAGTCTTGTCCCAAATCTGGACTCTCTAAATCCACATTGTAGTCTCTAATCTAAATGTAAAACCACATTGTCAGACAGCACAAAACGTCCACAAAGGTTTGTTTAACAGGACACATTTTTCTTCACTAATGAATTTACAAAGTGCATGTTTGATTTTTTTAAAATGTGGATTTTTAAAAAATTAATAGCTCTGTTCGACAAGTTTCAAACCTGGCAATTACCAAAGAAGATCAAGCTGGATGTGAAGCACTTTGTAAAACCGAGCATTCAGAACAACATTTTCCAGGGTCTTAATTACAGCTTATGTGAAGAAACAAGCAACAACCACACAAATAAAAAAAGAGAAAAAAATCCTTTTGGGTATATAGAAGTGTAATTATTGAATATCAGCTAAATGAGAAAGTTCGGACTCAATGTTCTCACGGTAAAACCTTCCACAATTAAACCAGGGGTCATCGCCGAGGTGAAAGAAAATATGCTGAAGTAAATAGTTTGAGAGATGCTGTAATTAAATTTCCATATCAAAAGCATAATATGTAGTGAGAGCTGCGCTGCTGTAGGGTTTTCTTTGATGTGGACATTTTGCGCTCAACTTCTCCAACACAACGTTCAGCTCACAGACCTCCTCTGGAAATCTTTCCGCCTGTGTATCTCACTAAAAAGCCTTGTCCGATCACTATATCGACTCTTCTTTTCTCTCCCCAGGAGTACCAGATCGATATTATCTTTGCCCAGACTTGGGTGGACACCCGTCTGAGGTATAACAGCAGCAGCATGCGGATTCTGACCCTCAATAGGTACAGTGCTTTATTTGTAATCAGAAGCTTTTCTAAAACTAACTTTGTAGGAGTTTGTCCTTCTGTTTCAGCACCTTTTCATAGACAATATCTCATTTGAGAACAGTATTCTCCTCTCTTTCCGTCTCGTACCGACCTGTAGTTAATGGAACAAATTGATTGATGTGCTTTGTTTTCCCCAAGTTGCCCGGGTATTTCATTATCCTCCTATTGAGAAGGGAGGCCGACTCATGCATTTCACAGAAGTCTGGAGGAAGTCTGCTGCAGTCAAGTCTCACCTTGTTCTCTCTCTCTCTCCGTCTCTCCGTCTCTTGTTCAACCAGTAATATGGTCGGCCTGATCTGGCTGCCCGACACCATCTTTAGGAATTCCAAAAACGCCGACTCACACTGGATTACGACGCCCAATCAGCTGCTCCGCATCTGGAACAATGGGAAGATACTTTACACGCTGAGGTGAAAACCTTCACAACACACTGAGATAAATCACATGAAACCAGGAGAGGGAAATGCAAGAAAACAAGACTGAAAAGGTAGCAGAGCTGCTGGAAAAGCATTCATCTCTTTGTGTCCTTCAGTGGCAGGTCAGGGAAGTGTACTCGTCTAATCATTTCTGAAAGTGCTGCCGATAAAAAGAGAGCGCTGTAAACATTTTCAAGAGGTGACATTGGAAAGTTTTGTTGCATAATTCAAATGTCTGAGTTGGTTGCAGCATGTTTCATCCTGCCTAAAACATCCAGGGTTCATGTGAAGCCATTTCAGAAGGAATATA
This sequence comes from Poeciliopsis retropinna, assembly GCA_010277075.1. Taxonomy (NCBI): domain Eukaryota; kingdom Metazoa; phylum Chordata; class Actinopteri; order Cyprinodontiformes; family Poeciliidae; genus Poeciliopsis; species Poeciliopsis retropinna. Next base: position 2,941,104 of record VMRM01000029.1, on the reverse strand, counting down.
ATGACGAAAATTATTATTTTTACTTTGTTCCAGCCATTTACAGCTGTGGGAATAGATAAACTAGTTGACAGCAATTGTTGTTGTTATGCTTCTGACCAACTTTTATATAAGTTCTCACAACAAGCTATCAGACTCAATGGTTGCCTCCCATAAATCTGTGAAAGGTTACAAACAATCTGAAGGCCCTCAGTCTTCACAGGTGGTTCAAAAGTAGAAAACATTTAGAACAAAGACTAAATGAGTGGACTTCTGAGCAGCTCTTTGAAATGCTCAGAGAAACTTCAACAAGTTAGAAAAAAAGTGTCGATTGTAAACGCAATTATTTTTATGTTAATTAGACAAAACTCTCTTTTTTAAAATGTGTAATTGATTAAAATCTGAGGTTCCTGGAGTAGTTTTGGCCCCGCCCATTGCCTTTGACACATAAGGCTGTCGGAGATAATTGTAGCTCACGACTGAAATAATTAAATTATGAAACAATTATGCATGCTTCCTTTTAACAATAAAAGGCTGCATTAAATACAGATTTGAATAATTGTTTTTGAATTTCAGATTATTACACCTAAAGAAAATCTCATTGAAATGCTGAACTTTAAAACCTCCCACTTTTTTCATTTCACTACATCTAAAACTTACAAATCAACATCTGACCTGAGCATTTTAATCTCAAAGCAGTCAGGAGGGGAAAAAAATCATTTAAATATTCTTTCTGTAGCTGAAGGTAATGTGTTGTTGTTTTGGATGGTTGTAAACAGCAGCTGCAGCGGCAGACATTAATTTGACAGGCCGCCCACACATCCACAGCGCGCACTGCGGTAGATCTTATTCTCTGTATCAAGATTCGAATCTTTGCTTTTGTTACCAAACGGTTATTTGCCTTTAGAGCAGATATTTAAAACGTCCTCTTCCAGCTTGTCAACATGTCCTGTTTGTGGTTTGAGGAACCTCCAGCTGTCTGCAGCTACCGAGAAGGAAGAAGGAAAAAAAAAAAAAAAAAACGACAATTTGAGCGGATGGGTTCTTTTAAAATTTTATAGCCATTTGGATTTATGAACTCTCAGCCTATGACAGGCTTTTCACCTGCAGACTGAGAGTTTGACTAAACCTTGGCAAATAGCACAGACAACCAGGCTTTTGTTTACACGGCCCTTGGAGGAGAAGACGCAGCGACCCTGCTGTGTCAGGACGCTTCAGGTGCCGTAGTGAATAAACGATGTTCTTTAGACTTTAGCATTTTTATCACTTTTGGTTTGCTGTAATTTTAAATTTTACATTTCTATTTGTGTATTTAGAAGACCGCGATGCAGCTTTTCATACAGCCTTTGAATGTCAGAAGGGTAAAAGGCTCACTTAAAAAATGTCTAATTAGTAGCAGGAGCCTAACCCGTGATTGTAGGGGGATAATTTGTGCTGTAGCAGAGGTTAATACCACTGATCACGGCCTTCTAAACGTGCTTCTTATCAGCAGGGGATGAATGGGCCAAAACTGAACCGCTCTGCATTGAAACAGCAAGAATTTAAAGCTGCGCTGATCTCTTTTTTTTTCTGCACAAACAATAGACCCGGTCATTACGTTTGATAGGAAAGGGTCACCCGTCGTGACAGATGGTTATCGCCTGACACAGCTGTTCCCTTCAGCTGCACAGAGACTTTGGAGTCACTTCAACTCTTTGTAACCGCTCTCTGTCGCAAACTCTCGCTAATTGACCTCATTTTTAATTTTTTTTTTTGTAGCTACTGCAGATTAAATGTGAGCAACAGCTTTAGGGCTTCAGTACCTGCTGGTTAGAGAAGTTGGCAAGCTAAAGAGGTCAAGAAAAAGCAAATATTAAGCTTGACGATGAGAGGATGTAAAGGTTTTGTAGAGAGTAAAGTTACCCTAGGAAGGTAAAACAATGACATTGGCTTCCATCTGAAAACTAAAACCCTGTTTATAAAGATTCAACTTGTTTAATTTTCCTTTTGTGTCAGTTTTTGTTTTCCTGAATCATTAACACTGACCCCGCAGTGTTTTAGATATGATTCTGGGTTATTTTGTTGTCTCCTGGTTGAGTTATTACTTTTGATTTAATGCAATCATAATTTCATAAGTTTATAAAACTTCAATGTTACACCAAATGTTTATACTTTATCGAGGAGTCCTTAGGAATGAAAGCTTCTTAATATTTCTCATACAAGAAAACTATTCTGTATCAAAGTTAAGACATCCAGAATTTAAATGTTTAATATCAACGACTAAAATCACAAAAGCTAAGTGCTGCTACATGAAGTTGTGGCAAACTGGAGAGCTCCTTCAGTGACAAACTGCTGCATCCTCAGTGCACAAAGGAGCATAATCATCTATCCTTCCCCCAGTCACTATGAGACTAACATCACTGCCCCAAGTGTTTACATCCCTGCTGTTATTTACACAATTCTCCTATTTCAATCTCTCTGTTTTCCTCAAACACACATACATTTCGTACATAAATCTTCCCACTGAACTGCAAATATTTTGGACTCTGAATATGCCAATTTTAGTAATTGTGTTTAGATTGTTTCCTCTAAATTGGCCATTACTGTAAATTCTTGTTTTCTTACTTTTTCTTTTTATAAGTTTATCTTTGTGTGAATCAACCTGCCTGCCAATTACATAAAACTGCCAATTGATGGTTTCCAGAAACTCATCTCAATTACTAGCCAACTAAAACATGCTTCCGTTTTCTTAGAAATGACACCACTGTAACTTATTTAATAATGACTTTTATGTAAATTATAAAACAGGCATGTTTTAGGGTGCATTTTTCTGAAGAGCCTTCTCTCAGACGGACCTCTCTGCTTCGAAGCAGCTTCTTGTTCTCATTAATTTACAGTCTCTACCAAATCTAGACTTCCAGGCTCCTGACAAGAATGGAAGCGAGCAAGTATGCAAATTGAGATTGCACATCATGTGCAATTTGTTCACCTACAAACAAGGCGAGTGAGGCAGCCCTCCTCCTGCTTCGACTGAGACTCCTCTTTTGTGCTCCAAGTCAGGCAATTAATTAGAAATTGTATGACGGACAAAGAGGCAACAATGTGTAGCAAGCTGGGGGAAAAAAAGCTGGTGTGTGATCTCATTTTCAGAACTCTTATTGTCTGCAAAAAAAGAATCTTTTGGTTATAAGCTCATGTATGAAGAGAAAATGAGCTAAATCTGGGCTTACAATTTGCAAGGGGGAATAAAAACCGACATCCCAGATTCTCCTGAACATCTGGTGTATTGACTTGTCAAGTGATCAGAGCTAAGTACCTCTGATTTTAGAAGCAGACATGCCTTTGAACCATGACCTAACTGCAGGGGGGAGAAGCACGTTTAACTTGTATGATGAAAGACTCGTGTCATTTTGAGGGATTTTGCGCATCAACCGTGCAATCGAGTGTGATCCTGTACCATCTGGTTTCAAGCCAGTGCCTCATAATCTCCAGTGCCAAAAAGTGCATCCTGTGATAAAAGCAGTAATGAGTCTTGTGCACTCACAATGTGCTTCACGGTCTGCTCAGCGAAGGATCTGAAGCAACTGGAGAGCGCTGAGCACCTCCATCTAATCCAGTCTTCTCTTTCTCTCTCTCTCTCTCTCCAGGATGACCATCAACGCAGAATGCCAGCTGCAGCTTCATAATTTCCCAATGGACGAACACTCCTGTCCTCTGGAGTTCTCCAGCTGTGAGTCCTGGCACAAAAACACACATGCACAGAAACTCGTTGATGCCCAGAAATGCATATACAGAACTCTATCAAACCAGATACAGTAAAAAGAAGAGAAGTCGGTGTAGGTTTGTCCCATGGGCTGCACCAGGCTCCTATGTGAAAACACCAATGTTTCAGGTGCTGCTGGGAGTTCTGTACACTGTTTTAAAGGGAATCACTGATCAGGGGATTGGCGATCAGCTCTCTATAGATGGGAATATTTTATGAGGCTGTCATGTCGCTCTGTCTCAGTGAAGCTCCTATTCATGTTCGACAGCAGAACTTTTTCCAAACAGTGGAGAGAAAATGATCTTTTAACCTTTTCTGAACTGAAAGCTGGCCGTGAACTCAACTGCACAAAGGTTATTTAATCATCTAAGATTCCTGGGCTGGTTTACTGCCATGATTTAAGTTTCTTTTTTCCTTTTCCTGTCGGATAAGTTGGCATCCTAGTCAAAAATATCCCTGAAAAGCACTCAGGCAAATCACTTTTATGTCCAAATTCCTTGAAATGTTTGTGGTAGATCAGTTAATTAGTTATTTTAATTAAAGCTGTCCCCTAATTTTGAAACGGTTTGGATTTCACTCACTGTATTAAACAGAACCAGAAACCTGGAATTTAATTTATTCTGAAAAGGATCCTTAAACTCAGGAAAATTTAATTATGTGATAATTACAGTTCTCAGTTGAAAAAAATGATGGTTAAATATATCGTCTACTTGTTCTACAGGAGGTCATTAAAGTGATTTTAAACGCAATCAGTGCAAAGAGAGCTTCGAAGAAATTTAACAAGATACAAAGGACCGTTTTTAGTTTTTTCATTAAATATGTGCCCAGATTTGGAACAATAAAAATGAAAAAGAAAAACTTTTAAAACTTTTTCCAAACGACCTATTTTAGATTTTTTTTTATTATCTTTAAATAGTTTCTTATAAACTGAGCATAAATTCTAGAAATATTACAGAAATAGAAATACCAAAATGGTAATTGCAAGGCAATCGTGTGTATCAGGTCCAAAAGAAATATTTAAAAAAATCTTGTAATCAAAGAACATCATTCTTGTCCAAAATATGTATTTTACTGCCTAGTGAAGCATTGGCTAAAAGAAAAAATCTTTGGTGGATAAATTCATTAATAAAATCCTTTGAGGTTGTTTTTCTCTAACATTTTATTGGTTATTTTTAAATAAATTTGCATTGGTAATCGTACAATTTAAACCTCTGAAAAGCCAAACCAGGAACTCGGCCTGCAAATTAGCCGTTGGCTAAAAGGTCCGTGTGCAGATCAACACCTTAAAAAATTTATATTTTTCAATGTTCTGTCCCCAATGAAATAAAACTTTAATCAAGCAAAATGAATATTCATCATGTTACAAACCTTATTTTGGAGCAAATCACTACAGATCAGATGTCAGTGTCATTGCTCGTTATCGATGCCTTCCCGCAGCAGTTCATTTAGTTTTCATTTAGTTATATTTCATTTCTTCACACTGTGATGCAGGCAGATATTACAGAACTGCTATCAGTGAGAAAGCCACTGACTGTCGCTGGAAGTGTTTGCATCCAGACATATAAAAATCCAAACACTTTTCTAAAACAGTTAAATTATTGAAACAAAAACTTGATTAAATTTTGTTGCGTCTGATTTTGATGTAGCCTCTCCTCCTCTAAACAACGAGGTTTAACGATGTCTCAAACCGAAGCAGAGTCTTCTCCACGACAACAAACATCTGCTACATGTCTGTTTTTGCGAAGTCCACCGCGTTTTACTTTCCAAGTGTATGAATCTACTTTTTGAGACGGCGGCACAGATGGACATGTCTGCAGCAATGAGTCAACTCTTTTGGAGAATCTCATCTGCTCTCCAGACTCTTCTCTGCAGTCTTAACCTTTACAAAGCTGTTGGTACTGTTAGTTTTCACTGCAGAGCATGAAAACTGAGCAACAAGCGTTTCCTCCACAACGTCTCTCTTCGCTTTGCGACTGTTGGCGGTTGCCGTAGAAATGGCACATGTCATCCGCAGCAGATGGTTTACAAGATGAAGATCTGCTGTGTAGGAAGAGGAGATGAGGAACCAGTTGAGCAAACTGGGGTGATGTTTGACGAGCCCTCGTTTTGCTAAATAGCATAAATATAAAGTGACTTTCAAAACTATTCACTCTTCTTTAACTTTTTTACACTCGTCAACTTCAGTTCTCTTAGATTTTACCTCATGAATCAACACCAATTGTGGAATATTTGTAGACTGGAAGGAAAATAACACTTGTTTAAAAAAAACAAAAAAGAAATCTGATAAGTGCGGAGTGCCTTCATTTTCGGCCCTACCGAGAAAATAACTTGTATAACTTGGCTTCAGCTGCTGCAGGTCTCTGAAAGAGGTGGTCAGATCGATCCAAAAATATCAATAAATCAGCATCACTATCGGATCAATATGAGCATTTTAAGATTGATGCCTTAGTTTCAGATTCCCTCTTGAAATTGTCTTCAAAGACTTTTTTCAAAGAAATGCACACAAATCATGTTAATATGTAATCAATGGATTTTGTAGATACCAATAAACTTTGTACAAAGAAAAAAACCCAAACACCTGAGGGTGAGCAGTTTGATGCTATAAAACAAACTTAAAACGTATTTGTATCCTTATATTTATTAGAATCAGGTCAGTATTAATACATGCACTATTACATCTCTTCATTATTTGATGTGAAGTCGATCAAAATCAGTCATATTGGATGGAGAACTTATCAGGATGTCATTTAAAGACTTTATATTTTTATCTAAATAAATCTTTTGCTAACTTTGGCCTTTTGGCTCTACTTGGTTTTTTAATTGATTTTAACGTGGATTTGATCAGTCTGTCAACATTCCTATAAAACACATCAATGTTTGTGTTCATGTGACAAGAGGTGTGAATACTTTTGCACCACTGACCTCTGTTTCTCACATGCAGCTGAAGCATTTCTCTGTTACTGTGTCAACATCCAGCTGAAGCCTAATGTGAGGTTTTTAAATCGCATCGTCTCTTCATCGTTAAGCAAATCACAAGCCGACCCATAATGACCACATTCAGTTTCATTTACTGAGAATGAACATTATGACCCTGATGCATGTGTTGATAGCCTCGCTGATCTTTTCCCATTCATTTTAAGGGTTTTTTTCATAGCAGATGTACCTCTGACAGTACATTATGCAAGCAGTGTGAAACACTGGAAAGATTTTTCAATTAGTGGCTCTGGGTATGATGACAGAGAGGCTTTTAAGATCGTGGAGGGTTTTATTGTGTGCACAGGTGATCTTACATCAAACAGGAAAGTCAAGCACTTGTAATCCACTGCGACTTCTGACTGTCCCCTTGTCATGGGGACAAGGGGACAGGGACTTGTCCCCATGACAAGGGGACAAGTGTACAAGTGGCAGCGAAACTCGGTGGAGACATCAACTCACATTCAACTCACTTTTATGAAATGAAGAAAAATTAAAATTAAATTGAAAGAAACAGAATTTTTGCACATTTATTCTCATTATAAAACCTTCCTGTCGACTTTAAATGTCTGCAGTAAAAGTTGTAATGTTGAGGGTTTGCTCAAAGACAGGCATGTTGTGACTGATTTCAGACTATACAGAATATAAAGTCTTGCTGAAGTGGGGAGTCTATAAAAGCTGGACTTGTGAGCAGGAAATGGGTTCAGAGTTGCTGCAGAAACTGACCTTTAAAAGGACGGCAGCCGCACTAATCTATTAATTCTAATGCTTGCAAAAATGTTCCACTCTGTAAAAATACAGTCTGGAACAAGTTAGCACAAAAGAAACAACTTGGCTCACCTGGAATAAAAAAAAAAGAAAGTACTTTTCTCTTCTTGTCTGATAACACGATAAAGCACATACAGGTTTTGTTGCAGAGTCCTTTTTGTAAGTAAAAGCTTGAATTAGGGGTCATGGTTGAAGACCCTCTTGGCTTGGATTGAAGCATTGCCAGAGCGAAATGTCCTTACATGTGGAGAAAAAAGTTTTGTGCAAAATACTTCTTGCTAGAGATGGATAACTTTGCATTGTATGACAATATCATATCTAATATTTGTTCATCTCAAATGAGAAGATATGACTCTGTTCTCTACACAGCTAGAGAACAAATAAATATCCCAATCCTCCTCTCCTTCACCAAACTTAGAGGAACCGTTGAAAGTCCAATTCTCTATTATCCTTACACACAAATAATCTGTCATCAGACACGAAGCAGGAGGTCTGTACTGGAGTGTGGTCTGCCATTTGGTGACCTCTTCCTCTCAATCACCCAGACTGATCGGAGAAACGGACGCCATGTTGGCGACTATACATGAACTGAAGTGTCAGTCTGGGATTATGATGGACCTGCTATCAGAAGCTGTCACTTTTACTTCAGGCTCTTCACAACTTCTGTGTTGTATAATAAAAAGGCATCAGTGTGGCTCCAATAACACCTAGCACTAAAAATAAACACACTGATCTTCTGTTGAGGTATGGATGGCGACAAAAACTTTTCAAACGCTACACTGGGTGTAAAGTCCCTATGTGGCAAATTCCTCTTTAAGACACTGAAATAAGTTCTGTGTGCAACTCATTTTTACTCCTGTCATCTGAATATTGCAGAGGGACGTTAGAAATAGCTGCAAATGTGTGATCATTGGGGGCCGGTTGAAAATTGGGAGTAATATCATGCGTTAGTCTTGATTATATGGAAGAGATGCAGGCAAAGAATCCAAATTTCACATTTAGCTGCTCTTGTTTGCGGTGAAAGACAAGCGGGCGTTAGTGGAGAACAGACAGAGAGGATATTGGAGCCAAGGCCTCAGAAGGTTGTAATTTATAGCATTGTGAAAGAACATGTTGCTTCAGGGGGCTTTTAGAGGGTATGAAACATTTTGTAGCTGTAAAGACACACTGGCAGCACGATGATAACAGCATCTGCAGTCAAGATAATTGTGCAAGGCCAGAAGAAAAATGACGGCAATAATGTTCAACTAAATTAGTATTCAAAAATGTTAGAAAAGAATCATTTTTTGTGTCATTATGATTTCTCTTCTTCCCCTGATGTCTAATTCTATTGTAAACACAGTATAATGTTCTTGTTTTTCACAAGCACAAGCCTGACTATTGAGAGGCTTTGTGACTTATTTTAAGCTGCTGGAGCTGCAAAGTATTTCTGTGTTTCTGACCAGTTGATCCTGAATGTTTCAAGAGATTTTAGAGGAAGCACTCAAGTGTGACAAGTTTGTCACTCATGCTTATATATTTACACTAAAATTGGACTCAAAGTTTTGCCATTACAGCATAATGGGGTTGAGCTGGAAACCAGTGAAGCCATTCCACTGACATTAAATAAATGCTACATTCGATTACATGATGGAGTATTTATTCTCAATAGGTGTGCCTCAGCAGAGTTCAAGCTAACAAGTTAAGACTGATTGCTCAGTTGGTCTGCATTCCACTAAATCTCCAATGGAAATCTGCTGTATAATTTTGTATAAATCATGCAGAACTCTGGTATAAATCATGCATACAACAAAAAAAAAAAAAAAACTGCATCGCTGCAGAAATCCTCTCCTGCCTTCAAGTTTTATTCCGATCCTTTTTTCTGTGCTTTGGCCATTTCTCCTCCAGAACACACTCACACACAACTGACTCGCTCTGTGTGTGGTTTGCAGACGGCTACCCGCGGGATGAGATTGTGTACAAGTGGAAGCGAAACTCGGTGGAGACATCAGACCAGAAATACTGGAGGCTTTACCAGTTTGACTTCATGGGGCTCCGAAACACGACGGACGTGCTTAGGACCACGGCAGGTAGGTCAAAGGTCAACAGAGGGTCAAGGAAAGCTCTCCAAAGTTGTCAGTCCGTACACATAATGACTTTTGTTTCCATTCTGTGTTACAGATATTGACATCTGCCCGTTGAACTGTTCCACAAGCTAACATTAGCATTAGCTCAATGCATATAAATGTAATCATATCACTACAGTTTCAGAGCTCATAAGTATTCTCCTCGGGTATAAGGCCAAATAGGGTTTTTCACTGACATTAATCACAGGGATTAAAGATTAAAAAGGAAGTTTAATTATTCACTTCTCCTGCTCATCCGTATGGTTTGTATCCTAAGTATTTTGTAGCTTTGAATCTATAGACAACTGTAAAACCTCGCTGCTCCCACATGTGAACAAAGCTCTTTATACATCTTTAATGCTTTATACGTGACCTTTGAAAATAAAAATTGATTCCGACGGCTTAAATAATTGAAAGACAGAGGACACAGACCTATCGTTAACCCCTTTTAACCTTTTTTAGAAGGTGTACATTCCTCCTGGTCGGTGCCATACGGTGCTTTGTCTTCAGTGAGACGGGCCCAGATCTGCATAATGTGACCTGATTCAGCTTTCTAACAGCTGAACCTCTGTTCATGAATATTCCAGGAACAGGATTATGGTTAGGAAATGGATAACAGGGAGTGGCATTGAATTATGGGGGAGCTCAGAGGAAATTAGGTGTATAACTCAATTTTGTTTGGCTAAATCTTACTGAATTATAGTGGTGGTTTGTTATAAAACTTATTTACAACAGAAGATCAGTCAACATTACACACTCACTGATAAACTGAGTTTTTAGATCTAATGTTAGATCTAATGTTTTTCTTTTCTAAAATTTCTGTAACGCAAAAAAAAGTTCAGCTATAACTTCTTTTTCACATATAGGGTAAAATAGATATGAATCGTACTTTTCAGTCTGACTCCACTGTGCGAATTTAAATTTCATCTCAGTAGGTCATGCACATTTTCATACTTTAGCTAAAGAAACAATTCGCAGACAGGTTTAAAAATGTATCTTTCAGAAAATTACAAATATTGTGGATAAGCTAATTAACTCAAAACATGGGAAACGTTTCCTGAGTCTCGATGATCTCAGTCTGGGTCAGTCGGCTCGTTGCTAAAGAAGTTGGTTGTTCATAGAGTGCGGTACACAAGCTTATTCATAGAAAGTTGAGTGGAAGGAAAAAGTGTGGAAGGAAAAAGGCGCTGTGACGATTGGAGTGTCATGTCATCGGCTGGTGTTTGTCAATTACATTTTCTGGAGACTACAGTCAGCAGAAAATATTTTTAATTCATCTTATATTTTAATTATCTGAGACAATTTTGGTTCTTCATTCTCTGCAAGTTAAATTAAGGCTTACAATAAAGTAAAAACCCACTCAATAAATAACAAAACTTTCTGAAATTCTATTTTCTTTGCTGTTTTTCCTCTTGAATGCTACAAATTAGTTTTTCATGCTTTCATTTGTTTACGTTGAAAGCGTGGCATTTTAGCAGGAGTGTGTCCACTTTTTAGATTCACCATAATAATATTAATTCTCAAATCAGGAAATGCCTGTGATCACAATAGAAATGGCTCCTGAGAGCTTTCATCCTGAGCCACACTGATGGGATTACAAATTACACGTTTTCTCCCACTGCATTGTCAAAATGCCACCAAACTCATTTTCTGCAGAGATGCTCAAAAATAACGGCAAACCTACACATTTACCTCATGCTGTTCAAGAAAATTGGCCATTTTCTCATTTATTACCTCGTTTTCTTTTTTCCTGTCTCACTTTGCCGCGGCGCCGTTTGCACATGCATGATGATTAATTTCCCAGCTAAAAATACCTGTCATTAATTTACATCATGACAAACTTCAAAAGTGTTTCGTTTCTTTCCTTCCTGAATATCTACACTCTGAATCTACTGCTTGATTTCTCTCTTCATCTTTCATAAACACGTCCAAATTGGGGATTTTTTAATGAGGACAGAGTGGACAATTCAGCAGATCCCTCTTTGAAAACGTCCCAGTGAGGAATATTAAAGACTTTGGTATTTTGCTTCTTCATCCCACTGAAAATTCACTCAAAGCTTTGGGAGTTAAGTCCTTTTCTAAATTTGCATTCGAGAACTAGAGGTACTAATGATTTTCTTTCTTTTTTTCACATGTCCCTACTTGAGTTTTGAGTCTTGAATCTCTAATGAAAAACCTGGAACTCCCTCGCTTTCCGTCCCGTGTCTTGTAATACAGCTTTTCAATTTCTCGTTCTTTGTTTCGGCATATTCTTGAGAGCTTTCAGCGTCTCAGCTGGAAACCGGAAAACCGTGATTAAAGCATGTAGAAGAGACGAGCACTCATGCCAAAAATGCAAGAGACTCATTTGTGTGGTCACGTCAATCGCATCCATCCCAATCCATGAAGTAGGCCAAAAGATCAAGAAGAAAACTCAACGAAAACTCAAAAGATTGACATTTCTTAAGATTCTCCTGTTGTTAAGGAGATCATCACTACAAAAATGTATGCATAGGCTGCAAAAATAATATAGTTTTGTTTAAATTCTAGAGTTTATGCCAGAACTCATGCATCCAAAGCGGTAGTCAAGCCCAGCCCCTCCTGCTGACCTCCCCGTTGCTCTGGAGTCTCTTCAGCAGTAAAGTGGCCACTCTATATGGAGCCATACGATCCAGGAGTTAAAGACCCTTAAAAATGGAGCAGCACTTTGCTTTGAGGGTCATTGCTCCAGGTCTGATGACCCCTTCACAGAGCAGAGGTATGAACAAAGGAGGAAAATGGACATTAGTCTTAGATATGTGGGTCTCTAGTTCCTGAGTGGTTTTATTATAAAGTACAAAACCTTCCATCTAGAGTAATTTCTCAAATAGAGCAGTCGGTTGGTAGGGAGAAGAAATGGTCACATTTATTCTGTTCTTTGCAAAATCTCTCTGGTTAGTAGAAGTAAATGTAGTTCATGTTTTATTTCAGTTTTAAATTGTTGTCAAGATTAAACTTAAATATTCACATCAAGCAGATTAGTTCGGTTCACCATGACTACTTCTTTAAAAAGTTCAAACCTGGTTTGGGAAAAATCCTCTTCTTCACACTGTGTGTATTCTGTCTCATGAACCGTTCGGCTGACACGTCCTTAGCTCATTAGCGAAGCAGTTTTGCTGTAAATATTCGCGGCTGCTTCCAAACAGAGCGGATCCGACCGCACGGGACGGCGGAGTCGGTAGAAGAGCGTGTTGAAAGCATCTTGGACTAATAAGTGCTCAGGAAAAGTGTGCAAACAGAGGGGCGGCTGCTGTCCAAACACTGTACATACGGTGATTGTTAGCTAGAATGCACACTTAGAAAACAGAAGCTGCTCCCCTACGGCTACAGACAACTTATCTGCGAGTGGAGAAATGCTCCTACTGCTGGTGTAGTTGATAATATTCAAGAGGAACTGTGAAATTAAGAAATGTGTTCGATGATGGAAAACAGAGACAGTTCCACATCATTGAACTTTCCCTTGTTTTGCGTTGCTACAGCCACAAACCTGTGTTTTATTCAGGTTTTGTGTAAAACAAACATAATGTGTTAGTTTTTGTAGATCCCTGGAGCTGCATGTCTTCTGGGGTATGCCTAGCAAATTTGCACATCTAGACTCTGACAGCTTTGCACATTCTTGCTAAAGTAGCTCAGTATTAGTCGATAGAGAACAAATCTGTAAACATCTTTTCACAGGCTGTCAACTGAATATGCTTAGGTCTATGCAGAAGTTGATGCAAGTGTTTTAGTTTTGGATTGTTTGTTAAAACGGTTCAGTCAATAAAATTGAGATTTTAAGGTTTGTGGTTGTGATGAGAGAAATGCAAGAAGGTGATTTAAATTTTAACTCATTGCCTGAAGAGAACAATAAATTTAATGAAACCATTTTATCGAGTGTCACAGAATAGAAAAACATGCTGATGATGTCAAACCGTTATGTTAAGATTAAAGTTTTCTTCTCTGCAGCATTGGGGCGTTTAGTAGAAACCAATAAACCTTTTATTAAGTCATTTGTTTGTGTGATCAAGCAGTACGATTAAAAACTGATTAAAACCATCATTTTCTGACACACAAAAGGCATAATCACTGAATAAACTTGAACAAACCTGCAAAAATGTGCACCTGCAATTTTTCAGAATTGAGAAGTGAAGCAGACAAAAGGTCAACCTCTTCTTCCATTTATTCAGCGTTTTCATCAAGTTCTGGCAGATTTGTTAGAAAGTGACCTCCACTTATGTTTTAAGATGCACTTAAATGCGTAAAACTCTTTATTGGTTTCAAAGCAACAGTTTCCATGAAATGGAGCTCAGTATCTTCTACTCACTGCCAATTAAAATGTCTAGGAAGACAGCAGAGTGACAGGCAGACACCGTGTCTCCCTCTGTCTCTAGACTTATCTACTTTCCATCTCCTGTCCTCGTCTTTCCCACTCTGCCTTTTGATGAAGATTATAAGGAATTATAAACAATTCCCATCCATCAAAGACTGAGCAGATCTCTCTTGCTTGAGCTAGGACTGATTTCTCTAAAGTTTAGCAAAAATGAACTCAGCTGATGAGGTGTGCTGTCTGTCACGTCTCTTACAGGCGACTATGTGCTAATGACGGTTTACTTTGACCTGAGCAGACGGATGGGCTACTTTACTATCCAGACCTACATCCCCTGTATTCTCACCGTGGTTCTCTCCTGGGTTTCATTCTGGATCAAAAGCGACGCCACGCCGGCCAGGACCACACTAGGTATGCAACTTCAAGAGTTATGAAAGTGTTTATCCCCATATGTGGGATTTGATCCAAAGAAAATCAATAAATATGTATAAGTCACACCTGACTTGCAGGACCAGCAAGTCAGTTTTTTTACTTCTTATAAAGAAAACTGGTTTGTAAGCACTATGCATTAGATCCCTTGACGTGTTCTTTTGACAGGTTCCTGTATTCTAACATTATGCCAGGCATAAACATACTGATGTTCTGATTGGGCAGAAGGCTAACGGGCCGCCGCTACCTGAGAGACTCTTAATTTTGGTGCTGACAACGCCGCATACATGATCCTCACCACATCTGTATATCTGACTGATCTGATATTTGTTAACCACATTATCTGTGACTTCAGTCCAGATAATGTGGCATATTTAAAAAAATAGATGAATTTTTAAATCTCTTGAGAGTAATAGATATTTTTAAGTTGAATATAATTCCCTGGTTATTTCAATATCTGACAATGTTCAGTCTCCTCACTTCTCTTTTCTGACTGGAGATCCTAGAGTCGTTTTTTTACAGGCATGAAGTTAAAAATAGTCAAACATTTAACAATTCACTCAACTGGCAGTTCTATTCTAATAAAATATGGAAAATATATTTTAATTACTAAGCAAAGCTGAAATATTTCCATCGATTTCTCGATCACAAAGAACAAAGTTTGCTTTGAGGTTGAAGTTGAGTGGGGATAAAGATGGGAGGACTGGATCTATCCGCTCTGAGCTCACCCTGTGATGTACCAATCCCCTTCAAATCCTACTGGCTGACTGAGATATTTTCAGACCTTGGAAGCCTGAAACAAAGTGGAAGGGTTGTGTATTTTTAGCGGTTTTGAGGTAGTCGTCACTTCAGATACTAAAATATATGCTCTCAAGTGAGGAAAGTGATGTTTCTTAAAAGTTTCCCTTAAAGCCAGACCTATAAAAAACATCAATACACTGTTAAATACTGATCTGATTAATAAGCAAAATCAAACTTTTACAGAAATGCAAATCTAAAAAGCTCAAGGAAATGCTCGTTCTTACTGGATGTGAATACATTGATTCATTTAACTTCATTTAAAAAGAAAGTTAATTAGAGTTTGAGATTTTGCGTTAATTTCACAGACTACTAAGTAGGCATCAGATTATGACCACTGACTGGTGAAATGATTACCACTGATTGTCTCCTCATCATGACACATGCCAGTGCACATTCGTCTTCATCGCTGATGAAGAATGGATGAGTGTAAGAATTTAAGAAAGATACATTGTGAAAGTTATGATGGATCTCCAAAGCTGCAGCAAGTGTTGCATGTTGCCAGGAATCGACATGATCAGAATCAGTACTTGGTTAGAGTAGAAACTCCAGCTGCGTTTCCACTGACTGTATAATTGCACAAAATGTTAAAAAAGCCTCACATTTTTTGAGCAAACATTTTTGCGCTTGGATGAGGTGGTTTCTCAAGTGTATAAAAATTAGTCTATCTTGCCAAACTGCACTGGAAACACTACTGCAGTCAGAAAGATGAAGAAAGATGAAGAAAACAAGAAGTGGTAGGAGAACGATGTCGCGTTTTTAAATGATTTATTGTTTTCCTCTCCTGACCATTAGCATGGGTAGACTGGTCACCTATAAGTTGTACTATATTTTTACAGGAAACTTTATAAAGAAAACTGGTTTGTAAGCACTATGCATTAGATCCCTTGACATGTTCTTTTCACAGGTTCCTGTATTCTAACATTATGCCAGGCATAAACATACTGATGTTCTGATTGGGCAGAAGGCTAACAGGCCGCTGCTACCTGAGAGACTCTTAATTTTGGTGCTGACAACGCCGCATACATGATCCTCACCACATCTGTATATCTGACTGATCTGATATTTGTTAACCAGCAATTAGCATATGTTCTGTATAACTTTGGACTACTTTGTTAGTAATAACTTAATTTCTCGTTTAGTTTTTGGTCCTCCCAAACACCTTAGCGATTAAATCCCAGAGAGCTAACTGCTTCAGTTGTACTTGCTAATTGAGTTGAGACTAACGCATTAACTTTAGCCAGTCAAGTTTTTTAAGTGCTGAGTCTAAAGCATCTCCAACCACAGTCGTCTAGGCTGTGACCAGCTTCAGCACCCTGCAATGCTCTCCTAAAGTGCTTTAATTCCACTAAGTCCCTGCTGCCCTTCATCAGCCGGCCGGTATCACCGAGGGTCATCTGGAATGGCTCTGCAGTAATAAAAAAGCTTTATTGGACTTCTGTCCATCACTATTCGCTATCAAACCAGACAAAAAAACTTCACAGTTGAACGATCAGTTCGTCTCATGTTGTATTGAACTCAGTAGTAAGCGAGTGTTATTACTCAGGCATGCGTCAGGCCAAAGGAGCCTCTCCTCTCATGCCGCTAATGAAAGCTGATCATAATAAGAGATTGTGTTCGGCTCGGCTTGCTTCTTACTCTCAGCCTGATAAAGGTTGACACGATGACAGCTGAACATCAAAACAGAGTGGGGCAGATTAGATCAGGAGACCCCACAGCTTTTTTGTCAGAGTTTGTTTGTGGAAAATGAAGGAATCTCCTGCAATGGGAAGGATTTTTCTTTAATACCAAAATTGTCACTTAAGGCCTCAGATTAAATCCACTTGCTATGCCTACAGGACACAAGGCAGTGGCAGCATCTTGCTTTTGGGATGTTTTTATTTCCAACAGGGACAACAAAGCTGGTCAGAGTTTATGGGAAGATGGATTGCCTTATATGAGGACAATCCTGCAAGAAGATTTGCTAAGACTTGAAACCTTCACACTCGACTATTACCCAACCTGAATGGTTTAGATCAAAGCTAGTCAAAGTTGAGGTGGGGATTTGTTGCAAGATTTAAGCTGATGCTCACATAAAGGTACATCTAAAAACTTTTAAAATCATTAAAAAGTTCTGCAGTTTGTCACTCATTTCAGAAGTGAAACTCACATTAGATTCATTACACAGAGTGAAATAATTCATGCTTTTATTTCTTATATTTTTGATGGTTACACATAAAAACCAAAGTTCAGTGACTCAGAAAATTAGAGCGATGCAATGGATTTCCATTAATCTGTGTGTTTATCAAGAACACACAGATTAAACGCTGAAAATATTTCACTCTGCATGACAAAGCTCTGAGTTTTACATTCTGAAACGAGTGACAAAAATATTGAACTTTTCCATAATCTATGTTTGTTAGCTGTACATGTACACTTTTTTTGATCAATATGACTTTACCAAGATCAATAATTTCCCTTTAATCTTCAATCAGCACAGGAAATATTAATAAAATACAAGGAAATTTTTGTCTACGTCTTTGGAAATCAGCTAATTGTTCTATCGGCTGGTAACCAGCGGCCTGTGGGTGGTGAGAAAAATCCTTGTGACATTCCTCTCAGCAGGTAGCGCGGTGAAACAAGCAGCCCCTGGTCCTGATAAACGTCCACCTTCACCTGAACAACAGAAAGTCATTTAGCGCCCCCCGCCCCTCTCTTTTGTCCACCGGCCCCCACTGTCAGCTTGAGACCAAGGCTGAAAAGAAACAGGACAGGTAAGAGGAAGAAAAAGAGCTAAAAACAATCAGACCTCTAGCACGTAGCAGCAGGGAGAAATGTCACAATGAGGGAGGTTAAATGTGAAGGAAAACAGCTTCACCTCAACCCCAAACAAGCCAACGCAGCGCTGCCACTCACTGGGTACTCCTATGGCGGCAGAGCGCTTGGACAACATGGAAGTTAGAGGTTTCAGCTGTGGATGACTCCTATTAGACCTCAATCTCTGCACCTCATATGGATGTTGGCAGAGATCTGAACTCTGATGATGGGAAGTAAAAGCGCCCGGAGGCAGGTTTCAAGAATCTGGGGTTTTACAGTGTAAAATAGACTGCAGCACTGGAATTAATAGGAGCTGGAGGTAACATCCATCATGTTCATCCAGGGTAATCACTGTGTTGCTCAACATCACCAAAAAGAGCTTCATCCCAGCATTTATAGCACAAATGGATTTATTTTTATGCAGCCAGAATTTGTTAATAGTTCAACAAAAAGTGAAGCTTTTTAAAAAAATAAAAACTGCTAGTTTGTCGTACTTTTTACACTTTCCTTCCAGAGGTTTGTGTTCCAGAGAATCGACTATGGATGAGCATTTTCACCGAAACCAAACAAGTCTGCAGACACGTCTGGGCAATCAAAACAAATGTCCAGTCATGCAGCGGTCTGTGGAGAGTAGCATCCTTACCCCTCGGTGATGACATTTACATTACACACACACACACACACACACACCCCACCAAAGCCTGGAGCTCTCCCAGACATGCGAGGAATAATGGCTCCTTTAAAAAGGACTGTACACCCACAGCCCCCGTCCCCTCCCCATGGACAGCCAACTCAGATTCTGCTCAGACTCTACCACATGTCACCGGTGAGAACATTTTTAATGCAGAGGTCTGAGAAACCAAATTACTGTGGCCAACTGTGGCAGAAAAATGCCCCCAAAGCAGTCAAACAAAAGATCTATAACAAGGCAATTTTTAGAAAGCGTGACCTTTGAAGGTTAAGGGTGTTTCCTGAGGAGGATAAGACCACATAGATTCTGCATACAAATTCACAGGCAGCTTCCAGTGGAGATTAGTAGAAAGACTCAATGTAAAGTTATCTTTTACTGCACTATAACACTTTTGTTTGTCGAAAGATCCAGTCTGTAATTCAAGCACATGTACTGCTTTCAGCCTAATTATTATAATAATTTTTAATAGTAAAACATTATCGCTCAAGAGCCGACGTCAAGCTGCTTCCCTTGACTAATGCTCAATAAAATGCCTGAGTTGCCTCTTCAGACAGAAGACCTCACAGGCTAGTAAAAGCAGAAACCTCAAAGTTGTTTTAGGTTTGGAGTTTGAGTCCTTTACTCTAGCTTGTCCTAAGTCCTGGTTTCTCTTCTCTCTGCTGGATTTAGTTCTGGAAACTCAGGCAGCCATTAAAAAAGATTGGTTGTGTGTCGACTGAACCATATACGTTCATTTAGTCATATGCTCTTCTGCTGATTGACCCAACGGTCATCACATAGATGTGGTGAACAAAACTCACAATCCAGTTGAGGATTTTTGTGGTGTGATGGAACCAGTTTAAATCTATAGTTGCAAATCTGAAGCAACTGGATAACACCTTGATGTCAATATGGACTAAAGTCTATGAGGAATTTTTCTTTTTAAAGCTCTTTGGTTATGAAGACAAGAAGTTCCCACTATAGCCAACAAAGTAGTTGAGTGTAGATGTGAGAGTTAACAGCAGGGTTAGTGTTAGCAATAAAGTGTAAGAGAGGAAGATAATCATCAAATCAAACCTTTGATTCCTTCAGCAAAGTAGGTGAATGATGTGACTTAAAGACCTAAAAATACCAAGACTTTAAGACTACAGGCCAAGCAATGCTGAGAAATTAGAGAACACAAAGCCCCAGTGAGTAAATTAGTTTTACTACTGATCGTGTGATAAAAGATAGTCTCTATAGCAACTTGCATTTGAGAAGCATCTCTCCCACTAAGCCTGTCTACAGGTGTTGTCAAATTCTATGTGGAAGGAAATAGTCGAGCCTTTTTGCGTCTCCAGAGGAAGCCGTGCAAAATCTGATAAAATGCCTCAAGCATCGGTTGTGACTAAAGACTGTAAGATTGGAAGGGAAAAGGGAATCTGTGGGGAGTTGGAAAGAAGTGAGCAGAGCAGAACTTTGTGGCCCTCTCATCTCAGCTTGAGGCTAGCAGCCTGAGGCTACAATAGCTGCTGCTAGCATGACACTTCTGAAAGTCTGGCTGAACCGCCAGCAGGATTTAAACCCATCACAATGGAGGTTTCTGACAAGGTGTGAGAATGTCTGATTCTTTTTCCCTGCTGGATTACATTATCAGGGTTTTCTAACTGAGAAAGCAATGGTAGATTGCTCAGAACTCATTATGAGATGGCAGCTAGATGACAGTTTTCCAGGTTGTAAATGGTGTACTGGCAACACTTCCTTTGTGAGCACTGTGTGGCTTGTTAATTTGAAACCACTTGTTTGGACGGTACCAGTGCTGTCATTACTGGCAGTCCACTGTTACAAATCCAATTTATTGGATTCACCAGAACTTTGCATCAGGAATGCAAAAGTTGCAGTTGAAGACATACATAAAGTATTTACCGCCTTCCAGATTTCTGTTTCAGAAATAAACTATGGGTCAATACAAAAAACAGTTTTTAGATTATTTCATCCAAACAAACCTGACTATAATGTGTTTTCCTCTACAGCTAACAGTTTGCTGCCAACCTGGTAGAAACAACTGCCTTCTTATCCTTCTAGTTTCTGAGAATTGGTCTTGTTACCATCTGTCAATCAGACCTAATGTGCACCTTTGACTAGACCACTCACTTTTTTAAGCCATTTACTTGCTAGTGTGCTTTTGGATAATGGTTCTGCTGTATAAACCAAGCATGCTTGAGCTTCAGGTCATTTTTCTTGTGGATTTTTTCTAGAGAAAACCATTCAGGTCCTTCAGCAGAAAACCAACTTCAGATTGTCATAAGAAATACTTTTAGTTTCACACCAGACATAACTAGGACTGCCGTCTTTGGATGGGGGGATGATGCGTTGTTTTTTTTGTTGTTGTTGTTTTGTTTTTTTTATAGATCTTTTAGCCTACTTTTTTATTCACAAAGCTCCAATGAAAGATGTTGTGAATCAGCCTGGAGGGTGGATTTAGTGAAATTCAGGTCAGCTTTCCAAAAACTGTGATTCATCAATTACTTTTTCCCCACATGGAGATAATAAAAAGTCTCATTATTAGAAATGCTACTTTATATTCCAGCTTTCATTGTGGGACTAAAAAAGCACAACAGATGAAATATGTGAGGGGGAACCTTTCTTCACAGCAGGCTGGTATTGTTGCAGTCAGACAGGTGGTGGTTAGTACAAGGCCTGGCTAAAACAAACCCTTGTTTCCAGCATTTTGTTGGCTCATCCATCCATCACAGCCTCTACCTTCTGCACACGTTGTGCCTTTTTTCCTCTGTTGCTCCCAACAGAGAGGAGTCATTATTCATAAGAGCAGAGGATTTGTCACCACAACATGGACATTTCTCATTTCAGGATATCTCCTAAAGCAGCTGATTCTATTGTTTTTCCTTTGGCAGTCTCAATTACAGAGACTGTGGCCACTTTTCATCAAGCAGAAAAATACTTTCAGTAGAAAAGCAAACAATGGAAACCATAAACAAAACTCCCGACAAAACCAAATGGTTAAAAAACGGTTTGTCAAAGTTGCCTTTGACACAAAATGCTTGTTAAGGTCTATTAGTTTCTTGGAGGTAAAGTTGAAAATATTCATCACGAGAGCTTCAGCTGAAGAAGTATTCACATCCACTTTTTCACTTCAAATCAAAGCTAAAGGGGGGTGCATAACTGTGAAGTGGTAGGAAATGATAACTACTTAGAATATCAGTTTTTAAGTCTTGCCCCACACTCCCAGTTGGATTTATTTCTGAACTTTGACTAGACCTAAAGTTAAACTTTGGTCTCTTTTGGCCAAGAGTTCAGGTCTAATGTGGCAAACAAGATGTTGTCCTGGATTTTATTTTGAGACATCAGTGTAAAGGGACCTTACCTACAAATTGCCATCACACTTTAAAGCTTATTTCCTTTTCAAACCACGTATTGTTTTCCTGTGCATGTGTGTATCGAGATAAAATTGCAATAAAAAAACCCAGAAATTTTAGTGCACAAACTGGCAAAATCTCAGAATTTGTCATGCTTAAAACTGCTGTATGGTTCTCCAAAAAAAACAATATATTTGACCAGAAAGTTTGACTGAGATAAAAAAAAAAAAAAAGCATAGTTTAAGCAGTTCAGAGGAGCACTCTGACCATCATATATTACACGACTGAGAAAACAAATTACGCTTCAGGCAGTAAAGTGGCTCTTTGGTCAGAGGGCGCTCCTGCAGGGCCGTCAGACTGATTATGTGAATGGGACGTGGTTTGTAGCCACAGCCGCTAAAGTGTGTACAAAACACACTTAATCAGATCAGATTGGAGTTGCCATTGGTTGCATTTTAACCTTAATCACCAGCACATTAACATGAAAACATCAGCATAATTGCAACAAATAAGGAGCTTGTTGCAGAGCGTATCATGCTTGATGCTCTGCTTTTCCTGCTGTATAGATATGAGTGCCTCATAACTCCTGACCA
The DNA here is from genome assembly GCA_010277075.1 of Poeciliopsis retropinna. Taxonomy (NCBI): domain Eukaryota; kingdom Metazoa; phylum Chordata; class Actinopteri; order Cyprinodontiformes; family Poeciliidae; genus Poeciliopsis; species Poeciliopsis retropinna. Next base: position 2,918,574 of record VMRM01000029.1, on the reverse strand, counting down.
AACATACACACTCACATTAGTGTGATCTGCTTCCAAAACTCAGTCTGTGTAAATATTTCAACTCCATAATGATAAATAGATGCTAAATTCATTCTGAGCGGAGATAATGCCGATTGTACACCAACTTTAAAAGTTAAAAATATATTTTCACAATGGAAACTTCATGTTTTAGCTCCAGTTCTTGTACCAATTATCCTGTTAGTTATTTGAATGTTTGTATCCAGGAAACCTCCACATTTTTAACTGGCTTTAGCAAAACAAGGTTTAATTCCACTTGAAAAAACATGCATATTAATTTTAATAACGCCAACTGTTCTGGATTTTAATCCTACTTATTATGCTGTTGCCACTGGCGACCGTAACCAATAAATTTTAGATTATTAAAGATACACTAGCAATGTTACACATTTTCAAATTAGTTTCTATTAATTTGAGGAAACTTCAAAAGTTGCCAATAAAAAAAATAAAATAATCAATTGCAGTAAGAGAGTAGATGGAGCATCAAATTGTAGCTTAAACATCATTTAAAAGATTTAAAAACGAGACATTCTCCACGCTTTGACCTCAACACGAAGTTATTCTAAAGTAAAATATCATGTAGTTCTATCCACAAGCGTTTGAGAAAATTTGCGGTGTCCTGGTTCTTCTCTGCACTATTTATAGAAAGTGTGCGGTCTGGTCCCCCAGCTGTACACCTGGACACTAAACAAAGGTCAGCGTCTGGCATTCGAAACTAGTCGCATCATTTTACAACCTCCAGTCGAATTATTCCCCTACATTCACTGCAGGGACAGCAGGGTCTGTGGACTTTGGAGACACACAGTCGTTTGATTAAAAAAAACAGAGAACCTGTTCTTTCTTGTTGCTGGAATCAAAATGTTGTTTCTCTCTGCTGCATGCTTGCCTTTTGCTGCCATATGCAACGCAGCTTTTCTCACTTCCATGTGTAACCTCTTGTTTTGGCCATAGATGGGAGAGTGTTTCATATCGCTTGCACAGACAGGAATCACTCGGTTGCTATGGTATCATGTAGTGGCAGTTTCTACCGAATGAACCTAAAGTGAACAAAGAAAACTTCTGACCCTGATTTAAAAAATCAGACAGCCAGCAGATAGTGAAGACATGTGAGGCCAAGTTTTGTTTCAGTGATGATTTTGCGGAAAACTGCAGTCAGATGTGAGATGATGAAGTATCTGAGAAGAGGGTTGTACATTTACCAGGTTGCTTACTTAAACATAATTAGTCAGGAGAGAGAGAGAAAAAAGACAAGTCTAGACGAACACTAGACGAGAAGAGGTGGCTCGAAATAGAAAGGAGCAACTCGTCTCTATGGAAACGAAAGGCAAAAACAGTGGCACATACACCGCCATGAAAGACATGAGGGTGAAAGAGAGCAAGAGGAGAGATGGAGAGAGGGAGGGAGAGTGGAGACGTGGCAGGAAGACAATGAAGGGAGGGAAAGATTGTGAGCTTCCAAAAGTGATGAGTGTCACAGGAGGAAATATCGACGTTCCTGTCGCTGCTTTTATTCCTCTTTGAAACAACTGATTTCCTTTCTAACAGATACTCTGGACAGTGATTTATTTAGCAATTCACTGATGTTGTAGTGACTCCCAAAATACTCTGACTGTTTTTATTGTTCAACATTACAAGCAATAAATATATCAGAACTTTAAAGGTCAAGCATATTGCTTATAGTGACATCTAGTGGTAAGATTTTGACACTAAAATCTACAGGTACATTTGGAAAAAAAAAGTTTCACAAAAAAAAAATATAATTTTAGCCTTTCAGTTCAAAATGTAAAACACTGTCTCACAACTACTGAGAACCAAAATTCAGTTCCTCAGAAACGAGGTCATATAAAACAAATAATTTTAAATGCGTAGAAATTAGCCTCTTAAAAAGTATGTCCATGCACTAGCATCAAATGTTTATTACTCCTAAACTTTGTAGATGTCTAACTTTGCTAAATACTCTAAACCCAAACAACCTGATGAACTTAGCAAGTTGATGAGGGAACAAAAAGACCAAATGAGTGTTTGGATCAAGTCTTACTGCAGCTAAAAGAGATACAAGGAATCAAATGTAGCATCATCTGATCAGACAGAAGCTACTAACAAATCCATTTTACCAAAAAGGGAAAATCCAAGAGTAGGAATGAGGCCAAGCAATCTTGTTGCAAAGCAGAGCAGCACCAGCACAGACTGAGCAGCTCCAAGAACTTAAATCCACCTACTTGCATAATTTTGATTGTAGAATTGAACAAGTCCATCAAGCAGACAGAGAGGATCTTTTCTGTTTAAGGTGGAGAATCCTGACATCTTTTATAACTATTAGTATCTGGTTTTTGATCAAACCCAAAAAGATTTTTTTTTTTTTTTTTCCTCATCTTAGTTTAATGGAGACAAATAAAATACTGTGATGTGAGTCCATGCTGTGTTTTGACACCCTGCCAAACTGATTATCCTGGTAATTGTCCAGGCGTACAGGGCCAGCATGCTCGCTAAGCGGAACCGCACCTTTAGAGGCTCTTCAGAGAAAAATGACCAGGCTGTTTCAGGATTTGGTTCTATTGTGATGTTGCCCAGCTGACTGTCTGACTTTGACTGTTGATTTAAGCATTGTGTTGTTGATTGCAAGAAAAAACGACCACAAATCAATCTAAAGACATGTCAAGATCTTACAGGTCCAAGTGGTTCACCAAGAAAAAATGGAGAAATTAAGTTTATCTTTGAAAAAGTTATAGAAAAATTATTTTCTTTTAATATTTTTTTCAAAGTCAATTGATGTTAGTAAATGTGGAGCTGCTGATTTTTTTTATTTTTTTAAATTAATATGTTTTTGTTTTCCTAATCTTATAATTCCCAGAGTGGGATTATAATACAGCAATATATGTAAAAAGAATTGGAAGATGTTTCTGGATCTGGGCTGCTCCACTTAGACACGACATCCCATCTGATGAGATTAATTCGGCTGTGGAAACATCTGCCCAGAATATACATTATTAATGGTGATTAACATCTTTCCACACGTTACTTAATCTGACATCATTTGCAGCTGGCATAATTACTCATGAACCTCTCCACATTACAACCACACACATTTGAATGTTTTTATTTTAATAGGCCATCACGAATTAGTGCATAATAATTGAAAAAGGAAATATTTTTCTTGTAAAAATAAGAGGGCAGCATTTAAGTTCCTGCTTAAAACTTTAATAGAATCAGATTTTGGCAAAATATGAGACGGTCAAAGCGATATAAACACTTTTACAAAGTATCATAGTTCACCTCATAGCTGCTAAGTAAAGTTTGTGTATTTGCGTCTTTGCAGGCATCACTACAGTGCTGACCATGACCACCCTGAGCACAGTGGCCAGAAACTCCCTACCCAGAGTGTCCTACGTGACGGCCATGGACCTGTTCGTCACCGTCTGCTTCCTGTTCGTCTTTGCCGCCATGATTGAGTACGCAATGCTCAATTATTACTCCTACAGTATACGCAGACCGCCTCCCAAGATGCAGCGAATGGTAAGTCTGTGTTGTACAATAATACTTTCTGATATCTGCTAGAAGCAGGGCTCTTTGTGCAGAGCCAAATCAGCTTTTGAAGCATGCATCAGTGCCTCTCATTTAAATATCCCTGTAATGTTTCAAATAGTGGCATTACTAAAGTAGTCTGACTGATGCTCTTATCTGCTGTTGCCTTGTCAATCACCAGACCTCAAAGGGAAACAAGATGTCCACCAACAGACACTAAGCAGCTACAAAGGGGCAGAAAAAGGCAACAGAACAGAGGAACTAAAGGGAAACTAGTGCAAACAGTATCAAAAACACAAAGAAACCGAATACAGAGAGAAACAGAGTGCAGACATAACAACCCCGAACCATATTGTGTGGCTGCGTGGGGGGAAAGGGAAGTCTCTGGAATTTTAATGAAGATAATTAACATGACAAACAGTACGGACTTTAATCAAATATCTCAAAACATTGCTTTCATGGCTGCCATAGCAACTTCATAGGGCGATTAGGACTCTAACACATCTGTGTGATCATCCATAGTGTGTATCAAATGCTGCTAAACATCATAACAAAAGAAGAGGAGAAACTATAAAAAGACACAATCTTCGTCATAGAGTCATAGAGTTCAAAGGCAATACTACCAAATACTGAACATGTATGTAAACCTTTGATTGTGAAGACATTGCAAAATAAATCTGAGATATTTGTATTATTGTGGTGGCATTTAGCAAACAGAAATAATTTGGTAACAGACCTGAAACAGTGGAGGTTTGATGTTAAAGCATGAATATCTGTTCCCTCCCCATGTGATCTACCATTTGTAGCAGCACCATCCATCATCTATGAACAACCTATTTGAGGCTGCAAAAACTGCTCCTGAGCCCTTGCTAATAATGTCTTCTGCCAGACATCACTCTTTCAAAAACGAATATCGATTCCATCCATATGATGCGCCAGATCACTTCCCAGGAATCTGACACATCTTTATGAACACCTGTGCTCAGTTAAAAAACATTTCCTCTCCAGTCTTCGCCCCTCATGCTGTGCGTGGGCGTCCTCCAAGGCTGTACCTGCCGCGAGTGCCTTAATGTCGGCGGCACACACGCACTCGAACTGAGTCAGCCGCCGCTGCCGCCGCTGTCATCTCTTCCTCTCTCCAGATCCGCTCCCTATTCATTATATCCTCCTCATGTGGAGGAGTTCTGCTCAATGTGTCTCAGGGCCAAAACCACTGTCAGCCTGGACCGAACAATTAAGTTGCCTTTTATTCAGCCACCCTCTTCTGGGTTTTGGCCCATCCTGCATTGGGAAGCTGTGTGTTCCCACCTCATCCCCCTCATGGGCATCTTTTCAGTGCCCACTCAATCAATTCTCCATCGCATGCCACTCGTCCCTGACTGGAGAAGGAAACGGTTTTAAAATGCATCTCAAGTCCCACCTCATATTTCCTGTTCTAAACCTTTTAACTACAGTCAGTTCAGGTTTTATAAAGCAGAAATTTGACTTTTGATTTTCTGTTTCTACTTCAATTTGAGCTTCTAAAAAGAAAGCTTTGAATGTGAAATTTTATTTCTGTTTTGGATCAGTTTTATTGATAGTTTGTGGTGGGAATGTTTTTTTATCATCTAAAAAAGAATATTTGTCTATTTGGTGCATTGATTGCATGAAATCGTGTGTCAAGGATTTGTTTTCATAAACTCAGTTCATTTGTCCACAAACTTCAGGTTCTTCTCAGGCTATAATACAACAAAAATGTTCAAATGAAGCTCAGAGAGCAAAGGTTATATTCTAGATTCATCGCTCCCAGGAATTTGTCTGTTTATTTCAATTCATTGTGATCCTTATGGTTTGTAGCAAAAGCTACAATTATTAAACACTGGTGAGAAACTATTTAATACAGAAAGTGTGTCCTTATACTGTACAGTGTGAATTAGTTCAGGTGTTTACTTTGCAGCAGTAAAGGCCTTGAGCTGAGCTCTGATGTTCAGTCTAGTGTTTCACATCTTCATCTGGTTCTCTGGGGTTCAGGTCAGGCTAGATTGCTGGTCAATCAGGCACAATAACTCCGCTAGTAGTAAAACAGGTGGGTTTTGTGTGTGTGTGGGCAGGTGACGAGTCCTGCTGGGAAATAAAAATCAACACCTCCATAAAACTCGTCACCAGAAGAAAGCATTAAGTTCTGCAACACTTCCTGGTTGATGGCTGCTTTAACTGTGGATTTGATTAAACACAGTGAACCACTAGGAACTTGATTTACAGCAATTTCTCCGTAGCTCAATGAAGACGAGTTGAGAATCGTCTGTTTTGCAGCTGTAAAAACCTTGTAAGTTTTTTTACAAGGCGATATGTTCAAAAGAATTTTGCCAAAAATGATTTTTGCAATAATTTTGTCCTGTCTTGTTTTAATGAGTTGCAGATGTACAGCTTGTTAAAGTAAACAATTGACTGTTTTATATTAAACTGTTCAAGAAATTTGGTTTCAGAAAAAACAAAAACACCATTTGTAATGAGATTGTTGCAAAATTTAATTCAGAAGGTAAAAATTATAGCGTTACGCTGCAAAATCATTTGATTTTTAGTTTGTTTTTCTATCTTTGACCATTAAAATATAATTGAGCTAAATCCAGGTTAACAAATTGTACAGTTTCACCAAGTTGTACTTTAAAAGGATCCTTTAATATTCAAGTAAGTCCAGCTCTAATACGACGCGAGTTACTCATCTTGTGAATGGAGTCTTAAAAGTGACACTATTTGAATTTTTCCCACTCTGTATTGCAGGCCTACTCATCCTTCAACATGGGTCGCACACCTCGAGCCATGATGCCAATGGGCAACTCCTTGTTCTGGCACGACTATGATGACAACTGCCTGTACGAATGCCTGGACGGCAAAGACTGCAAGAGCTTTTTCTGCTGCTTTGAAGAGTGTAAAGAAGGCGGCTGGAGGAAAGGACGGATCCACCTCAACATCCGGGAGCTGGATTCCTACTCCCGGGTGTTTTTCCCCACCTCCTTCTTGCTTTTTAACATAGTCTACTGGGTCAGCTACCTCTACCTCTAGTCTGATCAGGCGGCCATCTTTGGACCCTGCTGGAACAGCTCTCATCATTCCCCACCGAGACTGGAGACGCGAGGTCTCAACCAAGTAGTGGAGGAAATCAGCTGGATCTTTATTATGGGAAGTTTTTACAGACACACTTCTTCAAGGGTAATATTTTGATGGCCAGGATTTTAAAAAGTGGCTTTACTTCTCTGTCAGGATAGAAAGACAGATTTTATAACTCTTTGAGGAAACCAAACTGTGACTTGAGAGAAGTTCGGGGACAGGGTTGCAAAGCTGAATCTTGGACATCGAGATAGCCAAGCACCCATAGTGCCTTCTCTGGAAAGGGTGCAGCAACAAAGTATGCGGCTTCAGAGTTCCCTCCATTTTTCTTTTTCATCCCATAAGTCACAAGGCCGCATGCTGAGCTGTCCATCTACTGACAAAACCAACCTGGATCACAGTTTTTCACAAACGGACATGTTCAAACTTACTGCTTTTATTTTGTAGCAGCTTAGTTTTAGTTCTATATTAGAATTAGTTCTTTTCCTAAGGTAACATTTCTCTTTTCTTATCAAGTTGGACATGAGTTTACAGCAACACCAACACATCAGTTAGCTGTTTAATACGAGTCAGCAGCCTGTTGTTACTGATGTTTTATGATCTTGGGATGCAGTTTACAACATTCTTACACAACAAATGTATACCAACCAAACTAAACTTACAAATCCCAGCCGTGGGCATATTATGTATGTTTAAATACACAAATAAGCTTAGCTATAGGAGTGCTTTCATTCAGCGCAGATATTTAGTTACTCTATTAAATATGCTTATTTAGATTTTTTATTGTCATTTTTAATTTCACAGTTTTTTTGTAAATGAAAAGTTTGACATTTTGGGAGATTTTTGTTTGTCAGCTGTGCTCAGGAGTATGGCTAACTCTATAACAGCTCAACTTCTACATTTCTATGTGTTTTGTTATGGATTTAGCTCTAGTCCTGAAAGTAATCTTCATTTCAACACTTACACACTCCAGAAATTCACAAATAAGATAAATTACTAGATTAGGAAAACCTTTCATCTACAAAAGACAATCAGAGAATCTGGTAATTTATTATAATATTGATCACATAACTTTTTGTTTCTCCTGGTAATTTGCATATTTACAGTGACACATTATGCGTATCAGTGATAAAGGTATTTTTTCTGTGCAATGGTTGTGAACTTTAATGTCTAGAATGAAGGTGAAGCTAATATTTTTTGCCACGTTTTATGGGAACTGTGTGCCAAGTGAACTGTGATTAAACTTGAACTTTTAAAGAAAAGTATTAGGCTACTTACTACCATTTGGACCAAGGTGTAAACATTAGATTTAGTAACTTGCTCTGACTGAGCCTGAACCATCCCATGCGGATTACCGGTTTAACAAACTTTACCAAAATATGGGCTAACCACAAATGGTCAGAACGCTGTGAAGTAAAATTGGAATAAATTTAGTAGTCTTTAGCACCAGGTCAAAAAATGAATACTCATTTGATTTACAAAAAAATCTGTGCCTATAAAAAGTGTCTGCCGCATCACTGATTTCTTCAGTTTATGCTTTTTATACTATTGTTTTAGATTTAGCTATCTAAATAGAACATATTTTGCAACATTAAGTTGGGCAACTGATCTGAAAAAGCCACCCATTATTCTCCTACCTAAAGATATGAAAGGACAGAAGATAATTGACATTTATTCATCTAAAAGGATTAATAAACTATTTAGAAGACTTAAGATCTTGCAGAACCAGGATAATGTCTGAAGCCCTCAGGTAAAGCCAGCATCAATGATCGAATAATAGAGAGAATCTGACAGAAATTGAGTTTTAAGGTCAAACTACTTAACCCAAAAGGAAAAGACGATCCACTAAATGGTCGTTATGTTTTTTGGGAAAATTGTTCTGACTGACAAAACCAAGATGGAACTTCCTAACAGCTGTGCCTCTCGAACAATAAAAAACACAACCTACCCTTAAACATATTGGTGGTAGTATGAAGGTCTTGGGTTGTTCTGTGGCTCCAGGAACCGTGGACTCTGATCCCCTCCAGAACCTTCACAGAAGAATGCAGAAACATCAATTCATAACCTCAGACTGAAGCACATTTAGGTTCGTCAAAAATAGAAGTGAAAATATTTTTGCATTACTGAGTCCAAAATTTCTTCACAGTTATGTAAAACTCAAATATTTTACGTTAGTTCTAACTGGCCTTTTGGTTTGAAAATGTGAAAGACAGTGGTTCGCAGCAAGAATTAGATTTTAAACCCCTAAAATAAAAACAACACATCAGTTTTTTTCTTGGGTTCAGTGAGATAGCAGCAGGTCTGATAATAAACGCTTTCTGGTGGTGCTGTTTGCTTCCCAGCAACTTCCTCAGCCAGAAACAACATAAATAGCTTTGTGTAATGGTTGCATGCACTGGATGCATTATTCAAGGAAATAAAATTAGCAAGGAATGAAGAAACAAATTTATGACAACAAAATCTGATTCCTGGTGCTGAAAATAGAAGCTCTTAGTGAAAATCTGGATATTTAGTCAATATAAAAATCCTGTTCTGTACATGTACCAATGTATTAAGTAAGCAAGATTAAACAACAGTGTACCTATTGACCCCTCCATCCAGCAGGATCAAACAAAGCTCCATTCTTCAAGATAAAATTAGGTTACTGGATACCGAAAAATATCCAACAACCGTCTTATAAAAACCACTAAAATCTCAGGAAAGTTTTTAAACTCCTTGTTGAATCTGTCCCACAAATGATTAACCAGTTCAATCCATACTAGTAGGGTGTACCTAATAAAGTGTCCAGTGGGTGTTGGTGTCTAATATTGTCCATGTGTGACACAAGAGACCCCAGGAGCCCTTGGAGACCCTCAGAGGCAGCAGTAGCTTTGACAAATGTCACTCTTAGATGCCGCAAGAATGAGAATGACTTTATGTAGCTTAACCTTTGCCACAGAAATATTACACTGGTTTTCTTCTCTAAACCTCGACAGCAACACAGATCTCCCCAACAAAATGTCAAACTATTTATTTAAAAAGCCCATAAGCTGCCATCGCGCCTGCAAACGGTGGAAACTGGCTTTGAAGGATGATAACAGTTGTCATCCCAACACAAATGCAAACATGGGAGACCCTGTGCTGCTCATAAGCTAGCCAAGTTCACCAGTTTGAAATGATTCGCTCCTACATGTGATGATGCTCCACGTTCACATGGTGCACAGGGCAGAGCTGGAAATGGATGATACAGGATGTTTGCTGATGGCTCTTCATGGAGTCTCTCCGTTCCCTCCTCAAACAAATAAAACCCGGCGCCATGTTTGTGTTCGGACCCAAACGTTCAGGCAAAACCTTTTTGGTTTTGTTGGCTGTTCTATGTCGTTTCTTGCGGTTTTTTGGCTTCGTAGAACAATCAGCTCCTGTTTTCTGTCCTCCCCGCACCAACACACTTTCACCGGTATTTGAAGCTTTTCTGTGAGACGTATCTAATTAATGTTTCTATTTTCATACAGTTATGGAATGTATGTTAGGCCAGTAGCAAGGCTGGAGTCGGTCTGGTTACAGTTCAGTCAGTTCTTGCCGCGTAAATTAGTTTATTTTTAGCAAGCCTTACATATTCATAAAGCCTCCATACCCATTTGTGTCCTGTCCAGAGACTTGTAATGGAAAATAAACCTGTTTTGAGAGTTGCTGGATGAACAGCAGAGGGGCTGTTACACTGTGGGCCGTTACTATTATGCTGATTTACAGATTAACTCATGAGACAGTGGCATTTCATTAGTATTCAGCAAATTCATCTCCTCAGAACTGACTGAACTTACCAGAGCTTGGCCAACACCGCAGTAAACTCTCCTCACCTCTGGTATTTCTACTACACTTTATAAGTGTCTTAGTCTGTTGAGATACTTCAATAAAACAAAAAGAAATCACTATTTTCTACGTCTCAATGAACATCACCTTGTCTGTATCAAGCGACAGGAACCTGTGTTTGTAAAAGCTCTGTGGAGTCTGAGCGCTAATCCAAGATCAGCCCTGGTGAGCTTAATGAAGTTGCTGGAGAGGCCGCCTTTTCCACCAGACCTCGTCACCCCCATTAAGGTCTGCTGGTGTCAGAGCTGCAGTCGGTCCCATCGAGGTGGCAGAAAATCACGTATTACTGTTGTTTTTTTTCCCACAAAAAGCAATTTGCTCATGATCGTGAGGGAGACCACAGGAGGGCGGGGCAGAGAGCAAAACGAGCCACACTGGTCTTGGATCAGCCCTCCCAGAGGAAGCTTTTATGAAAATAGGATCTTGGGTGAAATTAAGCATCTTTTCTATTGTGTAGTATCTTGCTTATATAAATAAATAATGTTTTGGTCAAGTGCGACAGTGACGTGTTTTTGTCTAAAATTGAAAACTTGAGAGAAAAGTTTGAGTTCAGAACGACACTTTACCTGAACATCTAATTTTACAGCTGATTCTTTCTGAAAAATATCTGTTCAAACACACAAACTTGTATGATAAGAGAATAGTTTCTATACGAAATCAACAGCAGCAAAAATCAGATGGTTTTCTTTCAATGTTTTCTCATCCAAGATCTGTTTTTGGGGGTCTTCCTGTTTCCTGTATTTATTTTCCATATTCTTTATCAGACAGAGAATAATTATTAAACAATACAAACTCCAGCTCGCAGTTTCACAAGCAATCTTGTTAATATTTGGAAGAACGAGACATTTTAACGTAAACAATAAAGCAAGTCAAGGTCAGATTGCGAGAGAAACTGGTGAGTTATCACCATTAATGGTCACCAGTGCATCGTTATGGAACAGCCTAACAAACACACAACCACAAGGCACAATTTATCCTTCACTGCAAAAATACAAAATCTTTAAGTGATTTTGGTCCAATTTCTAGAGTGAGTATTTTCAAACACTGGAAATAAGATAAAACTAACTCTTTACCAAGATATAGGAGCTTGTTTTAAGTCATTAATTCCTTAATGTTGATGCAAAAGCACTTAAACTTATAACATGGAAAAATGACTTGTTAAAGTGAAATAATCTGCCAATGGAATAAGTAGTTTTACATCAATATTATTGATTTGAAATGAGATAAACTAGATCAAAATTACTTGGAGTGTTATCCTTAAAGGCTTTGGCATATGACATCTGGCGATACTCATGGTAACTATTGACAACCGTGTCTTTCCATTGACCTCTGGGCCGTTGAAAGGTCATCGTTTAAAGTCTGGATGTTTGCTTCTGTTGTCTAAAAGTATCACTAATCCAATGTTCTGCTGGAAAAGTTCAATTAATCCATCCACAATAAATACAGTGATTTACAACCGTCCTCTGGCTGTCTGTCTGCCTAATAACAATGACGCGACTAATATCCAGTGACAGATGCATGAGCACATCATTGCTTTCACCTCACTTTAGTGACCTAGTTTTCCCCAACAGCAAGCAGACAGAGAAGGAGAGAAAGGAGGAGTCGCAGGGTGGATGTGAAAGCAGTCGAGCTTCCTTGGCACCGGAGGAAGCTGCTGCTGCTGCCACCTACGCAGAAGAAGGCAAGCAGCCTATGAAGGCGTTTGATATGGAGGGGAAGCCACTGTGCTGCAGAAACCGAGGTTTTAATTCCTGCTGTAGTGAGCTGCGTCTGATAAACCTGGAGGGACTCGAGTTATGGAAACATGGCTGGCTTACAGCATGTTGCTGGCGCAGTGATTCCCTTTATGAATGCATGACTTAAAGACAATATGGTGAGAACAGATTTTGGACTGTTCACAACAAAATCTCTGGAATGAGGGGTTACATTTATAGTGTTTTATACATCAAGTTTCACCTCGTCTAATTTTCATAAGTCATTTAGATAAATAGTTCCTCTAAGATCACCTTGTATGACCTGCAAATAATTTGCATTGCAAATCAGTACTTGATCACCTTCCAACCACACAGATGTGATCATCTTTAAAAATCCTCACTGCATTATTAGCTTTTAAAGTATTGAGCAAAACTAGAGTAGAAATACCATAATTTTCCTGTCAGAACCAACAGATCCACTAACACGTTCACAGTGCAGAGAGACATTCTGGTTTGAATGTCTGGTGCCTTTCAGTCAGACTTTGCCTTATAGTTTGCAAATAAAACAGCTTCCCCTCCATCTCCTCTTAGTCTCAAGGTTAGAAAAATCAGGTTTTATTATGGCAGATCTTCTGCTCTCAGACACGTCGCCTACCGACTTTGTTTTTTTGTTTTCTTCTCTACAGACTTTCATTTTCTCTCAGTTCAGCACCAGACAAGACACATAATTGCTTTGCATGCCAATTTGAAAAGTTGTTCCAAAGATACGGTAGATTTTATAGATTTTTCTGCCTAAACTAGAAATAATGTTGACTCTGAACTCTGACGGTGAAACAACATGCACATTATCCATGTTTAGAACAACCTGCTGCTTCATTTGAGTGATTTCAAAATGAAAACTGATAAAACACTGCAAGTTATACAAATTTAGGGTTCCTCTAATATTCATTTCATTTTGATGTGAGCATTCTAGCGTTTTGGTTCAGACATCTCGAAAATAATCAACATGACAGCATCAGGAATGTTTTCACTCACTGGACTGACGGATCTGTCCTGGTCTACTTCCTGTGACTCATTTTCTCCGTCTGATACTAAAATAGTCTTTGGAGGGTAAAAAAAAAAAAAAAAAAAAAGAGAAAAACATCAAAGTTGGATTGTTTGGGTAGCAAACGCCAGGAGGTTTCACCAGAATAAAGCGACTTTTAGCTGAGCGGCGAGTATTTAATCGTTAATAGAGGCTAAGCAGTAAAGTTGTCACTGAGAATTAATATTAGTTCCATCCAAAGCCCAGTTCAATGCAGTCATGTAGATAAAGTCGGTGTTGTGCAATCTGATATTCAGAGGTGTTTAAAAATGAAAATATAATACACCGCTTTCATTACATCTGCAAAATGGATGGCGAAATGAGAGCCGGGCTGCGTTTTTATTAATGGACACTCCAGGGAAATCTGTCCGCTGGCCAACTTCGTGTGATTTCAGGCCAACGGTAGAAATGTTTACGAGACAACAGAGGTAAAGAAAAAAGCCCCTGCGGTTTGTTCAGAGTCTGAATCTCACACTGTGCTGAAAACTTCATTAAAAGAGAATCTTGTCTCAGTGGCCACAGAAACAAATGGGATCTCAGGGAAATCAGACTGAAATGAGCTTTTTACTGATATGCATATACAGAAAAGCATTCATCCACTTGTAGGTTCTTCATAATCCTTTTTTTAATGTTTCAAAACACAAATATAAAAAGTTTGTTTAATATTAATTCATTCAATGATGTAAAAATTGAGCAAAACAATTGTGTCTTTGGTCAAAAGGTGAAATCAGAGATTAACTAGATATTTGAGTGCGATCATTTTGACTTGAGCAAGCAAGAAGAAAGAGAGCAAACAAAACAGAAAGAAAACAAAAGACAAGAAAACCAACAACTCTTCATGTGAAGCAAAGTGACCGTCATCTATTGGTCTGGAAAGAGTAACACATCCTGAAGCATTTTTCTTTTAATAAATCATTTAAAAACTGGAATATTTACCCAAATCACCTCGTCAACATTTAGTTAATCTGAAACGTTCAATTGTAACAAAAGAGCTGAAACAGGAATCTGGAAGGAGGGAAACACTGTTTCCCTGAAGGAGAAACCAAAGTCATCTGGATTCATAACTCCAGTGAAAACCAGAGCAGCATTAGGATTCATCCGCCACCGCAGCATGGAGGGGAGTCCAATATTTACTTTCCTATTAAGTGGGAAATATCCGCCATCCTTCAGCTGCTGATGGCGCCGCTATGTTCACCAGCTGGTTTCTGTCGGCATCTGGCTGTTTGGTGGACATGCAGAGAGGATTTTAATGTTTTTAATGAATATGGATGCTGCTTTCAGCACCACGGCGATAAAGAAGGGGCCAAACAATTTGGCTTCTGAGGCGCAAGGAGGAATTTAAACCAGGGCTGTATGGAGGCATCACCATCTCAAACACACACAGACTAATCACTGGATAATAAAACATTTCAAATCACATCTCTGGCTCTTTTTCTTCAGTCCAAATTCACTGAAATCTAAACTTTATGTCAGAACGACATTGAAAGTTACTGCAAGGTTGTTGCTGTTTTTCTCCAACTAAATTCATACTTTAATATTTTGAGTATCTAAATTAATACAAAAAGCAAAGAACCCTGTAAATGAGACCCTCTGACCTTCACCTATTAAAACATGGCTAACAGATTTCCTTTTTTTCTGACTGCTCTGAAAAAGTTCCTCTGCTGCAGCTTGTGCTCAGTTCTGTTTATCTGTCAGGATTTTGTGCTTCACTGCACCAGCAAATTATATGGAGAAAATATGTGAGGCAGCAGCCCTGACCTGATAGGGTTACGGTCACTAGTATTGGCAAACTTTATCGCTAAGGAGTGCAGTTCAGCCACTAGTTTCAGATTCATACAGTTTGATTAAAAAAGGCTCATTGATCTTGTTTCCATCCTGTCTGTCTGATTCTATTCCAGAAACGGATCATGGAGTTAGAGATTAAATAATAGTATTTAAAAAAGAAAGAGAGTCATTTTCAACATCAGAACATATTCTCTGGTATGTTACAAAAAAAAGCAATTTGAACTGGACATTGTCTTTGAAAAATAAGAATTTACTGAGTTCGCTGAATTTATTCTTCTAATTTTGGCGCCTAATATTAAACCTTCTGTTGTTTTTTCCATCTTTTCTGTTGTTGATAAGAACTCATGTAAAAGTGTTTCCATTGCAGTTTTGCTAAACACATTTACTACAGTCGAAAAACTTTATTGAAATATGTGAGTTTTTTTAAAAATTGCTGTTTCCATGAAGCAAACTTATTTTCAGAATTCAATCTCCTCATTTTTAAAGGCAATGGAAGTGAAACAACTGAGGTAAACCTTCTTAAAGTTGATAAAATTGTAATTTTAAATTATACTTCAGCCGTTTAAAATGAATCAAATACCTTTAAATATTGCTGTCCATCCCATCAATTTCAAAACTGAAATTCAAGAACAAAACAACTTTAAATTCCTCGTATGTAATAATCAAAGTGGTTATTCTCAAATTCAGCAGTGCAATGTAAATAATTGTAGCAAATTAAGCCAAATATCAATTGTACTGGTATCAAACCGGGCCCGTTTGCTTAAACAAACAGAACCAGTAACTCAACAGCTGTCAAGTTTAACTGCAACCAATAAAGTCAGAGCAAATTGTTCCCTCATTTTCCTTTGAAGTGCAGCCAGTGTTTTGCTCTTTAAAGTGTGTGTTGGCACATCCTCAGTTTGATTATTTACAGAAAACAGGAGCTCAGGGGGTCTCCACTGACCAGCGAAGTCATTACAGCCGAGCCATGAAAGAAATGAGGAAGACTCGTCCAAACATCTGCGGCAGCTTTGTTAGCCTTTCTGGATCCTGCGAAGGAGAAAATGAGTGGAAGTCATCACGCGCACCAGCTGCCGCCGCCGCCGCCACCCTTCTCCTCATTCCAACACAACTGATTGTGATTTAAACTGTTCGGGATGCAAGTGACACAATTTATAGGGTAATAATGCGCTCAAGTGTTTCCCAAAAGTCAGGATTAAAAATGCTTCCCTGCTGGCTGTCCACAGGAAGGATTAAAAAGCATCACATTGAAAAGGAAACTGATTAGTGCCCTACTTTAGCGAAAAGTTTTAGCCACATTTTCAGTAAGAGGCAGGGCAAACCTTGGGAAAGAAAAGTACACACACAGCTACAGTGAGGTAAAAAGAAATAAAGTCTCGCTCCATGACCTCTGCCACGTATCATCCATGGTTTCTGCTACGCTCTCACACAAAAACAGCTTTAGAAATATGGTGTACCCAGTCGGGTTTAATGCCAGTTTACCTCCGGCGCCGAGGTCGTGGGTCGTTCTGCTCTCAATTTGAACAGAGAGCTGCTAGACGACGAGATTGTGCTGCATTCAGGAGAGGACGAACACGAAACAAAGATGGAGAATCTGGGGC
Source organism: Poeciliopsis retropinna (assembly GCA_010277075.1). NCBI lineage: Eukaryota > Metazoa > Chordata > Actinopteri > Cyprinodontiformes > Poeciliidae > Poeciliopsis > Poeciliopsis retropinna. Next base: position 2,901,934 of record VMRM01000029.1, on the reverse strand, counting down.
AGCAGAAGCTAGAAGCTTCAGCCTGAAACATATCTGGAATATTTTATTTTTGACTTAATCAAAAAGGGAAGTTTAATTCTGTTTGTCATCAGAGTTTTAAATGTACTAACTGGGAAAACTGACTGTGAAACACCTCAACAGAAACACCTTCAGAGCCTTAGACGTCCACAAAAAGCTCATTCAGCAGAAGATGAGGTGTGTGTGGAACACGCCGCACATTCTGCATTCTTATTTATTCCCAGTTGTACCAACTTGGCAAAGATTACACTCAATAGGATAAAGACAAAAATCACTGGACAGGAAACTGAAAGGTCACCAGGGAATTCCTGCTGTCGCTATTAGGGGTTTAATCTCATCCCTTCACACACTCAGGAAGGCTGGAGTCAAATCTTTGTTCCGTTTGGTTTACTGAAAGTTACAGGCAGAGCAGAAAGAAAACACATGAATACATTTTTGCACACTATTTATCTGTGTGTGCAGATCGGTATACAGAAATAGTTGCAAAAGATTAAACATTTTTTGTAACTGATCATTTTTAGAAAAAAATTAGTCTCTCATTTTGCAATTTATTTACAAACTGAATAATGGATATTGGACAAAATGCCCCATTTTGAAAAAAAAATATTATTCTGATGCGACAATGAGCCATAAAAGCATCGCCATGGCAGCAGAATATTTTGTTTGTAGGTATATGTAATGTTTGGTGAGCATGCCATTCATCACAGCTTTGTTTTGCATTGCAGTGAACTTCACCCATCTTATTTGCTCATCATTGCCTGACATTTCCCTCCATTTACAGAATGAATTGTTGCTCGTTCCAAACCGCTGTAAGAACTTCTAGTTGAGCCGAGTGAAGACGAATGAGAAGTGCCGACGAAGACGAGCTGCAAGAATAAATGCCAGGCAGAATGTGATGAAGATGAACGAGGACGCAAAAAGATCTCTAGCAGGTTTCTATGCCCTTAAAGGTTGAATAAAACATCCACAATTCCATAAAAAATAACAAATTTCAACAGCATTTGGGTCCAGAAGACGAATCCCAGTCCATTACATTTCTGAACCGGTGATAAAGTATGCACTGTGAGTGAAAACTGCATTAAGAATTGGTTTTATGACAGCAGGGGTTCAGCAGACATTAACCTAAACCCCTCCGCAGCATGGACTCTGTACCGCAGCGCTCTTCTTCTGCCAGCAATCTCGCAGCTCCCGCATTTAAAGCCGGGCTGAAAAAGCAATTGATCCGCTCGCTCTTTAAACGCCTCCATTTCAAGCACATGATTGCATAATTGCGGCGACAACAATAAAAGAAAAAAAAAAAAAGAAATCCTATATTGGACGTGAGACGGGTGCAATCGTGCGAAATGTAGACGACAACAAGTCGAACTGGGTCTTTATTTCTTTCTCTCATTTTGAGCTGGAGTTGGATAAAATATTCAGGATTCATCCCTGCGAGGAGAACAAACTCCGGATGAAAATCTCCTGAATGCACACTTTGGCTTTCACACACACACACACATATCCACAAACATGCACTGTTTGCAACAGATAATCTTTATGAGGCAGCGACCCCATTGAGAGCATTTATAACCCAATCAGATGGGTATTCATCCATTTCTTCTCTCCACTGTTTCTGCCCTTGCTTCACGACGAATGTCAAACCCTCTAAAAAAAGAAAAGAAAACCTAAACCTCCCCAGGAGATCTATATTGACCTGCCACATGTTGTAAACATCTCAAAGCAGGTGAAAATCCTCAAGACAATCAACCCAAAACGTTCTCCACCCTCCGCTCCTCTTTCTGGAGCCAATGACTCTGGAGCTGCAGGTTGCAGTCGTGTCATTTCCCGGTGAACTCTGCCGCGTTCATGCCGTCGGCGCTCGCTAAGCTGCGAGCGAGCAGGTGTTTGTCTCTTACGCTCACACCTTCAGCAGCTAGTGTGAGTGGGAAGAAAACACGCAGGGACAACAGGGCATCAATTATCAGATTTTGCAGGAGAGCTTGAGAAAGTTGGGTTGGTTTCATCGAGAGAGAGAGAGAGAGAGAGAATGTCTCTGGAGGGTTAAGTGCAGCCAATACCCAGGTAAAATAAGTAATTTGCTCTCTATGCAAGTGAAATGCCCACCAGCAGCATATATTTAATATAAAGTGGAAATAACACACACCTCAATGTTTTTAAGTGGGATTTTATGTGATAGACCAACGAGGAGGAGGGGAAAATAAACCTGCACTTACCTGGTTTTTAATCTGAAAAGTGTGGCGTGCATTTAAACTCAGCTACAATTATGGCTACAAGTTTTTAGGAGGGTTTTTTTTTTACCATCTTTTTTTGTTAATTAGAGTTGGGCCTGGACTTTGACTAGGCCGTCCAAACACTTGAATGCGTTTCAATTTAAATTTTACTCTGATGATCCTGCTGGAAGTTTTACACATCTGTTTTATTTAAAATAAAACCTGCTTATATTACTTTTTTTAATAAATGGCAAACATTTAAATAATGGTTTTATGAGTTTGTATTTGGATTTATACAGCTCCTTGGGAACATTTAGTCACAGCACGGGAACGCTCCAATGGTTTCACTGAAACACATTTATCAGTTATCAGAAGAGTAAACAAGACTCACTGTCCTCAGGAGAAACTAAGCAGGAGAAAATCTGAGTCCAAATCTGTTTGTTTCAGCTTAGTTTTCTATTTACTGAGGTTTTTTCAATGTTTTATTTTTGCGTTCGTCATCAGAGGTCACAGTAAGGTCAGGATATGAAGCTGAGATAAAAAATGAAAATAGTTTATAATGGAGGGGGGAAATCTCTAATGAAATAAAAGATGAATTGGACTCATCTGAAAAAATTTGGAAAAGGAAAAATAAAATGCTTGTGTTGTTGCTGAACTGAATTTGCAGTCAAAGTTCTATATTATGTTTCAAATTATTTCTACAGTTTTCAGGTTCAGTGCTTCACAGTGCATTTTTCACCATCTTTCTTCTCTTAATAGATAAAAATGTCATTATTATACAATGAACTGGCTTTTATTTCAGAGTATCAAAGTAAAGCTCTCAGATTTTTCTTTAAGAAATTCTCAGGGGAGAAAAATGCTCAATTTTTTCTTCTCAATCTGAATTTTGCGTCACTTTATGTTGGTCTTTCACATAAGATCTCAAAAACAAAACAGTAAGTTTATGGTTTTATTATAAGAAAATGTTAGATTTTGTTCAAGACACGACTCTAGACCAACAACATGACATTCTCTCATTTGAGGAAGAGAGTCGGCTGGTCAAGAGGCGACATAAACCCGATGCAGGTCAAGTGTGCACCTGCATCATTAGAGCCGTCCTCCTCGACTGGAGAGCTGCTTAGTGCAGCTGTGATCAGCCGCAAATTACAAATCACTGCCATAATATGGCAGCTGATCTTCAGATCTGCCACACCCCACTTCCACAGCAACCCCAGGCCGATGTGACTGACACAGCAAACACACTAGATATTAGGTCAATCTTATTACATCTCAACAGAGCCATCAAGAGTGTAAAAAAAATAAATACAGATTGATTAGAGATTGAGTTTTCACAAAATACCAAAGTATGGCAGAAAAATCCCTCACTCCCTCCTGCTAAAGGCTGAAGAACCATCTGTGCTATTTAATGTCAACAAAATTCATTGTTGTTGACACACCTCGTCAACACCCCACTGTTACCTTGACGGCGTGCTCCATCAATCAAACGCTGCTGCACAGGCGCCCCTCGCATCCATCACTCACAGACGACTCCAGACTCCCTGGCTGAGCTGGGCAGCTGCTCCCGGTTCACAACAACGTTACTAATCCTGGACGCAGCAGAAAGTGGAATCGTTTTGGTTTAAACACTGACTTTTCTGTCTCATCACAGACATTAAAGTCAGACTAAATGAATAATCTGGATTTCCACAATTGTTTCCATTTATGAAACGCCAAAATGAGGAAAAATTGGTAAAATAGTTTTTATTACGTCTTCAAAAGTCTACATACATCAAGGTTTCTATGTCTTCAAACGATGATGTAACAAACAATCTGTAACTTTTCAATTTATTTGAAACAAAATCTAAAGAGACTAACAGCTGCGTGTCATCAGCATAATTGTGATACTCCATCTTATTGTTGTGTACAATTTGAATGATCAGAAGAAAATAAAAGCAAATGGTTAGAGGACCTAAGACAGAACCTTGGGGAACACCGCAGATAATTGCATTCAGTTTACGTTCATAATTGCTTATGGACACAAAAAAGTTAAATTTGACAGGCAGGATTTGAGCCAGGTGAGCAAACAAATTCTGATACTAATAAATGTCATGATCAACTATGTCAAACGTCGAACTCAGATCAAGTATTGCAGAAAGGTAAAGAACGAGGACAGACAACAAACCCCAAGAAAACCATCAAATTAATTACAAAGTGGCTTAAGGACAACAAAGTTCATGTTTTGGATCAGCCATAAAATAAACTGTGTGCTGATCTGAAAAGGTGTGAAAGGTCACCAGCAAACTTCACTCGGCTCCACTATGAAGAGAAAAACATTTGCCAAGATAAAATAAAAGTTCAAACCAAGTCATACAGTTTAAAAGCAGAGCTATGAAGTGAGTGGGAATCTGTGAAAACTTCTGAACTTGAACAAGTTTAAAAAGTCTTTCAAGCACTTAGAAAATAAAAACTATCTGAGCCAAACCTGGAAATGTTTGGTGTGATTTCTTTTTCAGACACTGATAAAAAAAAAAAAAGAACTGATGATTCGTTTCATACGGCACACAAAAACATATTTTTTGAAGATATATTTTTTTTCCACAGTCTATGACTGAGAACTGAGTGACCTGTATGTCAAACAGTCACTTTGTTCCTAAGTGAAATCTCTGACCAGCCGAGGGACGGAGCGTACTGCCGATTAACGCAGAGCGAGATGGAGAACCGGGCCGAACCCGGTTCTACTGCACTTCACTGAACAGCCAACCATCAAAACCTGCAGTCGGGACCATTAAGAAATAATGAAGATTAAAACTAATAATAATTACTAAAACAATGGGAGTGAAATACTTTGTTCCTGCTTTATATTCCAAGGCTGAAGTGATTTCTCCGAGGAGATTGTTTGAACGTTGAATATTTTAACACTCGCTGCATTTCTGATGGCGCCATGGGAGATGAAACAGATGACCTATGGCAAAGGTCAGAACGTTCTGCTGGGAACAGAAGAGCTTATGTGATTCTTGGCATTACTCAAGTGTCCTGTCCATAATCCAAGAAACGAATCCTTGGATTTTTTTTATTTATTTTATTTTAATTTGTTTTAAATGATAGATTTTTCTCATGTTCTCTCTCTTTTTTAATTACTTCAACACTTAAGAGAAATTATTTTTCAGATCAAACCTTCGAAATGATTGAATTCAACAAGTGTTTTTACAAAATTGCTTGAACACTTTCATAAGCTCTTCAAAGACAGATTTTCTCTCTTAAAGACACGAGGCCACAAGTCAAGACCAGCAGAAACCTGCTTATTCTCATTTTTTTACTGCTGCTGTTTTTACAATTTGCACAGATTCGACGGTTGCTAAATGGAGGGATCAGATGGAAATGAATTAAAATAAAACAAAAACTCGCTTGCTGGTTTAGTTTCAGCCTGGCGACAAAATGAGCGGCTGGTATATTTCTTTAATGAGCTCAGTGGAAATGTTAGAACAAGGAAGAGCAGATGTCGCTTCAACTGAGCCAGAGGAGCAGAATAGAAGCAGGTGGATGTGGATCCTCCTGTCGACCATCGTTACCTCTAAAGAAATATGTCACTGCTCTGGTCTTCACAGGCAAAATTATTAATGCTAATATAATTTCACACAGATTAAATATTTAACAAATCTTCGAAAACTTCAAGATGGCGGATTTAGAAAGCTTCCTGGAGACCAAGGAAGTATCAGTACTGTCTTCTGAGGATGATCAAACTTAGGATGTTTTCTACATTTTGGGTACTGGAGAGGTAAGTTTTTTTTATTATTATTAATAATAATAATCAGCTTATATTTAAAGGTAATTTCCTAAACCTTAAAAGACTGAAGAACCATAATTTAATTCTTTAGAAAGTGTCTTTCTAAAGAAGACACTTTAGAAGTGTCTTTACACTTCTAAAGTGTAATTGCGAGCAATTCAACAAACTGCTCGCAATTTGGTGCCCAATGTTACAACAACTCTGTGCCATAACCTGAGAATGAGCATCTTTTTTAAGAGCTCAGAGATCAAAGGTCAGCGCCATGAGATTTCTCTGAAAACTGACATATAAAAGAACTGGAATGAAAATGAAATAGGAGGAAAAAAACCTTCATATAGCTTCTAAAACCAACAACCTCAAGACCTTTCCAAGCAAATACAGCACAGCGAGCTCAAGTCAAAACACAGGATCTGAGGAATATCTGTGAACCCCTGGTGACATGTACACACACACACACACACACACACACACACACTGGGAGAGATGATGCCAGAGGGAATTGGGAATATGGAGCAGGTTCATCACACAATCACAACGCTGAGACCCATTAAAGTAAATCCTTCACACAACTCAAGAAAAATTGGTACCTAAATAAATGCTGACAGAATTTTAATGTTTCAAATCTCAGTTTCAGTCAGAGGTGGTCTGCAGTAAATCAGAGGAACACTGGACTCACCAGAGGTAGCTTTTAAATCCCTCTGTAAGTTGCCGGCTTGGTAGGTATTCTTCCTTCCTCCTCACTAGAAAGAAAAAGAAACTTCATTTTATCAATTCAAATTTAATCTGAGGACGTTTTGCAAAACTGGACGAGTTCAGCATGTGAATACAACTATGATGAGCTGGAAAAGAAAAAATATAATATATTCCATCTAAAATGAGAGTTCCCATATTAAATGCAATGCAAGATCTTTAACTTACAGTTTGAAAAGTATCAATACAAGAGGGAGGACTTCTACTTTGAATAGGTCACTCGTGTTTGACCTGCCTTAAGCGTTGGCAAACAAGGAAGACAGGATGCCTCCATCAGAATCTATCCATAATAAATGGGATCCATCATTGCAGTTTCTGTCTGCTTTAACAACACTGAGGCTAGATGGTGTTTGGTCTGTAGACCAGTTTGGTTTGAAGGGATTTATGGTGTCAGTGTTGTGATCAGATGTTCTGTTAAATAAAGTCAGAATGTTGTAAACACAACAAGCTGATTATTTAGAGAAAACAAATGTTAGCTTACCTCTCCAGCTGCTTTTTCTGGTTGACCCACCAGCTCCATCTGCTCTGTTTTCAGTTCAGCTTTTTTTATTTATTATTTTTTTTTAATTCCTCTTTTTAAAAAAATACTTTTCACTTGCTTCCCTGAAGTGTTTGAACTTTCTCTACACTGAGACATTTCCATGAAAATCCTTCCAAGTCTCTGTCCTCCTCTGCAACAACACACAAACTCCACAGGTGGAGCTCATCAGCCCAATCCAGGCAGAGCCTCTCCAGATGGTGCGTTCACTGTTTCAGGACGCTGCAGCGCCGCCTACACAACCGAATCACGTGTTTCTCATTCCTAAATGTAGGAAAACTTTGTCAGTGGTTATTTCTATAACAAGAGACAAAGTAATCCAGATAAAGAACTAAACTATTTTAAAACAATTACCAAAAAGGTTGTTGTTTAATTACAGAAACTGCATGAAGAAAAAGCTGAATTGTGCATATGTTTCTTCTTTAATAAATTGGCTTTGGAACAGAGAATCAATCTGAATTTTCCCTCCAGCATGGTCAGGGTTTAACTACAGAGAGAGGAAGCAATGGGTATAAAACTGATAAAATACAAATAGAAGTAATTAGCTCTGAGTTCTGTGCAAACTCCCTCCCCTGAGATGAAAAAGTAATGGCCACCATACAAATGAGAGCCGAAAAGGAGAAATCAATTTACACAGCCAAAGCAGTTCCTCTCACTGTTTCAAGAGAACAGCTCTATGCAGATTAAAGCAGCAGATGTGCCAGCGAGTTTATTTTATGTCCTTTCTTTTCGTTCCACTATATCAGGGTGAACATGGTGGCTTACACAAGCATTTTTATTCGTAGTTTTAACCATTTTTCATCACAATTCTCAATGCATTTTATGGAGATTTTAAGCCAATCACAGCAGGGACACAAAAGCTGATCTTGGAAGAAAACCTTTTAGATCAACTTAGGGTCCAGAGGCCATTTGTGGCCCCTGCACTTATTTTGAGGGGCCACCCCAACCACAATTCAAGTATAATTTAAATAATTTAGGACAAAAGTACAACTTTTTAAGTAAAATCTACTAACAAAAATGTTCAATGCAATACAAAGTTGTTAATTTTTCCCCAGCTTACTGGTTCCTTTATGTTGTCATGGTAACTAGGACCACATCTACTCATTGACTTGTCTTAGTGCACCCTGATGTGCTTTTAATTGCAGTATTAAAACCTGGCTAAATGCAGCAAATGTTTACAAATGAAGACTGACCTAGATCCTGTTTATGGCTGAGAAAAGAAGAAACACGTTTTTAGTTTTTATCAATCGAGTCCAAAATAAAGAGACCTGGAAGTCCTTTATTTAAGAAGGAAAATGGATAAAAAACATTTAAAGTTTTGGATCTATGACTACATTTCTACTAAAAAATATTTATTGTTGAGCATGTTAAAGAATTTGCAATATTTTTGCTGTTTTTAGTTTTTAAAAATGATTTTTTTTTTTTAGCCTGTGAGTCCTTTTAGATTAGCTAAATGCCACACTTTTGAGATTTCTCTTTGTAAAAATTTAAATAAATGCAATCTTTTCCACAGTTATGCAATATTTAGTATTTATTTATGACATAAATTCAAAATAAAACAATAAATTTTGCAGATGCGGTGTAACAAAATGTCAGAATACATTGCAAGGAATACTTGGATTTAGGCGCAAAAACTAAGTGAAATCAGAACAATCCTTCCCAAATTAAACAGAAAACACTGGATCATCATGTTCTTTTCACAAAGACATTCATTTCAAACAGTCTGTATTTTATCTTCACACTATTACTCTTTGTGTGAGAAAAGTCATATGCTTTGTGCAAACGTATTGTTTCTGTCTGCTAGCTTGTTAAGTAGCACATAATTAGACGCTCGCAAAACAACCTTGGAAATAAAAGAGAATATCGAGAAGCAGACAAACTGTATGTCTGTGAGCGAATATCTGTCCTTTTTCTTTTTTAGAATGGCTCTGAGGCAAGACAAGGAGCTCACAGAGGAGCAGCGATAAAGGAGTCCTGGCAGACAGTTTGTCTGGTTGAACAGCTTTAGAAAAGCTTCTCTCTCCTTTGGATGTTGGTATTTAAAGTACTGTTCAAACACAACTCTGAATATTTACCGACATCCTGCTGTAAACACTTCAGGCGCAGATTATCAGGTGAAATGAAATGTCCTGACAAAACTTGTCATCAGTTTCGTAAAGAAGTGTGACGGCATCCTCACTGTGAAATCGAGCCTAAAATTGGGATTTATTTGTTTAAAAAAATGAGTCTAAATGTATTTTTAGCTTCAGTTTCACTGGACTCAGGACTCTTCTCTTTTTTATACTTTCATACTTCTTTAAGAGCAAATAATTTCAAAATCCAGCGGTTTTTATGTCTAGTGGTCACAGTTTGGTTATTAACATCATAAAATAAAATAACTTTTTATGTAGAAATTCAGATAAAACAGTTTTTTTTCTTCTTGGTTTGTTTTATCAAGAAGTTGGGAACTTACGGTATATTTTGTTTAAAAGAATAAATCTACACACTTGATGCGTTTCCATTATCCATATAGTATAAATTTGAATTGCAAAAATAAATTTGCAAAATAGAAACTCACTTTTTTTAATCTGAAGATTTCTTGCTGTATATATTTTAGTATCCATCATTTTCAGACTTTGTTGAATATTTCTTACAATATTTCAAGAAACCTTCCCCAATTTCTTTTTAATTGGGACAATGCTTTGATTTCTAGGCATGAAGGGAAAGGGAAATAACTGATTAAATAAATGTTTTACCTCCTCTATAGCATTACTGGCCTTTCTGTTTTGAAAAAATACTGCTTCTCGTTCAGTCTCTGTCCAACTGAGCTATTTATGGTTAGTTGCTCTGGTAGACGGAGGCGCCGTCCTCACATCCCTGCTCTGCCCACACTAATGGAAAGCATGTGTAATCCTCACAAAACACAGAATAAATGATGATTTTCAGAGACGCTCGCAGACACTTAATTCTCCATTGACTGAGTTATTCCAGCTATTTTACCAGATTTGTCTTTAAGCTTGGCTCAGCTAACCTCTGGCAGGTAATCGTTTTACTTTTTCCGCACTGAATGATTTTTACGGAGCATTTTCTCCACCTGTCAGCTGGAAAAGAATGGAAAGCATGTTGGGTAAATCTTAGGAACACATAAGAAAACCCTCAGTGAAGATTGAAATGTTTTATCAAGGCTACGGCTAAAGTTGTGTGTTTTTTTAGAAATGTGAGTTGACTTGTCACACTCGGGTTCGTCTGACACATAATAGGATCTTTAGAAGACAATTTGTCATCAGGGAAATATTTATTGTAATAGACTTTATATTTTACACAAAATATTGCTAAATCATGACACCCCTACTGGACAAGCCAGGGTAGATTTGCAAAATATTACACTTTCAACCAAAACACTCAAATAAAGTAAAACCTTTAGTTTCCAAATTTCCTAAAAAAAAAATTGAAGCTTGATTGTTTTTGGGTTTTTTTCTTTTTGAAAGAAAATCCACCATTGCTGACGATTTTCTGTCTTATGTTTTTGTGACTCTTTGAAATTGATGGTCACTATTTTGCCATTTTTTCTCCAATTATGGACATATTCCTAAATATTAATAACTTTGTAATCTTTAGCTGAAGATGCTAACAGCCCAATAAGGATGACTGAATTTTACTTCATCAGTGTTTTTGGTAACAAATGACCTCATGAAAATCAGCAGCACCTTTTTGAATCTATATATAATTCAGATAAATTGTGTAAAAGGGCATAAAATGCTTGCAAGTCATTTATTATGATTTCAATTGCTCTAACTTTCAGGACCTGGCTTTATCCCAAAGGTGCTGCTGTTTAACAGAGCTGCTGTACTGCTGAGATCAATTTAGAAGGAGATTCATGGCAACAATATAAGTAACAGTAAAATCACAGCTGGTGCTCACTGGGGCCGAATTCACTTAGAACAGCTCTAAGGGGAAATGTTATTGACATTTCCTGACATTGACAAGTTTCTCCCTGACATGCAGCACTGCACTGATAATGAGGTTTGATGAGCTGCACGCTAATCGTGGGCTCTTGGTGTGTTATCGTTTCACACCTGAGGGATTAAAAATGTTGCTTTTGTAGTTGTTGTACTTAAAGAAAGATCCGACTGGCTCGAAACAAACATGTTAGTTTCTTTCTGATTGAACCAGGTGGATGATCGGATGAAGAGTCCGCGGAGCAATAGTTGCAATTTTTTTGTCTGTTTTGAATTCAAAACGATAATCTGAAGCTGTATTTCCACTTTGACGGATGGAAAGCAGCATAATGTTGCAGTGATTAATTACTGATGGTGTCAAGTGATTTACATAGAAATCTGTTATTCTTATTATAGCAAATATTGGTAAATTCCTTCATAATCAAGTGAAATGTGGCTGGATGCAACACCTCCTGCTGCGAGAGAAGTGACTGATGTGACATGAATGAGATGCAAACTGTAACTGTGTGTGTTTGTGTGGGTGGGAGCTGCTAAAAGCGTTGGGGGTCAAATGGGAGGTTAATCGGGGGACCAAGGAGTTAAAGTTCAAAAGCAGAGGAAGTGAGAAATGAGTCGGGAGAGAGGGAGGTGAGAAAAAAGTCTTAGTGGGAGATAAGGGATGGGGAGAGGACAGAAGGAGAGAGAGAAGAGCAGCAGTTAGCAGAAGCAGCCCGCTGATGTGAATAGTCCAGGGAAAACATGTCTACTCACAGAAACTCCTCTGATTATTGGGGGCAATCATTTCTGAAGACCTCATCTATCTTCCAGGTGAACATGCAAAGAAAACACAAATGAAGCCGTTTGTTTTTGCCCTGAAGCGCTCTGAGGACATAAACTGCAATAAAAACCTTTCAGGAACATTTTTTTCCCTCTTTCTGGGTTTTCAGACCCAGTCACTGACAGATAATACGGGTCATCGCTCAGCTGCACTTTAATGACCTTCATGCATCTTAATGTATCCCTTTAACCTGACAGAACATATTAGAAAAATTCTGACCCGAAACTGAACATTTTTTAAATTCTTAACAGCCAGAGTGGCAGGATAAATTATTCAATTAAAATTATGATACAATGAAATCTCCTCTAATATTTTATCAATTGTATTGATCGTCACTCCTCCTGTAACGGAGACCAAATAGTTCAATATTTTGTCTGATCTTACCTTAAAACACGAAGAAAAAAAGCTTTAGATCATCAAGCATGTTTTACAAAACGGCATAAATAACCTTCGTAAAGACAAAAAGGGATTTTTTAAAGATGATTTGGGTTTATAGACAGAAAATTTTACAAACCTGTTCCTGTTATGTTTCATGCAACAAGTGCTATTGCAAGAAAATCCATAACATAAAAATAAACCATTAAAAACCCAGAATAAAAGCAACATTTGAATCTGTCTAAATAGGACTTATGTTTTAAAATACGATATCTGCTTCTCGGGGACAGTACTCCACATTTTAGCCGCAGTTACTTGATGGAAATCAGATTAAGGACAGCGGTAGCCGTTAGGAAAAGCGCCGCTTAGACAGTTACATTTATCATGCAGAGGTGCAGCTTAAAAAGTGGCATTGATACGAGAAAACGAAAGCAGGAAGGCTTATTGTTTGTCTGTTTCTGCGGGTGGAGGTGCCACTGTGGAAGAGGACAAAACGTATCAGCAGTAAGCCATTATTCCTGTGCATGTGTCTGTTTACAGCATTTCTATCATTTTCCCCACCACCACAACACATCACAAGTTTCACATTTATGTGGAGAGGGAGATTACAGCAGCAGCTGCATTAGAAGCATCAATAGAGGGTGGTATTGGAAAGTGCTTGCCAAGCCCCTGAAGGAAACAACAGCACTCTGTGTAGTGGAGCAACTCTTTGCAGTCCAATTCGTTCAATTGAAGCTGACAGGAGAGAAATTGGTACCTTTGGCCGCTCCGAGGACTGACACCAGAACCTGATGGTTTCACTGCAGATGGTTTTAACTGTGTGGGAAATAACTTACGCAGCAAAGGAGCAAAATGCAGAAAGGAGCAAAGAGATTCGGCAACAGCCAATAAAGAGCTAGTTAGGTCATTTAGAGCGATGCTCAGAAAGTTCTTGGACTTTTAAAAGAAACAAGAAGAAGAAAGGACAAAACCAGGGCAGCAAAAAATTAAATCCTGACTTTTTACCCTGGACGGCTGACAGATAAATCACCTATTTAAACCTTGATATATACTTCGTTTTGTAGAAGAAACATTTTGAAACAGAGATGGCGGGTATGAACGAGCTCGGTGCATTACTGAAAGAAGAAAGTATTTCTCTTCTAAACAGTGAAGATGCAGCACTGAAGAGTTGTAAATATTAAAAAAGAGGAAGGACTCCTGGGTGTTTTGAAAAGGGAATTCCACCCTCCGCTTCTTCTCCGCTATTTAGATGGAGAAGAAGAATTAGATAAGAACTACATGATGTTCTCCTCCATGTAAACCGTTTAAATAAATGATGTCTCCCCTGAAAGGCCTTGTGGTATTTTCCCAGCTTCGGTGAGGCACACAGAAAGGATCACATCTTTCATTTCTCTTTCTCCTGAATGTGTGGATGGACATCGAATCATTCCTTCGCTCTATTTCGCCGTTTATTTGTTGTCTCAGACAGGAAACTTTCTCCAACCTATTTCACTTCAGTTTTCATTTCACATATCTGTTTGCTCTCTTAGAGGAGAAAAAAGAGAGGTAATCTTTTCATAGGAGAAAAAAAAATGAAGAAAAAAAAAATAGAAAGCAAGTCCAAAACAAAAGTGATGGAGTGGCTGCTGCGCTGGAGTTGAAGTGTACTTAATGGCAGAGGCTGTTCTCATGTTGCTTTTGAAAGTTTCATGCCCTTACATTAGGCTTCTGTGTTAAAAGATGTTGTCGAACCAATTGAAACACACCAGCTTTCAGGCCGGCAAGCCACGAAAGACTCAAAATGCTTCAAGCGTGCACCAGTGGAAGTTTTCAACAATCTAACTGTGAGAGTGTGAAGGCTGAAAGGACTCTCTGTGAAGCTAGGAGGAAGCTATTAAAATGAGCAATGTGGTTTATATTTCGAGGGGCTTTTCTGCTGTGCTTTTTGCAGAAGGATGACGTAGAAGCTAAAAATACTTGGCATACTTTACTTACTTCCTGTAAAAGCCAGCTGTGCTACTGTGGTAACGGTAGCTTGTATGTAGATTCAGTTTCTGCTGTTTTTATTCTCTTCCCTTTTAGATAAGGTATAACATCCCTGCTTGTGTAATTTTCCATGCATACCTCAACAGGAGTCTGCAGCCTCACCAGTTCCTCCCTTTCTCCACTAATGACAAAAAGAAGGAGCAAAAACGTTGACTTTTTTTTTTTTCCTTCATTTTAAAACCAGTCAGGGGCTTGAAAGTAAAAAAAAGAAGAAATATTCACACATTATAATGTAACATGTTCCCTGCTGCTGAGACTGAGCCATTCAGCAGCTCCACTACAGGACAGCACGACTGTATCTCTGGGCAGACAGGCTGCAAGAGGGAGTTACTATGGCGACAGGACACGCTGCATCTCCACCTCAGAAATGTTCCCGTTTTTTTTCTTCTCCATTTATCCGGCTTATTTGCAATCATTAGATGAGAGATTGGTTCCAGAATAGAGTTGTCGTTGTTTTAGCGACCTGCATCACGTCTGCGATCCTTCAGATCCAAAAAGTCCTGTAAAGTTTTCACCAGCTTTGATTTGCCTTCCACTTTCCTTAAAAGAAACAACGGCGCTAGTAAAGCAACAACAAGCGCACAAAAGAGTTTTCATTCAGATAGCGTCGGTGGAGGACGTCGTATTGAAAATGCGACTTGGTTTCCATGGTTTCGGATTACAACACACTCAAACCAACAGAAAGAAACCGGACCCGACTCTCTGATGTTTGATCTTTTGATGTCTTTCGGCCATTAAGAGTGGAGCATCAGAAAATGTGCTGCTGTTACTTTAAATGGACGAAGCCGGAGCAGCAAAAAGCCCTTCCAAGGCTGCTGGTGTTTGTGTGTGTTGGGATGTTTGGGAAGAAAGAGTTTGTTTGCTGTGTTTTCTTTCTTGTTGCCATATTAAACTGTGTCACAACATGAGCAAAGGAGTTTAATTTAATTTAATTTATTTTTGTCCAGCTTCAATGGGAGGGGGACAACAAAAAAAGGAATTTAGGGAGGCAGGCGGCAAATGTACATATACACGGTTGTATTTTTGGATTTAATGGCGCACTGGAAGGTTTGAAAATAATTACTGAGAGCCAGGAGGGATGAGTGAGGGGAGGAAAGCAGGTGTTAATTGCTTATTTTCTGAGGGCTGAACCACAATGAGTAATTTTTGCCAAGCGCCGCCTGTCTTCCTTGAGTCAAACATGCTTTAATTGCTCATTCGCTTTGGCAGGAGGAGACATGCAAATCAGCGTGGCATTTGAAAACCTTCTCAATATGGCACAATGACTGGGTGAGCACCGTGTTTGTCACACGCTGCTTTGGTGTGCAGGGGAAAGTAAATGCCAATTTATTTAGTCGCCACCATAAGCCTGCTTGCTGTGCAAATCAGGCTTTTGGATTTTTGCAACACTGACAGAATATTTTAAAACAGCTGTCATGAAGTATGGTAATCTGAGGCCGAGGCGTATTTCAGTCACAATGAAGACGAAGGCGAAACTCGGAGTTTGATGCAAACAGATTCTGAGTTCATTTAAAAATGAGTTTTTTCTTTGCCAATTTCCTTTCATTATGTATAAGAACTCACATAAAACTTGTTTAGGATGAGTTTTGACAACTAAAATGTTCTTTGCTACAACAAAACAAAACATCACTAACCTGAGTCCAGATTGTGACTAAAAAGAAGCTCAATGTTCCGACATTGTGATGCCATGTCGTCTTCCAATTATTTTATCTACACAGTCCTTTGTGATTCTGATAATGTGTGCATGAATATTGCCATGACAACGGACATTTGACATATTATTCAGCTTTATTTCATTCACAAGATTATGTGATAACTGTGTTTTCAAACCTACGGAACGCCTTCAAGATTAAACTTTAATTCAGTTGATTTCAGTTCATTACTGAATGCAGCACCTGGAAAAAGCACTGATATTTATCCCACATTGTCGTAACTTTATTAGTGCAATATTTTATTACTTCCTTGCAAGCATCAATAATAATAGTCTGTGTTCAAAATACAGAATGAAATTAAAAGTATCTAATAAAGTATTACTCACCAAAACTTTCATTTTAAATCCAACAACTCTGACAGTATTTGGTATTTAATTTTTTTTCCCTCTCAAGATATTAGTGAGATTATTTTATATATAAATCCTACCACAGATTCTCTATAGGATTTCAGTCTGTACTTGGACTGGACCATTCCAAAATATGCTTAGATCTAAACCTTTCCATTGTTGCTCTTGCTAACTTGGAAAAATTTCAACTCCAGTCTCAAGTCTGTTGCAACCCCTTCTAATAATTCTTAGAATACCACAAAAAAATAAAATAAAATAAAATAAAAAGTCTGGGCTTCCCACAGCGCCACATGCAGATCACATGTACATCCCTCCCTGACTGTGCTGTGGATCACACTGTGCCCACAGGCTCCACTGCTGAGTAAATACCAGCCAAATAAAGAGCGACTTTTGGGCGGCGGATGATGTGCTTACCCGTTTTACGCTGCGATTGCATCATAAAAACATCAGCTGTTTGGTTACATTCAGCCACCAGATCCCAGCGTTCCCCATGATCTGCAGCGAGTGAGCAACACGCAGAGGCTGATTGTGCTCGTCACTTACCGACTGAGCCTCGCCTCGCGTGGGAACGACTCTGTCAGGAGCTTATTGAGAGAGATCGCTCATTTTTGCACTTTTGACAGTAAGTCAAACCCATGAAAGCAACATATTCAAACAGCGCTGAGAATCTGAGACCTGTTTATAGAGCAATCAAAGGTAAAACAGTTTGTCTTCATATAGGATAATTAAGTAGATCTGAATTTGCAACCAAGGCAAAAAAAAAACAACAAAACATGCTTTATCACCCAACTGAACTCTTCAAACCATGTTGCATTATTGAAACTACAAAAAAGTCAACAACAGGTGACTGCACCTATTCCTGAGAGAGCACCCAGTCCAGTTATGCCGTCGCCCCCCTCTCCACCAGCAGCAGAAGCAGCATGTATTGTCAGCTGCTGTCAAAAATAGCTTAAGGTCTGATACATTCTGGCAAGGCGAGAGCTGAGGAGCGGGATGCCATTTCTCTGCTCATTACGGAGTAACAATCTGCCATATTGGTGTCACAAAGCAACACCTCTGAGACCCCACACCACAAACACTGTCCCCTGCTCTAGGTACAAACACCTTTCTAATGGAGAACACGACATAGACCTGCCTTTCCAGAGAGGCTGGAAGCTTGTTTTATTCATTTAAGCTTTTGTTTAACTGACAACGACATGAGAAAAGAAAAACAACTGTACTGAAAGACTATTTCAACAAGAAATACACGTAGTGTTCTGGAAACAGGAAAAGTTTATGAAAGGTTTTTGAAAAGGATTCTCCAACTGATTGTTTAACAGAATCAGTTTGGCTCTATTTCTACTGGAGTATGTTATGTTGTGGCCTTAAGAAGACCACTGCAAAAACTTTCTTACCCACTGTGGGAGTGTCCACTGCCTGCTAATGAAGAGGCATAGTGTAACTATGTCTGCTATATCAATTTAGCAGGTCATCACATTTTGGTACAACACTGAAAACGGCCAGAACAAACCATGCTGAGAAACACAGATGGAAACGCGCAGCGTTTCAGCAAACTCCTATTACATTATGCCTCAACTAAACTAAACCAGCTCTAAGAAAATACCAGAAAAAGCCATGTCTTCCCCATAAACTATGCAGAAATGATACTCAGAATAAACAAACTTACAGGATGCAGAACCTAACAAGAAGCATGCAGAAATCAAAAGATCAATTGTTTGGGCTACATGGGCTTTGGAAAGCAGGAAGCTTTGCTCAAATAGCAGTAAATCATTACTTTGCTTTGTAAACTCTAAGACTGCACTGCTAATCTAATTGCATTTACATTAAGTAAGTTAAAATGATAAGTGAAGAACAGCCGCTCCGTTCTGAAACATCAAGCATACAGTAAACTAATGCTGACCTTTGGTTTAGCGGAGATACAGTTATAATAATCTCAATCAATGATCAGTTCGGGCAGGCCAGATCTCAGTCACTCTCCTTAAAATTATATTAGAAAATGATGTAGTTTAACTCAGATTAAATAGATTCAAAATCTATTTAATTATGTGTAGATTGTAAACAGTAACACCAATGAAGTGACAGACCAGATATTTGTTGATCGGATCTTGGAAAACAGAGTACGATAGAAACAGAAACATGGCTGAGCATGAGCACAGAGAATAAAGTGTTTGTTTCTGTCAACAGTTTCTGTTTTTTATTGTAATATGAAAGAAACATTTTGATCTTTTCTGAAACAGGATGCATAAATAAACTCAACAACTGCTGGTAATACACTGACGATGCGTTGTTATTTCATGCTAACTCATGAAAAACACCAGAGCCACGTTTTTAACATCAGTGTGATGTTGAGAACAGTATCTTGTTTGTTCATCTTTAAAATTCATGTGTGTTTTGTCCTGTGGCTGCCTGAGCAGAAAATGATTAATTTATAAGTACAAGAAGGAACTAAAGGGAAACAATAAAATCAACTGATTTATAAGAGTTTGTGTTTGAACTATAAGAAATTAGATGTTATGTTTTTAGAGATAGTCCAAAGTTTCATATAGGATAGTCCTATCAATTGCTCTGGATTAGTCATCAAACCAGTTTGGCCTCACATGGTTTCCCATTCACAGGGTTAAATCAGGAATCATATAGGAGGGCGTTGTGCTTTGAGGGTTGCAGCTGGTGTGCCATACGTGCGTCGACTGCCAAATCTGACTGTACACAGAACAACTTGATGGATCTCTGTGGTCTGAAAGCATATCTGACCTACTAGACACAGTTGGCAATGTGTAAAGATTGTAATGACAATAAAGCATGTATAAAAGATGTTAATTCAATATGTTTTCTTCCACCTTTTGATGGAAGAATGGGGATCGGTCTATATTCTGCCATGAGACGGAAATAACAGAAATCCGTTAATAGATGTATTCCTCTAGAATGTAGGTTCTTTTAACTTAGATGTGCTTTAGAAAATGGTTTAAAGGTGCAACAGGTAGAGTCTTCTGTGACAATTAGGTTCTTTCTGTCCATTTTTCCAAATGACAGTCTAGAAAATTTCTCCTTTTCTTTGCTACAACTCCACACAGAGTTTATTGAGTTTGCAGCAAACATTTTTAGCTGCCACCATTTGACTCGCGCAAAGGAAGAGAAAAAAATGGGCTTTGTTGGGTCTTTGAAGTGCAAGACAATTTGCAATACTCTTTCCAGCTTGCTAAGGTAATAGCCACGATAAACAGGTGCAGATTGGTGCGGCCTATTGTTTGCCAAGTGTGAAAGGAGCTGTGAAGGAAGGTATTTAGACAGCTCAATGAGTCATTTTCACATTTGCAAGATGCTGTGATCTGTGTTGAGGGCGAGATGTGTCACATAAGCAGCATGTGGTGAAGAGTGTACATATATCCTGGCTGTCAGAGCTGGCTCTGTCTCAACCATTAATGCACCTATGAGTAAGATAACATTTTCTATCTCTACAGGATTCACACAATGTGTATTGCTGCAGCAGAGCAGTGATGTTATGCAGATTACTTCAGTTCATTGAGTCATCCTGAGCAGATTTTCTTCAGTCCACTGATCTGTGATAATCAAAACATAAATGTCTTTGTGATACATCTTGACTTAGCACACTAGCAGTGCTGTGGCTTAACAACACACAAGAGGAACGCCATGTAAAACATTCAACTCCACATAGACGGGAAGAAGACAGAGGACTAAGATTTTCTCACCAATGGCCGCTCTTTACCCTATTTTAGCTCCAATCTCTAAGGCATAAAAGCCAGAGCAGCAATGACCTTTAGGGTTTAGCAATGGCTAATGGGAATGACATTCATTATGTTGGTATTTCGTAAGATAAAAGGACAAATTGTGATTTGAACTGGCACTAAATAAAAAGTTTTTTACAATTATATTTCTTCAACTCGTCCCCTACTTTTATGGAGAATGTACATAAAGGTTCACAAGATGGTCAAAATTACAAATGCATGTACTTACATTTAATGTGCTGTGAATAATATACCAAAAATAAACCTACACCACACCTGTCCTTTGAACTTTTGTTCAACACTAATGAACACATTTCACTTTAAAAGATAGAAAATGGTTTTTAATGACTTTCCGTTTTCCGTTTCCACGCTTTTTAGATGCACTGTATATCCAAAAATATCTAAATGTAGCTAAAGGTTTGTAGGGCGAACACAGATTCTTCACCTTTGGTATTTTATCTGGACCAAAATATGAGCTACCTCATATGACATCTGAAATACTGGCACTGTTTCTTTAAGCCGCTCAACAGGGACTGCAGAGGTGCTGATCCACAACACATTCAGCCAAGCAAAGGGTTCTGGTGCACATCAGCAGTTACGGTTCACTGAAGGAGGACAGTGTCATCAGCAAAGAGCAGATATCACCATAATGTCAGCAAACTGGACCGTCTCCATGACCCCCGTTGGTTTCCTGTATGTTCTGAATGCAACAGAAAAGAGGAAAGGGAGCACAAGGTGACTGATGTCCACTGCCTCCACACCAAAAAAAGAAATGGCTGCTCCAGGCGTAAAGATACCAAATAGTTTGCAGAACCAGCACGGCTGGTGCTCAACTCTCCCATAGGATACCC
The DNA here is from genome assembly GCA_010277075.1 of Poeciliopsis retropinna. NCBI lineage: Eukaryota > Metazoa > Chordata > Actinopteri > Cyprinodontiformes > Poeciliidae > Poeciliopsis > Poeciliopsis retropinna. The sequence continues at coordinate 2,880,847 of VMRM01000029.1, read as the reverse complement.
TAGACTGCACAGACAAAGCCTATTCCAGACACAAAAGCACCTGTAGACATGTCCTAATTTTGTGAGGTCTTTGATTAATTGAGGGTGACTCTATAAACTTTAGGTAGGCACAAAAAAATATTGCCTCCATCTGCTTTGTTCACTAACTGCAGTTAGTCTAAGAAATGTTCAAGTAAAATCTGATGATGTATCTCTTGCTGTTTGCTCTGGGAGAAATATGGATGAGAGGAATAAAACTAGTGATATGTTAGAGCAGCCACTGCACACAAATCATTTCAACTGCTCTTAAGTACACAGAGGCTATGACACAGAGGCTGAGGCTACAGTTTTATTGGGTGGGAGCAGAAATGTGCGTGTGTGTGTTTCTGTGTGTGAAAGTGAAACGGTGAGGCTGCAGGAGGGAGAAATCAATATTTCATCTCATCAGGTGTTTATCTGAAGGGCCGTGCAGTAAATGTCATGATGAATGGTTGGAGGTGGGTTGGGAAAATGCACATTACGCTAACAGGTCTGGGCCTTCCTCAAACATGCTTAGAAACAGAAATAAAAGGAGGCGGGGACAAGAGGAGATCACATTCATTCATATGCATGCACACTAAGATATCAGTTCCATTTTCTTGGCCTTTATTAGTTATTTAAAACCTAGCTTACTTGAAATGTAACTCTATGTGACTGCAACCTTCATCTTCATAGTGACAGGTTACCCAAATGTCAGTTTGCAGTCAGTAACTTTAGGTTCCCACTGGGTATAAAAACGAGAACACAAACATGCCGAATATATGAACAGTGGGTAACCCTTGGTAATCCCTCATGTCTGCTGCCTCTCCCAGGCAGCTGTGTCGCTCTGTCTTTGTGCTTTTGAGCGCGTGTGCGTGTGCGCGTGTGTGTGATCCCAGAGAGATTTGTAAGCCCCATAGCTCACAGTGAGAGGCGCTAACAGATTACCACTAGCCAGTCATTGAAACATACATACAGGCTAAAGCAAGCTGTTGAGTTCATTTTCTCTCTAGGTAGGGGGACAGTGAGGTTGCACTAGGCGAACCTGGGAGAGTTAAAAATCATTTCCCAATGATTTGTGGCCTATTTTACCAATAATTTTGAAGGCTAACCCTGTTGAGTTATAAAAAAAAGAAACACACTTGATGGGCTGAATCGAAGCTGACTCTAGCCATGCAGTGATGATAAACAGCCGGTGTGCATATGCGTGCGTTTCCGTGTGTGTGTGTGTGTGTGTGTGTGTGTGTGTGTGTTATCAGGCAAATTATCAGGCTCAGGGGAACATGGGGAAATGTGGGAGGAAATAAAAATGCCAGAAAGCATGGAGTCGTCTTGACAAGTGCAGCATTTGCAGACAGGTTGGATGTGCTTAAGGCCTAGCTGCCAGCATGCATATAGTTTTACAACATGTAACATTAGGATCAACATTATATGCAGAGAACAACACGGTGAAAGACAGGGAAAAGTAATTAGGATGCATGGAGAACCAGTCAGAATAAACCTATACTGGAGGTTGAAATGTTAAACTTGCAACTATCTAATAACTAAAGTTAGAATGCTTTGCAATTATGTCGATATGCCATCTTACAGCAGCAGGTTTTAAACAAATAAAAATATTTTTCTGTTATTTTTTGTGATTAGTTTCTTTCTTGTAACTACTGAGATTGTTTGGACAAAAGCCCAGAGAGAGCATTCAAAACTGGTCGGGCCAATCAACCGCCTCCGCAATCCCATACTAATCATTTATTGCAGATCACACATAATTATGACATAATGATTTCACTAAAGATTAAGAAAAATTGTTAAATTACCACTGCTGTTCAGATACTGCCAAAGAACTGTTTTCGTCTGTTGGATAAATTGTCTGGCATCCTTAAAACATCCACCGGTGTCAAAAGACCAAACTCTTTTATAGCTCATCGTTAAACACAGAAAACTTTAAGGAGAACATTGATCTCTGCCAGCTGATGTAGATGCAGTGGCTTTCAGAAGTGTTGAAGTGTCAGCTTACTGTGTTAAACGTTTCTTTCTTTACATCTCAAGTGAAAAACAAACATTTATAAAGAGAAAATGCAGAAATTACAAAATAATTGCTTGCATGATGCTGATTTTGCATTATATAAACAAAAATAATTAACATTGCAAAACTGGAAATTTTGACTAATTTGACTAAAGGTAACACTGAAGAAGGCAATATTATTTCTAGCATTGAGTGATGATGTTTTACAGGTAGTAATTTCCTGAAGTCTCCACATGTCTGGACGAATGAATATGGTTTAGAGACAGACGTATTTTCTTCCAAAGAAAATCTATGAAAAATCATGTATAGCCTGAGATATAGCTGGAGAAAAAAACATTCAGGCAGAAAAATCGGCTTTATAGTTGAAGGTTCAGGAGTCAACTATTTGGGAAAAAGCTAACAAAAGTATGTCAAAGGAGTATCAACTTAAAGTCATTTTCTTCACAGATTTTGGAGATCCATGGATGCCAGCTGGAGCTGCGCTTCCACTGACCATGTAATTTTGTCAATTTTTCTATAAAATTTGCCGGCAAATTCAATCAATAGTTATTGCATTGAAAATTTCTGCTTTGGACATTACATGTACCTGCACATCCATTATTGCAAACCAAAAATACGTCACCATACAGTAGATGGAAGAAAAATGTGTGAGCAGCTCAAAGTTTGGCTAAGCAAACACATCATTAGCTAAGCTTCCTCCACATGCAGTGGCAGCCAACAAACCCGCCTGCAGTCTGACTACCTTTCAAACCTCTATAGGAGACTTGGAAAAGATTTCATCTGGGAGGGAAAGGAAGTTGAAAAAGTGAACTTGTAAAAGAACTCAAGGCTTAGAGTGTCAGATGGTCTGATTTGCTAAGTAGAGATGCCAAAACTATTCTGTACAAAGAAAAAACACCTGTTAGCAATGTCAAGATAAAAAAGACCATTTTCAAATAGTGATTTTATTAAAGGCAAACTATGTGCACAAAATATTATTTCCGCCTGTTAAATGATAAATTAACCACTTGTTTTTAAATCAAAGTTCAACCAAGTCTATTCAATCTGTTTCAGGCTCATCTATCAGAGTTATCAAGTCATTTCCTAGGCTGTTAGGCTCCAATGAAGGATATTATCCACAGTTGGAGAAAACATGGGAAAGTGATGACTAGGAGTGTTTGGCCTCTGTTAAGATCAGTGTTGGTGATTTAGCTATAGAAAAGCAACTAGGCAAAAATAGCAGAAGAGTTTAAAAAAAGAGTTCAAAGAAGCAAAAGCAAGACATCCATCTCACATTTGGCAAAAGCCGTCTCAATGTTGGAGAAAATATTTTGTGGATTGACGAGAAGAAAGCGACATTTTTTGAAAAGTTGGTGTTCCTCCTGCAACATCTGGTGTGAAACTAACAGCATTTCAGAAAAAACACCTAAGACGAATCACAGTAGAGGGATGTAGGGATGTAATGGTTTAGAACATAAATAACTTGTAATAATAATTGATGTTACCTTTTTCCTACAGAGGTTGACTGACATTTACTTTAATATTACGCTCAACTGCACTTAATGTAAGGAAGAGTGGGTTGAAATTCCTCCAATCAACAGTTCCTGAGTTTTTGGTTCCAAGAGTACAACCACTTATTAGGTTTATTCACATACGGCCAACAAACTGATGAAAAGAGATGAAAAGTTTTTTTTTAATAACCACTTTAAGGCTTCCTGGGTATGTGCTTGGTGGTGCTGTAAAGCTCCCAGCTGAGACTTGTGTGAACGTGTGAAAATCCTTCCTGGAGCGACCTGAGGAGCGTGTTAACATGGCCGCGCTAATAGGGATGGAAAGAGAAGTTGAAGCTGATGATGTCTTTGCTCTTTCACTCCAACCGTCTTGTCAGATCTCTGTTTCAGTGAGATTCACCGAGACGGAAAAATATCAGATGTTATCCATTACTTTCTTTTCTCACAAAAAAAATAAAGAAATCTTCTTACAAGACAGAACACCGCGACTGAAACTGAAGTCATACATCGACACTAAAAGAATGCACTGATCCATTTTTTCCGTGTTTCTCTTCTTGTGACACCTTCACAGATCCCACCATGGTGTCCTTCCTAACCTTTTCTTCACCACCTTCTCCTGCTGCACACGCTGCATACATGCTGATGCTAATATAACGTTAAGCATGTTCCCCTGACAACACTGTGCTTCCCATCAACACCTGACTCCCCAGATTAGGTGATAGTGAAATCGAATGCCGGGCTTAAACCCAATTGGAGGGCAGTTCGGCTCATTTGTAGCTGCGTAACGCCCGCCCAAGACAGCAGAGACAGGATCCCTTGAGAAACGGTCGGCATCTCTTTTTATTAATCAGAGAAAAAGACATAAACAAGGTGGAATGGGTTGAGAGCTAATAAAAGAACGAGAGCTTGAAATGTCAATGGTGGATCTGTAATAGCAGCATAATTGCGAAAGTACCTGTGCCATTTTAAGCTAAGTGCCATTTCTTACAATTGTACAGCTTACATAACACATAAACATTACAGAGTTGGACTCTTAAACCGAAGCAGAACAGAGTTTGTGAGGATTGTTTGGATTTTTTTGGAACGGGATTATGTCTGGTATTTATGAGCAGTTACTATCTTACCTGCAGCAAATACTTATTTTAACGTGCTTGTTTTGGATAAGTACAGCTAATTATAAAAATACATATTGTTATAAAAGTAACATGAATCATTCGCAATCTTAGTCTTCTACCAAGCAACAGTTAAAACATCTTACATTTTGTGACTATCAAGAGAAGAAAACAGACAAACAATGGTTAAGAACATTGGTACAAAATGGTTTGTTTACACACTGAAAGGAGAAAAGAGGGAAGAGGGTACAACCTGGATAAAATGATGACCTGTATCTTTGTGTAGTGATTTGGATAGGTGGGTTTAAACCATAATAATCAACAAGCAAGTCAACAAAAAATATAGCTGGTAACATACTATCTTTTATCCTCTAAACATGAAAACTGTTCTGTTTCTATCCACACTTCAAATATTTGGAGTGTTCTGCTTGCAGCAAAAAAACAAAAAAAAAAAAAAAAAACAATCCATTAATTTGTGCTTTATGGTGTAATTTTCTGTGCAAGACTGTAATGGTTTTCAAAAGCTTTTTTTTTCCAGTCATGATATATGTAACATTAATGGCTCCATTAGCCTGTGTAAGTGACAGGAGGATGCCACCGGTCACATTAATGTTAACGGTCCATACACATCATTTCAGATGTGTCTGTGAAAGTGAAAGAGGGCCAGCGCATCGGAGCGCACGTCATATTTGCTATTTGTGTTCGACTGAACAGTAAATCAAGAGAGGTGTGGCAGTGAAATCTTCACAGACTCATTGCTTCCCACAACAACATGCAACAGCACCACGGCAAATCAGATTTGCGCGTCGACTGCGCAGTGACTGCATAAAACAAAGCAAAGCTTTAGTGAATCGTGTTTTATATGCATGCATGAACTCTGACATCTATTATCAGCTTGACAAAATGTGATTTTGTTTTTTTATTTCCAGCTATCTTGGTGTTTTTCTTGTTTTTCTTGTGAAAACAGGCATAACAAATAATTGCTCTCGGTAAAATTAAAGTTTAAACACTGCTGTTATGTATTCATTCGGGATTCCTCTGAACAGCTGATAAGAAGCCAAATTAACCCACTGCTGCTGTGTGAGCCTGGCGTCTAATGTGGTTGCAGCAGTTTAAAGTGCTGCCCCACTGAAACCGATACACAGACACAACCGTTTGTTGTGTCTTTGCTAAAGAGGTGAACAAAGACTTGAACAAAGATGAAGAAATCTTCCACTGCAGCAGAACAATCTCCAACTACTACTGAGACTTTCTGGTGGGTTAAGGGAAAGTCTCCAGTAAGGAAGGAAGAAAAGTGTCAGAAAGTCTTTGACGTGATAAATATGTTAGAATCTTCTTATTTTATCCAAAAGCAATCAACATTGAAACAGAAACTTTGGTAGAATTTATTTTTTATATCTATATTTCTTTAGAACTTTAAGCCTTTTTCTCTTCTTTTTCATTCTGACCTTGAATACAATTAATTTAGTAGATGTTTTACTCTTTGTGGCTCATCGCTTTGTTCCTGACATGAATTCATTCCCGACATAATTGCTGAAACCTTTGAGGTATTCCGTTGTCTTTTTCTCATAATTTCTGTCACTCTACTAGTTCATTATCTTCCTTAATTATGAAGCATTTTAAATCTGTCTTATCGAGGGTTTTAGATAAGGTCATTATCTACATTTTATCATGCAGACAGGGAAAGCTTTTGTGGACTCTAGGCAGTTCAGACATATTGTGTTTGCCCTCCATGATAGGCACAAGAGGGCAGGCAGTATTTAAATGTCCAGTCCAGGTTGTCTGATGATATGTTAAGGTGATATTTCAGAGGCATAATTGCCGATGCTGCATAAAAAAGCGTAGTGGGAGTGTAAGCTCAGTTCTGCAGTATCTTATTTGTCTGAAATGCATCTGATTTATGCCAGAGATCTATAAAAACTGAATGATTTCTGTGTGAATAATCAGCTATTGCAGGTCAGTGGAGCTGATTTGTTGCAAACACTCTAGTTATACTACAAAGTAACTGTCATATGTTGTTATAGCTTATGAAGCACATTGTTAAGTAATTAAAGTCCTGCCATTGTTCTTTTATAGATCTGACACAGATCTATAGAAACTTTTACTCGCCTGTTTTATGGTATGTTGATTATTACAACCAATGTATTTGTAACTTTCCTGTCACCTCACAACCAGTATATGCACAATTCAGAGGGCAGCGCACTTCTCCCCAATTTCTATTCCACACTAATCCCAGTACATATTATTTTATATATATTAGTGGTATTATTGTGACACTATATCTATTCACACAGAGGTTATAGTTCATTTTCACCTGTGCAAGGCTATAGTGGGTGTGATTACATGTTTGTTTTGGCATTAGCCGACAACAGCCACCAAGTTAAGTGGAGACTATGACATGAATAAGCTGCCACTGCTCATAAAAACCCATGTATGCTTCAATACTGTCACAATATTGCAAAATGTTGAAGATACTGCAAAAATATGCCAATTCTAAGGTTTTGTAACTTTTGCTCATATCACCCCAGGTTTTCTATTGCTTTGGGTCCTTCCAGTAAAATCCAGTCTCAGTTCAAAATCCTCTTTTCTTGCCTGCAAACATTCAGGCTTCAGCTTACAACAGTAAATTATTTAAAAAAGCAATAAATAAAACTTTACAGCTACTAAAACATAAGGAGCACAGCTCGAGAGCAATGCATCGCCGCACGTTTAGAACAATAAAAGACCAATTAGTGGCTTTCTCAGGGAGAACTCATACTCTTTTCATTCAGTGTTGACAGTCATACAATTACACAGTTGGACGGTATCATAATTTATGTTCTCATTAACCCTAATTTGTGGCAGATTTGAAAGCTGGAACACTTTGCCATTGTTTCTGAAACTCACAGCGAGGAATGTTAATTGAAATGCTTTGCCAGGCTTGCTAACCGTAGAGTCAATTTCAGAAATATGAGATTTGGAGGCGGTAAAGTTCTTCTGAAGATCACAGCAAATTTCACAAGACAGCAGAGTGCACAGGTCACACGTTTTCAACTGCTGTAGCTATCGTTTGAAGGCATGCAGTTTTAAAACACACACAGATGTATGACTTGTCCAGAATGGCCCCGTGCTTTGAAGGAATCATGAATCTGGCAGCAGCTTGGTTGAAAAATATCAGATGGAGAAAAGATGCAGGTAGTGAAGGGAAAATGAAAGACGGAAAATCATCATTTCAGCACCAGTGATACAACCAAGATGCCTAAGCTGACAGGGATTTATTTCCATATAATTTTAAGGTTCAGTGATTGCAGTCTTTTTTTGGAAAATGTGTTCTGCACATTGAAAATTACCATTTCAAGACATTAATGAAGGTGTCCTGCAACTTTCAGTGACATTTGCTATATTTCCCAGGTCTCTGCAACGTGAATTTTAACAATAAATTTTAATTTTATCTTGGTTGTAGTGTCTTGACTGAAAATACACAATATTTTTCAATAAATAGTGCAAGAATCAGATATTTCAAGTTATCGTTAACAATGATTTCAAAAGAGAAAAGATTCTTCAGATTAAAATGGAAAGAAGTCCTGGATTTTCAGACTTTTGTTGCTTTTTGTGAATAAAATACTTGAAAAAATGTTGAAAAAAATGGAAAAGTGCAGAAAATTAGTCCAAGGTGGTCATAAAAGAACCCAGAGCAACACCTAAAGCACTTCAGGGTTTTGAATTTTAGAAAATTTTAAAGTCTGGACTTTAATACAATCCAGTCAAAGAATGGTGGAGTTTGGCGTCATAAGCACTGGTCTAACCACTGATATACTTTGGGTCCTGCAGAGTGGAAGGGGTACAAATGTTCTACTAAAGCAATTTCTTTACCAGAACAAAAAGGTAAAGCATCTTTGAAATGCGTCTCATGTTTGCAACCCTAATCATATGAAGAAAGACAGACCAAAGGATGAATCGGGCTTCATTATTGTAAACTCTGGAGGTGTTTAATTGAAAGGTATTAGAAGAATCCCAGTATCTGTTTGGCAGTAATAAGTAGGTACACAGTGCTAACTAATTATGTGCACTGAATTGTTGTAGAAGCTAGAATGCTAAAGAGACTGAAATAAACATTGAGCATTCTCTAATTGGAGGAACATCACAAAGTGAGCAGACTTACTTTCAGCTTTGAGTAATTTATGCTAAAATTCAGAGTTATCTTATTGTACAGCTGACTTTGAAGCTGGCAAAGAGCCAGTTGTCTAAAATGTCTCCTCCTTTTGTTGTCTTGTGTTCTCATCTTGACCCAGTCGCCTCTGAAAACAAGCTTCAATTGTCATACAATAACACTGCATGCAAGCAAATCAAAAGAGGATAAAAGCAGGTCTTTAAAAAAATGAGTGAGCACTTGTAGAGATGCAAACACTCCCTGGAAAAAGCATTGGGTGCAATGGAGTATTTCTCAGTAATTGGACAGATACATGGGAAACTTTGAAGCTCACCTTGGAGTGTTTCTGCTGCGGTTACTAAGCTAATTAGTGGTAAACAAGCAGATGGTAACTACTTCTCTGATTCTTCTAAGTTGTTTTAGGTCAGTCTAAAGATGAAGCTTTCGGGCTTTGGGATGAATTCAGACTAGTTTTCTCATCAGACCAAAGAAGCGATGTGAGTCTAACTGTGTTCTGTAAAAGCTCCAAAAATCTCAGGACCACTTAAAGTTTCAAATTATCTGACAATGGAAGTGATATTATGTCTTTTTTTCTGACAGGATTAACCCAGTCAGTATTCCAGGTACTGTTCCGTGAATGGTTGTTTCAGGAGTGCAACAAAGCTAATTATAACATTTATCAAAAATGTAACTTGATATTCTACAACAGTATAGAAATTATTATCCGCTTGATATTGTGGAATATGGTGAAATTTCACAATATTTCTAAGTAGAAGTTTAAAACAAGGAGACAAACAGAAGAATTATGTTCACTAATTGTCAACTTTAAGAACAATAGTCAAACGTCTCTAGATGTGCAAAACTGATAGAGATATCAACATTTATTTACAGTGTTTTATCCAACACATTGAGATTTTTGTCTTAGTCCAAGTTTGCTGTCTTCTTGTACTGTTGTTGTTTGGCCGCCATCCAGCAGAGGGGGCTGATGGTCATTTTTTATCAGAGCCAGACACATTCTTAAAGATGGTGGGGTATTTAATACAGCTATCACAAAGTAAAGTTCAAATTTCATGTGTTTTTTTTATTTTATTTTTTTTAAATTTAGCATATTTTGAAAAATTTTGATCTTTGCAATTAATTGTTAGTCGATCGCCAAGATCAATCAATTTTTGATTGGCTCATTAATTAATAACTTGCATCTCTAATGGATACGAAAACAACAGAGAACATAAAACATGTCTTAAATAGAAGGTTTTATAGGCACTTAAAGTTTATCTGATTTTTAAAAAATGAGACAAAACAAATCTCCTATCTTTATGTGAAGGATGTATCTGGTGGATATTTCACTCTGTCTAGCAAAACTGTTACTAGGAATAAAGCTTTAAAAATAAATGTCTCACATTTGGGTACAAGGGACTCAGCCAGAGACTGTTGTCAAGCTTTATTAGGACTACTTCCACCTCCACGTGTAAAAAAAGTGTCATGTCTGGTATATCACAGCTGCTGAACCAAAGAAAAGCTTGTGTCTGTCTCTGAGAAAGTGCCAGCAACAATAAAACTGCAAATGTGTCGTCACACTTCACCTGACATGTCTAATCTCCTCATTTTGTCCATTTACATTTCAAATGTTCGCCACACTCCGACCGGACTCCATGTTCTTCAGTTTTGTACTAAACTCTAATAAAGTAAAGTCCCAGATGAGCTCAGAAGCAGCAGCAGGATGTAGTCCAGCTCCAGCATACAAAAGACATAAATTGGACTTAAAATGCCTTTTTGGTGAAGATCAGCAGCTGCAGATGATTTATTGAATATTTTCTTATCTGTAGCTATGAGGAAAAAATACAATAAGTGCTCAGATGTTGAAGCTGCACTGAAATATAGCCTGAGAATCGCTGTCGAACCATGAAACCCAGTGTTACAGTCTGGAAAGCTGCTGGTTTTGAAACCCTCCTTCACTTTTTTTTATCCATAAATACCAAATCTGAGGAAAAGCCTACCTACTCGTCCGGACAAAGAGAAAAAGGGTAGATTTGATTTGCCATTTGTTTCCTCCACGCCCATCAAAAAATAAACATTTGTATTTTGGTCTGCGGAGATGTCAGGGGGGATTCATGCAGCCCCCCGAATGTGTCGATGGCCTATTTAATGCTACACTGCACACCCCTCAGAAAGGTGGAATAAACGCATGGCTCTTCATGTAGAAAGCCATATTGCAGGCTATCAAATAGTGAGGCGTACCAGATTTAGATTCCTGGATGGGCCAAGATGTCGATTTGAGTCATATTTCTGCTGTGACATACCTGAAATTAGATCCACTGAAAAAGCGCAATGGGTATTTTCTTCTTTTTATTTTTTACAGGAATGTTCCTCCAATCAGGGCAGAGCAGTTTTAGGTATTTTGGTGTTTTTTCATAAGACGGACAGACAGATTTGTTTCCTCTGCAGTAGTGAAGACACTGATCTGTTCTGTCTTGGTGAAGAAGAAACTGAGCATAAAGGGCAAATTTCTCAAATTGAGGTACTTCATCTACAATCAAAACTGCCATTTTTAATGTCTGATATTAAATAATAAATTTCCTGTTTCAGAATAGTTAAGATTAACAAAATTATTCATCTTTGCTTAATGGCGGAATACTTACTGAGAAAATGCTCATTATTTGGTAGAATAATTAGCCATATTTCTTAGTTAAAATGTTCTTCTCAGGCTTTCAATCTTTCCATTTTACCTCCAAATATAGCAAATGTTATTTTGGTCAACATTTAAACATTTAAATATTTGTTCATGGGAACATATTTCCAAAACAAGGTCACTGAGCCATAATTTAACATTTTATGCTGCTTTCAGAGCTTCTTCCTCACAGAGTGGTCCTTCAGTCCATGTTGATTTAAAACATGTTCACTAGTCTTTTGCTTTTGTTGATTTAAATGTCTCACATCAAAAAATCCCTGGGTTGCTGAACATTTCCATCGTTCCATCCTCTTAAGAATATGAAAACTGCAAGCAATGAAGATCCACAATTCTTTGAGATATGACTATAAATGTATGCACATATTTGTCTCTGATTTTCTCAAAAGTTGTGAATCAGAAGGCATGACATAATTATCTGGGTTTTCCCAAGTTCTAGGAATATTAATCTAAGCTCTTAATCTTCTGGCATTGGAACACAAAGCATTTAGTCTGATTTACTGTCAAACTACATCTTTTTCTCCAGTGAATGTAAATATCTGTTTTCAGCCTATATTCCACAACATCAATGCTGCAAATTTCTAAAAAGCTCCAAGCAGTTTTTTTTTTTACCTTCTGATACCAGCTGTCATTTTTTAAAACAGCAGATTGAATCCATCACAAGCTCAGCAAAGCCCCTCTCAGGGAGGATTCCAGGGATTTTCTATTGCTTCCAGCTACATGAACGGGTTTGCAGTCCACCGACATTCAGAACAGGAAACACGAGAGTGGGAGTAAAGGTTATAAAGTGAAATTTCTCCATTGTTATGGTGAAGAATGTGCTCTAATCAAGACAGAGCTGGAGAAGCACAAAGCACTGCAAATGCTAATGGTAATTAATGTCCATTACTGCATCTGAGAAGGTATGCAGCAGTAAAAGTCCAGGTTTGTAGAACAAAGTCACGAAAAAAAATCAAGAAATCAAGAAATAAAGAGATGACTGACATTTAAAGCGATGGTAATTATTGGCAACACTCAACCTCATGTTTGCTTCCCCCTCCCCAAGTGAATGAAAGAAAACACAGGCTTCCGCAAAGAGTCACTCAGAAGCAACTTAACAATTTTCACAGCGAACGGAGAGAAAGCGCCATAAGAAACAGACAGATGACGAGTTTGACATTTTGAAATAAAAACAGCTTTTCACGCGACACAGACAAAATGTGCCAGAGCAGGAAGACGAAACTTGCTGTTAAACCAACATCACACGATCTTTCAAAGTCTACATTTTTTTATTTTGATTCTTAATCTGTTATCAGAGACAAGAAAGTCATTCAGAAAAACAGTAAGGAGTGGGAAGAAGCTGAATTTTAACGCCTAACAGTTTGTCACAAATGTGCTAAAGCTGGAGATGGCTGTCACTTTCTTACAGTCTGAAAAGCTATTTTGAAGATTTACTTTTATTTAAGCAAATACACTGGAAACAATGCATTTCATGGAAAAGCTGCTGCAATGTGAGAAGGCATGACAAAAACTTTAGTTTTGACATATGACTCAGATTAAATGCAGGAAACAACTATTTTTGTTTTAGTTTGGCATTTTTAATAAGTTCGCAGCTAACCACAAGTGAATTTGTTTTCTTTCTAAATTATTCCATCCTCTATCCAGATCCACAGCATGATGCGTCCACCACCATGCTTCATTTTCTAGCATGGTGTTCTTAAGTTTGAAAGCATCATCTTGAATCCTCTTACCATAATTCAGGCCAAACCCTCTTTATTTTTCTTGACAAAGAGGAAATAAAGAGGCAGTCAGAAATCTCAACACCAAAAAGGTTCAACAGAAGATTCAGGTTAATGCATTTAAGAAAGCTGAAAGTGTTGATTTAAATGTACTGAACTTCCAGTAAGTTAAAGTTCCTTTCAGTCATTTAGCTTAACGGTTCAAGACCTTTGAAAATCGCCGCCAATAAAGACAAAGAAGCAAACAGCTTCATGTACACAGGAGTCAGTCAGTGAAGATTTTATGGCTTTAAATGGGAAGATTATTGTTATGAAAAAGAAAGAGTAGATGTGATATCAACAAGCATTTTTATTTCTGACTGGAGAGCATTATGCTTTAACTCTCAGCTTCAGCTGAAAGCACAGACATGAATAAAGTAATTTCATCTCAGAGTTATGTAAAGGAATCTTTAGATGACATTTAATCTTACCAGTACATTCAAACAGCCTTGAGAGCTAAAGAATTATGTCTGAGATTAAATTGATTTAGCTTCCTGAAGTCTTTCAGCGTTAGACTTCACTCAGAGTTGAACCAAACACAATTCAACTTTTATTTAGCTGATTTGGACTGAGAAGTGTTGGACAATAGTTTAGCAAAATGAGATGAAAATGGATTTTTGGATTGAGGAAGGACGATCAAGAGACAGCAGGTAGGAGAAGAGATTTATCTATGATTTATAACCGGGAATCCCAACTGTGATCGATGAAGTGAAGATGGAGCAGCAGAAAAAAACGTCCTGCTCGAGCTTTAATGGAATAGTTTAGAAGAAATCTGAATATATTACATTTAATCTGTGGCTTGAAAACTGGTGTTCAAAGATCCTATCTGTCTGTAGCAGCATCATATCTAAAAAAAACCGGTAGCAGTACAGTAATTTCAAAAAAAGGTGGTTCTAAAAAGCATTGATTAATTGCACACCACACTTTTCAGATTTTTTAAAATAAAAATAAAATTAATTGTTGTAACGTAACAAAAACCCAACAGATTCAAGTATTTTAGTTTTCAACCAGTAAAGAAGCAAAAAAAAAAAGTTTTATAATTGTTAATAAGGAAATAAAATATTTTTCTGTGGGACTGTCATTTGAAGCCAAAAAAAGCATCTAAAATGACACAATCTACTGTCATATTAATGTAATCAGAAGAATAACCACACAGCTGCAGGATTCTGCATTTTTGTTTAGATCCAAGCTCATGTCTAAATAATGTGACCTTTTCTGTGGCTTTATGTGCTTCTCTACAAGGGAGAACAAACAGGCAATTCAGTGTTACTTTATTTCTTTACAGTGAGTGTACACACATTAACTGATAGGCAAACAGAAGCAGCTAAATCAGAGTCATAGAGCTGGAGCTCCCTCTATGGGCGACAGGTGACACATGCGCCCTTCTGGACTGCATCCCAGTGACTTCACAGCTTGTCAGCTCTTCTGATAATTAAATCCTGACCTCAGCTGTTTCTTTTTTTCCCCCTTACAGTCGCATAAGTGTGAATGTGGAACTGATGTCTCTAATTAACGCTGGAATAATACCCGGTCCCTGGATGGCTGCAAATCAACTGGGCTTTAGGGCAAATTAAAAGCTGAATTTTCTCAAAAGATAAAGCAAAAAATAATAATAATCTCAATTGCTACTCACTGTCAGACCTAAACAAATTGTGAATTTTTTAAAATTCAGTTTAAGTCATGAATAGTTCAGTCAAAATGAAGATGTTAAGAACTGATGTTGGAACATTCTGCGGCTGTGCCTTTGCTGGATCAAGTAGGTGGAGGGATAACACACTTCCAGCCTTTCTGAGAGCTCAGAAGGGGGGCTTATGGGCAATTCTGAGTGGGCAGGAAGAAGCCTTACAGGTGGGCGCCAAAGTAACTGGGTTTCATTTTACAGAAGTGGCAAAAACAGACAAAGGAGAGTCTTGCACGAGGCTGAGTAGGATGGCTGCTGAATAATGTTCCTCCGGAGGAAAGCAGTAGTGTTTATTCCTGAAGATGATGTGTGTGTGTGCGGGTGTGTGCGTGTGTGTGTGCAGCGCCTTTTTGCCTATTCAAACTCCTCTTCTTTGAGGTCTTCCAGCCTGGCCATCAGTCTTGTTTGCATCTGGTTGGTGTCAAATGTGGAGATCACCTCCAGCCTGTAACGGAGCAGCTTTACGTCAATATTAGGGAAGGAGAGATAGCGCAAAACACTTCAAAACAGTAAACATCCGATGTTCAAGCCAGACCTTTTTTCCTCAGCTGCAATTTCAAATTGAAAATTAAAATGTTTTATCACAAAGTCTGCTATTGTTTCAATCTCAGACATTCCAAAGATTTGATAAGATTGAGATGGACATTTAACAACATCGACCAATGAACAAGATGTCAGAGGAAGACAGAGGCGGAGCGGATTCGCTGCAGGATGAAACACAAAGAAAAGGTCTGCTTCACTGTTTAGACAGCAGCTACAGACCTCTGCATATCATCCAATGAGATGCAGCTGCCAGGAAGCTCTTGTCGAAAGAAAATCCAGCCACACCGTATGCTCATTCATTAACTTTATGCTTTGTTTATGCAGAATGCTTCCCCTCCTAAAACCAAACATGTTTTTTTTTATTTCAAATGTGGGCCCAACTGTTTTTATCGCCTTGAAAAAAGTGTTTCCTTCTTAATGTGAGTTTGTCGACCCTGCTGGAATGAATCTGACTTTGAACTGACCTGGATGTTATCTCTATGGTGAGGTTGCTATTCGAGACGGGAGCTTTCCTCAACGGGAACTCGGCTGTGATCATCTCTGGCGTCAGCTGGATTCCTGGATCTTCACACCTGCACCACAGTCTTACATGAATGACATCATGTAGAGGGGGGGCTTACCTGCAGGCAGTGTGGTGTGTAAACAGCGATGTGAGGGGCTTACGAGAACTCTGTTAGCTGCAGAGGATAATCATCGGGGAGGCCAGGGAGAAGAGGAGGAGCAGAGAGGGGAAGGATGTCTGTGTCGTAGTCGACGGACCTGGAGGAGAAACATGGAAAAATAAAATAATCCTATGAAAACGGATGTCTAAAATCTCACTGTTTACAAAAGCTGTGGGATTTATTGTTTTGTCAGGAGTCTGCAACACAAAGAACAGGGTTTCTGCAGGTTTCACTCACTCACATTTTAAAACTTTTAAAGACCATTCCGAATAAAATTTAAGACCTCTATTGAGACAAATGCACAAAACAAAATTGTAATTTTAGTGACATGAATTTAAGAGTTTTTAAGGATGGACGTGCACCGTGAAGACGGCGAGTTAAAAACATTCAGAACCTCCCTTTGTTTCCTAATCAGCATTGAACTGTTCAATTTGGTACCTAAAGCATCCATCATGCTGGATGAACTATAAATCACATGCTGTTGCTGTCTGGAGTACGGTCAGATGAAGAAAGTGTTTGCACAGAATAGCATGCAAAAGGAGAACAGGACAAACCAGAGCCGTGTTTGCTAACACACCACATCAAATATCACTTCATTTCCGTCTTTTTAGGCTGAAAACTGAATAAATCATTATTTCTCTGTGTTTGCCTCCATTCAGACTGACCCAGATTCTTTAACAGAGACACTTGAGCTTAAGATGAACAAGAGCACTACAAAAAGAGGAATGATTTCATCTCTTCTTCCATCCAGATGATCATTTATAGACTTTAAATAACATCTCTGAAAGCTGAGATTCAACTTCTAAGGCATAAGGCTGTCCTACCTTTCACTCTCTGACTATGAATGTGTTATGATAAATGGTGGATATATTACAAGCAGACAACCTGACATTTAGCGACCTGGCAGGAGGTAGAATATGTTGGACTCCTCCATTACATATTAATACGGGACAACCATGATGAGCTGTGTTGTCTGTAATGCAGTTTGCCAGATGATGGAACGGACTCTGAAGCTGGGACTACGAAGAAGGATGTAGAGGGTTACAGCCTCTCCAGGGGCATAAACATGAGCATTAAAACATGTCTGAAACATGACATGTAAGAAATCTCACTTCAACAATCGTTAAGATGCTATTAGCTATGAAAATATCTCTATATTTTGCTCATGTAAACAGAGGAATTCCTCTAAAAGCGGGAAGCTTGTGTTGCGTAAACAAAAAATGTAGGACTTCAAGTGGAGTCTTGATTTTTCACGTGAGAAATATGCAATATTTGTTTACTTTTTGTTATGGCTGCCTTCAGTTTTGGTACTTGTTTTCAAATCGGAGGACAAGGCAGAACCAGAATAAGTTGATGCTGAGATTACCCAGCATTCTCCAGCTGCTGACTGGGATTTGCTTATGCCATCTTAGGGTAAAAAGGCTTTTTATACCATAACTAACAATTTAAAACCTTCTGCATAAAATGACAACATTCAGCACATACCTACGACGAGAGCTCATATTGGTGATTGGGACGGAGAACTGTTTCATGTTCATGCCGGTTGTTTCCTGTTGGAAGGAAAGGACAAAAATGAAACTGAACAATTTTCCTGTTCAGATAAGTTGAAAACAGAGATTAGGTCCACAGAAAAATAAAAAAAGGCCATCAAGAGAAACATAATTGCTCATTCGTGTTCTTCTATCACATTCAATTCCAATAAAATGTATTGTATTTCTGTAATCTGAGAAAAATAAAGAAAATTACCTGGAATTGGAGAAAGTGAGTCTGTGGAGTTTGTGGCATTAAGCCAGATCTGTTCTCACACTGTGCAAACCTACACAAACAGTAACGATTGAATATAAAAAGCTTTAAGAAAAATGAAAAGGACAATGTAAGTTTTCCAGATTGTGTTTACTTCGGCAGAGCACAGAGGTGAACCTCCACGTCGCTCTCCAGGTACTTGGGCTGCAGTTTAAAAGCCTGAAGGCCCGGGGTCGGGTTCTAAAACAAAATGTCAGTAAATAAATAATCAGCTCAATGTGCTTCCTGTATGAATGGATGTGAAGTTACAACAAAACCCATCTGTACAAAGATTCGGAGAGGATTTGCATTGAAAGGCTTGATGAGAGCTGCAGGAGGCGTGAAGGAGAGTCCAGCAGTCTCCCAATCCATCATTCTATCTCCATGTTTAAGCAGCTGTCTATCTAGCTGTTTTTCTTCTGGACCCTGCACTTCCTAAAAGGGAGATAAACATGACAGACAGACTGATGCACATATTGAGTCTGACATGCATTTTAATTAAGGTGTGTCGTAGTTACCGGCGCTCCAGCACGAAGAGGTCTGGCCAGTGTAGTGGGACAATGGGAGCTAAACGCTTCCCAAGCACAAGCGAATTGGTAACCCATCAGCTGGTAGTGCTGGGGGACCTGGACAGCATCAATGTTAGTATAGTTAGATGCATTTTTACCTTCACATTGTCTCAAAAAAACACCCTTTATATTTACTCAGAGGCAATCATTTTGTAGATTAGAAGCACAGTAAATCATTCTGGCTGCATGTTGCTTTCAGAACCTCCTGCCATCTGTTATTTCAAGAGCTCCACACGAACTCCGCTTTCTTTAATATCACTTCCAAGATGCACAGTACTTCAACACATCACATCACTTCCTCATATTATCCACACCTGCAGAAACAATCTACTTCTACATGGTTCTTTAGCAGCCATTTTGTATGTTTAGTCAGTATGAATGTGGTTTAATAATGTTCTTCTGTTTTCTGCTGTGTGTTGTAGTGCCATATGATGTTTTAGTGTTTTCTAAATGCTGAAAATGAGAATTTGTTCTCATTTAACTCACCCTGGTTAGATGAAGGTTACATAAAACGAAAATAAAATAATTTATTGCAGGTTTCCAGCTGTTTTTAAGATCTGACCTCACAATTAACTCTAGAATAATTTTGCATACAGAGGAGTAAAATGGGTCCAAATCTCCATTGCCAGACTTTCTCATGATAAAATAAATAAGTGAATTGAATTATCATCTGCTTTACCTCCTAAAAACATCTCAAACTCTGACTGGATTGATGTAAAAATGTGTCAAATAGTTCAAATCTAAGCAGGAAGGTTCTACCTAAATATTTCCTAGCGTACCAGACAATTGTTAATGGGTCATTAAATCCTAGCGTGGGAAGAAAAATAATTTTTGTGAGGGATGAAAAGGTGAAAAGCTGGTAAAGGCCACCTGGAGTCGGTGCAGGCATGCTGTGGGTTTCCTTCTCAGTGCTCCTGTCTACAGGCATGAATGTTAAGCTAGCTGCTGATGCTAAGATAATGTGAGTGTGGGAGCATATGGCTGTCTGTCTCAGTAAAGAACTCACAACCTGACTGGTGTGTTCATTGCCTTTTGGCAAATGTCAGCTGGAAAAAAAGGGCTGCGATATAATGCTGCTGTAAAAAATAAATATAGACAGGGTTTCTGCACATACTTCACATTTCTGGAGTTTTCAAGTATTTTCTATCATCAATGTTGGAAGAAAAAAAAAAGCTAATATTTCTACTCTGGTCAGGATTTAAATTTGGATGAATGGATTTATAAAAATATGGGGAAAGGAACACATTTTGGAATTATAATATTTTTTCCTTCTCTTTTCTTTCTTATCTAGACCCTTACATCATCTTATTATTGAATTAGAATCCAACACGCTGCTGGTTACATATCCAGTGATATATGAGCGCCAGGTGCTTTAATAGGTGCTGACCTGGAGGTTGAAGAAAGGAATGTGTGCTGTCACGGTCACATCGATAGGATCCACAGGCACAGCCACAAAATTCCTCAGAGCCTTGAAATATCAAGAAAACAAATGGACATTTTTATTCAGCTCAACTCTGAGGTCCAGAACTCTGCAGGGCGCCTGAATCTAAGATTTAATCAAAGCACCAGCAACGGAGCTTCCTCGCTGGTTCCATTGTTGGCTCAATTACGTTTTCCACAGGAAGTAATGGATAAAAATTGCCTCATTTCATGTCAAACTGTTTAATTGAAAATGTTTTGGGAAAAAAAGAAAAGCATGTCACATTATGTAGAGTTTAAAGGTGTTCTCACCGTGGAACTGTCCTCATGGGGGGAATTTGGGAAAGATGACGGCAACGCGTTGTCTAGAGATATGACAAAGTCCTTAGCTAAAAAACACAAAGATTAGCTTTAGATGCAGCATGTCATCCTGAGTTTTTTTTCCTGAGTTACACAAATGATTCAAACCGTTCTCCATTGAGGAATCGTTCTTTATTCTGTCCACCAGTTTCCTTAAAGAGGCCAGTCTGCGCTGCATGCGGCATTGGATCACCACCTGGACGGCAGACGTGAGCCTGTTACCGATTCTCCACAACTTCAAACTTCATGCTGACTCTTAATTATTTTCTGACATTCAAGACTTTTAGCTTCCTTCCTTTTTCCATAACGAGCTCCTAATGAGGTCCGCCGGACTCGGATCAGTTTCATTCTGCAAACTGAAACCTTTGTGAAATTAAAAAGTGGCTCGCAAACAGCAATGAATCATCTTACTTTTATCTTACATTTTAGATGCCACGTAAAGAGCTCTGCTTATATGCTACAGTAATTAAAGTAAATACAAACACTAATGGATCCTGACTGAACCTAAAGACAATTAGAAATTTCCACCTGACTGAGCTGAAAGTGACAGGGCTGCAGGGGGCTCACCCTCTAATGAGGCACACAGACAAAATGACGTGCTCGTTCATTCAGGTGTGCATTTTTAAACCCACTTTTTTTTATCTTTGTCCTGGTATAAATAATTACGCCAGGACAAAGATTTACGGAGAGAATCCACTCCTGATTGTTGCACATGTACCTTCCGAACTGCCTGCTGGAAAAGTGTGAGGGTTCTCTGTCTCAGGTCCCAGTAAATGCTGGTGTACGACTGGAAGACCGGAGCTACGTGTTGATACTGGAAAGGATTGGGAAAACTTTACTAGAAGAACAGCTCAAGGACTTTATAAATATAATGGAATGGACAAATAGAGATGCACCAATCACATATCAATATCTATAATGGTCACGATGTTGAAAAAAATCTATTCAGTCTAATTCTATGCTTTGTGCTCTTGTGCTTTATTTATTTATTTCACATTATTTATAGAATTCCTAATTGCACTTTCTGAACCATTTCAAAGATTTGTTTTTAAATGTTAGAGCCACTTTGTGAAGTTTTTGGTGTATTTAAGTGTGCTGTACTGGTGCAGAGTTATAAAATAAATGCCTTATTCAGTACATTTATGTCTGTGTTTAAGAAAACAAATGTTTTAAGTCAATTCAGTAATTTTTTTCAGCATTGAATCGGAATTGGCCGATACGAAGCTTTAGATATCTGTTTCGGTATCGGCAGTGAAAAAAGTGGATTGGTGCATCCTGATATTCCCCCACCAGCAGATTTGCTTGTTTTCAGTTGTTCTAATGTTTCACTTTAAAATGTTTCATTTTAACAAAATAAGCTGTTAAACTGTGAAATTAGCAACTGAAGCTAAAGGATGACCTTTCTCTCATCTCGAAGCATCCGTTTAGACGAAAGTTGGGTCTGCCTGGGAGCGAAGTCTTCATCGTGCCGCTCATCTCTTTTTTTGACCTTTAACACAATCAGCACATGATTTCTATTAGCATTCCTTCTATAAAATTAAAATTAAAGTGTAATAAACTACAAATTACTTCCTCTTTTCCACACACATCATTTGATTCTCTCTCATTTTTAAAAGGAATTGTTGAAATAAAAAAGTCAATTTTAGCATTTAGCAAATAAAGCAGATGTTTCTGTTTTTTTACACATTTAAGCATTTTGTTATTGCAAAAGCACTTAAAAGAAAGGATTTCAACATGTTTCTCTGCTATATCAAGCCTAAAATCTTTTGGCTAAGGGGAAATGTTCCCCTTGTCACAGGAAATAAGGCAGCCTAATTTAGTGATTTAATACTCCCAGGTGGTAAAACTCTTCGTGGAAGATTACAAAACTGTAAGTCTGCATAAATATTTGTGTTCTGGCCTTTTAATCAGCATTTCATTCCCCCCATAAAAACAAGAGTTCCCATAAAATATAGACGTAACGTGCTGTGATATGAGGCTGTAAAACAGACAACACTCCCTGTGCGTGTGTGTGGATTACAGCATCAGCGATGAGATGAGAAAGGAAGGGCTGTTAAGCTTCAACTGTACACAAACTCGTATTTCAAAACTGAACTTTCTTTGGCCGACCTTGCCTTGTTTCTATGGTTACTAAATAAAATCAATCACTTAAAAGCAGAAGCAGTTTTCATAATGATAAAGAGTGTATTCAACAGAGAAAAACATTCAAAACATGAAGATTAAATGGACTTTTAATGGGAGTCGAGAAATGATTAAATGTCAACAAATCTGAAAAATAGTAATTTACACATAACTGAAACAAAATGGATTTAAATGACTATTTTGGAACTTTAATCCAAGATCATTCATATATCAAACATATTGTTATTATTTGATGCCACTAAATATACCCAACTGACTTGAAGTGGTGAGTGCAAAAAATGTGATCACACAGGGTAACAGAAAACAATGCATGCCACACTTTTCAGGGGGGGGGGTTTATTTTGATTTTTGGGTGTTTTTTTTGGTAAAAATATTGAAAACTATGAATTCTTTTCGTTGGGCTTTCGAAGAAGACCAAGAGCAAATTAATGTGAAATCATACCACAAGAAATGCTGTGATTACAGTAAATGAGTTGTTGCTGTCACATTGAGACAAAGACCCTAAGCATCAAGATAAGATATTATGTGTCAAAAATGCTCTAGTTAAAGTTCAGACCTAATTTAATTAAAACTAAAACTTGATAGTTGTTGTTTTCAGAATATTTTAAAATCTATGTGTCATTTTACTTCTATCTTTTTCTACAATTATACAGAGGTCTCCCTATAAATAATTTAAAATTTGTGGTAATGACGTGACAAAATGTAAAAACGTTCAGTGCCATAAGTAATTAGTGTACTTTCTCACCCACCATTTACAGGATTTGTGTGTGTTCCCTCAGTTACTGCTGAAACTCACCATGTATTCCTGCAGAGCCTTCTCTCTCTCCTCCAGTATCCACCACTTCTTTTTCTCCGACACCGGCTCCACACCTAGATACACTTGACTGAATGCAACGCAGAAGAAATGACCACATATGGAGGCAAAAATACAAACAACAGTGTGGGGAAATGCACAAATGTAAAGATTTTTTGAAACCCTTTTTACAGCATCTTAGTTCTGTTGAAGTTTATGAAGACCTCACAAACCCAGCAAACCGACACTGAGCATTTAAGATGAAATCCAATTTTTGAGTTTTACCTACCATTTCATATACTTGTATTGCTCCTCCTCGGTAGCCTGCCGAACCTTTTTCATGAAGAGAGCCTCTTTCATCTGACTGTTTATATTTCCTTTTGAACTGCCGCAGGAAAAGGCTGAAGCAGCGTGGGCGCCGAGGACATAAAGCAGGAGACATCGGTTACAGTTTAATGGAAGTAAATTGAGTTATAAGAGACAGAACAATTGTTTAAAGGGTCACAGCCATGTCAGGTTTAGGAGTTAAAATCATTGGGGTTGCAGTTTAGGTCTTTTGAATCGGGTTTACTCGTGTCTTTGATGAGAATTTTCGCCACCCCTCCAGGGCTACAGACATCCATGGAAGATGGTTGGGGAACATCCGCCTTATCTCTAACTGCCTAGAGAAAAGAAATAATACGACAAATCTTTTCAAGTCAAAGAAATGTGTGGCTCAAAAAATAAAGAAAATAAAAGAAATAGGCACCTTTAATTTGTCAGCCTCCTTGACTGAGGTCTGCTTGCTTTTATGTCCAGAAGGTGGTGGACTAGGATGACCTCTGAGTTCTACGGGGACTAAAAATCTGACATGTGGTTTTCTACCAAAAATATAAATGAAAATAATAAATAAAAATCTGGAGTTGAAAGGTTTGAATAATAAAAATGAGTAAGGCTGCATTTTTTGTACTTAAATACAAACACTCACTTTGAATTAACAGATGCTATTTTTACTTTTATAAGTTATAAAAACCAAACGGAGCAGTGCAAACAGAGCAAAAAAAATTTAATTAAACTAATATTAATAACTGAATGTATGAATTTTAGCAGCTGTCTACTATTTTGACAAACTGAGTTGGAAAAATCAATAAATTCAAACTACCCAATTGAATATGAGTTGCATCATCAATCCAGAGTGACAAAATATTCAGATAAATAATTAAACATGGAGCTGCATCATATCAGAAGAACACTGAATGATTTATTCTCTCTAAATATTGCAATGTCGATACTGATTATGATAAATTCACCTCTTCCTGGCTTATTCTGTATTTTCCTGTATGAAACAACTTCTGATAAAGTATTATAATACAAAAGCCTCCTTGAAAAATTTATGGCAGATTTATAACAGTGTCAGCAGAGCGTAATACAAGCCTGATTATATTAATGCAAAATGCAGAACTGAATCATGGTGATTAAAATATGACTGGATAATCTTTAGTTTGTTGTAAAAACATCTTTATCCATGTCAGATAAGTCATTCTGGGGAGACACCAAACAAGCAGAATCAAACATTGATTCAGTGTAGAGGTCCAGATATTTTTTTTTTTTTTTTTTGGTATTTCACATGCATATATTTTATCTATCATTTGGTTCCACGGTGGGAAACAACAAGCAAAGAGAGATAGGAGAGTTTTTTATGCTAAACATCCATTAAGAAGTATTATCTATTCTGATATCACTGCAGCAGCGAGAACGCTTTTTTTCTCTCCCCATAAATTATTAACTTTTGGGGGAGATAACAGCAGACAGTGCAGTGGAAGAAGCTACTGTTGTGTGATGGATGGCACCATCATTCTCATGGGAGCAGAATTAAACATTAAATTTTTTTATGCTAGCTGGAAAAATAAATGGGATGCTCTAATAAGGCACACAAAGCCATTTGCGGAGAATCCGTGTTTTCGCCTGAAACTTGTCTTATTGGCAGTTTGCTCGGAAAACCTTGGAATGTTTTTATTGTTTCATAAGAACAACAGAAAAGAAAGAAACAATTTTAACTATTTATGTGGGACATCCAATACTCATGACCATGAGTTTACACAAACACACACACACAGACAGTAGAAAGACACTACAGCATAAACTAAAAGTTCAACCTCATTATTTCTCAGTGTTTACATGCCAATACTTTGTTGTAAAGTTTGAGATTCTTAACTAAGCAACTTGTTTTTATGATCTTTCGGTCATAAAAACATAGTTTCTGGTTTCTTTACCTGAGTGGTAAATTGGGCCTGGAGAACCCGGTGATGGTGCACAAGTAGGGCTTGGTGTTGAACTGTGAGACGACCAGCTGGAAGGTGAACTGAGACGTTTCATACTGGAGTGGACAGAACGTCACAGTCAACAGAACTTCCCCATTGGCTGGTATCACACCTGCAAAATTTGCACGTGATCAGAGACTAACATCACTGACTTAATGAAGATACTGTTTGTTTTAGCTTAATGCTATATGCTAGCATTTCTGGTTAAAGTAAAACAGATTTATTTGACGGTTGTTTAGTGCTAAACATATATATTCATACAATCCATTTTTAAGAACTAGAGATTTGTTTACAGGCATTGGAGTCTGAAAAATTTCTCAAAACATTCTCTCCTATTCTTTCTCTTTTTATTATTTAGTCTGGCTTAATCTCAAAGAGAAAGAGAAAAATGTTATGTGTTTATTATACAATGCATCAAATGCATTCACCACTCTGTACTTTTGCAGTTTTGGTCTTTTTCAGATACAAAAAGGATTTTTGTATTCACTGTGCATTATCTAGTGCCAGCCTTCAGGGCTTCTTGTATGAAAGTTAATAATTTCAAGTTATTTTTTGTAATATCTTCATATTATTTAATAATGTGGTTATTTGGCTCAGTTAAATAAAATCGACCAGCCGGAAAAAACTCATATTTTGGTTTGATCAATTAAAATGAGCTGGCACAAACACAAATTGAAACTACAATTAATACAAATGGGGTGTAATATCAAATCTTTTTGTGAGATTCGAGAATGTTTCTGAATTTTTCACTCCATAATTCATCAAAAATACTGAATTTCCAAGGGAAATAACTTGGTTTAGTATAGTTCTAATCATGGAAATAAAACAGATGTGGACTTGGATAAAATTGTAACATGTTTTACAAATTTGTTAGTCTAATCAGCTTCTTTATATTTCCTTAAGTCAGTTTGTGTTGATGCATGTGTCCTGTTTGTTTCTGTTTTGCTCTGTATTGACCAGGCAACATGACCAGGGTGTACCTGCAATACTTAAGTGGATTTAGAACATGATAAAGAGAGATTCTTGCTTTAAAGTCAGTTTTTATCATGTTAGCTTCCTGTCTTCAGTCTATTTAGGGAATAGAAGAAGATGGCGAAAACTGAACCATAATGTCAACCTGCCACTATTGTGGTGAATGTGTGTTTTCATGCGATGCTGTTATTTGAATAAGAAGAAAAGAGGGAGCCCATATCGGCACGTCCAAGCAAAAAACAGAAACTCATTTGTATCTTTCTTCTTCTCGTTCCAACAGTTAAGCCAGCTGTAATCCGGATCCCAAGTGCTTTTTCCGCCATCTGTTGTGATGCTTTCCAGACAACTGAATGCTGCTGTGTGGCAGCGTGTGGAAACTAGATGGACCCTTCAAGTCCTGCAAAGGCTTATATAATACACAACACATGGCTCTGAAGATTGAGGAAAGCAATGAAAGCACTTGCTTCATCTAGTGGGTGGATTCTACATCTAGAGGGCTAAAATGAAGTTAAAGTTAAATATAAACTTCACATTATAACCACAAACTCCAGTGTGTTTTGTTGGGGGGTTTTTTGGACAGATCAGCATAAGAAGAGTGATAGTTTTCTTTCAAAAATAATTAAGTGTGGTGTTTGTGTGTTTGATTCTTTCCTTTTGGTCATCTTTGAGATGAAATTAAACAATTTTACACATCTTTACCTGCAAGGGTGTCGATGGAGTAGGCATCATGTGGCTGAATAATGTACACCTGAAACTCAAAGTCAACTGGACAGCTGCATCTCAGGGGAATTACATGATGAACACTGGAGACAGGGAAGAAGAAAAATACGATTTTATTCATCTATGACTTGAAACCAACAGGTTGAATGGAGGCAAGGTCAGCTGCATTGAAGAATACAAAGCGACAGGTAGGAGTGTGGGCAGATGGAAGGTTAAAAAAAACGTTCCACACACACCTTTGTCCGAGCGGTATGGCGGGGAGGTTGATCTGAGTGGGGATGTGTAGGTCATTGATGACAGGGTAAGCATGGACTGGAATTAACAGGTTCTCTTCATCCTTAAAAGGAGAGGAGTTGGAAAACGTTGAGGTCAAAGGAAAGTGAAGGGTGACCTTAATGAGACACTAACCTTGCAGTGAACACGGATGCAGTCGCTGAAGTAACACCAATCCTCTGGGCAGAATGCAACATTCACAGTGTAGGCGAGGCCGGGGATGAGCCGATCCTTACACACACAAGGAGGTGAGCGTCAACACTGACTGGGATCATGAACAAGTCATTTAGGGTTGATTCAGGTCAAGAATACCTTTTTGATGTAAGTTGTCTGGAAGTACTTTGTTTGAGTTGGAATTATATGAATATTCTCCGGTGCATTTGAAATGTTGATTAGATTCTAATGGAGAAAAAGAGTTTCCATCAAGTCCTGAGGACCGTTTGAGCTTCACCAACATCTTCATCACACAAATCTGGTTTTGTGTCTGGACCAGAGTTATCCTCACCACGGTCTTGGTGTAACTCTTCCCAAGCTCAAAGCCGCTGAAGTGAAGCTCAGCGGGGTCTGCTTCGATGTGACTGTTACTTTTCACTCTGGCGTAGATTTCTTAAAGAGAAAATAAAGACAAGTTGAGAAAATCGAATAATTAAAGCAGCATATCAGAGGGACAAGGCTGATCCACATACTTGAATCCAGCAGATGATTTGGGTAGACTTTGGTCTTGGTCTCCTCCACCAGTTGGCTCAGGGGCAGAGACGTCCCTCTCCTGAGGGACTCCGATGGCGCCTGTGAGGCCAACTCCATTCTGGACAAAGGTCAGCTCTGGATCCTCATGAGAGGAATGGCAGAAGGCTGGAGGGGAGTCAAGGAGACTGCTGTGTGATGAGAAATAATACTACTGGTAAACCTAGAAATAAGCAATGAGATGGAAGACAGAACAAGGCAGTATTTATTCACACGGGAACAAATTCATTAGTATTACTATTATTTTTTGTTGTTGCATATTTTCTATTTTTTAAGAAAGACAATTCAGGCTTATTTCTACAGAAGTCATAATCCACTGATAGGAAGGTAAAAATGATGTAATGGTGAGAGGATGGAAGGAAGAAAAGATGGGAGGAAGAAATAAAGGAAGGAGAAAGAAAACAGGGTAGAAAGATGGAAGGATGAATGGTTGGACAAACAGAGGTAAGAACGAAAAAAAGGAAGTAGGAAGGAGGAAAGATGTTAAGTGGAGGAAATGAGGGACATAAAAAGAGTAGGAAGGGAAATTATAGAAGAAAATGAAAGTAAAAAAAAGAAAAATAGAAGGAGTGAAAGACAGGAAACACCAAGCAAACGACAAAAACAGGAAACAAAGAAATAAACAAATCAAGGAGGAAAAGAGGAATGGGGGACAGACTGGTGAATGGAAACATTAATAAACTGAAGCAACTTAAGAGAATAAATTGGAGAAAATGTTTCATACTTATTCAGACCTGGGTTCAAACTTTCTGACTGCGTATTAACTGGTGGCAAAGTAAAAAAATAATTTTAAAAAATCACGCATTAACACGGAGTTTGGCTGCAACAAATGTAGATAATTAGCTTCCTTAAATTCGCTTTAACGTAAACAAAAGTTATTTTGAGCACAATGACACTATTAAATATTGCCATCCTACCAGAGAAGTGACGTCTAAACATATTTATCTCTCATTGTTTATGAAACGGAACGCAACGGACGCCTGCGTTACCATGGTGACCTGCAAGGGGCGCGGACAGGGGCGAGCACGTTCCGTTAAATTCCGTCAACTCACAAAACTCAGACCGGAAGTACGTCCTTCGGGCTTCCAAATAAGAGTCGAAACATCCACGCACGCGTGCTTTTCGTTATTTTTTATTAACTTGAATTAAAAAAAAAAAAAATTAACAGATCAACTAAAACGTATATCTGAGTATGTCTATTCAGTAAAAACACGGAGAATGCCGTACATTTATCCACGCAATAACCTCATAATTTTATTTTGAAATTTCATGGAGCAACTGTAATGTCAGCGCTCATCAGTTTGCCCTGCCCAGAACACTATTATGTTAGATTTAAAAGTCTCATATGTCAGCTGCATAACGTGATGTTGCTTTTTGTTCAGATCGCCCATGCAGCTTGGAGCTTGGAGGAAGATGGGCATCCTCACCGGAAAAGGGAACATGATGAAGGAAGTTGGACTGATCGGGCTGCTGCTTTTACACCAGGTACAGAGAAGGACACCTGCTTTATTGCAATGCCTGAGAATAAAAAAAATCCAATAGTGTTTTATTTTACAGGCTAGATCGTCACCAGGTTGCAATCCTCATGTCGATCCTATGAAAGAGGAAGAAAAGTGCATGAAAAATCTGATATTGTTCATGGAACAAAAAGCAAAAGGTAAATTAATACAGTGTTTAATTTTGCTAAATTTTTCTCTGTTTTTACATTTTCATTTTTGACAAAAAAAACGACCTTATTTTCAAATTTCCATTTTACACTAAAATGAGTCAAATATTTGAGAACTTGGGCCTTTATAGAAATTTCATTATGTTTTAGTGACAGCTAGTGGTCATAAATCAACATGCATTAAGATATGATTTTGGGGCACCTTTAATCGTAATTTATTATCTCTCTTTTTTTGTTGTTGTTTTTTTTTGCAGGTATCAATTTTTCTTAGCTGCTTTACCGCTGCAAATAAACATAAAGCTTGTCGTTCTTGTTTTATGTGTGCAGTAAACAGCAGTGTGTATTGTAAGGGAATGTGGGAAGACATGCACTGCTGGCCACCTGCCTCTCTGGGGGAAACAGTCTCTCTGCCATGCCTGGATATCTTTGGGCGTGTTTCAAAAGGTGAGATGCAAGGACGATGACGCACATTAGAAACTGTAAGCCATTACCTGCACCTCATACCACTGGTTAATTATTTCCATAGAAAACTAATTTGTCTTTGGATGGGACAAAATTTCTTCTTCCTCTTACCGTCTCTATCCAAACAGCTATGTGACGCTTGTGTACACAAAAGACTGGGTAACATGTAAGAGTGCTGCATATTAAAGGGATAATAAATTATCTAAACAGCAAACGAAAGTGATAGATTAATATCCTTGTCACTTTCACCTAGGTTCAATACTCTGAATAAAGATAAAATAAGCACCATTTACCTTTTGTCAGTCATTTCTTGCTTGCAGGTATTTCTGCAGGGCTATGGTCAAAAGAAGGCAGGAAGAAGTGATTTTATTGGTATTTTGCAGGTGAAGTGCATCGCAACTGCACTAGCAATGGATGGACGGATCTTCTCTCCCTTCATGAGGATGCATGTAGCTACGCTTTCAATGACTCACTTAAATATCTAGAACACGTAAGTAGATTTCTATTTTGTAAAATAAAAAAAAGACATTATTTCATGCAATGCCCCTCAAAATCTCCCTTATTTTCCTGCTCAAAGTCTTCTGTTTTTATGTTTTCCAACTTATAAACATCAACACATCTCCCATGACAACAGGGAAATGAAAAAAAATCAACACTATAATGAACTTGCTAAGGAACTTTGTTCTATGCTTGAGTTTTTCTATATATTTCTAGAAAGATCTTCTAAGTGTTTCAAACTAATTTCTCTTCTCAGTTCTCAGCTTCCCATTGGTATTTCTCCTATGTGAAGACCATGTACACCATCGGATACACACTCTCCCTTATCACTCTTACCATCGCTATCACCATCTTTTGCTTCTTTAGGTGAGAAATATTTCTCTTTTTTTCCTATTGTCCTTCCATCAACCACAGACTGCTCTTAAAACCCTGCAATGCCTCACCTTTGGCCTGTTTATCATCATCGGGTCAAGCACAGCCGAGCTCGCCTCTAAAGCAGAGTTGATATATTCTGCAGGAAGCTGCACTGTACCAGGAACTACATCCACATCCAGTTGTTTGTCTCCTTCATCCTGAGAGCCATTTTCATCTTTATCAGGGACGGTCTCCTTTTTACAGATTCAGAGCTCTACGATTGCGACAGCTCCACTGTAAGAATGAACAGCGATAATCTTAAATAAGAAAGGAAAGGATTTCTTGCCACTGAAATGAGATGGTCTCTCCTGACACAATTTTCTGCAGGGGGCTTGTAAGATTGTGTTGATGTTCTGCAACTACTTCATCCTTGCCAACTACAGCTGGCTGCTGGTGGAGGGTCACTTCCTGTTCACGCTGGTGAGCCGATCCTTCTTCTCGTTGAAGAAACACCTCGCCTGGTCCATCCTCCTGAGCTGGGGTACTGCAATATAATACATCTCACAGTTTTGGCTTTGTTTTACCTGTAAACATGTGCGTAAAGCTCAATGCTGTCTCTGAAATACTGCAATCCTAAATGTCTTGCAGGCGTACCATTTATTATTATTGTCTGCTGGGGATGTGCTAAGTATTTTTACGAAGACGAAGGGTAAGAATCAACCATCTACTTAATTTTAGATTTCTAAATGTCAGAAATTATAGTTATTTCTTATTTTTTATGTACAGATGTTGGGAAAGAAGGAGACATGAATGGATTTGGTGGATACTCCGTGTGCCAGTTCTTCTCTCCATATGTGTAAAATATTTGTTGTTTTAGAACATACTTTTGGAAATAAAATTAGTTACTTTTAAGTACATGTAGCTGTATTACAGTGCTAATTGGATGTGAAAATTAAATCAATGGCTAGCTGGCTTAGCCATTGATTTAGCTTTGACCCTAAAAGACGGGTAGATGTCAAACCAATCAAACGTTAAATCTCAATTTTTCAAAAAAAAATTTGTTCTACTTATTTTAGGTGAATCTCATCTTTTTCTTGGGTATTTTGAGGATACTGATCAGCAAACTCAGAATGTCAGACGCACACCGGAGCGAATTCAGTCAGTATATGTGAGTCTTTTTCACTATATTAAATCCATGCATTGTAATTTAATTTTATGTGACAGAAAGTTAATTGCTCTTAACTTTTGCATTGGTAACTGGAAGGTGGATAAATACCAACCTATTTTTATTCTGCATATTTGTATTTGGAAGTAAAAATTTTCCAATACAACATGGCTGGTTGTAAAAAGTCAGAAAGGCTTCCAGACAATTTAAGCCAGAAATTTTTTTACTGAAGAAACTGTTTTTTTTGTTGTTTTTTTTTGTATTTTTTAAACAGGAAGCTGATTAAGTCCACATTTTTCCTGGTGGCTCTGTTTGGTCTCCACTGCATTCTGTTTGTTTTCTTACCCGTCGACGTCAGCAACTCCGTTTTTAAGATCTGGACGTTTGCAGAGCTGGCGCTGTCATCCACACAGGTATGTTTTCCTCTCATCTTTCAGGTCCCATTTATACCACACCTAAAGAATAAAAAAATGACTCAAACAGAACCTTACATGAAGTGAGATAAATTATTTTAAAAAGCAGCACAATATGTTGCTGCCAGGGGTTGGGCGTGACTTTTCATACTGGGTCTGAATAGTTTATTCCCATTGCATTTAAAACAAACAAAACAAATCTATTTGGGGCCAGATATTTTTTAACAGTGCTGTTAAATCCCATAATCTCAATGTGTAATCCTTCTTATCTTGCATCTCCCAGGGTTTTGTGGTCGCTATTCTCTACTGCTTCATGAATGGAGAGGTAAAATCTGAACCGTCAAGATACAATGTGGACCTTGTGAAGCATGGACCCAACCAGGCAGCGTTGTTGTTGTATGTTTCAGGTACAGCAGGAGTTTAAGAGACGGTGGAAAAGATGGAAGCTCACCCGACACCTGCCCAGTCGGAGTCGGCAGCATCACGGCTCCATCAGCCAGATCGGATCACCTCACACACAGGTCTCCCTGCTGCCCTCTTCTCCTGTCAGTCTTACGAACACTGGATTCCCTGCAGACACTCTGGAGATGTGAACACAACTGAGTAAGAACTTTTTCTGTAATCCCAAGGAAGATGGAGAAGTTGAGAGCTACTCTTCTATGGGACTAATTTGATTAAAAATGAAAATTTGTTTGCGTTGTTAAGGCTTGACTGGACCAGGGAAGATCACAAAAACATCTTTAATCGACATTGCAAACATTTTCAGAGGAATAAAAGGTGTTCTATACAGCAAATGCTCTCATTGTGATGAGAAAGCATGACTCATTTAAATTGTAATGTTTTAACTATTTTGTCCATGTTTTTTTTATGAAAAAATATCCTTAGTTTATAGTTAACCTTTTCCATTTTAGCTTCGTATTATTTATATAATGGCATTTCAGATCATTTCAGAGCATAATGAAGGCCAGAAGATCGTTCATACACACAAAAAAACAAACTGGTGGTGGAACAGTTGTAGTAATATTAGGATACAATAGATTAACCTTTACATTTGTTGGTAGCTTACATATAAACAAAAATGGCAACAGCAGACAGACAATTTTGTAAAAACACTCTTTGTTAAAATTAAAACATCAAATAAAGAGTTGAAAGGTTGGTTTGTTTGGATTAGACCAAAAATCTGGCAGACATTAAACATTACCTGGAAAAAGCTCTTGAGGTTAATGGCCAAATTGCAGGTGTGTGTACAGTAAACAGTACATTCAGTTTATGACAGAGAAGAGATAGGATATGACGTCTGACCGCTGCAGTTTTTCATCAGGACCCCATCAAAGGCTGCCCTAAATGAAGTTAAACCATATTTTTAGTGGTTCCATAAGCAAAGAGTTTATGAATCTTAAATCCTTAAACGTGACAATTTGGAAACCTCAACTTTATGCCATTGCTTTTTATGTGCCTACAAAATTCACTTGGGTGACTTAAGAAAACAACTTTGAGACTTTTATTGGAAAACATAACAGGATTGAGGTAAATATTTAGCAAAATACTACATACAGGTACATCTCAATAAATTAGAATATAATCAAATATGTGGGTGATAGTTTGTATATTTTATAGATTCCTTATAGAAGGCTATCAGATTTTCTTGTAAATGAAGATGGCTATTCAGAGTGTTACACTAAGTATATAAATGGAAAATTGGGTGGAAGAAAAACAGTTTGGCAGTGGTAAATTTATGTTATACTCGACAGTTGAGGTAGTAGACTCTAAAACTACAAAACTGAGGATAAAAGTTTTATTTCAAAAACAAAAAACAGACAGTTTTTCTTGTGTATTTCTTTATTGGTGTGTTTCTTAAAGACTCTACATTCCATATTTCTCTTTCAGCTTTTCCACCAACTTTACATAAGCCGCCATTGCTTCTTCTTTGGATAAACCTGTTGGTTTGGGAGATAAAGCACATAATTCTTGATGATTGATTTAGTTTTAGACTCTTTCAAAGACTTAAATCTACATTGACAAATCTTTGTTCAACCCTACATTGATTTATTGTGTTGAGGTATTTGTAATAAAGTTTGATGAATCTAACCTTTCTTTGCATTCCATGCATCCCATTTTGCTTTTCCTGTAAAATCGAGCATCCCTGGTCGTTCTGTGGAAATAAAGAGTCTTGTGTTTAGCCTCAAGCGACTTCAAAACGCAATCAAAGTTTGTACAATTTTATTTACTAGACCCCGTAATATGACATTGGAGATAACTGAACCTTAAACCTTCACTGTGCCTACTAGGCCTTGAATTTATGATATTTGAAATTAAACAAATATAAGACTCGATAAATGTTTTGGGGTTTTTTTTAAGTTGCAAAAGTACGTGCTTGTTTGCTTTGACTGGAAATAAATGTTGAATGTCCTTGAATTTTATTCTACATGGTTGAGACGATCTGCAGGGCTTTTTTGGGTATTTGTTGCCCCCTTCTGGGCCCTTTAGATTGTTGCAAGGTGAAGTTTGGATCATTGCATTGCATTGCATATTTTTGAGTATTTTCTTCAGTCTTGCGTAATTTAAGTGACAGTTCACTGAGAATGGTTGAACTAATCTTTATATATAATGCCAATATTGAGTTTTAAAGTAGTGATTCACAGTGAAGCTTTGCAAATAAAATAAGAAAAGAAGAAAACTGTAATTTCCCTGCCATTGCAAAATGAGCTGCTTTGTGTTGGTTATAACAAAAACCTTTGCTCCACTGAACCTGTGCAGCTAAATCAGAGTTAGAAGACTGTTTCATAGATGTTTCAGAAGGTTATAGTGAATCTACTGTAATCTGAGGTGCAGGATCCAATTTTAACTGTTTAAAAATAAACTGAACATGTAAAAGTTTCTGCAGGTAAGCTTTGAAAATGGTGGATTGCTGATGTTATATGTAACGGTTGTCTTCAATAAAGTCTGACAAATAAGAAGCTTGTTTAAACTACATACTCATTGTTCATTATCTGAAATCTCACTTGTAAAACCTGCTTTAAAAAAAATCATTTCAACGCCACCCTGTCCAAACAACGGAAACAAAACATCCCCACTACACACACTCACCCATGTTCACGTCTCCAATAGTGGCTTGTTTATACAAACCATAAAGTTCACTCATTTCTCCATTGTCTGGTCTTTGTCTCAGGACTTTCACCTCCTCTGCTGCTTTCTCAAATGCTTCCTGGAAGAGAGGAAGGAAACGGAGCATTAAACCTGACAGAGAAACCTATAAAAACCACGGGAGACCTGCAGCTCAGCTGAAGGATGAAACTCAGAGATTGGAGAAAAGTCAGCTCACAAGAAGCACATCAGTTTGGTAACATAGTAGGAAATAAAAGTGGTAGTTTAAAACAAAATGCACTTACAGACATGGTGACAGGGTGTAAGACTTTGCCGCTGTTGAAACTTCCGACTGTAAGTCTTGCTCAACTCGTCCTGCAGGTTTGTCACGTGGGAAATAAGCTGGCGATGTGGGGAGGGGTTTCCTGGGTAACTGTGCCAGGGAAGAAGTATTTTACACCCTATTGATCCCCAATCAACACAACAGAAATGATCAAACTTTAATCTTATTTATTATCATTTCACAAGTTTTTTGTTTGTTTGTTTGGATTTTTTTCGGATTGGACCGAAAATAAAACAATTAGTCACATTTATGGTGCAGTTTAGAAAACTGCCACAAGATGGTAGCATCTGGACATAGAATGCCTAACATTAAACTAATGTCTATGGATGTCTTTGCCCTCTTAGCTCAGTTTAAAGGTTATTACATGATTTTAATGCATGCTAGAAATCTCTTATCTAAATTTTTATTGAGCACAAACATAGAAAACACATTACTGTACAAAACTCAAATCAAATAAAATTTTATTTGTATAGCACCTTCCAGAAAAGGTCAAAGTTTACATTCTTTTATTGGCAACAACATTCAAGTTAAATGGCAGTATCATTTTATGTCAGAAATAAACAAGGTAGTAACATTAGACATCAAGCTTAATGCTTTAGCGTTGAATTTTGCATCACTAGAACAAAAATGTTTGACAATATAACTACATTAACTTTCACTCGATAGTTCCAGTTTTAACTTGAAGTTCACACCTGATCTACAAGTTTTAATGATCAAACACAAATCTGAAATGCGTGGCTCGATTTTGTATTCAATCCCCTTTTATCTGGATATCCCTAAATAAAATCCAGCAGAATCACTTCACAGTCTGAAACCAAGGAGACATTTAGAACAGATTTATTCTATTTACTTTTTTTCTAGTTTGATTATCAAAGTTATGTTGGATGTTTTGAAGGCAGCATTAGGAGAAAAATAAAACATGCATTGCTGCTTAATATTTGCCATATTTGCACAATAATAATTTAAAAAAATAAACCTGTAAATCACAAATCACACAGGGAAATAAATTGAGCAAAAAATCTAAATCTTTGCTTTAACAATACAAAGTCACATGAAAAGTTTAAGTTGAAACTTATTTAATTTCTTGAGCTACAACAGCTTAGTTTGCTGTGTCCCAATGTTGCAACGTTTTCTGAAGAGCGAATATCGTTCTTCACTGTGATTGACACTAAAGACAGAGCAAACAATAAATTAAAGAAACAGCAGTCATCTCTGACAGCATTAAGTGCTTAAGGTATCCCTGGCTGGATTCCCTCAGGCTCTTGTTGAGAAGAACTTCAGTTTTCTGACAAATTCCAGCATAGTATAAATATTTTATCTTCTCTGTGGAGATGATCCACCTTGTTTCTAAGAGCAACAGCGTTTCTCACACATTGCTGACATCCTCCACCCCGTTGCGGCAGTCTTCAGCCGGCAGCATGAAGCGGATGTGTCGGTTTCTCTCCCAGCCGCGGCGGATCTTCCTGAGCCGCCCGGCTACGCAGGGCAGGCAGAGCGCCACGCGGCCCAGCAGGACCACAAAGGGCAGAATCAGGACCAGGATGAATGTGGGGGGCATGTAGAAGCGGTACTGTGCAAGAACAAAGGCGTGATTCCACCCGTAGAACAGCGTGTGGGAGGTGGCCATGAACAAGGCGCAGTAACCAAGCGTAGACTGCGAATCATCAGAGAAACATAAAAAAAAATGTTATAAACTCCACATAACATCAGAAAAATATGTAATTGTGATGCAGCTGCAAAGTCTTTGGGGAGAGTCTGCAAACTCCCCATAAAATACATCACATATTTTGGCAGAGACAGAGAGTCAGCTCGTCCATAGCATTAGCTGACTGTGTTAGAGGCCACAGCAGAGCCTGAGGACACGCACTGACCCACCTCTCCTGACCTAAAGAAACCCCACTGGTGTTTTCCTCTGTGACTGTGACTGACTGAGCTGCTTACTGCACCTTCAGGGGCCACAAGCCACCAAAAACGTCCCAAGGTTGTCTGGGTTTTTTTAACCCCTGCAGAGCAGGGGTTAAAAAAAAACAAAATCAGCCTTGTTTTTCTGTGTGGAATCTACTGGAGTATTTTAACTTTATATTTATGCAGTTCATCCAAAATAGAAAATCCTCTGTGGAAATCTAAGTACACCCTTTACTCTTTCATTGCAGGTTTTTAATGATTTGGGGTCTTTATTTGTGCCAACAATGCTACAAATAAAAGACATGAAGAATTATCTTAAGGAAGATTTTTTTTTCTGCCTATAAATCTGGGAAGGTTTGTAAGGCTTCTACCAAATAGTTTCAAGTTCATTATTTTAAAAAAGAGGAAAATGTTTTAGACAGCTACCAGTCGTTTCTGAAGCAGACGTTTCAGAAAATCCAAGCAATGCTCAGATAACCTTCAACAATCCAACAGCTCCTTTTGAGACTCTGGAGTTCCAGTTCCCATGTTAAACCGTAAAAATTGTGCATTTACAACTAGAAAAACTGGATATGTGTGAACTCTCTGCCGGAAATGAAGAAGAAACGGTTGTGTCTGGAAAAAACTTTGGTTTGCAAAACTCTGCCTTGAGAGGAAAGAGGAGAGGTTAACATCACAGAGCCATGTTTGGTTAAAAACAGTATATGAGCAGAAACACCTCATCCAGACTTTTGCTGTGTATTTAGCAGGCCAATGAGCACGCTTATCCTGCAGCTTCGCCCAGCGACTGTACATGTACCGAGCACAAACTCGCCTTTCCTCTCGTTGCCACGTGATTAATCTGACGGCCAGCGGATTACCGAGAGATGAAAGTGGGGTGGGGGGAAATGCAGCACAGGCAGACTGCGAGTCCTGGAAGACCCCAGGCCTTGAGGAGGAAAGAAAAGGAAGTGTGTGCATGCTTAGTCACAACACTTTGGTGGCTTTGTCACAGGATAAGTTTAGCTGTGAATCTGGGGCAGCTGTGGGAGCAGAAAAGCTTGGTGTTTACATGTGTGGGACATTCAGAGTCTTACTTACAGGAGGAATAGTGTGTCTCTGAGGGGATATTACCTTGGAAGTGAAACTAAACATGAAACATACCTGGACAAAGCTAAACTCCCTCCAGTTGATGGTGCCGGCAACTGAAGGTAGAGAGGTGACCGCCAGCAGGGAAAGCAATCCGAGCGCCATGATGCCCGTAGAAAGGTACAACTCCTTCCTCCACACTTCCTCATCCACCTCCTTCACGGCCATCTTCACCTGGACACCAAGCACATTTTATGGCACTGCTTAAGATCAAGACATCTAGCTCCATTGTGTCTTCACCTCACCTGCTTCGTAAGAGGACCACACAGGCTGTAAATGGCGTGCAGGACGGCGCACAGGAAGCTACAGAGTCCCAGCTGCTTCCTGCTGGTCAGCCAGCGGTCCAACCAGTTTGGGAAGCGGTTGTACTTGGTTCCCGACCACAGCTGCAGGACGGCGGCCAACAAACCAGGCAGGTAGACCAACGCTAACATGACCAAGGCCACAGATGGAAGGGTGACATTCACCACTTTGATGGGCATTTTGTAAAAGGTGCTTTTGTGCTCCGTGATGAAAGGATGCAACACGTCTCGGACGAAGTTGTACAGGTAGAAGAAGATGAAGAGGAGCAACATGCAGAGGACAGGGAGGCGCCAGGATGGGAATAAATAGAGCGGCAGATTCTCGATCTCCAGAGAAGAAGAAAGGAGGCCCATGTCAACGGGAATGAAGCCCATCCTATGGCAGATTGACTTCACTAAATTCTTGGCCGTTTGGCTGTTGCTGCACAGGAAAACCTGCAGGCAAAAACATGAAACAAACCATTTATAGCTTCCAAAAACATTTAACTCAATAAGCAAACCAACACTTGAAACTGATGATGTTTCCTACCTGCCTGCCTCCATCTCGGGCACCCATCTGCAGCGTCCAGGCGGATACGGTGTTGAACCCCTTAACCACGGAGCTTCCAGGGAAATAGTCTGCCAGGAGTTCGGCATTGGATGGACCCTTATGGTTGATGCTTAAACCGTTGCTAACGTCCACCAAGGTCTTTCCAGCCAACGCCTGCTTCAAGTCCATCAGCGTGGAGTGATGCTCAGGATAAACTGCGACAAAGATCAAGTCTGCCTTGTTGGCTGCTTCCAACTGGGTGGTCACCTAAAACGAAGAAGTTTTTAATACTCCACTGGTTCAAATGCGATTATTTTCAAATTGATGGACAGGAAAATGGAATTTGTGTAGCTCATTTGTCAAATATGGTGGTAAGTGTGTTATGATTTGGGCTGGACTCCACTTAAGCTCCACTAAAACCTGTAGAGACATCTCATCCAAACCAGATAAAGATACCAAACATGATTCTCCTCCATCCTGTGGGAAGATTCTTTAACAGTCAACCTGGATGACTAAAATCTATGCTAACATTCTTTTCAAAATGCAAAGAAGGCCATTCAAAGAGGAAATCCCCTGAAACCAATGCACCGCAGAGAGTCACCAGCACCCAGCACCTTGTGTCTATGAATCAAAGGCTCCAAGCAGCCACTGCATGCAAGTGACATGCAACAAAATAGTCAAGATGACTGTTTTGGACAGATAATCCCTGGATTTAGGAGGTGTTTTCATTTCAACATGGTGAAACTGAAATGTCTGCAAGTCTTGAATGTGCACACTGGATTGTTGTTGAAAATATTAGAAGGCAATATCTTCCTAAACGTTACAGAAAATTCTATAATTGTTACTTCATTTTTATAATCTGTATATGATGTTTTTGTCGTTTTTTAAGCACAAACTTGTGTTGATGTATTTCCTTCAACCCTCAGTCTAATACACCGAAATAAAACTTAATCCATCCAGTTCAGAGAGATTTGTAAAATGCAGCTTTAACCTCAATAAATTATATAGCCATGTTAACAAAAGTAATTACCCTTCGTGGGAAACGAATGATGTATAATCATCTCCAGAAGGAAAGACACAAAAACACCAATTACTCAAGGAGTGTGTGTATCACCTCGGCCTCCTCCGGGAACAGAGCGACAAAGCGTGTGGGGGTCCGACTTCCCACCACTACTTGGTAGCCAGAGGCCACCAGCCTCCTGGCCAGTGAGCGGGAGAAGTCTCCAGTGCCCAGGATGCCGATCACCGGGGTGCTGGGATCCGACACGGCATCTTCGAAGTGTCTGGCTTCCCCGGCGCCTCTTTCTAGAATTAAACGCCTTGACATCTCATCAGGCATGATGTGCTAACAAATCTGCAAACATCAAACAGGATCATGGATTAGAATCATGATTATGTGATTTTCTAAGATCCAAACTGGGCATTATTGTCTATCAAGACGCTAATCTCACAAAAGTTAAAATAAAAGTAACACTAACAATAGATTTGCCAGTGGGTTTCTATCTGACATCTGTCTGCTTGTTTTTAGAACAGAGAAGGCTCACTGCTATTATCTGAGTCTCAGCTGGCATGTCCTACATCTGTCAAAGCTGCTGCCACCCAACATTAGCAGAAATGGATATCAAGCAGTCTAAATATGGTATCAGCTACTTCCATGGTTAGTAATAACCAACTCACTTAAAACTCTGCATTATGTTAACTTCATGCAGACTTTAGAAGTCTGCCAGTTTTGCCAAACTTCTCTGAAGTCAACACGTGTAAGGAGGTTACGGTGCATTTGCGCTCGAAAACCGTTTTAAAAAGTTGTTTTAAAGCAGCTAACATGTGTTTATTAAAGTGTTTAATAACATTGTTTCTTAATCAAAACAGAAACGCTACCTAAAGCCATGCTGGCTGTCCTTGGCTGGACTTGTGGAAACTTTACTCTCCTTTAGTTTGCAAACAACAAAGTAAAAAAAAAATGACGCAAACATCTGGAGAATTCCCTCAGAAAACACACTGACGCTTCAGCTCTAAAAGTAACATTTGTACTTACAGACAGAACTTTGTTCCACGCGCTTCTGCGTTTCCAGTAAACTGTAGCGGCTTCTTCCTTGTCGGATGACGCACCAGCAGAAGCCACGCCCCCGCGTGTCAGGGTAAGATAAAACAGCGCGCGTGACTTAAGCTGCGTGCTCCAGGTGACCCACTCGGTGTTTATAGTGTTATTTGCAGTTAAGTACAGCAAATAAAATACAAGAAAAAACAAAAACGTTCACTGTTTTATGGAAGTTTTCAGTGCTCAGATCATTTGAGGATAATACTATTTTTTTTCATGTTACAAAATGAATAAATAGGATAATATTTCTGCTTGAACCAATGTAAAGCACCATGTTTTGTGAATAATTGTGCTTAGACAGTGACAAAACAGTGACAATTTTATTTATTGGTAGAACTATTTAAATCAAAAATGAGTGAGCTACAATTAAAATAGTTAAAAATAATGATTTAAAATAAAAAGAAAAATTAGACTGTTTTTGCACATTTCTGAACAGATACCTAGTCCATCATATACTGTAGATGCAGGAGGCGCT
This sequence comes from Poeciliopsis retropinna, assembly GCA_010277075.1. Taxonomy (NCBI): domain Eukaryota; kingdom Metazoa; phylum Chordata; class Actinopteri; order Cyprinodontiformes; family Poeciliidae; genus Poeciliopsis; species Poeciliopsis retropinna. Next base: position 2,838,274 of record VMRM01000029.1, on the reverse strand, counting down.
GTTTCTTCTATATACATTATGTTCTACAAACACAAAACAGAAGACAAATAACAAAAACCCCATTGCGAAAACTGTTGGGACGACAAAGTTTTTTCCCATTAGACTTACAACCATCAGAGATCAGCACATAAAAATGAGAACATATCTGGGGTGATTGTAGACTGCAGAGTGTATTACAAGCCGGTTTGGTGACGCGCCAGTAATTAATAAGATCTAGTGTGTAAAACACTAGATCTTGATTTAATCTCAGAACTTGTCAAACAATTAAACACAATTAAGAGCTGATTAGCTCATATAAGCAAGCTAACACTCATTTAAGAGGTAATTTGGCTCCCATTACACCTGTTAAATATAAGCAGGTGTTAGCATTATGAGCACATGATGACAGTAGCCTTCAGCTGCTTTTGTATAACAATACTTAGAGGTTTGCGGCTAATTTCATATACCCTCTCTCTGAAAATGGTTTTAATATTGAAGTCCTCCTGTTCCCCTCCTGCTTGCAAAGCTGGTGTATTTGATAAACTGGCCTTGGGATCGGTAGAAAAAAACCAAACGCGTGTTAAAAAGATGTCTGACCGCAGGTTACACACTGTCACCATGACTTCATCATGTCTGCCTTTGCCACTTGCAAAAGGTTGAATCCCTGAGGCGGGCTGTGCTACATCAGTGTCGCCGCACACAAATATGTACATTCTCACACACGAACCCTTTTTTCCCCTCATGGCTCTCTCATGGCTCTCTGGTGGCTTCATGTTTGTTTATTTCGCTCAGGGTTGCAGCTTGCTACATTCATATTTCATTTTTGAGTTTTTCATTTTTCTATCAGAAAATTGTGTCTTCTGATAAATTGCAAAATTAATCAGAAGACAAGGTAGAATTGGTCAATATTGTGCCACGTGAGGAAATAAAAGGTCATAAACATTTGCCCTGAGGTGGACCTTTGACAGGTGTTCACTATCATCAAGGAGCGTTTTGTTTTATCCGCGCAATCGAGGACAGAGGTGCCTTCAGTGGGCTTCATGTGGGATCAGGGTCACGCACTAAGACAGAAGCTGATGTTGCAAGTTCTCATAGCTGTCTTGTTGTGGTTCACAGATGGCTCATTTACACATATGAGCTGTGACATTTGATTCACAATATGTAGAACAAGTTTCACTAATGCAAAACGAACAGAATGACAATGGCTGACCAACGACTCCTTCATAATCTTTACAAAGTAGCTGGATGTCTGATAAGAGTGGTCAAAGATATTTGTAGTGCCTTGCAAATGTATTCAAACCCCTTAGTTAACCAACACAAAGGAGTGTGCATCTATAACAAACTTCTGCAAACAGTCAAAGCAGAACATAGATACATGACCATTCAAGTTATGGCACAATTTTATTAATTAATTTAGTTCTAGACTTTCTATCAAGATTATGCTCTGACACTACCATTCCACTGAAGCTCTGGATGTATCTTCAAGGTCATTTTCAACTGGAAAGTGAACTTCCACCCCAGGCTGAAAGTCTTTAGCCTTCTTCCAAGATTGTCCTGCATTTCACTCCTTCAAGTCTAACCAGCTTCCCTGTCTCTGAACGGAGAAAAGAATCTCTGAAAAATGATTTTGAGTGATTTGCAATGTTGTTATACTACCATGCATACCATTTTACACCTGCTACCAGTTGCTCTGCTGAATGGAAAATTATCCAAAGTCATGTCTGCTGATGACGGTTCTCTTCTTTGGCCTCACCGTAAGGTTTGTGTGCATCATGCAGCAGTGCAATGTGATTACAAGCATGACGGAGCTGCAGGCTGGGATAATCTAAGAGGCTGGAGTGCATAATGCAAACAGTGTGTTGTGTTTGGCTCACCACAGCCTAAAGACACAGTTCACTGTACTAATCCTTCCTAAAGGTCATGCTGCGCATTAGGGAAGAGGATGTGCTCCATGTGCCTTTCTGCATACTTTTAGTGGGTTTGTTTTTGTATGTTTTATGTATTACCGAAGCTTTGAAGGGGAATGAAAAATGTAATGTTTTCATTCTGGCCGCTGTGGCGTTTCCCTCAGATTTTCCAACTTTTGAATTTCTCGGCCAGCTCTCGCTGCTCGTCGTGGTTTTTCTCACTCTCAGATGCCAGCAGCGGCTGCCTCCGTGTTCTGGAGAGTTACAGCTGAGCTGAGCGCGAGCTGGAATTGGTTAGGGGTGGAGGGGACGGCGGGATCGCGGGGGGTGGCAGTGGGGGTTCAGCTAAGCCTCGTCTTCAACCTCTGAAGATTTCTTCACGTTGCCTTGAGCTGTAAAGCCTCTGTTGTGGATGTGGGGCCTGGACTCCAATTCCAGGTGCTTAGCTCTGCTGGCCCCGCACTTTTGAAGTATTTAAGGTCCTTCAAGGAATGTTTTTAACAATTACCAGCTTTTATTAAGCATCCCTAAAGCTTTTATGCCCAGTTAATGCTGTAAACACAATTATTAATCAGCAGGTGCGGTTAAAATCCACACAATTGGCAAGAGTTCAGGGGTCTCGGAGGAAAACCAAAAACAAAGGCTTAAAAGGCATGTCAGGCACATCTGCATGCGCTGGGGTGCTGATTTGCATGGAATGAATTTTAATTTGATAGCCAATCTAAATTCCAGGCCTGTGGCCCTTAGCCGCATGAAACAAGACATCAAATATGTCCCTGCAGTCACAGAGAGCTGAGAGTGTCAACTGCCGGCAGACATCCCTGGTCTGCATCCAGCATGCATAAACTACCTCCTCCTCCCCCTGTCCGTCTCTCCCTCCATGAGTGTGTGTGTGTGAAGTGACCAATGCAGTCAGTCAGCTGATGACACCACTGTGAACCTGCCCTCAGCCATATGAAGTGACTTTGAAAGTGTCCCTCTTGGTCTGAGTCAAATATTTGGTCATGTATTTAGCTGCTGCAAGTTTAAGCTCTTCATTAAATCTGACTTTGACCTGGATTCATTCATGTTTAAAAGGAAAGTCACTAATCACACTCGTTTATTTAGATACACCTGAGTGGCATGTAAACACACAGTTCAAACAACTTTAATCAGTTTAATTCGTTTCAGAGGATGATTTGAACCTATTAAAACTCCCTTTAACTTCTTTGACATGCAGCTATAAATAAATACAAGTCATACAAATGTGGAAAAAGGTTTCCATTCATGATACTATTCAGACTTAAACTTCCTTTTGTTAGAGGGATCAACATTTAAAAGATTTCCTGTTATATTTTTAAACAATACAATGGACGAAATCTTTTTATTTCAATGCATAAAAATTTATTTTATTCTGATCGTTAATACCAGCTAAAAGTAGACACTTTTTCTACATTCATATGAGTTGTATATTTGAAGAAAAGTTTTGGCACCTGGTTTATTAATAGAAACGTAAACAATTTTCTAACATGTACCGTATTCGAATTGCAGTAACGAGTTGCTTAAGCTCATTCCAAGAAAGATTATAATTAATATATTATTTTCAAATCAGCAATATGGATTTATGCATCTCTTCCCACATGCTTTTCTGACAAAGAAATAACTCACATTCATGCATTTAATTGCTAAGTCAGCTAGATAACTACAAATTTGAGATAAATTAAGGTTGCAAATGAAATGGCTGCTCACATTCCTGTGTTGGAGTGACCCAGTCAAAGTTGACATAAATATTTAGTTGAAAATCTGTGACAACAAAAACTGAGTGAAAATTTCTTTGTAAAACTGGAAGAGAAATACAGCAACGTGAATTAGTTCTACAAGTACTGACTTAAATGGGGATTGAAAACAAATGAAAGCTACATTTCATTTACATTTATAAAACATTTTATTTGTATATTTTTTCTTTTTTCAAAAAAAAAAAAAAACACTGTCCTTATTTGAGTGGATTAATATGTTCCACATGTTAATGTAGATTTATACAACAAATATAAAGTTGCTAAGGAAACTAGCTTCCTTGTTAGAATTGGCACTGATATAAATTATTGGACTTGCAGAGCTTTGAATCGCTGAACTCAAGACTTTCTTTTCACAGCATCAGTTCGTGTCTATTTTCAAAATGCTACCCAGACTCTCCATCCATGCGTACACGCTGCCGTTTTAATTTGAAGTGCTGCCTTCCGGTCTTCTTCTTGTGAACAGCTGGACGCAGCTGTGCGCAGCTGTCTGCGCGCCACCCCTCCATCCAGCCAAGTCGCGCGTCTCCCGCTCGGTCACAGCTGCCCAGGGCATTGAAGACGCGCACTGGAGTGGTGGAGACACTTATGCGTACTTCTCCAACTTCACTTCTTTTGTTTCTGTCTGTCTTTTTACCCCCCACTGACAACAGTCACAATTGCCCTCCAGCGCGGCTCGACGGGTTTTCTGGCGTCCATTGGTCCACGCACGGCCCGGAGGAAGTGGTCCGTGGTCTTGGCGGTGACCGCTGTCGCCATGGTCCTGCTGGCTCTGACCATCGCTGTCCCGCTGTTGCTCCTCCGCTCCCCGGAGACCTCCGCTCACTACTACGAGATGATGGGCACCTGCCGGATGGTTTGTGACCCATACAGCCCCAAACCGGGGGGAGCCACCGCCATGGAGGTGAGCCAGAACGTGAACGGAGTCGCTCCGCTGCCGCCCATGGCGCAAGGGACGCGCGGCGAGCCGGGGCGACCTGGGAAGCCCGGACCCAGGGGGCCACCGGGAGAGCCTGGACCCCCCGGACCGAGGGGGCCACCGGGAGAGCGCGGAGACAATAAACTGGCTTTCACCGCTTTAGCCGGGCAGCGGGAGCCAGTGACACTGGCGAGGGTGACGGAGCGAACTCCACGGTGAGCGGTTACAGGATCGCGTTTTACGTGGGTCTGAAGAACCCGCATGAGGGATATGAGGTGCTGAAATTTGACGACGTGATCACAAACTTGGGAAACCACTACGACCAGAGCACCGGGAAGTTCACCTGTCATGTGTCCGGGATCTACTTCTTCACCTACCATGTGCTGATGCGCGGAGGGGACGGCACCAGCATGTGGGCCGACCTGTGCAAGAACGGACAGGTAGACTCCAACTCAGAGCGCATGCATGGCACTGCGTGACTCTAATCAATGGACACAATTTTAGGATAAGGCTTCAAAACGTAGCTTGTTTAGTTGATCAAACAGCCTTATTTCATTCCGGGTCTCTTCTCGAAAAGTTTATTAAAATTTAAAAAGCTGGGTTACATTTTACGCACCGCGTGTCGCAAGTCTCCCGTTTCCCCTTAACGCCACAGTTTAAATGAATAAATAAATTCAATCTTCATGTTCTGTTCACTTCTAGTTATGTCTCCTCTCAGTTCCACAAAAGGTGCTGAACGCAGCTTTCCTCTGGATTAGGGTTTTCTCTCCTCCTGCCATTTTCAGATACAGATTGACGCATTCCGAGGGCAAAAGTGTCACAAAACAAATCCATACATCCATACAAATCCAACAAATCCATACCTTTATCCATACAGGTATAAAACAAAAACGATTTATACCTGATGATTTAAATGAAATTTTAAATAAATGTACACCTATTTAGTAACATTTTTGAAAACATGATTATCAAATCATCTCTGGAAATCACTCATTTGTAATTTAAGATGTTTAGAAATCCAATATGGTGGCTATGGGTAACTCCGCCCCTCATCCCAGACCCACCGGGAATCGATAAGGGATGGCTGGATGCCCATTAAGACATATCTTATTATTAATTTATATTATCTAATAGGGTTATGACAGGAGTTTCATACGTGTTCTGATAATAAAGTAATATCATATTACCATAGATAAGAGGTTAACCACAAAGGTTGGGGCCCACTTGATGAGGTATATAGTGACAATTTAAAACATCCTAAAATTATAATTTATAAGAAAATTCAAGTTTAAAAATGCTGAAAAAATACACACACAGCCTTACAAATGAATCAATTTATATGTATTTTTTTTAATGTATGATAATTTGTTAATTAAAAGATAAAATAATGTATGTTTTTTGCAGTGTTCTGTAAATATAGTTTATTTCCCGTGAAACAGTATGAAACAATGATCACACTTACTTTTGCTTGTTAAACAAACTATCATCTGTTTGGTTAACCTGCTGTGGTTTAAATCAGTGAACCTGAACCTTGTATAATAACTGAATAATTAATGAATATATTATGTATGACAAATTTGAAGTTTAACTTTTGAAATGGTGGCCTTTTTGCAGATATTCATGATAGGTTCAATTCCAATTTTTCTAAGCAGCCCAGTCAAATTTGATTACATCCTGCAGCTTTAATGCTAACTTATTTATTCTTGAATCAACATTTGGAGGTTTAAAATTAGAATCTAACAATTTTCCGCACCACTGCTGTTTTACTCTGCCTCTCAGGTACATGTGAACTTTTCCACTCAGTCGTTACATCCAATATGTTTCTTACAGTGATTCTGAGTTTCTTTTTATCTTGTTAAACCAGGTCCGGGCCAGCGCCATAGCCCAAGATGCAGACCAGAACTATGACTACGCCAGTAACAGTGCTGTGCTACATTTGGACTCTGGAGATGAGGTGTATGTTAAACTGGATGGCGGTAAAGCACATGGAGGCAACAACAACAAGTACAGCACCTTCTCTGGCTTCATCTTATACCCTGATTAAAGTCTTCACAACAGGCGCTTTGGACTGAAACTGTCTCAACTAAAGGTTAATTATGTTTTTTTCTTCTTCTTCTTTTGAACACCTGTTCAAATTTACAGAGCTATCTGAACCCTATATGTTGTAAAAAAAAAAACAAAAAAACAAAAACAAATTGAAAGATTTTTGTATATGACATTTATTTTAACTGGAGTTTAGATAGAGATAGCTATAAAACTGTGAGAAAACTCATATTCCAGGTGATTTACGACACACCTTAAAGAACCCGGGAGTAAATGTTCCTACAGTAACATCTTAAAACCATTTGAGGAAAATAACGACAGGCCTTAAAGATTATTGGCATTTTGCTGGTTGTTTATAAAGCACCTTGTGTAATAACAGCAATATTTAAAAAGAAATATAACTATATTGTGTGACCTGTTCACAACATTGTAACTTAAATTTTGGGGCAAAATTACAGTTTTAATGAGATGATTGACTATGTATGCTGAAATTAACAGTGCTGACTTTTTTACAGAGTTCAATCAAAACACCAGAAGTCTCCTTTATTATTTTAATGCTTAGCAATATAATTTCCCTGAGGGATATCAACACAATATTAAATCATTTGTTTTCCTTGTGAAAAGCAATTTTTAATTGAGTTAAATTAGCTAGTAAGCTAAGAGCTAATATGCTATTATCTTCAGCAAGTTGAACATTTAGGGACTGATTTTGTACATATGTAATGCTTATGCAAGTGGATAAAACAAGATTATTTAATGAAGGTATAATATTGCTTGTCAAAGCAAATATAATAAATTACTTGCTGTTCCAATAAAAGTTGTGTTTTTGTGTGATAGTGACATAAAAACCATTAAAAAACATGGTGAGAACAAATTTGACTGAGCAAATCAAATTTGTTTCATTTTTTCGTTAGCTATCCTGAATCAGTCTTTGTTTTCCCAGTATTGTTCACATTCTAGTTTGTTTTTGATCAGACTAATCTCATTTTGCTCAGAAGAATGCTTTGCATTAGAGGAAGTTATTTCACAATTTTTGTAAAATGCTATCAGCTAGCTAGTTAGCTGATGAACTTGTAATAAATGCAGGATTACAGACCAAGTGTTTTTTAAAGGTATCTTTACTGTTGAGTTTCCTCATACCTTTTAAACATTTTTTGAATTTTTTGTTTATTTAATAATATCAAAGCGTATGTAAGTCAAAATGAGAAAATCACTTTAAAAATGAAGTTTTGTTTCATAATGTTAACAGAAAACAAAATCAAACAGAAAGAATATTAGCTAAATCAATGCTGTGAATATGTTTTTCTAAAAAGTACAACAAATGATTTAGTGTTTTGTTAAAATCTTTCAGCCAAAATGTATTATTTATATCTTCAGCAACAAGCAATTTAATTTCTTTTATTGTCAGTTGAAAGCAAGCAGGTCATTATGTATGTAAGTAAGTTAAACATTATAGTGATTTTCACCTCTTGATGTAGGTCAACATGTAAAAATTACTGTAACGGTTAACTTCTGTATCATGATGTCAATCATAGCATATTAGAAGAATCCTAACAAGTGCATCATTTTTCCTCTAATACAGTAAGACTTGAGGTCAGCAGTTGTTTATTTGTCTGCTAGTCAGAAAGATTATGCAAATCCTACTGAGCCAAAATTTATGATATGTGATTTAAAGGTGAAACATGACTGAAAATATTTCTTATTTAAGTTTAACAATATGATTCAGTAGACATATCATGTGTGCATGTGTGTTTTGGTATTTCAGTAATTAATGCTGGAGGACATAAATCCCTTTTGGAGGATATTTGTAGAGGAGTTTTTCCTCCATTGCTGATGCTGGAAGGCTGGGAGGACTGAATTTGGTGACAGTCAGCATAGTTTTGAGGAATACTGAAAAGGCAAAAGCTGTGCATAAGCATGCAGGTGCTTTTAAAACCAATATAAGTCAACCTCTTAAACCTTTTCACACTGTGTTGAAATTTGGAAATGGCACAGGAAAGCTTGAAGTCGGCCGAGTTAATATTCTGAATGCATCAATACAATACAGGAAGTTGCAAAATCTCCAAATGGCAACTTGGATTGCTGCAGCATGCCAAACTGTGCTGATTTGTGTAGTGGTCTGTGTTTAACAAAATAACCAATCACATTAAAAACCTGTTGTCATGTTCTGTTCATGGTTGTTTTGTTCTCATATATACCAATAAATAATTTTAAAAACATTTCTCTGAGCTAATCTGTCCGTTCTCTGAAAACCGCACGTTCCTCTTTTCAATCATAGATTCTTTGCTGCTGGAAATATTTCTCTGATAATTTCTGCCTGCTTGAAAGAGCTGTTATTCATTATTGTGGACAAACCTTGTGTTTCTGCAGTGTGTCCTTCGGGTCATCCCTAAACATCTCTGCTCTTTCAGGATATTTTCAGCAGATGAGTTTTAAGCTGCAAACGACAAAAGAAGAATTAAATAACGGAACAGGTTATCATTGATAAATTGTTGTATTAAATTACTTGGTTTAAGGCAATTAAAAACAAAATGTTCCAACATTACATGACCAAAATGTGCATGAAATTGTCACATAAAGCTTTCATTTAAATTAGATGCAACAACATGGAATTGAAAATGCATTTTATCATATGCTGCTCCACTTGAATTACTGTTTACGCGCTAACTTTGAAGGACGGTCACATGCCCCCTTGACAAGAGATCAGAGAAAATCCTAATGTGACATAAGGTGATGGAATATAAATAAGGTACTTTAAGTGTTGGAAAAATCTGAAGCATTGTGAAATATGAAACTGAGTGAAGGCCGAGCTTTCTGGCTCATGTGTTTGATTCCTGATGAGCTATTTGCAAATAGAGCACCAGCCTCCAATACTCCTGTAAGCCCTCATTAAGATGATGGCTGTTTTGTGTGCATTTTGGATTTTCCTTTTTAATACCTATCCCCTTGGGACGCACACAAACCAGCTGTTTACACACCAGCTCTGTCACTTTAAATGGAATTGGTGGGAAACAAATATTAGTATGTCTGCTTTGATCAACCTCATTTAAGATGTTGGCTGCTCCTCCTGCTCCCCGCGTCCAAACTTGGCCGAGCTCAGAGGGGATTGTGTTGCTACGCAGCTACTCAAGGAAAATAGCTCCTAATACACACCTGTTACGACAGCTTGTAGTGTTTTATCTTTTGTTTTGACTGCTCTGAAACTTACGTCTATAGTTTTTATGTTTCATATGTCATACATAAAATCTAGAGATTTGACCCTGCACCTCTCTGGAGATTTTTAAAGGTCCAGCATGTATGGTTTAGTGACATCTTGGGCAAAGTTGGAAATTTAAACCAATTAAGTCCAACCTCATGTTCTGAGGTGACGCAAATTAAAATCAGAAGCTGTCCCCGTTCCTGTCAAGAATCAAGCGTTCCCTCGCTGGAAAAAGGTGGCCACAGTACAGATACAGAATATAACAAAACCACACTGAATTATTCTGTCGTTCAGATGGATAATACGTTGCAGCTGTCTTTAATGTTCACTTTTGGTGATGCATGTGGTGCCCAACAGGATCCCTAATTTATGGAACCCAATGAGAATAAAGTTGGATTTAAAATATTCAAGGCTTTTCTCTAACTACAATCTTGGGGGAAATTCACATCGGAGGATAATCTTGACACGAGACACTTATATTTTCTATTTTTCAATCGTGTGCACAAATGTTTCTAGAATGCAGAAGTATTTAAGCCACATGTTTGAGTCAATTTGTGGAGGGTTTCTGAACATTTTTCCCCTCCTTTCCAAGCCCATACCTGGTACCTGGCTGTCCAGGATAAACTCTGGTATACTTTACCAGTCTTTTAAAATAAGAACATATTTCAATCGACGTTCGATATGTAGTTTAACTTCTCTGCTGTGTTTTGAATGAACTGAAGACTATTTGCCAAGATGCTCAGTCACAATGACTGGATTTTCCTGAAACTAGATTACAATCTGTCTCCATGGACATGAAATATCACTTTTTGTTTGTTCACCCACTTTACAGTAACCATGCTGCCTTTATTCCAGTTAACTACAGCAGAAGTTGTGAGTCCAGGATTAGTTTCAAACAACCACAGCCAAAATGAAGACCAGAATGAGTGAAGCTGGGCAGTATTTTCCTGAAAGATGACTAAATGGTCTTCCATTAAGCTTAAACATGGCTGGAGTTTGACATTCTCTGTAGATCATTTGGGAATCGTATTATTACACAGTTGCCAGATTTTATTATCTGTCCCTTTAGGGTGTTCTCTGTTTGGAGAGATTTAGAGCTGTGAACCAAAGCGATGATGTCACCAGCGGAGGTCTTCCGCTTAAAGATGGCCCTGTAACGGCTCTCATCGCCCACCGCAGACACATTTAGGATGAAAAGTGGAGTTGCTGACACCAACTGAGACATCAACGGCAGTACGTGTCAGGAAGTGGCTGACTGATGCTCGTGCACTCTCACGCTCACGTTTCTCCAAACACGATAGATGATCGGCAAGCCCGGTCGGGGCGACAGTGAGCGATTGCTGACTGACAGGCGGAGTACTGAAATCCTCTGATGGATGAGATAAGTGGGCCAAGGCTTCACACACACACACACACACACACACGGCTTGTTCAGGGGAATTCAGCCTGACAGGCAGCTGAGCAACAGGCATCATATTGGAGTAATGATAGCATGTGTCTGCGGGCGCTCCAGCTGCTGAAACCAGCCAGCTTTAGAGTAGGTGTGCTGTTGTAGCTGCCATTGTCACTGATGATCATTGCAATTGATTACACTGATTGTAGAGTCTAATCTTACAGATACAAAACACACCAGCTTGCCACCGTAGCGACAACTGGTTTGTTTTATTTGATTCCAGCAACTGCCGTGAAATACTGCTGCTGACAGCACAAGCAGCCAATCATTGAGGCATTTTTAAAACCTCTCCTCATTCTTTCACTCCAACGGTTTCCTCCCCGCCATGATTGATCCGTGTTCTTGCCTTGAGATGCAAATGCCAACACTGCATGAGTGAAATATAAAAAGGGACATCAAAAGAGACCCCCAGAGAGGGGGCATGCTGAGAATTTACACTTTGAATGACACTTTTAAAACCTTCTGCTTATCTTCCTCTTTTGTTGCTGCGAGAGCCGACGCGCCACACAAACCATGCAGCTGGGGGAGAGCAACGGCCTCACTGGGAAAACAAATAAAGGAGGTTAAACTGAGGAGTCATCGCGTTAAAGATGGAAGTGTGCAGCGAGACAACGACGGTGCGCACCAGTGAAAGTAATTACACTGCTACCAAAAATCAACACGTTATTATCTGGGGTTATTTCGACACAAAAACTGTTAGCTATTAACAGACTAACTGCATTTCAGAGTTCAGGCAAAGGGAAAAATATCTATTTCATTTTCCTATTTCCTGTTTTTCTTCAGTACAAATTCATCTGTGGCTCTTATGTACCTCTGGACTCTTCATGTTCTCCTTGCAGTTGGTCATCAAAGGTAGTGCTGATACTTTGGACAATGTAGGCAGACAAAAAGTCCTACCGGAAAATGAAATCAGCATCTCTATAAAGCAAATCAGCAGAGAATTAAACTACATCTAATTTTAGGTTAAACTGCAGTGTAATATAATTCACAACCAGAAACATTAACATGTGAGCCATAAGATTAAACTAAATTTCATCCTACATTTTGAAATGAATTGCTGAAAGGCACAAACTTTTTAACAAAATCCTAATTTTCTGTATATTTCTTACTTCTAAACATTCCCTAACAATGAATAAAATGACAATGAATAAAATATGACTCAGGCCATATTTTATTCATTGCTAGTCATAATAAGTCAACACTGACTGTTTGCGTTTGGGTATGTAATTTGGACCCAAGAAATGTACGCTCCCACTAACAAATTAAAGTAGAGCACAACACGATAAGTACTTTTTGCTGTTTGTCTTATTATGGTTGCATGAGTTGAGTCATTTTCTCGTTTTTCAGATACAAAGAGAGGGAAATAATAATCTCACTAATGAGGACTATTCCTCAACAGCCTCCACTCTGTTCTTCTTCTTTTCCTCAGATGGTCTCTTTGTAAGATGAGCAGCAGAACAATAAATTGGATAAATTATCTGTTGTACTGGATAAATATCACCCTGCTTCTTCTTTAACCTGAATGAAACAATGTTGTGTAAAACTGGACTACCATATGGTTCAATTAATTAAAACTGTGACTTTAAATCGTTGTTAGAAAATGGAACATTTAGTGCGTGGTTTTCATTGAGATCTTTGCCACTTTTGGATTTTGCCACATTTCTTTTCTGTTAATTTGTTTCTATCCCGAAACTTTATACAATCAAGTCGATTAATGTTCCAGAAGATGAGAGATGATGCATTGTTATATTACGGCCAACCCAAAGTACTTTGAGTAGGCCAGATACCGACGGAGATGCGACTCATATTCCGGATAATTGTTTTTGCAAATGCTGACTCATGTTTTCTGTCAGCCTGCACTTTGGAGCTCTACTTTGTGCTTTAATCGGCCAAATGAGCAGCAAGGAACACAAGAACAAGGTCTAAAGATCTCTTTCACATTAAATGAAATAGAAAAAATTAATTAAAAAGGATTTTAACGGAGGGATGAGTTTTTCACAAACTTCAATTTTGGTTCAAAATTGAGACGTTAAAATGTTAATTTGCCTGCCTCTGAAATAAGTATTAAATCTCATAAAATGAACTCCAACTTTATCACTAAACTGTATCTGACTCGTGTGTTTCGATCGTCCCGATCGTTGCCATAAATTATTACTATTTTCCTTCTTTCTAGGTATATTTGATTCTAATTCACACGAGTAAAACAGTTCATATCCAGTTGACTTGCATGCTGACAGTGAAAAGGCATCACTGTCAGAAACACATCTGTTGTCTTGTTCTCAGAGACGCCCCATAATGAGAGGCTAAAGATGATAGATTTCTTTCACTCCATCCTTTCAACCATCATCTCCCCTCCGACTGCCTCCTTCTTCCTTTTACACATTTCTATCGTTATTATTTATATCCTCTCCTATCCAGCTTGTCACGCCGGGCGATACCTTTAGAGAGTCATTCACCTTCTGCTTGATCAAAAGCTTTTCATATAAAAACTTCAAACTGCAGAAACATGCAAAAGTATCTCAGATGCTTTAACATGTCCAAACCTTTAACAAACCTTGAGAAGTGGGCCTTAGAAATGATCTACAAGAAAATATCCAAACATTTTCAAATACTGAACCTCAAATAGATGGATGTCCACTGTATTCATAGCACACTTTTCAGATTTGTATTTTTGAAAAATGTGAACATCATATCCTTTTTCTCCCACTTTAAAATTATTTACTACTTTCTGTCACACAATCAGATAAAATGCTTTGAGGTTTGTGACAAAAACAAGCTAAAGGGGTATGAATAAACGTGCAAAGTGCTATAGGTAAAAAAATAAAACCAGCTTCATCCTTATTGTATCTTTTACTTTAGAGGACAAGCTTATGTAATTTATGGCCAAATGGTTGGAAAACTAAAGTCATGTTTAGTAAATGTTAGCAGTTTGGCACCCTGAACGTGACAAGCGGTGCAGCCGCTAAACATTTCAGGACGTTAGCTTCGTGGTTGTGAGCATGACATTTGAATTTAGCTTGAAGCTAAATGCAGACTTGTTTATCTCTGGAACATGATCTTTTATTTAAATATCATTGTCAGCTTAAAAAGAAAAAGAAGAAAAGGGAGGGAAGGGGAGGGGATATTCTGTCTAAATACACCACAAAAAACCTGAAAACACTTTCATACAGTGCAGTCTGTCTTTTCTTCACAGACGGAGAAAAGGATACAGAAGTCAGTGAAATAGGCAGCTTTTATTGTAAGAAAGCCAATAAGGACTGTATGTGTTATCTCTCTTTTAGCTGGAGACGGTGACAGGCTGTGCAAAGCCAAAATGAGAGGAGATCCTTAGAGAGCAGACCGAAAGGTTAGATTGGCCCCAAGCAGCATGGCTGATGAAGTCCCTCACAGACACACACAACCCGCCCTCGGTGCCGGTCATGCTTAAGGTGCTGCGTGTTTTTCCCATGTAGACAGACTGTTTTACAAGCAGACAAAAACGACTGTGCCAATCAGGTCAGCACTTTCCAAGAAATTAATATGTTAATGTTCAAATTTCATATTCATGTCTTTAAAAACTGCATTAGCAGAGATGTCTGCGCGTATTATTAGATCACAAGATGGGACTCTTTAGTCAGAAATGCTGTCTCCTTAAACTACAAGCCCAGAGCGAATAATTGCAATGTTTTATTGCAGCTGCTATGAATTCAAGATATTTTATGTTATGTCTTTTCCATTTAATGTCCTTTGGAAATGTCCATCCATCTATTTATTCACTGTCAGACTGCTACTATTCATCCTCACAACATTTATCACATCTTCTTATGGAGCAGATATGAAGAATAGAAGCTAAATAGGTTTTAGTTTCACACTTCGTCTCGTGAGCAGGACACTTATACCCTCTCTTGCTCTACTATGTCTTTGTAATGTGAGCACAATTTGGATCAAAACCGTCTCAAAGTGAAAACCTTGGCTATATTTTGTTGCAAGTAGATGTTGTGGAGTATTTGCTTCTATTTTGTCTGTCAACATTTAGTTATAACCTTCCTGCCTTAAACCTTTGTCTCCTGACTTTGCCTCACAATCAGCATTTGATGATTGACTATGACCCACACAACCTGGTTTAGGTCCACAAAGGAAAAGATTTATAATTATTAGTTTCTGTCAGTTTTAAACATTTATTTGACCAGTACATAAATGTGGAGTTTGCAGATTTGCAGCAAGTCGGTGTGTTGGAACAACAGAAGCAAGTTAATATTGTGTGAAATTAAAACATTTGAGCTGTGTTGACAGAGATTTAAATTGCTGAACTTTGTGACAGATTTTTTTACATTTATTTTTTTACAGAATCTAGCTCATGTTTATGCTTTTTAAAATGAGTATGTTGTTAAACAAACTGTGTTATCTTTAGGTGCAGTATTTGATTCCTGACATGAATGATTCCAGGAAGGAAATGGAAACTTCAACCAACAAGAATCACAAGAAAAATATTGTGTGAAACTGACAAAAACAAGAATCTTGATATGAATTTGATTAAAAAGACGATAAAAATTTGACTCTACATCAAGCATTTCTACAAGTTTTAAAGTCTGAAAGAGATAGATAGATAGATAGATAGATAGATAGATAGATAGATAGATAGATAGATAGATAGATAGATAGATAGATAGATAGATAGATAGATAGATAGATAGATAGATAGATAGATAGATAGATAGATAGATAGATAGATAGATAGATAGATAGATAGATAGATAGATAGATAGATAGATAGATGATTTGTCCAATATGTCCACTATCCCTCCTGGACACACTAATCAACTCCTCCATATTAACTCACAGCCCACTGATCTCCCTCTCTTTCACAAACATCAATTTTGTGTTTGTTTTTTTTTTAACTTACCTTCATTCCTTCTCTCTCCGCCTCTTCATGTTACTGTCATCACACATTATCATGTCATCTGCGAATATTAAAATAACAGAAAGTCAATCAGTTTGCTTTTTTTATCTCCACATAATTTTGGACACATTCTTTTGTATTTTTAGTTCAATTATTATAACTAAATACTGAGGTTGCTAAAGTTTTTCTAGTTAGAAAGTGAGTGAACTGATGTTGGAAAGAATTATGAAAATGTTCTAGTAGTTACACAACAAAAGCACACAGACATAACTGTCCCTCTGGGAGGTCAAACCAAAGTGTTGTTTTGGTCAAATCAAACTCTGATAGAGAAAGGAGGGAATTCTAGATTTAAAACTTAAGATGTTGATCTAAAAGTCTAGCTTCACCTGGGAAACTATCTCTATTGCTGTTATTTTTTTATCTTTAAAAGTTAATATTTACAATATAGAGACATTTTGAGCATAAATATTAACTACTGCGAGTGAATTTGATGTAATAAAACACAGGGTCAAGGAATGAATACATTTAAACTATCCAACAGCTAAAGTGAGATGTTTCAGTTCTGACACTGGTAACCAAAATAACCATCCTAGGAGCCTTACTGCTGGCGGTGTGGTTTTTTTTTTGTTTGTTTGTTTGTTTTCAACCCTGAACACCAGCAGCGAGTTACAGCACATCTCTAAAAGCTGACAACAGCTGCTGCAACAAGCTACACAACTGTTTCTTTTACAAATGTCAAATCTGAAGAATCTGAAACATGCAGCATCTCCAGGAAATCCTTCATCAGTCTTTTATCTAAAATGACAGCCTGGCTTCTTTTGAGGTTTGTGAGCTGCTGCAATTACCAATGATTGACAAGCTGAGTGTAAACAATATAATAATAAACTGTTTTCAGTGCTAAAGTACAGATTGCTGAATGAACGCTGAATTAAATGTCAAAGATTCTGTGTGAATTTTTATTTACTTTTTGTCACAAATACTGTACATGTTTTAGATGATCAAATACACTTTAATTTTACACAGAGATGCTAAAAATAAAAATAAAAAATTTCAATTACGAAAGAAAAAAGGATCTCTTATCTGAAAGAGTAAGCCTCCTTTAATTATGCAATGTCTGGGATTAAATAATTACTTCAGATTTCTCACTACCAGACTGATAAATCAAAAGTCGAACCTGTCTGAAAAAAAGATACAAAGATTTAATTTCTTTAAGGTTTTATTGGCTCTAATTGCCTTTTTTTTGACATCAAAATTGGAAATAAGAGCGGAGGAAGCAATGCAGCAAAGGTCATTAGCACAGGACTCGAACCTGTGACAGTCACGTCAAGGAATATGTGGGTTGTGCTTCACCTCTGCACCACCACAGCACCCCTACAAAGTGATTTCTAAAACTTTGGGACTCCAACAAGCCATGTTGCGCGCCATTATCCACAAGTATAGAAAACAAGAAACAGTGTTGAAACTTTCTAGAAGAAGCTAATTTATCAAAACAATGACGTCACGAAAGAACCCCGACAATCTGAAGTACTGCAGACCTCACCAAACCCAGTTAAGACCTGGTCATAAACCAACAGTAAGAAAGAGAAAATGGGTAAAAGTAGCTCACAGCTCAATCAGGTTTTAACTTTCTTGCTCAAACTTCAGGGAGACGAACATTTCTACACCATCTGTGTCACAAGTCAACACAGCGACAGGGATGAAGACACAGATGGTGTTGAAACGTTCGTCTCCCTGAAGTTTGAGCAATAAAGCTAGCAAGTGAAAGCCCATTCTGCCTTTGCAGGTAAAATATTAATTACCCGTTTTTAGCGTTAGAAGAAATTACTTTTTAGGCTTAGATAACTTTTCTCTCTTAATAAATGAAACCATCAGCATTTTTCTTTTACTCGGGTTTTCTTCATCTGATAACATTTCTTTGGTGACTTATAACATTTAAGTGTTATAAAAAGACAGAAACAGGAAAAATCTTAATGATTTTTCTTGATGTACAACATTTTTCAGCATGTTTATATAGCAGAATATCACAATAA
This sequence comes from Poeciliopsis retropinna, assembly GCA_010277075.1. NCBI lineage: Eukaryota > Metazoa > Chordata > Actinopteri > Cyprinodontiformes > Poeciliidae > Poeciliopsis > Poeciliopsis retropinna. The sequence goes on along the minus strand of VMRM01000029.1, from coordinate 2,820,093 downwards.
CTACATCTACTTGTTGGTTAAAATCTCTCAGATTAAAACAAACTATTTTCTTTAGATTGACTTTTCTTCTCAGAAACAATCGGAGACCAATTTCTTCATTAGAGCAACAATGTGGCGCAGCTCAGATTGGGAACTCTGCAAAGCACCTGCATTGATTTAATTCGCCAATTGCCAGATGGAGGCCATTTATCACCACTTTAAGCTTTCCAAACTTCTCGACAAGACGTAATAAGACTTCGGAGCAATCTGTCGCCACCTCTCATTAGGACGCTAAAGAGAGCCCTCCCCCCCAAAGCTTAATTATTCATCTGCATTAATATCCCTTCAATTATTAGCGATAAGGTAAGTGTGTATGTGTGTGTGAGGGCCAAAGATCAGCCTGGCGTTACCTCAGCCTCCCTCCTGATTAATGGATGAGGGAGAGGAGCTGTTCATGTATTATTACTGCAGAGAGCCAGGACCTTGGAGAGAGATACAGACAAAGGGGGACAAAGAAAGAGAAGGAGCAAACCTAGTGAATAATAATTGCTGTTTGGTATGCATACATGTCCCCTACACATTGGCGGCATTTCAATATCGTTTATGTGCAAAATGATGGGGCCCGGTGCCTAAAAGTGGGATGTTTGTGAAATCTATTCATGGCTTGTCACCTGTGAACACAAATCTATTCAAAATGACACCTGAGGTGCAAAGTTACAATAAGAAAGAGAATAAAACTGGTAAATTTACTATTTTAAGCCCGGCACTTCTCATTAAGATTTGCTTATTTATCCATATTTTAATTGGTTGGTTTAGATCAATTTAGAACAGTTTGGCATTAAAATTAGCATTTTAAACAAATAAAAATTATTATTTTGTCACTTTATACAATTTTTTCAACAGAGGCAGAAATGTCAGTGAATCACCAAAGACGCCATCTATAATATTCGATCATTTTTTATGTGCTTTGACTGTTGTAGTACGCCCTCTGGTGGTAGTATAAAGAAGTACAATATTGTTTACATTTGAGGAAGATTTTAACCTGTTCTCTTTTTATATTGGCTTTATTAAATCCTGATTTAGTTCACACACTTTTCTAACCAATTCTCCCTACAGACCATCATGGCCAGCATTATGACATTTGGACAAATGACAAATATAAATCCTATTTTTATGTGTACAAGTGCTGAAAGCTGCACAACTGTCATTTGAGTTTGAAATTTATCAACATACTGGCAGTGATGCTGCTAGTAGACCATTAAAATACAGCGCAATAATTTCACAAGCACAGCACTGTATATTAATGGTAAGAAAAATGGTAAATTGCAAGTAAGTTATTAACTTGTTGCACAAGAAATGTATTTTTCAAATGAAATCCTTATGAAACCAAACTGAAAGTTAATAAATCTAACCACAAATCCAACCTGACATAGTATAGTATAATTCACCAGCCGATATCAACACACTGCTGATCATTTATAATTTAAGCTACACACTGGTCTCCATACTAACTGGTTTCTATGGTAAAGTAAATATGTTGCAAGTATTGACTGATTATAGTAATGATTAATCCTTTGTCAGGCTAATGAGATTTTGTCATTTTTCTTACATATTTTTTCTTCTTAACATAACAGGACGAATTGTTTACACATGCATGCATTCATGCAGCATATGTACATGCAGGATTTATGTCACATTTTTGAGCTAAAACCGGATGAGAGTTGCTTTGGCATCAAGTCAAGAGTTTGGTCTGCTGTATAACTTGCAACTATTTTCTCTGAATAGCTGGAAACGAGAACAAAAATAATATCATTAAAATATTTTTACCTTACAATGTTGTAAATACAAGACAGGAATGAACATTTTCTATATCTGGCTATAAATGTTATAAAAATAAATTTAGTTTAGAACAAAATATTTTTATCCAAGGTTATAAATTTTTCATCTATTTGATTTATTTTTTTCCTGTTCCTCTATATTTGAGATGTGGTGCAAAAAACTTTATGGAGCATGCCTTTAGCCTTCTATTTCAGTGAATAAATTGTATTTAAGGTCTGAACATGTTTACATATATTTGTATATTTGAGAAGTGTCTTAATGAAACGCACAAATCATGCAGCAGAAGCATTTAAGTTAAAAATGTCTAAATAAGACATTGACATAGTATAGTATAATTTATATACTATATATAAGAATAAGGTATTTTAATGGTCTATATATACTATATGAAACTAAAATGCATCAGATGAACATCATTTTTGTTTAATTATACAAGATGTGGCAAAAGTTAAATATATCAATAAAATAGGTGTGATGAGCAGTTTATATAAAAAGATTTATGCAACTTGTTTCTTGTTCTCTTATTATTGTACAAATTTGATTCCACTGTCACTTAAAAATTTGTTTGATTTTTTTTAAGCAACTTTTCTTAAGATACTTTAAATTTATTTGCAACATAACTTTAGCGATAGTGTAAAGCTTGAGGTGAAAATCTGTTTTTTTAAAAAACAGATTTTTTTACAAAGACCTACCTCCACTCAGACACTAGGTGGTGCTAAAGTTACACAAATGCTCTTAAATTTTATTCTCTAATATGATTTTTTACATGTTAAGTTAACAAATGTCCTGATATCCATTTTTATTGAATGGGGGAAAATCCTGAAACTGATGGTGTCTAAACATTGCAATTTCTGTTCCTAATTAAGTCAAGATACAACCTGCTAATGTTAAACTTCTGAATTAATAAAATGTGTGTTTTTGTCTTTGTAATAACAACTGTTTATCACAAACATATTTTTTTCACTATGTATTGAGTTAAATAAGATCTCTTTTCTCTGAGCTGGAGAATAATTGATAATAGTGACAGAAACTATTTTCTGTCATTTCTAAATTGTAAAGATGTTCAAATTTCAGGTATAAATCACTACATAATGAATGATTTTTAAAAAATAGTCCATTATGTAAATATATGTTTGTTCAACTTCTGACTAAAAAGAACAGGAAGTGCTTTTATTCTGATATTTTCAACCAGAAGTGTCCTTGTGACATCACAGCAAGCTTCACAGAGAGAAAATCTGAGTTAGGAATTATTATTTTTGCTACTTGAGTCAGAGTGTGAAATTGAATTGCTGGTTCATCTAGAAGAAGAAGATCAGATGAGACCAAAATGTGACATTTTGGTAATAATGGAGAAAAATTACATGGCACATCACTACCACCAATGTAAAAAACATGGTGGTGGCACAACAATAAAGTTTTATGTACTTTCTAGGCAACATATGTTGCAGTGATTTTAGTCGTTTTTATTTATTGATTCATTTATTGCTAAGGCTACACACAAAAATAAAAGTAATTATCCTTTTTAAATCCATTTTCTTTTTTAAGAATTTTAAATACAAAAGGATTAATAAGTAGAAATTCCGAGAAAAGGGTGTTTTACTGCCTCCTGCTGTTCAGATGAGGAAATAACGTTTTACAGGTCGCAGCTGTTCTCCACTAGGTGGCAGCACAAGCACACGGCAAACAACTGAAGCCGTTTCAGTTGTTTCTTCCTACTAAACTTCCTACTAAGTTGTGAAACGTATCTCACCTACATGTGTCATCTGGAGCAATTTGTAAATTCATTCAGTTCATTTGAAGATTGAGTCCAAGCAACTTAAGACAAAAAAGGTAATAAAAATGACACAGAGGACAACACGATGCAAGGTGATCATGAAACAGTAAGGGGGAAGAAATACGCAAAAATTATAGGTGTAAGAGTGACATTTATTATTTACATATCTAAAGAAAGTAAATGCTTTCCCTGCATAATTAATTCTAGTGGATTTTTGTAGTTAATTATTTGACCTTATTCTTAGTATGTTTGAATTTAGAGCTGACGGATTTTTATTTGCTGGAATTAAAATGCTGTTTATGTATGAGGAAATGGGAAAAATGTTAGTGCGAATGTGATTATTCGCAAATATTAGACGTAAAATTTAAATCAACACAATGAAGAAGCGAAGACTTAATATCTTTAGCCTATGTAACTTTTGAAGAACTGTCAGATCTAAGAGACGGCACCCAACAATACTTTTCTTTTTGTCGAAGCCTGCTTGTGTGAAAACTAAATCTGCTTTGCTATGCAAATAAAAATATGTCCATATTATTATTCTAATGTATGTTTTTGAATTAAAAGCTTAATTTTGAAGCGGAAAACGCAGTCTTGTGTAGCTCTTTACAACCAGAGGTTCATGGTGTGTGTGGGTGTGTGTGAGAGAGAGAGTGTGTACTGAAGCACCTCGACTTTATGGGCTACTCAATAAAAGCGCGGCTGCGATCCGTCAGTGCATTTATCATCCTATTACGGCGACAAATCCGGCTCCCAGTACATGAAAGGTAAAATGAATCACCAACGTTAAGCCGTCAATAAAGTCATTTCTGTAAATGGTGTCTCTGAGGGCCCCCGCTATTATTCAACAAGCTTTATCAGCACCTTGGAAATTACGTGGCTTGTAGCGCGGCCCCTGCTTCACTTTGATTAAGGGCCCTGCCAGGCGGCGGTGACAGCGCTTGTGACTCGGGTTTTATTCAGGCCGCTCCCCGTGATGAGCACAGAGCGGACCGGGCGGAGGGAGGACTAATTAAAAGCTATAAATTATCTTCAGTGGCCCCTCTCATGCAGGCCCCTCTTTGCGGCGCCAGATAAGAGCAGACTGAGAGCTCATTTAGTCACAAAGGCGCTGCGGCTAAAACAGCACATTGATACTGTCCTAATTGGAATTTAATTAAGTAGCCAGAGCTTCCCAGTCCGGCCTGTGGGATGAAGATTTCACCGCGCCACTGTTAACCATCAACACGTCCCCACTTTCCTCCTGTCGCTATTATGATTAGAAATATTATCATTATTACTTGAAATCACTAATTGCAGAGCTTGATGGCCGTTTTATTAATATGAAAGAGATTTAACTACATTTCGGGCCACGCTGCAAGCCGCGCATAAAGCACGCTGTAAACGGCTTCGCCCACTTCGCATCCACGCCATTTCGTACTTCCCTACTTCCATTTCGTACCCGAAAGCGTTTTCTTGCCAAGTATGCCTGTTCTAGCTTGGGTTTCTCTTCCGGCGTACAAAACTGTTAAAAGAGAAAAGCAAAACCAGCGCAATGACAGGCTGCTCAGTAGGAGACCTGAGAGCTGTCATAACCCCAGTTGTGCTGAAGGAAATGTGTTATAATTGGAAAATGTGAGCAGCCCAGTTACAAATACAACGTTATGATTCACAAAATAAATAGATGAATACATATACCACAGGGTAGTGGTTGTTGAACTTGCATTTTGCTTAGTTGATGATGATGCAGCTGGATTATAAACAAACCATTTCATAACCATAAACCACTGCGGATAAGTTAGCACGTTCATTTTTATGGCGATCATAAAAATACTCACATTTCACGTGTAAGTTGATATTTTTGCTTATTATTTTCTGATATCTTTGCTTGCACTGTTTTGTATTTCCAGGTCTTTGTTCTGAATGACCAGCTGAACTCCTGATCAACACCATAAACCAATTTGTTTATCAATAAAGTATAGGTAAAACATGATCAAAATGTTTTTCTTAATCTACGCGCATTTTGTAAATTAATAACAGATGCCTCCATTTCAGAACTACTTATTAAGTTTTGATCGTTTCGTACCTTGAAAGCACAATAGAACAGAAATGGGGCAAAATGACGAATATTCGGTTTTATATTTGTAAACATTCATTCTAAAAACTTTGCTGGGTTTATAATGGATTAATTTATAAAATAAATAAAAAAAATAACATGGTTGAACAAATTTAGAATTTTGCTTTTCGTATATTTTTACACCCTACACACTTTTCTCTGCTGTTTTGTTCTAAAATCCTAAAGTTTATTTGCGCATTTAGACATTTCTAACTTGTAGCCCAAAATAGCCAAACTGTGAAATAGCTAAATTTAACAAATGCAGGGAACTCCTTGGGTGGCATACAAACGTCTAACTTTTAAAATAAATAAATAAATAACACCCAGGACTCAAATATTACTAATAAATATAATATAGATCATGTGAAGCTCAAAAAGCCCGTGGCTGTTGGAATCAAAGGTAAAAGCTGCTTTTGCCTCTTTGTTCCATTTATTATGGTGGATGCTTCGCTCTTGTTTTTGTTTTGCTGTGTACATGCACATGCACGTGCTCTTCTCCAATATCGATCACCTCCGTGATGCGGGCGCGCGCGTGCCAGTTTCATGAAGCGTTCGGATCCCTGATTGGTCGTCGTAAGCCGTGACGGGGACGATCGGAGCATCTGATTGGTGTGTTGCACGTGTGTGCGCGCACTGGTGTAACGCGGCGGAGTAGCACAAGGGGGTTTGGACAGGGGGGGATCTGATTTTAGGAGAGTTTGAAGAGCGAATACAGAGATATTATGCTGCACCGTGGAGAGGCACAGGCACTGGTTGTTGTGGAGCTGATGGTTATGCCAAGCTTCGGGAGGTTATTAGGAGACATGCTGCCGCTGTAGTTGATGTTATAATAGAAACCAGGCGTTTGCTCTATGAGAGAGGCTTGTTTTTTGTATTGAACTGGATACCGAAGTGAGGAGGGAGAGCGAGCAACAAGTGGAATCTGGTGTGGAGAGGCTGAGATTTCTCACCATCACCAGCTGTTATGGAAGAGCACAAGGAGCCCAGCAGCGGCCGGGACTCGACCGAGGACGAGAGCATGTCCCTGTCACCGAACCTCCCATCCCCTGCCATGATCCTACCCCATCCGGCCGCGCAGCAGGCCCACAGAACCACGAACTTTTTCATCGACAACATCCTCCGGCCGGACTTCGGCTGCAGGAAGGAGCCGAGCTACCGCGAGCGCAGCCAGACGCCGGGCAGGGAGAACGTGAACCCGCTGGGAGCGAGGCCGCCGCACGCCGGCAGCCTTTGCCTGGACTCCAACTGCAGCAGCGACAGCGCCTCCTCCTCGCCCTCCTCGTCCTCCTCCACGTCCTCGTCGCCCGCGTCCAAGCAGAGCTCGTCGAAGTCCGGCGAGGCGGCCGGCAACGGGGCCGGCAGATACGCGGACAGTCCGTCGTCGATTGTGGTTATGAGCGGCAGCAATGGAGGCTCTCCAGCGGGAATGAAGGAGAGCCAGCCGCTGCTGTGGCCCGCCTGGGTTTACTGTACGCGCTACTCGGACCGGCCCTCATCTGGTAAGGCGCTAGTAGTCCCCGAAACACACCGAGCAGGGTGTCTCCTCTTCTCTACACCAGGACGAAATGAGCTGCAAACATGTTTACAAAACAAAAATAACTTTTTTTCTTCCTCATTATTATTATTATTATTATTGCTTTATTAAAAAGTAAAGCAACTTTTGCCTGTCTATAAAGCGAGAATCGACACTGCTGAGCGTTAAAACGGATAAGATTATGCAAGAACGTAACTATATTAAATCAGTTTTAACGAGAAGAAAGGCCACTAATTTAACCCAAAATCAAAAGATCACATTTATTTTTAAATCCGTTTCATTCGCCTTTGTTTACACTGCTCCAGTATCTGAATGCTTGAAAGTTGAATTAATTGAATTAAATGTATGATTAAAAATTAATAAATAAAATAAAAACCATGTCATGTAGAATCAAACAAATCTGCCATATTATAAAATAAATAATTCTAGATATTAATTAAATATTAGACTATATATGTTAATGAGTAGTACAGCATAACGAGAGCTATTCTACGACCGATCCTCCATTTTAACAGATTTTTAACAAATGTGTTTACAATATATACTTTTTAATGTTCTAAAATCCTGCAACGACACATTTGAGTGCAGTATTTTAGTCTGATTTTGGTTTAATTGAATAAAAAAGGGAACATTTTAGTGAGAAAAGTCAGTATAGAAACACCGTCTTTGTTTTAGCTTGCAGAAGAAAAAAATACATAACTTAAGTCAGCTATAAATAATATGATTTGACTTTTTAGTGGATATTATGAGGGTTTCGAGGCGATTTTTACTGTCAGTTTTTAATAAAGCACCATAAATGCAAGCCGCTGTGGACTTAATCAAATCGCGACCGAATGCGTTTAATCGGGGAAGACAAAAACGTAAAGCTTAAGTAAATGTTATATTATGTATGTTGTTGCAATTTTTACAAATTTTATAAAGTTTCAGGCTTCAAAGGATTTTTTTTAATATTATTTATAATGGTGTACTGGTGTTATAATAAGAGGGGGGCCTACTTTCCCCATTGTGCAGGCCCGCCTTTACGGTTTAAATGGCTTTTCGTGTCTTATATTATATTATACAATGCATTTTTCCTGTTTAACAGCACGGCTCTCAGATATCAGCTGATATTTCAATGCAGATAGCCACCCAGTGCGACCATGCCTCAGATACAGGCTCATTTACTCCTATCTTTTCCTGCTTATACGTGAATCTGCTGCCATTGTTTATATAGGACGATTGAAGGAAAAATGGAGTCAAGACTTCAGCTGAGCGGCGAAGTGTGTCAGTGTTGTATGTAGGTCTTTTTATACACTTTAACACGGATTTACAGCATCCACATGGGTTTTTTATAATGTTTTTTACTAGTCTTTGTCCTAGGATACATAGCCTCTAATCTCTAATCTGATTGGCTCATTTCTCTCCTTTATTCACTCGTTACTGTAGCTGTTATTAATTAGTAATTAGTATCAGCATATGCATGACCTCATAGCCTTAGAGGGCCACAAGCTTTTACTAGATAATATGCCGCTAGGGTTTAAAAAATGTATTTTACCAAGATTAAGGCCTGAATGCAAAATTACAAGTAAAATTCAGAATCTTTTAAATTGTGACTGGGAAATTAAGAAACCCTCGCGGTACTTGTTAATTTAATTTTCTTTTTTTATATATTTTTGTAATAATGCCCGAGAGCACTTCTACTGCCCGTGTTTATATGTACACGTTGTATTTATTATCTTTAACAGTACAATGTAAATTGCCTGTCAGCAGGCTAATTTAGCAGCATCTCGATACTGACGTGTTTCAGACATGGTGGCGTTTCAGACAAGTCAAAATCCACTTACTCCGTTTCTTTCGAGGCTGGCCGGCGGGTTCCTCGCTGTTTTAAGAGATGAAGTCCGTCCGTAATGTAACTCACTACCTGTTTACACTTTCACACCTATTTTCAGCATTTATGTATATAAAAAAGGAGCATTTTTTTACGAGTTAAACCACATTGTAGCTGTTTTTTGGGAATGTTTTGTCCAGAATTAGGTGCGCGTAATCTCATTGGCTCACTTCTCTCCCTTGTTTAGAATTTAACGCACCTGTTATTAATCCTTAATTAGTATCCTTTCATGGATGGCCTTATAGTCTTAAAGGGACATGCACTTTTATTCTGCCGCAAGATAATAGGAGAATTTAAACCAGATTTAGCTTCAATATAATTTCACTAAATTATTTTAAACTACAATTATTTTATTTGAGTAAAAAAAAAAAGTAATCAGTATTGTTTTTAAATATTTTATGTCGATAAAAAACACCAGAAGGGTTTTTATTTATTTATTTTTTTTCATTTTTACCAGCGCGGCTCACAAATATCAGCCTCTATTTTAACGCACATTGATATCCAGAGTCTCAGTTTCGCCGCATCTATTCATGTTTCAGTGTCAGTATTGTTGCTGTTTATGCGTGGACGTTTTAGAGAAAACTGAAGTCAAATCCCATTTATTTCTCTTCATTTTTAGCTGGGCGGCGGTTACAGTCTGCGTGCATTTCCACATAAAACCTTTCCATTGTTTTTACGACCCAAAACCCTTTTTTTTAATGTGTTTTGTTGATTTTTTATCCTTGTGCAATTAGTGGCTTTCACATTAAATTGGTAGTATTCTCATTTATGTGTTTGCATAATTCCTGTTTATGAATTTAGAAAAAATCTGAGCTCCTAAATTAAAAAGAAAGAAAGAAAGAAGACAGAAAGTGGCAATAAAAACGTTTTTTTTTTTTTTATTTTAAAAAAAAAAAATAAATAAATAAATGAAGAAAACGTAACTGATGACTCAGACATCTCCAACGTGTTTGGTGCAAATTAAAATTCAAGGAATGATTCAGCAACGTGCTATTTATTAACAACGTTGCTGAACGCAGTGAAATGTTACAACCTGCCTCACAGGCGGGGCGAGTTGTAACAGATTTAGTTGCAAAGCGTCCAAAGATACTGTATCTGAATGTTATTCATTCAATGCAAATCCATCTACAAACGATGACTGGACAATGTTTTGGGCTTTTAATTATTTAGCAAGTGTTGACAGTGCAGGAGGAAGGTAGATACTATATGTATGGATCCATTGCTTTTAATCTGTGATGCTATAATTGAAAATTTTCAAACAAAATTTCCAAAACTCATTTGATTTAGCTTATTTTCATTCATTTTCACCTATTTTTATCTATACTGATTAATTCCTCCTCCATTTTTTTAATCCAAATTCACTGCTATGTTATTTTATTTACTTCATACTGTTTACTTTTGGATCTCATTCAGTGAAATAAATTATAGTACACACACACAAACACGCATGCACGCATATACACAAACATATACATATATATGTTACAATTTATAGGATTCGGAGAGTCAAACATGCAGCTCAGCATTTTCAAACTTTTACATCAAATATAAAAATATTTAAAAAATAAATTAAAAAATATACTTGTGCAGATCTTTACCTTTAGAAAATTGCAAATGGTGGAAATTTTAATCTTGTTCTCCAAATGACTGGAAGTGCACAGCGCTCTGTGATACATTGACCTTTCCAAATAAAAGCACAATGTTGCACAACAGAACTGGAACACAACAAAATGCACTATTCACAGCAGTTTATACCACATTTTATTAAGTAGGTATATATAACAACTTACATTCAGATATGGGTTGTGTATTAGTAGCGCCATATTGACGATCAGGTCTGGATTAGGAGGAAGTTGTCCTCTGGGCTCGAACCAGTCTGGAGTCCTGCTCATCATGTTTTTATTTTATGTTTTATGCATACAAGCTAGTTGACTAACATGTAGCTTGACTGTCATATTATTAGGCCGTGTTCCTTTCTAAAAATTTACAAAAGAAAACAAAATAGAAGAATTTTTAAATTCATCTATGTCCACTTAAAAACGGACCCAAAACATTGCAGTAACCATGGAGGTCAGAAGCTGAGCTAAAAACAAAGAAGAAGGTGTGGAGAGCATTTTTAGTGGTTGCTGTGGAAAGGGAATTACCGAACTGTTTTCATGTTGCTTCATTTAAAAAACAAGTCAAACGAGCTCACAGAGTGCCCAACTCAAACCACACTGACACTCTACTACACATGAGTTTCATATTAATTATACTGTTGCATCAAACTACCAGGGGTTCCTCTAGAAAGTTTTTATAAGAGCTCCGGACAACATTTCAGGAGCTTAGAAGCAAGATCAGACAATACATAATACATCTCTTTTTAAAACAACCAGTTTAAATTAATATTTTTAGCAACACATGTAGAAAACGTAAGACATTTTGATAACTTTGTATGCTTTTTTAGGCCCTGTGTCAGCTGCATCTATGCATGTGATGATGCTATGAAAAGAGGGCGGGGCCGTGTGTGAGTGATATTCAAATAGTAGCACAAGAAAGAACAGAAAATATTAACATGGATTAAAATAAATACTGCTATAACTTAAAGGAGCCGCTTTTCCATTTGGATTTATGCCACCACTGCAGGTGAAAAATTATTTTAACAGTATTTTAACAGTAAACTATTTACAGTGTATCGTCTCTCTTTCTTTATCAGCTAAAATACTATGAGAAAAAATAACTCCTTTTCACTAGAATACCTTAAATGGAGGCACATTCAGCAGATAATTAAGGCTGTGGTGTCCAGCCGTAGAATAAATATTTTTATTCCCCTTGTTGTTTCCACGCCAGGCCCAAGGACACGGAAACTGAAGAAGAAGAAGAACAGCAAGGAGGACAAGCGGCCTAGGACGGCGTTCACGGCTGAGCAGCTGCAGAGACTCAAAACCGAGTTCCAGGCCAACCGGTACATAACGGAGCAGAGGAGACAGTCCCTCGCCCAGGAACTGAACCTGAACGAGTCCCAGATCAAAATCTGGTTCCAGAACAAGAGGGCCAAGATTAAAAAAGCCAGCGGCTACAAGAACGGCCTAGCGCTGCAGCTTATGGCGCAGGGACTGTACAACCACTCAACGACCACCGTGCAGGAGGAGAAGGAGGAGAGCGAGTGAGCGCCCCCCGCCCCCGCCGGACACTTCCCTACTCAGGGGCTGGCTGACTCTGGACTCATGGAGATAAAGAAAAAACTGAACTGGAAATGGGGGGATCGCTATTTAAAAACACAGATTTCTGTTTATGGTAACAGTATATGGACATAATTATATAAAAAAAAAAATTGAACGACCGTTATTAAAATTTATATAGCCACACAGTTATCATGTTGTATACATTACTGCATATTGGATTCCAGGCTCATTTTCAATCCACCATTTATTTTATTTTTTTTATTTTAATTTTTAATTTTTAGGGATGTTTGACTTTCTAGGTTGTCGTGCTCTCCTCGTCCTTCATGTCTGCGCCACATTTTCCTTCAACAAACCAGTCCGCGGACTCAGCCAAGCCAAAGATTTTTACTATGTTCACATGTAGTCTGAAATAAAACAGAAAAAAAGAGCAAGATATAATGGACTAATTTAGCATTTTTTATTATTGCTTTACTTTTAATTATATTTGATGTCATAAAAACATAAATCAAGTTTTTTTCCTCTAACTATAATCTAAACTTTAACCTCTGCTATTACTTAACAATCACTTTCATTATGATTGCTACCTAAGAGAGCTTTTGGTGAGAAACAAAGCACACAGACACACACACGCCCACACACCACACACACACACTGTAGAGGTACAGTTTCTGTTTCCCTGCCTGCCTGGATACCATTTCACCCATTAAACTATTCTGGTCATTTACAAGTTTTCCCATTGCTGCTGCTGCATTTTCACTACTTGCTGAGCTTCAACCTGCTTGGTGTTCACCACAGAGGCCTTGTTCTTGTCATCGTTGGAGTGACATATTTATCTGTGTGATATGTTGCTTTTTTTCTTTTCTTTTCTTTTTTGGGGGTTTTTGCTTGTTTGGGCCTGCATAAACCCCTTAGGTAGAGGTTTATAGAGGCTGGCTGTGAACATGGAGTGTGTGTGTGGGTGTGTGTGTGTGTGTTACTGGGCGCCGCACCCTGGAGGGTATTGGTAGCAGACAAACCTAACTCCTCAAATAAGAAAATATCCAAATGAGACAGGAAAAGACTTCGTCTCATGTCCGAACATCTACATATGGTTTAAAAGTTAACGTTTTTGTCGTAAATAAACCTGATTTGAGACATATTTGTTCAGGTAAAATTTGGACAAAGATGATGTATGAGCTCCAAAGTCACGTTTTGACAGGCCGTGCTCAAACTGCTGCATGGATGAGTGGAGCGTCGGGAGCAAAGGTTGTGAGAATGCATAGATCTCATTGTAATTAAGACTCATTAAGAATTGCTGATGTAATTAAAAGAAAAGTTAGGGCTTCTCAAATAAAAACTAGGTGACCATTTATAGAAAATATATATATAAAAAAAACATAAGCACAAGAGCTACCAATTTATTTTCCTTCTGTTTTGTATCTTTTATTATTTTAGCCATTTTTGTTCAGACTAAATTTAGTCAGAACAAGAATTTAGATAAAATCTACATTTCAACATGGCTACCTTATGATGTACATTAAAACTAGCTTAATTCTTTGTGGCATAGACTCAACAAGGCATCAAAAACATCTCTTGGAGTATTTGGTTCGTTTTATAATAATAGCATCATGTAGTTGCTGCTAATTTGTCAGCTACACTATGATGGGATCCATGTTTTCATGTTGTTTTTGCCAAAATCTGACTACCATGTGAAAACAACAAAGTAGTCGTCACTTTCCACAACCTTTCATTGTCCAATTTTGGTATGGCTTTCTGAATCACCGCCTCAGTTTCCTGTTCTTAGTGCGGTCGTCTGCAGCTGTAGCTCATCTGCTTTCAGATTTGACCAGTTGTCCGTTCAGAGATTGGCATCCCACTTTCCTTGGTTTTATAAAATCTTTCATTGACTGTCACATTTCTATTCTCTCAAGCAGAAGTCATTTTCATTCACATGTTTTCTCTTTTTGGACAATCCTCTATAAATCTGACCTATATACAGAATCAGCAGTTTCTGAAATACTCAGCCGGTCTAGATTTCTGTCATATGGTAGAAAAAGTAGGTGTCCCACGCTCTTGTGTGATGTGTTGATGTTTTAGAGGTCTTTGTTGTGACCAAAAATAGATTCAATGAGATGTCTGAGATGAAAAGGCCATAAAAATATTGTCCAGGGTTTGGAGAAAAGTGTGAGATTATGTCGAAATTGTATGTGCTTCATTCAAAAACAACCCAAAATGGGAGAAAAACAGACCTCAATAACCCACATGATGTTGAGGAATGTGCCATAAGTCTCATTCTGACATTAATTGGACAAAAGTTTGGTTTTTTTAATGATAGGAAAACTGGGTGATCATCTAGATTAGCTTCTTCAGTTTTAAGAGGAAAAACGACATTCTTATTCTGCAATATTCTTCCTAAAATGAACAGAAAAATGTAGTGTAGGCTAAGACTATTGATCAAAATTGAGCTTTTTTAGTTTATCAATATCAGCTGCTGACTGCAGCATCACTGCCAGCATATTTCTATCACTTCAACTTTTAATTCAACTGATCTCGGTTCAGTTTTATTTAATTAAGCGCTAACGAGGCGGTGAGGGTCTGTAGCGGAGGAGTTCACGGCCTCTGCATTTCAGGCTTTTTTTTTTTTTTTTTTAATTATTTGTGTTCTGATCTTCCTCTCAGAGCCCAGGGTTAACAAGCATACGCTGCGGAGGGTGGCTGTAATTGATTTCAGGGACGGGCTAAATGGTTCACAGGCAGGTTCAATCCTGTAATTTTTTAAAGAATTTATCTGAAAATCTGTTTATTCTTTTCCCATCCATTCACGTCAAGGCACTTAGAAACCAACAGACATTATAACAGCTTAACATAAACATATTTTCCGGTGACTGATTTATTGTTTTGGTTTCATTCATCCTTTGTTTCCAGAAAGCAGCAGTGGATATTTCTACATGCACCCACATTAGATGCTTATATTTTAGCCTTTAATATGCCTCAGTGTGCCTGCAGCACATGGAAACCTCCAGGGGTCCAGGAAGGACTTAGGCCTAATTTGATATCACTGTTCAGCAACATATTTGAATATTCATGGGACTTAATTTTACTTGGACACCACCTAATTCATCCTTTATTGATTATGCATAACAAAACATGATCTCATGAGTAATATTCTCAATTTTTGCACAAGGAGAAAGAAGATGTAATGTAATTTTAATGCACTCTAGGAAATAAAGAAAGGAGGTTATGTTTAGAAAACACACACACACACACACACACATACCTAATGTGATTCTGAATGCAGCCTCTGCGACCATCTGGCCTGCATGTGTGAACAGAGGTGGCGAGAGCGCCTCGCTCTTCACGGTCAGCTAACCCTGTAGCTCTAATATTATCATGATAGTCCCATTCCCCCGCTGTGAATGCGGAAGAGGCTCTTATGACAGTGTATTTAAAATTCATACAATTATGAAACAGCGGGAGGATTTCTCTGCCTCCGCCGCCCTCCCTCCCACCTTGTCACCGAGGAAGCCGAGGGTTTATCTGTAAAACAAAGAAAAGCCAGGGATCGTTTGCATAGTTAGCATAGTCTGCCTCGCAGGCACAATATGGATTTAATTTATATGCAAATGAAAGCAATAAAAAGGGAGAATACACACTGGAAATCTGGGCTGTTTAATAGGGAGGAAGAGTTGGATTTGACGCAGGTAGCACACACCCACAGAATGAGGCATGAAGAGCCTGAACTAAGAACAACACAGTTATATAACAAGCAGAAAACAGCAGTAAGAGACGGGAGCACAACTGAATAAGATCTACAAGGAAATTATATGAAGCAAGAACCAGATCAAGGAGCCTGGACATAGAAACGTACGGGGGATCTCTGATTTGTGACGTATAATTTTAGATTTTTTATAATACATTCTGCAAACAGCAAAAAAAACATTTCTAAAAAAAATATGCATTTAAGATTTTAAAAATGTTTCCTTGCATATTTAAGCAACTTAGGCACAGCACACAAATACTTAACGCATTAAATTAAAATGAAAACATCTAAATCCTAAATTCAGGAATATCCTCAGACCACTATGGGACCACACAAAAACTGTGGCTCCTGTTAGAGCTGCAGAGCAAGAGAGAAACATACAATAAAATACTCAAGCATGCATGAAAAGGAAGGAAGACACACACACTCACACACACATGCACACACTTTAGGACAAAGCCATTTAAAAGAGCTTCTTAGATCACCACCCTGAGACGATGGCGGTGCAATGTTGAACGTTTTGGAGCAATTCGTTCCAAGCTGTACAAGTAAAGGGAGACAAAGAAAGAAACCCTTCATGTGTGTCCTTCCTCACCTTTTCTCCTAAATAACTGTAAAAGCCGAACTGTTCTCCATCTAAATCATGAATACAAACACCACAGATAGAGAAAAGAAAATTCTTTTTTTTCTTTTTCTGTATTTCTTCACTTTATGAATGAGATTTGAATGTGTTTTATTTAAAATTATAATGATCTGAGTATGATTTAAAATGTTCAAATTAAGAAAAAATAAATAAAGATGTGTGCATACAGCAATCAAAACAAAGAACAAAATTATATGCAACAAAATAATATGTTGTAAATTATAGAGTATGATGTAAGTCTGAGGTGGAAGTTAAAAAAAATACAAAATACAAAAGAAACTTTAGCATGTTGAGAAAATAAATGATCTATTTTAGTCTTAAAATTATCATAGCAATTAAATCTGAAAATGATTACTTTTTAGCACAATTTGTAAAATATATTGTTTCAAAACCGAATGCAACAAATTTACAGAGCATTTCTAGCTACTCAGAAGAACATCTGACTCTGCTAACCTATTAGCATTACCTTTAGCAAAAAAGAAGTAGGATTTTATTTTTAATTCTGAAATTAAAAATGTTTATGTTAATATGTTAGAAATTTCTGATAACAATAAGCCACACATTATTCTGCAGTTCATCAATCGTCATTTTTATTTTAAGCTAAAGCAAAATGTGGTTTTGGCTAGTTCTGGTAGTTTTCTAGCCAGTTAAACATTTATTTTTCTGTTAGCATGCTTGATCATAAAAACCATTACATTCTTATTAATGTAGATCAGGCTTTTACAGCCTGCGACATTAGCATAAAAAAAGGCAGGGAAATCATTTGAAAACACAAAACTCATGCTGTCAAAAATACCACTAGCATGGACTGTCAAGAGGTTGCAGTTGCAGTGTTTAAGAGGACAGGCATTTGAGGACACTTGGCGTACAAAGACACAGCAAGAATGATTTTCAGCTTGAGCCTCATTTTGTGTGGGTGCTTTTTTTTTTTTTTTTTTTGCTTCAGGAGTACACAGATCGCTTCTCACCACGGGGGAAATTTACTCTTGGCTTATTGTGGCCTGTCAACGGCACCACACTATCTCGGAGCGACACACACAAATGGACAAAGGTGGCATTGAGAGGGAACCTCCCACAATGCAGCTGAGCGTCCAGGGGGGCTCTCTGCTCCAACAGCCGTGATCTCACCGCGCTAAATCCAGATTACATGGGGGATATACACAGCGCCACTTGTTTACACTGCCCGTCAGGGGGTGATTTGAGCAGAGGCCGGGGGCATCGGCCATTGATGACACTGTATGTAATGCAACCAGTCTATGTCAAAGTTAATGTCAATTGTCAAGTCTATTTTTTAGTTTGTTTTGAGGAATTTTTAAAAAGTTTATGCGTAAAATTGAGAAAAAATGCAACGAAAAAGAACAAAAAACATATTTTCTTATTGCTGATGCTGGTTTTATCGTAAAACCAACTAGAAATTTCAGGAAAATATTATTTTTCAGGATTCTACGTGAATTTTAAAGGTCAAACTATTACAATAATAACATTTAAATCACTGTAGAGAAGCACAAAAATGTCCCACTTGTAAACAAAGTGTGTATTTCTCATATATGGGCTAATAAATACAGATTTTACTCTTGTGGCGTCTTTTCAACAGAGCCATGTGAATGCACACATTTATCCACCTGGGACTCCCCTGTTGTATGGGTGGTCGCACACACCTCTGCCTCTTCTTGATGCCTTTCACATGTGGAAACCATTTACCTTCTCGCTGCCTCCCTCTCTCCGTCTCACCGTCTGGGTGAAACAGTCGGAAAGCCAAAGCCGTGAGAACGGGATGGCCATCGATGACAACGTTGAGCGTTCTTTTGGTCCGCTGCGCCCCCCACCCCATCCTCGATGCGCCGTTAGAGCAAAGCAGCACATTCTTTGGAGACTGGCATGCTGGTTCCTACAGCCATCAGTGCTGAGAACGTAGACGGAGTGTGACCCCTGACCGTGTTTCAGCAGGTGACTAGCCAAAACGTAATACCCCTTTAATCTTTGAAGTCATTTGTTAGTTTATTTAGTTTAAAAAGAAATCAATAGTTGACTTGTGTGTCCGTCTGGTTGGCTACCCTATCGCCCCTCTTCTCACACTTCAAAAGCACAAGCGCCTATGGATCCCGGCTTGTCCTCTTTCCCCATTCCGTCTTTCTTCGCGGCGGCTCAGAGGTGCCGAGAGGTGATTCAGGGAAGCGATTTGTCATATTCAATTTACATATGGCTGTCACAAAACTCCTGCAGGCTGAGCACTGATGTCATCCGTGTGTGGGGCCCTCTGTGGCGACCCGGTGCATGGGAAGACTTCTTTCTGTCATGGGGGTAGAGAACCTTCCCCTCTTGGGAGTAGCTTCCCCGTTTCAACAACATGATGAATGTGGGGCAGCACTTTTCGATGTGTGTGCGTGTGTTTGTGTGTGTTTATAGGGTGTTATATTGGTGGATAAGCTTTGCTTGTTCCTGTGTATACAGCAAAAAATAGTGGTTCAATCGTAAAAGAAATCAGGCAGAAAGTGTTTTCCTAACATCTGCTGAAGCTTTTTGTTCATTTTGACTGAAAAATATCAAAAGGTCAGATACTAGTGCCTTTCTAAAGACTTTGGCTTTTACTTCAAAACTTAATTTTGAGTCCTCCTTTTTGTGTATCTTAATAATCTCCCCCAGGAACAATATCTACTTGTCTCAGAGTTGTATGAAGGAATTAAGTAATAAAAGTCACTCAGTAAACTGATCTCCAGCTAGACCATTAATTTATTGGAGACGTTGGAAAATATGTCTACAAGATCTACAAACTTGTCTAGTCTTTAATAAAATGACTCCTCACTCACTCACCTCTGTATGCTGAATGCTTGAAGTGGCTCCAACGACACGGTAGACTGACCTATTTGTTTTAACTGCTTAAGGAATACAGCAGAGATAAGCTACATTGAAATATATTGATGTTCAAGTCAAATCAAAAATGAACAAAATGTGAGTCTCTAGGAATAATTCCTCACCAGGCTATTGAGAAATTATTATCACAAATATAAAGAAGAAAATTTATGTAAATTTCTCAAGTATTTGTTTAGAACACTGAAAGTATCAGACACTTATTAAAATGGGGAGACAAGACAAATCAACAGGAAATATATTCTCAATATACTCGAGTTTATGGTAATTTTACCACAAAATAATAATTATCTCAAGGAAAATTGTTTCACAGCCTAGAATTTAGACTTCACTAACAAATCATCTTCATCAGGGAGCCTAAACGTGGGAAAAAGGAGAAGGGATTTGAATTTTTGGCGCTACCTTCAAGCCACAAGCTTTCAACATCCAAACAAGCACAGAAGAAAAAAAAAATGTTGTTTTGATGTGACTCAGAGTAAAGCAATTCATACAGTTAAACGGTCAAATCTAACTTGTTTGTGGACGTTACAGAGATTTAGACACATTTTTAAAACACATCTATAATTTTAAATAAATGTTAACTTGAGATACGAGAAACAAAAACATTTTGATAGCTCTTTTAAATATAAATATGGTTTTTGCAAATACTAGCTCATTTTAAGCCTCTTTACCTTATCCATAAATCCAAATAAGAACAAAAATGTATCATTTCTCTACATATTAAAGACACTAGCACTTTACAGCATTAGAGGTCATAACCTATTCACCACAATTTGCTTTTTACTGATGTGTTTTGCTTTCTATGATAAATGAGGCGCAAAATAATCCCTAATTATGACACTGACATTTGGGCAAGGTAAACAAACGCAGGCGAACATGACTGCAGCAGTCAGAAAACTCTTCAAGGGGTCAATTGTCAGAGGGGTATTTTGCAGAAGGCTGCCTTAAGAAGAAGCCAAGAAGGGGTTGTGTAGTTTCTAGTGATCATCCCCTTGGCAGGCGTCCAAAGGAGGAAGTCGAAGTTATTTATGAGGCCTGGCTTAACTGAAGGCTGAGTAGCTTCCCATATTCAGGGAATCTCATCACAGACATTAAATGCAATTTGAAGGCAAGTAATATGCTGCTCAACAGCTTAAATCCAGTAATCTCAAATTTCTTGAAAATATGCTAATTTAGCGTCACAGTCGTATGCATATATACATAAGCTGCAAACACACACACACAATCGCACACGGGGTAACAGTTGTGGTTACAAAGCCGACTCATCTGTGAATCTGGGCAGCAGAATGCGAGAGCATGAATGACTGTTTTAACACGCAGGCAGCACAATGTGTGGTCTGCAGCGTACAGTCGAGCTCATAGCTGTCTGTCTGAATGGCTGTTTCTGTTTGTTTGCTTGCCTGACGTCAGTCTGTCTGTCAAGCTGTTTGTCTTTGTCAGTCTGTGAGTTAGATTAGGAACAATAAGAATGCTATTCATAGTGACGCTGCATACTTTTTCATATGCATTCAAAAGGAATAACACCAGAAGATACCATGTGTAAATATCAAGTATGATAAATTATCGGCCATGTTTTTATGACTTATGAGCTAATCATTTAAACGTCCAGAGGGCAAATTGTTTCCTCATGTCAACATATCATCAGACAAATTGATTTGTATCTGTATTATTGTCATTAAGTAACAGGATACAGTATATCTGAGTAAGAAATGGCTTAGTTCTAGTTTTTAGCTTTACAATAAACTGATTTATTTGACCTTTAAGTTGGTGACTTTATTGGAAAAGACAAATTCTAACTTTACAATTAAATGTTTGTAACTAAAAATAATTTTTGTGCTAAAAAAATGCTTTCATGTCTTAAACACCAGGCTTGAATGTATGAAAAACAAGAACTTTAGAGTAGATATTTCATTAAGCCCACGTTTCTCAAACATATCAAAATGTTTATATTGGTCTAATATAGTGTTTAAATCCAAAATGTTGTTTTCATTCAAAGAAAGGCTTGGAAACATCAGACAGTGTGTAATTATTATACTATATAAAGTGACACAGTTTCTCAGTAAAGTGACTGTTCAATAATATTTAATATTTTTAATGTTATTACAATATAAGACATAGAAAAGGTGGTAAGTATAGAACTAAATGGAGATTTGTTTGGATTTATTTAAGTGAATTAAGTAGTAAAAGCAGGCAGTTAAGAGAAAACAACAACTTAACCTCTTCAAATTGTTGTTTACATTTAACATAATGTTGTTTCAGGTGAATATCTTAATCTCTATATCTTCCACTTGGACTGGAGATCATGTTTGATATTATTCAGATAATAACTGACAACCTAAGTGCAATTAATTAATCCACCTTTATTTATATAAAGAAGATATATTGATTCAAAAATGTGCTGTGTAGTCATTTCTTTTAGATAAACGGTGTATTTCTGATCATGTTTAGTCTCTTTGGCCTCGTTTTTGGCTGGCAGGTGTGAGGCTGAGCACCTGCATGCTGGCTGTGACGAATCAGAGGGGTCAAAGTTCAAACATGCAATGTGGAAGACATGTTCCACGACTGTCCGGGCCTTATGCAACACTCAGAAGGAAGGAGAAGAAAATAAAGCAGAAGCTCTGATCTCAATTTCAGCCCTTCTCTCTCCATCTCGGCCTGCCTCTATTAAAGTCAGAATTTCAGAAAATATCGAGAGCAGATGGCTCCGAGGCGAAAAACAAACATCAGAGGGAGAGTGAATGGAGAACAGGAATAAAGGAGGAATGAGAGGGGCAGGAGGGAGCCGGAGTCCTGCATTTTCCCGTCAAAAGTGTGGATCAGAACCACAGATGTTTGTCGACAGAGGAAGAGCCATCTCCAACAGCTGGTCAGGGATCAGAATTGGGGACCTCCTACATCGAAATTATACTGCAGAAGCCACAAGCTAAGTGGCATTTAGCATCGTTCGGTAAAATAGATAGCTTTGGTTGCTTTTAGGTGTTAAATATTACAGTTAACATTAGCAAATAGGATGACAAGTAGACTAAATCAAATACTACCATCAACGCACAGGGCAAATGTAGAATAAACCTGGAAGACGGCATTAAAATCAAATATGGAGTCATGGAGAAATTGTCCCACCATCTTGTAGCCTAGCATTTGCAGAAAAAAACCGGTTAGCATCTATTCTTTTGTTTCAATCTGCTCTGGTGTAAGGAGGAACAGCATTTATGACAAAGTCATGTTAATCATTTGGAAAAGTTGGCGTTTTGATCAATACTAGGAGAGAATCAAATGGAAGTTGTGGATATATGGGCAAAAACAACCCAGGGAAACAATTAAAGCCAAGCCATTCGATTCTTCAGTCCCTCGCGTCCAACATCCGCCATGGCGCTTCCAGTAATTAAGTGATGCAGCTGCAAAGGGTCAATACACTCTCATAATTGTGCCCTTTCTACAAACAATCTGGTAAACTCAGAGTCACCCAGAACTGAGTGACACACATCTACAACCGCCTTAAAGATACCTTTATTTACTACTGTTGTTCCAATTGTGCAACAAACAAACAAACGTTTTTTCTGTCTGAAAAATGATTTTACTGTAGCTGTTACACTTTCCAAGGTAACTAGGCTTCACTTTTGGATAGTTACTAAAGGTAATAATAATTTATTATTATTTAATAAATAATTTCCTAAAAATTCTAATAAAAAAATTGAGTTGGGAGTATCCTGACGTCAGTGCACACATATTATTTGATCGAGAAGTAATAGAAAATTAAGATTTGGCAGGCATAAAACACACATAAGACTAAATAAAAGTCTAGGTTCTTGTTTTACTTTAATAAATAGGAAGAAAGTAATTTAAAGAAAAAACTAAGACCTGTTCTGTAAACAATACTTATTATTTTTATTTTTTTAAAAGGGTCGAATTATTACATTACATCTGAGAGGCTTTTCTGCAAGGGCATTTTCCAGATTTTGACCCCGTTTAGAGTAGCTACAGTTTTTCATTATGTTGTTAAGTTGAGCCATATTGTTTCTTTCTGCACTGACCTGAAGATGATCTTGAAAAGGAGGCAGCTCTTACCAACTACTTTAAATGTTTTGATTCTTTTTGCTACATATTCAAATACACACATGCAGAAATAATGCTGCTGCACTAACGTTCACTGAAACCATCAGCCGATATCTATGCAAGCCCTTTAAACGCTCGATGGGAAGAGTGGAGTGATTGTTTTTCCATTAAGTAATATTACCGCTACATAACACCCACAGGTCGATGCAGAGCTCATTACGGCTGCAGGCTGATAATAATTAACCACTAATGTGCGTAGAAGCAGGCCCCCGATGGGCTGAGGGGAGAGCGGCGCACGCCCCCCGAGGAAACGAACACAGCAGCTCGCTCCGACAGTTTATTTGGCTCACTTGCTTCACAAAAGAAACCAAAACAGGCCCCACAGAGTCCAAATGGGATTAAACACATGAATTAAACAGGAATACAAAAAGGAGGAGAGCTCTGTGAGTCTCAGCCTCCTGCTGACAAGCACGAGTCAAAGAATATTTTCTGTGGGATTCATGTTAGGTTTTCACCAACAAAATATAGATTTTGAAGTTGCTTGGAGTGAGTAATGGTTGGATGATGAGAGTCAAATGAGTGTTATTAATCTATCCAGTGGAGCAGTTAAGCAGTCGTGATGAATTTCCCCTCAATGGGTTTTTCAAGAACAATTTGTTGTTTCCAGACAGTTTCTTGTAAGCATAAAATATTTGCAAAAATATCTTCATCCAAAACCAAAAATGTGATATTTAAAAAGAAACAAACCTGATAATTGAGCTTTGTTTGTTTTGGGATTTATGGTAGCCAAAAAGTAAAAGACTCAAATGTTGAAGGTTGGATGTGGAAATGAATTTGCAACATTATCCCACGTATGAAGCTTATCAATGGCAGACTGCTGCATCCTAAGTGCAAAAATGAGCAATATCGCAGATCCTTCCTCCCAGAAACTATTAGACTTGAAAACCATCACTGCTCCCAACAAACTCATGAAGTGTTTACATCTCTGAGATATTATTTGTAGTTTTCTCTCAGTTCAAATGACATTTCTGCAGATATTTTTTTTCTTTTAACTAATATGCTGCTGTTTTCTATGCACTGATTTTAAATTAACCTACTTAACTGTACTTTTCTTTAGGTCTCAATATGCTACTTTCAATCACATAAAATATTTTTATTGTAAATTTGCTCTCACAGTTAGCTTAAGTATGCATGCTTCCATTTACATTTAACTTGCTGCTGTTACACTTGAGTTATTACTATATATTCTAAACTTGCAGGATCTGCTAATTGTTATATTTATGTCTACTGAGTGTTGGTCATTTCTTTGGAGTTTTGCTTCGTTTTCTTTGTTTTGGACACTTAATACGAACCATGTAACAATTCCTGCTCACAGGGGAAACAGTTTACTTAAAAAATAATGTTTAGATTATTTTGTATAATTAACTCATAATCTAGTGCATCAAGATATAGTATTTGTCCCTAGAAAACTATTTCTGCCAGCAGGAGGCTGCTTGTCTCATCAAAGATCCTAATTTTTGGTATTGAAAATTGGCAAGAAATTAAAAATACAAGGCTTTTCGACAATACTATGCAATAAAATGAAAGTATGCATGGTATTAGGGGATTTTATGACTGTATCTTGTCGTATTTACAATAAAAAATTTATAAAATGGTAGGTATGATGAAGGGGAAATTTATTGTTTCAGCTTTTCCCTGGCAGAACCTCGTCTAAATGGGAAGTTTTGATTACATGAAATAAAAGCACAGCTTCAATTATTGGTTTCTGCACTTTTTCCCCAACTTCAAGAGGCAGGTAAAATTACACCGCACCAGGTTTGTCGGTATTAACACGTATCAAGTACAAGAGGAACCAAAATCTGAAACGAGAAGCAGTTTGTGGAAAACAACAAAAAAGTTGATTCCCTCCTGGGAAGTCTGGGAAGCCAGATGTTGCTAAGCCTCAGGCTCACTGGAGTGCACACTGCAGTACCTCTGTGTGTGTGTTAAAGAGAGAAAGCGAGGCGTTTCCTGATGTCCTAGCCAGATGTTGCTGATCCCTGCCACTCTGGAGGAGCGGGGAGTTTACAGCACATTAGGAGAGACAACTGGGACGATCGCGATGGGCCCACCGGAAACATTTAGCCCAACATTAAAGGAAAATGGATTCTTTTATTCACTTTCTGGGTGGTGCATTATTCAGATGAACACAAAAACAATTACAGAGGTTTTCTGAGAAGTTTTGTGGACTCCAATTAGTTTATATTCAAAAATAAGCATCAGTAAAGTTGCTTGCAACTTTCTTAACATTTCCTCCTTTTATATTACATTTAAACCTTTAACAGGTTTGTTTTTTGGATTACTTTAACGCTAAAATACAGAAAACACTGAACATGTTTACAGCAAGATTGTACATTACATTACTAATAATTTTAAATAAAATTTAAAAAAAGAATTAAACTGATAAAAATGGTCTGTTTTAGTAGTTCACCCATTAAATAATTGTGTGTCTCAGTTTTACTCAGAGGTTGAAATGTTCAAATCTAAAACAATAAACAAATATACTTAAAAAGGACAAAGTTAGTCATAAATTGAAATCCGGACAGTCAGAGATTTATTTCACAAACTCCCACCTCTAAATCCAACGTAGAAAAACAAACTCGCTCTCAGCCACAATACAACAGAAAGAATAATATTTTCAAGTTTAAGGATTTGTTTCACTTTGAGTCTTTTATAAACACAACACTGCACAATTTTATTAAGTTAACATGTTGCAAAAATGTTTAAAAACACAAAATGTAGAAGAGAACCACGTTACTAGCTTAAAATGTGAAAGTGGTTCCTCTGATAACAGAACAAACCGATCAGTAAATAACACAGGTTTCCAAATCAGAACCTGCACAAAGTCAACTGGGTTTGATTTTAAATTGAAATCACATATTTTACAATTTTGTTTAAAAACCTTGTCAAAAAACTACTTTTTCTGTTAACGGTTAAAATATATATTTCAGAATATTGGCCCAGACTCATGTTGGGTTTGAACAATAAATATTTTATTATATTTTCTAGGCCACTGAATCCTCCAGAAGTTTGAAAAAATTTTAAACTTTTCTTAGAAGCAAACAGCTGGATTGTGGAAAAAGTATTTTTACCCTTTTCCAATCAACTGGAATAAAATCATACACTGTGTGACTTTTGTCGATTAAAATTCAGGTAAATTCAAACCAAAATAACTTGCAAATATATCTGGATGTGGTTAAGACTTGTTAGAAAATTAGGCAGATAAAATTGGGTAAGGTGTGCACCTGTCTCAAATGCAGCTAAAAAAAATAAAATAAATAAACTACATGGATGGAAATGAGCCTAGTAAAGGTGAAAGAAACATGCTAAGAACATGCTCAGTTCCTCTAGAGTTGTCCTGGCTCCCTTGGACACTCCCATTAATGCCTGTGTGGTATCATCATCCATCAGTCTGTCTGTCTGTGGAAAATGTGCATCTGTGTTGTCCTTCTGCTGTACTAGCAGGAGTTGACAGTGAGATCCAGCCTGTGCGATCATGTTAGCGGCTCTCTGAGTGTCAGCTCTGAATGCAAAATCCGCACCTGCATCTGCCTCTGGACCCCCGTATTCATGCTCGCTCTCCATGTGTGTGTTCAGAGCTGGGTGGGGATCCATCTGTGTCAGGTTAACCCATGGGGAGCGCCGCGCAGCAGGTAGTCTTGGAGGGCCTAAATCATGCGGACGGCCAGAAGCGTGAAATCCTTCCAGGCCCGGACAGATGTCTCTCTGTTCGCCTTGGCTCAGCCTTCGCCGACCCCACGGACCTTTAAAGACCCTCGGAGCTGACTCACCCTCCCAAAACGCAGAGCAGACCATGCAATACCGGTCTCAATTATTTAACATGGAGAAAAGCATTCCTCACTAAGATCTGGAGTAATTTACTTTAAATGTAACAAATGACAACAGAGCAGAGCAATGATGATTATCAAGCAGCGGAGTAACTCGATTCATGTTAATCCAACTGCAATTTTTGATTTTTACAGACAAAATCTTATTTATCTAGGAAGAAGACTCTTTATTTTCTTGTATTGACAATGTTTCTGTTTTCACTGATGACAGTTTGCTGAAAAATAGTGAGCTCTGTCCAACTTTTGTTGCGCAGGCATAAAAAAAAATTGAAAAAAAAACATCAAAAAAAGCTTTCTGTCATTTATTATTTATATTTTGGATCAACAATGATTTGCTGAAAAATTAGACTACTTTGCTATTTTAAGATATTGTCTATTAATATTTTATTGAAGAGATAAGGACAATAAATGTCTTAAGTAAGTTTTCAGTTTTAATAAAACAAAAACTAAATGTGGCCCTCGAATGCAATTATCTGCAACAAAAAACTGTTTTTAAGGCTCCAACAACAAAACACGTCACATAAACGTTCAATATAGATAAATTTCTTCTGAGTAAAACAGAAAATATGTCTACAACCTGCGAACACGAGGACCATATGCTGGAAGAGCGGTCAAGATGCCAAGTCCAGGTCAGCCAAAGGCTAAGCCAGCCTGTGTTTGTTGGCGTCACGCAGCAGAGAGGCAGTGAGGGACCAGGTTGTGCCCCGACTGACCTGGACACCATCTGCTAACTCCTTGATCTTTTACTTTTTAAAGGAACTCAGGACTGGATGTAGAGAATACATAGTAGATGTTTCTCATACATTAAGACATCATGCGTACACTGAGAGACCAGGTGGCCCTCTTTGTAAGGAGCATTAGAGAAACCTCTGCCTGTTGCCCCATAAATTAATGCTCTACTTAGATTAAATTTACAGAGTTTTAGTTCTATACATTTTTTGTAGCTTGTCCCATGCAGCTTACAGGATCATCTAAAACTACTTTCAACAATCACAAAACTGAAAAAGTTTTCCTGGAAAAGTTTTTTCACACCGTTGAACATTTGAACATTTCCGATGTTGTACTTCCAAAGTAAAACATTTAGCATTTTTACTAAAAGCAGAGATAAATAATCCTAAAAAGATCTATATATTATAGTGTGTTCCTTTTATGCCATTATAAATTACATACTGTTTTTATTAATTTTATTTCTGATACTGAAAGAAGATCCTGGTTTGAATCTTGTGGTGCCGTATCAGGACCAAAATAAGACTAATGTGCACTCAGCGGTGGCTACTTCCTTGTCGCATGAGACTATTTCAATTCAAAGCTTGTGACTGATCTGATTAATGATAAGCAAAAACTAAAGAGAATGTCATCAAGACAAATGGTTGCCATGCAATATCTGTAAAAAACGTGCAATACATGGATTGGCATGTGTGTTTTTTGACAAAATGTACTGTAATAGATAAACAAATATTAAACCCTAAAACAAATAACACTTAAATTGCTTCTGTAAACTTGGTCAAACATGTAAAAATAACTTTAATTTGTTCAGTCGGTGCATTTAGGAGGATAACAGCCAAATAATAAATAATAAAGAAAATGAAACTGACAAAAACAATAAACTGCATCAAACTTTCTTTCAAATGGTTCAGAAAATGTAATTAGGAACTCTACATAATGTAGAATAAATATCTATCTCACATTTGTTTTAAAAAAAAAACATCCTTAATGAGCTTCAAGACTTTTGAGGAAATGTTCTGTGGACCAGCGAGACAAAAGTTAAATATTTCTGCCTGGGAATTCAGAAAATATAACTTCTGAGTGTATTTACTGGAATGCATGCTAAAGATCAGATGCTAACATTGGCTAATATCCATCTTTAATCTACATGAGCCCTAATCTTAACGTAAGCTTTTTGTATTTCCCCTCCCTACTTTATGCCAAACAGCATTAAGCCATTAATCCAAACTAATTTGTCCCACTCAGATCCAGTTTTGATTAGAAAACACAAGCAGTGACCTTCTCTCCACTGCAGCCCTGTACCAGCTGACTGAACTGGTGTTATGAGTTTGGCCCCAGTGGCTCAGCCATGAACCTAATGGGTTCCAGCTGGGACTGCGTGTCGGTATTAAGGCTTCAATTGGAAAAGTGGCTGTAAAGTCAAACCACCTGGCAAGGCTGAGCTACCGGCGAGGTGTGAGACGGTGGCAGATGAGGCAAAAAGCTGCCATTACCATAACAAAGGTCCATAACTTTTACTCAGTCAGCTATTTGGCTAAATCCTCACTCTGCTACATTTATGCACCAAATTGCTCTAAAAATAGCTGGACCCGACGCGCGTTGCAGCTAACGGCAGCTGTAATTTCATTGGCCTGACACTTGTCACAAGTGTAGCTACAAACAACAGCGGGTAATTGTTTTACAAGCAGCATGACAAGAGAGATGGCATGCAACACAAGGATTTCACGTCTGTCCCCGCAGACACTTCGCCAACAAACAGACCTTGGCATAAGTACGTGGTGGTTGTCACTTTAAGAATATCCAAGGTTAAGCCTGCAGTTTCAGCACGAACAGGAGGCTGTGATGGCACCGCTGTACTCCAAGGTTGATTTTGTTAAATTTGAGAATACTTTCTGGCAAAAGCTCGTCCGATACACACAGACGAGCTACTACTTTTAGCTTAAAATAAAACAAGTCAAAGCTCGCTGTGTTACTGCGTCTATCACAGCTCATCTTGGCCGGAGAGCGGCGCAGCTGATGAGCTGGTGAGAGATATTTATGAGGATCCTCGTATCCGGTCGGACAGATCCCTCGCAGATGACTCCGACCCGGACAGCATGGCAATTTTTTTAGGAGGGGGATTATTTTTCATTTTCCATTATAACACTTAACAAGTTACACCCATCTGTCAATGTAGGGAGTGTGTGTTACTGCTTGGAATAATCTCAAGCAAGACAGCTCATCAGTTAATCGTCATCGGGGAGCAAATATAAACTCCCCTAAGACGATTTCTGACTAATTGCTTAAAAGACAAGCCTGTTCATTTTGAGTATTTTTAGTATTTTAACTTTTTGCAGGATTTATTTTGATGCTAAATAGGTTGTAAAATGAGAACTTATAAATTCAAAACGTAGGTGAGAGAAAGAATATTCTCTGTAGCGACACACTGAACCAAAACTTATACCTGTACTAGTCCAGATATTGGAAAAAGTTCTAGATCAGGTGTCGCAACAATGTGCCTGATACATAAGGGCAGATCTATTCAGTCTAATTCTATGCTTTGTTCTCTGGGAATATTTAGCTTTCCTAATTACACTTTCAAAACCATTTATTTTTCCATTTCACTAATGTAGTCAACCTATTATTTTTGTCAGTTTCAGCTTATTTACTTTACATTGGCTGTCATATTCCTGACTCTCTTACCTAAATTAAAGTTGTGCTGTTTATTGGTGTATTTAAGTGTGCTAGACTGGTGCAGAGTTAACAAATAAATATGTGAAATAAAACATTTTAAGTCAATTCAGCACCATTTTTCTGTATTGGATCGGAATCGGCAAATATTAAACCTCAAATATCGGCATTGGAAGTAAAAAAAAAAAAGAAGTGGATTGGTACACCCTTAGTTCTCTGAATATAATGGAGAAATTTGTTTTGTACAAAATGACACCATGATAAACTGTGGAAAAGATCAACAGGTATGAATTTCTCATTAACTGCACAAGATTGAATATTATTACAAGCCCAAGCAGCTGCTCCAGCAAGTCACAATGTGGGAGAGGAAATCAGTTCAACAAGCTCCACGAGTTAAAAAAAAAAAAAAAAAGTTGGTTGTCAGAGTAAGTTACGGTGAGGAAAGAGAAGGATGACAGTGAGAAGGAGCCGGCTTGATTTGGTCCTCTGTCATCTGCCGTCTGGATCCCTGTACACAAAACATGTTGCGACTGAAAGAGATGGAGCGAGGGAGAGAAAACAGGAATCCCTGTAATCCATCTGGCATCCTTATGCTGCTGTTTAGGCCCCATGGTGACTTCAGAGATAGAAGATGAGCATGAAAGGGAATTACGGCGAAGCCCTTTCACCGATTCCAAAAAATCTGCTCCAAATTACCCTGAGAGCAAATATCAACTTAAACAAGCTGCGTCTCCTTTCTCCCTTCTTTTCCGAGTTCATGACTCGCTCCGCAAACGAGGCCAAAAGTGGGATGGGAGTGGAACCAGCAGCCATTTGAGTTCACCTCTGATGGATCGAACATGGCACTTATGCTAATTCGGCTGCGTTTTCTGGCCAGCGCTGCACGCATTCCAGCTCAGCCGAGACTGTATTTGGAATGTGCAGTTGTGGCAGTAAAAACAAAACACCCTGAGATGCTGCTGCTGCTGCTGCTGGCACTGAGAGCCAGGCTTTGCTTGCAAGCTACTGTACCTGGATTCTGGTAAACACACAGCGTTCCTATGCGAGCAGGTGGCCTGAATCGAAAAGTTTCCCAGAAATTATGATCTTTAATCAGGACCAAATTATGATGGATGGAGAACAAACTTTGACACAGACGGCATCCGTTATGGTGGATAATTTTTTAACAATTTAATTTAACATGTACTTGTTCACAGTCGCAAAGACAAACAGTTTTCTTGAGCCACAAAGGAGAAACTAGAAAATATCAACATATGAAAAAGATTTAATTGTAGAGTTAAAAGCATGACCTGTTGTGGAGTTTAATATTTAGAGTAACTAAAACAACATCTTATAATTAATAAGAGCCATGTTTTGGACAGTTTTCACTACATATGATGGGCTTCACTAAGACTTTTCAACTGAGCTATAATAATTTTATGATGATTTCCTGAAAATATTAATGTACGTACTGTTTATGAAGTTTTCTGAAGAAGCATATTGAAGTAATTCAAGTAAAACTTTTGAAATATTTACTTTAGTTTTAGCCTTAAAGCCCATTTTACTTGCAGAGGAAAACTTGATTTTAAAAAGTAGACATACCTTTAGGTAAATTGGCAATATTAGGCAAGAATGGACACAATAGCAATTACAGTTTCCAGTCTCAGTCTAAACATTCCCTCATACTTGCTTGTTTGTCCTGTAGAGCAACTACTTGTAAATAAATGCAAAGCATTTCACACTGGATTTGCAAAGCTGTTGTTGTTTAATTCAACTTAAACCAATCTCTGCATGTGCAAACCTTTATTTTTTTATCATAAATAAAATATGCACTGTGGTAAAGTGGCAGAAACGCTTGAAGTTGTCAGGGTTAGGAATGTTTTTTGTTGTTTTTTTAAGTATTGGATGATGGGATCGACACTTTATCTTCAATCGTGAAGAATCTCTTTGCTGAACTGCGCCGCCGCTCTCCAACACCTGACAGAAATGTGCCCAGCGGTGGACCTTCTATTATCTAAACACACATCTATCCTGATTGATATGCTTGAAGTGGGCCAATTTCACCTCCCTGCTGGATGTGATAGCCATTTATTTGTTCAGCTTTAATTGTTGGAGCTCCTGTCAGCAAAGCGCGGGGGCGCAGCTGCCTAGAGGTGACATACTGGCACCGGATCAGTACAATTTGATACCAGTTATGCTGCTTGCCTTCAAATTAGCATGAGACCAAATGAGAAAAGTTCTCCACCGACGTCCACAGCATAACATCAGCATTACTGATGTTTTGCGATAAAGACAATGTGCACCTCTAAGTTGCTACAACATATTAGATGTAATGTATATTTTAACCATAAGCTTTATCTCCTTAGGCTGCAAATGACATTGTCAGCAACGATGTCAAACTGCAACGCAATCTTCCTCCTCCAGCCTCTGACACACACACTGAGTCCAAGACGCACTGTGAAGGCTTGTCCACATGCCTTATAGTCATGGAAGGATTGACAGATACAATTGCATGCACATGCAGTCGTCTTCTCCACGTTTAATTTAAAGAGACTCGAAGGTCAAGGATTTCTCTCAATCAGAAACGAGGAGTTCTGACAAGAGGGACGTCTTTATCTTCCGACAAGAAAACAATCTGGAAGCGGCGGGAATTAAAAGTGAAGAAACTTGACGAACATCTGGGAGCTGATTACTCAGTTTGCTCATATGCAGGGTTTGCCTCTCCACAGCCATGAGAAAATAAGCAGAGAGATGAGTTTGTGTCATCGTAGCTCAGGAAAATAAGATATCATGTCTTGCTGTCGGTTTGATGTCAGCCCCTCGGAGTCGTACGCGAATGCCTCGTCCCGTTGAGGCCGACAGAGCAAGGGGGTGTGGGGTTCATTGGGAGTTCACATCTACAGCCACTAACCAGCCCCTACTTTCCTCTCTTCATCAGGGCTGCCTCTCTATTTACTCCTCATTTCAGTCTCCCTCTCTTTTAGCCTTCGCCGACTTCCCATCAAGTTGTGTAACACAGCGCTGAGCGACATCTCCTTTACGGCGTTGTTCCGCAGAGCCAAGCCAAACCCACGGGATGGCCTCACCCGATCCTCGCTTCTCTCAGATCTTGAGTTTGACACGTTGTTTGCATCAAATCACAGCCATCAGACGATGGACTGTGATCAGGAACATGTGGTTCTGTCAGCATTTTACAGGTCAAGAATAACCAGCAGAGGTAGTGGGGCAAAATATGCAACAATCTTCCCCTTCCATGTGGGAAATGAGGCATCTCTGAAGAAGGAAAGAGGGCATAAAGTGCCTTCCTAAAGGTATAAATCCCACCATTTTGTTCTTTTATTGGGACTTTCTGTGATATACCAGCAGCATAACTTTATCTCTAGCAGCTTGTTTGGGGTTTTCATCCTGGTCTCGTCTCAAGCCTTTTGTAGCCTTCAGCAATTTTTATTTCAGGATTGCTTTAAATTTAGCTCCAAAAATCGCATTTACGTCTCACCAGGTTTTCTGGTGGAAATCAACATCCTCACAGTGTGAGGTTTCAGTTCAAACAACTTCATGAACTGCAATAAATAAAAGCTAACTGTGGCATTACAAACAATTTCTAAAAACTTTACCTTTTCCTTCAACTTCACAAATATTATGGACAAGCTTGATCACTTAAAATCCTAATAGAATAAATTCAAGATTGAAATTTAATGTAACAAAATGTGACAGAGTTCTTTATCTTCAGAAATCTTATCTTGCTATTCTCTCTCTCCCAAAAAACAAAAAAAATCTCAATGTTAGCTTCAATTAAGGCTTCTCTCCTGTGACCCCGCTTAGTTTCACACTGATTACTTAATTAACTTTTTTCTACATCCACATTGGAAGTGGACAGCTGCCAAGTTCATATGCCATCGAAAGCTGATTAATCTCTCACTGCTCTGAGGAAAATTGTTTTTACAATTTGGACTTTTGGCAATTCCTTTCTGACATTTAAATGTCCCCCAAGTGGTCAGATCGGATCGCCCGATGCCACAATCCGAAATCCCCAGTAAAAGCGAAGCCACGCTACCCAGCATCTAGCTTCACCACATCATGGAACAAAGATCATGGCGAATACGCTTTAAGTAGAAGAGAAGAGACCAAAGTCGTTTTCATTTCCTGCCTCATGCCCAGATCCATCTGCCATGTTACATGTCAGATCAGATAAGCAGTAAGCCTGCTCTGACATCTGCATTTGGGATAAGCCGACGCGCAGCTTCTCATACATTGGTAGAAAATACCAAGCGACGAGGTGGGATTTCTGCTGGCGGTTTGCATGATATGAAACACTTATTGCGCACAGATGCATGCATTCAAATAAGAAGCAGCAGGAGTTTGGGAATTACATCTAAAAGAAAAATATATTTACACACCCTGAAACAAAAAAACTTTCATTTCTCACTTTTCCTTTCTTCAATCAGTAAGGATCACCAAAATTATCCAAGAATAACAAGCGAGACAATATTTTAGATAATAAATTCTCTAAATTCAGACATTTACTTAAAGTAAGACTACTTTGCTCTTACTTGCTGTATCTTAAGGCAAACGTAAAATTTTACGTTTTCTTATGTGACATGAGTGGAACTAAAGGAGATCAGTAAAGATAGCAGGAAGAGAAGTCTGCAACGTCGTAAGTCTTGGGCCGTCTTTTGGTTGAGGATGGAGACGGACTCTGTATCCAAGAGATGTTTTAAAGATGGCATCATGAGGATAGAACGGAAAACATCTCGAGACACGAGCCAGAGAGTTGAAAATTGATCTTCCAAATGGACAACAAACTGAATGACAACACCAACCGAGACACAAAGTGGCTCGTACTCAACGAAGTCAATGTTTTTCAGACATCCTGAATGTGTCACTGAGCAAAGCACTTTATAAACCTGACCCAGTTCCACCAGTTCTGCAAGGAGGAATGGGCCAAAATGACAGCAAGCTACTGTGAAAAACTTGTAGAAGGAAACCCAAAATGTTCGACAGAAGTCAGTCAATACTACCAAATCCTGGAGAAATGTAGGTGAAGAAAACATTCTCCAAAAAACGAACCTTTTCTCATTATTCTGGCATTGAGAAAGTTTAAATAATTTTGGTGATCCAAACTGCCCTAAAACAGGAAACCAGTTTGTATCTTTGTATTCACTGAATGCAAGTATCTGTTTTCTATTGTAGCCCAAGCCTGGTCTCTCCATAACAAAACAACTAAAAATGTTTAAAAAAATTTGTCCCGACACAGTATTAATGCAAGATCATAAAATCCACGACAAGGACAATTAAATCCAGGTTCCCTTAATTGAAATGCTCTCCCCGAGCTCCCTGATTAATTTATCCTCTGAACGTGATCTAAATTGACCCATCCAGCCGCGAGGTATACGAGTAGCCTCGCTGCTGCTGCAGACTGATATGTCATTAGAGCCCCGCTGCGATTGTGGCCCCGATTTCTTTCCTCATACGGCACTTTGAGTTACTATCAGGTGACTCCTGCCGTGCGCAGAATATGAAATTATCCTTCATCAGCTGTAAACAAGCATGCATGGTGTCCCTCCTGCTTTCAGCAGACGCCTTGAAGAATTCAGCAGCATAAATTGATCCGACTTTGACGGTTCTCGTCTGAGCTCCCCGCTATTCTCTTTGTGCTAAACGATACTAGGTCATGTAGTGAGAGGCAGCTCCTCTGTCTCTACTCCAAAGATCAAATGAGGTGCACATATTTTTTTTTTTCGTGCATTTTCAGGCAACTTTCTAGGTCGAGTGAAAGGCGTTTAAGCATCAGAATCGTCACTGCCCTTCGACTGTTTCACTTAACCTTTGTATAAGTGAAGTGTTTTTACAGCTTGTTTCCCTCTTACCAATCATACACAGCCTCTACAATGGTTCATCCCTCAAGAAGTACCCCTGTAACTTAAGAGGTGCCTGTCATATCCAGGGTGCACATTATATCTGCCAGTGCAGCTCACAGTGCTCCGGGTCTGGCTTCTATAAAGACATTGGATAAGATTACAGCTAAATCAGTCTTGTGGCTTTTCCCCAGGAAAACTTATGAAGTCCTAAAAGTCCTCCAGTTATGAGAGAGCCCAGCAGGGCTGCAGCCGAAGGTTGCCTAACCGAGCACAGAGTGAAACATAATCCAAGCGTCAGCGATCCTCCAAATAATAAGGCACTGACAGAGTGGAATGAGAGCATGATAACTCATATAAGCTTTTAAAATCCTACACAGGTACATGACCCTCGCTTTGTAAAGAAGTCATTTTCCAAGATATATTCCTCACTAATTCATCTGGCACATGCTTTATTTTTCTGCTCTCCTTAACTCCGCGCTTCCCTCTGCTGCTTCTCCCTTTTTGGTGCAAACTGGAATTATTTGCACGGTTAGCCACATGCTTTTGGAATCCGAAGGTATCCTGTCTGGCTCGCCTTCATTCAATACAAGTCATGGATTAAATAAGAAAAAAAGACAGAATCCCTGGCACGCTTAATGAAATGAAGAAGCAGCAGCGCCACTGTTGCTTTATATGAAATCAATTTTGGGAGTAGCAGGGTTCCAATTGGCTGTTCGTGCAATCAATGACGCTCGACAGCCGATTTTCATTAACCTTCCGTGGCTGTCTGCGCCGACGCTGGAAAAGGAATAATGTTAGCAAAGAACATAAAACAAGACTGAAGTGAGGTGCAGATGTCTACATATTTAGTCTATACACCAAGGTCGTCCAGCAACGATACATCAAAGCACGGAACGGGGAGCCAAAAGTAACACTTACACTTCTCTTTGATCGGTATGTGATGGCTGTTTATTGGCATTGGAAGGAAGGTGAGCGTAGGGATCAAACCACCATGAGAGTTTGGGAATCCCACTGAGGACTAGGTGTGATTTTATTAAATCAACATGAAACGGCGTTCTGCAGAAGGCAATCAGGTTTCTGAACACGCTACATTTTACTTTGGTTTTTTGAGTTTATAGCTAAGAGGATCCCAAAAGTGCATATCATTCTGATAAAAATTGTTTTGGAAATCCCTCTTCTTGCACCTTTTCAGGTTTTCTGATCAGCTGATATTCTTTGTGCCATTATGATGACTCCATGCCTACCAATGGGTTCAGTAATCTAATGGATCAGGTTCTGCTGAGTCGGATGAGTGCTTTTTAGCATGAAAAAGTATTACAAAGACGGAGAAAAGATGGCTTGATCAGAATCATGAAGTTCTGTCCTTGGAAATGATTGCAGCAGAATACAGTTATTTGTTACAGTTCATTTAGATCCTGTGGAAACATCTGCTTGCAGCACATAATGTACCAAGTGAAGGAATGCACCAAACAGACAGCAGAAAAAGAAAATTGAAAGAACAACATTCGATGTTTAATAAGAATGCAGAGTGAACACGCTCACATATCACTCCCTGGGAGTGAAAGCTGTATTTTTTTCAGTGGAAGGAGACTTTAGAGAATCCCCTTTTAAAAACTAATTGAAGTTTTATGATCAAAGAACTTCACTATGCTGCGGAAATATATTTCTAATATTACCTGTTGTTCTGTGCTCGTTTTAAACGTTACCATGACTCCCTGACTTCAAGTGAAACGTATGGATTCCCACTGTCATGCTGCGAATTCACCTAAATTGAATTTAGAGTCTTGTCATCCCAATCAGTAGTAAAACAAAAGACAAAAAAAAATGTTGGATATTATCT
The DNA here is from genome assembly GCA_010277075.1 of Poeciliopsis retropinna. Taxonomy (NCBI): domain Eukaryota; kingdom Metazoa; phylum Chordata; class Actinopteri; order Cyprinodontiformes; family Poeciliidae; genus Poeciliopsis; species Poeciliopsis retropinna. The sequence continues at coordinate 2,781,581 of VMRM01000029.1, read as the reverse complement.
GGCATCAGGTTTCTAGGACATGCTGGGAGCCTCTTGTCTTCCATCCAGGAATACTCATCAGATCGGCTGGGGATATAACTCACTGTCCACTGTACACATGAAGCAATAACTGTTGCATCGCAGAGTACAGCTGGTAACAATCACTACAGGCTGGGACTTAATGAAGCTTTGACATAAGAGCTCATACTCCGCTTCACTGCAGACAGACAATCCTACCTGGCCCAGACGGCGAAGCTGCCTTATCTGTTTGGGATTTACGATGAACAAGACATCATTTGTTACTGTCTGAAGAAAACGGCTCATGTTCAAAAGGTCAGATTTTAAAGCTGCTATATTTTGTAATTAATAGCATTCATATGTCATTGTCAAATTACCTGCAGCCACTGACTGTAGTGACAAAAAAATGAGATCAGGGCAGATTAGTGCTGGCTATTTGTCTGCATTACACACACAGTACTTTTTTTGTTTTCGTTAATCTGCTTTGGATTGAAATACTTTTGTATAAATGTTTTTCCTAACACAATCCAGGCGAGAAAAAAGTTAAGAGTGTAAATGAACTCAAGGCATCATTACTTTGCTCTCTCCTGGTTTCTAACGGAGCAAATTTATTTCTTGGAAAAACCATAGTCAGGTTGTTTCAAGACGTTGGCAGCAACCAACAATCTTGCAGCAAGAGATCTGTTCTCAGAGTTAAGTGTCGCAATATGGCTCATGATTCGAGATGATCCTAAAAAATGTTGTAGTAATATTACTGGAAAAGCTTAAATACCTGGAGTTGTTTTGGTTTTTACAAACATAGCTTTACAATTTGGAAGGTGTTTGTAATAATCTAGTATTTTTCATATTTGGCTTGTTTTAATCTGACCATAATTGCTAAAAGAAAAAAAAAAACTACACTAAAAATACTTCTTTTTGTGTTTTAATAAAAATAATAAATGTTTCATTTCTATCTTCTCCGTCACCATTTCAGGTTCTACTGATCATTCAAACCATTTAGATGCTCTGGAGGTTTCTGCAGACCAAACTGTTGACTATTCTTTTTTTTTACTTCAAAATAAAAGCCTCAAACATACAGCTGTGAAAACATTTGAACATCCTAAAACAGCCTGTTTTCCTAAACTATTTGGAGGATATTTAATATCAATTTAAGATAACTGAGAAATCATTGCATAAGCTACAGTAATTTAGATGAGAAAAAGAACCACATACCGACTGTAAAGCACGGAGGTGAAAGTGTCATGATTTGGGAATGCTTTGCCGTAGCAGGACCTGGTCAACATGAACCCTCAAACATGACAATGTCCCAAAACATACAAGCAAACCGACCAAGAACTAGAGGAGAACAGAGAAATAGAAAGTTCAGATCTCTATCTGCAGGGTGACTTGAAACTGGAAACTCCTCAAACATCTTTTCACTATTACAAAGATACAGAAATGTGATGAAAATAAGGCAAAAACATACCTTTTTCACTCATATCATTAAGTGATTCAAAAGAATAAAAACAACTACAAGGAAGACCAGGTCCTGCAGAGAAAAACAAGTATAAAGAACCTGATAAAATTCAAGCTAGGCTGTTATTCTATTGTTTGATGTAAACTGATGAATCTCCGGCAAGAAAACTAAGGTGTGATCACTCAGCGACCTGATGGGTTTAGCCGGGCTTCAGGAAAGGCTCCAGAGTTGATGGAGATTAATTAGTCAAACTGGGGCAGACATCAGTCTTGTAACAGGTCCCGGCGCTGTCAGAGGGGATGGAGAGGGAGAGAGATGAAGAAGTGTTGCTGAGGCAGGAAACACAGCAGAAAGAGCAGGGAGGATTTCTCCCCGTTCCTTCTGTTGCTGCTAAATTGTAGCTTTAATACTGTACAAACCGTTTGGAGGTGGTGGAGAAAAGGCCAGAGGAAGCAAGGAAAGGAGGGAGGGTCTGATGCTCATCCTTCACTCTTATCTCGACAGTGAGGGTTATCGGGTCAAGTATACAACCTTCCTGGTGCCACGCTAATGACGGTTCCCCCTCCTTCCTCTGGGTTGGAAGGTCAAGTCTTCCACCTAAACCTGTTTTACCATCCATCAGCAGAACTCTGCAGCTCTGACAGTCATGAGTCCTAGAGGTGATTTTACTGCGCTGGTGACGACCCAACCAGCATTCTTTGGCTTTTTCCGAATCCCAACAAAAATACCGTGACAATCCTTAAACTAGATACCGAATCACTCGACTCTTTTCGTCCTCCATGAAGGAGCTCCGCTGAGGTAATTAGAGGTCCAGAGCCTTGCTTAAGGGCACATCATACATAATTGCTATGGAAAGGTAAGCGCAGGTTTAACTGAGGCTGCTGGTATTAGCAGGAACTGGAAGAAGCGATAAGACCGTTATCAGTAGGAGTCGTTATAAGAAACTCAATAAAGACGACAGGATGTTCTACTTTGATCTCACAGGTTGTGACGGTGTCTGCAATTGTGTTCGGCCTGAGTATGTGTCTACGTAACAAGTCTGGACGCAAAGGGTTGATCTTAATCTGTTTAAGTCATGAGATGTGTGATTAAATCTCGATTACATCAAAGCTGGCGACATCAAACTATAGGGAGCTCCAGGTCCTACTATCAATTATGTTTTGCACATTAACGCTAAGTGCTGTTTAAACTGTTGTTTTTTTCCAGAGGTCACTTGAAATTGATTGTCAAATGAAGGCACTTCCTGGATAATGTACAAGCCACTTGCTAAAGAGGTATCCCCTATTTTTCTTGACAAATATTTCAGATAATACACCTTGATAGAAAGAAGCTTGGATGGGTCAATGTTTGCAACGTAATGTTCTCCTGTTCTCAAGATCTATTATGGCAAAATTGAGAATGTGCATCTTAGATTATGTTGTTGTTCAGAAACTTCCCTCTAAATATTGTCCAAGTAATGCAATAAATAAAAAAAAAAGGCATGCATGTTAATTGTTTCATTTGAAACTCCTCTGAATAAAAGCATTAAATTCCTTTCAAAAATACTTTATTTATCCCAAAAGGACATTTAATGTTGTCGTACGTCATATCATCCATGTATCTTCAAAAGGTCATTGTGAATAGTAATGCTGCGGGCCAGGAAGGATCTCCAATAGTCTTGCAATGAATGTGAAGAGGCCTCTAACTGAATACTAGCACGACAGTTTCATAACATGATCCCAGCTCAGTGTCCAGGCAGCACAGATTATAGTCCACAGTAGCATGTCCTGGATGACACCATAACTAATTAACAAGCACTGCTAATCCATTTGCTTTTGCTAATCCTCTTTAAATCTCTGTCTGGTCATGTGGTCAGAAAGTCGGGGAGATGCAATAGTTTATAAAGTCATTTTAACGAATCATCATGAAAAGTTACGACTGAACAAACCATCAGATAATGGGGAATGATGATGAAGCTATGACCACTGAAAAGTGATAAAGTTAGAGGGAACATCTGTAATTCTTGACTGCAGCATTACACAGCTTGGTCTGCTTGGGGCTCAAGAGAAAAATTTCAGTGAAGAAACACATTCAGCTGCATCATAATGCCGTGAGTGAAGAGAACTGGGAGGCAGAGCTCCACTAGGGTTGCAAGGTTTTGTCTTGTTTTAAAAATTTACTTTAGGAACAACAGCAGGCACATTCTCAAGTTAGAAAGACAGTGCTACCAACACCAAATCAATCTAGACAACAAACAAACCAAAAAGGCCCTCCGCCTTTCACTGTCTGAATACTGGGATGGGTTCCAACCTTTGTCCATTGAGTCTTGGTACTTTGGCATTTCTTTGATTCATTATGTATCCTGACAAAACTAAAGATAGTGTCATGTCTTAATTAATTAAGAAAGCTGCACATCCTCCTCCTCTTAAGGTAATCATTAAGTCTGCTGCACATGTTGGAAAGCTGCAAAGTTCATTCTTGCCAAGCAACGGCTGTATGAACCCGCCTGATGAAATGCTCTTATCCTTAGTGACTTGCACAGCTTAACAGACTCTTTTGGCTTCACTTTCCGACGCAATATGAAAACCAGTGTTTTCTCAGAAGTATTTCTCGGCAGCGCAATGAACAGCAGAGGAGCTGAGAGTGACATCTGTTAAGCCTTAGAGCTGGAAGGCCAAAAATAAAGTTACTGGGTTGGGCCCCCTTTACTGCATTTACAGAAATCAGCTGGAGGACAAATGGTGAGATTCTAACCCGCTTGAATGCCATGAAAAACCGCTGCACACATATATACAACTGTACACACACTGTATGGTTGCAGTTTACTGTACAAACACAACTGCATGCACAAAATCAAGGCAGAGTGGCTCATTATATGGATGGATTAGGGCAGAAACATTCTGCAGTGCAAACATCAAGGCTTGATTTTTATCTTCGACTGGAAAGAGCTGACATAACCTCAAAGGAAAAACTGATTCTAGATCAGCTCTTTAGTCTCTTTAGTCTCGTAATGCTTAATGGCAGCTTCATCTTTAACGGGAGACAAGATTGTTTGAGTCTCACCGCTATTTGTCAGATTATCATTTTAATTTGTTATTGAGGAAAATTCTTCAGCATCTTTGATACAGTAAAGTCGGCTTTGGTTGTTTCTCCCTCTTTCCATATAGTGCTCCCGCTTCTTGGTTAATAAGCTGCAACATCATTCTAATTTCAGCGACTGCCTGCTCATCAGTCCCTCAAAGCTGAACGGATGCGCTTTAACTAAGCAGTGGGTAAAATTACAGAACGGTTTCTCTGGCGAAATGAAACGAAAACCTTTGTCTGGAGAAGAGCATCAGATAAACCCTCTGAAACTAGAACTTAGAGGAATCTCGGGCTGATTTAATTATGAACCAAACTTCAGATATCCGTGTCAGCTAAGTTCAAACAAACACAGATGAATCTTGGAAGAAATCAAAAGCTTTAGCTTTTAGGGAACAAAGAGCTTTCTACCTGACATGCCAACAGCTAACAGGATTTCCCCCTGTCTAAATGCTCCTTTCTCTAAAGCATTTCTTGGAAATTTGAACAGAAATCAGAGAAACTCTACAACTCAACGTTATCATTTCAATCTGCAGCTTTCGGGTGCTGCTAAGAACTTTCTGATCTAATGATTAATCACTGTTAAAAAAAACAGGCCGTGGCATCATCATCCTTCCACTTCCTGTCGTCTTCTTCAACTTTTCTGCCAGTAGTAAGAGCTGCATGTTGATCACATGACTTGTGTGATGTGAAAAAGTTCATTGTCCATTAAAAAAAGAAAAACACATCATAGTGTAAAAACCTTTTAATGAAAAATAGGAGGGTTTTTTTTCAAGATTGACATGTTCCCATTAAGCAAATTTATTTCTGCTCAATGAAAACACAGCAACTGAATTTGTGTTTCAAAAATAACAAAATGTGTAAATATTCAAATAGTTTTGCAAAAAACTTTACATCAATGTGTAGATGTTCCAAATTAGCCTTATTTCATCCTTTTTTTTATTGTTAGATGAAGTGTATGGTGTGGATTATTATCATCACATTGACTTTTGAATACCACTGGGTACCAGAAAGGCCCACAGTTTAATGGACAAACTGCAACACAAAAACCCCATTCACTTCACGCTGGTAAAACTCATCAATATTCAATCTTTTAAATCAATTCTTCTTCACATCTCTCTGGCTTGTTGTAGAACGCTCTGATTCATGCTCTTTGTACCAGATTTATTAAGTCTCCGACTGCAATGAAAGAAAAATAAAATCAGAATTATAAATAAAAGGTAATGATGCTATTGTCATGCTCCCCTGCAATCCCGAGTGCCGCTCCTCACCTTTCTATTTGAATAATGATTTATAATCATATTAGTGCTCTCCGGAGCCCTGCTCTGGAAAAGTAAAAAGCTATTATCCAGTTGTCAGTTTCCAGCAGACGCAGAGGGAGATGGAGCGCTGATGCTGACACATGCACATACTGGAACTACACACACTCCTGCATGCACACACAACGCTCTGAATGTGCATATATGCACGTGCTGAGGTGTTTTTCTGCACGCCTAGTCAACAGTGCAAACACGCTCATAATCATCCAGAGACAAACAAGCAAGGAGGACTTTTTACAGGCTCAGCAGGTGGGAAAAAACCCACTCTGTAGTTCAAGCCTGGGGGGACAGGGAGGTGGGAGGGGCTTACTGTGGAGAAACCATCTGTCAATCAAAGAGAAGGAAACTGAAGCTCAAACTCACGGTAAACCTAAAACTAAGCCTGATTTCAAGAAACTGCAGATTGCAAGAATCAAAGATGTGGTAAAATATTCCAAAGTGAAAACCCTTCTTTTTAAACAAATGAAAATGGCAAAAGTTTTGGATTCCTTGCATGTTTTAAATATTTTTTATCAAGTTACACTCACCCTGAAGCACTAATCATAAACATTAGTTCTGCTAACACTTAAGTATTTTACCAACCTGGTATTTAGCAGAAGCTAATACTAAATTGCAAACTTCATTTCACATCTGCCCTTGAAAAACACAACCCTTGAGCACCAATTGAATTTTAACAGATTTTACATGTAACATGATGCCTGTAGAGTCAGCGTTCTCTACTGTACATGTTTTATTCTGTTCGTTTAAGTTTCTTGTTTTAAATCAAGTCACTGTTGGGGAAAACAAGAGATGAGGTGAGGTGAGGTGAGGGTTTCTAGGATTCCAAAACTACAAGTGTTGCAAAATAAGAGCACAAAAATAAACTACTTTAATTCTTAACAGCCAATAACCAAAACTTAAAGTTTACAAAACAGCTAAGTAAATTAGCTCTTTTGGGGAAGCTACATTTTTAAAGTTATCAAAAAAAAAAACTAGCTACACCACTAGTGCATTAGCAGAAGTGTGCCTGCCATCAATGTTTTCCAACAAGATCACTAATTAGTACTTTGATGTTAAATTTGATATTTAAAATTTAAAATAAAAACTACTTATCAACAAAGGGAATGAAAAAAGCATTCAGATTTACCTGGAAACAATATATTGGTCCTAAACATAAGATGGGTGAGTTGTTTTCAGTCCATCTAAAGTTGTTTTAAGCTTAAAACCTGAAAGCTAAAAGCACATTGTGATATATATATATATATATATATATATATATATATATATATATATATTATATATATATATAGATATAGATAGTCATGGTGAGAAAATAAGATATCATGCATCGCTGATCAATACTGTCAGTCGAGTGGCATAATCCTCCAAAAGACATTTAGACAGAACATGGTGGCTGTGTTGTATCAGGAGGAATCTGTGTTTGGAGCTAAATGTGGTTTAAACACCAGCATGACAGTTTAATGTTTCTCACTAATAGGTCTGAATCTAAAAGGAAAAAGTGTTTGAATCAGAGGTTTAGTTTCTCCTGTTTGTTTTTTTTTATGTGTATTTCTGTGTGCCATGCAGTCGCTGCAGGTTAACAGAAGTTAATATTGTCCCTCATGGAGACCCTTACACAAAAACTCTGAAGCAGTTTTTAATTTCAGGACTCCGTGTCAAGAACCTTATTAAAACCAGGAGTACATTCATTCCAGTCAGGTTTTATTGCATCTTTAAGGTGCTTAGAAAAATGCGCCGTGTGCCATTTTTGGTTCTTTCAGTGAACACTCTGCTGCTCCGACCTCATTTTGTCAGGAGCCATTCAGGGTTAATTTCTCAACAGGACCCCGGTGGCCGTCGACACAAAGAGCAGACCAGCCAGCAGTAATTACACCATGCAAATGACATTTAGGCCCCTTTTAATACGCCCGGTGTCGTATCACTTCAATTGGTCCGCCGTTTATCACCCAGCACACATCTGTGGAGCCTTGAGGAAGGGAGGGGCCGAGAATCATTCATTCAGTAGATATTTCCACCTTTTCCATTTTCTACCTCATGTCTGCTGCTCCAGTTTTTCTCCCCACTTGCTAATTTAAAATTGGTGGTCAAAGGATATATTGTCTTCTCTGTATTTGTCCACTTATCAGACTAAAATGATATGTACAAATTAAATTTCTTCTCTTCTATATGTTTAATTCCATTTTACAGGAAAACTCTTCCACTGTTTACCACCGCTTGTGCTTCATGTTATCAAGCACACATAGACAAGAAAATAAACTAATGCCCATTTAATGCAAACATTGTTTTAATCTGATGACAACGCCATGGCATCATCTGGTCTTTTGAAAATTGCTTACAGGCACAACAATCTAAATGTATTTAAACTTTAGAAAGTCTTTCATTCTTCTGGTAATCCTAAATTATCGAAAACAAGAACTAGGTTAATCTGAGTTGTCCTCCATGAAAAGATCTGGATTCAATTGTATCCTGAAAGACATTGCTTCACAAAATCTCACAATGTAAAATGTGGTGATATCTGAAGGCTTGCAAAGTGCTATTTAAGCACTTAAATAGCACTTAAATAGCACTTAATAATTCTTAATGATTATTTTAAGCGAAATAATCATTAAGGAAGCCTCCACTTTACTTGCATGTTGCTATTTCTGCAGGAGTTCATGATTAGTCACTGATATGAGACGTTCCTCTGTGAAGTTTCCCAGGAAATGGAAATAACAAAATAACCTTTATGGTCCCTTATTTTGACCAATGCATCTGCAGGTGGCTTTCATATGTCACAATTTTAAGTATTTTTAGTCTTAACTGGCACCTGTATGTTTTTGATTCACAAAACCATAAACTAAAAGTAGAGAATCTGAGAAACGACTTGAAATTGATCAAAGGGTTTAGTAGATTTCTTTCAGCCAGCTGATTGGCAGAGAACAGCAACAAGTGAAACAGCCGGAAAACTCCAGATGTTCCACCACTTGATCTGGCATCTCATTGAAGGACTTTCCGAAGCCGCACTAGAAGGTATCAGATTACTGAGACAATAATAGACAGCTTTATATTTCTCTTAAACATCAGAATACGAACAACAAACTGATGATGGACACAAATCTGTCAGTTCTCGTTGTATAAGCTGCTACATAAAAGGTGGAGAGGTACACCCACCCCACATCTGAGACTCAGATTGCCGTCTGCAGTGAGAAGTCCACACCCACCTGCCCACTGCCAACTTTCCCCCTCGCCTTAGTGAGTGTACGGGTGGGTTTGTGGGTGAGACAGGTAGGGTTGGCCAGCTGGTTGGAACAGGTGTACAGACTGTGTTCCCATCGGACTGATCGGTGCACTTGGCCGCAGACCAGAAACTGTTGTGTAAAGCCTCTTTGTCCATTTTCCAGCGTCTGTCTCCCTTTCATTACCCCCACACCCATGAATCGCCTTTTTTTATCATCTCCTCTGTTCTCTCGCCACACGGTATGTCATTCCCTCCATCTTCTCCCTTGTTGTCCCCTTCTTTGTCTCGCTTGGTTTGCACCGGTTTCACCAACACAAATATAAACACGCGTACGCCACCATGCATGACCAGACAAACAGTGTTCAGTGCAGACGGCTGATGGGAGAGAAGCTAAGAATAGAAAGAAAACTTATATAGAGATGCATGCTTGGATGAGAGGCTTGATGTTTCATTTGGTTGATAATGAAAAAGAGACGGTTTTCTACACGAGACGGAAAGAAAAATAAAACAAAATGATTTAAAAAGATTGACAGGACCTATTATTGATGGTAGAAATTACTCTAGATGCTCTCAAGATGGCCAAAAAATAATTATTTCACAATAATCAGAGTATGGCATAAGAAGAAAAATCCAAACAATGTGTCTTCTGGTGGGTTAGCTATCACTTGGAAGTTTTACTACACATTATTCAAGAACAGGAATGAACCCTGCATCCTCAGTTTGAGGAGTCTGAATTAAGTTGGCAGAGGGTTTAAATGCAGACAGCATTTACTGATCTATTCGACAAATGTTTATCATAAAGCAGATCTAAGTCTGAGCATCAGTTCCATAAAAGGTCAAGCAGAAAGCTCCTCTTTTGTCCAATCCTTCCCTCGCCAAACTCTCGTTTTCTTTTGAAGTACTTCCTCAGACCACAAGATCACAGATGAGGTCACATCCTGTCTTTTCTGATCAGACCTGAGGGACTGCCAGCAGATGTGGGGGCCGAGAGGTCAGGTGTCTCGTGAAAAGAGATAGCAAAGGCATCTTCTCTTTGACATTTTTGTTTTTAATTTCTCAGAGTTTTGAGGGGAGCTCGAGTGTTTCTGTGCGTGAGCCGATATTCTCCTCTCTTGGGACAAATCATTAAAGTGACAAAAATATGCTGAGAAACCCGTCATATGTGAACCGAGTCATGAACCTGCCATATGTATGAAAGCACTTGAGAGTTCTCATGTTCACAAGGATTTTTGTGAAGATCTCAGCTGATGAAAACATTCCTGGCTGCTATCTTTAAATGTACAGACTGCAGTTTAGGTTTTATACACTGAATAAAGAAACAACACACAAATCTTCTTTTGTCAAATCAGACAATTATATGCAAGTTTGGGACATGACGGGAATCTCCAACTATCATTCTGCTAATGAAGATTTGCAGAAATACTTATTATACTTATTATAAAGGAAGTTAAAGCTTGGTTTTCCAAATGGACAATAACCCAAAGCATCCAGTCAAAGTGGTTAGAAAGTGGCTTAAGGACAACAAAGTCAATCAGAAAGAAGAAGAGACCACAATAACTGTTGGATGATAACCACCAATAAGGAGAGTAACACTGAAGGGCCTCAAAAAGGCTGGAATAGGACGAATGTGGAAGAAATGGTCAGGTACAATCTGTCTGAGAGATGACGATCTATAAATGCCGTAAACAAGTCAAGGGAGAAGGATATATTAAGATTAACAGAGGAGACATGAGGACAGATGCCTTAGTGTTGTGCTGAACAGTAAGAAATGAACAGAGGTTTGTTTGTCTGGCAGCTTAAAAATGATAAAATGATAAGGATGACGAAACAGCTCAAGAAAGCCACAAATTGTTTTAGTTGGTCCAAATAAGAAAAACACTTCACCCAGATTTCCCAGGATTGCTGTGACAAAAAAAATGTAACCCATTTGTTGTTTCTCAGATAACATCAGTGATAGTTACCTGAGAAATTACATTTACCTTTATCTGGAAATTATAGTTGGGGAAAGTCTGATTAAATGTAGCCAGGAACTATTTTTATTCAGGGTTCCCACACATTTCTAATTTATAAACTCAGATTTGTACAAATTAAATGATATTCTGGGGATTTTATAAAATTATGGACATAAAAATTCTGTCTGTATGGTGTAAATTTTTTTTTTTTTTCAAAGTGGACAGCCATTTGGTTTGCTGCATTTAAAGCCACTTTAAGAGATTTACACATTTTATTTTATAAAATCTAAATATCATAATGTGACTGCATGTTCTCCCCAGAACGCAGCCAGACAGTAATTTAATTCCCTATTAAGTGGTCAAGTAGCTGCGTCTCCTGTGTGCTTGTTACCCTGCTCCACATCTAATTTGCCTCATAGCTGCTCCAAAGCTGGAACCAGGCACCGTAGCTAAAGCTAAGCTTCAACATCCTCCTTGTAATGGCTATTAGCGCTAAGTCCACAACAAAAATAATGAACAACAAGCAGGAGCTCTTTAAAAACAGAGAGGAAAAAGGGAATAATCGCCGCCCAGTGCTCGGAGCACCTGGCCTCTGCTTTGGCAGTAATGGTGCTGGAAGTGCTAATAGAGCATTATGGGAGCCCAGGGACCAGCGGTGACAGGTGATTTATGTCGCCTGTGACGACTCCGGCCCGCGAACCAAACCCTGATAAAGGAAGAGCTAGATTGGAACAAGCAGGATGATGAATAGACTACACGATCCAGAGACCCGTCTCATTAGGGAGAGGAAAAGAGAGAGACGGAGCTCTGGCCATTTAGCTAATGTAGCGAGTCATTGTGTGACTGTGAGTGTGTGTCTGTGTGTATCCATCTGCATACCCATAGTGCTGTGTGTGTGTGTGTGTGTGTGTGTGTGCAGCAAGGGACCTGAGAAGCCTGCTGCAGTAGAAGCAGGTTGGAAATTAATGACACACTGAATATATGGCAAGGCAGCTTGACCCTGCATAATGCCGACATATAGGATTAACCTTGGTTGCCACTTGGGGCCTTTGTTAGCCCACATGCTGCTACAAGTAAACAGGGGGGCTGCGGCTGTGAATAGGTGTTTGTGAGCCCCTGTGCTGCTGGGATAAAAGCCGCTGATTTATTTTCTCCCTGCTTCAGGGGATAAAAGTGGTGCATTTAGGATTAAAGGATTCAAAGTTTGCGTTTAATAAATAGTGAAAGCCTGGATAGTCGCAGGGAGGAGAGAGCAAAGCATGGTGGATTAAAGGAGATGAATTTCAAAAAAGGAGAAGCTTAGAGACAAGGAGGAAGAGAGGAGGGGAGATACAGAGATGGTCATACATGCTGCTGGGTGTAAATCGTGCATCTTTATAGGGTCTGTTTACATTAAAATCCCAAGATGATGAATAATCTGGAACAAAAATATTCATTTTGTCACATTCTCAATGTATTTATTCAGTGTAATTTTATTGAAAAACATTCAACCTGATAACTTACCATGTGCAAAACTTAATTTTACAACCAGATATCAACTTTGTGAGAATGGAGCTCCAGTGAGATATTGATATATTAATTTATGCATTATTAATAAACTTGTCTTGGTTTGAGGTTGACTGATGCATGTTTTTTTCTGCAGTCGATGCAAATCCCCCAAAATCTGACGAGTTCAGGATCAATATTCTACTTTAGTCATCTTATCTGGTCAAACAGTCTTGTTTTTGTTAAATCAGAATCTTGTAATTAACTTGAAACATCTGTAAATAATAGAGCTAAATGAACAGCTGCATCTTTATCCTTCTGAGTTTCTATAGATCTAGTGGAGACATTTTAGGTCCACTAGTGACAAATCATACTTTGTTTATGAACAAATACAAGCCTAAGTGGCTCAATAAAAGATTGTTTTAGTTGTGTTGTTAAGGTCTAGACTTAAATATAACCCTGTCGTTGTGGCGTGATCCTAAACATGTTGTTCATGCACAGAAATAGAAAAACGAAGCTAAATTTAAATAAATATTTAAATAAGGAGGGAACCAGAAGTGAAAAAAGATGCATTGCCACCAAGAGTGGCACAACTAGTTACTAGTTTTACTTTTTCAGTGGACCCAATTCAAAAGATGAATATTTCTCTTTGTGGAAAAAAAGTTATTAGGATTTATCTTCTGAATGAATATCCATGTCCAGCCATCGAATAGGTCAAAGCGGTGGACTCACTGACATCACATTGCGGCGCTTATAGGAAAAAAAGAAAAACAGAGAGAAAAGTTGGATCCTCAACACTGCCCCATCGGGACAAAAGTCAAACCATTCACATTTAAAAACCTCCCAGGCTGAAGACTCCTGCTTTTATTGCCATGATGGATTTCCCATTTAGCTTGACCCTATATTCATTAAAAGAGGATTTAAACCCGTTAAAAAGGGAGAAGAGAGAGGCCCCTTGGGGACGCTGTTTGCTCTTCTGGGCCCCCTGCTTTGCAGACACACACTTTCTCTCTCTCTCATTCTCACACACACACACACACACACTGGCTGCTCCCTTCGGTCTATAACTCTCCCTCAGACAGGCCTTGTTAGCCGTGGAGAGGCAGAGAGGAGGCTCCAGGTTTTATTAGTGGCAGCAGCTGCACTCCTCTCTGGCTCTATAAAAGGTAATTACTGCTGGTGGTAACAAGCTAATTGATTGCTAATTAGCTGAATCGGTTCTCTAAGTGCTGCCCCACTTATTGACAGATGGTGTAAGAGCGTGTGCCATAGCTTGACTTGTATAAAATTCTGCTTTTTCTCGTTTTCTCCCAATATTAAAGCGCTGGGGTGATAACATGCATAGCGAAAAGGATGGAGCAGAAATACAATGGATTCAGTAGGAGAGGAAATGAGAGCAGAGATGCATGGTCTGTTGGTGCGCTCAGGGGACCTCCAGGGCCCCCCATATACACTCCCGTATGGAAATGAGGGGCCAAGCTGGCACCGAGGGGAAACAGAGTGGATGATGAGGAGCCTCATCAGAGGGAAAAGAGAAAACAACCATGAATTGGGGGGAAATCAAAGTTCTGAATCAGAGTACAGATTCATCAAAGCGTGGAGCTAACGCAGCTACAGCTCCTCCGTGGCCGCTGGTGCCACTTCTTCCACCTCTGCCAAGTCAGGAGGGAAAGACGCAGCCGGCGCGCCTCTAGAGTTTCCTCTCTGATGGCATCTGACATGCCCGTTTTACGCCCGCTTGCCGCCGCGTCACAGTGGGTGGCAGGGACCAGCCGCACCAGTTGTTTTTGATTTACGACCCCCGAGGTGAAAGGTTTATTGGTCCGGACTGGTTAGTCCAGGGCTAAAATAAGGATTCGGTGAAGGCTGGGGGGTCTCTGCGTCGCTGCTGAAACGGCTGCCACCTGCCACTAGCATGAGCATCCACACACACACATGAACACACACTGATACTCTAAATATATGAACCTATCTATTGATGTAAATTCATAAACACATGCCTCTCTGTTTATGTCTGCACAATCCTTTTTGTTTCATCCACACAGTCTACTGCTGCAGACATGTTAGCTTCGTTGTTAGCGACATAAAATACGTATTAACTTAAACTTTAATGTGCAATGCAATATAAATTCATCAGTGTAACAATGTGAAAGAAGCATTTGGATATTTATAGGTATTTAACAATAAAAATAATTTTAAAAACTAACATTAATGCATGGTAATGTTAATAAAATATTGGTGCTAAACTTTACAGAAACTAAAACTTTCGTCTAAGATTGGGTGTCGATGCGAGAGTCACTGGAAATATTCAACTCTATAAAATATCAATGTTTTTGTTATTTCCTTTCGCATTTTTAAGTTAAGTCAAATGCATTATTTCAGCGCACAGTGTAACAAAATCTAATATAGTGCTACAAATAGAAAGCATAAACTAAGATTACAACTAAAAACTAAACCTAAAACTGAGGTCAGAATGCATTAATGCTAAACCAAGGAAATAATCCTTGTTTAGGGAAGTAAATAAGACCTACTTGTCTTATTTTATAGGATTTTTCAGCTTTCTGGACAGAGTGAAAACTACAAAAAAATATTAAACGAAGGAATATGTTCAGGATTTTTCTTCTCATTCTCACCCTCTCTGATATTTCGGATGTTTTACTTTCATTTGTCCCCTCCTGTCCCTTCAGGACCGACTTCAGAGGATTGAGCACTTCCGACCCCTCCTCTACCACATCCTGTCTTCCTTTCCCCTATTTTTTTTTATCCAAGACCCTCCGTCTAGACGCGGCGGGTGAAAAGAGACGAACCAGGAGCGCTTGCACTTCCTTTTGTCCGGTGACCCCCTCCCCTCCGACCTCTGGCTCCCTCCGTCTGCCCTCCATTGTGGGTGGACAAAGCAGTGTCACTACCTCTTCCTAAACATGTTGGGGTATTATATTTATCCCCAATATGAGCCACAGGGGTGGGGTAAGAGCAAGAACTGTCATACCAACACACACACGCAAACACGCACACACACTCTGACCTATTGGGGGGCTGTCCCGGATCCATTTGTGTCAATCAGGAGAAGTTGAAAAGCCAGGAAATATTCCTTCACACACACACAGAGCTAAACTTGGCTGCACACAGCCTCAAAGATATGTCAGTCAAAACACATGGCAACCAGGGGCCATTCAGGGTGTGCAAGAGTAAATATGTGTGTGTGTGTGTGCGTGTGTGTGTGTGTGTGTGTGAGACAGAGAGAGAGTCTCAGGGGGTCAAGTTCCTGTGAAAACACAAGTCCCTCCCAGAGATCCACAAGCCCCCCCCTCCCAAGTCATTCGCCGCCTCATCCTCTGATCTAAACACATCGTTGCCGTGGAGACCAACGCGT
Source organism: Poeciliopsis retropinna (assembly GCA_010277075.1). NCBI lineage: Eukaryota > Metazoa > Chordata > Actinopteri > Cyprinodontiformes > Poeciliidae > Poeciliopsis > Poeciliopsis retropinna. The sequence continues at coordinate 2,765,722 of VMRM01000029.1, read as the reverse complement.
CGCGCCGCGATCCCGGTTGTTTCTCAAACTCATCCCGCCTTGCTTCCTGTTCCAGTGGGACCTTTGGGAGGCGGACTGGGCCGTGCTTCTGACTTCACCGAGCGGCCAAAGCGATAAAACTCGATCAGAAGTTTTTAACTTGAACATTTTGTCATGTTTTAAACACAAACTTCTACAGTGACAAGAAGTGAAAGGATAAACAATTTTCAAACTTTCTTTTGTTAATAAAAATCTGAAAAGTGTGGTGTGCATTTTTATTTGACTCCCTGTACTCTGAGTTCAGGCATTGTCATCATCAACTAACTAAACTTCAATGCAAAAGCATAACATTTTAAGTAAAGTATTAAAATATATAATATTTTACATATAAATATAAAATAATATAGATTTTTATATTTATGTTTATGTGATAGGGACAGACACAGATTAACAGACAAAAAGTTCTTGTTCCACTGACAGATTTGGAAAAAATGTCATTTAACCCTTAAAAGAAATCAAAAATCTCTGGAGGATAAAATGATTCAAATCAAAACATATTGGTTGCTCAGACCCAAATCCAGTTGAGAGTGTTTGGAAAGACTTAAAAATATTAATAAAGTTGAATGTGACAAAATGAGATGATGATGAAACAAAGTCAGAAACCCCTGCATGCAAAGACAAGCCCACTCCCTCATACAGTACATTTCTCTGCTTGTCTGTTCATCACCCCCCCAAAGACTGCAACTCTCACACTGAACAGATAATTTATTCTGGCCCTCTCCAAGCCGCCTCTGCAATGACCCTCGCAGACAATAAAGCATCTCCACAATGAAAATGTTAATTTCCTCATTATCAGCCCTCTTAATTATTATTTGTTGTGACAGATAATTGCATGCAGGGCGTTTGATATCAGCAATAACCTTCTGCGAGTGTTGTCAAGGGGGCCTTGTCGCCTCTCCCACCCCTGAGCGTCGCTTTTCACTGAAACAAAAAGCGCGGAAGCGTGCGCACGTAACCTTTTCTAAGCACTGTGCCTTCTTTCCCCTCGCCACAATAGGAATAAATATTATAGATTAATTAATCTGTGCTGATTATAATTTAATCACTTTGCCTCCTGGGGTCACAGTAATAATATCGCACTTAGCGCGCAGCTTGTACACATTGCACACACATCCACGGCGGAGAATAGCATTATTCCAAAGCTGAAGTGATGTGTTTTCTGCCACTTCCTGACTTATTAATTACCAGTAACATTGTCTTCCACTGGTTGGGGTGGTTTGTCTGAATATACACTCAGCTGCAGGCACATATCCAGATGATAAAAGTGAAAGTTGGGCGAGGAAATAAGCATGAAATTAACATTGAAGATTGATTATAATAAACAAGTCGAAGGTTTATTTAGTTTTCTTTTGTTAGCTGCTACAGTTCTACGTTTGTTCTCATCTGTTTAGGGCTGAAAGAACTGATCAGATTATTTGTGATTAATCAGTTATTGAAACAATCGTCAACTGGTTTAGAAAACAATTAACTGGAGTTTGCAGACTCAAAAACAAAACAGATTCATAGAAACTACACAGACAAAACTGCACAAAAATACATACATTTTGCATTTAAGTTAAATCCATTTTGTCTGTAAAATATGCCATTTATTACTTGGTACTTATCTATTAATCTTCAGAAGAATTGACTAATCAATTACTAATATTATTGTTAACGTCAAGTGTTGCTTTTTGAGCTCTTTCGGCCTGCTTCAAGCTGTCAGACAGGTCCTACGCAAGCAATTTATTTGGAGCGGATGAGTTTGAACAGGTCTTCTTGACTAAATAATGTAAATCTGCATCTTTTTAATATTTAGAACGGTTTTAAACACTGCAACAAAGCAGCAACAACTAAAGAAACAGATTTTACTCTACTGTAAATACGCCATCGATTATTATAATTATAACTCTAAAGAAATATTTGGGCACCAGAGTCATTGTTGTCATTCAAACTCTAACAGAGAAGGCACATCTTTTTTGCATACAACAACTCTGTCAGTCAAAGTGAAATCTAAACACAACACCTCTGATCACGCTCCCATTTCCAATGGATACAGCAAAACCAAGCATCTCTGATTCCAATTCATTCTGAATGTCAGGAGGTGAAAAAACAAGAATCTGCCTCCCTCAGTAAACAAATCTGCAGAGCAGAACACAGAAGTTGTTAGCGACTGAAGAGGAGCCCGCAACCTCACTGTGACGAGAGCGGGGACAAACACATAGCCGGCTGACATGAGGAACTCCCCAGTCAAAACACCAATTTCATGTCTTGTCGAGTCTAATTTGCTGTGTACCGAACTGTGTGGAGGAGATGTTTGGAAACGCGATCTGGGATAGAAAGAAGCTATTTATTTCACATAAGTACAGCACTTAAGTTTGAAAATACAATACTGCTGTTTTCTGCAGTTTTATCTTTGATGTACGCCTGTATCCATCATGGTAATCTGACATCGTTTGGTGCACAAATGCTTCCCATATTGGCTGGTTTCTGGCCAGTAGATGCACAGAACACACAGAAACGTGTTGAAGGATGTGTTTCGGTGTAAAATTATGATTTAATTCAGTTAAAATCTTAGCAAGGAGGAACAGCTTTTGCTACTTTTGAATGTTGTTCTGAATAATCAGGAGAAATTGGTTGGTGACCAAAGAGGGATAACTTTTTGTTTAACCTGTTAGATGGAAACTCAAAAAGCAGTGAATGCACCATGCAAACAATGCATCTAAACACTGACAGCAACACTTTTCAGTGTGGTTGTTGTTACAGAAGGAAGAAAACCAAAAGTTAGCAATGCGACAGATGCTAAAGACATCTTAAAATGTGAACTAAATCATTTTTGTCTCTGTTTAAAAGAGCAAAGCCCATCACAGGCTAGATTATTCAAGTCTAAGGGAAGTTTGAGGATGAAAAGAAAAAGGATCTGGACCTTTTTGGGTCGTTTTTCCAAGAACCAGAATCGATCCCTGAACCTTTCAAGGCCTGAATGTCCTTGAAAGATAGAACAGATTAAAGTGATTTAGTAATGGAGATTTAACCCAGTGGATCAGGCTTGCAAGTCTAACTGAGAGTTTTTCTTGGTTTTAGTTCTGGGTCTCTTTTAGCTCGTCTGTCCATTTCTGAGTCATAAACAACCGGCACAAAGACGGGTCCAGCCAGGGGAATATAAGAAAGCAGTTTTATTTCCATAGGGAAGGGATTAATAACAACAAACAAAACAAAGATGGGTAATATGGGTAAGTATTTATTCCACAAGTTCACAGAAGTAATACTTTGACACGTATTCACAGGACCTCCAAATAAACAGATCCTGATCATATCAATAGTTTCTGGTGGAAAAACATCCATAGATATGTCATCTGAACACAACAAGTTGAAACAACATCGCGGTATGCCATGCCTTGGGGCATCGGCTGCCAACCAGATGTTGCTGTTTCATAGTAAAATATGGTCATAATTTCTTATGCACAATGGAGACCAACTGTGTGTGTTGCCTTGAAATGATCCAACATGCTTTTCAATGTCTGCAAGTCAGACACTCACCAATATATTAAACTATTTCCGATTAATTTGGACCAAAGTCACATGACTCGTCAAACATTTACTTGAGGGAGAAAAAAAAAAAAACGTAAATGTAGAAAATAAAAGTATTCAATGTGTTTCTGATGTCCTTGTTGATGGAAGATCAATCCTTCACACTAGACACTGTTTGGATCGAGTCTCTTTCCCATTCTGGGATGGCTCCACCATCTTTATTTTGTGTCAACTGGTTCCGCTTAAGAATGACCAGCAGGGTCCTCTGGTCTTGCTTACAGGTGTATTTTGTGAGGTGTTTCCATTCCCACTTCGAATCCACCCATCCCAGACAAATTTCAACCCCTAACATCTTACACATGCCTCAGTTCATTTCTTTTTCTCTCCCACTGCTCGTGTCCGTCTTCTCACTCAACCGCTGTCTCTCAAGCACACACACACCCACACCCACACACACACAGAGGCAAAGGTTTGACAGCTTATGCTACCTCCCACATGTGCGACAGGTGTCGGGCCCTGTGGGAGCATTTACAGCCCTTACACCCTTGACATTCGACCCCTGACCTCCTCCACTCCTTCAACCCCATGAGACACCTGCACCGGCCGCAGAAACTACAAGGTGAAGTGGAACTTGACTCCTCACCCTACTGAGGGTGAGGAAAAACAAACATGTCCCCTTTAGGATGAAAATAGAAGCTGAAAAATCTCCTCAAGCAAACTCAACTAAGCCACGTCATTGTGTCACAGAGATGTCTCAGATAAAAGATTAACAAGTCAGCTTTACATACTGAGAATTATAAATAATTACTTTAAAGTTAATTGTATAAAAATCATGGTTGAAAACCTCCTACTTTCTATAATAAAAGCTACAAAATATCAAGAAATGGAGGTTTTATTCATTTTAAACAAATAGGAGAAAAAAACTTTCCTAACAGTACATAAAAATGTTTCTAAGCTAGTAACTATATTAACAAGTGACTAAAACAAACAACTAAAATGAACAATGTTAAGGAAAAAACTAAATACATAAATCAGTAAATAAACAAGCTACAAAGTCAATAAATAAAATAAATCAACATGTATCTGAGTGGATGCATACGTAACTAATCAAATAAATATTTAAGATGGTAAAATAAATACAAAATTAACTGAATGCATAAATAAATATGTAAATAAGTAGAATAACAGGAAATAAACAATAACTAATTTGTAAGAAAATAACTTAGCAATCTTGCCAGTCGACAAGAACAGCACATAGACAGGTAATAAAACACAAAATATAAGTAACCTAGGAAAATCAGCAACTTATTAACTAAACTTAGTAAAATAATACAAACAAATTAGAAAATAAATATCTAAATAAACAACTTGATAGTTAAGACAGTTTAGTCGATCAATCTAAAACTAACTTGTATCTGAGAAAACAGCTAAAACTACTAAAAGGAATAGTTAACTAAATAAATCCATTAGCTAGTAAGTAACCAAGTAACACATAAAGAAAAACATGAATAAACAAACAAATAAATAAGTATTTTCAAAACTCAAGTTATTGTTTTTATTTGTAAAAAAAAAAAAGGGAAAAAAATGCAACAAACTAAAAAGCAAATATTTAAACCTCCAAAAAGTTTTCTGCATTCATTTTCACTCTTTTAAGGGTTTGTAGCTTTTCATTCATAATATTTTTATGTAAAACCTCCTACTCGAAAAAGAATATATTATCTCTTCATCTGCAGCTGATGATCAAACCAAATATCATGTCTGGTCCAAACGCACTTTAAAATGTTTTTCTGATTTCTATCCAAGTAGGAAAAACGTTTCTACTGACGTATTTATGCTTCATATTTAGACAAATGAAAGTCTTTATCAAACAATCCAGCATTAGCATGCACACACCATGAAAACCCTCATAAAAAAAAAAACACACAACAAAGAAGTGGCACGTTTTAATGAATACATCTCAAGCAGATGTTGGCTGTATGTAAAGAGGGACAATTACTGTATGTGTTTTCCGTTTGATTGGGAAAGCGGCTGAAGCTTAATTAGAATTCACCATGATTAGCATAAGCATTGTGTGTGAGTGTGTGTGTTGGAGAGTAGGACGGAGCATGAACCCCTCCCACCTCCTCCCTGTGTTTCCTCACATGTGTGCAGCTTGTGAAGTGAGTTTAAAGAGGATAAACAGCCCCTTTAACTCTCCCCTCATTCTGACCACAGTAATCTCCACACACACATGCCTAGACGCACATGGCTGGCTGGAAGCTGACCCTTGACCTGGACAGATTTCACGGATTAACCCTTTTTTTTTTTTTTGTCTGAGCGTTGCCTTTCTGATCCACTGCTTTGCCTTCATGTTATAAAGACAATCCCCCTTGCTCTTTTTTTCCTTTAGGCTCTCACTAGTAAAGCTTCCTCAGGCTTTACCTGGATTCCCAGGGTTTGTAACAGACACTAAAGTTTTAATAAGCCAGGCAAACACTGGAGGAGCCGAAAGAACAAGACAAATGCATGAAAGTGGAACTTTTACTGTTTGCAGTGCAATATCAAATGGGAATAAAGAAAGTAAATCAGAAAGGAGTGATGTTTTCATTTTGCTTTTGAAGTAAAACTGTAGTGAGCCCTCATATATTCATGTAGCAGCAGATTTGGGCAGAAGAATAGAGATTAGCTGCACTCTCAGCATCTCATTACGCCCTAAAGGAAGCCATTCAGAGGAGCTTCAACAGCTGTTTCCCCCCATCTTCTACTCACCAAATAATAATAGAAACGGCCACATAAACCTTGTCTTACTGTCATGGAGCATGAAATAAAAACATTTGATGCTAAGTGATATGTTTGAGCGTTGGAGTGGCAGCAGCATGACCAGAGACAAAACGACGACGACGACACGACCCGGGAGCAACAAATGTGAGTGACAGAGGAGCCTGAAGGAGCTTGTTACCTGTCAATCATTCAAAAAAATAAAAAAATAAAAAAACGACGCAATGTCCCTCTCCGACCCTTCCCTCACACTCTGAGTGACATTTTGATTGGACACTTTAAATGTAACATCTAATACGGGCTTGTAGTCTGTCAGTCACAGCAGAGCCTATCTTTTCAGCTTTACTGACTCCCAAACATCCTGGGAGCTTAAACAAAGATGACTCACTGTACAGAATAATCTTAGAGTCAAAATAATGCCTAATGGTTCCCGTCTGAGAAAAAACATATTTTAATCAGCATTATCAGCATAAAAAAAGCCATAATTTTTAAACAAAAATGATCAGAACATTTTTAAGCACTGAGCATCACTGTATTATTTCTGAAAACATGGCAGCATCGCCCTGCATAAAATGAAAAAAAACCTTTCAAAATGTAAGAACTGCAGCTGATAATGTTATATTAAATCAGCAGAACTGTATTCTAAATATATATGTATATATTTTTATATATATTTTTTGTATAGCCTGAAAATATTTGTATCCCATAGAATGAGATGGAGACCAAAGAGAGCGATGTCTGTGTTATAATTCACAAGAAAATTCAAAATCATTTATGACGACAAGAGCATTTAATAAAGAAACCATGCACCTTAACTATAGACACAAGGAACAATTGAACAGCTTGGTAACGGAAAACTGAACTTTTAATTTTGGAATATAAGTAAAGGCTTTTTTTACAGAGTACATTCTGTGTGAAACGTATTCATCTTCTAAGGCATGACAGACTGTTGAGGGCTTCATTACTCCATTGAAGTTAAACTATCTAATAAAACATTGATTATAGTGAGATTTTCAGATGCTTCCATCTACTGCATCTATGTTGTAATGAACATGGGAAAGCTGTGCTTCTATAGAATATCTTTTTGGAAAACAAGATGTGCAATTTGTGATTATGGAAGGAAGAGGGAAAGGCTAGAAAATGTAGCATTATTGTCAAAACAATATTTAAGGAAAATATGAGGAAGTCTACAAAAATATTAAAATGTCTGGAGCGGCTAAATCTGAATAAACTGATTCTGTTTTGAAGAAAACTACTAGTTTGAAGGTACCATCTTTGATTGCAAGTCCAAGCACTATGTTAAACCAGAGCAGAATCTGTAAAAATAAAACTCCTAAGACGTTATATTTATATATGAGGGGTGTAATAGTACACGCATCTGTCCTCTTTGGCAAAGTTCATCTGCAGATTTAGCTCCCTTGAACTAATTTATTTGTATTTCATGCTTATTTTTGTTTATGTTTTGTAAGTTTTTTATCTTATTTGTGAAGTTCCTCCTCAGAGCTGCAGTCTCCAAGCTACTGCCTCACAGAGTTTCCCTCCCATTTCACTCCTCCACTCAGCTCCTTCAGACTAGCCAGCAGCAATTAGCAAACACCTGGTGGAACTGCGCATCTGCTGTTCATTATAGGAGATGCTTCTCAGTGCAATGCTGGTAAAAACATTGTTAAAGCGTTAATAGAGGAGCCATGTCGTCATGACTTCCTGAAGAGCAGGAATTTTTAAAGAGACAGAGACCCAATTTTAATGTTAAATCACAAAGTCAAATTTCTTTTGAGTCATATTGGATATATATAGCATTTTTTAACAACAGAAGTTAACATAGTAAGTGGACTGTGCTATAAAATGGCACTACATAATAGTCATATGCATAAACTATGAACAATTATGTCATTTCAAACATTTGCAGGTTGTATTTTGTTCAAATTGAAACATCCAAATAGGGAGAAAGTTCATCCAGCAAGTGAAGTACGGGCCAATACACACATCAGTTTCTGGTTCAAGCCAAACAGAAAGCAAACGTAATCAGGCACTACAGATGTTAAAAAGGAGTGTGTGTGTGTGTGTGGGGGGGGGGGGGGGGTGACTAGAAACAAAGAAAGAGATCAGAATACATCAAACTAGTAAAAGATGAATGTGTTCTTTGTAGCTTAATCTAAACTGAGCTCCATTCTGCGTCTGATACGAGCCACCATGCATGTGTGTGTGTGTGTGTGTGTGGGCGTGTGCGTGTCAGTGTGCTGTTGTGAACTTTCCTGAGCTTTGACAAGAGGTTAGCAGCACTAAAATAAACCTCAAGTGAAGCGTCTGTCTGATTTTCCCATCAAAATAATGAAGCGTGATCAGGTTTCGCTGCTCTATGCCAGGGAGCGTCCAGGGTCCACGACTGTCAAGCTGCACTTCAAAGACTTGTGGTCCTGTTGCACTTTGCCTACCCTGGCCTCTCTGACTGACTGACTGACTGACTGGATGACTGGATGACTGGATGACTGGATGACTGGCTGGCTAGCTAGTTTGCTGGATGACATTCCAGGGTTGCTTTAGCTGCTTTTTTTCCCCCTCTCCCTTCAGTGTCTGACATCCATCTCGTAGCTCTCACAGCAAAATTACAGAAGAAATGGAAGGGCAGGAAAACAAAGAGTGAGTCATGAGAAGGAAAGCTGGACTCTGAGATCACAAGGTGACTTGGGCACAGTCGAAAGATTACTTTATATGTGATACTTGTATTTGCCAAACTGACACCAAAGAGTCAAAGATCTTACATGAGAACATAACAGGAAGAGGGAGGAGAACCGAAAACTAGAGCTAGAGATGTCAAGAGAAAAGAAGCTTGTGAAAACAAATCACTTCCAATAAGCCTGTCCATTTCAGACGTAGGGCCAAGAGGGAGCCAGAACAATTTGTATCGTTCTCTTGGGAATATTAAGTGGCACTGTCCTAACTCTGGAAACCGACCGCAGGAAATTTTCTGTCCAGGTGTTGTAACATCGACAGAAATCTAAACTTAGCTGACAAACTGGCTGTAATCAGATATTCAGAGAGAAAAAGAAAGAAAGACAAAGCAGTCTGCAGTGTCCTGAGCATGTCACACCAGATCTACTGAGATGTTAAAACTGAATAAAATATTTAATACAAACACTAACCATACAACAATGGACATTGTTGGAAAGAAACGATCTTGGGTAATTGCACAGTGGTGGCAGTGTCATGAAGAGGTCGTGGTTTTAGACCTCTTGGTTATAATTAACATGTAGAGTCCACTCAGTTTTATGCACAGATCCAGAGTCAGTCTATACTGCCATAAAATATGAGCCATCCATTACCAGCACAAACACTTGGGGAAAAAGGAATAAATCTGGGCAATGCATGCAGATACCCAAAAACATACTCACTGGTTCTGAAGTGGACAGACGGATGAGGTGCAACATACTGCAGAGTGCTCATTTGCAGAGCCGGGTGGCCTGTGGCATCACCACCGTTCTCTTTCATTAGCAAGCGCCTGGAATGGTGTGGGTGGACGAGCACTTCTTCGCGTCACATTCGTTTGCGGCTCGCAACAGTCTGCGTGCCTTTATGCGTGTGTGACGGTCCAAATAAAAGGAAATCACAGTAATCGGAGTTGACGCGGCTGAGGCGCGTACACAGGGAAGATACCGGATAAAGATAGCGGCCTGGACCTGACTCTCAGCTGTTTGTGCTTGAAACTCAGAGACAGACTCGGAGCAGCTGAATGACCAACAGGGATACAAATAGGAAAAGACAAGATGTTTATTGAACACAAATGTACTCTTAAAAGCTCCCCTACAATCTGGTTGTGATATGCAGACGGTATCACATTACCGTCTTTGGGTCATCAAACGCAGCAGCTTTTAAACTCTGGCACAGGTTAGCAGCGGGCCGCGCAACGCAACAGCAAATATAGTCAGATGGTTCTGTGGTTGAACAAGTTGTCAATCAACCAGAAAATGACCATTTTGTACGATGCAACTCGTACCAGGAAGTCTAAAATGCAACAATTTAAAAAAGTTAAATATTCAAACATCGAATCAAACTTTTAGTCAGTTGTGGCAACTGTATGAAGGTTTGCACAAATCTTTTTGCTGATCCAAAAATATTAACATACAAAAGCTTCATTTTCTTGTTTTAAGCCAAGAGGTGAGTACAGATCATGTAAAAAAGCTGATTAAAAAAATGAAAATAAGCAGATTAATTATAGAGAAAGGGTTACTTCTTTTAATGAACTGATCTATTCTGAATATTATTTATCAAATTTATCAAAAACTGTAATTGCTTTCACATTCATGTGGCTGTATTGGTTGCGACAGGTTTCAGTCTTGCTAACCTGGGTTGCCATGTTGGGAAAGCAGCTGAAACACTGGCCATTAAATTCTACTATGTTCAAAGCAAAAAGCTAAATGTATGAAGCAGATGGAAAACTTCTAGAAAGTTTTGTCCAAACATATCAAACTGGAAGTACATTGAAGAATAAAACATTGAAGAATCAGGATCATGTGATCCTACAAACTAGCAGTTATAATTAGCTGTTTGGCTACTTCTGTTGCTAAGAAACTATTATTGGTGAACAATTTTGAAAAAAATACAGATCATACACCGAGCGAGTAACACTAGTTTAATTTGTAATCTAGAAATTAAAAATCTGCAGGAAAGTTGCATATTATAACTTTAGGAACAATTTTATAACTTAAAATCGTTTTGTGATTTGTCATGCATTCCGACATGTTTCAGTTTCCAGTTTTACTCCCTATGGATGTGGATACTTGTAAGATCAAGGCCATTCAGGCCTGTGGAAGATTAGTACATGGTGATGTTGTTTTTGGTACACTGTTGGCTCTTCTTTTCTCCTTTTCTCATGTCATGCAGACAGAAACGGTACATCCTTTCAACCGCAGGAGTTTTGAGATAAATAAAGCAATCTAAGGCCAGTCCTCCGTTGCACTGAACGTGAAAGAATGCAGATGTCAACATCTCAAACTGGCCACAAATTGGCAGTTGTGACACCACTGAGGTTTCAGCTGCCACCCCACCCCCTTCTCCGCCTCTTCAAATCCTCTACCTCCCCTTCTTCTCCTCCTCCCGGGACCCTTCCCTCACTTTGTTCGGACAGTGAATATGTAGAAATCAAGAAGCGATTAAAGTGATGTCTGCGTTAAAGTCAACAGATGGGTTTGCTTAGCAGAAAAATACACGTTGTCAATCAAAACATGTCATCAAATTTAAGAAGAGACGTACAGTACAACGAACGAAGGCGACTCGATCAAAGGGGATTTTTTTTAGCTATTTGTTTCAAACAAAGAAACTTTCATGTAGCTCCTAATTGTTTGCCATCACTTGTTCCCCTTTGTCTTTGACAAATTTATTATGTTTTCCATCTACTCAATTTTCCCACTTCTCGGACTAAGCAGACATGTAATCACTGACTGTTTCCCCTGTGCAGTTTTTAATCTCCAGGCCCAGATTTCTGCTGATGAAAGCATTCTGATGTAACTTCACATGGAAACAACCATGGTTCTAAAAGCACTAAAGTTCAAGTAAGGATACAAGGAGGAAGGCTGTCAAGCTGCCCATATCACAAGGGCCATTTGCATCTGACATATGAACAGAAAACAAAAAAAGGGGCCTCTGGTCAGGGAGGAATTCGGCAGAGAATATTTGCTGTGTTCAAAAAAAACAGAAGAAAGATAAAAAAGAAAATGTCAAGGGCTGAAATAAGACAGCGTGGCCTGCTTTGACACATAACGTCAACCACACCAGCGATGAGGGCAGGGTGCTGAGGACTCTGACGAGCTGTGGCTTTGCGAGTCAGAGGAGGACAAACGAGAAACTCTGGTGATGAAAGGATGAAGAAGGACACGTTGAATTAAAGACAATGAGGTAAAAAGTCTCACAGAGGAGCAACAGAGAAATAAAAACTATTCAACTTTTATCTGAAAATAATTCCAGTAGTGCCACAACTGTTATAGTTAATGTCTTATTTGATGTACAGTAAGCAAACTAACCAATAACTCAAGGAAATTATTGTAAAGATGCAATTTATTACTCTCCATTTTTGCATTTGCAACACTGAGAAAGAACTAATAGCTGATTTGGTTAAAAAAACACTATTTCTTAAATTCACACAGTAAATAAAAGTCCCACATGTTGAGCAGTTAACATCATCATTCACAATTTAAGCGAGCACTTAGTAGAACTGCCAAAAGAAAAGCTTGAGACAGCTTGAATGAAATATTAGTGCTGCGGGACTCATGGGGGGAGGGAAGAGGGTCGCAGGACTCATTAAGTGTAAAATTCCTCTGGTAGCAGCTTACAGTAAATGACTTGTGAAGGAGAATATCTTGGCATGACCAGAGACGGAACCCAACTTATGAACATGATGTTGACAGAGGGAATATCCAGTATTCTTTACATACATATGCACTAATAGCAGTGGACTGTCTAGCATCACCAAACACTCTGCTGCACATCGACACTCCTGCTCATCATAACAGCAGAATAGTTTGATTTGTTGTCTGTGGAAATGCCGTACAGGTAGAAAAAGCTAAGGAAGAGCAATATGGGAACTGAATAACTGTGAACACAAAGTACAAAATTTGGTTTCTGATGCAACCTCTCAGACAAAAATGTCACTCAAATTCAAGCAGACACATGTAGCGTCAGATCAGCTTAGTTGACTGATGGCTAAATTAGCCTTAAAAGAGCTGAGATGTTAAAAAAAAACAAAAAAACTTATTCTTGTAAGAGACTGACAAGCTCTGCTTTTAAAAAAGATGACTTGGAATAAACACACCCAGACAGACAACCTTCCCAAATGAAGGTTTAACGAGGAGGAGAAGGGCAGGAGAGCAAGTCAGATCGTGGTTGTAATGTCAGAGACAGTCTGTCCCACATGGTTCTCATAAGTATTTGAATGTATGTACGTACGTGTGTGTGTCTGTGTGTGATGTGTGTTTGGGTTTCTTGCATTACAGGGATATGATTTTAAATCACCACCCTCCCTCAGAATGGTTTAGGCTTCGGAGGTCCAACTGACAACGGGGTGCCATTCTTTAGACGCCAGCACACACACATTCCCTACAATCAAACAGACACGCACACACACACACGCTCACCACACCAGCCAAATACATCTTGATCGTGCTGTCAAAGATCTGCACCACGCTCATCTTCCTTCCCAAGTCCATATTTCACTCTCTGCTCCGTCCAGCAGCAAAACGCATGTTTGTATTTATCCACAATCATGCACACTGAGAAACACACCGGTTCTGCACAACAGCTCCCGAACGGGTCGCATGTTCCGATGATCCGTCCTGCTGATGAGCTGTGTGACAACAGAGAGGATCACAGCAAACACAGTCGCTTGCAAAAAGAGAAAACAGTTTCACATGGCTGCGACTCTGAGCTTTTTGATTTCTGCATGTTCCTCGTTCGCTTTCTGTGCTTTCCTGCTTGCAACAAAGCGAGGGCTGGTGAGAAAGAGAAGAAAAGGCTAAAAACATTTTATTTTGCACCTGAGGTGTTTCTGTTCAATAAGAAACAAAATTAAGATACAACGTGAATAAGTTTAAGTCAGAAGTTGTTAAAACATGACACGCCGTCATCCTCCAACGACTTCCTGTCGTCTTCTTTGTCTTTTCCGCCAGTAGTAAACATAAAATTTTTTCCATTGCAGTTTTGTCAAACAAACTATTTTCCATACAAGCACAAAAACCTTTTATTAAAAAATGTGAGCTCTTTCAAAATTGCCATGTTTTCATTAAGCAAATTTATGTTTGTTGTTTCAATTTGCACAATCAAAACTCTGCAGCTAAGAGAAAATTTGTCCACCTACTCAAAGTGACGTTCTGGAAGAAAAAAAATGCAAAGCGAGTTATCACTTTGGAGATATTGTTTTGCTCCTGACCTTTCTACAAATGATCTGCCACATCAAGAAGTTACTGACAGTGTTAGTTGTGTCTCTTTCCTGGATGAACTCACTGAAGTTTCCACAGAAAGACGCCGTAATAAATGGTAAATGGTCTGTACTTGTGTAGCACTTTATCAATATCATCACTTTTCACTGCTCACTGGAATCCTGAACTTGCCTGCCAAAAAAACTGTTATTTTAATGCTTTTTCACATTTAGTCAGTTTGGTTTGAATACACTGGTCTAATGTTAAAATGTTGAATGATCTGAAACATCTAAGTGGCAAAAAAGAAACGGCAGAAATAATCAGCAATGAGGAAAAAACTTCCACAACACATAATTTCCTCCTTTTAGTGAATGCATATGGTTGAGACACCCGAAGAGTTTCAAATTTAGGGTTCAGTGACAATGTTTTTAATGAAAACGTATATCAGGAGAAGCAGGGAGAAAGCTCTGACAAAGTGCCTGATTTGTTTTAAGGGTCATAAAGGTTGGGAAATACTGGTGTAATGGCTGCAGCCCCAACAGCCCAGGTTCAAGTTCTATGTTCAATCATGCATTTAGTCAAATTTATGTCCTACTGTGCCCTAGCAAGATAGTAAATGCCTCCTCTGGGGCTGCCGCTATAGTCGACTCTAACCTATAACCCTGCGGTTCAAATGGCGCTCCAGATAAGAGAATTTTCCTCGTCAGTTCATTAGGAAGCCAACCTTTCCTCAGATGGGAGAAATCTGTATGCTCTTGTCTGCAAAGCTGCACATAGTTGAAGCTGTTTGAGCTCCGAACAGAGCAAAATGTCACTTTGTGCTGACCTATAGCTGCTTGAAGGCTCTTCTATCCTATAATTAAGTGAATTATCTCAGAGGACAGTGCCATACATTCCCCTTGGCGGGCAGAAGGCTGCTGTCTTCAGAGGAAGCTGCCCTGACAAAATGGCCTCTCTGTAGATAGATAATGAGGCAGGGTCTGACAGGTGGGCCCTGATTAGGAAGGAAGGGCCCTGTGTCGCGCGGGCGAGCGCCGCGTACACACACACGCAGAGCTCGGCCCTATCTGTCCCAACGCGGTAAACACACTCATCAGAAAGGGGCTGTCCCTGGAGAGGGAGAGCATGTTTGACATCATTAATTGGCTTTTTCAGCACGAGGAGTCGGAGAGATGAAAAGCTTTATCAAGCTAAAATAATTAATTTTGCCCTCACCACACTGAATTCGCTGACACTTCACTTCTAAGAGAAAATGAAGAAGAGGGGAAAATGACTACTTTCCTTCTCTCTCTCCCCTCCTCTCTCGTTTTTCTTCATTCAGTCCTCCCATTAGCTTTTTGTAGCTCATCCTAGAAAAGACATATTAATGGAGGTAATGTGAGCTTTGTGTTAAAATACAATTAAAAGGAGATTTAATTAACTTGAACCTAGAAGTAGGAGGAAAAGGTTAGCTTTATCTCAGCCACTTACAAAAGCCATATATTACAGAACTACAATATGTGCCCAGTGCACCGTACATATTACTTCCAATTTATTTTAAATTAGCAAGAAAATGACAGGGTTTAATAATACCCCATCAGAGGGACTAAAGGTCTAATCGTTCTGAATATCTTCCGGAGCTCTGGTTGGATAATTAGTTTAATTAAGCTTTTCTGAAAGGCACCCAGATCTGAAAAAGTTGAAACTGCACCTGAACTTTGACAAAGTGCCACCTCAGGCCAGACAAATGAAACTGTGCCTGCTTACAGGACGACACTCACACAAGAAGGTGCTGCTCGGTGGAAACTGTTTATCAAAAGTATTCATACTGCTTGGGCGCTTTTGTTTTTTCATGTTCATCGAAGTTTTACGGAAAATCCATAGATGTTTTTTATGCATTTGTAATCAAACTCTCAGAGGTTATACTTTGTAGAACCATTTTCCACTGCTACACCTATTTGTTGCACGTCTTAAAGTATATATTTTTTCACCCTTTCCTCTTTGTAAAACAGCTCAAGTTCAGTCAAGCAGTTCAGAATTTTGTTTTCAAACCAAAGTTGCCTGAAGTGTTCCTCGCTCTTTACGATGTGGTTTGCTCACAAATTTTCTAGCAAAGCTCAGAGATCTTCGCAGAACAAATAGAATTACACTGACATTATACTTTTTTGTATGCCTGCACAGTTTATGGAGACTTTTACACAAAACCAACATTTGTTTTGTGAGCTTTGTCCGCATGCTGAGATCTTTGTTAGAAAAAAACAACACTAAAGTTTAGGTTTTTAAAAACTCACCCAATCCAAAGAATATTTAACAACAAAGACAAACAGCAACAAAGTGGCATGGTTGAACTTTTAATACTTTAACGAAGCATGCAATGTTCTTCTTTTAAATTCAAAACCTGAAATATCGGACATAACAAGCCTGATCAGTGCATTTTTAACTATAAAGACAAAGTCATTTACAGTTTTGCTGGAGTAAAGAACGTTCATAAGAATATATCCCTGAGGGGACAACAATTGGACTTTTTAAATTGTTTCCCATGTTGCTTCCAGCTCCTCTAACATTTAATTACTCTAATAATAATAATAATCCCTGGTCCTATCTGAGTACTCCTTCCTGCACATATTTGAATAATACTAATAATAAGTTAACTCAAAGCATGTGCACACTCACAACTACAAAATAATAAGCCACACAGTGCTTTGCAAGAATGGGGAGAACAAGGTGGCTTAATGCTTCACTTCTCTTGCAGAGAAGTCACATATTAAACCAAATTTATGCTCCATCCGTGGGTTTCCCCCCCTCACCGGTTTTCAGCACATCTTTAGGCTACTTCCTCGCCTCTGCAGCCCTCAGACGAACACAGTATTTACCTCTCTCATTCATCATGCGCAAATCTGCTTATTATGTTTCATGCTGAGTGGCAAAAATGGTAAAAAGTTAAATAAAGATCCAACGCTATTAAAGGTAAGTTATTGGCAAAATCTTTCAGTGGTCATAAAGACAGTTTTAGCACTTAGTTTAGCACTTATATGACTAGCAGCAGCTAATTGCACATCCATAAACAACAAACATCACTGTAGACCCATTCGCCCAATATTATTTGATTAAAGCTTATCAATTATTCATAGCCAGACCAGCAATGCCAGTTTGGATAAATATGAACAGTATGAAGTCCTCCCCATGGTAAATGTAAAGTGACTTCTCAATAAAAATGAATGGAAATTATTTATTTAAGCGCAGCAAGTGAGCACCAGTGCCAGCTTACGGTTTATTACTCTGAAACCACACAACGGCATGCAGCGATTTTAATTAAGACTAATTGTTTCCTTTACAGGCACGCTACGGAAAGCTAATTAAATAGAATGGCGGCGACATTTCCCAAAAGAGGACAGACACAGGTTTATTCACAGCGGGACGGTGTCTCCGAGACACGCTTCGCCATGCATCAAAGTTTCAAACAACACCTCCGCAACTTATATTCATGTTGGTGAAAGTTATTTATGTAGGGTGACCCTCACAAGATAAATACAAATATTACTTTTTTATTTCTATTTGCAATAAAAGCTGCTTAAAATATGCAGCTTCAAGTTCACATTTTGCAAGAAAAGCAAAGCATTTGTACTGTTGCATCCCTGGGAAGTTTTCAGCGAAGGATTCCCAGAAATGAAACGATTTGAGGCCACGCTCAATAATCGTACAATGTGCTAATATGCTACATCCAACATGTGCTTAACATTTGCTGAGACGTTACTTTAGTGTGCAAATGTGGATATTATTCCTGCTGTTCCAAAACATTCATGAAGGGGGGCCACCAATGTTTATATAATGCTTTTTCAAAAGGGCCACAACAGTGTGCTGCGCTGGAAATCAAAAAGAATTTGGTTATGCATTGCTTTTTCTACAAAACCACCAGTACACGTGGTCCACATTCTGCTCTTGAACCATACAGCAGAGGGCTTCACAGGGGGAAACTTTTCACAAATGCAAGCATGTGGCTTCTGCTGCAAGGCCAAAACAGAGATATTATTCACAACTTTGAGCAGAAGCTGGGAGGTAAAACAACAAGACGGCACTGTGATTTATAACACACAATCCCTCGAACTGTTCATATTTTAAGCCTTCGAGGCAATGAATATTGCTTATGTAAAGCTATTTTTACAATTTTTCTATCTATAGATTGAGTAATATCTATCAAAAATCAAGTATCTCATGAAATAGATGGAAAGATGAAACAATTGATTAGTCAGAGATACTAATCAGACTGGTTTTATTGATGCAATTGTTCCTATTTATTAAAAGCACCAAAATTAAAAATCTCCAATCATTTTTGATTTATAAACATGCCGACCAAAAGCAGCTTATTTGGTGCAAAAAAGTATCTTTTTTTTTCGAAAATGAAGAAGATTTGTTTTGCAATTTCTGTTGGTTTTAAACTTCTACAACTTCTACACACAAATCTGAAGCATTTTTTTTATTTTTCATGTATTACAGTTCTAAAGAAAGGAAAACAGTCGAAATCAGAAACACCAAAGAAAACCAAAAATCTGTATCGACTATGAAAAAAAATAAAAATAATTTCCTGCTACCGAATTCTATTAGAATACAAATTGATTTTAAAAATATTAAATACATGCATGATTTCATTCCACTTTACAATTACGCAGTGCTGGTGTTAGTGTGGGTTTACCATGACATAATGTGATCATTTTCATTGCTGCTTCTAACAACAGATAATCAGCCTCAGTCGTAAAAGGATTAATTCTGGCTTTGCATCCAGCTGAGATAGACGCAGCCTCTCCGGGTTCGGCGTCCACGTCGAATTCTGGCTCGCTAATTGAAAACGAAGAAATAATTACTGTCTTAACAGTGATGGAGGAGGCACTGGGGACACTGGGAAATATGCAATTCCACTGGGATAGGAGACCCGGGAGTCACACGGTCCGTCGGGAATTCTTTTATTGTCATGCATTCAGCACCTAACCATGTGGTGGGGGAGACAAATTATTTTTTTTATATATATATATTTATGTAGCACTTTCCGTCAATCCTTCCAATCCAAAGCTACACATATTCACCAAATTTTACTTATTGTTCAAACACACTATAATCCCAACGGGACTGGGACTATGAAATCCCCGGCAGAACGTGGTGAGAGCCGATAACAAATGGCGACGGATTGGCAGCGCCGTGGTGTTGTCTGAGGAACAGTTGGTCCTCTGACTGTCCTCATCAGCAGATTTCAATTGGCTGTGCAGCCTAGCACGGAGACCTTAATCTCTCTGCAGACTGTTATTTACATTTATTACCCTTAGGAGACAGCGAACACAAAGAACACATCAGGACATTTTTGTACGCACAAAAAAAGGGCTCAGATGTTGGCAGGAATTGACTATAAAAAGTCAATTCCTGTCAATTTTATCGTTTTCGAAATGAATTTGAGTGACTCCAAGCAGCTATAATTGCTCCGCAGGTTCAAACTCTGCAGAACGGGTTTTTCACCTCCCGCTCAGACAGTTGAGGGGGTGACACGTTTGTGCTTTCTGTAAGAAATGGGATTACGTGTGTGAAACAGCTGCAGAGAGAACCAGCGAAGGAGTCACGGATAATCTGAAGAAGAGCACTTTCTAGTGGCGCGTTCGGGGCACAGCAGCGCAGGCGTGGCGGGAGCAGCCTGCTCGTCAGTCTGTTGTCTGTCGCTGCTTCACCAGAGCAGCCGGCCCTTCTTTCTAACACACACACACGCAGATACTCAGGCAAATATGCATGAGAGAGCAGGCTGTCTTTTCACAGCAACAAACAGTAAACTTGCGACATGCCGCTACATGGGAGATGCCACAAATAGCCGGCTGGTTTTGTCCAAAACATGTTTTGATGTGAAGGAGCGGTTATGGTGCAGAATACAAACTACCTTCTTTTGTTTTGATCATTAAAGACGAATTTTTATCTGTCCTTTTTTGGAAGAGATGTTTAATCGTGGTGAAAACACTGCAGCACGCTCTAATTTTACCTCTTTAAAGAGCCATTACAACGTCATTGAACCTCATTGACCTCCTGAACAGAGGCAGGGTGAGTCTTCAATAGCCTCCCGTTAACAATGACTAACAATAGGACCAAATGGCCTGGCTGCGCGCATCCACAACAACAGACCACCAGCATCCACCATCCATCACAGTCAGGACACTCCCAGAGTCCCGCATGATTTGGACGACACAGCCCACTATTTTGAGCACCATGTTTCGCCACCGTATATATTCTGCAGTCAGCGACGGCTTGGATGTGTGTGTGGGTGGGGTGGAAGGGGTGAGCTAAGGCTGTCGCTGTGCGGCTTTGATTTACTGTGATTTATATTTGCCTGCTTTGGCGTTTTCAGTTTTTAAACCTCTTTCCTTTCTCACGATACTCGACTGTGTAAATCAGTTTTAAGAAACATCAAATAACCCAGAGATGTGTTTCTTTTATCGTTTTAGAGCCCAGAAGACAATTTGCTTACAATTAGTGTTTAAAAAGAGACATTGGCTGTGTTCAACTTAAATTATAGTTGAAGACTGAACATCTTTCTTAAATTGCTAACGGATTTTAGAACGATGTTGCAGACATGCCAAAACCAAAAAACTGTTGAGTTTTGCCCTTTCATTTACAAGAATAAAGTAAAACAGTTATTAGCCATTCTTTTTATGTCACAAATAAATAAAAAAACACATGTAAACTTATGCATAGCTCATGCTGAAAAGTTTTTTAAAATTTTATTTGTTTTGCACAATTTGTTTCGTGTTCATTTTCTTTTAACTTAAGCATTGAGCAGGACAAACGAGCAAAACATGAGCAGCATGTTTCTCAATAGGATAGATAAGCATGTTGGCTAATATCAATTACTCATCTTCTCAGAGTTCTGAACACCAATTTAACCCATGAAAACTACTTAATTTTAATACTTTTCTACTTAAAAAATTAAATGACCATACAAGAAATAAATATATATATAAATTGCATGGCTCACCTTAATTGTGTTAGTTTTGAATCCAAAATTAATGTAAAGAAATTAGAGAAATTTGCTAAGAATCAAAGATTCTGGTCAGAACAATTATCTGACACATTATTTTTAGTTTTTCAGACATTTTCTCAGTACGTGTTTCAAATAGCAAGACCGTTGTCTTTATTTTCTGCGTAAAAATCACTTATTGGGAAATCAAGTAGGACCGTTATGATGTTTTTAAGACAAGTTGCTTTAGAAAAATTTAAATCATAGTCTTGTTCAGACTTGTTAGCTTCAGTCTGCTGGACCAGACAATCTGAAGTTATACCAAGCAAGGATGCAAAGAGCACTCTCTCGAAGATATAACCTCCAAATGACCTTTTAACAGTGTTTCACCTCCACAAAGTGCTCATTAAATGTATATAATCCAATGCTCAAACACACTAAGTTGCACATCTGAAACTGAAGACAAAGCCTCATGTTTCTGAGCTGCCCAGGTCCAAGCCAATCTGGAGAGGCAAGCCCGAGGGACCCACTTGCCACCAGCTGACTGACCAAGCGGCTTGCTCAAAGGCACAATTAGAGGGTCTTTGTTTCTCCCTGAGTGGGCCCTTTTGTGCTGTAATGTTGCCTGGCACTGGAGAGGAACGTCATCAGTCACTTTCTGAATGGTTTGAGTGAGAGGGGAGATCACACATTATATACTCACACTCAGGTTGGAGATTTGTGGCCCTGTCAGAGTCACTGGACTGAGCTTCAATAGACAGCTCTGCTCTTCAGCGGATGATGGTTTATCAATATATTCATGGCTGCTATTTACGTCAGAACACAATTTAACTCAGATTTTCACACGCATGTATTAAAGCTCCAAAAGCAACAAGCAACCTATAGCTCCGGGCATTCTGGGTAAACACAACCAAAACAACCATGAGCTTGAGAAATGGCTCGCGGACAAAAGAGAAATCCTACAACCACAAAAAATCTGAAACTACTCCATTTTTGTTTATATTTTGTGAAGAAGGAAGATGTGTTGTGTCTTCTTCAGGGGTTTTTGTGTCGTTTCTCGCGACAGCGCCACCACAGTCAGGAAGGGTAAAGGTTTTTCAAAGATATAGTGCAGTGTGAAAGCAAACAAAGCCTACCTTTGTGATTATTGCATCTCAAAGAAAGCTTAAGACATTTTATTCACCAAGTCTTCAGATAAAAAGGCCAACATCGCCTAATAATCACCCGCCAACTGTTCACAGCCAAATATGATGTTGTGGTTACAAACTGCAAAAAATCAAGACAGCAGCTTCAAGAGCTAACAGAGAAAAACCTAAGGGAGCTGCTTTTGAGAGCAAGACATCATATAAGGACAGTAACAAAAATAGACAAAAGTTTTCTCATCCCATATTTGAAAAAAGAAGCAGATTCAAATTAAAAGATCTGAAAGCTTTTCAGGTTAGTTTGCAGGCACTTTATGACGTAAAGTACCTTTTTTAGGAAGATTATCTGCATAAATTAACCGAGCGTGAACCTTGTTGCTTTATTTCTGTGCTTAATATAAGTTGACAGCGGATTAATCTTGCCAGTGCAGGAGAAGAAATTTGGTCAAACTGACACAATTAAGAAGTGAGATCTGAAGTATTGATGGTCTTACATAGAGCAGACTGACAGTGATTTCTCCGGTCAAGTGCTTCACACGTCACAGATGTCAGATCATGGTAGGACCTCTGTGGCCAGACCTCTTCTCTCCCCTAAAATACCAATTTTAGGTCTGAATTACGACACGGATGACAACATTTGATATCTCTTCCCAGGAGTTCAGAAAGTGATCCATTAGAGTCATTGCTGGTTGGAAGTGATGCCAGTGCAAGCAGTCTGTTTCCACTGCCTGTAGACCTCACCTGCTGTGTGTAATCTGCCCAACTAAAATGAAGCCAATTTAAATGTTGACCTTCTTAAGACACTGGATTCTTATTTAATAAAGGAGATGTAAGTTTCCATTGACACTTTACATCACTATCAAAGGTATTTTCTTCTTTACCGATTTCCAAAGACTTAAATTCTTAAATTCCAACTAATTTTTATATCAGAAAAAGATAACTTGAGTAAATTGAAGCATCTCAATCAGATATAAACATATTTTCTCCAAAATTTTCCCCAGAAAACTTGCTAAGCCTGATGATTGGGGCACTGGGGAAGTCATTCATCCAGCAGCCTGCTGTGTTTTTGAGTTAAAAAATGTTTAACGTTGACAGGAAGCTTCAAACTATCACTTGATAATCACGGTTCATTGGAAAATTGAAAGATTAATACCTCAACACCAACTTTAAAGTCTTAAAAATGCAAACATTGAAAAAAAACGTAGATAAATAAGAAATGCTAAGCCTGGTGGGGAAACAAGTTAAGCCTGGTGGCCCGCCAGGCTTATAATGCACTGAGGGAAACCCTATTTCTCCATTTACAGACAATATCTCACTATCGTCCACTGGACTTAGAAATGTCATTGGAACATTTTTCCAGACTAAAACATGCAGATTTTGAATGTATTTAAATCAGGGCAATATGTGTTGCTTTTTGAGATCTTTTTGCCTACTTCATGTTGCCAGACAGGTTCTTGATCCAAACTATTGGGTTGTTTCTTTCTCTTAATAAATATCACTTAAAAGCCGCTTCGTTTATTGACTCAGTTTATTGTCTGATGCAGAATAAAGCCTCACAAGAAGAAGAAAATACCTTGTACCAGTGCTGACAGGTACTGAGACAGTGATCCTTCACTAAGAGCAGGCATCTCAGTGATGTAATGACTCATAGTCTAGTTTTACAATTTGCTGCTGTGTTTATGGCTATACATGAGCCAGACCATGTTTGATGAAGTCCCACAGAACTGACAAGGTACTGTAAACCAAATGACATGGATTGTAGTTTCCAAAAAGGATTATCAAAGCAAATCCAGCCTTGTGCCAAGGTGTGGATTCAAAGCCTAATCTTAGAATGGAATAATGCAATAAATCAGCAGAGGTTCTTTTTATTCTCCTTCCTTGTACTGGTCTCCATATCTTACTGGGGCATGCTGTTTTTCTAAAGATGGAGGCAGAGTCTTGGACTCAGGGAAGAAAGGATGTGTGTGCATAAAGAGTTAGGAGGGGGGATTGGATTGGAGGAAAATAAGAGGTGGAGGCCAGGCGGGCAAAGCAGGACAGTGACATTCACGCGTTACGACATGGCAACTGTGACAAGGTGTCCTCCCCGCCGCTCGGCCAAGCTGTTATCACAGTCGGCCCCCGTTTCCAGGTCGCAACCCTCAGCGGCACCAGCATTATTGGGTCGCGGCTTGGTGCCACAACCCTGCCCCGGTGTGGGCCGGCGCTGCCATTGTCCAACGGTGAAGCGTGGCTTTCAGATACAGAACACACACTCACAGGCCCAGTGATTCGCCCTGGCAACCTCCCTAGCAACCATCTGTCCCGCTTTACCATGCTCGGGCTTGGGCACAGCTAGCAATGGGCATGCCTTGACACGTCTGAGTTAATGGGACAAAACGGAGGCGCAGAACAGGACAAAGGACTCACAAATGAAAGAGTGTAGCCAACAGAGGGAAGCAGCAGAGAAAGGAAGATGGGTTTCATAAAGACCTGGCTCACAAAGACAACCCAATATTGTTCTTTGTTCTTTTAAAGCAAAAGTCCTGGAATGTACATGTTTCTTGATAAGGTTAAGTTGAGCACAATTTATCTTGTACTGTCTGAGAATAAATGTCCCCGGGTGACATTTATCCGCAGAAATGATAAAAGAAAGTGAGAAAATATGCCTTCGCAGAATCACACAGATCCAGAGTTGTGCAAAAACATCAATTGCCATTGAATAGTTCCAGATCTTGTCATATTCCAACCGCACATTTCAGGGTATTTCAGATGAATTTTGTACGATTTATGCATCAATATCTTTTCATAAATACAAGTCTGAAAAAAGTGCCACGCAGCTATATTCGGCTTCTGAATCAATATGATGAAGAATGACCAGCTATATGTTATCACTGTAACATACAGCTGTAAATCTGTGAAAATGCCGCAGATACCAATTGGCTTTCGGTCTGGACTTTGACTATGCCATTCTAATAAATGAATGTACTTTGATCTAAATTATTCAATTGTAACTGGAGATAAATGTCTGGGGTCGTTGATCTCTACCACAACCTCTATTTTCTTTTCCAAGGATTTACAGACATTTAGCTCCATCCATCTTCCCATCAACTTCACTTTCCCTTCTGCAGAGATATCATGGTTCTCTTGGCTCAATCTCTGATTTATGCTCCCTGCAGCTGTTTGGTGGACAGCGACTCAGTTTTGCAATTCAGCCACACTCTTCCACATACAAACGGATGGATGAATGGACTGAACAGTGTTTCATGGGGTGTTAATAGCTATTAGAAAGATATTGCTTTACAACTTTATGCCTTTATCCAAAGTCTCCGTGGTGTGGTTTGCTCCATTTTTCAATTCGATTTGTTTCTCCAGATTTTATTTACCAGTATTAAGAATCGAAGTGAAGATGCCGGAGTTGGTCTCCATTATTCTTTCTCTTCCTTTATGTAATTGCTCATGTTTCCTATTCAGGCATCTTGTTATAATGATGCTGGGTATTAGCATGACAACCAACAACAAACCAGTGACATGAGAACATGTCAAGTGTTGACAAAGACTACAGTTATGAATATGTAAAAGGTCTTTTTAACAGAATATAGAGGCTTTATGTTGCCAGAACACTGAGGAGAGATGGATGCAGCCCTTTTAGCCAAAACAGACATTGGTATTATCTAAGTTATGGGTGTCTGAATGACTTGGTTTTGCAGTTGAACTTACTTTTGTGGGGTTGTGTTGCAGATTGCTTGTATTGTGGAATCTGCTCCGATCTGTCCGGAACGTTGATGCCCTTGAGGTCAACGTTTCACTAAGAGAGACCTTCAAGAGTGACACTTTGCTTCCTCCTGCTATAGATGTGACGTTGGTAGGAGGCGGGTAAAAGCGGGTGAGGGAGGTGTCTGGGTGGGGCCGGTCCAGGAGTGATGCGATATCACAAGTAGATACATCTTGTGCTGTCGAAAGCAGAGGCTTGTGTTGCCTTATCAGTGTGGCGCCAAAGGCCTCGGAAGCAGTGAAGCGGTGACCTCACCTCTTCCTCTCTCCCCAGATTATTTTTTTTTAACATGCAAACACACCTCTTTTGTCAGACCATGGACTCTAATCAATTCCCTGCCCCTTGCAGTGCCCAAAACACCAGATCCATCCAACAAGCAGAGGGGGGAGCCTCCAACAATACATGATGGAGCCGCTTTTGATTCCAACTGAATTCTGTGTAGGTCATCATCAAGTTCCTGTTTACCTCCTTTGACCAGGTCTTCAACTGCCGTCTGAAGGCGATGTTTAAGGACCCATCATTGAGTTTACATTAATGACAAAGACCGAAAGATGGCTGAAAACAGAAAAGGCAAACAGATTTGAGTGATATCAAGAGGAAACTAATAAAACTAAGGGGTACATTTAATGGTATGCAAACTCTATAGTCTACTACCAGCCCCCAACCCCCTCGCTACTCTTTTTCTTTCTCCGTCTTGCATTTTTAAAGAGCTGAGAGGCCATAGCAAAAGTGAATGAACCATGACCACAG
The DNA here is from genome assembly GCA_010277075.1 of Poeciliopsis retropinna. Lineage (NCBI taxonomy): Eukaryota > Metazoa > Chordata > Actinopteri > Cyprinodontiformes > Poeciliidae > Poeciliopsis > Poeciliopsis retropinna. Next base: position 2,738,905 of record VMRM01000029.1, on the reverse strand, counting down.
GCAGATGCTCCCCACATCTCCGTCTCTCACTGCGCCCTTCCCACTTTACACCCTCCATTTCCCACTACTAACTTGACACTGCTGTTCAAAAGAGTCAACACGGTACCTTACACTTTTCTGTGTGGCCATGCTTAAGTCGCTGCAGATGATTACAGTTTAAAGTCGACTTGTACTGAAGACTTTAAAAAGGTAAAAGTTTGCTTCCTGTTAGTAGACGTTCCTTCTGTTAAAATGCGATATTGTTTGTAACAAGTGTATGTTTTAACTTTACTCCATTTTGAGTAAATGCCATTTGTTAATTTTGATAAACTCCCTGTGGGCACTTGATGGCAAAATGAGCACAGATGGGACCATTTCATTTCTTTGGAACGGTTCATACTGGAAGTCATGCATCAGGCTTCTTGCTTTCAGTATAAAAATAAAGAGGTCCCTGCTGTAAAAGAAAAGTGGTCTTAAAAATAATTATCGCAGCACTAAGGACCTGTTGAGAAAATGTTAAATCTCGTTTTACATAACTGGAGTTAAATCAATACTAACGCATTGCGACCAAACTTGATCTTTATCAGGGTTATTGTCTGCTATTTGACAGAACGAATAACTATTAAACACAATAAATAAAAAATTTGTTTTTTTGCTGTTTTTAAGCTTCTTAAAGTGAGACAGAAAAGTATTGCCACAATGAACAATGGCCATAATGAACACAATCAGAAATGTTTTGAATTTTAAATATTTTTTCACCTCTTCTTCACTTTGACTTTGATTATTTTATTGCGCCTGATATTTAACATTAAAACAGGAAAACTTGTAATATTACAACAAAGACCCAGCAGCTCTTCCAAATCCACCGTTTCTGATCATTTTTGTGATTTAAACTCAAAATTGTTGTTCCACACTTTATATTTGACACAATTAAAAATGAACAAATAACATAATTGCAGCTTTAATCTTAAATAAGTCAATTAGTTAAGACTTTAGTATGTAAATAGAACCTGACATGAAACAATATAACTTTAATAATTATTCTATAAAATAGCAACAAAGTCCTACAACTTTAACTCTATCTTAAATCAAAGTACAAATTAAAATCTTATATTACACATAATTTTGTATATGACATATTTTTTGTGGTTCTAATATAATGAATCAGAACAAATTTACTCCGTTAATAATCAGTACTTTATCAAGTTACCATCTTTACTTCACATTTATGATGCTTATTTGTTAAAGTATAAGATGATATCTACAAACCAAAACAGGTAATGTTAAAATTTTATCACTAGATAAATTTTTCTGCAGCCATCAAGTTAAGTCTCCAAACATTAGCAAAAACTCAGTTATATTGGTACGAATTAATGTAAAAAAAGAGACACTTTTTTACTTTTGAAGTAAATATATTGTATTTACTTCAAAAGCACAGATTTTTATGTCTTCTAACAAAAATATATCCATTATTTCTGTAATTTTATTATCAAGTTAAATATCTGAAGACCGCACACTTGCCAATTAGCGACCCCCACTGGGTTCCTGACCCCAACTTTGGGAAACATATAACAATCTTTATGCATGAAATAAAAGAGCAACGTTCATAATTACTTTCATTTCCAGTTTTTTTAATTTATTAATTTATTTAATTATTCTGTGCTGTAAAATAAAAAGCAGTATTTCTTGTATTTATATAATGTAAAAAATATATATACAGATTTTACTTTCGAATTAAATCTATCCTTCAATGTTCTCTTTACATTGCTTATTTTGAGAATGCTGAAGATTTTACTGAAGTGTTCTTGGACACATTGTTGCTGAAAAACTTTCAAAATATTCAAGATATTAAAAGAAACAATAAAAACATTGCGTTAAGGCTGAGCATACATACCAACTTTATGATTTAAATGTATATTTTTGCTTCAAAGTTAATAAGAAATGCTATTTGTCTATAAATATTCCCTCTTAAACGCAAATAAAAAATAAAAATATTCGTCCAATACTGCTTTAAAATGATTAAGCTGAAAGAAAACTGATATGGCTTTAATTGTCACACCTTCAAAGGTATGTGGCAGAGGTGATATGGTTCTCCAAATAATTCTGTAAATTGAAACTACTCTATTGCAATGTGTGTATCTGTTCGGATGTGGATGGCATGTTATTGCTCGAGACAACTCCTCTATTTTGAGATAGAGAGTAGAGCTTCGTCTTCTTCTCTTTGCTCCCACTAAAAGGATATTCTGATAAAAAAGGTAGAGCAGAAAGAAGGCGGTGAGCAAGAGGTGATACAGCACACGGAGAAATTTCATTTCCTGCCTTGTAGGGAGAAAATGGCATCAGCTGGGAAAAGCTGGCCAAAAGATGGGAGATTTTCCCCGCTAACAGTGATAACCATTTGTTCATTTCCTGACAACAACAAGGGGGGGAAATGCACAAGCTCCCACTAAAATAAAATATGTTTCCTTTTCTCCCCCTGTCGTGAACGGGGGTCTATTTCACCGGCAACACGTCGCAGTGCTCCTAATCACAGAATCAGTTATTATTGAGGCTGGGGGCGTCGGCTGCATAGCCGAGAGAGGAAGAAGAAGGGGTCCGCGGTCAAATTCTCCCACTTTTGTGTCGCTTAGCTTCTCTCCACCAGCTCAGATTTGCATTTTAATGGAAGGCTTTTATAGACTTCTCAGTGGCGTTCGTGGCACCACAAGTGGCATCATTAAGTGAACTAAGCCGGATTAGAGGCGATGCTGAGGTCAGATATCCATACGCGGAAACAGAACCGAAGCTTACTCCTCTGGGATTAGGTGGAAATGGAGAGACAGCAGCGAGGATGGGGGGAGGAGGGAGAAGACGGGGGAAACAGGAGAACAAAAAGAAAATGATTTTTTTTGTGAGAGCAGTGGAAAGAGAGAGAGCGGGAGAGAGACGTACGGAGGAAGAGGAGTGACGGGCCGCAGTGAGGTGATGAATTGGTTGCAAAGTGGCTCCTCTTCAGCTGGAGGACCTCTCGGAGTCCTGGTTTGGCTTTGGTTCCAGTTTCTTACAGTGTAATTCAAAAACACCAGCCTGGAAATAACATTGTAGGTAAGGTAGCATGAGACCTGCGGAGGGCTGATAGAAGCGGTTACATGGAGCCGCGGTGTCAGTCAGATGTAAGGTGAAAAGAAAAACACGCAATACAAAAACCTTCCAAGGCTTCAAAGCCAAAGAAAACCCTTCTGCAATTGTGCGGCATTAATTGTTATTTTAAATTATATTTCAGTGTAGCACATTTTAAAACGGCTCCCAAATGTATCAGTATCACAATAAAAAACAGCTGGATGAAGGACATAATGGAAACAACGTTAGTGATATGGATTTAGAATTTCATCATGATATTTTGCGCTACTATTGTGATAATAAAAATAATGATGAAAAACAATCATACAAAAATACTGCTCTTGAAAATAAATATCAAACACGCTTCTTCATATTTAATCATATTTAGAAATTTACTGGCATTAATCCATGCAAAGAGTGGACAAAATAGTAAAAACATTTCCGATAATGTCAGGGTTTTTTTTATCAATAATTGAAGATTATTGTGACAACAATAAATATAGAACTTTTTATGGTAAGTGATGGACAATACGGTAACGATACAAACATCAATAAACACCTTCTATTTTATTTTCTGCAGCAAATATGTATTAAGCTGCATTATTATGCAGTTCTCGGTGAACAACTCATCGAATAAACCGGGATAGATAAAGCTAGACATGTCATTAAACTATAAAGCATGGTGGTGGAGTGGTGATTCTTTGGGCTGAGAAAACAAACCTCATCTATAGGAAGCTAATCTGTGAAAAACAGCGGTTCAGGTGTGATTATTTTAATATTTTTTTGAAAAGAAAAAAGAAAATAATCCTGCAGATAATGAAATGTAGCTGCATTTGGTCATAATGTTATGAATTTGCAAACGTTTTTGTTACTGCTCAGATGTAAAGGACTATATAGCTAAATACATACACATGTTAATAATAATTTTCCCTTTATTGCCCATGAGAGCAGCAGTAGAAATCCCTTTAAATCTACCTAACTTTCAACTGTTATGTTGTCTTGTTTCCCAATTAACCTTTCCAGGGTCCAACCTTTGCATGATGAGACACGGATCAATGCCCACGGCGATAAACATCGGCAGAGCACCTATAACCCCGTTGGAAAAGTGGCTTTGTAAATGCTCTGTAAATATTATCTAATGGGTGTTTACCATCAGTCCACAGGTCTGATGTGTGCCAGGTGCAGATACGAAGGGGAAACTGCTGGACCGTTTGAAAGTGCTGTAAAAGGTGAACTGGTGGAAACGGAAAATAGTCAACGGATCCAAGCTTGACTCTGATTTGTGTTCCTGGATTAAGCATTTTAACATAAAATCAGCTGATACTGCTTGACCTCATGGCAAAATGTGAAATAGGGAAAATGTAGGATTAATGTTCCTGCATTTTTATTCTTTAAATAACTATAATTTTGGCCAGTGGCGATTTAAGAGCACAATGTAATGGAGAAAAACATCAACTATGGTCCTGAAGAAATTGCTGGGAATCTTGGAAGTCTCTTAGGACCATTACTAAAAAAAGTAAATCAGAGGGAAACTTTTGAGGTCAAATTCAGATTAAATTGTCCCCAATGTTAGACTAGCTAATGCTTTGCAAAGCTGCAAAAATCAAGCTAAAGCCCATGACAGTGCAGGTATGATGAAGACTGCAGATAAACCAGAAATGTTTGTTTATAAAGTAAGCCTCTATTAGCAGCTGTCAAGCACGGTGGTGGAGGGATCATGATTTTGGATCCTAAGAATATTGTAGTTCTTGTAAATTATTATCAACCTGAAAACAGGAGTTAAACAAAAGCATCAAGAAGTGATTCAGTTCTAACAGGTGAATTGACCTGCTTACCCTGGAACAGGTGATTTAAAAAAAAAACTGAAAGAAGATTAAGAGACCATCAACTTCTTAAATATTGTGTTGTTGACATTAGCAAAGCTGTGATCAACAATGGGCCAACATTTCTCTACAGTGGTGTCGGCCATAAGGAAAATGGTTATTTCAGGTTTTCGCTGCTAAAGGTGATTCTACAATCTGCTTGATCATTTTTACAATAAATACAGTTTGTGCAGAGGAGTGGGAGAACTTTTGTTCCAAAGTTCTCCCAAAATATACCCATCTTACGCGAATATGACTTTACGCAAGTCCAACGCTCCCATCCCGTGGTTTTATGTGTTTACATAAAAAAAGAATCCAGCAGGTGAAAACTAAAAGCCGTAACAGCAGAAAGTGGATTTGGAGCAAGGAAAATAAAAGGAGAATATTTTGAGTTAGGAAACTTTCCTCCAAAAAAAAAAAATAAGCTGGCCGTGGTTGACTTCAACGTGAGTAGAAGCGCTCTGGTCTGCAGATGTAGAACCCGTCTTTTAAAACAGATGCAGTATCCTCTTTCATGAATATTTAAGGTAATCCAGTGATGACTCTGTCAACACGTGACGGGGCTTTTATTGTGCCAGAAGCTTGTTTTTCTGGGAGATGGGCATGCTTTTGAACATTATAAAGGAATTTTAGTCCAGCTCACGCAACAAGACAATTTTAATTATCGTTGTTGAATCTTTGTAGTCAGACTTTGGAAACGTCTGTCACAACTCAATAGGAATGCAGTGCAAGCTGCTGTTCATAGAAATTGTTTTTTTCCACATTTTGTCATGTTACAATGTATTTTAATTGGATTTATATAATGCACCAACACAAAGTAGCACATGATTGTAAAGCTAAAGCAAAATATCCCTTGATATCTACATTTTACTGATTAAAAAGTGTGGCAAGCATTGGTATTCATGCTTTTTCCATTATCAAAACAGTTATCTGAGCATGCATGCCACACTTTGCAGATCATTTTGGTAAAAAATATTTAAAATGATGTCATTTGCCTTCTAATTTACAATTATGTAGTACTTTGTTTTTGCTTCTCCCACAAAATTTTTGTGAAATACCTTAAAGTTTGAAGCTGTAACAGAACAAAAATGTGAAGAAAATGTCTGAGCTATGAATACAGTTACTAGACACGATTAGCAACATCAAGTTGTTCAAAGATTAGGAAGTGATCACTGCCTGTAAATTACAATCAATTTAGAAATTTAGCTGAAATAGAATGCAGAGTTCATTTTAAATCACTAAAAACCAACATAGAGGGATAAAAAGTAGCATCATTTGCTTTTAGAGTAAGTCTTACAAAAAGCAGTGCACAGCATATCTAGAGGTTATTTGTGCTTGTACAAAAGAGGTGTGTGTGTGTGTGTGTGTGTGTGTGTGGGTGTGTGTGTGTGTGTGTGTGTGTGCTATTTCATGAGCCTAACACTGTGTTGTGCAGAGATGAGCGGCCCGTCACTCAGCAGACATCAGGCCGTGGAGGTCACACCCCAACAGTTGCGAGAAGAAGAGATTATGTCTGTGTGTATTCCTGCGCAAGTGTGAATGCATATGCGTGCGCGAGCTTGCGTGTGTGTGTGTGTGTGTTTTACAAAAAGCAGAGATTATGCATTGTGATATCAAACTGGGTTAACGTAGCGAACTGTGTTTGCATACACGGGTGCCACGGAATCGAGGATTTTAGCTTTAATCCCCGCACACACTGAATCCTCACCGGCTGATTTGGCACTTTTTCAGAGTATTAGGCCACCCGGCGAGATGCTTTGTTTACCTGACAGCAAAGTCAACCAGTTTAAGAAAATTCCTACTATGCTTCATGTTTCACTCCTTTTCCTAACACCGGTAAACATGTTCTTCATCCATGTTCCTCAGTCTTGTTTTGGAACAAGTGAATGGATGCTCTGCTAAAGCAACCGCAGATGCATCAAATTACCTTTGCGTGGTTTATAAAACATTTAAACCAAACTTTGTATTTGAGACCGTTGCATTTGTTGTTTTCACTGGTATTGTTGCAGGAAGGAGCATGAAGTTTGCAGCTTTCCAGCGGAAATGCCTAAATGCACTCTGGATAACGCAGAAATTAGCTGCAGGGGTCAAATAAAAGATTCAAATCAATGGTAAAAACAACACTTCACAGCTGCTTTGATTAATGGCCTCTTCTGGGATGATAAATTAAAGCTGAAAACTTTCTGTACACTTTATTAACACCCTCATTTTCTAACTCATTTAAAACGCTGCAGGGTTATTTCCCATTATGTTGATGATACGGGTACGGTTTGCCAAAAAAAAAAAAAAAACTCTCTTTGTGCTAATTGTGTGTTGGTTCAAAAAGCCATTTTCTGTTAGAGTGCACAAATCCATTACGGCCTCCTCCTTAGCCCGGATAATAGGGATTGAATTAGTGCGAGGGCTAAAACTCGTGGCCTGGGACTCCTGAAGATATGATTGATCATCTTATTGCTGAGTATTCAACCAGTTTGGGTGGATTTAATCAATACTATTACCTCATTTGGATTAAACCACACTCTGTTAATGAGCTCAGGACACAAAATGTGAGAATGCTGCAGCTTGATACGACAAATTACAAACAAACATATAAAAACAAGAACTGTCAAATTGCTGAGTTTCTATAATAATAAACACAGTGGGTTTAATGATGTAAGCTCTTGTTTTGTAATATTTAAGACTGATATATTTTCTCCCATTCTTTTCATTTAAACGCATATTTAGTGTATGCGTTTAAAATGTCATTTTTTGGTTTATTCAACTTTTTCGCGGCCAAATGTAAGGATGAATGGAGGGAGCAACTTATCCACATTGTCACCATATTTACCAATATTTCATCTTACTAAGTTTGCAATTTCAACTCCTGACTCAAATGCAAGGCGACGTAAACGTCGACCAAACTGAACTGTTGCAACCAGTGGGAATATTCAACTGCAATAGCCTCTGTTCCACCCAAAGAGGGCAGCACTGAGACAGTTTTGGACCAGATTTTGTAGAATTAAACAAATTTACAGCAAAGTTTGCACAGAAACATAAAGATCATTTGGAACAAATTTAGACAGTTCAACTGAAAAACAAACTTATTTGGGGGTTAGTCACACTTTACAAAAGAAGCAACAATTATTCCAACTGTTCCTAAAACAAAATTATATCTTGTACTTGAACTCATTCCAAGTACAGAGGACATCTAAACCTGATTTTTAATAGCTTTAATAACTATTTTTTTATCCTTACAAAGCTGACAAATAACCGCTGAAGGTAAATAAAAATAAGCTCATCTACGTTTGATAATTCCTAAATAAAGCAAGTATAGGTACATTAAGCATCTTATAATGTAGGTAGAGTCATAGCACATCCCACTGATCATTATTGTTAATGTATGTTGGGAAAATATGGCCGACTTCCTGTTAGTCACAGCTAAATAACCTGTAATAAATAGAAGAATCAAATAAATGCACCCTAGAATGAATGAAACTACATTATCTTTTACCCTTTTCGTTTAGATGATGAACCAGAGTCACAGGGCAGTTTGGGAATTGAGCATTAAAATGTAGAAAGACAACTGCTGGGGTTTGACAGCAGGGCAGATCATAGCAGGAGGGGAGAGAGGTGTCAGCTAATCTGGTGCAGGATGATGAAGATAGACACTGATGCCTCCAACTGGGTGGATGTTGTACACAGATGGCTGGAAAGAGGCTGATCACAGCAGGATAACAAGAAACAATAAATATGTTATGTTATTTAGTGGATCATTTTATTTCAAAATGCCATATTACTGTGCATTTTTAGCATTCAGACTTATTTTGGTAGGGGTCAGCTTGCATCTCACAGTGTTATTCTGCTCTAAAATCCAAAAGCAGGTTGGTCTTTAAGCATTATTGTGAAACGTTTTGAATCCTCCCCCTGACTGATACATTTGTACAACAAACAGTGACTTTAGCTAAACCAGAAGCAAAGTCTTAATAGGTTTTCGTACCTAAAAAAACATCATTCTAGAGTGACATTTTTATCCATTTTCTAAAAACCTATTTAGCCTGACAAATTTTATTTTGTACCAAACATTTACCAATTTACAAGGTCTTAATTTTTATCACCTTGCATCACATGATGTGTTAGTGGCCAAAATTTGGAGTGAGGATTGCAAATGGCTCATGGACCTCCGTCTGGACAACACTGAGCTCAAAAGGGTGAAAAAGTGGAAAAGTCAGAAAAATCTAACATGGACAGATTAACTTTATTCCAGGTAAATCAGATTTACGGCAGCTGACTGCAGATGTGAACTCGAGCTGACTGGATGCTGACATCCAACCAGTACTGGCTCAAAGCTGTACATATAAGCAACCAGATCAGTGGTTCATTTATTTACGTTATTTACATTTTCCCCATAAGAGAGTTGTTTGTTTTCAGAAGAATTGCAAAGAATAGATACCACACTTAAGGTTGGGAAAATATGAATTATGTTCTCATATTTTACATCACTAAAGCACATCGTGCATCAAGGGTTAGCATGCAGGATAGTTTCAGGTGTAAACAGGAAATGTCTACTAACGAATAGCAACCCCAGGGATCAGATCGCCTGTCCTGGACTCCTTGGATGTGTCATATCACACTAATAACCCTCATCTGATCTGAATCTCCCACTTTTCTCATTTCTACCTTTCCTCTGTCTCATTCCTCTCTTCCTTTTCTATCCCAAATGCTTCTCATTAGACCTTATCTATGCTTCCACATCCAGTCTTGGGGTTTTATCTCTCTAATTATGCTGCTCTTCACCAATGGAGGGAGCAGGAGAAGCCCTGTGGCATGCTGGGAGGACGATTCTTCTCCGATGCTCTCCTTTGTCATGCCCTCTTTGACTTTTATATGCACAGAATCAGAATTTCCCCTTCCCCTCTTTTCAATTCAGTCACCTTTTCAGCATCATGGGGGCCCTTTGAGCAGGGCCCCGGCCCCTAAGTCCCCGACCAGCCAGGCTCGGTGATAAAACTCCCCAGACACTCTTCCATTATGAGGCAATGATAGGAGGTGCTGTGGGGAGTTATGCACAAAAATACACTCCCTGCCATTCTGCACATTCAGACACACGCACACAGCACAACACAACCGCGGTACGCACATAAAGGAATTTACACACAATCGTCTCCTGCTTCCTTATCTAGCTTTTTCAGTACCTGCTGCGTGAGCTGCATGTGGTTCTCTTGGACATAATCCCTTAAGAATCCAGCTGTTATTGATAGAATATTTATAACAGTGGCTTTGCAGCACATATCAGAAAATGGAACTAGTAACCAGAGTGCTGCTTCTGCTTTTAACATGTTTTTTCTTTCTATCCCGTAGGAAAATGTTGAATCCATTAGAGCTTCTCACTGAGTTCATTTCTACAGTAAAGTCATGTCAAACCAGAGAGTAAATGTGCTAATGTTAAGCTAGCACTTCAGCACAATGCATAGAAACACCAACAACTGTGCAGAAATTTCCACTGAGTCATTTCTTGAGGAAAATTAGAAAAACTTATAATGGATGCTATTATGGATGCAGAAAATACCGATGATTAGAAGATGCTCTTCACAACTTAAACCAGTGTCAAACTAGATTTCTTTTTCAAGTTTGAAGGATAAAGCTGAATAAATATCTATAAAGCATCAACGTTATCTTTCTAGACTGCTGTCAAATAATGTCGAATAAAAAAAACACATGTCAGAAGGCAAAAAGATTTTAAAAAGCAACAAATCATGCTGGATTTAAAAACAGATGACCAACAAAGTTATTGATATCTATCAGCCTGGAAAGAGTTTGCACATCTTTTAATCTATTCGCAAATCTTTGTTTAACAACTAAAACTCTAACCTAAGAAGCTCTAGTATATTTTGTTTCTTTTCCTCATAAACTCCATGTTTGATTGAACAAAATGAGTTGAGATGTAGCCATAAAAGGAAAAATGATCAACACCACCTCAAGGGCTGCAAATGAACTTTTTAACAGCTCTGTACACAGAAAGTGGAGTATGTGGCAGAGCTGCGTGTGTATGGCTGCACACTAAATACTGCTGACTGCAGCCACATGTAAGGTGGAAGAGGGTCATCTGCTAGCGTGTGTGTGGCAGGACCTACATGGGTGATAACCCCCAACAACAGCGCCCCTTCCTTATCTGCTCACTTGATCCACACACACACCATACAACAGTGCGTACAATATGTGATTTTAATGAAGCTAATCTCCAGGATCACCAGGTCTCTGAGCCGGGAAATTAACGAGAGCAGGTTAAACACACACAGTAGGTTCACTGAAACCCCTTTAAAACCATGTGTGTGTGTGTGTGTATAGGGGTGAAATTGGTTTTCCTCAGGATTAAAGGATTAAAAAGGCTGTTAGTTCCTCAAAGTGCTCCAAATACAGAACCCCCCCCCAATATTCATTACAGCAGATACAAAAGGCAGAGAGGAGCTCATAATGGCCCCAACCTTCTAATCATTTCAAGCAGGGATGCCATGATCAGGCACAGTCTCACACACACCCGCTTTTATTATCATTATCCACACTATTAGCATGATATAAGAACTGTCTGGAAATCACAACAGGGTGGATTTGATGAAGGAAAGAGATTACAGAGGAAACTGTGGCTGGAGATTCTTTCATTATTAGTGCACATTTCAAACGCCTTGCCTTCTCGCTGCTCGAAGGGTGAGGGTGAGCCTCTCTGCAGCTAATGACTCCCTGATGCCAACAGGTCTGCTGCGAGTCGTACATGTTGTTGACGAGGATAATAAATCAATATCAGAGCCAGGAGGAAGCCTAAGTGCCCCCTTCACACACTTCACGGAGAAACTGTCCTTTTCAAGTCACTTCGGAGGAAAGACGAGGGGTTGGCTTTGCTTTGGGTGGGGGGGATTAATTGGAAGTGATTGAGAGCATTTCTCACCATGCCCTTTTTTCACCCAGCGGGTAGCCACTTGTTAGCTGACAGCCAAAGAGGGATCGGTTTACATTGTACGCCGCCGGTACCACCACTGTGTGCGTACGCACGCGCGCGTACGAGCGAGGGGCGGGCGAGGAGGGGGCCTAACAAGGCTGAAATTGACGCCGCTTCGGGTAGGGGAGCCATTTCTGACGGTTGCTGACATTCAGCTCCCTGAAAATATTGCACCGAATGTGGAAAAGGTCAAAGCCAAGAGCAGGGATGCGAGGGAATGGAAAAGTTAAAAAATAAATATATAAAGGATGGCAGAGAGGAAGAAGAGGGTGGAGGGCTTCATGACCACTGGACTCAAGAATTCAACCATGATGAACCGTGAAATATGATAAGACTTTATGTGGAAATTATTTCGAGGATAAAAATATCCACACGAATAAGAGAGAAAACAAAAAGTAGCTATAAAAACACTGAAATGTCATAAGGCATAACTTTTTTTTCCAACTACTGCTAAAGCTAAACCCTGATAAATTTTACTAGATATAAATTTACATTGAAAGAGACAAATACTGTAATAAATAAATTACAGCGTTTTTCAAAAAACTTAACACTGGTTTCCGACTTCCAATGTGCGCTTTAAAGAATCTAATTGTTGACTAATATATTCCAACCGTTATGATCTTGCTTTTTGAAACAAAATAGTCATATTTTCTGTGAATAACATGAAGTCACATTTCACAAGAAAATCCGCCATTTGACCGGGGTTTGTTTACAGAATAAAAATATCTAGTGATCACAAATTGTGTGGAGGAAAGGACACAATTTGAGATACTATAAAGGCAAAAGAGTTGAAATTTCTCAGTTCAACCAAAATATGTGGAATACCATGAAGAAGATTTGGCTACAACAGCAGAACTTTTCACTGGATATCATTATTGGATAGAAAAACTCTTGCATATTTTGCAGCATTAGCTGGTAGACTCAACATCAAACCATGAATTCGTCCTCCATATTATCACCGCTTATGATCCTTTAGTGACTTCTCATAGTTTCTTCCAGCAGGATAATGCAACACGTCACAAAAGTCAAATCATTTCAAGCGGATTTGCTGAACATGCTCCGCATCATTTAAAGCTACCTCTATCACCAAGGACACACTACAATTCCCATCAGCCCTTGCTTCAAAGTTTGTGGGATTGTTCACAATCTTTTATTTGCCCAGCAGAAACTATTTTTTATGATAATGCTTCCTGGAAATGATTTAAGAGGTGTTTAATGTTTCAGTTGGAAATTATTTTTTATATCTGCAAACAGCCAACATAAAAAAAAAAAAAAAGTAAAAAGCAGCAGCTGCTGCCAGTGTTTGTATTTTTCAAAATTATAAAATCCCATGTTCTTAAAAAATGAAGGCAAACAGTCTATCATGGAAAGATGCGAAGAAAATAATTTATTTGTCAGCCACATAAACATTTTAAGCCACAGCGCAGTTATTGCTGTTATTTCCTTGCGATCCACTAACAGCTATTAGCGAGTTGTTGTCCAAAGGGACGAAAACTTTTCCAGCCTATAGTTTGTGATTTTAACGATGCTGCTCAGACACAGAACACAGTTGCTGCAGCAGAAAGGAAACCATTACGCACATCATTTTTCTTCCTCGTTGGCACACTGTAGTGATCACAAACGCCCTCTTCCTCCTGAATCTGACCGGCCTCCCGCTGTATTCATCTTCTTCTTCCTCTTCCAAAACGGAAACAAAATAAATGTGGCAGTCTCGACTTCTCGGCTCGTATTTCTTCACCCGGCGTTTCTTTGATTGCAGTCATTATTTAGGTGAAAGATAAATGTTTGTTACATCTATTGTCAGCGTTTTTTAATACTTTTTGTTATTTTTGGATCCTTATATTGATTATTTTTACTGCTTTACAAGTATAAATAAAATCCATAGACAGCAAAATACATTTATAGATTATTGTTTTTTAACTTTTTTTCATTTGTATAAATAGATATTAGCTTACAAACAAAACGTATTGCCATAAATTTAGTTTGAGGCTTTTATAAGTTTAAATAAGTAGAAATTGTGTTAAGTTTCTTACACTATTTACATTTTTTTCTCCACATTCGTGCTGTTGCTCCTTGCTCCTCTTTCCTTCTTGTTCCTGCCAAACTTCATTAAAACGTTAATGAGGCCCATTAATTGACCCAGAGATCAATTCTGTTACCGTTCTCCTGAGCAGCAGCTAATAAGGTGTGATAAGTGTTAGTTCTATCCACTGAACCTCTATGCGTGTTTGTGCATGCTGCCATTTCTCTGATCGGTATTGATTTTCTGTTCGGGCCGCCAGACGCCCAGGTGGACTTTCTCGGTGGATTTCTGTCTCTCAAACAGACTATTTTGCAACCAAAGCAGGTCAGGTTATCTCCTAGAAGTCATCCAGATTATTCACACAATAACCTACATGTGTTTGACCCCCTTTTTTTTTTATTCCTGCTCTCTTGTGTGTGTGTCTTTTTGTCTTCCAGCTCATCTCTATGTTTTGCATTATCCCCAGCAGTCTGTCTATGGTTTTGAAGTGTCAGGAAGGCATGGCACCGCCTGGACCTCCATGGCTGAAGCATCCCAGAGGTTATAAGGATGTCGACACAGCAAATCAGACTTTAATGGCATTCCCATATGTTTGCAGCTGACTGGGTCGGTCCATTCCTGGATAAAGATTGACTGTTGCCTTATAAGTCTTCGGATTTGTTTTAACCTTTTAAAGACAACCAGATGGTTGCATTTTAGCACAAAGAGCTAAATAAACAATAGGTTGTAAAATATAAAAAGGGGAATTACGCATGTTTTCATTGAAAGTCGTCTGCTACCATGAATCAAGTGTAAAGCAAATAAATCTTGAAAATACTATTCCTAGAGTTTCATCTTAGAGATTTAAAGAAAAACAAGAGTTTCCTGAGGTTGGGTCACAACTTTCTTTGTCTGCGTCTCCTGCAGGAAGGCCTTAGAGGATTGCCCCTCTGAGGTTTTGCGGACGATATTGTTCTCTCCCGTTTGCATCTGCTGCTTTGATAATCCAGTGATTTCGCCGTCAGGATGGTGGGGGAATCCCTGGGAGCGCAAACACGCAACAGCACACCGACTCCTGGACTGTGACGGCAGCCATTGTTGCTCCCAAACAATGTCTTCACTTTGATGTCTGTGATGCTTGGCCGGTCGAGGGAAGTTTCTCCAATCTGTCCTTCTGCACCCACTTTTGACACACTTTCTTTTCTTCCAGCTTCCCAGCAGAGAATCAAACAAGCTGCAGAAAATTTAATCAAAACTATTATGTTCCAAATGTATAATATTTTAAGTTAAAAATGATTTCTGAAGAGGGTTAATTTTGAAATTAAAAGAATATTTCTGCAATGTTTTGTTTCATTTATACAATGTTTATAACCTTGAGAGAAAATTATAATTTCTTTTTAAACCTTTGCTATAAACATGACATGTTTAAAAAGCCCCTGCAGCCTTTTATGTTTTGTCTTGCTGTGGGGGCAACATGCTGGTTTGTCCTGATTGACGGGTTCAATCCTCCAATGTTGTTCGGCACAAAAGGTGACAAGCAGAAAGGAAATTGGCTCTTTGTCCCCGCCTCTGAGCTGCTTAACCTGCACCTGACTTCTCATTTATTACAACCTAAATGCCACATTTTTCTAATGGAAGCCCTTTTGGCACATGTGATAAATATAATTTATTCCCTGACACGATTGGGTCACTTTTTCCTCCACATTAAAATAATTAAAAATTGGTCAAATAAATAAATGTGCTGGTAATTGGATGCTCTCATTATAAACAAATAATAAAGTGTTGTTTTCATTTTTGTTAACATTTTTTTGAAATGGGAACTTTTTTAGTTGTCTTAAACAAATGAGAATAAATTTAAATGTGATTTGAGGAGCAAAACAGGAACAAAAGACTGACCTATTTCTCTGCTACTATTATATATCATGATTCCAGGAGGAGCTCTTTCTTTGTAAATCTCAAATATGCATTTATTGTTACAGATTAACAAAAGTACATGTCTAAATTTCTCTAAGGTTTGGGGAAATCTTGAGCTTTGTTTCATATTTTGAAACAGATTTCAAACTATATCTGTGCTGTGGCATCACAGGAGGAGGTGTATGCTTCGTTTATTAGTGCTTTCATAAGAAAAAAAAAGTATAATTAAATTTTAATTTCCAAAAAAATTATAATTTTCAATTCAGTAATTTCTATTTAAAATCTTAAAAAACACAAAATGTTACAAAAGCATGCATGGAGCTTCGATTAAAACTAGATATATATTATTATATATGTATTCTAGATATATTTTTCTTTTTTTTTTTAAATAGAAATAATCTATGTACATTTTTTGCAGGCAATATTTTAATGCCACTAAAAACGTTTCAGACATAAACCTTTAAAGCTGAGGTGAAGGCCTGCAGCTTCCTCTCCATATGGCCTGCAGGGAGCTTAAACCAGTGGTTTTGTGCCCCCTTCTGGCGAAGCTGGGAAATGTTTCAAAGTTGATGCAGAAGCAGAAAAGAGAGATATGCTCTCTGTTATGTTTAATATTGAGCTTCCATCTTTGAAGCAAGCAAAATTACAACTGTGTACGTTTTAATAAACCAGATTTGAAGCTTCTCTTAAAAACAGTAAGATGGTTAATATTAAATACACTAAAAATGCATCCAATAAAAGCTTTATCTAGAATTTCTACATAATTAGCTGCTCATGTGTGTTTGTACTCTTACTATCTCACATATGATGCAGGGGACAATGAAGAGAAAGAGAAAAAACACATCTTGAGCTAAATGAACCCCTCTTCCTGTCACCCCCAATGTGCTCTCTCATTCACTTCCCTCTCTATTTCATAAAATCGTCTCATTCTCTGTTAATTTCCACAACAGATGCTGACATTTTTACCTCTTTCTTCTACCGTTTATCTCTACCTCCAACTTGGCTTCTTTTTCTGTCTGGAGTTGCTTCTGTCTTATTTATATTATTCAAATATTTTTCCTTTCTTTTTAATCCATGTCTTGTTGGGGGTTTTTTGAGGGAGAAAAAATAAGGTAGAGGAAAAAAATAGCAGCCCAGGCTGAAAATAAAAAGGAAATATGAAAAAAATATATATTCACAAGGAGATAATGAAAGCAGCTACATCTGGTTGAAAAAAGCATTAAATTAGACATGAAACACCACAACTTGGTATTTGCCGAATTACATATTTTCAATTAATTTAAACTGCAAACAATTTTTGCTCTTATAAAAAGCAAAACTGCTATTTATTGTTGAAGCATGTCAGTGGTTTTCACACTATAAAACTAATCTATTGTGAACAATTCTGTCTTTTGTAACACAATAAAATCAATTCAAAGCCCTTGTTATGTAAATTTAATTATTATGAACAGCTCATTTTAAATTAAATACTGCTCTCATCAGCAGTAAAATATTATATTCTGGAGGTTTTTGCTTCAGTTTTTGGGTTTATTGTCTTTTCTAATATTTTTTTATGCAGCATTTTGTCTCAGTTTGGTTAGCAAAGTTAATATCTTTAAGGTCAAAATGAGGAGCTACTTTTATCAGGTCAGAGGTCAAATGTTTTAAGAACTATTGTATTTACATTTAGTTTTTTAGATAAACTTTTAGTAACATTTTCTATTTAATTCAGTCACCAAATCCACATCTGGTGTCAGTAATGTCTTAGCTAGCAAGCATTAGCATGACAATAATATCCTGTTAGCTCAGAAGTAAGATAAAACCTAATAAAATTAACGTTAATAGAAGATTTTTGTGTACAATATTTTCTAAAATTACACAATTTTATCCAAAACAAGAGCTAGCTAAATTGAGTTAATGATTTAGGAGGGAATGTTTGTTTCTGTTTATTGTTTCGTCCATTGTTTTCTTTCCTTTAGAGAATGATTAACGCTTTTTATTTGCAAACAATCACAAGCGATAAGCTCAAAATGTAGTTAATCAGGGGAACCAGACTTTGTAATAAAATAGGGAAACAAATCTGGAAAAAATGCAAACGTTTTTACTTTCTCAGCTGTGTGCGGACTTGATCAGAATATATAAAGAGCTCACAGGTAGTTTTAGTCAGAAAATCAGTCATTTGGTTGCTGTTTCTATGAATAGTGGGGAGACTCGCTGTCGTAAACAGGCTGCAGAATACCTCCACGTATTTACACATTGCTGCTGCGTACTAGCAGCCTAAATACTTGGATGCCGTGCGATGTTTTTACTTTACTCCACTGATTTACGGTGAGTGAGAATGCTGCAGCGCAGCCATAACTCTCAAAAAGTCGATTCAGATTCAGTCCCTTTAGCTAACCTCTTCATGGCTGTAAACCGGCTGATTGAAGAGATCGCACTGAAATGAAGGAACTTTTCACACTGTGGTGCACCGGGTGACTGGATCGAACCAAATTAGAGCTGGAGGGAGGGCTGGATAAAAATGTTGTAATCTTGCAGCTTTAATGCAGGTTAAGGCTGTATATTTTAAATCACATTGCAATCGCAGTGGACTGCTTGGATGGATTGGATGTAGAACAAAGAAAAGTATTTGAAAAATGAAAGTTAATTTTGATCTATGTCATTTTAGCAACTTGCAGCAACAGTTTTACAATAAATCTTTTCCTTCCTAATGTTTTTAGTTGTACAGCACTGGTACAAAAGTGCAGATGAGTGCAACATAAATTTACTGTTACAATAACAATAAATAATGTTTGGTGTATTAACTTTGCCAGAATGCGTTTCTAAAAACACAGTCAACTTTAAAATCTGAGGTGAACCATGACCCTTTTCCTTCCAGGACTTTGACAGAACAGCATCACTAATTACTTTTCTGCTCTGCAGACATAGATAGCCATGGCTGAGAGCTGCACAACTAAACAAACTCAGGGTGATTCTGACGCACAAACACACAGTTATTAGGAGGCAACTGCACCAAACAACACAATATCTGGTAGAAGAACTATTCGGTACAGATTTTTAATTTTATAACCAATACTGTCATGTGCTTTGTGTCTATTTGAATCTAAATATAAAATATCAGTTCCACATTTAAATATCTGCCAATAATTACAAATAAAAGGGCCAATCAATCCCTTAACCTTAGTTTTATGGTTCGTGTTTTTCTTATTAAGCATCAAATTTTTTCGAATAGTTGACTTTTTTATTTTATGCAAGAATAAATGTAAGAGGCTTTCTTCACCCAGTTGGCTGATACAGCAACAAGTGGCTGATGGTAAACATTTCTCAACAAGCCACACAACTACATAAAGTCATTAAAATGGTAAATGGACTGAATTTAGCAGTTTTCTATTCAAACCGACCAGTCAAAGCGCTTCAGACTAGAGCCACATTCATCAAATCCACATCTTTCGATTTGCAGGATAACTACTTTTTCTACTCATCCACATGGATTTGTTTTGTCATAACTATTATTTGTAAACTCATCAAAATTATTAGTTTTGTTAAAATGTTAAAACAGAAAAGACAATCCAGACTGCGTACATCAGACCTGATTAGCATTAGCTGCTAATGCTAAGCTAAACATGGCAACACCAAATCTCAGAATATACGTGTATGTTTTTGCTTTCTTCAAATTCAGAAGTATAAAAAACAGTTACTTGACGATGCCAAGCCTTTGTTTTGTTCAGATTTTTGACTCACAATTTAAGCCAAATGGAGAAACACCTGTGGATGAAATTTAGAGCAACAACTCAAACATAACATTTGTGTGACATGATATCAAAAACAAACAAATCATCTGCAATATGAGGAGAACTTCCACAAGTCAGGCTCATCATTGGACACAATTTTCAGATGTGTAAAGCTGCAAACAGCTGTGTTTTGCAGCACTTCCTCAAAATCATAAATGTGTATCATAAATTTGCATTTTAGATACCAATGTAATATTCAGCCAGAAATAAATGACGTTGCTCAAAGCGCTGAAGGCCACAAAGAGATTGAAGCACAGATGAGAAAAAGCAAAGAAGAAAATATGCATTGTCATCATTATTAGGTCTGTCACAATAACAAATTTTGCTGGACGATAAACTGTCCCAGTAATTATTGCGGTAAATTATAATACTGCTGTTTTGGTGACCATTTCAAGAAATATACCAACAACGACATAATAATACAACAAAACCGTAATAAAACCAAAATACTTTAATTTTGTAAATCCTATCTTGCTCCAAAACAGAGTCTGAGAGTTTTCCACTCAAGCTTTAGCGACGGTTTCGTAGTATCATGACGGATGTCATTCACATCCCAGATCACTTTTGTAAGGAAGCCTGAAACTCCAACTCTTTGTGTCGCTGCTCAGTTTTAGCCTTCCTACGCTACTGACTCCAAAACTAGAGTCTGCAACCTTTACAATACAAAGAGCTATTTTTGAAAACATTCCAGCTGCTTTAAACCTGTTTAAAGCTGCAAATGTTTATAAATATCCTGCCGAGCAATTTTTTGTTATTTTTAACTAGATAAAATTGCATTTCTATTTTTATGTTCTTGAATTAAGAAAAAAAATAGCAAAAAGAGGATGAATAGAATATATTTTCTTCTATGGGAGGTTTATATTTGTGAAAAATGGGTGGTAAAAAAAAATACAATGAAAAAAATCACAATAAAATTGATCTGAATAAACTTTTTGTCTTACTCTTTTATTATATCAAACCTTAGTTGGTTCCATATTATCTTTATCAAGATACTAAATTGTGGAAGATCCATGGAGCCACAGGTTGCAGCTTCTTGCTCTCAAAGTTTAAATTGGCAAAACAAATCATTAAAATTTTTGTGTTTAAGAAAAACATGTTCCAGAAATCCTTGTTGTGGCTAACTGATGTCCTGGGCGTGCCTCTGTGAACGGACGAACTGTTTTTGTTTTCAAGCAGGAGGGTAAACAAATCCACTTTTAATAAGGGCTTGTATCTGATAATCCTCGCCCCAGCAGCAGGTGAGGGCCAACATATGGGGCGAGAACACAGTGCAGGGAACACACACAAGAACCCACGCGAGTTCACAACACACACACTCACACAGCAGCTGTCGCTTGTTTTCCAAGGCGAGCCCGATCCAACAAGAACCCCTCGGTTCTTCGGGAGCCGGGCCAAAAACTGGAAGGATTGATAATAATAAAAGCGAAGGTGGGAGAAACATTACTGCAGATGGCAGAAGGTGTAGGGAAACAGACAGGAAGGAGGACAAGAAGTAAGGTTTGTCTTTCTCTGGGCTGATAAACGACACACAGCTAAGTACTACACGGTTATTATAACCAAACATGCCGCCAAGTAATAGTAACATACCTTCCTGAGCTGGAGTGTTATAGCTCAACTAATGTACCACTTTGCTGTTTCGTAAACATAATATGTTTGACTAGTAGGAGCTGTTCATGGTTACTTTGCCCTTGTGTGCTTTATGGCGATAAAATTCTTTCAGTGAGGAAGGAAAAAAAAATCAATTTCCCCCCTGACTGACTTGGTAACACACAGCACAGATGCTGTAGAGCTCTGACAAGCTCACTTTTTGTTGTTGTTTTGGCTTATTCTGAGCAGTTTGGTGAGGTTTTAATAAATAAGGCTAATCTTTTATTAGGAGTTTTAATGTGATTTCCAAAGCAAGCTGGTGGCTTTAATGATTTTTCTCCTTTTTCCTCCTAATCGAGGTGGTTTACATCTTTGAATTTTCTTCCTGCTGTCTCTTACCATCTGTCACCCCTCGTTTTCTCTCCCTATTTCCTTACAGTGTTCCTCTTTCCATCTCTGCTTTTACTTTTTCGTCTTGCGTTTTTTTTTTTTTTTTTTTCTCCCCCCTCTCATTCGCCGCACTCCATTTCTGCTTCTTATGAAGTGTGAAAAATGATCATCTGTGGGATGAAGTGGACAGAAATTCGCCGGCTTAATGGCCTGACAAAATGAATCGCGACCTTCCTCGCCATCCATCACCGCTCTGAGGCGACTGCAGTGAGGATCTGTGAAGGTGCTGGCTTATTGATTACCGGGTTGCAGCTACAAAGTGTCTGATTCAGTGCTCGCAACGCGGCTCGAGCGCCGAGGGGGGTTGGGGAACGGCGGTCGGCGGTGGGTGGAAAGTGGAAAGGGAACGCAGGCACATGCGACACTCCAAAACATTAAAAAAATAAAAAAATCTTCTTTTGATAGATTTTAAATGGTGAAATATTGATTTCCGTCTGGTCCAAGGCCTGGCCGAGCGGGCTGTGGTTATTTGTCGGGGGTATAATGCCGGACACCCGTTTCTGCTGGCCACCATCAGTCATCCTGACACCAGAAAAATGAGAGGACAGAAGAGAGAGGAAGGAAAAGAGGGAGAAATAACTCAACGCTTCAACCTTTTCTACAGCAGAAGCTTCTCCAGGTGTCATGGTTCACATGTGTAGAAACGTAACCCGGATTACGTCGAACATTCGGCACATTAACACGTTCGCTTTTCAGTGACTGGAAAAACAGAACAACAACAAACGCCCACAAAGACGACAACACGATAACATTAACACCCTCCAAACTTTCCTCATTATCTTGTATTTGGTGAAGATGGTGGTGCTGCGGAGGCGAGATGGGGGGTGATGACCTACTAAGGGTGCAGACCATGAAAAGGTGATTATTGCTGCTAATTGCCGTCCACAGAGGATGCCAGAATGCAGGCAGGTAGCATTAATCTACATTAATGCTTTTCTGCTGATTCACACTCATTTACAGGCTGCACACTGTTGCAGCGATAAGCTGGAATTAATAGTATTTTTAATGCTGAGCTACAGGAAAAGACTTCTGCAGACGGAGGCTCACACTCGCAGAGATGCAATGATTAAAGGCAGCACAACACGAGCCAAAAAACTGATTGTCTGTGATTTTTTTTCTGGCTTTAGCATTTTCACGATGCAAATATAAAACTTTTTTGCATGTATAAAACCTAAATAAATGTCCTGGTTTAAAAAGCTAACTAAAACCGTCTCTGAAAATCTAAAAATCTGAAATCATTAGCAACATTATTAATTAATTTAAGTCTACGTATTGACAAAGAATTAATCAGCCAAATTATGCATGAAAGCATTGAAAAAGTACCTCAGTATACATGCTAGTGGTTTCATTATTCGTGAACTATTGGGAGAAAAATCAGATTTTTTTTGTATTTTTATTTCCAATTTGGAGAAAGTTGACCGATTCCACTCGCTGAAATATACTTTTGTATTTGCAGAAACTTTCACATTTTGCAAAAATTGCTTTTAAAGATCCCATGTCTGTATATCAAATACAAATTTGTGTTATTTAGTTACGAAATAAATTATCACCAAACACACAAAGCTCACACCAGAACTCCCAAATAGTAGAAATAACATTGTCCTCACTGAGCTCTTAAAAGAAAAAACTTGTGGCTCATTTTCTAAAATAAAATGTCTTCATTCAAAATAGTAACTGTCTGTCTCTAGAGCGCTTTTCTCCATTTTTCAATTAACACATTAGACTCTTCCCCTACCTAATAATAAATAAATATCTGAACAAAATCATTCCTAAAACTCTCAATAACAAAAACTCTCAGAAGCAGAAGAAAAGCAACATAATCCTATGGGCTTATTTTGTACATTTTGATTAATAGTTTTTACCCAGTTTGTTTTTTACTACACTAATTGACTGCAAACAGGAAGTAAGCAGAGTCTAGGCAGCTTCCAATTAGCAGCATCACTAAATAACAAGAGTTTCAAAAAGTCGTGTAGTTTTTCTAGTAAGAGTGGCTGTCACTGTAAAGGTTCATAAGCCATGTAGCTGTTTTAGATAAAAGCAGTTACATTATGAAATAAAATGCTGTCTTATATCTTTCAATAAAGTGAAACCATAACATAAAAAAACATTCTGTGAGAATCACATTCTGGTTCATTCCTATTTCTTCCTAAAATATTCTCGTATATGTTTTTTTTTCTTGCAGCTAATGCTCCATCAGAAACATAATTCTGCCAATTTAGCAGCTCTACATGTCCTTATTTCCGCTGAGCCTCTTGAGAGTGCAATGCAATGTTTTGGTCCTGAGAAAAACTGAAATTAGCTTGAGAGCAGGTGGTGACTACCACCCACACACCCTCCACCCAACACACACACACACACACACACTCTCATATTCCTGGTGGGAGGTCTGAGGTCTGGCCCTTTGCATTCCACAGACAAGTGTCTAGCACCTGCTAGGCCTCAGTCAGCCTTTACTGGCCAACAGATTATGACGGACGGACACACTCCAAATCCATTTAGTTTACAGTCGGTGCACATCAGTGTGTGTTTGTGTGTTTATGGGAGCATTTTTGTTTAGAAAATAAGTGCCAAGCATGAGCTGGTTACTCTTCTAAAGGTTTATCGAGGTTTTAAGAAATTAACGCTTCAAAACCCCTCCTTAAAGTTTAACGTGTGTTTAATGAGATGCTGGAGTTACCGGAGCATAAGCCGAGCATCGCGTTTTATTAAAATAATGCAGGTTTAAAACTGCAGTTAGCAAGTAACAACTGCTAGCTCTCTTAGCTTGTGTCACGCTATGAAGAGGAGAAGAGTAAAAAGATTTGACAGGATGCAGAATGAGCACACAATTTACAATATATCCAAGTCAGAATAAGTGTAATTTATGTACAAAATATGACATTATTGAAATAATGCCTGTTAATGTTAAGATATTTTACCCTTTTTGTTGTTTTTACAAATCAATAAGAGTTTGTCAAAAGAAAACTCCAAGGTCAAGTTGAGAAACGTCATTTGGTTTGATGAGACCAAATGGAGCTTTTTGGCCATCAAACAAGATGCACATCAACACAAACACACCACCCCCACTGTGAGGCATGGTGGTGGCAGCATCATTCTGTGGGAATGCCTTTACAAGACCTGGAAGTAAAATGAATTCAGCAAAAAATATGGAAATAATTTTTTCCAGCAAGAAAATGACCCAAAGCGTCCAGCTAAAGCATCACAGAAATGGTTTGAAGACACCAAGGTGGAAGTTCTGGAGTGGCCTAGTCAAAGCCCAGACCTCAATCTCATAGCCATGGTGCAGCATGACTTAAAAACAGCTCAGAGAGATAGAACAGATCAGTTAGGAAGAACAGAATAAAATTGCAGCATCCAGATGTGCAAACTTTACTGCATGCTGTGATTGCAGCTAAATACTGATTTTAATATTTATACAATCTCTTAATTGTGGTTTTGCAGAAATCAGTCCTCACATTTTTTTTGTAAATTAAAAAAAAGCCAAATTTTGTTGATCATGACTGATACGTAAACATAAAATCACTGGTATTACTTTTCCGTCTACACGTTTTTGTTTTATTTTATTTTTGTAAATATTGCAAATACATATTATACAATATTCAATTCATGCCAAACACATAGTAATAAAAGTTTTTTTTGGTTTAAAAACTGAAAGAAAAAAAAAACAGACAAACACTAAATGCTGTACCTGCAGAATAAGAGAAATTAAACTTTTTTGGACACTGAATAGCTCACCCACAGAGTACACACACACACACACACACACACACCTTCAGCAGCCCATGTCTGACAGGTGCACATGTCAGTGGTTAGTTCAACCTGGATCAGAGCATTTGGTCTCACACTGTAGCAGCCAGGCCCCGAGGGTGTGTGTGTGCGTGTATTAAGAGTGTGTGGGAAGGCAATATGTGTGTGTGCCGTGGGCCCAAAGCTCAGTACCCAGACACTATCCATATTGTTTTCTTCAGTGGAGCTCGAAAAAGAAAACGCTGATTTACAGAGCTGTCTGGCACTGGAGCACACGGATGCATGGCTGGGTCGGCCTAATGGAGTTTTCGGCTTCGGATTTACACTTCTACGTCTATGCAAGCAGTCGAAGCGCTCACTGACGTTGGTGCATGTCTTAAGCACTTTGGTTAGAACATTGTTAGGATTTATTGAGTTTAACTTTACTTTACAAGTAAAAAAAATACAATTTGCTCAGGCAAGCAGATGTACTTCGCAGAATTAGCTCATCCAGAAATCTAAAAAAAAAAAAAAAATCCCCATGACAACTTGCCTTAATCAAAATCTCTCAACGTGACAAAAAAAAGGAAGGATGATCAGAGTTTATGAAGTGTTCAAAGAGCTGTCAAACGAAAGAGGGTAAGCACAGCTGATCTGTGCTTACCTGATGATGGAATTAGCCATCATCACACAGTGAGTCAGAAAGCTGGAGCCGATAATGCTGGGAATCCCACATTAACGCGGTAACTGGGCCTAAATCGCTTTTTCTTCTGTGTCGGATTCTTGGACGGCCATCATGGGAGGACTGTGTAACTGTGTGCAGCTGCCCCCAAATACGCTGGCCTGAACAAATGAGCCATTTCACAGCTCACAAAGCAGTTAGCCTTCAGACTATGTGAACAAATCCATTCCTGAGCAATGTTGGGAAGGACACCCGTCCATTACTTCCAACGGCAAACCAAGGATGCTCATCACCAAACAAACTCTAGTCTTCAAAACAAAGCTGTGGTCTGACACAGGTTTGGGTTACAGTGACATTAAGTTTTTTCTCCAGCTTACCTGGTAGAACATCAACAACATGTTGGATTTACTATTAAGTCTCAAATTTTTGCAATAAAACACCAGCTAGCTAAAAGCCAACCCAAATATTAAATGCACCCAAGTTTTCATTTGAAATTTCCATTAGCATTAGCACATAGGCATTAGCACAATTTGAGCTAAAATATTTCATTAATGTTGAAAAAAATAGAATTTCATTATTGCATTTTTTTTCTACTAAATAAGAAAGAATTAAAATGACATGTGAATAAGTTTGTTTTCGTGATTACTCATTAAAAAACATGCCATGATCTAACTACTTCCTGTCGTCTTCTTCTTTGTTATTTGCGCCAGTAGCAACATCCGTTGTTGATCATGTGACTCACGTGACGCAAAAAGTGTTTCTTTTGCAGTTTTGCGAAATAAAGCAATTTTATTACAAAACCTCAGCAAAACAAACATTTCTGTTTCCTTGAAGCACATTTATTTTCAAACTGTCAAATTGCACAATTATGTGGTCAATTGAAACGCAGCTACATATAATTGGGAATAATTCAGTGTAATGATTAAAATAATGTTCCAAGGGAAACCTAATGATATTGCTAGCTAATGTGGGTTATTACAACAGACTAACTTGTTTTATTTTTCTCTTTTTCATCAGCTCAGATACTATCTGAGTTAAACCCATTGTGTTTTCTTTAATTGTCATAACCTGACATTTATTTTTTAAAATTTGGATATTACTGAGGCGTTTTATTGCCAGTCTTACATTGTCCGAATCATACCTTAATTTGTTGCCTCTTGCTGCATTCCTCGTTGTCATCTTCAGTGGCTATTGTTTGTCTCTTCCATTCATCTCTTCCTCCTAAAAACACAAGAAATAAAGGAAAAAATATTTCTACGCATGGAAAAGTATTCCTGAAGAAAGTTTAGCACTTATAACAAGACATTCTCCCATGTCACATGTGAAATAATCTGAAAATTATTGACTTATAGAAACCTCCAGGTTCTTGCTGAAAAGTTACTTGTAAGTTAGTTTTGTATTATTTTGAGTGCAGTTTGTTTTTGCGATGCAAATATAAACGGTGTGAAGCCAAACCATGAGTGCCAGCATGGATCCAAACCTCTCCGCTCGCAGTTTCTGCCAGAAGACCTTGCAGCACGAGAGCCAGAAACTCAGGATGTCATGGCTACCATAGAAGAAGCACTAATCCAACTGGAAGTGGACTGATTACTTTAATCCACTAATAATACTTTAGTTTCTACGGTGCATTAGGTAAAGTGGTGAAAAATCTGTGTACAATGAGTTCAAAGTGACAAAAAAAGCAACTCTTTTAATGTACTAAGCACAATTAAAGAAATAGTTTATGGTAAATTAAAGATTTTTTTTTGCATTTATAGCTAGTGAAGCTCTAAGTAAATAAAAAAATGTTTTGTCTACAAATTAAGTTTAGGGGGAAAAACTTTTAAAAATTGTTTTTAAAATATCTATTTATACTTTTATACAGGAATTAGTCTGTTTTCCCAATAATATTAGCCAATAATACTGAGCTAATAATGTTGGCTAATATTACTAGAGAGAGAAATTACAGAGCTATCTTGTGATTTGTGAAACTTTTGCAAAAATTAATTCTTACTTTTCCATAAATTATTAATATTTCGTCTTGTGAACTCAACATTATATCTATTTTCATTTCTGAATCAATCGTTAGAACTAAATTGATCTTACAACCAAAAACAATGTTTAAAATCGTAAAAGAAGTTTAAAAAAATGTCTACAATTAGAGGTCAGTGTGAGGTTATGCTGCTGCAGTAAGGAGAGGCATTAATTTGAAAGCATTTTACACATCTGCAACAGACGGGAGAATAATTGAGGAAGTGCCCCGGTTTCGACAACAAAACAAAATAAAGCTCAAGAAAGAACCCGGCTGATTTCTTAATTTGCTCTTACAGGCAGGCGAAGCTGGGATTTGTCTCTTGGGTTGCTTCTGCAGCATTTATTGAAGAAAAAAATAAAAAGAAACCAAGAGAGACAGAAGGAGAGAGAGGGTGGGGGGGGATCAAGGTCTCTCCCTATAATTACAAAGATAGCATGGTTGCTCTCCCTCCCTAGCGGAGGCTCCGAGGCGTCACTCCCAGTCCCTTCCTTCATGCTGTACAAAGACTGTTCTATCAGCCCTGGAACGGCATCATCGCTTGTAAATTAATTTGGGGTTCCTGTCAGCCGGGCCCCTCTCCTCTTATCTAGTGGTGTAATATGGAAGCCTGAGAGGCCCACGTAGATGCTGCTGAGAACACTTAAAAGAGCAGAGGTGAGGAAGAAGAGGACGGGGAGGGGGGAGGGCGTTAAAGAGAAAACGGATAGATAGGAGGTAAGAGAATCACGTGGAAGAGGTGAATTGGCCCCTAACTGGATGTCGGAGAAGGACCTGACTCAGTGATAAGTGAATACGGCCTGGCATCCTATTTTACACACTCACACACGGGCCATTCGTCATCCAGACTGGACTCCACTCCGAAGGGGCCTTCACCTATCAGCACTATTTGTCGCCGTGTCACAGGCTGCGGATAAATCTTCTCCCAAGGATCCTCGTTTAAATCCGCCCCCTATTACCAAAGGTCCGGCCCCGTCACGATCACACGAGCTTAATACACACTCGCGCACCTCTGACCCCTTCGGTTGTTTGTAATTAACCCCTCACCCGCTGTGTGTAACCTCAATTCCCTAATGGCAATAAATGAGCCTGCGTACGATCCCATTAGAGGACGGCGTCATGATGGGGAATTAGGAGCTGATCTATGAGCAATGGGAGCATTTTGTTATCCAGTTAAGGTGGAGTCTTTGTTACCAACAGAAGAACCGTGTCTTCCACGTATCTGCTGACTTTATGGGCGACTGAATAAGATTTAATAGCTGTGGAAATATAAGATCTGTTTGGGATGAAGATATTTGAGCAACGCAACAATAACAAAACCCAGAATTATGTTTTTTATGCTATATCCTGAATAAATAATTATTGATATGAATTTGTTACTTCACATTTTGTTTCATTAAGATTTAATGCACTTTTCTCTGGTGATAAATGACTTATATGACGGTGATAAATAACAATAAATGCTCTCAAAATGGAGACAAAGCACTGATTTAAACATTGGATAGCAAAAGTGTTTAGTAATTTGGTTGACCTTCATACTGTAATCCACCAATCAAAGGCTAATACCTCCGATTAATAACAACTGGAACATAATTTGACCTTATTCCAATATTTTCTGATGATTAAACAGTAAAGATAATTGATCATTTGAGAGAACTGAAGAAGATATTCGACCAGTGTTTTAAGGGTCAAGATGAATACAAATACATCTCTAAACTACTGCAGTTATGTTTTCTTTTCTATTTTTTAAGATATTTCTTCATAAAGGTGTTTTTGCACTTTATTCATTAGCGATTACGTCTGGGAGGAGTATTTATTTTTTCTAAACACTCCAGTTCCTAGAGAAGCACATTTAACTAAAAATCAAGTTTGGCTAACAGCAAATTCTGCAGAAAATAGTCCTAAATATTGGACTGTTATACTACAGAAACATTCACGTTGTTTCATTCTGCGTTTTTCTGCTGACAATAATTATCTCCATTCTTCTTTTCCACATTGCACAAAAAATATCTTCTTTTCCGTGTGCACGACCAGAGCTGCTGGAGCGATAAAAGCTTTTCCAAGACCATCGCTTCCAGCTTTGTACATCGAACAACAATGAGGGGGGGGAAAAACAAGCCAGGAATATGGGGACATATTCAGATATCTTGGCAGAGCTCCAAACGGCAGATAGAAGAAAACAACAGAGGCTTTTTAGGCAAATGAACAATAAGACATGAATCATCTATTGTGGCCCATTCTGCAGGGCTGGAAGATGAATCCACAAGAAAAATTGGTTAGTGTCCAGACATACGGGAATGTGGAGGTGGACTGGGCTGAAGCAACGATGGTCGAATTCCCAACAATTCATTTCCCCAAAGCACTCTATTTTTAAGGATATTGCATGCAGATTGTCATAAATTTGCACGAAGGATAAACAGCTCTGGACAACAATTTACAGCCAACACAAACTTAATTGTTTACACATGTAAGCAAGGTATTTTTATGGTTCTTTTTTCAATCTCAACTTATTCAGTTTTACAAAAAAAACAAAAAAAAAAACGTGATAAAATGACAATGGAAATAATTTAATCAACAATGACATTTTGTTTTGTTTGGGTTTGTTTTTCTGCTTCTGCAGAGCCAGCTGGCTCTAAAAGAGATTGTCTTTTTAACTTCTGGATATCTACTGCCATCTAGCGGCCTCAGACAGAGCACACACAAAAAAATGTAAACAACAGAACCATATGAGACAAAATCTAATTGTTTAACTTAAATTTTAAATAACCGTTATTACAGTATATAGAGCTTATAAAAGTATTGAGAGTAATTAAGACTGGTTCTAATCTGAACATTGCTTTCTGTGCTTTGCTGGATGTAATGGTGCAATAAATATGCAAAAATTGTTTGCTAATAATTAGCTGTTGATGAATTGACAGTTCTCAGATCCAGCCTCAAATTAAAATCATTTCTGAAAAAAAAGAAAACAAATATATTTCGTTACTAAATTTGATTAGAAACATTTTTAAAAGCATGAAATCAGACTCTTATGTTGAAACAACATGGATGACATCTCAGACTTGGGCCAACACACGTTTCTCATTATTTCCCTGATGAATTCATTACAGAAATAGACTGATTCATCAACAGCAACACAGCCGTCCGTCCACCATTCAAGTCTGTGATGCAAGGCACAGATTAATCTCCTTGGCTGCATCAGAGAATAAATCACTCCAACATAATTAAACGGGGCGAGGTTATAAGTGACACTAGGCTCCATCTAAATTACACACAGAAATTTGTTCCGTTCATTTTGATCATTTTACGCCGACATGTCTCAACTTAATTACACTTGTCACTCTTCTAGAATGTGACTTGACAGACAACTAATTTATTCCTATGGACGCTGCATGTATCCAATAGTTACAGTGGTTTCCAAAAGCTCATTTTGGTCCATATTGGAAGGTCAAAGCTAGTAGAATTAACACATCCTCTCAATAATTATGCTGCATAGCTGCATTTGTACTGAGAATCAATTCATACACAGGTGAAGTCTATTTACTAATTAGTGGCTTTCTAAAGGTCCAGGGTTATTTATAAACAGTTTTCCAGATTTTGGTAGTGAAAATTGGTCTGAAACCTCTATGTTGTATTGGTGTGTAAGTAATTGGTGAAAAATAAAGTATATTTTGTGGCGAAAATGTTCAATGAATTGTTAGCAGCCCTTCCGTTTGGACAAGACCAACTCAAAGCGGCTCAAAGTCAGAAAAATTATGAATGTAAAGGTTTTTGGAACAATTCAAGAGATAAAAACGGTTCAGACTCACCTGTTCGTGTCCGCATTTCTTTTTCTCTTCTCGTTCTTCGAGGTCTTGTCGCATTTTCTTCCACTAGTTAACATTTATTGTAGTTTCTATCCGAGGCTGCCACAGAGAAACCTTAGCGCTGCTCGGTGCTAAACACTCAGAGAACCAAAACTAGCGTTTTGCTAGAAACGGCGCCAACTGTTTTATCCAAAGTCTTGTATTCTAATATAACATTTGTATTAGGTAAATAGAAAATATTCATGATATGCGTAAAACCTACAGTACCCATTTCAACCAGTTACGTCTCATCCATTTAACGTCAATTTCTGCTGTGCCTGCTCCAGGCTGGCGCCAGGGGGCGCTAGGATCCTCCTGGATCAGACATAGCACTCCTAGAAAATAAAAATTAAAGCTTTTTTGTGATAAGCAATTATGAAAATGACATAATCTTTTTGGTGGCAAACCAGCCCACAGCATGATGCTGCCACCACTAGGGAAGAGGATCCATTGAGCTGTTCTTCATGGTCATGAAATGAATTCCATAGTAATAATGAAACATTTTAAAATAGTAAAATGTATTGTTGGAATTTATGATTACAATATAAATTTTTAGAAAATATTTGCATATAAATGCAGTTTATAATTGTAGCTAGAGTGATAAAACACCTCTAACTAATTAACTAAATTTTATCCGCACATACATTGCTGAACTTTCATTTGTTGTGCAACTTCCTCAAGAAAAGCATGTGCATAAAATAAAAATACAGAGATCTTAAGAGGTAAAAAGACACAAAATTACAAGATTTCACCAAAATTAGAACCGTTAACAATAACATCTTGCTTTAGATTAGTTTTTCTTTTAATCAAATCAGCTTTCGCGTTTTCAGTTATTTCTTCTTTCCTGCTTTTGTTTTTGTTTTTTCTCCCTTTGCCTTTGGTGATTTCATGACAGGAGATGGTATTTTCGGGCGTCCAGCAGTGACCAAAGCCTCCTGCTGCATTTTGATCTGAAAGATCTCCTTGCGGAGGGACGCCTCTTGACTCAGACTTGCCAGCACTTGACCTCCTGTGGCTTTGACTGCAGATCGAACCAACCCCACAGCGCTCTACACAGAGGAGCAGAAACAAAGCAGCACTTATAAAACACAATTTTCACTGGATTTTAATTATTTTAAGTAAAATAATACCTCTTTGTCCAGTTCCTCGTCTAATGGGACGTTAAAGCCCTCCAGAGTGACCCGTGGCTCGGCCAGGACACATTTCAGTTTTTCCTCCAACTCCTTCAGGGAGGAATCGAGTTTTGCTCGCAGCTCAGACTGCGCCTCCCACATCTCGAGATCAGTGCCCTGCAGAATGATTACAGCATGTCTGAAAAGCTTTATATTTCTTCACATTACAAACACAAACTTAACAAATTTAAAGTGATAAAAGAACCTGAAAAGTGTTGTGTACATTATTTTGCTTCACCCATTTCACCATCTTCTCCGTTTCTTCCTGTCCCCACAGCATGATGCTGCCATCATCATGTGCCACTATCAGCAGGGTGCGTTCATGTTAATTTGTGGAGTTAGTTGTAAAAGCATGCCACATTTTCATTAGATTTCCACATTTACTTTGACTTCATTAAATCAGAATAAAATCGACTGACGTTTATGAGAAAATGCAAAAAGTAAAAGAGTTTACAAGCTTTATGAAGAAGATCAAACCTTCATTGGTGATTATTCTAACTCTTTAATCAGCAGAAAAATTATATCAAGATTCAAAGTTTCCTCCAGAAAACTTGTTAAGCCCGGTGTCTGGGTGATAGGGCAGTCATTCATCCAGCGGCTCGCTGTATGTTTGAGTTAAAAAATGCTTAAAGTTGACAGGAAGTTTGATAATTGTGTTATTGAAATATTAACACAAGCGATGAAAACAGCAGCTGCTGGCGGCCCGCCAGGCTTATCATACACTGAGGGAAAGATGATAAAGATTTTATCAAAGTATCAAAAATGGGAATATTCGAGCTCCGCAGTAAAGGTCCCTCTGTTGAGCATACGACGTGTAGCAACAAGTGTGAAAATTCACTCCTCTTATTTAGCGTTCAACATGCTACTCTTCCTACCTGTGCTAAAGGGCAGGGGGTGGGCGGCAGCTGCACCTCCAGGTGTTTCCGAAAAAACAGCTCTTCAGCCGTTACACCTACCACCGCCTGGAACAGACTCCTTCTGCAGACGCAGGTGTCGATCAGGTACTGGGTGAAGACATGCCGGTGTAAAGGCGTCAAGTATGGGAAATGCTCACACAGCACATCTCGGAGCAGGGGCCAGAAGTTGTTTAGGTCGAATTCTGGATCGATAGAAGAAGAATAAAAGGCAACAGAGAGATAAAGGAGGTTTAATGAACCAAAACATAACTCTTGGAAATAATTTATTTGAATATATAAACAGCTCTGCAGCTAAACCAGCCTGAAGGGCTTTTTTTTAAATCATACTGCTAAAAGGTTGCTTGTGTAAGCGACACAGAGAGTGAATCATTAACTGACTCACTCTAATTTGAATGCACAGGTGAAAGAGAGCATCTCTGTTTGCCTGTCAACAACAACATTACCATTTGTGCGGCAGAGAGAGAGTAATGTGGATTTCCTTAATAAAGGAAACAGGCTTGTTTTTACCATGCGACTGCATGAAGATGAACTTGGCAAGCTCAGCTGAGTGGATCACGTTGGCCCAGGAGAAGCCAATCCCTGCGGTGAACATGGCGACATCATATACAAACTCTTGATGTAAAGGAAGCTTTTCGTTGGTAAACTCGAACCAATGGAAGTGGCGGCTGAGTCTTTGGATGCCATCATTCCTCTGGAAACAGATGACATGCATAAGCTTTAAAAACCTACATAAATTAGTAAAAAATAATAATACATTTTTTACTATCATTAACTACTTTGTGTTAATCATGCAATCATATAAAAATACTTTAAATTTATTGTGATAAAATATGAAAAAGTTTACTTTTTTGAGTTGTTTTTCTAGACTCTGTGCATCATATTAAAGCTAAATTTCTAAATTACCTGCCAAATTATTCAAAAATGTTCCTTCAAAGCACACAAGTGGCCTTCACGTTCCTATCTGGTTGCTGTATTTACTACTTACTGCTGATATTCCCGCACACCTGAACGCAGCATTTGAACCAAACAGTAAAACGAAAGGCCCGGTTGGTTTCCTACCGGAAGCCTCGCTATCTTTGCCATCTCCGTCTCTGTGAGGGAATCCATCCTGAGAGGTTCGAGGTCACTCGGTTGCCATTGGAGACGAACGCGGAAGTTACGCTATTGACGCGGTGACGTGGCCAAATCGTCACTCGTCAACCTAAAACCCATCCAGTGGTGTTCTGCTGGGTAAACAGCGCGTGTTGCTTACGGATTTTAAATTGATTCTGAATTTAAATAAAGGGCGAAACGTGTTGGATTGAAAGAGGAGATAATGTTCAGTAAAATAAAGTGATAACTTTATTTATCCAGCCCCACACAGATGGCCCAGACGTCTCTAATCCTATTTAGCAGGGACCCCCTCCTCTCCATCCTCCTGCTCGCAAACAAATAAAGCCGTTTTCTGTCAAGCTGATGCAACGCAAACTTTTTCTAATCATTGCTTTCAAAATAAAAGCTTTATTTTGCCCGATTTGGTCCCGTTGTAACAAATTCTTCTCTTCACATTTAGCTCTGAAATCATCCCACTTTTTCTGTTTCCTCCAATAATGTCTAGTATGTGTCTGCACATTAAAATCCTGCTTTGATTTTGACATTAATCAAATATGAGAACGGTTTTTTTAAGCATAAATAAGGACTTGTATAAGGGATAACTTATGTTGATGAGCATCTGCTTTTTCTCATGTTTTTCAGATTTGTTTTGACATTTATTGTTGTAAATGATATGAAAAACATTTTGTGGGTTCTTTACCCATCTCTAGGTAAAGTTGTGCTGTTGCTTTCTTGACAGTTTCCCTCTCCTCTTAAAGTCTCACACTTTATTGTGAAGGTCTGTTAGTTGTCTGATTTGAACATGCGTCTCTCCGGGGGAAGCTGAGCGGAGCCGCTTCTCCGGCTGCAGGAGCGCATCGCGCCTCGGTTCAAAATTGTTTAAATTTTTATTTTATTGTGGTATGATCTGGGATTTTCGTCTCCAATCTACTCGACTGTCATAAATCTATTCTGGTGAGATTTATTTATTTTTTCTTATCACTTGTTACTTTAAAACAAGCTTCTTGTCCAATAGAAAGAGTGTTTGGAGAGAATCTAATTAGCTAATTATTACATATTTACCGTTTTAAATCCAGTTATGGGGACGAAATGAGTCTTACCTGCTTATTGGATAAGTGAACAGAGGGAGTGAACCTGCAAAACTAGGCCACACATCATATAATCTCTCCTCTGCTTTCCTCTTGTCCTACTGACTCAACTGATTAGCACTTTAAAACCTCCTAAAGTGACCATTTAAGACGTTTTGCATCTTGTGTAAATACCTGTGTGCAAACTACTGTAGCAGTATGAGATTCCCTGATTTATCCACCTGGAATACTTTGAAAAGCATCAACACTTTCTTTGAGACGCTCTGCTTCCGTCCTGTCATTTCAGGCGCCACTCAACCCTGACTTCCTGTCTACCTTGAGGTCTCTGAGGCCCACCTGCTCTGCCTCTGTCTCTCATTAGACCTGTGAAGCAGACACTGATTAGTGAAAAAAAAAAAAAAAAAAAAAGTAGCTACATAAGGCTAACTTATGCAACAAAATCCATAATCTCTTATTTCAAGGATTAATGAAACCAGAGAAAATAAATAACATCTACCCTTGGTTTTCATTCGGAAAAGAATGCAAAAAAAACAACATTTTTTTCCCTCAGCTTTGCTCTTTAAAGTCCTTGAGGTATCGTGATGGTTACAGAGCTGGAGCTGGCATTTACAATGAAATAAAAAGATAATTATTTTCACAGTTACAACCAAATAACCTTGTGGAACATCAGAAGTTGCATCCGACATTGTGTTTGTGTTTGGATTTTTACCTGACTTTGGAGATTATTTGTCCCTTCTCCATTTAGTGCCAATTCATTCCTTTCTACTTTCAGGGCTTCGTCCAGTGTATCTTTATTTGAGCCCCCACCAGGCTCAGCACTACTTATTTATTTACCAGGTACAAAACTTCCAAAACTAGAAACTTCAAAATAGTATTGTGAAGTCAATTAAGTCAATTTTGTAGTGATGATCCTCATTAGGCACTTTTCTGCTTCAAATAACTGCAATTTTACTAATACAAATCAAATGTATGTTTTTATTTCCTTTAATAGTAAGATGTTTTATTTTACGTGCTTTCACATGACTCCTCAGAATTGCAGCTTGTTGCCTCTTTGTGCAAATAACTTCTTTCTTCTTCTACATCTCCGCTCTAACACACACAGAGATTATTAGGCAGGATTTTCTTTCTATCCTTAGCATTGCTCCTCCTCTCTTCTCCTCAGCTTCCCTCCCTGTCCATCCATCCATCCCCCTCCCACATCCTCCTGTCCAATTACCGGCTGCCATTTTACCTCCAGCCTTCCTACAGACTCCGTCTTGGTTTTCGATTTGAGCTGCAGGGAAAACTACACAACTTGACCTTGTCTTTTAAAAAATAATTTTTTTTAAAATCACTTCTGTGGTGCCAGCACTGGTCTTGACTTGACCAGTCAGTCTCTGCAAAGTCATCCGTAAATTTCAGTTCAGATTTTCCACATCTCTTTGGACCATGTTTCCTGACTGTGTGAGTATGTTATTTATATATGATTGGTTACAGGATGCTTTTCAATTAAGCTAACCTAAACGTTTGGAGTAAAAATAACTAAAAAAAGTTACATCTTAAATGTTTAGCTATTATTATTACTAAGCATTCATCAGTTATTTTACTGATGTTATTTTAATAGCATAAAATCTTTTTATGAATAGTGCAAAATGGATAACCATTAAGTCAAAGGTTATTTGGTTCCGGAAAGTTTTTTCACAAAGACGGTTAAAAGATTTCTCAATTACTTTGGGGGAAAAGCTTCATAAACATATTAAATACTGGTAATGTTTATATTTTGCCTTCCTATAAACTTACAGGTCACTCTCTTGAATCTTTAGACAGTAAACCAATGAGAACACAGCATGAGCTAATTGGCTAAACCTGAATAGCCTGTTCCTGTTCACAAACTCCTTCCACTTGTTGGGACACTTTTCACCCTGAACCTCAGTTCAGGTCAATTATGATGCTTTTTTTTTTCTTAATTTTTTTTACTGTGGTGATTTATAATTTCAAGACAAATAACATTTTATAGCGCTGCTGTTTTCGTCATCTTTTTATGATGGCGGCAGAAATATGTAACGCAGACAAAAGTTTGGGGTTTTAAGCTAAAATCTAACAACTATTTGCTGTAATTTTGTTATTAAAACACAGTTAAATGTTCAGTAGTGCTGTCTCCTCAAAGGGAAAGGAAGCAGCAGACTTTATGGTTGCTAAATTAGCTGGAGGATTAAGAAGCATGGTGTCACGTTGGGCTTGTCTGGAGCTCAGAGCAGTGATTTGGCTCTGAACCCCGGCCTTATTGGGCTTAAAATCCTGCTTAGCCTGCTGATTACATTCACCTTTAAACACTGCTTATTAAACATTATTCAAGATAATTGTCTGTAAGGTTTGTACTGAATGTAAAAAGTGATATTAAACTGACATTTGAATATGTAGCTCCAAGTCACACAGCAAAGAGAAATGGTTTAAGGTGTGAAATTTCTCAATTGCTCAAGATAGTTACAATCCCATCATCTTAAAACTAACCAGATTATTCGGTTTTATAATTAAGTTTAAATATTATTATCCCTTTAATTTTATTCAAGAGCTCATTTAAATTATAAGACTAAAATTACCAAGATAAAGGAAGCCAAAAAGAGAATATTTCACCATAAAAAAAATATAAAAATCAGTGCAAAAGACAGTGTTTTTTTTAACATTTACATCACATTGATTGGAGGATAAGAGCACATTTACATAAGTACCAGTTTGACAGCTAAACATAATCCTGACAGAATATTAGTCGGATAATAAAAGTTATTGCAAGATGCTCCAGTCAACCATGCAAAGAAATCTGATTATTTCTCTATTTTTTTTCTGTTTGTCTGCATTAAATGCATAAACACTCAAAATGTACCTCAGTTTCAATCGGTTACCGCAGCAACTACCCGTATCCACTTTGATGCGCTACTTTTAGCTTAATAAAATTAGGTAAGGTTAGCCTTGATGCATAAAGGGGAGATAATCTTGCCATTCCTTCAATTTTTGTTTTATTTAAAATTATTTGGGTATGTTAGGCCTCGGAGTAAACCGGAAATAGGTGTTGGCCAAAAAAAGCCTATCGGTGAGTATAAATAGCTTTGCTGTGAGCAAATCCATACATGTGACACCAGGCTGTGTCAAGTTCTCCTATTAGTGGATGTTCTGACTCCTCAGGTTTATATCCTGATTAAGTCTTGTGACCTTGTGAGAATAATTAGAAAGTATGAGAAGGGAAGACAGCCATTCTGTCATTATGGTTGATCAGTGTCTTTTGGTCAGTGCTGCGTGTTTTGATTATGTTCTGCAGGTACATCAGACATCAGACCATGCAGTCGGTCCAGACAGTGTTGTGGGATCCCCACCCCCCGTCTAAACATGCCTCGCCTTTGCCTGCACCCCCTACTTCCAGTTCACGCCACGCCCATGTGACCACAGCCACCCCTGCCAAGCGGATAACTTTTTACAAAAGCGGCGACAGCCAGTTTGGGGGCGTCCGGATGGCCATCCACAAGCGCAGCTTCAAGTGCTTTGATGCCCTGCTGGATGACCTTTCCCAAAAGGTTAGTGGGATGGGTCTGATGCTGGGATCTCTTTTGAAGCTGACTCTTCAGATGCACTTTTAAGTCTTTCCCTAAGCAGAAGCGTTAGCAGTATTTATTCATTTGTGATCTGTTGCTTATATTTACCTATTTATAGGTCCCCCTCCCGTTTGGAGTGCGGACTGTGACCACTCCCCGAGGTACACACACCATCAAACACCTGGAGCAGCTCCAAGATGGTGGCTGCTACCTCTGCTCTGACCGGCGCCATGCTAAGCCCATTAACATGGACCTGGCCGGCAAACGCCAAAGCATCTGGTACCATCACAACCGGAGGCCTCAACGCCCCGAAGCGTCCTCTGGGACTCCACCCAGCCATTTGAATTTGCCTCACAGGCAGAGGCGGATTCTGCTGGTGAAGAACAGCGAGCCGGGGATGAGGCGGAGCATTGTGCTGAACAGGAGGTCTACCAGAAGTCTAAGAGCTTTCCTAGACGAAGTGTCCGAAGTTATGCAGTTTCATGTTCGCAAGCTGTACACTGCAGAAGGACGCAGGGTGAGAGAGAATTTTAACTCAGTATTGACTTACAAATGAGATTAAACTTATGAAATAAAGCCCTCTCTGTATTTTTGCTCCTAGATTGACAGCGTGCAAAGTTTGTTGACTTGTCCTGGTGTTCTGGTGTGTGTTGGCCGGGAAGCCTTCAGCCCTATGCTCATAAACTTCATTAGGAAGACTTCAGAGGAAAAGCTGCCTGGACTGGGGAGCAAGTCTCCAGGTCTCGGTCCAAGGATTCCTGGTAACGGTGCCAGATCTCCTGCGACACAAGGCATAAGGTCCCCACCTCATGGAGCTCAGTCCAGAGCCAGTGAATATGATGAAGGAAATGAAAGCAAGAAAAACGGTAAGTTGTTTTGGACAAAATTTTAAGGCTTAGATTTATACCTGGCTATTGAAAGACAATTTCAGGAAAACTCCACTAGTTAGATATTTTTCTCATCTCTTTAAGGTTTTAGTTTGTTTTTCAGTTGCGTTGTGCAGGTTATATAGGCCATAGGTAAAGTATAAATCTAATATTTGTTGATGTATATCCACCATATTCCAAGGATTAATTTGGAAGCATCTTGCCTCCATTCACAGGTCAGAGAACATTGGTCTGCAGACTTTTCATATCCATCTAACAAGCTCATTTTTTCTTTTCTTTTCAGTTAACTTTGGTCTGGAGACTAAGAAGAGCATCATCCATCCTCGATCCGATTCTTCAAATCGGTCTGCTCGCTTCTCTTTGTCGTCTGAAAAGTCGTACGGCGTCTTCTCCCAAGCAAGACCAGCTATAACGAATGATGACATTGAAAAGCGTGTTCTTGTTAATAAAGACGGCAGCCTGTCAGTGGAGATGAGGGTACGTTTTCGCCTCCAAAATGAGGAGACGGTTCAGTGGTCCACACAAATTAAAAAATCTCCCTCTCTCACCAATGATTTTTGCCCCCTGAGCCAACCTCAACCACATTACCTGCAGCAAGGCACATCAGAAAGCTGTTCTGACCCTGATTCAACATCCTATGAGGGTGTGGATTATTCCAGCCAGCCTCTGCAGCGTGTGTTGGTGGAGAACCAATGCCAATGTTGTTATCAGAGACATGAACGGCCATTTGATTTGTGGGAAAATCCCACGCACAAACATCCTCCTGCCCCACCCGTTCATTCATCAAGTCACGCTATGGTGAGACACACACACTCGTCAAGCTCGTCCTCTTCATGCAATTCCAGAAGAGTGATTCGGTGTCGGGCGCGGGTCTCCGGGTCTCCAGGTGGCTCCGGCTCAGAACAGAGCCAGTTGGTCCAGAAAGAGATGCGTCTTACAGAGCAGGTGGAGGAAAGAGTAGAAGTGGCCCAAGACGGGGACACTCAAGTTGAGATCTGCAAAGTTAGCCGATGCTGCAGTCGGACAGAGGTGGTTGCCATAGATACCAACATTCGACCACCCAGCGGAAAGTCAGTGGAGGGCGAAGTGATGATGGGGGAAGATGAAATCCGACCACTGTCCGCAGTCAGCAGCTCTTCGCATATTTTACAGTCACTGAAAGAAGACCAGGATGATGAAGAGGATGATCTGCCACCCAGCGCTTCCCAGTGCTCCCACAGAAATGAACTGTCCCCCACTCCTACCCCAGCAAATCACTTGGGTGACGGTCCGTCAAGCAACATCTCCGCCTGTTCAGCCCAGTCACTCAAACGCCAGGAGCAGGAAGAAAATGCAGGAAGCAGGGCTTTGTCTTCAGCTTCATCCTGTCACTGTGGAGCAACTGACCCTCACTCAACAGCTGAACCAGAGGAGAAGGATCGAGTCACGAGTTCGATGTCCCAGGAACCCAAGAACCAAACATCAGAAGAGGAAGCGGCCACTGCAATTGACAATGAAGAAATTAACAGGGGTTTTAGTGGCTTATCCCATAACACAGGACTTTCAGCAGGTTCTCGAAAATCATGGACATCCAATGTTTGCTCAAACTGTGGAGGCTGCAAACGTGCAAACAGCGCAATGTCAGCTAAGACTGGTTTATCTGCTCAGTCCAAGTGCACAACTAGAGCTCTACTTACAAAGTCAAGTTTAGAAAAAGAGGAAGAGAACACAGCAGAACAAACAACCAGTTCCATGTCAAATAAATCCAGTGCCTCAGTCAAGTCCCATAAATCTGGCTGCTTGTCGGTTGCTAAAGAGGTGTCAAACAAAACAGTTGCAGAAGAAGGCGACACAGACAAAAGAGCTCAGAGTAGCCTCTCTATGAAGTCAAATGCATCTAACAAGTCTGGAAAGGCTGAAAGTGTCCTGTCAAATAAATCAGACAAATCCAAGACTTCAGCAAGATCCAGCTCATCTTGTAAGCAGTGTGCAAAAGCTCTAACTCCAGAAAACAAAGAGAAAGATGAACTGAATGGTGCAATAGAAAAGAGGGAAGAATCAGGAGTGGAGGAAAGATCGGCAAGTGCACTGTCAGCAACATCAAAACTGTCTGCCAAGTCTAACAGATCCCAAAGGTCCATCGAAGCTTTGGAAAAATCCACTTCCCCCAGGTCAGAAACTGGGGAGGACGTAGAAGAAATCACAACCAGTCAAATGTCTGGAAGGCTATCTGTTCGTTCCACAAAATCCTGCCAGTGTAATGATAATGACAAAGCACCGTCTCCAGCCTTAGAAGAGGGAAACAATGCAGAAGAAATGCAGCCCAGGCCAGAAAGCATAATAGAAGATAATTTAGAAAATAACAACAGGCCTACCAGTGCTAGGTCTTGTAAATCAGATTCTTCTGCTAAATCAAACAATGCACTTGAAAACAGATCCCTGAGTGCTAATTCACAAAGATCACACATCTCTGTTAAGTCCTCTCAGTCAAAGAGGTCAAACCAACCAAGAGACTCTCAGAATGACTCCAATCTTACTTTGACTGAGACAAACAAGGAGGAGACTGACATTGAGCATCGTGAGGCTTTGGAGAGCGCCATGTCTGTAAAATCAAAATCTTCAGTCAAATCTGACGTTTCTAGTAAAAATCGCTCAGCTACAAATGCTGTCACCATCAAAACTCCAGGAGCTGATGAGGCAAAAGAAAGAGAACCTGATTCTGATGTTGCTTGTATTGAAACATCACAAGCTGGTGACCCTGATGGCCAAACGCTCTCACCAAAAAGAAAACCTTCCTCCCGCTCACATTCCCCCTCCTCCAGATGTTCTCAGTCCCCTGAGCAAAAGTTGTCACCGAACTCTGGCACTGGTGAGCAAAGAGGACCCAGTTCGTTGTCTGTTCACTCCAAAACCTCTAGCAAAGTAAGCAGATCCAGGTGTCGCTGTGAAACAGCCTCACCTGTTGAAAAGGAAAATAAAGAAGAAGACAGAAATAGTGAGAGAGCTCAGTCTTGCTCCTCAAAAAGGCAAAGGAAAGAATCAGGATGCACAGATCAACCTTTGAGTCGTAACTCATCAGGTTCAATATCTTTAGGGCTGGCAGAGGATCAGGAAACAGCTGAATCAGACTGTGGCAAATCTAGTGTCTCTTTTTGCAATGGCGAGAGGAAAAGCCCTTCTCTCCACAATCCTCCAGTGGTTGATATCCCAATTATTGAAACACCCAGAGAAGGTGAAAAGGGTGATGAAGAGGACAGGGAACAACCGAATGAAAGATCAGCCAGTGCAACGACAGTCGAAAGCAGCAGGTCTCATAAATCCTGTTGCAACTGTAGTGTCAAATCAGCAGCTCAGTCTAAGGGGGAAAGCAGCAGTCCTAACCCCACAAGCATAGACAAAGCAGAAAGTGTGAAATCTGCTACAAGAACAGATGCTTGCAAAATGGACACCCCAAAGAGCAGGAGCTCCTCTGTCATGTCAGGCACACACGTTTGTGGGAAATCCCCTTCTGAAGTTCCTACAAGTACGAATGCTGAAAACCAGAAAACCAGTAGACCAGGAAGTGAGACCAAAGGAGAAGAA
Organism: Poeciliopsis retropinna; assembly: GCA_010277075.1. Taxonomy (NCBI): domain Eukaryota; kingdom Metazoa; phylum Chordata; class Actinopteri; order Cyprinodontiformes; family Poeciliidae; genus Poeciliopsis; species Poeciliopsis retropinna. The sequence continues at coordinate 2,694,731 of VMRM01000029.1, read as the reverse complement.
GACAAGACCAGTGTCCACTCCCAAAGTCCTTGTGGTCCGAGGCCTGAGTCAACAGCTTCGGTGCAGTCAGAGACAAAAAGAACTTCAGAGGAGAGGAATATGGCTTTGGGGTCAGTCAAATCTGGAGAGCACAAATCCCACAAAGAAAGTGAGTGTGGAAGTACCAAAGTTTCCAGTGCCAGGCAGAAACAAACCCCTCCCAAATCAACAAGTCCTTGTTCCTTACACAGCCCCAGACTGGCCAGTGAAGTCAAACCAGGTAGTGGAAGCACCCTGTCTCACTCTCTGTCTGCTGCCGACCTACTGAAGGAAACTTTGGTTGCTGCTCGCCAGCAGGATTGCCAATCAAAAGCCAGTAAAACCAGTGACAAAGCCCACAGCGAGAAGAGTGGGAGGTCTCAGAGGAGCAGAAGTCGAAAGGATCGGGAAGATGTGGTGGAAGTGACACCTGAGTGTTTGCCCAATGCATCTCCCAATGAAGTTGTTAGCGACTGGCTGCGGAGCATTCCTGCTAATACTAGCATGCTCACACTCGATAATGAGTTAAATGATGAAGAAACTGAAGAGGGGGCAAAGGAAATGGAGGAGACACCAATAGAAGAGGTAGGAACAGGAGAGATGAGTCCGGAGGACGAGAAGGTGGAACTGGAGGAGAAAATAGAGCCACAAGAGGAAGAAAAAAAGGATGAGGTCAAAGGTGATGGAGTCGGTCCGACTTTGGGCGATATAGCAGAGGTTTCTTCTCGTTCCAGGAACTGGCATTCATCTGCCGCCGTGATGAAAGTCCTCTTGAGCTCGTCTCTGGGTCGATGTCGGAGCATGCCTGAGGTAAGACAGAACCTCTGACAAGACATGAAACTTTACCAAAGACAAGCACAAATAAAACTGGATCCCAAGCAATGCTTTGGGACATTCTGACTATTTAATATTGATAATAACGAAGCACCTGTCAAGATAATGCTGCTAGGTTTTCAGGATGAAATGTACAATAGAAGAATAAATGTCAAACATTTACAAACAAACACAAAGAGAGGTGAGCATATTTGTTGGCACCTCTCGTAAAAATAATTTTTCTACAGAAAAATAAGATTGCTCATAAATATTTTTGATAAATTTTAGTAGCTTTATCGAGATGGGGATGGCTGGGAGATCCCATATTAAGAATTTTTTTTCTTTTTCCAAATTAACCCCAACAATGACTCTAAAATAGATTTAGCCACTCTTTTTAACATTTATTCTTTGTTTTATAGTTGATCAGACTTTGTAAGAAGTACTAAATATCGCTTTAGCTGTTCTCTCAAATCTAGTCTCAGACTTGATCCTGGAATGTTATTTAAATTTTTTTTTAGATCTTTTAGCCAACTTCATATTATCAGACAGGTTATATTTAGGTGATTTCTTGGTTCAATAGGTGGTTTATTAATAAAATCATCATTTGGAAAATGCTTTTCCTCAATAGTCTTTCTGTTATTAGAATTTGTTTGCTGATCTAAAATTTTTGTGTCAAAAAAGCTTTTATTCACTCTCATTTAAATAATGTGCCTATAATTCAGTAAGTGCCCATTTACCATCCTGTGTAGGTGTCTCCAGTTTATGGCCGCAGACTGAGCACATCGGCCAGGGGGCTTCTGGACTGCCTGGCCCAGCTGCAGCTCATTGAGCCTGCAGTCAGCAGTCATGAACAGAAGGACCGCAAGCAGCAGTACGACGAGATTATGGCCATTCTTCAGTCCCTCTGGCTCACTGAACCGCACCGCATCAACGTCAAGGACACTAAAGACGGCGGCACAGACCAAGTGACCCCACCGAGGTCCTCATCTGGAGTGGGTATGAGCAGCGGCTCGGGCGGATCGGGTGGAGGGAAAAGCAATGGGAACCAAGGAGAAGATGAAGCACCCAGGAAAGAAACCGAATCTCTGCAGGAGGAAGAGGCGGCGGAGAAGGTTGTTGAAGAGGACGATGGAAATGCAGCAGCCGGACAAGTCGAAGTGGAGACAGAAGTTGAGGAAACAAACAAAACAGACACAGCTGAGGAAGTGATGAAGAGTGAAGAGCAAAGTACTCTTCCTCTTGACAGCTCAAAAGCCACTGACAACCCTTCATTATCAGAAAAGAGCTCTCCCAACAACAGCTCCAAGTCCCCCACAGACAACGAAAGAGACACGCAGGAGGACTCCAGCTCAGGGACTCCTCCCTCCGCTCCTCGGCCGCCCTTATCCAAACGTCCATCCCAAGATCCCGATCCGGTTTGGGTTCTTCACCTCCTGAAGAAGCTGGAAAAGCAGTTCATGAGCCACTACATTGAGGCCATGGAGGAGTTTAAGGTCCGCTGGGACCTGGACGACAGCCTCATCCTGGACACCATGATCTCCGAGCTGAGGGAGGAGGTGAGCCGGCGCATCCAGAGCAGCATCCAGCGGGAGATGAGGAAGATCCAAAGCCGAGCCGGGAAAGCAGGAAGGTCACCTCGGCCGCCGCAGCTGGCGAATATGTCTCGGGATTCTACCATGACGGAGAAGAGGCGCCGCATGCTCAAGGTAAATATGCCTCTAGGGTTTATTAGTCTGTACCCTTCAGTCAACGATTAATTGATTGCTAAATTAGTTGACCATTATTTCAATCATCAATTAGTCAGCCCAACGTGGATGTTGACTTTTCTGCAGTCCATTTGATGTGACAATAACGCTTCTTCAAGGCCCTGTAAAAACTCAAAGTGTTTGATTTCTGTTTCAGGTGATGAAGAACCAGTCAGTAAAAACCGCAGAGTCTCTCACTGATGAGGAAACGGCGGCTGATTTCAGTGACCAGCGAAGCGACGACGAGTACTGCCCCTGCGAAGCTTGTGTCCGCAAGAAAATGGCCGCCCGGCCTTTCAAGAAGAACCCGCTGGCGGCCGAAGCTCCTGTGATGATGGAATTCGACCTCCTGAAGATCCTTCAGCTCAAGAAAAGCCCATTGCCTCCTTCTTCTGTGCCGAAACCTTCTGAGGAGGAAAGGGCGACTGCAGATGAAGAAGGAAGGAATTTAGAGGTGGTCGAAGAAGAAGAGGAAGAAGAAACCAAAGACGATATAAAAGCTGATATTGTGTTAGAGGAGACAATACCGGAGGAAGATGAGGAGGATGAGCAGGAAAAAGATGAGGAGAGTAGAGACAGAGAACAGGAAAGAGAGGAAAATAGTGCTGAAGATGAGGAGGTGGAAACAGATGAGCAAGAAGAGACATCAGAAAATGCAGAGGAGGAGGATGAAGGACTGTGCACTTGTCAGTCTGAGAGCAACAAAGAAGAAGAGGGTGAAGCGGGGGAAACGAGCAACTGCACCAATGAAGGAGAGGCAGGAACAGGAGAAGAGGAGGAGGAAGAGAGCGATAGAGAGACGGTGAAGGAGGCAACAACAGGCGACAAGGAGGCTGAATCGGAGGATGACACATCAGCGACTGATGGAGAGCCGACGCCGGCGGAGGAGATGATGCGGGGAAATGTCGGCGCATCTGCAGAGGAGGAAGATGAAGGCACAGGAGAGGAAGAGGAAAAACAGGAAGAGAGTGAGGAGAAGGAAGGAGAAGCTTCTGAGGAGGAGAGAGCTTCACCGCAGGTAATAGACTGTTAGACTGAGAAAATTGTCACTATGTTCCTAGTTAAAGTCTCATTTAGTGCAGAAGTGTGAAAAACTATGTGCCCAGTTGTGAACACCAAGTACAAGCTCATGCTATAAAATTACAGATTCAAATTCGGACTTTTACTAGGCCATTTCATAACTGTCATGGTTCCATGTTTTCATCATTTGTGAATTTTGTTTTTCATTAACATGATGTTTGGGTTTTACTTTTCTTTACCCTGCTTCATGTCACTAGACATCTTTTACCTGATTTTTGATCCATCAAGTCCTGAATGCTGTATAAATTAAAGTTATGCAAAGTTATCCAAACATTCCTGTTATTTAGGATATTATCCATTTATAGTAGGTTTTAGTAAGAAGACCCTTATTCTTGCATTTTTTATGGTTGTTGGCTTATTGAGTTATACACTACTACATGGTTTATAATATTTTAGTTTGAGGGCATAATGACAGCTGAGGTTTATGTATTTATTTTTCAGCACTTCTGAGTGAAGTGCTAGTTTATAATCTTATATTTTTGAGTCAAAAACACTTGTTAAAGTGCTCATATTTTCAAATTGAAGCTGTTCTATAAGGTATTTCTTTGTGACATTATGGAAATATATATACACACAGCCTTGCTTTGTATCTTCTGAGATGAAGCAGGGATTTGACTAAACCCCAGCTTCTCAGGCCTTCAAGATCCCCGTATTTAAGATTAGCTACAGTCGTTATGATGGTGTTCATTATATGCACAGTTGTGAAAATCTGCATGGTCTCGCTTACCGAATAGAAACTCTATTTTAACAGAGCTAAGTCTCTGAACATGACTGTGGGTTAAAATCTGACCCACTGCAGCCTCACAGCTAATGCTAAGCCTGTGGGAAAAGCTAATCTCGGCATCCAATTAGGCAGCCTGAACAAATCTGTTTTGTTTTGCAGGCACTCTGAGTCTCTGTTGTAACTGTCCGTCAGCAACCGCCTCACAAAAAACTGGAAGATTTTCAATTTAATATTAAAGCTAAACGAGCCTAACATTTTTAATTCATCTTTTGTCGTAAAATCAATGTTGTTTACAATAACTGATTATTAATTTTCTTATCTTTTTTAACCCGCAGAGCCAAGGTGTGATTCCTGCTGCATGCGTGACGGAGGGCGAAGAGGCGGACGCTGAAGACTCTGACGACAGTAAGCGTCACGGCGATGCCAGCGTTGACGAATCGGGGGAAGAGGAAGCGAAAAGCAGCAGAGAAGATGGACAGGAAAATGTAGTGGAGGAGTTTATACCTGAGCAAGAAGGTGAGGAGGAGGAGGAGGAGGAGAAGGCGGCCAAAGGCAAAAACGAGGACGGGACTCTGCTCCACCAGTTCACCAGAACCTCAGTGGAGTCCCAGCCTGGATCAATGGAAGACGTGGACGTGGATTTACCTTCAAACCCTAAAGTGGTTGACACTGCTGTGGTCAAACGGAAATAAAAAACCAAAGAGTGAGGAGACTGCACTCAGACATTTAGTTTAAGATTCTCTTCAACACTTGAAGCACTTTAACTCCTCCAGATTTAAAATAGACGTCGTCATCGTGACTTGTTGAAGTTTTCACATGTTGTCATGTTGCAACCTCAAACTTCAATCTGTTTTATTGGAGTTTGATTCAATAGATCAAAATCAAATCAGTTCAAATGAAAATTAAATCAGTTCGAATCTATTCCACTTAGAAAAATATGGATTGGCTTATTGTTAACCTTTGGGTTCCCCCAGAGGAGCTGGAAGAAGTGGCTGGGGAGAAGGAAGTCTGGGCCTCCCTTCTGAAGCTGCTAACCCTGCGACCCGACCCTGGATGAGCGGCAGACAATGAATGGATGGATGGGATAAATATAAATTCATGCCACTCTTTTCTAATATTTTTGTAGATAAATATGAAAAACTGTGCATTCTTCTCCTTCCATTACACAATAATCCCAAGGAAACACATTGACATTTGTGGCCATAACATGACAAAATGTAAAAAAGCTTAAGAAGTATTAAAATTTTATTGCAGCACACTGATTATAGAAACCTGAAACTTGAAGAACTTTTACTGGAACCAAATAACTTATATTTGTTTCAAAGCTAATCACAAGTATTGAGAAAAATGTTGAACATATTATTGATATTTGACTTAGGTTTTGTTGACCACAGGTTGGACATAAATCAAATCATAGCCAATCATATTTGAAGTACCTCAGATATTTTGTCTTTTTCTTTTAGTGAAGCTCAACAGAACCACTTCCTGTTGGTCTATCTGTGTTCATTTCTTTCTTTTTATTTGTTTCATGAAGTACATGTTGTATTCTCAGGGGTTTGGACAGCCAGCTTGCTTTAGACAGATCATCTCCAAGCTATTACTTAACCACCTAAATCTGTTCCCTGCTGGCAAGTCAACTGTTTAAATCTACAAAAAACTCCGTGATGTAAGTTGATTACCTAAAAGAAATCTATATCTACTTTCTCGCATGTGCATCAAGGAGACAATTTGCTCCTGTGTTTGATTAGGTGAGACGGGGTGTGTGCCTACGCTGCTACTGGTTCTAATGGGTGTCCATTAATCTGGGTCATCACTAATAAAACTAAACATTGTGTACTTAGAGCTCACTGATAAACAGTACAACTGTAATCGTAACGACCTCAATAAAAATGAATAAACAAATGGTCATTTTCACATTCGTATCTTCAGATTTTATTGATGCAAAGCAGTTCTTAAACATTTTGTATTTCTGTCGATATTCACACTGCAATGAACAGATTTGTTTTGCATTTTACCCCAAAGATCAAACAAATTTGAATGTCAGAGACGACCGAGAAAATACACAACACAGTTTTCAAGAGATTATTGAATTTATTAAGAAAAAATAACTAACCATGTGACAGCAATTGACCCCCAGTAAAATCATTAGTTCAATGTGATAAATCATATATATATTTTTTATTAATTTAAATTCGTGCATCACAAACGTCAACATTATCATCATCTACAGGTGCAGCTCTTGTACTTTAGTGCTTCTGCTAATACTTCAGAGAACATTCTTACTTTTTTTAGAGAGGAAAAATATGCAACTAAAATTCACTCTTTTAATTGTCATAGATTGCATGTAATGCTTGATCTTATTTGGTCACGTTATTGTTTCTACACCCTATTAGCTGCAGCGTTTAGCATTTTTGTACATTTAAGTTCATCAGGCATGATAAAAAAAAGGGAAAATCCAAGTATTTTTGGTATGCTAAGCTGTGGATTTTAAAGATTTCACATACTAAGCATAAAATCTGGAGTTCAGCAGTCATGATTTCCACATAATCCTGAGTGATGAATATTTTTCACTGCTAAAATATCATGTGGCAGCTTTCTGATCAACACCTGAGTTGCTTTTTCTCTGTTCCTTCCTCTAGTGTTTGACTCTGTGCTTCCAAAGCTGCTCAAATATTTCAAGTTGCACACACACACACACACACACACACACACTAATCCAGTACCTGTGTGTCTGTGTCGAGTCACAGAGGGTCACAGGATTGGGGTTGACTTACATCACGCAACAGAGGCTCAACATGCAGTTATGAAAGATCAGCAGAGAAACGTCACCAAAGTGTTAACTTTGAGATTTGAGATGTTATATTTAAAAAAAGAACTTTGTGCAAGATGGATTTTTTAAAATCTTTTTGGAAAATATACATTTTTCATTCACAGAGACATTTTTTATAGATTTTTGCCTAATCCTTCAGATTTCTACCAGACACCTGAAAGATGTTAGGCTCATAACTTCACCCTCCTTTAACCCCAGAGCATAATGCTACCATGTTTGGCTGTGTGTATAGTGTTCAAATATCAGTTTGTAATCAGGTTTCTTTAGTGCTTAAATGCAGAAATGCATTAATAGTGACTCAGTTTTAGTGATTTTTGTGCCTTTGGGCTTCATTTAGCAGCAGAGTTCATCATTATATGTTCATTGTGACCTTATGATGACTTCAAACACGCCTCCACCGCCTCTCTGACGATTGGCTGCAGCTCCAAACGAGTCTCCGCCTCCTTCATAGAGCAGCCAGTCAGCAGGCAGACTAAAGCCAATGGGACGACCTGAACAACAGACACAGACAGACGTTGATTCATTCCTACATCTGACTGCTTACATTTGGATCTTAACACTGCCGTACCTTCTTAGTCTTTCCAGCAGTGTGTGTGTGTGTCTCCAAGCTGCAGGTCGTGATATCTTCATTGAGCTTGTCCACTCGATAAATGGCCTTCAGCAGGGCTTCCTCGCACCGTGATCCGAATGACCGGACAGCTCCTAAAATCAAACAGTTTCAGTTGATTTTATCTTATTGTCAGAACAGATTCAGACAATAAAATAAAATAAAAAATTAAAGCCTCAACCAAGGCGATCCTGACCTGCAGTAAACGTGCGGCTCTGCGGTAGAGCTTGCTGTTGGTGACTTGCAGGTCGATCATGTAGTTCTTAAACACTTTTCCCTTTAAGATGTGAGCTCCGGTGCTCACTGCGTTCAAAAGCAGCTTAGTGGACAGCTCCTGCTGCAGAGAAGAGAAAACAACTCATCCGGTTTCTCAATCACAAATGAATCCAGGGGAGTTTCTTCATTTAACTACCAAATGTTCCCTGTAAAGGAGACCGTAGGTAAGGAGACGTACCAGGTGTTGCAATTGCTTGGGTGTTTCTCTGGGCCATGTGAAGTTAATGGTGGATGAACACAGTTTATTTATGTCATCCTATGATAAAAATAGGACTATTGGTTATAGACTTGATATAGATTCCCATAAAACAAACATTTTTGCATGTTACAGTAGATTAAAAAAACAGCTACTTGTTGTGGAACGGTGTCTCCATCAGTCTGGTGATAAGCAGCATGAATGTTCGCCGTCTTTTCTCTCACTCTGTGCGCCAGCTTTGCCACCTCGTCGACATCATCTGTGAGCAGAGGCTGTCAAGACAAACGCTGACTTGGTCTGGAGACCATCCAAACATGACGGTCTCACCAGAGTCGGCGTAGAGAAGCAGAACGGTGTCGTTGTCCGTGAGACGTGGCAGGACGCGATCCAGAAAGTCATCATGAGAGATGCTGAACTCAGGACCCTGAGGAAGGAGATGCTCAGAATGCTTTGACTTGTTGTTTTACACCATCCCCGAAATGAAGCACAATTCACTTTTAGAAGAACAATAACTTTAAACATACAACCAGAGCCAAAATAGACTTGTTTTTCTCTAAGTATGTTCTGGTACGGACCAGTCAAAGCTCAATAGAGAATTATTGAAAACACCCAGTTATTTCAGATTCAGCTCTAAACACTTGCATGTCTTATTACAGCACAAGTAAGTCAATTATAGTGTGAGTAATGTAGCTTAAATGCTGCTCAGTCAGTTATTTCTGCTTCAAAATTACGTTAAATCTCTCTATTATGAAGGCTGTGCATTGTTAAAACTAAAACTGTTTGATGTATTAATTGCTAATTAATTGTTTTGCTCAAGCTGAAGATAATTGACCAGCAGCCTCCACATACCATCAAAGTCAAATTGCCCTCATTGTTGCCGAGTTCTTTGTAGCCGCCACTGACAAAACCCCGAATGTCTTCGTAGTCTAACAGACACACAAATGGACACATCTACAACATGTTAAATAATTTTTTGTAATATTTTCTTGAGTCGTCTCACCTGCTCCGAATGTGGGTTTACATTCACTGGCGTCTATAAGGCCCAGCAGCCCCAGGGAGCCCCAGCCCAGGTAACACACCTGCCTCCCACTCTGCAAACTGAAACACACAACTCAAAGTGAGCAAGAGCAGACATTTTTACTGTGTTTATTACCACAAGTTTGATTGATTTAATATTCTCACCTGCGTCCAGCAGCCTCGGTCAGCGCAGCTATCTCTTCTGAATGTGAGTATGTAAAGTCAAGAGCTTTTTTATAAGACCTCATATGCTGCAGAATCCCACTGTGTGAGAAAAACAGAACCACAAAATACCAGTTTGCATTTTACATTCACTATATCCACAAACCTTGGACTTTTATTTCAATTTATTTGCACAAAGTCACCACTAGAGGTCAGCAGCACCTTACCAAACATAAAGCGCTTCTTTGACCAAAGCTTCTGCCTATAAAAACTAAATCACTTCCTGCTATTTTATTTGTTTCTGTTGCATAAAGTGTGTTGGCAGAGACTTAAAAGAGAGCTGAGGCAACGATTTGACTAATGTGTAAAACTTGTCCTCATTTCTCAGGTGGGCGGCTTAATGGAGACGACTGTAAGCTGTGGCCTCCAAACACAAATAAGCACTTAGAGAGCGGCGGGCTTCTCCTCTGGGTACCGAGAGAAGAGACGACCCATGAAGTCACAGGAGGATAACTGGACAGAAAAACTACAGCCATTAAATGGTTGTTTATTTGACTCCTTCAGTGTTTTAAAAGAAAAACATTAAAGATTGTTTTAATTGCTGTGCAGATCATGGACTATAATCTGACATCAATTGTCAGATTATAGTGACAATCTGACAATTGTCAATTGTTTTTGACAATTTTTGAGAAAAAACTGCAATAAACTCCCAATTATTAGTGCAAAAAAAGTGCTGGGATTTGCTGATTCTGCATAAATTTCCACAATAATTCTCAATTATTGTAGACTGATTTATATAATTTGGCAGTAAACAGATAAAAACTGCATTTATTTAATTGATAACATAACAGTTAAGGATTCTAGAGGGCCACATAAAAAGCTACGGCGGGCCAGATTTAGCCTACAGGCCTTAAGTTTGACACATGTGCACTAGGTAATGAAATTGAAATTACATGTTTCAACATAATTGTATAATTGTGTGTATGGCTAAGGCAGCACCTGGTTATTGATTTAAAATCGGTATTTGTATATTTAAAGTAAGAATATAATGGTGCCCTTTTCCCTTACTTTAGCCCCCTTCTCTCAAAATGTCTGAACACACCACTGGAAGTACACTTGACAAAAAACTAAATCTTCAGTTTTAGCTACAGGAAACTAAAATAGCAGCTCCCACTCGAGCAGCTCCACATGAAATCTTTTGGACTGCTCCTCCACATCCCCATTGTGCGTACTTGAATGTGACGGGCGTTCTTGAGAAGCTGGCAGAAAAGACGACCTCCAGGAGGATCTTGGTGGCGCTGCCTCCCTTCATCCTGGAGGAGCCGCTGATGGCTTCCGGCTGAGCGGACACAAGCGTTCACACACAGAAATCTGAGTCACTGCTGGGCCAGTGTAGAGTCTTGACACAAATGCAACCTGAGCAGCTAGTGGAAGAATGGGATGAAGAGTACCCCGAGTGCCGGGTTGATGAGGAAAGCCTTTTGCGTTTTGGCTCGCTCTTCCATCCTGGTCACCACACTGTGGAACGTTAGCATGCAGCCAGGTAGGGGCTCATTCCTACACAGTGAAACACTTTCATGTCAAGTTAAATCTGTGGAAGTATTTATACATTTAGATTGATCCGGATGATCACCTGGCCTGATGTGAAGGATTAAATCCAACCAGTACAGGTGTGTAAACATCAGGATGCCAGAGGCAGAAATCCAGCTGACCCGCCACAAATGGAGCCTGCAGGGAAATAATCAACAATTACAAAGAAATTATTCCAGTTAATGAACCTGCTGACATGCAAATCTAACTTACTGATAATCCACAGGAGACGCCGACAAACAAGACTCTTTTCTTTCCCTCAGAAACCTGAAGAGGACCAGAGGAAGTGATGCGTTCGGACACCTGACACACATGTAAACATGTGATGATGCTGACCTTTTTCAGACGGAGTGCGCCCGATGTGGGGTCATCCTCTGGAGCCTCTTGAGAGGAAAACAGAGCTCTAAAGAAAATGGAGAATAGAGTTTTAAAAAATTAGAAAGAATAATTTCTAATTATTATACTTTATTTTACAGTACTGCAATTTAGTAAAATCCACTTTTTATTTTTGGTCCTTATTATTAAGAAATTCAATCTTTTTTGTGAAAGGCCATTTAAAAACAAAAAATTTTAAGTCTGTATCTGCATCAACTGCCTGAACTGACCAATCAGATTTAGACTATTCTTCAACTGTGATCCAGGGCCGCCCAAATTTGTTCCAAGGGCCACAAATGGCCCTCAGGCCACAATTTGGACAGCTCTAGTTTAAGACTTCTGAAAATCAGGTAAACTGAATCTCACCTGTCTCCTCCTGCAATGACGTACGAACAAATGGGAGCGTAATTCAGCCGCTGCAGCTCTCTGTTAAATCCTGACTGACGACACAAACACGACTTTAAAAGTATCAAATATCGCTCTTTGTTTTTCAAATGATTAAATCTTTTACCGCCAGGAAGAATGCAAGTCGGCCAGAAGTGCCACAACCACTCAGAACGACGAGGCTGTCCTGAGGATCCTGGTAAACATGAAAAAACACTGAAAGTCTTGAATCTTAGCAGGTTAGTACAGAAGAAGATGAAGGCCACTGGGAAAAAAATAAAACAGTTCTGACTTTAATCTCAGCATTCTGAGATTAAAGTCAGAATTCTTTTTTTTTTTTTTGATGGCCCTAATCCTCTACCGTAAGTTAGCGAGCTCACATCCCCCAAACCGGATACCTTAAGAATGAGCCGCACCCTCTCAGCCACCTCCATCAAGGTTTTCACAATTTCCTCGCTCAAAAGTCTCTGGGGAGAAAATTCAGTTTCATTACTTTCATTATTTTCCCACCAAGCAGTTGAGTTCCTGTACCTGATATCCTGTCTGGGACTCTTCCTGAAACATCTGGGCGTCGCAGGCCTGCAGCATCTTCACGACGCTGGAGGCTGAAGCTCTGTCTATGTGGCGAGTCAGCGGGTTGGACTTCTCCGACACAGGAAGGGTATGCTCATAATCTGCAGACTGACACAAAAATTATCCTTTAAGACTTGTTCAGACTCATCAGGTCCCAAAAAAGTTAGGTTTCTTTATATTGTTTTTGCTCAGTTTCAGCTTTCCAGCTGAGCTTCGTAGCTACTTAAAAATAAAATGACTCCTCTGAACCATCTCAATAGAACAACTTTCTTCTGGATTTTTTTAGTTTCACTTTCAATTTTGCCTCTTTCTTTCACTTTATGCTGCAGCTCACAATACTGTCCAAATTTTGTATATTTGCAATTAAAAAAATGCCAAAATTTGCTTTTTACAATAGGCAAAAGCCAACATTGGATAAATTATATAAAATCCTAAAGCTAACAAACTTCCTCTTTTACCCCACCAAACACTCGCTATGTCCTTTTCCTCTACATTTCTGTCACAGTGTTAGACTTTAGACACTAACTCGATATTTTAGACTTACTTCCCAATCGTGAGTTGTAGAAAAAGCATTAATTTTGTCTGGTTTTGCCACAGCTGCCATGTCTGTCCTTTTTCTGCAAAAATCACAAAACCTGTCAGTTTCAGTTTGTTTAGAGGCTTAAAGGGTAAGTCTCTCCTGTCTGAGGTATGAAGGTTGACTAATGGACCTTTGAGACACAGGAGGTAAAGTAACACATTAACAGGAGGACTTAGAGAGGCTACAGTTTGAGTTAAAAGTAGTGAAAATATAATTAAAGAACTAAAAAGTTAAAACCAGGTTTGACTGAGGATTGTTACACAGTGAGGAGGAAGGGGAAGGTAAAAATAAAATTTCTAAAGTTCATACATTTTGCAACAAAAGTTGAATTTATTTTTGAACCTTTCCACATGTTGTTTCCAGGGCCGTCTGGATGATGCCGTGCATGTAAAAATAAAAAAAATTCTTGACTGCAGGAGCACCGCAGATCCAACTGATTCCCAGGCAGAGAGAAAATATTTACACCACAGCAGATTGTGGAGTCTGATACATTTCATCACTCCCCCGAACTCCCACCGCCGTCTCTCTCTCAGAGCTGCTGGCTAATCGCTGACAAAACAACGACGTTTGGGCTTTTTTTTCCCCCCCATTTTTCGTTCCAACCAGAAAGAAAAGACCAACAATTTTTTTTCTTTATTTTTTGCTTCACGCTCCACAACATGTGCCATCTTTTTCAATAAACACGACTCCTCAGGAGGCCGGTAGCTCCATGGAGATGCTTTTGCATTATTACTCATTACGAGCCGACGCTGATTATTAATGATATCTGACATCTGAGGAACACTTTGGTGTTAACCTTTCTGAGTCAAGCCGACAGCAGAGCTGTGCATGTGGGTTGTGTGATAAACCAGTCAGGTTTTCACCGTTAGGCCTATTGTCTGTTCTTTGCAACAAGTTTAAACACTTAAAGACGGTTTTAAATCTGTCAATTTCTCCTTATTGTGGACATTTTTTTGAAAAGGATTCAGAAATTTTGAATTTTAAAACAACTTTAAGAACATGATCTAAAACTAAATGCGTTAAAATGTTTGCAGTTTAACCATATCCAAGTAAATTGTTCCCACAATTGTGGCTCTTGACCCAGGGTGGCATTAAGCTGGCTGGCGTCAGCACTCATGGGTAAAAACCTGACCTTATCTGTCATTTCTAATGAAGCTTTCTAATCTTATTTACCAAAGCTTTATGTTTTATAAGAGCCCTTGACCAAATTCACGTTTTCAGTTCAAAATTGAAAAATTTGAACTTTTAAAATCTAACTTGAAATTTAGGAATAATTGATTCTACTAACGTAAAAACTAAAAAGAACATTTTCAAAATGTTTTCGACCATAGAATTCAATATTACAGTTTCAATATTGCTCTGTTGGAATAATGACAACTTGAAAACTTTTACTTTTGTAATTGATTCACATCTAGACACTGAAATATTTCCGCTTATGATGGGACTTTTTCTTATTTTCCAATTTTGTGATTACATTTGCTTTTGTCCTGCATGGCGTTTTAAATTTAGATTTAAGTTGCTTTCCAGGTTCTGTTGGTCAAAATTTAATGTCTTTAGATTCTAATTTGTTAATTTCTATTAAATTTCTCTTCAGATTTGTGCGCTGTTCTTACTTATTTTGCCAAATAACCAAATTAACAGTATGTTTGTCGCAAAAGAGCTCAAGTCCTGTCTGACCCCAGATGTACATTTTCAATTGACTTTACTTTGACTGGATCATCCTAACATATGAACATGCTTTCATCAGAACTATTTCATTGCAGAGTAGAACCTCTAACATTTTTAGGCTTGCAGTCCACATTCTGAATTTTAATTATTTGTTGGAGCTGAATCACAGTGACAACTTAAACCAGGCCTCGCTCTCTTTCTTCTTCTTCTTCTGCCTGCCTCACTTCATTCCTCAGAAACTGAACATGGTGTTCCCCCTAAATGATGCAGCAGCAGAGAACAATATCTGAACCGATGCATAATAGAGACACAGCTGCTCCAGCAGAGGAGTGTTTCTCCTTGTGCCTCTGCCGGTGAACACAACTCACTATCTTACAATGCAGTTTGTTCTTTCTGTGTCTCAAGAAGATTAAATTAAAAATCCATGTAATGCTTTAAAAAAAAAAAGCCGTCCATTAATCAGTAAAGTTCTCTCCTCTTGGATAATCTTTGTGTCACTAAATAAAAGTGACCTTAGCAATTCATGCAAACTGGAAAGATCTCTTCTGAATTATTTTAACAAAACCCCAAAATATCATCCCAACAATAAATCCATTCTGTCCACTGAGGAAAAAAGATCAGTTTTTAGATATTAAGGGATATTCTAAATGTTCAGAAACTCAAAACAGCTCTTCTTATCCGGTGCGAATACTTAAACTTTAATGTGTGAGTGATATTTTAAGATTTAGCATTCAATCATTTAAATCAGCTACACTTTCAAAAATGCTGACAAACTTATGCCTCTGGATAAATGTGGGTGAAACGGCCAAATCACCTTAAAATACACATGATCTGTCCACCATCTTGGATTAAAATATGGCCCCTAAATATCTCTAGTTCTGCAGAACAAAATGTAGATAGGAGGTGTTGGTACGTGAGCATTTTGGGTGACAAGATATACATAAAATATCTGGACATTTAGAGTTATTATCATCCTAAGTGTTTTGCATATTGTATATATTTTTGAAAATGATTTCTAAGGGTATCTGCAACAGTTTGTGTGAAAAACTGGGTTGCAATATCACTGTAAAAATATATAATCTACCTTTAAAAACCTTCTCTTTAGTAGTTTTAGTTCTTCCTCCTTATCCCCTTCACTGATTTGTTTATTATTTTAGCACAAGTACAAGAAACTTCACATTTTTGCAGTGACTTTATAAATAAAATAGTCTAGATCTGCATCTCATCTGCACCTTGTGTTATTTAGTGGTTTGATTGCATTATATTTTCAGTGCTAACTGGATATGAATATTTTTTTCACTGCTTTTAGAGACATTTTTCATAAGCTGGATGCTGCCAGCCTTCTCCCCTGCCATCAGCCCTACTGCGCTTGCATTAGCTTCAACAGAATGAGCCTTAGCTACATCCATAACAACCCAGTTCGCTCTCATTATGCGTCCTGCTTTTCCAGCAAAGCTGTGCATCATTAGTGCATGTGTGGCTGCTCAGCTGTCACATGTGCAGCTCTTGCCTTTTCACTAGTCAGTAAACTTCAGTAGACATTACTCTGCTTATGTGACAAGTCCTAAAGCTGGAAAACGGTTCTTAATCGGAGGCTCTATCTTGTAATGTGAGGTTAACTGATTTAGCTGCTGCAGAACTAAATAATCACAATGCTGGATCTCAAGCCCTCTGGCGATTTTACTAATTCATTTGCAGAAATATTGTGTAGTGGAGGGTGGGCTTGCAGCTGCAACAAGCCTGCCTTTTCTTTACATTCTTTTTTTTTATAGCGGTTTAAAAAAATCAAGCATGAAAATTTACAAACTCGCATAAAATCAAATGAAACATTCCAGTTATGCTTTAGTCTAAATGTCAGGGGGCAGAAAATCCCAGCCACACCAGCTAACAGCTGTACTCCTTCTCCCATGTCCTTCCAGCCTTCCAGCTGTGGTTGTCATGACAACAGGGGCTAAGCTCCACTGGATGGCGAAAAAGTGCAAGGGATTGCATGAAAACAAGCTTCTGATTTTAAAGAAACATGAGTAAATCTCTCCAACAGGCATTTTGGTTTTCCTTTATAATGGGTTTGGGGCTGATATACTTAATTTCCCTCATCTGCCCTTTATTTTCCGCTTAAGAAAAACCTTGATTTATGCTGTTTATCTTCCTTTTTTACCCTGATTCTGTCCATGCAAAACCTAAATTTCCGATTTCTTCTTATCCCTTAACCATGTCCTCATTCTCAATCCTTCCACTCTTTTTCTCAGCACACTCAGTTCCCCTCTAAATCCAAAAGCCTCTGATTCCTGGCTGCTCAGCAGGAAACATCAAAGTATGTCATGGATGATTAGGGTGTGGATTACACAGCAATTATAACCTGGAGTATGGCAACAATCCTGGAGCGGAATGTTCTCCATATGTCTTGCTGTTGATTACATTCTGTTCCCATTCAGTGCAAAGAAGTCGCCATGTACAGATGTGCGCATATGGGGTTAAAAGTTGTTCCATCCAGCAGGGGGCGTAGTGAGAGTGTGTGAGTGAGGGAAAGTGAACAGTAGGGGGGAAACCGGAGCTGCAGAGGGGCTGGAGCTGCGGAAAGCAGAGGAGCGGACAGTGGAGGCAGCCGCTACCGGGAACCTGCAGGCTGAACGCGGGCGGCGTGAGAAGCGGGACTCGGTTCTCCCCGGTGCCGGGTTATTGGACGAAGCAAAAGTCGGGTGTCCGGTGGGCTGTCACGCACACACGTCGCCTTCATTCACGCGCGCGTCTTAAGAACAGTGGGCGATGCATTACGTCATAACCTCCCATCGCCCTGGATGACCGCGCGCGCAAGAGGAAATGATGCGGGGCTGCTGGAGTAGAAGAGAACCAGATTCCGCCGCTGCCGCACGCGAACGCCCGGGGGCGGTGTCCCGCGCAGGGAAGCAAGAAAAAGGGGAGCCGCCCTCGCGCGGCCGTCGGCTCTGATGGCTCCTCGCGCCCCCGGCGAGAAAGAGACACAGCAGTCGCCGCGGCGCGAGAGGGAAGAGGACAGAAGGTACCTGGGAAGTGACGTGGTGTCCGCGCCCCGCGAGCAGTCACCACGGTGCGGTTGTCGTGCGT
Organism: Poeciliopsis retropinna; assembly: GCA_010277075.1. Lineage (NCBI taxonomy): Eukaryota > Metazoa > Chordata > Actinopteri > Cyprinodontiformes > Poeciliidae > Poeciliopsis > Poeciliopsis retropinna. The sequence continues at coordinate 2,677,009 of VMRM01000029.1, read as the reverse complement.
TTCACAGGAGGGCAGGAGCGGGAAGGGGAACATGGCCGCGAAGTCGGACGGCGGCAAAGCCGGTGTCGGCTGCGGCGGCGGCGGCGGCAGCGGCTTCGCCCAGCTGTACGACGTTGACGCCGAAGAGCCGCTGGACTCCGCCGCAATCCACATCTGCCAGTGCTGCCGCTCCTCCGCCTGCTACTGGGGCTGCCGCTCAGCCTGCCTGGGCTCCCTGCTCGGCGGGGGCCAGCCGGTCGGAGGGGTCGGCATCCGGGAGACCCACTGCCCTCCCCGGGAGCAGCTGTGGCTGGACTGCCTCTGGATCATCCTCGCCCTGCTCGTCTTCTTCTGGGACGTTGGCACGGACCTGTGCCTGGCGGCGGACTACTACCACAGGCAGAACTACCTCTGGTTCGGCCTGACGCTCTTCTTCGTGCTGGTGCCGTCCGTGCTGGTCCAGATTCTGAGTTTCCGCTGGTTCGTGCAGGACTACACCGGCGAGGGGCTGGGAGAGGTGGAGGGGCTTACTAAGAGGGGGACGGTGGTTCAGGGCTGCCTGTATCCCGGAAAGGACCGCCTGCAGCTGGCCACCATCTGGCTGTGGCAGGCCACCATACACATCCTCCAGCTGGGACAGGTGTGGAGGTGAGAACACACCTGAGTCTCTCCTCGCCTCTCTTTGCTACAAGGAGGGAAACTGACAGACAGGGACAGGGATCACAGAACCTGATTGGAGTCATGATAAAGTTAAATGAAATGGTTTAGTTTACTACAAATGAAGCTTTAAAACTGGCGCTCTCCGTGGTGCTGAATCCATTTCCAGTATATCAGTGCCTGGCAACGTCATTATTTCTGTTAATTTGGGGGGGGGCGAAACATCTAGATTCTAAGAAAACACTTGAAAAATGTCCCTAGACTGGTTCAATCTAAGCATATTTATGTGTTAGAAAGTTCAGACCCAAATCCAATTTAGAATTTATAGAAAACCGATGTTCACATGTGCTTTCCATCCAGCCTGACTCAGCTTTTGCTACGTAATTAATCAGATTGCCATGAAAATGCATCAAAGTCTGTAGTGGTATTGACAAAACATGGAAAAAAATTTCAGGCAGTGTCCAGCAGCTACGCACCAAAGAGGTCAGAGCTCTTTGGTTCTGTCCGTATGCGAATGCGTTCATGTGTGTCAGCGTGTGTGACGAGTGGAAAAACGGTGTCACGGCTCTTCCCCACGAGTGTCAGCGTGCATGGAGAGTACAAAGAGGAAAAGCATCTGTGCTTCTGGCAACTCCTCTCTCTCTCATGCTCACTATTTATCTCCCTCCCCTCCCCATCTGACACACGCACACACAGTAGGACATGCTTAGGTGTTAATTGAGGTGCTAACAACACTGTCAGGGGAACAACGTGGAAGACACACAGACATGTCTCTCTCTGTTGCAAAGTAGTAGCAGCAAATAAATCCCTCTAATGGTGCCCAGCAGCAGAAAAAATGGAGAGTTTCTGTGTGTGTCCAGCTTCTTCTCTGCTTTGCGTTGTGGGGTTAAACCGTCACACAAACCGCAGAATGGAAGGAAGAAAGGAAGGAAATGGAATGGCCTGATTGAGACAGATTGCTTCAGAGATGGAGAGGGGAGTGAGAACAGGGGGAGGGTAAGAAGAAACAGAGATCAAGAGGAGGAAGGGAGAGTGGTGGGGGTAGGGTGGAGGATCTACTCGGATAATTTAGAAGCACATCCTCTCATGTCAGAGCTAATCGAATTCGCCTGCCAGTCAGTATTCACCTGAGAATTACAGAGAAGACTTCCTGTTTTCCCTCATATCTGTGTTATTTAGTAAAGGACAGAAAGCACTCGACACAGTCGCAGTTGGAAGTTCACTCTTTCTCCCATCTGACCATAAAACACAAGAACTGTATCCATGGGTCACATTACAGCAAAAACAATCAGTGTTGCTCTAAATTGCTCCAAAGCTCTTGTAAGTTAGTGTGTGTTGTTGGGAGTGTGGATGCTGCATTATTTATGTCATATAAAGCTTCCACTATGTATTTCCAACCACACAGGGGTAATAGCCCTGTATAATAGCATGTATAATGCAGAAATGCACTACAGTACTATGCCTGGATGACATGGCTTAAAAATAAAACCCGACCTTTTGTTTAAACTAGATCCAATTTTCGATTTTAATCCATTTTTTCTGAATTTTTTTTTTCTGAAAAAGAAGCTACAAATGACTGGAAACAGTTTAAAAAAGTGGCCTTTATTTTAATTATTCCTTCTACGACACAGCACTAGGAATGTAAGCATAAAATCAGCTAAATAAAAACACAATTTTACCAGAAGAACATCTTCAAATGAATAGAAAACGGTCTTATTGAGAATTAAACTTCAATAGAGTTATAAAGCTCTGCACATTTTCATTTTTTGTGTTGGAGTTCTTGTAAAATTACTACTTCATTCTTCTAATACGGCGATTTTATTCTCGTACAACTCTTGTAATATTATGACTTTACTTTCGTAAATTAAAATTTTTTTTTACAATAGTCCTAATAGTTGTGGAGTTGTCCTGAAAGATAAATAGAAGTTGCTTGTCAAACAAGATGGCGGCTTGGAAACCCAAGAGGGTAACTGGTGGGGGGAATCCCAATTTCCCAAAAGTTACATTCTTCAAAAACCAAGAATTCGATTAATTGATCAAATCGACAAATCGCCCAGTCCTATTTGCACTTGTGACTATTACCGACCAGAAATCAAGTCAGCAAGTATTGACCAGCAGATTTTAATTTGTACTGAAGCCATTTTTTCCCTGTCACTCAACTAATTGTAGTAGCTCACGCAATCTTGAGTCATCTGCTGATTAGATTCCCGATTAGTCAATTGTTTTGTCTAGAAAGATGTCGGAAAATAGTGAGGCTGCTCACCCTGACCGTCCACAGATGGTCCTGGTTCTAATTCACGCGACCGGCCCCTCTCCTCTCCTCCCAGTAGATCTGACTGGTTTTCAATGTCGCCCGCAGGTACATCCGGACCCTCTACCTGGGGGTGATGTCGCGGCGGCAGAAGGAGCACCAGCGGCGGTGGTACTGGGCCATGATGTTCGAGTACGCCGATGTCAACATGCTACGCTTGCTGGAGACGTTCCTGGAGTCTGCGCCGCAGCTGGTGCTGCAGCTCTGCATCATGATCCAGGAGAACCGAGCCGAGACCCTGCAGTGTAGGTGGAGCGCCGGCGACCAAACAGTCCGTGGCGTTAACTGCGTGTTTTGTCGACAACAAAGCGCTTGTTAGCCAGCAGCTGCACAGGCAGTAATTAGCAATTTGCCCACATTGCGCGCAGTAATGTGTGCCTGTAGTGGTGCTGGATGTTTGTTCAGGTATCCTGGTGAGGAAAGTGCCATCTTCTCTCCTCTTCCTGAATCATCCAGGATGTGTATCATCCAGGCGGCCACCCACTGGGATTATTCATCCCTATCAGTCTTTGGGGGTTTTTTTATTTGGACTTTAATGCAAATACGTAACTATCACACAGGGGGGCGGATGAACACGTCGTCTGGAACAATCAAAATAACTTCATTCCGTCGTGTCACATCTCTTAAATTATATGTCCAACTGTATTAACGCCTCCTGAAACTGCGAGGATGTGCATGTCTCTGTTCCATAACCCTCCTCTGTCTCCTCAGGCGTCTCCTCCCTTGCCTCCCTCCTCTCCCTGGCCTGGGTTCTGGCCTCCTACCACAAGCTGCTGCGCGACTCCCGGGACGACCAGCGCAGCATGAGCTACCGCGGCGCGCTGCTCCACCTCTGCTGGCGCCTCTTCACCATCTCCTCCCGCGTCCTCTCGCTCGCCCTCTTCGCCTCCCTCTTTCACATTTACTTCGGCATCTTTGTGGTGTTGCACTGGTGCGCCATGGCCTTCTGGGTGGTGCACGGTGGCACCGACTTCTGCATGTCGAAGTGGGAGGAGGTGCTCTTCAACATGGTGGTTGGCATTGTCTACATCTTCTGTTGGTTCAACGTGAAAGAGGGACGGACGCGGTACCGGATGATTGCGTACTACATCGTGGTGTTGACCGAGAATACCATCCTGACGGGGCTGTGGTGAGCTTTGGATGAAATCTTCACTGCTTATATGAAATCATGAAGAGTTTTGGTGACACCATGTACTGGATATTATATCCTGTTCAACTTTCTTTAACCTCGATTGAAGTTTACAGTTAACTGTTCAAAAATGCTTGGACGAAAGTTCTTTTGTGTGAACTTATTCATGTCCAATATTCAATCTGCCACAAAAGCCAGAAGCTGACGCTACTAAGCTGTGGCAGCTTCCTGCAACTGTGGTTCCATATTGACAATGAGAATGCTGTTAAATTTGATTTGGCAGATTTAGCAACAGACAGCAAGCTCAAATCGTGGCAGCAACACCTTCCGATGGCAGCTGCAGCAACTGCCACCTGAAGTACTACTACAGCTGTCACTTAGATGATCTGAGCTTTTGATCTTTAGATCCGTCAAATCAATTCATCATTCTTAATATAGAAATCTAAAAATGTTAGGCATTTGGTGTGTGTTAAGATTCAAGCCTTGACGGTTTAAAGGCCATAAGCAGTGGCTCAGCTTGCTCATGCCTTGGGCCGGCTTTGAGTGTAAGCTGAGTATTTACATGCAGTTTAAACCCACGACTCTTCTCTGCTGCAGGTACGCCTATCGAGATCCGGCTCAGACCGACTCGTACGCCGTCCCCGCCCTCTGCAGTGTCTACCTGATGTTCGCGGGGGGCGTCCTCGTCATGTTCCTGTACTACGGCTTCCTGCACCCGGCCACCGCCCACCTGCAGCCGAGCCCCGCCTCCTCCTGCTGCGCCCAGCTGCTCTGGGGTCTGCCGCTTCCCCCATCGGCCCCACCCACTGCCCCACCCACCCCAGCACACATGGCCAAGTCGCAGACAGAAGAGGACGTGGCCGAGTCGTGCCTTCCTGTCTTCCAGGTGAGGTCCGCCCCTCCGACCTCCAAGCCCGAAGGCCCACTGATAAAAATCGACATGCCCAGGAAGCGCTACCCAGCCTGGGACGCTCACTACGTCGACAGGCGCCTGCGGAGGACTATAAACATCCTGCAGTACATAACACCAGCTGCCGTGGGCATCCGCTACCGTGACGGGCCGCTACTGTACGAACTACTGCAGTACGAGTCTTCACTCTGACACACACATACAGAGGTACACCTGAGCACATACAGCACTAGAAAATCTACACTTGGATGTTCAAACTTAGAGAAGATAAAGGAAAAACAAGTCATGAGCAAAAGGTCTCACTTGATATAAGCACATGCACACTGAAGCAATCTCACTTTTAAGCACACACACACTCGCACACACTTCTTGTAAGTCCCGTGGCCATGACTCAGCAAGCTGCTTCAGTCCATCTCCTTCTTTCTCACTTTCTTCTCTCTTCACTTTTTATGAACCTCCCTTCCATTCTCTGCTATGGAGACAGAAAAAAATAATTCAAAATAGAAACAAGCACATTTCTACAGCAGCGCCTGACCGCGTCATTTATGTTGCGATCATCACGCATTGAGTGACACAAAAGAGAGAAAAAATTGTCACTTAAAAAAATAAATGGGATCGTCAATATGTGGTTAGTCTAGTCAAAGGGTTGTGTATATATTTTCTTTGTACAGAGCAGATATTTTTAATGTAATGTCACTTTGTGGCTGGACAAAGCGCTGAAAGACAGTTTTGGGAGCGATGAAGGTTACCAGGGAAGTGCAAAAGAGAGAAAACAGTTTTAACATCACAAACTTGCAAACAAATGTCTCATCTTACGTTTTAGCTCTTCAGCATCTATCAGATCATCAAGAGTCAGAACAACAAAAATATTAGTTTGGTTCAGAATTACCAGTCGTGGTTTTCCATAGTACATTCAAACAATGGCAACTTACCAATGTCATTTAGAGAAAAACATAGTAAATAACGAGTTAATTTGTTTTAGTTTTTTGTTCTGTATAAATGGGATTACATGTCCATTCTTAAACCCATAGCTATTCACTAGCTAGTCAGAGATTTTTGCAAAATTGAGAAACTACGATCAAAATATTTATTAATAATTCAATAAATTGATGTAAAACAACAAAAATAACATTTTAATTCCAAAAAGATTCTTTGCTTTAACTAAGACCTGCTTTATTCCTGTCAGGAGCATGAGAAATTTGTTCTTTTGCCTTCATCACTGTCTTCATTACCTTTGTTGTGCTAATTTAAGATATATTTTCAGAATACAGCAGAAAAACCTAAATATTTTGGACTAAACAAGACTGCTTGTATATTATGTAAAGAAATATAGTCAGATCCACTATATTTAATGAGAGTCAGAGAAGTCCCTGCCGTTTGCTTAGTCAAGAAAGAAGCATCAAAACAGAGAAATAGATATGAGGCAGCATAATATGCTGTGCATGTGTTACCTAACCGTCTAACAAAGGTTGTGGGAGGCTTTAATACTTTACTCAGACTGTCAAAAAGTGCTAACACTCAGTAAATCGGTTCATGTCAGTGTTGGACCACAGCAAAAATCCCAGATCTGGAATTTACATAAGAGGGCAAGTACACGGCTAAATATTTCTGATCGGTGCGCAGCGTTTCTGTGTGATGTCTTATTCACGCCAGCCGTTCCTACGCCAACAAAAGCTGATATAAAACAGTTGTGGACCTGAGTCGTCACGACCCCCCCTGGATGACTTGTCTTCTCGTGCATCATGTCCAGCATCAACTCCTCCAAAAGCCACCCACGGCTGAGCTGTGATGTGTGGCTCATTATTTATTTATTTTTGGTTTGTTTATCCCTGGTATACAAGCTGTTACATTGGCAGGCGACAGCAAATGGTGCCGATGCATCAATCACAGCCCTGTCTGCAGGAACGGTGGAGAAATGACACGCTGTTGGAGGGGCGGGGGGTCACACTCGCACCATGGGGTATTGAGTAAAAGAAAAAAAAACATGTTTTTGCCATGCACTTGCATATCAGCAGGAGAGCAGGTGAAACACAAATACATGCTTATTTTTTACATTTGCATTCCCACTATAAATTAAAAAAATATATAACATTTTGAGTTAAAAAGTTGGCATTTAGCCATATTTTTTAGCTTTCATCCGAATTGTCCTGTAAATGTTCATACGTAAAATTGTTCCCCTGTATGTAGATTTGAAAAAAAGCATGCTATTAGCTGTTACTGAATTAAATATCCACATAACCTGGATAAATGTTAGGAAATGTGTCAAGATATCTGGTAATGAGAGAACTTCGACTCAAATTAATGAAAAAATAGCTTAGCAGAACACAGTTAGCCTGTGTCAGACTGAACTAATTAGCAATAGCCTGGCTGACTGATATCAAATATGTCCACATTTTTTGTGAGGAGAATATTTGGACTCATGCTAAAGAATAATTGAAAATTTCTACCAAAAATTGGGTTTAATAATAAGCATTAGCCTGTATCCAACTAGGCTGAATAATTAGCCATGTTTTCAAATATGTCCACATATGTTGTGAGGCAAATATTTGGTCTCAAGCTGAAGTAGAAAAAGTGATTTAACTGCTTCCGTATGTGAACATTAGAACACAATGCAAGAATGACAATCTTCTGGTTTATTTGTATTTATTTTTCTTGGGTATGATGGAAAGGTTGCCTTCACTGACTGTGCAAAATATTCATGTACAGTCTATAGTTGCCTCTGATTTACACCAAATATTTCAGACCAATATCACAAATGAGACAGGAGAATGAACCTTATGTAACTGTCTCCACCCCAAGATTTAGATTTATTCTAGTTACAATGAAATTAGCATTTTTCAAAATATGCACATATTCATGGCAAAGCGAAAAAACACGCTGAACTATTGATTTAGGCCTGGATAATGCAACTTTTATTATTTTTCCCTGGTGCTAGCCTGATAAACAAAACAGACGAATCATTTGCTACAATCTGGCGAAGAGATTCAGTCTATCCAGATGTGCAACAGAAGCAGCTTTGTTGCTGTTCATATGGTGCAAATGCTCTCAAGCTACAGAGTCAATTGGCTGCTAATCCCTTTTCATATGGTGCAAACATTAAACACACGTGTACTTACGGTGCAATAAGGGCAGATTGTCTCCTGGAATTAAATGGTGCAACTTGAGTACTGCCTTCACTTCTCGGCCAAGGCTGTGCCAAAGGCTCCTTCTAAGTGAACAACTGCTCTTCCTGTCTTGCAGAAGCTATGCAAGTCTCCAAAGCAAGGAGATGTGCTTAGTGTACACATGCACACAGATACACACAATCACAATTGCATAAACACAGGGTTTTCCTCTGCAGCAGGGAGATATGAACACAGCCACATTGTGAAAAGTAGGGTAACAACATGGGATGTACCTCAGTGCTCAAACACACACAGACACACACACGCACACGCACACCTACAATGTTGAATATTCCTTCACCCCTTTATAATTTGGGAACAATATTCTTATGGTGCTATTGAGTAAACCAGAAAGATTTTTGTATAGTTGTGGTGGCAGTCGAGAATTTAGCCAAATATGTTGTTTTACATTCTGACTGAAATGTGTAAATCTAAGGAGTGTATGTGAAAACTGCAGCACCTTGCGTATGTGATTTAAAAAAAAAAAAAAAGCTACAATGCCTTATCCGCTCCATTGATGATATCTGGCTCATGGCGGGGTGGTGCTCCTTTCTGGTACACTCCGATGTGGTTGTGGAAAACAGCACACTGTGTCCGCACTGCAAACCGACTACGTGCCATTTTCAGAGCACGGTCAGCCATTTTCCTGTCAGTTTCACAAACCGTGCTTGTGAATTTCTTGCATGAATGTTGTAGATTTGAGGACCCGACTGCACACGCAACGCGTTAACTAAGAGACTATGAAATCATTTTGAGCTCCTGAGCATCCGACCCATTGGCTTATCCTCCATCTTGCCCCTCCAGCCAATCAGATTTCAGGTCTAACAGCAGCCAAATCAGGTGTAAAACAACCAAATAGTACAGTTTCTTTTATACATGGAAGCCTTCATTGGAACTCGACTGCATCTTATTAAAAAAATAATCTATACTGAGACTGCAGTCAAGTTTTGATGCTACAAGTGCAACATTTTCTTCTTCATCTACAAAAACCACAGCCTTAGCTAGACCCACTTTGTCAGATGTTTGAATCCAGCCAGTGCTTTGTCACTTCTTGTATGGCTATTCATTGACAGCTATGCAAAGTTACAAAAAGCAGGATGGCTCTGGGCTTAGAGAACCTTTAAGAAAACACCACATCACTGTTGTGTCAGTGTTATTTTACCTTTATTCATTTACCTCAGATGGATGACAGCATTTAATATATGACAGTGTTTTTCCCTAAGTCAGTAAAAACCAAGAATAAATCTATTGTTCTAACAGTAAAAGTGAAAAGAGGTGTCAGTTTCTCCTCAAAGTTTCATTTACTGCATCAGCATTTTGGGTTTCTCAAGTAAATAAAGCCATGATGTAATAAGTCATGCGTTGAAGCCCATCTGCTATGGTATTTACTTCTTTTTGACAGAGTGAGATATATAAATCTTATAATTGAATAAGGGAGCACAAGGTTTCCCCCAGAAAACTTGCTAAGCCCAGTGGTTGGGCACTAGGGCAGTCATTCATCCTGTGGTGTTTTTGAGTAAAAAATGTTTAAAGTTGGCAGGAAATTTGACAATATCATTTGATAATTATGTGTTATTGAAATATTGGAAGATTAACACCTGAACACCAACTATAAAGTCTTAAAAAATGCAAACATTTTAAAAAGACTTTATAAGCCTGGTGGCCCGCCAGGCTTATAAAACACTGGGGAAAACCCTGGAACATTAGCCATAATGATGCATCCCCAAGGTTTGAATCTGTTTCCATAGAAATTTAATAAATTTATTGTCGGGGTTTTTTTTGTTGTTGTTTTTAGTCAAGATTGATTTGTTGGGAGGGGAAAAACTACAATGTAACTTTTAAACGGTGAGAAATGAATGCTGCCTCCCAATTGAGGAATGTCTGTCATTATGATAATTTAACCATCAAGCATTTCTTTTGGTTAAACGCAGAAAATGTTCTGCTATCAGGGTCTATGATTTTTGTTTTGTCTTAATTTCTGCAGCCAAAGTTTTTATGTTTGATCCGTAGCTGTGAAGGTTTGATTACTCCTTATGGATTTGCAGACCTCAAGGCCAGAAGCTAAGCTGACCTGAGTCCAGCAGACACTGAAACCTTTTACTTTTTTAAACAAACTCAGAATCAATCATAGCGTGAAAAAGATTTCAGATGTTTGACTCAGGTTTGGTACTACCAACACAGAGCAGGGTCAAACTAAATGTTCACTTGGATGTATCTATAAAATCATAAGCTTTTAATTTTGTCAGGGTCATGCTTTTTTAATGTTATAGAAATTTGATGTGCAAAAGTAGCATTTATTTTCTTGTGGTTGGCATTTGGATTGTAAATAACGACTTCTAGCTCTCCTCAGTTGTATCAATGTTCCATTAGTTTGCGTAAATGGTTCAAGTGTAACTGATGGTAAATGTTCTTAAAGAATATACAGAATGTAAGGTCAAAGTAGGAAAAAAATACAGTTCAACAAGTGGTTTCGTAGGAACCTGTGCCATCTGTGTTGTCTCTAGTATAAGCACACACTGATATTAGAACTGTAGGTGAATAAAAGTTATGGCCAGACAGCCAAAGCCACGGTTTGAATGCAGGTTTTCCAAGTCGGAGCAAAAATTTGTTTGGAATATTAGCATAAAATCACTAGCATGAATAAAAACAGGCTAACTAAACAACCAAATCATGTCTGAACGTTGTGAAATATGTCCACATATTTGTGGGGAGAGTATCTCAACTCAAGCTAGTAAACAATTAAACTCTGAGTAAACATTTGGTGCAAACATTAGCTTAGCATACAACTGTTAGCTTCTCTCTGTACAGGACGTTTCAATATAACTTGCCTGAATGTTATGAAATATGTCAACGTATTTTTGATATGGAGAGGAGAATAGTTAGGCACAAGCTAATAAATAATTTGATACTTAAACAAAAATCACTTTGAAACTTTAGCTTAGCACAAAACTGCTAGCCTGATTCCAAATAGCAACGTAGCCTGTTAGTAAATTTGATAAGAAAATTTGGACTTAAGTTGATAAACAATTATTCATTTGGGCAAAAAAATATCTTCAGATTAATTAATGAATCCATTTGAATGGAAAATCAACAGTTTGGCACTGGAAAAATTTACTTAGCTGACTGATTCAGCGAAATAAATGGCTGAATGATACCAAATATGTGGACATAAAGATTATTTTTAACTCTGCTAATACATAGTTCAACACTTGGAAAATATGAATATAAGAGTTGGCTGTCTGGCCTCTTCTGAATTCAGTGTAAAAAGATGGCTACCGTCATCGAATGTGTTCAAACTGCTCCTGCGTCAGCACATCAGAACTCCATTCAGGAATATTCTCATTTATTTCTCTTTTCCTTTTCTTTGGTAGGTTGGAAGGGTTGCATCCATAGACTGTATAGTTTATGGTTGTCTTTAATTTACACCAAATATTTCTGACCAATCACAAATGAGACGGAGAGAGGACAGATTATGGCGTCTCTGGTTTTAGTCCGTCTGTTCTGTGTCCACTATGGTGTTGCGGCATTCTGGGGAAGAGTTGAAAAAATATTTTTTTGATGGCTCCAGGAGGCCAACGTTAGGAAATGTGTTATTTTTGTTACAATACCTCCTGAAAATAAAAGTCTATTTATCTGTGAAGAGACAAAGATTTACAGTAATACAGATGACTACATAGAGATGATTTTAAACGAGATAAAAGATATGTACAGCTGATTTGAACACAATACAGAGATCTATTGTCAGTATTGAGTTTGATTTTATATATTTGCCATTTTATTACGTTGTAATGTTGTGACTGCAATGGAGAAAAAAATACAAAGGGATATAAATTAATTTTTCCAAACGTGTGTTGCACTTTTTTCACTGAACACAACACAAGGATTCTAGTAATAAATCACATTTATTTAAAAAAAAAAGAAAAAAAAAGAAAAATCTCTTTACAGGCCTGTGTTATACCAAAATATTTTCCTTTCTAAAAGCAGTAACAAATATTGTGCAAAGGTGAAGCTCTGGCATGACATTTCAATATAAGATTGTCATAAAGTCACTTTTGAAATAGCCTATATTAAATCAAATATGAATATTTGGAATTTTTATGGTAAAAATTAATTATTGACAGCCCCAGTAAATATGTACAAAAAGTCCGAAAATAAATAAACATTTTTATTTGTTGCCTAATCTCACATTGCATTCTTGAAAAAAGAAAAAAAACTTTTCTAATCTTTTTTTAAATAATCCTTTATTACTTTCTGTATCTCTGGGAAATAATATTGAAGTTTTGTAGTGGCCCCTTTCTCTTTTCTTCAACATAGTAAAGACAAGAAACATGTCAATCAACTATTGGAGAAACTAAATACACCTGCCAATATTTAGTCAGAATGCTAAGGTTTAAAATATTGAGTTAAGTATTTCAAGGTTTTGTACTTATCTTTTTCAGGGCTGTCAATAATTAAGGAGAGGGATTTAAAAATAAATGTAACAAAATATTCTAATAATGACCAAAACATGAACTTGTTTATGAATTTCTCCTGTTGTTTCAGTAACCACACATCATCTTACACATACATTGGTGAAGACCCACGAAAATATTACATTATTTATACAACTACACATATGATTGAGGATCCATGCAAGTCATACAGCACGAAAAAAAAGGTGTGAGATATTCAATATTGAATATATTGGTTTCTGGAACATAATCCAAAATCAGAAATGCACAAGAGAATACTCATCTTCTATTGCCTACACTTTCAAAGACTTATTCATCCGTATATTATACAATTTTGAAATTATATTAATGAAACTGTGCAGAGTGATTGCCTACTTTCTTTGTTGGGTTTCCAGTAGAAATGTTTGATCTGAAAATAAGAATATCAACACATTTATTTGAGCTTTCAGCAGCAACGATTCACAGTTTTTGATCCCTGCAATACACTGTCCCTTGTTAAGGGAACCAGACCTCATCAAGTTTTAACCAAAAATTCAGAGAGGAAGCTAATGACAAAATCTTCTTTGGTTTTACTTTTATGGCTAACTTGCAAAGAAGCCCACCCCGATGTAAATTTGATTTCAGCAAGGAAGACCATTAGTAGTTGTACATATCTTAATTTTTAGTGCAATTACTTTCAAAATAAAATAAAAAACAAATGAAAAAAATATATTTGTAACAGAGGAGCTTTAAGGGTTATAAGAAAAACATAAGCCACTGGCTCCCTCTGCTGGCAAAACATAGAACCCACATGCCCAAATCAATGGTGCCCACATTAAAAGTAACCTGAAAACATTTCTTTGTACCTTCATGAGTAAAGTGATAAATGTCAATGAAGTACCTCTGGGTCTGTCTTTTATCACATTATCAAAATCAAATAAACAGTATCCACTGTAACAGCAGTTTTTACACCACTTCATCCCAAGTGAAGCAAACCTGAAGGATTTCTCCTTGTATGTGATGAAGTGACACAACGTGGGAAAAGACAACAAAACAAGGTCCACTAAGAGAAGCACAAGCAGATCACTTAGCGGTTTATGGGATCAAAGGTTCATCATCGTCACAAAGAAAGTCCAACCTCTGGAAGGGCCTGGGGTCTGAGCTGCGACGAGTGCCCATGCATCTGAAAAGAACTGCGCAGAAACAAGTCCGGTTAGCTTTTTCTCATACTTAATCTGTGCCAAAAATCCTTCCAGGATCCAAGATTGTTCAGACTTACCAGTGATGATAGTGAGCAGCAGCAAGACACCCACCACCAGACCGATCACCAAAGCCACATCCCAGCAGGTCTCGCCGGCCAGCAGACACCGAGCCCTGGTCAAAGAGCCGTTGTTGGGTTGCGGCGGCACTGACAGCAGCCGGCACATGATCGGGTACACATCCACGCTCGGTAAACTCTTCAACCGGAGACCTTGATGGAAGCCGGGACCCGTCGCTGCCAGGAAGGGGTGCATGCTTGGCAGCGAGTTGTCGTACCCATGATCACCCACTGCGGGAGGAGAGTACCAATCACATCCGGGTAAGTTAACATCCAGTCATGACATAACACCTGCCATGAACAGGAATGTCTACAACTGTTGTCATAAAAGGTCATTTGGTAACTAAAGACACTTTTACTCCAAAGTTGACTCTTTTACTTGATTTTTAATGCAACTTGTGTCGTTATTTATTGAAAGAGTCTTCATGACAACATTCGGAAAGACTCCATCCTGTTCATGGCAGGAGTTATGTCACACACCCTCAAATAAAGTGTTACCGTTTCTTCTAACAATGTTGAACACACCAGAATGCTGGTTGACAGTTTCTAGCATCAAAAGCCATCACTTACATCTTGGTAGGGTTTTTCCCCGCTTCACTATGGTCCAGCCTTCGTCAGCGATTAGTAAGATTGGCTGGATGCGTACATTGTTCTGGTAGTGAAGCCTATCTGGGATGGATTTCTTCATGTACGCCGTCATGTGAGGATGGCACTTACTCAGCAAGCTGAAGACGCTCTCTGAGTCTGTGAAGGAAAACAGACAGAGTGAAGCTGTAGAAGAGTGAGAGCACTGAACCTCACTGCGTCATGTCAGCCTGCTTACCATTTTTGGGGATGAGAGCTGCGACCGGCGTCAGGTCCACCAGAGTGTAGTTGTCGGGGTGGAGGCAGTCGTCCAACCGTATGAGGCGATCGGCTGAGCACTGCGCCATGCCGTGGTCGCTGGTCACTATGAGGTTGATGCGACCCCACAGGCCGCTCTTCTTCAGCTCAGACATCAGCAAGCCGATGTTGTCGTCAACCTGGTGGAAGAAAGTTCCAGATTAGCTAAAGAACATTATTATTTCCACTAAGATTTTTAGCATATACTTACATCATTGGCATAAACATCATTCGTTTGGAGGCTTCCAATGATTTAGTTGACATAATTATGCAAACAAACACAAATATACATATACATACAACCCCACTAATATGTGGATAAATGTTTTTTGGCACTAGAACACAAGCTTCTGACATAATTCTGGGTGGACATTTTACCTCTGGAAAGAGTTCACTTTAAATTGGTTGAGACTCAAATTCCAAGACCTTTATTAAATTTGCTCTCTGTCTTGTTGGAACACCTCAATGTGACCAAGTTCCCACCATCCAACCCAAACTATCAGTTTCAGGTCAAAGGAGACTGACGAAGATATTGAGAAGAGCTGGACTTTTGGAGA
This sequence comes from Poeciliopsis retropinna, assembly GCA_010277075.1. Classification (NCBI taxonomy): domain Eukaryota; kingdom Metazoa; phylum Chordata; class Actinopteri; order Cyprinodontiformes; family Poeciliidae; genus Poeciliopsis; species Poeciliopsis retropinna. The sequence goes on along the minus strand of VMRM01000029.1, from coordinate 2,661,672 downwards.
AAGGGTTTATGATCAGACTAGACAAAGACTGAACAGTTATTAAGTTTTGGAACCAATGATAGCAGTGTATTTGATAAAGTATTTCTTATCTTTGAGCCTGTATGCGTTGTCTATTTTTGTCTATTGTTGTTAGCTTTGATTGGATCTTTAAGATTCAACAGTAACAGTGCAGGTGCCAAATACTAAAGCTTGAGGAAATGACCCCACCTCCTTTAGTGCTTTAGTCATTGCTGTGGTGTTGTCAGGACCGAATGCATGACCGGACCGGTCCGGTTCCTCCCAGTAAAGAGTCGCGAACATCGCTCCTGGCTCCTGATGAAAGAGGAAGGATGTAGGAATGTCACACAACTCCAACTGACCCCCGGTGACTTCTCAGTTACACAGTAAGGAGACCGTCTTCACCTTCCCGTCTCCTAATATCCATTCTGTCACGTTCCCCAGGCGCTGCTGAAACGTCACTGCTGAGTTGTACGAGAAGAAGTGCGTAGGCGTGCGGTTGGTCACGTCGGAGCCGGGCCACATGGCGGACGCCGTCTTGTAGCCGGAGTCCTTCGCCGTGAGCCACAGGGGCTGAGCCGCGCTCCACCACATGGGGTCGCTGTCATTCTGGAGGGTGAAGTATTTGTGGCTGATGGGGTCGTACATGCTACTGGCCAGGATCCCGTGAGACTCCGCATACAGCCCGGTCACCTGGAGAGGTAATTCATTCTTATTTTGACACCAAAGATGCTCATATTGTCAGATTTTGTTACATTACAAAAATGGTATAAAAACTGTGAAAAAGTACTTTGGATACATTTGTGTATACTTTCTGAAACTTGCTTACCAGGCTGTAGTGGTTGGGAAATGTTTTGGTGATAAAGACGTTGGTGAGTTGGTCCACCAGGACCCCCTGGCTGTACAGGAGCTTCAGGTTAGGCATGGGGAACCTCTCGAGGTAGTCAGCCCGGAAACCGTCAAATGACACCAACAGCAGCGGCAGAGTCTGCTGGGTTGTGTAGTTTTCAGCGGCCAAAGCGCTGACACCCCACAGGAAGGCCAACAGCATTCTGGGAAACATCCTGAAAGTGGAGAGACAAAAGAAACAGTTAAAAATGTAGGTAGTGGTGAAACAATTTCACATCCCCATTGCAAGCTAAACCCAATGAAAAGGAGCAGGAAACTGAAACTCAACCCAAAAATATCCCAGATAAAACAAAACGCCACTTCCTCTTGCAACAATAGACAGACCCGTTTGACAGCAGCATGTTTTATTTCTGAAGCAGCCAGGATCGCTTAAATTGGTGCAAATTTGAAGAAAATTGGATTAAGAGAAAGAACAGTTATGATCCAACTGAAGAGCAGCCAGAAAGTGCCGCTTCCTCACACCGCTTTCATTTGGTTTAATCGAATCACTTTACTGCCAAACTGCTTTTGATACTGTAATCTAACATTTTAGGTTTAAAACAACACATCTGCGTGAATCCCAATTACATTTGATGGGTGGAGAAAATAAAACTTTCACAAAGCAAAATTAGTTTCTAAAACCTATAGTCTCAACAGTCTCCTACACAGTAGTGAGTACGATGGAGGATTGGTGATGCTGTGGGATTTTTGAAGCAAACTTCTGGTATGAGCTAAAAAGACAGACTTTCTGCATAATTTAAAGCTTTCCTTAAGGCATGGTCCAAAATGCAATCCAAAAATTGCAGAACACCTTTCAACACAAAGTCTAGAAACACACTGTCCTCATGGTAACACATGGAGGTGTCTGGGATTGCTTTTCTCCAGCATGGACAGAGAATCTGACCCAAGTTGATGGGAAGAAGGGAGGAAATAAAGCCAGAGAAAAACTGGAAAGTAGTGACCCACCTTGCAGAAACATATCCCTAAACATTCAGCTAGAGCTGTATGTTTCAGAACAAAACGTTTATTTGCAGGAATGGCCCAATCAAAGTCCAAACTTGCTCCCATTGGAAATTTTATGGCAAAACTTGAAAATTGACACATTGACTCTCCATAAAGTGTTGCTTTGTTATGTGATACTTTTGCAAGGCACTTTACAAATGGACAGGAAACGTGAATAACCTCAACCAGGAAGTCGCTGCTCAAACTGAACTCCATTAAAACGCAACACATTGTAGCCAGCATTCTGCAGGAATCGGTGAAACACCATCCCAATTAAAACGCAATAACATAATAAACGCAGTTTTACTTTGACTACACTTCAACCAACAGCTTTAAAGCTGATTAACGTGTTTACTTCGTCGCTGAACGAAAACAGTCATAAATGTTCTTCTACCTGTTTTTAGGCTTGCAGATGTTCCTCCTCCTGACTCTCAGTAGTCCAGAATAAACCCGACAGCGACTATTTTCACACTGACATCCTCATTACAGCTCAAACAACACAAACACTGACAGGCTGACTGACACAAAGCCAGCGCTACTTTTACAAGTTTCCGGTCAGACATTTCAAAATAAAATCCACTTGGGTAAAACGCGCGTTGCAGAAAAGTAACTCCGACATTTAAACTAAAACTAAAGCGGCTCTAACTGTAGAAAATTGGCACAAAGCTGTCCTAATAATATCACACATTTTTACATTTTTTAAAACTTATTGGTTTTATTTTGTAGACGGGAGAAAATTGTCAGTTTACGGAAACAAACAGTGTAGATTTCAACATTAGGGTAGTTTTTCTATGTAGTATGGAAAGAAAAATAATAATAATTAACAAAGATAAATTTACACAATTTATTAATATTTTCTTTTTGCTAGTTTTACAGTTTCTGCTTAGGAAAGCATCCCCTCAGCATGATGGTGCAATCACCGTGTTTTATCAAGGGGGTAGTGTCGTTAGAAAGAGTTTTTTTTTTTTTCCAGAACTGTCTTGTTAGCTTTTCCTACATGAGTTACAGATCTCTGCAGCTCTTCCAGAGTTACCTATGGCTTCTTGGCCGCTACAGAAACCATAATGGCAGGTAACAAAATGTTACATATTTGGGATCTCTAGATTGATTGTCATTCTATTTGAATCAGCTTAATGTTAATGGTGCGCCTGATTATGTCAGACAAGATAACAAGCTCTTTAATTGGGATTGCCTTAAGCCATGCCTGTCCAAAGTCCTGGATTACTCTTTGATAAGATAGTCCCACATGGAATAACAGCACCTCTGCTTTACCGACTCTCAGACTGTTTGACCTGTTCAACCAGGATGGATCCCTTCAAAGAGCATATCTATGAAAATCCAGAAAATGGGAGCAGTGATTCTGAGCCAGAGCACTCTTACCAGAATCATCAGTCATCAGGTATGTATGACTTCACCAACCCAGTCAACCAGCCTGAGGAAACCTATCAGAACCAATCAGATGGTACCTATGAGGTGGTCAGTGAGGCAACTTATGCAGAACCTTCAGAAGTAGAGTCGTCCTACCAGAATCAGTCTTCAAGTATCTATGAAATGCCCAACGAAGAACCCGAAGATCAGACTCCAGAGTACGAGAACACCAGAGCTGCTGAAGATGGAGCATCGACTCCAAAGTCTCCATCCCCAGAGCAGCCTCCTGCAGAGGAGAGACGAGGCAGTTCATCTTCAGACTCATCCTCCTCATCCTCGTCCTCATCGCACGCCCAGACCAAAGACAAAGAGGAGATGCAGGATCACGAAATGGGTGAGATGGAAGAAGAGGAAGAAAAGCAGAGCGAGGATGAGGAAATAGAAGCAAAGGAAGAGAGGAAGGTGGTGGGAGAGGAAAGCATCCCCAGTATGAACTGGGATGTGGGGTCTCCAGAGATGGAAGTGGAGAGGAAGCAGTCACGGGACAGAGCTTCTTCATCTTCTTCTTCATCGCCATCGGCCTCTGAGAAGAAGGAGCCCGTGATTGAGGAAGATGCACCAAAAATCGGCCTTTTTGCAAGGGTAAGAAATAAATTTTGGTTTTATGCACAGACATACAAATCTACAGGTTACTCAAACAATCGATCTGTTCTAGAGTTTTTAGAAGAAAAACATTCAGCAGCAGATTTACAAGGTCATAATTGTAAATTCCTCATATCTCTGTGTGCAAATACACACTGAATGTGATAAGTCTAAACCTGCACAGATGTCACTTACCGTTGATTGGACCCTTTAATCATCGCCATCATGCAAAGTCATTGCTGTGTTTGTGTTGTGGGGAGGAGGGAGGCATTACTCTGTTTCTAAATATAAGTTAAGTTGAGCTGACAAGAATGTTCAGACTCAGAGGTCAAAGGGTTCCAGGGCGGTTCCTGCCACTCGGCCTTGGGAATACGAGTTATCTATCCGTCCAGCAACTACCGCATTGTACATGTAGAGTCAATTATTACATAATCTGCAAATTCCACTCTAAAGTCCATCTGCAGTGGAAAAGTGTTATACTTTGACATGAATTATGGCAAGATAGCTGAGAGGACATTGTGGTTGAACTAATGTCTGCTGTAGGAAGCATTAAAAGATATTTTTTGAACTGGTATACTTTGAGAGATGGCTAGATTAGACGGGTAATCTCTGGTTGGATAAACAACACTTCATTAGTTGAGAGATATTATTAATTAAAGATTATCTGATATCAACAAGTAGTAATTCTATAAGCTATGTTGATAAAACTGGAGTTTTAGCCCAATAATTAATGAGTAGCTAACAATTTAGCATTGGCACTTAGCACAAACACGCCGCTGTTGAGAATTTAGACGCATATTAAATAAGCTGCATGTTGGTAAATTTCTCTATTTTAAGGTTTAATATAACAGGTTTAAATGAGATGCTTCCAGGCCATTTACACTTTTTGGATGATTTTTAATTTGCCTCTTGGTAAAGCGTCTAAACATCAGACAACAAATACTTTACCAGAGTATTGCACATTTTGTTTTTCAGTTGAAACTCATTTCAGCAAGATAATCTTCTGTAGGGGGTGAGGTGATTGGACTTTGTGCAAAAATATATAAAGTCCACACCAAATGATTATAATGTTTCATGCTGCCAGCTATACTATCAGAGCCTTGATTAATTATTAAAGTCAATTTTCAGTTAGTGTTACTGATAAATCGATCAAAAAGAAAACAATCTCATGATAAACTGTGATAAAAATAAGAGAGATTCCTGACATTATCAGATTTTAATTTATTCACGCAAAAACATTTTTTCTTCCAAGGAAAACATTTCAACTTACTAAAGTTAAAATAATTCAAAACAATCTTGTTATGTTTTTCTGGGGATTCTGTTCATTCTGAAAACAACTGGTTGCACCAGATGCATGATTTTATTTGCAAAAACCGCGATGATACAACAAAATATATGGCTGTAATCTGAGCTGGACTTGGATGCTTCAGTTGAAATGTTTCTGTTTCATGAAGCTGCAAGTTAACACCAAATGAGCCCCAGACAACATATGATTCTTAGAGGGTGATTCAGAGTCATACAGTTATGACTCAAAGCTGCAGAACTGGGAAAAGTGGATCCCTCTTTCCTCTCCACGTCACTCCCCAGGCTTGTTTGCCAACATGGGGTTATTTTTGCCTGACAGTGTCACGAATCCCAGGGTACGAACTGCACCCCTACACACTGACCCGTCCCACCACACACTCTCTCTGCCCTTGTCACACTCCCTGGCATTCGTCCCCAGCTGATCCTCTCACAGAGCTGCCATGGGACAGAGCGGACCGTGCCGAATGGACTTGGATTAGAGAGCTGAAAACTGATACTGCTAACGATTCCACAGGAGGGAAAAAAAGTCAATTATTTTTAACTGTGATATCCAAACAAGAAAGTGGGCTTTTCTTGACCATGACGGATACTGTAGCCGAGGAAGAGAAGGACCCTGATATTGAATTATTTGTTAAGGTGGGCACTTTCTGTATAATATTTTTTTCTGCACACAAAAGAGAAAAAGAAACGCACCAAGAAATAGTTAAATTTTTGTGTATTAAAAGTAAGTTTATAGCAACGAAAACAAACAATCATCAGTGTGTTCAGTGCAGCTCCTTTAAGAGCATGTATGCCATGTTGCTGTTGTTGTTGGGTGCTGATTTTCCATGTGTTAACCTGACACCGACCTGCATTTGTGTATTGACAATCTCTTTCTTTCTCTGCCCCACTGAATTATTACTGGACTCTTTTCAGCATTGAGAGTAAAACCTTTGACTAGCTTCAAAATACGACCCAGTTAATGTTAGGATCATTTAACTTCCTTCTTTTGCACAGAAAGCTTCTTTGTTTGTAAGTACAGATGATAAATGTGGAGGCGTTTTCAACATCAGATCTGTTGTGGAATGTGTTTTTAAATAGTCACATATGGATAAATAATTGCTCAATCATGTAGTTGTCTGAAACTATTGAAAATTTTCTTTTATTGATGTCAAGTGATCATGTTTTTTTAACCTTTAGTAACTCTTTGTTGATTACTTTAAATGTTTTGCGTCATAAAGTTGATTTTACACAAACACATATTGTGTAACTGATTAAACTTTTCTTAGGCTTACACACCTATAATGATAGGACAAAAACTGATTTCAGTGACTAAAGTGCTTAGCATGCTGCTAGTGTGTTAAAACCAGAGGTTCAAATGGGCAGTGAGGCGGTTAATGGAAGCTGTGTGGATTATTCATGCTGGACCTTGTATCTCATTACATTACAGTGTCCAGTTGCAGACACACAAACAATCCCAGCACATGTGAACTGAAGACACCTTTTACAAAAACTTTAAGAATATCTTTAGTAACCTGCATAAGAAAAATATTCCGTTTCAAATGTTGTTCTTCTGTTGTTTTGCATTAACGTGTGTGTTTGTGTGTGTGTGTTTGCAGGCTGGGAGTGACGGGGAGAGCATAGGAAACTGTCCTTTCTCCCAACGTCTCTTCATGATCCTTTGGCTGAAGGGAGTAGTCTTTAACGTCACGACCGTCGATTTAAAAAGGTGAACATGTCGGTTTCTAGAGCGTATTTTTGGAGTTACTCATCAGAAAGTCATTTGCTAACATCTGGAGCTGCCATGCAAAGCTCATGCACATCTGGAGATTTGAGAGGCGAATCGGTGACATAATTTCCTCCAATGAATAGCCAGTCACATGAGAGACTTTGATTCAAGACTTTTAATGAGTCATTAAGTGTTAGAAAATAGGCGGAGATGTCTTGTGTTGCTTCCTTTGCTGTCAAATCGATTAAATTACTTAATTTAAATGTATTTCTACAGGGCTTGGCGCTTTGTCACATTGCATCACAAATATCTGTGGATTTATTTGTAGTTTATTCTAATTGTGTAAATTACACCAACCCAAATAAACTCAGAATAATGAAGAGGAAAGAAGATTGAATTTATTTTCTTTTACGAATAAAAATCTGAAAGTGTGATGTGCATTTTTGTCAAATGTCTTGACTAAATTGTTTGTTTTTGATCAGGAAACCAGCTGATCTTCACAACCTCGCCCCGGGAACACATCCGCCATTCCTTACCTTCGAGGGGAACGTTCTCACAGATGTCAACAAGATAGAAGAGTACCTGGAGGAGATGCTAGGTCCACCCAAGTAGGCATCACAAACTTAGACATTAAAATGGGAACAAACAGCATCCTGACTGCTAAACATCTGCCGCTCAGGTATCCCAGGCTTACAACAAAGAACCGTGAATCCAATGTTGCAGGAAACGACATCTTTGCCAGGTTCTCAGCTTACGTCAAAAACACAAGACCAGAGAAAAATCGCTGTGAGTCCACCAGTTGTGTTGAACCTAACAATGATCATTAAGAATATGTAAAATCTGGACAGGAGTTCAAAAAACACCCCTCTTAAATTCAAGGTTTTCAAAAAAACTAAGAACTTTAAAGAACATTTTTCACCTGGAGTGTGACAAATTGTGACAGAGATGTAAAAAGTGAAAAAAGCACACTCTGAAACAAAAACCTTTGTTGACGACCTTTTCTACTCTTTTTTGCTAGTAGTTTGTTAACATCCCATCTAATGACTCGGACAATTATTAATCATTCAAATAAATAGTAAAACAATTTTCTGTGATACTGAAGGTGGAAAAACGTTTGGAAATCATCTTACATTGTTTTACCGTTTACTTCATGTGTTTAAGCTTTGGAGAAGAGTCTGAACAAAGCCTTGGCGAAACTGGACGAGTATTTAATGCGGCCGATTCCTGATGAGGTTCAATCTGGAAGGCACAGTGGCGAAGGCCCGTCCACCCGCAAATATCTGGACGGCGATGAACTGACACTTGCTGACTGCAACCTTCTACCCAAGCTCCATGTTGTCAAGGTAAACTGCCTTCTCTGTTTTTCTCCTTTCCCATCAGCTCCAAATCCTGCTTGCTTTAATTGTTTGCTTTTGACAGGTGGTTGCAAAGAAATACAGAAACTATGATATCCCTTCTGAATTCAAAGGGGTGTGGCGTTACCTTGACAACGCCTACAAACGAGACGAGTTCACCAACACATGTGCAGCAGATGTGGAGATCGAGCTGGCCTACCAGTCTGTGGCCAAGAGGCTGGAAAAATGAAGCAGCAACTAATAATTTCCAGTTATAAAGAACATTACATCTTAATTGTAAATATATCTCAATTTAGTCGTGTCTCTGAGTCAAAATATGTATTAAAACAAGAACAAAAGAACTTAGCATATTCAGAACAGATGAAGCTAATAATATTAGCATCTAAATGCTAATGAAAATGATAACATAGCATTGGAAGCTAATGAATATCTATTGACCATACATGGATTTGTAGTGATTTTTCTTCAAAAAGAAAGAATATGTGATCAATTATTTTCAAACAGAATACAGAACAGAAGCTAACATAATTAGCTATTTTGTTAAAGCTAACATGACATTAGCATTTAAGCTAAGCATTAGCATTTAAGACAAGAATAAATACTATTTTTAAGCAGTTTTCAAAAATCCCCCAGATATTTTATTGCATTAACGTATTATTATTTAATTTCTCTTTGGGATCAATAAAGTAATTTTGAATTTGAATTTGAAATATTTGCTAAATGCCAGAATAATTGTATATAATATTTTTTTTCAATCGTTCACAGTGAGGGCCTGGTGCGTCTCACAAAATACATTCTATCATAAGAAAAGAACATTATGTGGATTGTTTTCAGCAGAGATATGTGTGGACTGTTCACTTTTTTGGTGATCCAAAGCAACGGTAAATGTGGCAAAGTGCTAAATATTTTAAAAATCGTTTATCAAAATTAAAGTGAGCGTAAGCTTTTTTTCCCCCAAAACCATTTGATCAACTTTAGGAAACAAGATCAGTGAAAACGACATTATCCCCTCGCAGAACCTGAGAGCTTTAAGTAACTTATTAGCAAACTTGCTTCCTTTATTGTGTGATAATGTAGAAAAAAAATCAATTAAATATGTGTTTAAGCCAAAGTAGTTGAAGCTATGGTAGCTTTGCTAACTTATTGCATGTCCTTTACCTTATTTTCCATTTAGTTAGAACCATTCACTACAGTTACAGCTCTTCCTGATACCCTTATCTCAAAATGTCAGACGGACTTTCATCATTATCTATCACCATTTTAAAGCAACAACCACACTGTTAATGTTTTAAAAAGAAGAAAAACAAAATGATAAAATGAATGACGTTTTTGAATATTCTCTGTCTTGTCATTTAAATAGATTTAGGATTTAGAGCGCAGTGTTGATAGTGATGTATTCTGATCTCAAGTGCCTTAGTGGGAAACAAGCTCACCCTCTACTGTACCTTCAGCTTTTTATATCTGTACAGTACATTTTGTGTGTTTTTAATTTATTCAGAATTATTTTCCACATTGGATTTATCATAATCTACAGAGCTGTGTGATGTCTGAATAAACTATGAGGAATAGCTTAAGGTTTTGAAATAGAGATTATATGTAAATCATGAGCTTCTTCTGTATTCATGTTCTTTCTAATGATTAGAATTGTGAACCTACTGTGTTTACTGTTCTCCTTATTTGGGTAATAAAACCATTTTCTCAGACTGGGCATGAGATTTGTTTATTATTATTATTATTATTATTATTATTGTTGTTGTTGTTGTTGTTGTTGTTGTTGTTGTGCAGATAATAAGTGAGAGAGGGAGAGAAAGAGAGAGAAAGTCAATGTAGACTTCTTTAACAGTTACACATTTCCACTTTATTTTCCTTTTTCAACTTACACTTACAAAACATATCTTTAAAAGGTTGTATAAAGTCGCATCATTTTAGTTATTTAGTTATTTATTATTTCAGGTGAATTGCTGAGTCACAAGTTCCGTAAACCATAATGAAAAATAACAAAGACCGGTGCCGTAAAATGTGACAGCATTGTTTATTATCTGACAACCAGCAGTACCGGTAGATGACCAGCAGATGGCAGTAAAGACAAAGTATTTGTCTTTCGCTGCAGAAACTCGATTCGGGATCGTCTTGCATTTCTGTATCAAAAAAGAAACACAATCTCGCTTTGTTATATCTTTAAGGTCCATCCTGTACATTTCATGACTTTAGAAAATAATTGATTTAAAATGAATTAAAAATAATACATTTAAAAATACATTTCAAAATCCCAGAAAAGTGAAATGTGACAATCCACTATTTTGATGAATAACACATTTTCTGATATGGCACTAAAATTGATTTTTTTTCTGGATAAAAAGGAAAAGGAAAAAAACTAAGAAAAATGCTATTGCACATGGAAAACTGATTTGTGCTGTCTTTGTTGGGGGGAAATATAAGATATAAAACTTAACTTGTTTACTGTAAATCCAGTGTTTGTCAGCTGATGTAACTTTCAATTGTTACAATATCATGCATTTCAAAATCCACAATTTTTTGTCATTCCTGTTAAGTTAAAATCAATGTTAACAATAACATGATGAAAGCTAATGATAGCAGGTATGTTAGATACATTATATTATTTGATGACGTATTAGTGTGCGGGGGCACAAATGAAAATAGAGGCTTGGGTCACCCCTGTGTGCAGGTTGTGTATACCAGGGGTTTCAAATTCATTTTCATTTTGGGCCAAATCAAAAATCTGAATGTTTAAAGGGCCGGTTGTGTCAGAATGTATTGACAAAACTGTTCAAATCACAGATCAGGTGGTGCTAATTTAGACATATTTGTAAGGAGTTGATATGATATTTGTGGACACATGTGGAGTATTCTATCGAGCTTTACGTTTTTTATTGGGCTGATAAAACTCAGACGGTCCCTAACTCTGTGATTGGGCAGAGTGAACCCAGGTGGGAGGGGGAACCAGTACGCTGAGCCTGCCTGGGATCCAATCTTCCCAGACCACTCAGCACGCACGGACGTGTTCTCCCTGTCCCTCTCTGATCTTTTAACTCTCCCTCCTTCCTTTCTAGCAACACCAATTCGGTTGTGGATGGATTTACTTTAAAGGTAAGCTTTGTTTTGTCAGCTGAAAGCCATGGCGGGCATTACTGTGGGGTCTTTTTGCCCCGGCTGCTGCTGTTGAAGGAGGCGCAGTGTTTTAGCCGCGCGCGTGAGCTCGCGAGTGGGCGACTTGTCATTGCGGGGATGCGTGTTTTGTTGGTGGTCGACCGAGACGGCACAAAACAGCAAGCCTACTGTTTTGTGCTGGAACCCGTATTAGCTCAGATTTGTGGGGTAAATGAGGAGAAATGGGGCGGTAAAACGAAGAAAGTAGCTAACGGTTATTTAGCCATTTATGGAATGAGGACGTAAGTCGCTGCGCGAGCTTGGGGTCCCATTGTTGTGAGACGTCTCAGCTAGCTTAACATCAAACTACAATATCGTTAAAAACACACTGACGGCGCAGGGTACAGAGTGTTTAATCAGAACTGAATGCTCGGACTGTTTTCACACCAGCAGTCTAATTCACAACAAGTGCTCGAAGCTGCGTTTTAACGCAGCTCCACCTGTGTTTGACAGGTTTTCAACTAACTGGTGGAGATCGGATTGTTAACATGTCGCTATGCCTGAAAGGTGTCCTTCCTGTTCCCGTATCGTTGCTTACTTCCTTGTGTGCTTTGAGGACTTTGAACAGACAGCAGCCGGTTCGCCTGGCTCTGAGTTGATGTTGCCTTTTCTTCATTGTTTGGAAATCAAATTGTTTAATTCATGGTTTTATTTGTCTCAGAGCCGGCCCAAGGCTTAAGCGAACTTTGCTGCTGCTTTGATATACAGAAAAATGCGATCTAAATTCACTAAATGGTTATTACATTAAGTAAAACATATCTTTACATTTAGTAGCTCTTTTGTTTTTCTCATACAAAGCATGACCTTTTTCTCCAATTAAAAATAAACAACATTTTTACCATTTTCTTTTTAGTTACCATACTAGCCTTAAAAATTGTTAAAACACCGAAAATATGATTTGATATAAACATTTCAGATCAAAGCATCTTAAAAAAAATTAACTGATTTGGAAATTATTTTTGCTGCCAATCTCAAATTGTAATATTTATGATTAAAGACGTATTTAAATGTAAATTGTAAAATAAACTAGCTTAAAAAGATTTGCCTCTTTGAAGACTGACTTATTTAATATTTTTTAGAAGGTTGCATTTTTTTTTGTACTTTTGCATCCTGGGGATACATTTGCCAGATAGTTTGGTGATTATGTTAATTTTTGTCCGTTTGATAACAAGCAAGCCTAATTAGTAAAATAACTCTCCCACAAAGGTGCAGTAACTGTGTCAGATTGAGTAATTTGGCTCATTGCAGAAGCACTTAGCCAACCAATTCAGCCATGTTTGTATCTTTTTGTAATCAGGATGACATAATGAGTTGTTTATAAGACATTATGATGGAGGATTGTTAAGCTATTTGCATTATTTAATGCGAGATCCTCGGCTGTATACATTATGGTTTCATAGTGACATTCCAGAGGTGAGTCTTGGACTAACCCGACTTTATAAAGAGCTCTTTCAGCTGCTATTTTTTTTTTTTTATTTGCCGGGGCCTTGGGATTATAAATCCTGCAGAAAAGGAGCTTTGCTTCGGTGGCATGCTTCACTGGCAAGGAATCGTTTGAGGGTTGTTGGTGCGAGAGGGGTGGGCTCTGGTTGAGAGCCAGCTGAGGGTTTGAAGACGGAGGGGAGCTGAGCTGTGGTGATGGAAAGTGAACGCGTTTGGCTCCCTGTGATTAAAGGGCTCCTGTTCTCTCTCCCTGAACAAGCGAACACATTCACACACAGGCAACACCTGCCTTTTCTTAAAGCGAAACTGTTCCGTATTTCCAAAACAAACATCTCCTCTATAAGGGATTTTAATTTTAGTACTAAGTTTCAGATTGTGTAGACGGGAGAATGAGAGATCAAATCAGGAGGGAAAATTTGGGGCACATTCTCTCCCAACATCCAACTCTTGTGGGTGTGTTTTTCCATCGTCTGGTATGCCTTTCACTTTTCTGAAAGTTGGTTTAAAGTTGAAAGTTGATTAAGCATTACCAGATGCTGCTATAATATAAATCCGTCTATTGTTTCTTCAGCACAATCTCACCAAAAAAAAAACTTTTAATTTGAGTACAGTGTGGAAAAAATGCTAAAATTGGCCCTAATTTCCTTAAATTTTGGGCGATATGGACTTAAAGTTTTACCATAATATTTTGTGGTACTTTGTGATAACAATAAAAGTGATGAGAGCCATTACTACTCTTTTAGGGAACTTTAAGGCTGCGACTGTCAAAGAAATGACTACAAAAACTTCTGCTTTTGAAATTTGTAATGCATTCAAATTAAATCTTTTCATCATAACTTGAGCTTTAATTATATTTATTGAACAGACAATGGAAAAAAAAAATTGTCAGAATTGTGTTGATTTTTAAGCCACTTCCTGAATTCTAAAGAAAATAATTACCTGTCTAAACCAAGTTCCTCATGTCGCCAAGGATGGTGAGCAAAAGGAGGTGAAAATAATCAACAAAGATTGTTGATGGGGAGGAGCATCATGTGTCTCCATAGCAACCATTAGATACCATCGACATGTTGTTTGGATGAGAGGCATGCCTGGACCGTCACAAATGTTTCTTCATTGGGAATTTATTTAGAAACGTGTTCAGATGAAAAATGAACTTCAAAGCTCAACAATAAATATAGGATTTTGAATTAAAGATTGATTTTTTTTCCCAATGCAAACGTTTTTTTATTTAATTTTTTTTATCATATCTTGAGCAGTAAATTTGTGCGGATGTGTATTATCAGGTCTATCTGCTTTCCGCGCCTGCTCTATAAATTCTCTTTCACACTTTGACCGACTGACTTGCACTTTACCGTCATTGTGCAGCTGGTTGCTGTAGAGCAGGTCCAACAACTTCTTTCTCACACCGTTGCCGCAAAACCAGTGCCCCGCTGCTCATCTTTCCTCCCTCCAAACCTTGTTTTCCATGACGACTTTGTGTTTCATCATGAATCTGGGTCGTTGGAAGTTAACCTTAAAAGTGTCTTCTTTAATCTAAAGGTTAAAGTTTGAATTATGTTTCAGATAATTACCTACAAGTTGTTCCTGCTCCAAAATTCACCACACATAGGAAAGATGAGGATTCTGATTAAACAGTAATTTATGTCACTCTCATCATTCTTGTTTGAAAATATTTGCTGTATTTTTATTTATTTCATTTTTTTCTCTGTTACATTTAAAGGATTTATAGGATTCAAATCTGTATTAAGAATGAGGAGCACAGGAAGGATTTGTTTGCTTTTAGGCGGCGTGTTTAGTATTAGGCCCAAAGTGCAGGGGTTTAGCGATTTAGTGTAGTGAGTGAAAAGCCTCGCTGGCCTTTTCGGTATCTATGTTTGTACTGTTGCATAACAGCCCCCTGCCCCTAGATGCTGTCCTTAATTTATAAAATAGCCACGTCAGCTACAAATTATTTGCTCTAATGTGTTGAGACATCTTGTGTTATTGGAACAGCAAAACCTTGTGTGGTGGTGACAGAAAAAGGGGTGGTGGATGTTGTGGCTACCTTCAAAAGCTCATCTGCAAGTCTGCACCATGCTTTGTCTTTGAGCTTGTTGTGAACATGCAGGTTCTGTTCTGGGTGGTCTCAGCTTTGCATGTCCAGTTGTGTCTGGTTAGACTTGTTTGTCTAAAGATTCCTTACCTTTGCACCACTGATGATCCAGAGGTATTTTATCACTTGAAACTACTTATATTTTACTTAAATTTCTGCTAAAATCTAAATTTTCACAAGATAATTGTAAAATTAGGAATGCTTTTCAATGATTTTCAAATATGGAACCCCAGATTCTCTGTCTGCAGTGAAGGTAGTTTGACTTCACTGTCAAACCTGATCAGAAGGTTCTGATCAGGAAGGAATTCAGATTTCTGCTCAGATTAGACAGTGAATAAGACCACAAACTATCAAAAACCAGTGTTAACATCATGCTAATTATACTGTTGCTTTGCACAAGGCAGATGGAGCAATAAAAAGGAAGACTACCTCCAGATCTTTGAACTTTTCCTCAAAGTCCAAATGGTTTTTCCCAGAAAACTGGCTAAGCCTGATGTTTGGGTGCAGGGGCAGTCATTCATCCAGCGCCCCATCGTGTTTTTCAATTAAAAACTGTTTAATGTTGACAGGAAATTCGAAAATATCACTTAACAACTATGTACTATTGGAAGATTAACACCCAAACACAAACAAAAAAGTCTTAAAAAATGCAAACATTTTAAAAATGCTTAAATAAGTAAGCAATACTTAGCCTGGTGGGGGCACAAGTAAAGCCTGGTGGCCCGCCAGGGTAATAATACACTGGGGGAAACCCTGCCAAGTTGGTCATATCATCATCCAGAATTATGCCACAATGTTTTTATTCTTGAGAAACCACACACCTTACTGGTGAGAGTCTATGAATAGATTTGAGCTTGTATATAAAATGTTTTTCTTGTTTTTAAAATATTTAGTCATTCTGGGATTATTTAGTATTGGTTTCAAATGGGCCCAAGATGATGACATAAATACCATTTTCCCATCTTTGTACAAGCTCACCACAAACTCATATTTCTTATTAATTTTTGGGAAGTAGAATAGAAAAATTAAACCAGTTTTCCACTCTTCAATCACAATACCCGTCTGTTTTCCTGAAGACTAGTGAGATTGTTTTTATCGCCCCGCTTCAAAACTGCTGAGGCAATTCCTATTGTGAGGAGTCATTCAGGGAATCTGCCTCATGTTGACAGTGGATGTGGTTTCAACCGGCACAGTACTCTGGAAAAAGCTGTGCAATTTGTTCTAGATGTTTATGATGAAGGTCAGGCTTACAAACCATTACTGTCACAATTCATTAAAAACCTGCTTGAATGCATCTGAATATTTAGAACAGTGCTAAAGTTGGTTAGCTAACAAAAGCAAGGATGGTGTTTTGTGCTTTTAAAGGGACAGTATTATGTCAAATCAACTTTTTTGAGCTTTGCATCATGATATAATGTTATGCACTCATTGAAAACATACCTGAAGAGTTGCCTTGATTCTTTCACACATGTTTGAGAAATCCTTGAATCTCGCCATGGCAACCATTCAGCTGTGTGAAACGCTTTGTTGGACCTACCCCCACCTTTGAGAAAAGGTGGGGGTAGGTCTGCAGCTCCTCCTCAGAACTGCAGTTCCCAAGCTTCTGCCTCTCAGTGCAGCTCCTTCAGACTAGCCAGCAGCAATTAGCAAACATCTGATGAAAACTGTGCATCTGCTGACATCATTGTACGAGTTCCTTCTCAATGAAACGCTGGTAAAAAGAATATTAGAAGGTAAATACAGGAGCTATGTTGCCCCTTAGTGTCGATTGCTAATTTTAGTTTTTTCCATCAGTAAAAAATAAAAATGCTAATATTTTCTTTTACCGTATCAAAACATAAAATATAGACGAGTTTCAAGTTCCCACTTTTTTCTTGCAGTGAATACAGTGTGACTGGAAGTGGAAGTTGGGTGGCGGTAAAGATGAGACGATAAAATCATTAATTATTTTTAAAATGAAAGGCTCA
The DNA here is from genome assembly GCA_010277075.1 of Poeciliopsis retropinna. Classification (NCBI taxonomy): domain Eukaryota; kingdom Metazoa; phylum Chordata; class Actinopteri; order Cyprinodontiformes; family Poeciliidae; genus Poeciliopsis; species Poeciliopsis retropinna. The sequence continues at coordinate 2,644,737 of VMRM01000029.1, read as the reverse complement.
TATAAAGACAAATTGTCTTTACATGAGATATTCTGTTCGTTTTATGCTCTAGACTTTGTGCTTTTCTCTATTTGGGCTGCCTAAAGAAAAATGATTCTTTGTACATTTAATACCTCTCGTTTAACATCTGCATGGTTGCGACTGGATAAGGTGGAGGTAGCTCATCCCTCCAACTGCTTTGCAGCAGTTGCTGATATCCAGTTACGACACCAGAAATGTGGCGAAGCTGCAGCACGGCCCGTTTCTCTGGAGGACCGGATGAATAATTAAGGAGCGGTGCTTATGTGAAGAAGTTCATTAAGATGCAGACTCACACCGGTCTCCATGGCAGCAGCGCCGCATCTCTATTTTGCCAACAACAACCCAAGCTGGCAAGGTGACAATGTGGTGAGGTAGGAGGTTTCCCACAATAAGGGATGTCCCTCTGTTATTGCTGCAATCTTCATTTGCATTTGGTTGTGAGATATGAAACTTAAAAAACAATTAAACGTCTAAAATCGGTGGTTGTCACCCTCTCTTAGCTCTGCAGCCACCTGGGCATTACATTCCAAGGATCTATTTATATTTCAGGGTAAATGGATGCCTTTTCCAATGCTGATCAATAATAAATAAAGAACAATATGTCTAAGGCACACTTCTAGCGGTTGTGTTCATGCAGCCAGCACTCAGAAAGTTTTTTTTTCTTTCTCTCTTTTTTTTTTTTTTCAGTTTGTTGCGATACTCTTTCATAATGCACTCCTGCTGTATGGAATATTCCCTCCACTTAAAAGGAAGTTATTTTCAGCTGTGAATTAAATGAATGGACAGATTTTATCTGGCTGGACATTACAGGTAAATATGCAACAGAAACGAGGGTGAAGGTTACATAGTCAGGACTCCTGTGGAGCGATATTAAAGCCTAAGATTATTACAGAGTGATTTGGGGATATTGTTCACTCGTAATCCCAGTGACATTTTCATTAAGCCCTCACATCTGGGAAAAGCAGCCTGGGAGTCACGATGACTGCAGGTTAGACCGCTACTGTTCATCAGTAAGTGTGCAGGAACCCTTTTGGAAATTAATCTGCATTGTTCCTGCTGCTTCTGTACTCTTGTCACAATCTGTGCCTGATCTCGATTCTCAGCGCTCTTGGGATGTTCATCTTTCATCCTGTTTTGACACTGCAGCTGTATTAGCTTTACTATAAACCCAACAGTTACGTTTAAATTTCATTGCTTTTGTCCCCAGCAGAAGGAAATCCCTTTAGAGTGGACCGGAGAGCACACCGAGTCCCCCAGGCTTCAATCGTTCAATTGCTTTTTGTCTCTGCTCTTAAACCTGCCGTTCAGTTCCTTCTACCAGCGTGTCGTTGTTGCAAAGGATCATTTCCTCTTCAACCTTAGCTGGCCATCATTGTTGCTTCGCTCGGCTTTTGTCGTCGCTGGTCGCCAGATAAATTTAGACCCTCAATCAGAAAACGACGAAGGGCAGCCAAGATGGGAATTATGCATGTCCTCCTCTTCTCTAGAGATCAGAGCATAGCCTGGGTTTGAAAGGCTTCTTGATGAAAGTGGGAGGTTCTCTGTTGAGCAGGGAGGATGGATTTAAGCAATCCAGGAAGACAAGAGGGTCAGGTCTCTGAGAATATGCCTGTAGCCTAAGCAAACGAGAATAAGCGTTGCATGACGTTGCATTGTACTGCAGAAATTTTCTCTTTATCTTTGTCATGCAAACAGTGTAAAGCAAATGCTGTACCGCTGTTTTTTTATAAAATGTTTGCAGTAAATTCAGTGGAATCTGCTCCCAGCTTTCCCTGGCCTATTTATGAATCTGAATCTGATTAATCAAAAGTAAAGATGAGCCGATAGCTCCCATCCTAACCCAGAGATGATGATGATGATGATGGTATGGACAGGCAAGAGAACAGTGTGTCCGTTAGGGCGATTATTGCTCTGTCCCAGTTAGAAGCAAATTTATAGAGCATAAGAAAGATGCAGCTGAAAAGCACAACTGCAGTAATCCCCGCCACACACTTAGCTCTCTTTTCAGCGACATCGGCTGAATGCAGATGAGAGAACATCTTAGATTTTTCTTTTTTTTTTGTCTTGGTTACATGGTTGAACAGTTTGCTATTTAGTTATTGTTAGATGGCTGTAGCCAAAGGCAGTTATTTGGCTTTGCATTGACTGCCCAGGGGCGTCAGTTATGACTTGTTGAACTATTTAATAGCTTTAACAGTGCTATCGGCTAATTCACACACACACACACACACACACACACACACACACACACACACACACACACACACACACACAGAGTCTGTGCTGTTAATTTATTTCGCAGGAAATCCAATGGAATTATTTCTCTTCATATTTGCATTCAGTTTGTGCTGTTGTCACTGAGAAAAATGAATTTAGATGATCAAAGTGTTGTTTTTTTTTTGCTGACTATAAATTATCTCCATGTCTTTTTTCTGTACGACTGCATCAATCACTAAGATCACACTGTCTGGATTAAATGAGCAAGTTCTCTTTCACTGTCGTAGCAAAGACAAGTTTCTGAGAATTTATTGTATTTTTTTTTTTTTTTTTTTTTTTTACTGCTTAAAATCTGCAGTGTCTGATCAGACATCTAACTACTTATTCCTCATTATCTCGCAACTATTTTATTGTCAAAATATACTTGTTTTAGCAGCCAATGAGTAAAGAAGTTGTGTTGTTATTCCAATCATCTGTGGGTGGTTGTATTAGGGTAGAAGAGGTGAATACTCTCATCATCGGTGTTTAGTGAACTAATGAGTAGACCTGTCCTCTGATTTTTCTTTAGGAGGATGCAACAGACCCTCTGAGATGTTACTGGGAGGCGATGATGGGCCAGCGAAGGTTGTAGTGGTTTGCAAACCCCCGGACACGGCCCCAGCAAGCAGCTACGCTAACCGACACAGCCATGCCGCCACTGGCGTCCTGATCCTCCTCCTCCCCCCCACTTCCTGAATCTTTCTCCGGTCGCTTAAGACTTGCAGCAGACTGTCCAACATGGCCTCGCCCTTCATGTGGAAGCTGTCCTCGCAGAAGCTCGGCTTCTTCTTGGTAAGTTTTGGCTTCATCTGGGGCATGATGCTGCTGCATTTCACCATCCAGCATCGGACCAGCCACGAGAACAGCGCCGTCCTGCGCCAGCAGATCCTGGATCTGAGCAAACGCTACATTAAAGCGCTGGCAGAGGAGAACCAAAGTGTTATGGACGGCCCGTATGTTGGAACCATGACGGCTTACGGTGAGTCGGCTTACTGTTTCACATGATCTGACTGACATGTTGCATCAGGCTAAAGTATTCATGTTTGAAGATAGAAACATGCAGGAAAAGTTCATTGTTGCCTAGACACTTGCAGGGTTATTTTATTTCTTGTTTTTGGTCGTTCTACATTAAATTTTATAATGTCAAATCAAAGTGCACAAAATGTTACAAGCCAAATAACCAACAAGTCGTATCAAAATGGACTAATCATGCCAACTTTAGCCTAGCTCTGCTACAGTAAAAAGAAGTGCTAACTCAATATCTTGAGTCAAATCTACGTTTCAGAATAACTGAAGTACATAACAAATGGTTAGCATTTAACCAGCTGGTATAATTTTATGTTTTAGTAAAATATTCAGTTTGTAGGTTTATCCACCTTCTGATCAAACAAGAAGATGTAGCACTGACCCAGCTGCACTGGAGTGTAATACTGTTTTAGAAAAGGTCTAGAAAACACATCAATAACTTATTCATGCCATTAATAGACCTGTGCGATTCGATGGGAGTCTTCATTAGAAACCTGAGATTGGAATTGATTGCAGTCTAATTCCCAGAGAAACAGCATACAGTGAAGCTCCTGGAGATTAAATCAGCTCCTACAGAACCTGAAGGAGATGCAGAGGTATCGAGCGAAACGGGAGCTGCACCAGGCTTATGGATTTCACTGGGATTTATTTTCCAGGACTGTAACTCAATATTTGTATTTTTTTAACTTCTGTGTTATTGGTGTGGTTCTTCAGCAGCTTTAAAGAATTTTCATACTAAATTGAGTGAAGAATTAGAGGGGAATCCATTTCAGGCAATATCCAGGGATTATTATGATTCCGTTTCCATTTTCAGGAAATACTTCGTTGTCCTGTTTGTTTGGAGTTTTTTTTCTTTCCTCTCGTAATGTGATTGAGTTTCTCATCGCTACAGCTGTGTGCCGTACACTGTCCAATATCATATAAAAATCCATTTCAAATCCTTGATTAGGAAGCCAGGCAGCAGGATGCACTGCGCTTCCTGCATTTGTCTTGATCTGATTTGTAATGACTTCAAGAGGCCAGCTGGGGATCCTCTTTGTTACCCATGAAGGACCCATAAAATCCATTTCAATTTAATTCTGTGAATCCCCAAAGCTCTTTCAGGGACTGAGGCAGCTTTATCTATATGAAGAAATGTCATTTTGCAAAACAATTGGCTGAAACTTAAAAAAAAAAAAAACATATTAATTTTAGACATTTATTAACAACATCTCTAGTTTTAAGAACTATTACTAACATGGTTAAAAAGCTATTGCTAATAATGAGATAAAAAGCAGTATATATGGCTGTTTGTCAGTTTAAGCAACTCTTTGTTAGGCTTAACATTTTCCTCTAAATGTCATCGCAATCGCTGCAGGTTAAAGTGTCGAGGAGGCCAGAGAATTACGCCAGTGCCATTCTGAATATGTCCTTTTCATCTCATTATCGTTCAGAAATATCCCTATTTGATGTTTCCTCTGCAATATCAATGTAGAAAGACAGGAAGAAAAAACAAAGTAAGCCTGGTGATAATAAAAAAGCTTTCTCTTCTGCAGAATTTGATATTTCCTGCTTCGTACAGAGATCTTAAGACAATAAGAGGTTGATGTTGATGCTCTGAATGTTCTCTGAAAGAGAGATGCAGCAGTAAACCTGATCCAACTTGTTTTTAAGGTTTATATGTCTAGTTGGGGAGGGAAATGAAGTTGCCTGCTCTCACCTGCAGACTTGAAGAAGACCCTTGCAGTGCTGCTGGATAACATCATGCTGAGACTTGGCAAGCTGGAGTCAAAGGTGGAGAGCATTTACAACGGCACCGGAACCAATCTGACCAACGGCACTGGCACCGGCACGGCCACCCCCAGCGCCTCCAACTCGGAAAAAGTGAATGTAGCCGGTACGTGCCGGACTTCTTGTTTTTCCTCCCGCGTCGTGTTGTGCTAAACGTTGCAAGCATTGCACAGTTTGATGCACTTGGACTCAATCCAGATACGCTCCTGCTGCTGACTTGCTCAAACTTGCATTGAATCCTGAAGGTCTGCCTACAGATGTTTTCATTGTTTTGGTTTGTAAAAGCAATGAAATACCTCATGTGATTGTTCCTTTTTATGATGTAAGTCAATCATTACTTTACAGATAACAAAGGTTTGGGATATGTTGCTAATCAGAACAGGTTTTTCAGCTTTATTTGCCACTAAACAGTGATGAATGCTGTAAATTATAAATAACAAATAAATGCAACAAAAATTGTTTAGGTTTTCAATCATAAATTAGGGCATCATTGTCGACATATAATTTTTTTCCTCCATATAGCGATAAACACCATAATTATTATCTATTGTTATGGAAGACAGCATTATCTCCATAATTTTGTCAACCTTTGCAGATAATAGGTTGCATAAAACCATAAATGTATCTTTTGTTTGAGCTTCTCTTCCGTTACCTAAACCAGCAAAACATGTCTATTAGGATTTGTAGCAGTAGCCTTGCAGAGAACTTTCTAATTCGTAGTTGCAGGACAAAGTGAGGCCTGCGGCTCTCCTGGCAGTGAACTCCAGTTCCTTGCACTCCGGAGTGTCCTTTGAAGCACGTCTCCTGTGTTGGAGTGGGTGGCAGGCAGAGCTGTTGTCAGCTCCACTGGCGCTCCTCCCCGACTGGAACGCAATTACACAGATAGGAATCTGGACAGTGAAGGGAACACGCCTGTCTTTCATGGCGGCTGCTATCAAGATGGAGCTGAACAGCAGCCCTGGGACTGAACTGTTTCCACCCAGGATGCTCTAAAGCTTCCCAGCTCAGGACTCTGGCTTGTCAGAGACTAAAGCTGGGGCTTTTTAGTCTGATAAGTCCATGTTTTACAGGAGGAAAGACCTGAAATGTTTAGAAAATAGGAGAAATTAAAGATATTTTAAGATCAAACTGTAACTAAAATAAGTGGGTTTCTTTTGTTTAGATGAGTGTAGTTGATGATTATTTAATTAATTGAAAACATATTAGGTTTTTGAGATTCCAGCGAGTTTAGAAAATGAATAATTTCAGTCACTGTCCAGTTTTTTCCCCCAATGCTTCTCTCTAAAATTCTCAAAAATCTCATCCATTTAAATGATTTATTTCTAATTTTTAGCACCACAATGATCATATGTAAATATTCGTGTCATACAAAAGCAACCTCTAACGAGGAACTTCCCTTTTGGTTTCAGCTTGATTCAGATTCACGTGGCATCGTTGCCTCAGTTCTCACATGTGTTAGATGTCCATAACCTCCACTTCCATTAAACATTTTACCAAAACATCTTTCCTTTTACAGTTTTGTGGTTATTTACTTAATGTTCTGTATTTTCTGTGATAAATCTGCTAATTATTTAGAGAGGATGTTTTTTTTCTTTTTTTTTTTGTTTTTTTTTCGGATGTGGACGGAGCCTGTGTCTTTAAGACGTTGCAAGATGTCAGTCTGAGTCTGCAAACAATGCAGCAACCCCGTGAGATTGCTGAAATCAGCCATCTGAAATCCAATTTCTCATACTGCTTTTGCCAAAATTTATGGACTGGACCATATAGATTAAATTTCCATGAGGAAACTGGGGTGGTTGCTGCCTCTTGCACAGGAGTCCCTGATAGGATCAGATTGTCCATCCAGCTTTTCTCAGCAGGAGGCAAATGGAACTGGACCCAGTGGCAGTGTGTGAGACGCCTTGTCTCCTTGTGTCTCACTGATGTGGATAATCAACCTACCCACTGGTGCTTCATGTGTGGTCCTGCCAGCGCCGTTTTTAATCTCATCCCACGCTCACACACTCCACGGCAAACAGACAGATGTAATTTATACTCGGGTTGTGATTTGCAGCTAGCCGGACCTTGATGCTCTCTTCTCCCATTAAAGCCCCCCTTGCGATAGATTTCTCTCTCCCTTGAGTGTGTTTAACTTTATTAATGTCCTTTTCATCTCTGCTGCATTGGTGGAGATGTCACCTTTGGCTATTTCTACAGAAAGAGATGCTTCACAGCTTAATGTGTTTGTACCACTTTGTCTCTCAGCAGTGCTGTCTGCTGACTTTTTACCATTCGCAGCAAAAAATAAAATCCAAGGACAAAATGGCAGCGCTTTGGCTGAAAACAATGTTAATTTTATCCTTTTGACTAAAACTATTCCTAAAAGTACATTCTGCTTTGTATGAATTATTTGTCACATTTCATGACATTTTTCTCACACATTTCAAATACTTAAGGATAAAAAGGATATCGCTACACATAAATTGCATATTTTTCATTTGATTTGCTGTATCACACATTAAGTTTAATTTCTTATTTGACCAATTAATGAGCAACCAAAGATAAATGTAAAATTATTAAAAAGCTCAAATCGGTAAATGACAATAGTATTGAATTTTAGGCTTTTAAATTGCTTTAATTCAGGGTTTAAAACTGGATGTGCTCTTAAACATGATTTAGAGGCCAAGCAAAGTGTCAATCGGCTACATTTCACATTTTGAAATGAATCCAGTCCAGATGCAACAACAATAATAATAATAAAAAACATTTAAAAATTCATCCCCAAGCTGTCAAGAACTTTATAGGAACTACATAAATAAATCTATAAACTTGAGTCTGGAGAAGTGTGCACTTTTAAAAAGAAAGATATCACAGCCCTGTTTTTAAACCACTGCTGTATCTAACACTTACAGTCATTTATGCACACAGGATGTGTATTAATAGGACTGGCAGACAAGAGCAGTTACCACATATCCACACGGCAGTCATAAACAAACATGTGGGACAACTTGCTCATTACTCCTAATAAACTTTGTAGCTAACATAAAATTGAAAGCTAAATTTAAATGGTGCTTGTTTAAATAGCAGCTGGTGCAAATGGGGAAAAACGGTATTTTAAATGTAGCAATCTCCAGTCGGTAGCAGACTGGGTTATAATTCTGAAGTTCTGGGTCTACTGGTTGGACTGGGGGGACCTCAACTGACTAGGATTCCTTTTTGTTTCATTTTTCGATATGTGACTGCTGCTCAGCAGAAACTTGTGAATCGTCATCAAGATGCAGATTGAAATATCCTTTGTTTCAATCCCTTTGATGTGGAGCCGTTGAAAGAGTTTCCCCTCTTATGTGAGCGAGCAACAAGTGCACCCAACTACTTTCTCTAGCAGACTGTAGATCTGCTCCATCTTGGGGAACTCCTCCTACATTTTGATTAAGAAAGCATGGATGTAATTGGAGGAACATCTGGACCTGACACCATTGGATGCGACACGTGCTATCTAGTTTCTTTCAGCATACGTTTTCTTTCGAGCGTCTTTGCTTTATTTAATCTTGGGTTTAATATCAGAATATGTGTTCAGATTGTTTCTGTAATAGCCAAAAACCTTGTTAGTAGGATTCACATTTCAATTTTCACAAAATTCCAGTGTCCAGACTGTCTCACTGCCCGAACCTTCTCAGACAGTGAAACATTAGTCATACCTGAGGTCTCTGAAAGGTTTCCTGGATTAATCTCCTGTCCTTGGATTGCTCTTGGTGTGAAATCTGGATGTCTTTCCTGGATAATTTTGTTTGAGCCGATCAGATTGCCTGAGCACAAAAGGCGGATTGGTGGCAGCCAAACTTTGTGCTCACCGCAACAGAGGGGAATGAGATCAGGGTTACATAGCAGAGGGGTGGGACTTGGATTTGGTTTTCTGCCTCAAGGACTTTGCTGTGGACCGGAGGTAGTGGGAGACATGTGTTGACCAGCTCCAAACACGTGCTCGACAATCTGGGAAGCCCCTCTGGTTTGTGTTACCCGCTATGTGTCTTTAGGTTGTAGAATGACTTGAAAAAAGCTTTTTTTCTACCTCCTTTCCATCTGCTATATGCTAGCATGCAACTTCTTTCTTTTTCATGAAGTTTTCTTCTCCAGTTGCAGTATCACAGAAAACAAAAGTGACTGAAAGTACCTTTAGGTGACTTTTGTTGTATTTCAGCTTCTAACACCAGTCGTTTGTGAAAATGGCTTAATTGGGTAAAAATATTGAGCCAAACATTTTCCCCAAACATCCCAGTTGTCATTCTGTTGAACATTGATCTGGATCTGAACACTGTAGTGTCAAAGATGGAGTCACAAAGGTAACTATCCGACAGAGCATTGACCCTCTTCGTTTGGGTCTTACCAATCGAGGTCCTTGAAACGGCCCAATCAGACCGCCTTAGCAAACTTACTTACATGTGAAGAAGCAGCAGCTCTAGTTCAAGTTCAACTTCTGAGAATCTCAAAAGACTGAGATTCTCACCTTATCTCCAACGCTGAATCCAGTCAGCCTATGAATGTACTCATCTCTATCCACTTGTTTCAGGAATCTTTTTCTTTAAGTCATAATCTATGTTGTCCATAGATAAAGATTTGGAACGTAGACTGACTACTAACTCCTGTGTTCACCACCACAGTCGTTCAACCTATCAGTTTGTCTCCAATTCCATCCTAACATCATTAAACAAGTCACTTAGAAACACAAACTCCCCCACTTGAAGTAGAGATTAAGTAGGAAAGACCAACCGACCTTTATCCTGATTGAGAGCCATGACCAAAAACCAACTCCAGTTTAAGGTCACTGCTTGAAAAATAGCAACAGAACATTGTCTGCTGAAAGGAAAGATGAAGCCCTGACATTTCCTAACCAAACTGTCTTAGGAAGTGATCATAAACGCCTTAAACAGGATCAGTGACGAGGGGCAGAACAAGTGGAGTCCAACATGTACTTGGAAGGAGGTTCACTTTGTGCTGAGGCCACAGGCTTACCTCTTGGCACTATGAGCCTCAGTGTGAGTCATAAACATTGTCTAGATCAACAAAACACCCATGAATTGGACAACCAAACGCCCATGTGCCCCTCAACAATGCCCCAGGGCTACAAACCTTATCTACCAGTTCTCGGACTGAATCAGAAATCCATAAAATCAGTTCATGCCTCCTTTCCGAACACCACAGTCAGTCCAGGGAGGCTCAGAAATACGAAAACACGATAGCTGGAACACACTGACCTTTTAAAACGCCATCCGCAATTGTCAGGGAACGCCATGTACCTTTTAAGAGGTTTATGAACTACAACAGGTTCTGCTCGTCATTTCAGCTCCTCTTTTAGTTGTGTTTAGAAAGGAACTGGCATTTAGTTGGGTTACATTATGTATTTGTTTCAGGGTTTTCTAGATATTCACTTCCAATTCAGCAAAACCTGTGAGCCACTCTGTTATATTTAGTGTCATTACAAGGTATCCAGGATTCTGCTCTCTAATCTACAATGATCCGAGCAGGACTTCCTGATTATATCTCCTGATCTCTCTACTTGTTTAGCTGTCAGCGCTCTGCAGTTAGCTCTGCTTTCCTCCTGTCTTACTGAGCTGCCATGATGATGGCTAAATTTGCGTACATTAATATTTTCCAGGAAAGTACCTCAAAAATGAAGGCTGTTTCACTTGAGGGGGAAACTGCACTTTTCACCTGAATTTTTTTCATGTCTTTTTTTTTTTCTTCTGTACAATTGCACTCTAAATAAAAGTGTCTCTACCTCGGATTCCCAGTTAAACTTAGGTCTGGACATTGACTTGGCCATGAATATGTTTATCTAAACAAGACGTAAACCAGTATCCTATTGTTTAGTCACAAAAGATTCTGGTTGGAACATTACAAAATGGTGGAAAGTGTATAAAAACTATTGAAGCTTCATTGAAGCTTCATTTTTGTGGGGAAAGAATAGCATAAGCCAGATTTCCACCGTCCACTTATGTAGTTGTCAAATGACTTAATGAAATCGGACCAACACATCCAGGGAAGGAGAAGGGGAAAAAGAAAACCGATGAGTCTATTAAAGTGTTATCAGATGAACAACAGCGAGCGCTAAGTGCTGGGTAACGGTGACTTCAGATGCCTCTGGATATACCATTCAAGTTGAAATTATCTCATTTTTCTCAGCTCCTGATTATTTGCCTGTTTTATAGACTGCTTGCCTCATTATCTTAAGTTTCATACGTTTTCTGCCCTTGGTTTTATTTTTATATGCTGCAGCTACATATAAACCTTTGTACTGGCATGTTTTCATTTGTGGTTTCAGGCTCTAAGAAAACCATTTAAACACCAATTTCAGCTGTGTGCTGTTGGCTTCTATTTGCTTCATTTTGTTTGTTTTTCTGTTGGCAACTTAACAACTTCTGATCATATATATTTTCTTTTTAACCTCACCTGAAGAAGTATATGTGTGACGTCCTCATTTGGTTACGTTTGCATCTGACATTTCTTGCCCATTCAAAGCGTCACTAATGGCGCCAGACGTGATACTTTAGACTTGTCGTTAAACAGTCGTCTCAGTTTGGCGTATCTGAGAGGTAAAACAGCCCCATCTTTCCTGTTTTTGATTATGAAGGCGGCTATTTTTAGCTTCCTCGTTGGCAGAAGCTTATGCTTGATTAAATTGAGGAAAAGACTTCCCTGGTGGCGTTGGCGCGAACCGCTTGATGACAGCCTGCCTTTCCTGGTTGTTCATTTGGTTGGCTGACTGGTACGCTGATGTGGCCGGGTGACTGAAGGATGGAATAACAGCAGCTCACTCCACGGCTTTTGTCTCGGGACATCCCCTTTACCAAACGGCTGAAAGCTTCTGTTTAATTAGGCTTCTCTTTCAAAGAACACAGCCACCGCAGTGTTACTTACACAAAGCAACTCCACAAATACGATAAAAAGTTTTTGCAGACTTCTCGCTCCCTCAGACGTGACATCAGACTAAACATTTCCTGCTCTGAAGAAGAGGGAGAACATTTAAACCTTCTAATTAAAGAGTTTACAACCATTTTGTTTGTATTTGGGACGACTGTCTCACAGTAGTTTGCTCTAATTTTGGCCCATTCCTCCTGACAGAACTGGTGGAACTGGTGGAACTGAGTCACGTCGAAAACACTCACTTCGTTCTCCCTAAGCCACTTTTTTTAAATTGTTCATTCAAAAAAAAAAAAAAAAGGTCTATTCCAAAGATGATAATGTCTCAATAGTTCCATTTGATCCTGTTTTGTGAAATGCGCCATTCCCTCCTGCAGCAAAAATGACATCATCCTTATTTAAAATGATTTGACTGCAAGTTAAATGTCAGACATTAAGGAAACAAATAGTTATGTTTTTATATTGCATATGTGGTTTTAACATATGCAATATATGCATTTACGAACTGTGTTTGAGTAATCTTTTAAAGCAGATGTTGGTTATTTTAATAAATTGTTTTGAGCTTGTGTCCTGGTAACCAGTCATTACCTTGCATAATTCCTGGAAAACACCTGCAAAGCCAGCAGAGCAGGTCAACCCTGCTTCTAACAATAGTTTCACTTTTCCACTCCCAATAAATTTGTTTACTTTTTATATATTCATTTAACTTAACCTCTTTTTTTAAACATGTTGCCTATATTGAAACAATGTAATTCTGCTCCAAGTATTATTTTGACACAGTCTTCACCTTCTGCCAGCAAACGTCAGTTCTGATGAAGCCAGCGCCTCTGAATGACAGTCAGGACAAATTACTGTTTGCCTGGAGAACAGGCATGAAAGAAAACCCTGTTTGATTGTGATGCTTTCAGCATCACCTTTTGTTGTGAGAAAATGGGTCGGAGAAGAACGAAGGTTTTTATTGGTAACTGGGTTTGTTAGTGGTTGTTGTGATGGACTCTAGATTATTTACAACTTGTTCCTATCACATTTTAATCTCTAACACACATTACAAGCTCTTTAACAGACAAAATTACTCTTGTCTTCTGGCTTCCTTTATCATAAACACATTCCCACAGCATTATGCTGCTACCACTATGTTTTATCATAGTTGTGGGGTGTTTAGGGTGACCTTTACTGTACTTTTTTTTTGTTCCTAGTCTCTCTGAAATGTGAGATGCTCTGTATCAGTTCTATCCTTCCTCCATACTGCAGTATCCCAAAGTTTCTGAGTTCTCCTCTAAACTGTCGTCTCCTGTGTGATGGTGTCAGAGTTGCAGACAATACAAAAAATAGAAACTTTATGGCCGACCCAGTCGACCTTATTGATTTTCTTCTCCTGTTTCTCCCTGCGTTCCCTCAGACCTCCTGAACGGAGCCCAGGAGAAGTGCGAGCTGCCTCCTCTGGACGGTTTTCCTCACTGCGAGGGCAAGATCAAGGTGAATCACAAACACACACTCATCTCTCTCCATCTGCTCCTGTTTTTTTTCTACTCCTTTCAATTATTTTTTTGTATGAAATGATTTTATTTCTTTATTTAAAAAAGAGGCTGACCTGGAAAGACCCATACTCTGAACTTGATACAAATTTGCTCACACACAGTTTGCATGTTACCACCCACTTCACACACTAGAATGATAAATTATCTGTTGCAAGGCTATGCAAATATGAAACGGAACATTTTTATCACTGCCATATTGAGTCCATTTGCTATTTAATTCCAGGCAGATGACATAGCAGTTCAGCTGTTTGGGTAACTAACAAGCCTGTTTCATTCATATCCTTCTTGTTTTTTATTGCTGGATGGATTTTTATGTGTTCCTCCTAGGGAAAAATTGAACATTTTGTTTTGTATTTTTATTGAAGATGAATCATAAGTGTGCTTGTTAACTAAAGACATGTTTTTACCAAGTACTATCATAATATTTTAACATTTAACCATTTGGTTTTAATATCTTAATATAAACTGTTTCTTTCACAACAAAGTGTCAAAACACACAGCCAACATTACACACAAGCTTGAAAAGTCCCAAACTGCCGTCACACTGCAGTTAAATCTTCCTAACTTTCTTCTTAAACATCTGATGAATCAATTTTCCTGCAGTTTTATGGACCTCTCATTTGGTTGTGGTTCAAATAAAACGCCACCCGGACAACCTGTGTGCCAAGACCTGATCTGATGTGTCATTTCTCCTATGCGCTGCTCCAATAGGGTCACTATAAGTCAGTGTGAATGAAGTTGCTCCAGAAACCATAGTGAGGTCAGAGAAATCCGACTGGTAGGATTTATATTAGCAGTGTTCAGTCCTGCGATTGTAAAAAAAGCATATTGTAAACAAACAGCAGGGATCAAATGAAAATATAAAACTCCTTAAATTTTGGTTTTAGACTGTGAAAAGCTTGTGAATTTCTTTAATTAGCAGCAGGCTAACGTTTTCTTTCTGCTCGTATTTTTTCCAGTGGATGAAGGAGATGTGGCGCTCCGACTCCTGTTACGCCAACTACGGTGTGGACGGCTCCACCTGCTCCTTCTTCATTTACCTCAGTGAGGTGCGTCTGTCATTTACAGCGTTTTAAAATTTTAATTTAAATTAAATTTAAAATCTAGAATAAATATCAAATATTTGTCTTTTTGTTGAATCTGGTGTATTTGTGCTACATCTTAAAAAGACAATGGATAAGATTTTTAACATTTTTTTGCAGAGAACATGAAAAACTAGAATATTTTATAACCTGAGATCATATAAGAATGAAATAAAGAATTCAAAGAGGATAAATTTTTTATGTAACTAAATGACTGTCCTACAGAGAAGATGACAAAGGAGATGATTCACTGACTTTTCTATTCGAAGGGATGAGTTTTTAGCCTGCAAGGGAAAAACATGGAATGACTTCACATTTCCTCTGCACACCGGGAAAAGATGGAGTCATTCATTATTGACAAGCCTTAAAGTATAACGGCTCATGTTCCTTCAGGGGACACTTTTAGACTTCCTGTTTTTCAGGTGGTGAAATGAAATATTATGAGGTTTATTTTAAGTCTTTAAAGCTGAAGAAGAGATGTTTTAAAGTCATCGCCTTCACTGATTTCTAACTCATCTACGTATATGCTAATTTCATATCTGCTCCTCTGACTTTTATCTTCACTAATCCGAAGATCGATGCTGCTTGTCGTTATCGTCTGTTTGTGTTTATTCTTTTTTTTCTGCTCTTCCGACAAAGTTCGATCAGTTGATCTAACATCTGCTATTTCAAGTGAGAGCTTTCCTTTTTTTTTTTTTCAGGCTTTTCTTTTTTTTTTTTTTTTTTTTTTTGTTGACCATGAATAATGGCAGATGGTTGAATGATTTTAACAAAAGTATGTTTTCAGTCGTGGCTCCAGTTCTGGAAATAGTGAGTTATGAATATTGTATACAAGCTAAAAGCCTTTCAGGCGGCAAAGAAGAAAACCTAAAGCGCAGAGGATGAAAATAGCGATGGAAACAGGAAACAGAAATGTTTGTTATAAAATCAAACAGAAGAGCTCTCTCTGCGTCTGTTGTTTCAGCTAATCCAAACCCACTCCCTTGCACTCGGAGTCATGTGAGCGGTTGCCACGGCGACACGCATATATTTCCCATCCAGAAAACGGATGCGATCAATCTCTCCAGCGCTTCTCGTGCTCATCTGTTGACACACACACTTTAAGCGTGTGTGTTAGCGTGCATAATTCATGCGAGGAGTGCTGTGTTAACCTTGCACAGGGGCGAACCGGAGAGGACGACTTATCGCGATGGATGTCAGCAGTGGACGGTCGGGGTTTAATCAGCATGATGTGCAGGTGTTGTGGTTGGAGTCAGAGGGTAAACAAACACTACTTCATAAAAAAAGAAAGAAGTGTGGTTTTCCCTGCAGTATTAGTGATTTGCACATCACTGTTAGCTGATCAGAGAGGAAGCGGATGCAGACACTGACAACTGGGGAACGACTTGATTTGATCTAATCACAGTTCCTGAAAAGTGACGAGTATCTGTTTATCATACACATTAATTTCCACTTGCGTAGGGGTGTTAACGTTCTCGTTTGCTTTTTATCAAAAACATTTCCAGCTTGTATGTTGACTGTCAGCAAAAAAAGGTCAA
The DNA here is from genome assembly GCA_010277075.1 of Poeciliopsis retropinna. Classification (NCBI taxonomy): domain Eukaryota; kingdom Metazoa; phylum Chordata; class Actinopteri; order Cyprinodontiformes; family Poeciliidae; genus Poeciliopsis; species Poeciliopsis retropinna. Next base: position 2,628,609 of record VMRM01000029.1, on the reverse strand, counting down.
AGTTTTCCCCAGAAAACTTGCTTAGTCTGGTGGTTGGTTCATGACTGACTGCCCATTCTTCAGCTTTAAAGACTTAAAATAAACCTCATAATATTTCATTTCACCACCTGAAAAACAGGAAGTCTAACTGAAAAAAACTTTAAACATTTTTTTCAGTTAAAAAAATGTTTAAAGTTTACTGGAAATTAGAAAATATCACTTGATAATTATGTGCTATTGGAAGATTAATATCTGAATCAACTATAAAGTGTTAAAAAATGCAAACATTTTAAAAATACTTCAGTATTTTAGCCTGGTGGGGGCACAAGTAAAGCCTGTAAATCCCAGTGAAATGTTTGATTACAATGCAGCAAAATGTAAAAGCTGCAAGGGAAAAATTATGGAGTATTTATTAATAAAGCTACAGAAATTCTCGATCATCCCACAGATGTTGTTTCAAAACTGCTCCTTGCTTTTCTTGGGAACAAGTGCAGAAACACAAAGCAATGTTTTTCTAATGACCATCTGATGTTGTGAAAACTCTCGCAGCTGTGCTTTACAATTCACTGTTCCACGTTCAAGGCAGAAAACAGCAGCTGGCCTCATTAAAAACATCTACAGTTTAGTTAAAACATGCAGGTGACTGAGGAGCTGAAGGTTTTTTCTTCTTCTTTAGGTGGAAAACTGGTGCCCTCGTCTGCCCTGGAGGCTGAAGATCCTGAATGAGGAAATTGACCGGACTGGACAGGTGAGAACCTGGTGGTTAAAAACTAGTCAGCTTCTTTTCAACAACTCAATATGTAGTTTTGGTGACATAATGCTACATACACCTGCTTCTGAGCAAAAATCTTTATTTATTATAATTGATTTGCAGTTGTATTTGTGAACTGTGATATTTTAAAACATCCCAGCAGCAACCAACCTGCTCTTATCAAGGCTTGCAGGCTTGTGCCCGGTCCACAGTAATCAGCACTTAACAAAAACACTCCCTCCCCTGCACACCCTTTCTTCCTCTCTGCTGTGAATGAATCAATATTAAGCACTCTTCATCTCCCTCTCTGGATACCTCAACAGCCCTGAGCCCTCGGCGCTGGAGAGGCGGGCTTTAGAGATTTTAATTCAGGGCTGGACTTTAATTGGTTCAGTCTGTGAAAGTGATTTCCTGTCGTGATGAGGGATGCTAATGCCTCACAACAGCCTTGTTCCAGCCACCTTAGCAGCTGGTAATGGCTCTGTGGTTTTTCTTTGCATTCGCTGAGGCTTTCCACTGTTACGACGGTTGCCTCTGTTTCATTTCCACATTTTTGTGCAAGTTTGCTAGTCAGGATTGTTACAACACAGGAAGAGATTGACATGTTGCAACATTATGATTAAAAGTAAATCTCTTTATAAAAAAAATGCTTTGTTCATCACATTGCAGCTCTGATCTAAGCTGAGTCTTAAAGTTGCTTTTTAGAGTGGTGTAAACTTGTGTGTGTGTGTGCAGGCGGAGATCCGGACCAGCTTCACAGGGCTTTACCACTCCATGTCACAACGGGAGGAGTTCCGCTGGATGATGATGAGAATCAAACGGATGGCTGAGCCGTGGGTCAGCGCCATCCGTTCTCTGGCCGCCAAGCAGAACCTGACCAAGCGGCGGAAGAAGAAGGTGAGCTCGATGCGTGGCTCAGCTCCCAGGATTTATCAGAAGATTTTTCAAAACAGCCTGGAGCTGGAGATTTTCCCAGGAGTTGCGCAACGTCCAATGGTGTCGCGTCTCCAGAGAGGACGCAAACACAAAGCCAAGCACTTACTCACACTTCCAGACTGTCCTACTTTAGCTTGAGGAAGAGTGGAGCAACATGGATGATAGAGCCAGCTCTGCATTAAGTACTCCTCACTTTCCTTCGGCCTTAGGAGGAATTAGTGGTACTGATCCAAAGCACCTGACCTGTGTCAGGTGCTTCTATCACTTTAAACTATACAAAAAGATGACATGTGAAGTGTTTATGAAAGCATTACTGTTTAACTCTTCCAGACCAAGCATATCGGCAACAATCTAGCCAAATTTGCAGTACCGTTACGCCGCCACACTTTGCGCCATCTGAAAAATTTCAACGGTTTCTGAAATGGGAGACGTTTCGCTTTCCAGCCAATATCTGGATATTATGGTAATTTCACTCCTGCTGTGACAGGAAGCGATATTAATCTGATGAGACACTCTTTTAATAATGGGCAAATATATTTAGTCAAAAGACATTTCAAGAATTAAAATAAACAAAAATATCCAGGCGGAGATTTATAAGTTGGGTGTTAAAGCCTTGGTTTACCTGGTAGACCTGTCGCAGTAAATCAATTAATCAAATTAAAATTAGATCAGTAATTTTCATTTGCATGAGTTATCATTTTTCTCTTTCTACCAAAAACTGAATGACAAAGTCTTCAATTTGGTGTTTGGGTCTCAACAAGCCATGTTTTGAAGAACAATTTTGTTTAGAGACTTCATAATTTATTTATTTTGGACATTTAAAACATCTTGTTCATTAGAACTTAAGATGTGTTCATATTTGAGAATGTGTTTTTGCCTTTACCAATATAGTACTTCAAAATGGTCTCAAAATAATGTTATTATTTATTGCTTTAACTTCTGGGATAATTTATTATCCAGCAAAATTCAAACGTTAGCTTTGTTCTGCTTGACAGTCACTTCTCTGTATTCCACATACAGATCCTCAGTGTCAGGTACTTAATCTTCTGCTTTCCTTCCCTGCCAGATCCTGGTTCACTTGGGCCTGCTCACCAAGGAGTCGGGCTTCAAGATAGCAGAAAACGCCTTCAGCGGCGGCCCGCTGGGAGAGCTGGTCCAGTGGAGCGACCTCATAACCACGCTGTACCTCCTGGGTCATGATGTTCGCATCTCAGCATCGCTGGCTGAGCTCAAAGAGTCAGTGTTCAATAGATTTGGGTTTCTCTAAAACTACAGATGTTTTATTAAAGGAGAAGTGAAACATAAAAGTTCAAACCTGTTCTAACACCAGCCGTTTTTTTCCTCTGTTAATCTTCGTTTGCATGAGTTGCAAACGAAGATTAGGAGCCTTCTTCTGTTGAATGACTATTTGTTTTTTTATTGCTTGTTCAGTCAAATGTTTCTTTTTTCACTGCAACTTTTACTCCACAGGATCATGCGTAAAGTGATGGGGAACAAATCTAGCTGCCCCACTCAGGGGGATAAGGTGGTGGAGCTCATATACATCGATATTGTGGGTCTGACCCAGTTCAAGAAGACTCTCGGCCCTTCCTGGGTCCACTACCAGTAAGAGCTTCGTTCGTTTGCCATTAATCTTCATTATATTGTTAAATAACCCAGGAAATCCTCAGATAGATATGTACACAGCACTTTAAATTACTTTTTACAGGTGTATGTTTGAATAAAATTAACATTTTTGTCTTATTTTATGAACTACTGACAACATGTCTCTGAAATTCCAAGTAAAAATGTAGTATTTATTTGCAGAAAAATAATAAAAAAAGATGCCTAAAATAATGCAAAGAAAACAAGTTTATATTCATTTAGAAACGACAAAACTAACGTTTTTCAAAAATCCATATTTGGTGGAATAATCAGGAGGTTTTCAATGGGGTTTCTTCCAAAACCGTATGTATTTTTTCTATATAAATGAAAAAAAAACTTTTTAAAGTTTGTAACAATCCACAGGGTTTGTTGAGAGTGTTATTGTTTCTGTTTGTTTCCATCAAAAAGTGTAAAGTCAGCGCTTTGTTTAAATATTTACCCTCAGGTTGGAAGATTTTATCAGTGTTATGGAGTCCAAACGCTGTAAAATACTGTGTTTTTATCTAAAGTTGTAAGAGATGACTGAAAGAAAATAATGGAAATATTCAGCCAACGAAAAGTGCTTAGCTTCATAAAATCAAAATAAAGCACAGGTATTGTAAAATGTAAAAATGTTTAAGGTGTAAATACTTTTGCAGTGCATTCTGGGTATTTAACCCATGTGCTCTGCCCTCAGTGATTTCGCTGTTGCAGTCACATGTTTCAGAGAGGAAGTTTGTCTGTCGGTACAATGGGTCTATTTTCTGCTCACACATTACTGCAACGTCCCAAACGGCCCGAGGTCTACCTTTTGTTTATAGCACAGTAACCGGCCCGGTCTATTTTTTTCTCAAAGTGCTCCATAGAGGACTGCAGATTAGGTCGCCCTGGTTTGTTTAGAAAAAGCTCCTGCCTGCTCCTCCTGACAGGAAAAGAGGGGCAACAATAAGCCTGGGGGCACTAATGGCTCCGCTGGTTCCTCTTTGCTTGTCACAAACCTTTTGTTTTCCTGTGAAGTAACACCTTAAACTCCATCTGCTCACTCTGAGCCCAGAGGAAATTGATTTCGCCTCAGGCTTAATGGGAGGTCCAATTAGTGTTTTTCTGCATTGCTGCTACACATTCAGATTTGAGCAGTTAATGCAGTTAAAGCTTTTTATGTGGTTTTATGAAAGAAATGAAGAGCTATTGAGAATATCTAATCACAAGAAAAAAACAAAGCTTGCCTTGTTTTATGTTAATTAACTTTTCCTATAAATCCTTGGTTGCATTGATAATAAAGAGAAGAAAGGAGCTTTTTATTTCTAAGAGTTTTTGTTTCTCTCTTTCCTCCATTTTGCTTATTTCTACCAAGCAGTAGTTTTCCATCCAGAAAACTGCAGCTATTTGAGATATTTTTATCTGTCATTTCCTTGGAAATTGAAACTTTTTTGCATCAGCTTGGCTATAGAATATATAATGTGAATATGAAGCCAAAAAAACAGCTTACATAACTTCTCCAACTCCAACAAACAGATTAAATGTTCACATTTCAAACTGAGGTGGATGAGAATAGGATGTTGAACAGTTACTATTGTTTATGAAGTTTCACATTTTATTAGAAGAAGTAAATGCAGGATGTTCCATGTTGAAATGACTGTATTAGGAAACCTCATTGTTTCTGTTTCCTCTTTCAATACCAGCCAAATACTTTCCTCACGAGTCAAAATGATTAAAAAATAACTGAAAGTATCTCGACGGATTTAATTTATTATTAGTTTTTTTGTTGTTTTTTTTTAAACCACAGAAACTGACTCAGAGTTCCCATGCGGTGACGCTGGCTCAAGTTTCCATGACGTCTTCACATATTGTGGAAATGGGGAAATCTTTTGTATTCATCCACAATTCCTCAGGGATCACTTTATCTGGATTACTTCCTTCTACTTCCTTGATCAATTGGGTTAAATTAAGTGTTGCCATGTATTTGTCGGCTTTCGAACGATTCAGGCCGGCAGCTCACCCCATCTGCTGAAGGTCCACCTGCCAGGGACAGATGAAGGTTATTTTCCTCTGGAGATAGCATGTGGGCTTTCTGTTTGTGCTCTACTTTCAGTAGAACGGTTCCTCCTGGTGGATCCTCTCTCCCGGGGCCTTCCCATGGTTCACACCGCCAGATGTGTATTATCAAAGTGGGCGGACGACCACTGAAAAACAAGATGTTTTTCTGCTCGAGTTGCTCATGGATTACACCACTAAGATGGAGAAAATTAGAGAGAACATAATCTAGAAAAGCTAAAGCAAGTAACAGAGAGTTTGAGTTAAAGGTCAGAAACCAGTTGAAGATTCCCTTCCCCTGGATGTGGGCTAATTAATTTTGTGCCGTGACCTTTGAGTTTGCCATGTTGCTACCTCAACGGTGTTTTCATCTGACAATTAAAGCTGGTATATTAAACTGAATCTGTTTTTGTTTCTTTTTATTCTTAAATATTAAACTTAAAGACATTATCGAAGTCTTTAAATTGGCTGTTTTTTGCAATGTAAAAATATGATTTTTAGGTTTTGTTAAGTTTTGAGGATCTTGTTCCAGTGAAGAAGCAGATGCTTAAGACAACCAGTAGCTAATAGGCTTATTAAAATGGCAGCTTGGTTTTAATTATTAACTATAAACAGTTTCTGATTGGTGCCAAAAACTAACAGTTAAAATTTAACTCTGATTTCTTCTGTTTTATTTCACTACAGGTGCATGCTGCGCGTGCTGGATTCCTTTGGGACGGAGCCAGAGTTCAACCATGCCCACTACGCCCAATCCAAGGGTCACAAGACGCCGTGGGGGAAGTGGAACCTCAACCCACAGCAGTTCAACACCATGTTTCGTAAGTTCGGATTTCCTTTACAGTCTGGAAAAATCCATAAAGGTCTGGAATTTAATTGTTTTCCAGGTCTTGCTAAGTTTAAGTTCGTTGTGCTGTAAAGCCCCTCTTCGTAGCTGCATCAACTCCATTTTCCCAAGGCAGAGCGTGTTTTCAGGAGGAAGAGGGCGAGCGCCCCTGGGGTGCTGACTTTTTCCCCACGGCTAAGAGAAAGTGAAATGTTACCCTCGTTCTTCGAGTTTGCGAGGTGAAGCCAGGAGCTCAAGCGCACCTGAATAGTCTCTTTGTCTGTTGAATAGGGTATGTCTTTCTCAGAAAACACTGAAGATCTAGCTACGAGGCGCTAGGTTAGATGATATCTTGGGTGAAACAAGTGCTCTGTGGTTTGGACCGAGTGTTAAACCTACAATGTGGCATCGGTTCCAGATACAAAACGCTGGGGATTTTTCCCCCTTTTCTCTTCTGAGCTTCGCCTTACCTTCAGGCTAGAGATTACATGTACTCATTATGTTTTTACAACGAAGTAATCTTTATTTGTAGGACGATATTAAGGACCGAATTAAATGCTTCTAGACATTTTTATTATTATATCAGGATGTGCCAAGATGATACTGTCTCTCAGTTCTTATGATGCTGCATCTACAAACATTTTGTTCTTAAAACGGGCAAATTCAAACTCCAAAAATCATTAAGTTAAAAATGGAAAAATAAAATCTGTATAAATAGACCTTTGAACTGTATTTCTTTTATCTTTCTACACTTGGAGTTTTGGGCCAAACAAAATAATTTTAAGGGTTACAAAAGGCCCCCAGGCCACACTTTGAACAGCTTCGATGTTCAGCGTTTGTTTTTCTCGACACATCTTTTTTGCCTTGCATGTTTACTTGGATCAAGAAGGTTCTGATTGGTTCATTTGTTGCGATTAGGTTTGGCTCCATAAATCACTGAGTCCAGGGAATTTGGACTGTTTGGTCTCCGGTCAATAAGACAAGACCGAGCTGAAACGACCTCATTAATCTATATCACAGTTGGCATTGCAACGAGTGTTTTCTTGCTGTTCGCTTTCCATTCGAATGGCCTGCAAGTCCTTTTAATTTCTCTCTGGAGACAAAAAAGAGGAGAAAGTAGTTTGGTTTTCCCAAACTGAACTTTTTCTTCTAACTTGTAAAATGAAATCAAATTTCTTGGTTATTTGCTGCTTCTAATCCCTTCCAGAGTTTGAAAAGAAACACATGTAGGAGATTCAGCTGCAGGCATTGGCAATCTACCAGTCTGATTCAATCAGTTACATTGTCTGCATACCTTTTTCATCCTTCACAGTGTTTAGAAGTAGCTCCAGAAATCTTTCCCTGAATCCTGGAAATCCGACTTTTTTTGTGTGTGTGTGTTTATTTCATGTCAAACCGGAGAAGGAAAATGAACTTCCAGAGGAAGTGGATGCTCTATTATGAAGCAGATTTATTTCCCGACTCCCCAAGTTGATCAGGGTCAACCGAGCAGCTGCTTCTCCAGCAGCGCTGTCCTCCCAGGCTGTTTGTTAGCTAATAGCGATTGAAACTGTAGCAAGCTGAGTGACATTTTGAGTGGCGGGTCTGGTGGGAGAGGAGGCATCTGTTGCCAAAAGCATCAAGAGGGCCGAGCGCTAATTAGCAGCCCGTCCTGTTTACACGGCCAGTTTGCTACGCGAGTGCTAGCGTGGCCTGTTTGTAGCGCTGCCTGTTAACCAGGCGTTGTGTTGTTTTGAAAGATGATGCAAACGAGGAGCACCGTGGAGCAGATGTGCTGAATCACGCTGGTGTTGATGTTTCTGTCCCGTTTTGGTGTCTTTGTGATCCTTACATTCCTGCAGGTGTTGATGCGAGGTTTTTTTTTTTACGTGGCTCCTGCTCACACTAATCTGCTGATATCCTCCCACATTCCTGTTTCCCACCCACACACTCCACATGCAAAGTTCAGCAACCGCGCTAACCAATCCACCATAATCCTTTCTCTTTGGATGTGAATACTTTGGATCATATTAGCTTAGATGTAATGTGGCTTCATGCTTTCTGTCAGAGTATAAACATAGTGATTAATTTTTATTCATGCAATACACATTTTTGACATCGCTAACTGGTCAGACCTTTTTTACATAGAAGGTAAAAAACCCCAGAGAAAATAATTTTACTGCAAACACCGTTTGTTTTTTTTACTTGAAACAATATCATCAGGCTGGTTTCGCTCTTGACTGCTTCTGTTCCGGTCCAGACTCTCATTTGTTTTACAAGACAGATGGCGGCGAGGTGAGGCGCTGCCAGCTTCGGCTGCCGCTCTTGACCTGCTCATCTTGCCGTTCCCATAGTTACCAGTCATTGCTTGGCAGTCAAAGGGAGTAGCATTTGAGTTTACGATCTGTAGACAACTTTTCACACAGTTTGAGATTCTTCTTTTTTCTCCACTGCAGCTCACACCCCAGACAACAGCTTTCTGGGCTTCGTGGTGGAGCAGCACCTCAACGCCAGCGACTTCAGGCACATCGATGACATCAAGAGGCAGAACCAGTCGCTCGTCTACGGCAAAGTGGACAACTTCTGGAAGGTACTGTGGGACGTTTTGAAACCTGCTGTGCACTGGAAGTAGCATAAGATGTGCTACTAGCATTTTTTAAGCTCGTCCAACACACCCGAACTTTCCATCTGTCCAAACTCCAGCATAAAGTGAATAAAGCAGCACTATGAGGGTATAAATGTGAAAGTGTTGCTGGTTTTCAGGCTGAGACTCTGCCAGTCGGTGAAGCTGTAAAGAGGGCAGGCAGAGAGGGAAAGCCCATTGCTCACAGCAAGGGGCATTAGCTGCTAATCAGGCTCCCGAGTGTGTTCATTACCTCCTGCTTTTAATTAAAGGGCCATTTTAGGGCTGACTGATAACGAGCTGATAGACCGACTCTGTTTCCCTCTCTTGTCCCTTTAGATTGTGCTCTTCTTGGATCTCTTGCTCTGCGCTCCAGAGGGTCCGTTTTGCTAACTCATGTGCATTTTTTAAATGATGCACGCTGGAAATCTGCTGTGATTGTCAGTGCCAGTGGCTCGTTTCAGAAAAACTCTGGTTTCTGCAGAGTTCAGGAACAATACGCAGACAACTTGAAGCTGGCAGAATCGTTAGCTTTACTGGAAGACCTTTTACTGCCATGATAAACAGAAGAATGTCTCTTTGTAGCATCTAGAAAACCTCTTCCTGCCAGCTTAAACAGGAAGAAGTGGCTGCTGTGGTTTATCGCTCACAAAAGTTTAATGAGATCATTAAAGAAAAACATGAGTTTATATCTCTGTAATATGCAGCATTAGTGCTGGACGACAATATGTGTTTCAAATCGATCAATATTGATGACTATCGATTAATTTTTTGTTTCAAATATCTGAAATCCTGACAAACTGGTTGTGTACATTTTTCTCTGTTATCCAGTTTTTGCTCCGCATTGTTTTTAAGTTTTATGAAACTTTAATCTGCTGCTGCGCTTGTTCTGAACAGGTTGTTGCTAGGTACCCAAAGAATGAGAGTTGCTAGGTAACCAAAGAATGAGCGAGTGAGTCAGCTTAGCTAACAGATTAAACCTTTCTTCTGCCTACATTCCCCAGAATGCTGTGCGTTTCTGGATTGGATTCCAGTGAAATTTTTGTGAAGATGTCATAATATTAGGTAACTTTCCCCAGTTGTGTTGACTCGCCTGGTTTCTCCTTCCACAGATTAGATGTTTAGCTGAGAATAAATGTGTCTTAGTAAAGTAATAGACCTCAGATAAACTCCAGCCTGTTTGGACGCCCCTCTCTCTCTCTGGCTGATCAGTATGCTCAGGAGCACAGGTGCAGCAGCTACATTCATCCTGCGAGTGTACAGAGAGAAACGCTGCATGAAGGAAGCAGCCTGACGAATCACCAGCGCGACATACACACCGTCATTTACACACGTTTGTAGTGCCTCCTTACGCAGCAGCAGCAATGATGATGAACCCGTTCTCTTGTTCTTTTCCTTTTAGAGCAAGTCCTCTGATGCAGAAACAGAGGAATTTAACTCCGAAGCGCCTCGGGGTGGGAGTTATTTACAGACACTGGAAAGCTCGTAAATTGAATCTTGCGTTTGTGTACGTTGGCGCGCAGGAGCTGCCATATTAGATCAGGTTAGAGTGTGTGCGCATGAATCTGCTTGTAGCGCAAGACAAACATAATCTCCCTGCTGCACCACAGAGGGCTAATAAGCAGCAGAATAACACATGATGGGCGCTTCCACTGAAACACCTGCTGATCTCACACATAAATCACGCTACGGCTGCTTCTGGTTGGAAATGTGCGGCTTTTCCACGCCACTTCTTGCTTCATTTGCATTCGGGTTGAGGTCAGCGTCATCATTAGCGCTGAGCCACTTCCATTAAAGATCCGGGATGTCGGCGGGTAGACCTAAAATAAAATGGCCAGACCACCTCGGAGATGTCCGTTTCCATGGCAACCCCGGCTGACGGAGTAGAGATGCAAAGCGAGGCAGCAGAGAGTGACTTCCTGCCTTTTCTTTGCCCTTATCTCTGTCTCCCCCATACACACACCAAACTGATCAGTGAAGTATACATCCATCTGTAGTAAAATATTGAACAAAACGTTAAAAAAAGAAAAGCTTAGAAATGTTTTTTGGCAGGTTTGAAGCCCATGTGAATTCTTCAGTACGTCTTATTTTGGCAATGAAAGGAGATATTCATGGAGGCAGAAAGGTGAGAATGAGCCGGCTGCACAGAGAGGTGAAAGCTGCAGGCCTCTGGCTCCAGATCAGAGAACACGATGAAGAAAGAGGAACAACACACACACACACACAGATGGCTGATGCAAAGTAAGGTGACTCAGGCTCATAAACACACAGGTATATTTACTGTCAGCTTTATGGTTGTTGCGTTCAGCTGGTCTGATCTACCATGTTGTCTTCTGCACTCTCTTCTTTGTTATTTTTCAAAGAAACAATGGGATAGTGGAAGAAAAAAATAACAAATTTGCACTTTAAATGATTAACATAACCACTAGCACAATATTCTAAAGGCGTTTGGGGTTAAATGTGAACCAAGAAAGGTGGATAAGAACATAATCTTTGTATGAGCGAAACTGTGTTCAATGTTTACTGCTCCGCTTACTCACATATGCTCAGCTTGGATGCCGGAGCCCACAGTCGCACAACGGGGCCTGAGCCGTCAGCCGTCACAGAGCTGCTGCTGCTCTACCGCCTCCCAATCCAAAATCAGAAAGAAAAAAAAAAGGAACTCCAGCTCTGGCAGAACACCAAACACCAATAGATTCTGGGCTATTCTGTCTAATGGGCCGTAACAGAGCGTTGAGAAGAAACAGGGTTTCCTGACTGCACTCCAAGCACCTCTGGATATTATTACACCACAACTAGTTACTAGACGGATTTCAGATGTTTATAGATGTCCTGCTGGTTTGCATAGGCTTCATTTATAAGGACACAACAATAAAATAAGTGATTAATAGCTAAGTTATAGCTAACATTTACAAAGATGATTTTTTTTTAATGATTGTTGCGTAAATCCAGTCTGTAATGGAAAGAGTCACGCTTTTCCACAATGTATGATCTAGGTGAATTGATCAGTTATTGATTAATGATGCTTCTTAAGGTTCAAACGTCACTCACGCTTGATATGAAAATCTTCAGACTCTTAATCTGCAGCAAGATAAATGACAAAGTCGCTTCATCGTCCAGAAACATTTCCATATTTCATCCTGGTGATCAGAGTTACGTTGGGGAAAAAAAAAAAGTTTTTCCAGCTGAACTCCAGAGCGTCTGAAGTGAATTTTCATTCTGACCGACGAGCTTCCAGTTTTTAGTCTGGAAATGGCTGCAGACTGTTTGTTGAACGCACCGAGCGCTGCCGTCTGCATCCCGATGATCCCGAACTATGTTCTTCGACCCAGAAGTTTTGTAAATTGCAAAACAAATAAGTTTGTAATCTAAAGAATTAAAAGCAATTCTTGGCTTGTTTCTGAGAGGCCTTGCGCTTTTCCTCCCAGGATGCTCGTCAGTCAAGCCTCCCGTTTCCTCAGAGCCAGAGTTTACAAATTCCTCCTGATTTACACGGCCATAAAGCTCCGTCCCTCCTGCAGCTTCAGTCAGCCTCGCCAGCGCAAGCAGTAATTTTATAACTCTCTGAGCATGTACTCCGCTCAGAGCATCCATCCATCTGCTTCCTGCTCTTACAGCAAGGCAGAAGCCTGAGATGAAAACATGAATTTCTCATGTCTTTACCTGCAAGCACCTGTTTCTATTTCTGACTTCTTTATTTGTAAATCCGCCCTTCACTTACGCAAATCCTCACTCAGTTCTCCAGAGTGAAAAGATTAGAGGATTGTAATTTCACCTCCTAATTAGAGCTTCTCTCTCTCTCTCACACACACGCACTCACACACATCAAGCTGCTTTAGTTACAGCAGCCTGGCTGGAGGCATCTGATAGCGGAGCCTCCAGGGACCCAGACGAGCGGCTACCTGAAATTTAAGCCCCTACAGGAAGCTCTGAAGTCAGCATGAACACACACACAGAAGCAGAGACGGTGTGTAAATGTGTCACTTAAAAGGTGTTCCTGCCTCCTGGGTGCCTTCGCTATTTTTAATCGATATTTCCAAGGTGTTTGTGCGACTTCCTGCTGTAAAGAAAAGACACAACTTTATCTGCTGGAGAGTCTCGAAAGCATTTTACTCTCTGCAAGTGTATTTTAGTTGGATTTTATGGCAGATCAACACAAAGGAAGAAGCAGAACCAGGACAACCAATTGTAAAAACTGGAAATGGATATTGGAGGATGGGGGGCGGGGGGGAAAGCATGCCACACTTTCCAGATTTTTGCTCTCATTCAAAATGATTTAAAATAAATTGAAGTTGCAACCAAAAGATTTGAATAATTTCTTATACAACTTGGAATTTAAAGACATGATTATTTTACAGAGCAGGTGTCAAACTCGAGGTATAGGGGCCAAATCTGGCCCACCGTAGCTTTTTATATGGCCCTCTAGACTCCAAATCGCATCAATAAGTCCCTCTAGTTTTTCGCAATTCTACAAAATGAACTTAACTTCACATTTTTTCAGTTTTACTGCAATTTTTTTCTCAAAATTGGCCAAAATATTGTGTTTGCTGAAGCCTCATCCTTACTAGATGTCAACTTTTTGTCCGTGATGCGACGATTAATAAAAAGTCACCTTTAACATACATTCTTTACAAATATCTCCAAACTAGCATCAAAAAATCCTGGATGGACTGATTTAATTTTAAAAAACCCTTATTATTATTTTATTGATATTTTAACAGTTTGAAGACATTCTGGCACCATGAAGAACATTCAGCTTTTTGATGTGGCCCAAAATGAAGATGAGTTTGACACCTCTGCTTTACAGCGTCTTGTCTATCGTTAAGATAATCCATAAAGCCGACGGCTCTGATGACTGGAATTTAACTCCAGTGATCTGAGATGAACTCTGACACAAGTTGGCAGAGCTTCCTTGGACGTAAATGTTTTATTAGCTGTAATGAAAGCAGATTAGCCAGACAGTAACAATAATAATAAAGTAGATTTTCCCCACAGTGTTGCTATTTTTAACTCCTCCAGATGGTCGGCTCTGTTTCCACAGAAGTAAAGAACCTGTTTCCTCTGCTGCAGGGTAAGGAGCGGTACCTGGACATCATCCACGGCTACATGGAGGTCCACGGGACGGTGCACGGCACCAGCACCGTCTATCTGCCCAGCTACGTCAAGAACCACGGCATCCTGAGCGGCAGAGACCTGCAGTTCCTGCTGCGAGAAACCAAGGTGAGGCAGACGTTTTCGCTTTGAGCTTTTTAGAGGAAACCAATTGAGATTGAAGGAGTTTTTCTTTAGTTCTGCTCGCCGTGGAGCCGCTTTAACCAGCTTGGGTCCAGTAGAAGACGATATTTTGTTTTCCAGAAATAAACCGAGACGCTTCTCTGATCAAAGTTGTTTTCCATCGAAGATTTCTCCTTCCTCTTGTGACTCTCTGGTACACTGATCAAACATTTTCTGTTGTCTTCAACAGAAGAAGCGACGCTTGATTACAGATCAGAAGGAAAGACGAGTTCGAATCTGATCAATCTGGTGTGGATTCAGATAGAAAGTGGCAGACATTTACAGATTCAGTGTTTTTTCAGTGTCTGCTGTATCCACAGCTGCGGAAGCTCTTTGTCACTCAGCCACAGTTTGCATGACTGCTGCTGTCTTTGGAGAATTTGCATTTAGATGTGGAGAGCAGTTTTTTCTCTATGGCTCATTCCTGGTGACATTATAAGGCGGAAATAACTTTTATTACCTCTGCAGCAGTGACAGGATCCACTGGTGTTAATTTTGCAATAATAATATAATAATCTGCTTCATAAGAAGACAAAAGTACATGAGATGTGATTAAATCTTGATTGTTTTTTATTGAGCTGTGTTTTATTTTTCTTCCACTAAACTTTATGCATTTATTGCAGAGTTTTAAGCAGAGGTTGCTTTTCCTGTTTGGAGCTGTGGATGTTTAAACCAATCTGATAAGCAGCAGGCTGATGCAATAATTGCTTTAGGAGGAGAAAGAGTGTGAAAACACACACGAGACTCTTTAACATCTCCTGAAAGCGCGTTGGTATCGTGGATCCGGTCGAATGCGACGCTGCGCTCTGCCTCCATGTGAACAGGATTGTTTAATGTGAGCTAATGGGGAGAATGTGGGTCAAAGCCATATTCCTCATTGATTGCTGTAGTTTTTTTTTTTTCTTCTTTTAATCCACAGCAGTGGCATCAGAGATGCTGGCTGTTCTCCATCAGCTCCTCCCTCTGAGTCCTTCAGTCTGGTTGCATTCTCTCTTCTGCCTATAAATAGAGCTGCTCTGTTTCTCAGCTCTGAAGAGAAACATTCAGGAACGTGCGGGTTGCGCTGCCACCTGTTGGTGGAGCGTGGAATAGACACTGCAGCATGATCAACACGAGTCTGAGGCGTCATGTGAGCAGCGGCATATTTTAACCTACAATGTAGCATTGTGTTCACAGCAGGCTGTTGTTGTGGACAAGCTTGACTCTGGATGTACGAAGCGCTTTCTAGAAAACTTCATTATCTCTCCATGTGAATGTTGACAAACTCCTGCAGCCTCCCTTCCTTGTTGCTGTAAGGAAATCTGCCGCCTCGACCATATTTTGTGCTGATGATGATTTTGTTTCAAGCTACTAGATAGCAGAAACTCGTTGGGGACAGGAAATGAACTTTACTGCTGCTGTAGACTAGGTAGCATCTGAGAAAAACATCATTTAATTAGTAAATACTACAGATAAAAGTAGGAAATATTTCATAGACCAGAAAACTGCAATCATCAGAGCAACATGAATCAAATGTAGAAACTGATTTTCTTCTTTTATTTCAGCTTTTTGTGGGTCTGTCCTTCCCCTACGAAGGCCCCGCCCCACTGGAGGCCATCGCCAATGGCTGCGCCTTCCTCAACCCCAAGTTCACCCCTCCGAAAAGCAGCAAGAACACAGACTTCTTCAAAGGCAAACCCACCCTGAGGGAGGTGAGCGGACTCGGCTGCACAGCACAATGACCCGTCTCTGGTTTCTCCTCCTGAACGCTGCTCTCTCGCCCGCAGCTGACGTCTCAGCATCCGTATGCCGAGGTGTACATCGGCCAGCCCCACGTCTGGACGGTGGACATCGAGAACTCTGTCGAGGTGGAGCGGGCGCTGCGCTCCATCCTGAGCCAGAAGGTAGGGGAACAAAAAAAAAAACCGAACAAAAGCTTTGTTCTGGCCTGAAGCGTCTCGTGTGGTTTGCAGCTCATTTCTTCAACATCCAGACACAAATCTGTCCAGCTTATCTTGGATTAATGTGTTTTGTTGTGTTTTGTGGTCAGATTGAGCCCTACCTGCCCTATGAGTTCACCTGTGAGGGGATGCTGCAGAGAGTCAACGCTTTCATTGAGAACCAGGTACAGACTCTGTAAAACGAGACTGGAGCCTCTTCAGTAGCTGCTTTTCCTCAGGCGCCATGAAGAAGTTAAGGTTTAATCATCTTAGCTTCTAATTAGCAGCATGAGGAGGTTGTTAAGGCTGACATCCCTGCAGGGTGAACTCCCTTTGTGTGCTTCATAATGTTGTGTTTTCACAATAATAAAACAGCATGTCATGAGGATCCTGTTTAGAAAAACTTCCCACACATTTCCTGTTCTCTGCTGTCAAGGAAATGGATGAACAACAGAGAGAAATCAAGAAGTAACCTAAGATGCATTCCATGTTTAGTTGCATTAAAGACAAACTATGAACACAGGCGGGTCTGGGAGAATGTTCTGGAGAACTTTAAAGATAATGTGATGGGGAAAAAATCAAGCTCTTCCCTGTGGTTCTGCTATTTGCAGAAAAACACTGAAAAAGCAACCAGAAAGGGGGGAAGATTCTTAGCATGTACATGTGTGTGATTAACAGCGCTAAGACCCACCTCCTGGTTCTGATTGCTTGTTTGTAGTTGGCACAGGAAGAAGGAGCTCAATTTTCTTCACAGATTATTTGTCTCATACCAAACTGTGACAACATATAGTTACAGTTTCAACAAATATATATTTGTATTAAATTTACATGCTGCACCTCCAACGTGACAGAAGGTTAAAGGTCGTCTGGACTTTTACTAGACATTGTAGAGTCAGAAATAGTCTAATTCCAGCTTGTTTTGTTTTGTCAGGACTTCTGCCACGGTCAGGTCATGTGGCCGCCGCTCAGCGCTCTGCAGGTCAAAAAGGCTGAACTGGGTCAGTCGTGTAAACAGGTGTGTCAGGAGGCGCAGCTGATCTGTGAGCCCTCCTTTTTCCAGCACCTGAACAAAGACAAAGACCTGGAAAGGTAGGACTCAGTGACGCACCCGAAATGCTTCAAGCAGCCACAAGAGGGCAGCAGGGACCACATGCTCCTCAGTAAAAATGTTGATCCTGAGCTGAAAATCTTTGTGCGTCAGGTTTGGCGTCACCTGTAAGACGGTGGAGTCGAGTGCCGACACGGTGGTCCCGGCCTACAGCGCAGCCCGCCACCACTGCGTGTTCCAGTCGGACCTGCTGCTGTTCAGCTGCGCCGGCGCCCACCAGACGCTGCGGCGCATCTGCCCGTGTCGCGACTACATGAAGGGCCAGGTGGCGCTCTGTAAAGACTGCCTATAGCAGATACAGGCTGCTGGAGTGAAGCCAGGTGGGGGCCGACACACAAACTTTCCAAACGGTGTGTGTTCATATTTATTATTTTCCCCCAGCTGCAGGAAGGGACACTCCTGTAGCCAACCGGAGCGCCCGACTACTCTGATTCACCAGCAGGGGGCGCCGAGGCTCTTTACTTGAATGAACAAAGGGAGTTGTGTCAACCGCAGCTGAAATCAGAGACGCTAAAGGACTCTACCGCCCCCTACTGGCAGCCACTCCAACTGCTCCATCCATTCCTCCTGTTTAGATCTGACACTGTTATTCTTTAGGTAGGTTTGCACTGGACTGGACACACACTTGGATAAGCTGAAGAAGAACTCAGTGTTACACTGTAACCGTCTCTGTGAGGGCAGACATTTAGATTTTTTTTACTTTGTGAGTTTAGAAGTGGGAAAAGTCGGAGTTGGTATTTGCTTAAGTTGCACATTTACGTTCAGAGCGACTATTAGTGAGTCTGATTCTGCAAAAGGCCAGTAGCGTACGGGGTCGCCGTGCCGTAGCTGATAGACGTGACAAACCTTGCAGCCGTCCAGCAGCATCTCCATGTAGGACCGACCAGCTAAACATAGAAATCATTTTGTCCAGCAAACTGTAAGCAGAAATCATCCAACGCAGCAGCGATCCTGCAGTGCAGAACCTCCCTGTTCTTTCTTGGATAATCATTAGGATTTCAATTTGCCTGCAAATTATAGGAAAAAAAACAACTTTGTAGTTCTTGTAATAAATGGAAAAAAATGCACTATGGTAATCAGAGGTTTATAAAAAGATTTTAGTGACACTGTATATTGTTCCTATGAGTTGATTATTTTCTTTTATATTTATTTTGTACGCAGATCTTTGTGGCTGTGTTTTGCTGGAAATGTCTTTTTTTTTTTTTAATTTAAAGCGGGGTTGTGTTTATTTTCCTTTTTTCTGTCTAAAGATTTTTATTTATGGAGGGTAATTTAAGAATAAAATGTATGATTTAAAAGGAGATTTCTCTGCAACTCTCTGGCTTTTAAACATAAGATGAGACAAAACGTAGGTTTAGAGAATCTATTAGGTGAACTTCTATACCAGCTGTACTCAGATAGAAACTGAAGTTTTTATTCTATGCAAAACCTGTCAAATTTAAACATGAAGTCTGACAAGATTTTCTGTTGCTCTAGAAGAAAATATTGGGAAAGTTTGATTACTTCTGAAATCTGTTTTTTTTTTTGTCTCATCTCTGTTTCTTTAAGACAGAGAGTCCCAGACAAATATTCCTCTTTTCACCCCAAACATTTTGGGCTGCTTTAAAGATATTTGGAGAAAATCATGATTCATGTTCACTGTTTTTGTTTAACAGGTCGGTGATCTGCTGCCAAGTTAGTATTTGAAGTTTTTACACATAAACGTGCCTTTTGTTGTTTTGGTTCTGCCTCAATCATCTACATGTTTGACAGTAACTAGATTAACAGTAATGAGTGAATTGGATGTAGAATAAACTGATTCATCAGAAGTCTGCAGCTGTGAGGCAAACCTGTTTTAAGTTGCAGCCAAAAGCCTTATTTACGTTCCTCAAACCTCACATTGTCAATTTGTTTTCTAGAATTATGTTCTGAGCATCAACCATATCATTTGTGTTGGAATGTTTGTCTTTTTTGCTCGTTAGTGGTGACGATTGCAGTCCAATCAGCCAAAAGGTGAACAGTGACATTTTGTTTGCTCTTTCTGAGTCAGAGGGAAACAGCTTTATTTTTAAATAAATCTTCTTTCTGTGACAAAGGGCTCAGCTAATGCATTTCTTCAACATCACAATCTGATTGGGTGAATTTGTTGAAAGCAATATGTTACCCACCTCTAAACAAATTGGTCATTTAGTTGTATTTGTTTCTAACTATGAGGCACATTAGAAGCTGCTGATGTAAAGGTAAGTCTTAAAGCAATCAGGTTGTTTTTAGTGTTTTGATTATCAGATGTTTTGAAACTGTACACTTTACTCAGAATAATTAGTGTACCGGTTTAAGATGCTGGGTCTCAAAACTAATGGTTTTGGGTTCAAGTCAGCCTGATGGTTTCACCAATGGAGAAATCGGTCCATTATTGAGAAAGCAAAAAATTTACTTAGAATAATTGGTGTAGTGGTTTGAGGTGCTGTGCTTCAGAACTGATGGTTGTGGGTTCAAGTCACCCTGATGGCTTCACCAATGGAGAGTAAATCTTCTTTTGGTATTTAATAGTAAAGTAGACTGCCTGACTGAGGTGTTATGTCAGTTGTGGCTATGTGTTTGTACAAAGTGGTTGGTGCAGTGGTTATGGAACTGTGCTGTGGAGCTGATGATTGTGGGTTCAAGTCTTGGTCAGGCCAACCATGACAAGTTACATGTGGAAAGGCTGCTGCCCAGGGAAGCAGAACTGGGGCAGTTAGTTCACTAAGAGAAGAAACTATGGTGAAATTCAGTGCACAGCTTCAAATTAGAACTGAGCACTGTGGCATCCCTGTATGTTTTATGTAATAAAACTGAAATGTTCTTTCAGGCAAAGAGTCAGAATCCACAACATTTATTTACATGACATTAAAATCAACACTTGTACTTTGGGGAGCAGGTTTCAAAAAACTAAAATCAGCTATTGAGGCTTCTGCCATATTGTATCTAATATGGCGGAAGCCTTCAAAATCACTAACTCTTGTGTTTTCCGCCATCTTTGTTTTGGTCACTGCACACACCAAGTGGAAATACCATCATCCTGGTCGCCAACGACAGAAGTCCTCAGATCTGAAAAGAGAAAAAACACCGATAGGACAATAAATAGATAAATGAAACATTACAAGCCGGTGCTGGACGGGAGCCGCGTGGCTTCAGTTCGACCGTCACGTTATTTGGAGTAAACAGATAGATCCAAATTGGTGCAGCGCTAACACCTAATGATTAGACTAATCAATAAGATTAGGCCAAAAACTGCGCACTATACCAATCAAGCTAACTCCTTTCCATGCTCAACGCCAGAAGCTGTTTGGTCACAGGAGCCTCTCCGACCGACAGGTTCTTCTTCTTCTGTAGATTTTAACAACAGCTTGTGACGGCGAGGTTTTCTACACGTGGAGATACACAAACACAAACAATTACAAGAGGAGGCAGGAGACTCACCTGTATGGCATGGACTCTACGGAAGCGCCTAGCCAACGAGTCTCAGCCTGCTGTCCAGCCCTGCTTTAGTAGGGAGCGCCCTCTAGTGACGGCAGGCAGAATAAAGTAATTATTCTTTGCTCACTTCTTTTCCGCCACTCTGTTAAAGAAAATCTTGCTTTTTACTTTTTCTCAGCTTAATGCCAAACTGCTGTCATTAATTTATTAAAACTTTTCACTCTCCATACTCTTTAAATATGAGTTTATTCATAAATTGCTTACTTAAAAATGTACATTAAAGTATTGTAAAGTACTTTACTTTTGATTAATGTATGCAAATATAAGTCAACAGATTTTAATTAAATGTTCAGCTAGGATTTAATTTAAACGTATATCATGAACTTGTCGTTTTGATGTTTTCTGGACCATATTACCGTATTTTCCAGACTATAAGTCGCACCAGCTATAAAATGCATTATAAAGCAGAAAAAGACAAATATAAGTCGCATTTTGGGGGGAAATTTATTTGATAAAATCCAACACCAAGAACAGACATGTTATCTTGAAAGGCAATAAAAATAGAATAGAGGCAACAACAGGCTGATTAATTGTACGGTATGCTAACGCTACATGACAAAACGAACTGAGCCTGGTATGTTAACATAACATTAAGACTTATTCAGATACCTACAGCATAAATAACATGCTAACAAGTTTACCAAACCATCCGTGTCACTGCAAATCATTAAACGCAATAAAATCATCTTCGGTGTCGCTTGTAAACAACTCGGCTAACTCCGGAGGTACCTTCCACCACACACATTATCAACACAGGCCTCGAGCGCCCTCTGGCGGTTTAGTGTGAGAATAACATGTGATATGATATCATAATGTGGTAATAATTTCACACATAAGTAGCACCCCTGGCCAAACTATGAAAAAAACAGAAAACAAAACTGCGACTTAAGAGTCCGGAAAATACGGTAGTGGTCAGAATCCAGAGCCATGCAGATCATAACCACCTTAACCCTCCTGTTATGTTGCGGGTCAAATTGACCAGTTTTAAAGTTTACAAAATTTTTTTTAAATAGTTGGAGGTATTTTTTTTTGCATGAAACTTTTTCTATTTGTCTATTTGCAGAGATGCACTCTGCAAATAAATTGAAAATTTATCATTTTACACATTTGTAAAATCCCCCCCCCGCGTCTACTTTTTACATAAATACTGTTCCGGTCAATTTGACCCGGCAGTCAAGTTGAAGTGCAAAAAAAAGATTAAAAAATATCCAATTCTGTATGTTTCCTTGCAGCTATGGACCATATTTCACCACACAAACACCACACACATACATGCACACATGGACACACACAAACCCACTTTCTCACTATTCTCTTTACTTCACTAGGAAGCTGCGAGAAAGCAGGTGTTCATACAACTTTTGACGGGAACCTTTCCTGTTCCTGTGGGCAAATTCCACCCACACTGAGTGGACACTCAGCAGAAGTGGAGGAGAAACATAAATACTCTCTACATGACTCATTTGTCTTGAGTTTAATCAGCGGGTCACTCTGACCCTGAACAGTATGTGTGTCTCAAGTTCAATTATAAAGATCACCCATTAAAAAAAGATTATTGTTTTTTGTGTCTAGGTTTTTTTTCTGTAAATTCCATTTTTATGTCCAAATGAGTCAATTGTCGTCATTGATACTTAATTTCTCAGAAATAAAAAAACATTGTACAAATATTGATTGTACAAATATTGAAATGGTTAGTATTGGAGTTCATAATAAGATACAAAAATGTTTTGGAGGAATTGTTTGGTTTCTGACACTATTGCGTGTTTAAACACTACCCAGGTCAAACTGACCCACGAACATTATTGCTGTACCTGACAAACGAACGCCATAGGAGGGTTAAAGAAACAGAGACGCTCAGCCTTCAGCGAAAGCATGTTTCCTGATTGCTGGTTCAATACAAACAAATTTCAGACAAAATTTACCACAGGTAAATCTGCACTAAAAGCCAAAAATCTCAGAAGTGCACATTTCACTTTTGCTTCAAATGGCCACAGGGGGCAGCAGAGGCCACATGCTAGTCAGTAAACATGTCAGTTTTGAGTTGAAAACCTGTGTGTGTATCAGGAGTGGAGTCACCTGTAAGTGAAGACACAGCGAAACCTGCCACCACTGCATTATCCACTCCATCAGACGAACACAGACATTTTGTTTGCTTTTTCTGAGTCAAAGGGAAACAGCTTTATTTTTAAATAAATCTTCTTCCACTGACAAACGGCTCAGCTTCTGCTTTTCTTCAACGTCACAGGAATTTTACACAAACATACTGACTATCGTTTACAATGCACTAAGCTAAACTTGTAAACTTTCATTTTTCATCCCATGTTTTAATGCTGCAGCATAAACTACAGTTTTCAGGTTGAGATTAAATCAAGTTAGCATCAAAGCACAGTGTTTACATTCATTTACAGCCATGAGGAAAGCTCATAAAAAGAACAATATCCTGCTGTAACCTGACCTTCACATCCAACAAATCAGATCTCACTCTCTACTAATATTTACATTTCAACAATCTGCAAAATTAAGGCTTTAGATTTAAATATGACCACAAACAGTTAAAAGCTTGGATGAGATATTTCCAGTCAGGAAAGAAGTAAATTATGAACATGAAGGAAGTTTTATTACTGTACCATTTGTTCAAACGTCAAGATTAAACTAGCTCACATGTTGACTCCATAAATGATTGAATTTGTGTCCAGAATGACTTAATCAAACCACAAACTGGGAGAAAACTATTTATCTTTATCCAGACTTTAAAGTTGATGGGTTAGTTTCAAATAAATAAATAAAAAAAGACTTAGCAGCTGAAATAACTAAAACTAAACAAGTTTAAATGGATTTGTTGTAGATGTTGCAGTAACTTCTTTTGGCCAGTAGATGGTGCAATTGCTGACCCTGTTCAGTTACTTTACAACAGGATTAATATGACATAGGAGAATATTTAAAAAATATTAGAGTTTGATTTATTTTCATTTGTCTGTCTCACATACATAAAGTTGAAATTATTACCGCTCTCTATTTAATTTCAAGTTTTTGTCAAATATTTCTTACATTCTTTTAATTCAATCATCCTTCAATTCATAGTTTTTATTTTGGATGCTTACATTAGTTTGCTTTGCACAGAGAAACCAAATTCTTTCACAAATACTAAACACTGAGGCACAAACTAGAGAAATTATGTTCTTCTACTTTGTAATGCTCAAAGCTTCTAATCAATCAGTTATGGTAAAAATAAGTCGATTTTCACACTAGTAGCTTTTGGATTAAATAAAAAACAGGATCTTTAAATTTTTGATCTGTTGAAAAATCTTTGAGAAAAAATTAAAGTTTCACAGGGAGGATAAGAATTTAATTTTGACTCCAAATTTGAATCTTTGTACTCAGGTTTCAGTTGAAATTTCTGGATTATAAACAAAAAAAAAAGTTTTACATAAAATGTTGGGCTTCTTTTTTTTTTGGTTATCAGAATAAATAAAACACATTTTGGACCGGGCTAAGAGCTGGAGCTGAGCCACCATAACACTTTAAACATCATACCTGCTTCCAAATGGACCTTTGCACTGACACATTCTCTCTGTCGTCATAAAAACAGTCAAACTGTGGTGATCGAGAGCTGCTCCATCAATCAGCTGCAGCGTTTTTCAGCCCAGCTGAGCGCCGGCCTCCAGGAACCGTGTGCTGCTGTCACAGCTGAATCTCTGGACACAAATGGAGGCGTGAAGAAGCGGAGCGCCCACCCACTGTGACCCTGGGGTGAGATATGCTGTATGTACACTGGAAAACACAGAAAAGTTCCCAAAGTTTTCATCCGTCACCGCTGTCCCGTGGGCAGAGAGACGTCTTCAGCTCCAAGAATGAGTGGGTTTCTGTGGACAGAGTGTCTCTCCTGTCCCCCCTCCGTCCCTTTGTGTCCTGTGTGACCCGTCACTCAAAGCGCTCGTAGTTCGTGGTCTGCCTGACCCGGGGGATCATGTCATGCAGCAGCCTGGAGGACAGAGACGACACTTTGAGGGGAAAACGCCATATCCCAGCATGCAACTCTGAAAAACACTGCTTTTTAAACCACGTTACCTCACTACAATAATTTAAACTTTCTACCAAGATCTTTTATTCTTTTTTTTTTTTTTATAAATCAGCTTTTTAAACTACTGAGATTCACCAAATTCAGCTTTTATCCTAGAAATTAAATCAGATTTATGACATTTGTTTGTTTTCATTTGTACAGCCACTTATTTTGAAATTCGCATTTTGGCAGATCGACAAAGTTGTGCATAATTGTGAAATAAAAGGGAAATTACAGAATTTTCTTTTTGTTCTACTTTGCAGATTCACTTTTCATAACTATTACAGATAATTTTCACATCTAAAAACTGGAATTTTTTTCCTCCGTGGATGAAAATCATCTGAACATAAGAACTAAAATTTTGTCCTGACATGTTGCATGACAAACAACAAACAAAAATAAAAATAAAAGGAATAATCTTTTGTGGAGTTGAACACATTCATCAAATACACTTTTATATGTATGCGAAACTTTTTGAGCTTGAAATATAAACATGTACCTTTCCCATACAGTTTTTCAGTTTAAAAACAATTTATAAATGTTTACTATCACCTGTTTGTGTTTCAGTGGAGGAATAATTCTGGTTTTATCCAAATGTTTATTGAGAGAGTTAATTATTTTCTTTCTGATCACAATTATATCACAAGCAATCCCATTCAAACACAAAGTCATGTGACAAAATGTGAAAAAGTGGGACATTTTGTACTCTTCCATCAGTTCTTTTGAATATTACACACTTTTTAACATATTTCATCAGAATCAGAGCCATTGTTGGCACTTACTTGACTCCATAGGTGAGGATGATGAGGCCCATGAGGACCCCTACTGTTCCGTCCAGGTACCACACCTTAGGCTCATGTTTGAACACTTCAGCACTGATGAGGATGGAGAACCCCATAATGGCTCCAACCAGAGAGTTAAATCCTGGAAACAAAAAGCTTAATTCAGCTTCTGACACATTTTGAAATGTGAAATATGGTAATGGCGGCACCATGCATGTACCCACCCTGGATTTATTTTTGGGTTTTTTTTGCACTTTTCTTTTCCAAATTCATGCCGATGTATCACTTTAAAGTTGCCTTGATTCTTTCATACAAGTTTGAGAAATTGTTTATTCTCCATGGCAACTATTCAGCATCAAAAGTACCTGGTTGGACCGAGTTCCACCTTCAAGACGTAGCTCTGTCCCCACTCAGTTCCTTCAAACTAGCCAGCAGCAATTAGCAAACACCTAGTTAAACAGCTGAGCTCATTATAGGAGCTACTTCTCAGTGAAACACTATTAATGTTGCGAAAGTGTTAATAGAGGAGCCATGTTGCGATGACTTCCTGAAGGTGGAGTTTCAGAAAGAGCAGAAGCTTCTTAAAGAGACAGGAGTCCAATTTCAAGACATTAAATTACAAAGTGTAACTTTTTTTTTTTTTTGCTTGAGTAATCTTATAAGCTATTGTTGCTCTTACATGAGCAGATTGATTTTGAAACATTAAATTCTTATATCTATGGTAATCTGGTAATCTACTGTTTGTATTTTATTTGTTCATGCATTTATATGAAATTCCTCTGGCATGTACTACTTTCTGTTGCTGTGTTTGCTCACCGTCGGTGATGAGCACTCGGCTGGTCAGCACTTTGCCGAGCATGAACTTGATCACGGCCAGGACGACGCACACCAGGCCGCTGACGATGGACACGCTGAACAGGAAGTCGTCCTGAAAGAGACGGAGGACGACAACGCAGCTTCAGTTTTATTCTGACTCTCCTGTAGACAAAATCATTCCCCTAAATGACTCTTTAGCATGTTTGTTTTTTTTTTTAAACCTCTTTAATAACGTCCTTTCTGTAGCTTCTTTAAGATTTCAGAGAAGAAAGCGAGGCAGCATAAAAGCTGGAGCACAAAGGAAGGCTGCAAAGCTTCCAGCGCCTCTGCGGCAGCATTAATATTGCACTACGGCCTTGGAGCCATGAAAAGCTACTTTGGCTCCCTCGCACATCAAAGAATAGAGAAAACCTGACTCAGTGCTGGGGGTGAAACCCACAGAGCAGATTATGTTCACACCATCGATTACATTCTGTAGTGGGGAAGACAGGTGAGCTGTTCTGTAAGATTTAAGCTCATTTTGATGCTTAAAGCTCAAATAAAAGCTCGATAATCACAGGAATCAGATTTAGTTCGACTTCCTCCAAGACTGGAAGCTTCCGCTATGATAATTATTCATATTTCATCAATAATTATGAGGCGTGATTTTGAAGAGTTCTATTTTTTACAACATACATCAAAATTATCTGTAAAATGAAAAGGTGCACATTAAAAAATTGAATTTTGTGGAAATTTCAGAAAGAGAAACTAACTAGAGTAAAGTATTTCAACTATGCTCTTGTTTCTTTTCCTTACTGAACCCCACAGCATGATTAAACCACCACCATGCTTCACTGTGGAGTGTGTTCAGCTTGTTCTGCAAAGTTACTTTTCTACCAGACAAAACACTGTTATTTTTTCATGAGTTGCTCAAAGTGTTGCATATTGTGTTATAACCTAACTCACAACTTCACCTTTGACCTCTTTCTTTTCTGGATTATATAAAACATTTAAACACTTAAGATTTTAGTTTTTAAGCATTTTAAAACTATTCATCCTTGACTTTCAGCTCCACAATAATTTGTACTGGTGTAAAAATAAGTTTTCTTACAATTGTCTGATTTAGTTTCAGAGTTGTTTCATTTGATGTATAAATCTCCCCCAAACTCCTCTTCTGATTGGTTGATCAGAAGACAACTCCTCCCCAAACACATTTTTTAAAAATATTTTTAATTTAGGAGAGGAGCTCAAACATAAATAAGGATTTTAGGCTTTGTTGTGGACGCTAGCTGACGCTAATTGGGTACGGAGAAACAGCCAGGTGTCAAACCAAACAAACCAACCTCCTTCATCGAACCTGCATATTTAAGCAGCTGCTTACCTAATTAATATTTCATGAAGAAAGAAGAGGTGGGGACAAGGGGGGAAATTTACCTAATTTCCAACTGTGGCAAGTGAGGAAAGCTGAGCTACAAGACAAGTGTGAGTGGAGGAGAAGAAGAAGAAAAACACAATCTGTCGGGGTTTGTTCACGCTTTGGTGGCGGCCATGTTTCAGCCCCAACCGTCTGCTTCTCTGCAGCAGCAGATGAATGGAGCGAAAACACAGTCAGGTCAATAAATCAATACAGGATTTGGAAAACTGATTGAGTCTCTAACAAAGGCTTGGTAATCCATTAACAACGTGATTATTGTAGATTAACAAATATAGATTTGTAAATTTAAAAACAGGCAATCAATGTTCAGTCTCTTTCTTTAAATATTCACACATAATCACAATTTTTAGATTTTATTTGCCTAAACAATGCAATGTTGTGAATAAATGCAGAGTGTAAAGAAAAAAAATTATGCTTTTTCTTTATCTACACACTGCATTTGTCAAAAAAACAAAACAAAACACGATAACAGCTAGAAGTCTGCAAAATGCAAACATGTTTTCTTTTTTATTCAACCTAAAACAAATCTGCAGTTTTGCCTCACTTAAAAAAAAAATACAAGTTTAAAAAACACATTAAAGTTTGTGGTTTCAACAAAACAAAAAACTAAAACAAATCTAAACAGATCAGTCTGTTACATCAGCTGCATTTCATTCTAACTTCTTAAATGAAGTAATCTATACTTTCTAAAAATCCCTATACATTCCTGTGTATGATTATTTTTACTAATTTAATTAAGAAGCAAAGCTGTTTCTATGGCGACCACTACCGCCTAGCAACAGGGCGAAAAAGCTATTTACAGAAGTGTTGAAGCTTGCGAGTCTTCACACCTGAGATTTGTGACATTCTTCATCCAGCGGCACCGGCAGAGTCACACCTCATCCTCACAAACAGTTAGCGAGAAAAAAATAAATGAAAAATAGAGTTTGGAGAAACAAAAACCAGCACAAAACTAGAGAATTACCTCTAAATGCAGCATTTTTTACTCCAAGATCTCTAATTTTTCAACCAAATCCTAAATGTTCAACATTTATGATCACGATGGCGATGACATCACAACTTAATAAGTGACAATGCACCTTTAAGTTGGTTTTTAAGGATATTTTTAAATGGTTGAACCAAAGATTTCCGCTGTGTTTTTAAGAAAAAACTTTGTAGTTCATATGATGTAATTTCAACAAAATATACTCGGGTCACAACTAACAGATTAATCTGAGATTTTTTGCATTCTGATTTTACGTTTATGTGCGGAAAACACCCGATATGGAAGGCCCAATGTCAGCCAATTTACTTCAACCATGAAGATTACACAATTTTCTATTTCTTTTAACTACAGAATTATTAAAAATGTGCAACAGCATCCTCTTTTACTGCTCTGGCAGTGGTTTAATATTATTACTTTTGTTCAGTGCAATAACAGCTGAAAAACCTAAACTAATAAAACTAACAAGAGTCACTGAAATTACGCAAGTAGTCAAAATGATTTGCTTTTAAATTCAAGTTTGCTTTCTGATAAAAGCGTTAAAATATGATTCAGCCATTATTCAATTCAGTTTATATAAACTAGTTCATGTTGGAGTTGTGAACTTAGTTCTGAACTGAATCTAAAACTAGTTTTTGTTCAGGATGAACTTTGCGTTTGTGCCACTTTGTGGCATTTAACGTAAAGATAGCTATCTACGTTTAATATTCTTATGACAAAAGCAGATTTATTATTTCCTCTTAAAGATAGGAAGTCATCATTCTTTATATAATGACGATCTTTCAATGGTCATTATTTGTATCCATTTCTCTCAGCAGGGAATGTTTGTTTTGGATTCTATAAAAGGAACATATTAGATCATCTGTTTCAAACTCTGAAATCTTTGGCAGAAAGTCCCTGTTACAATCTGACAGAGCTGCAAAAATAACCACAGATTCCACTGAAAAATCTGATTATGCATGCAGCATTCGTCGTGCATTCCCAAGCTCCAGTTCATGTGTGCAAGCAGAAAGTCAGGTGACCCTGGTTAGCCATGCAGCCGTCACCTATAGTTCACAGTATCCTGATGATTTTAAGTTATTTTAAACTGCCTGTTCTAGTATTAGAATAAATTATCTCACTTCAGAATGGATTTGTGACTGATAAATTCTCACCACTTCTGGCAGCAGCTTGGTGGCCAGGTCATGGATGGCCTTTCCCATGATGCAAAGGGACGACAGGATGAAGATCACACCCAGGATCGCGCAGGCTCTGACAGGAAGAAGTCAGATGATGATCAGACACAGAAAACAAAAAAAATAAAGACAAAATCTGAACAATGTGTGGTTTCACATTCCAGTCTTCCTTATATTACAGTGGCGTGACGGAGTGTATATATGTGTACTTTGAGTATTGATTGAGAAGCAGCAGATGTCCTTTAACGACCTTTGTCCAATTAACCGAGTCTGGAGGGAGGCAGGAGCCAGCTGGAGCATATGTCCTGGTCATACATGGTTACCAGAGTGGGTGCGCTCAACATCTGAAGCCTGCTCTCGAGCAACATTCGGAGAGCAGGGTTTTGACTGGATGAGGTAACCACGGCAACAGCCAGCATCCCTTTGGGAAGTCCGCAGCAGGACAAACATCCCCGCTAACTGGCTCCCTGCTGGTTCCCGCACAATGCCGATGCTGCTGGTTTCTCTGCGGCTTTCAGATAAACTACCTTTCTGTTGAGATTCGTAAGCAAGCAGGGAGTAATTACGATCCGAACGACGGCGTCGGATTCTGGGAACAAAAGGTGTTTTTTATTTCAAGAAAGCTTCAAATGTGATTTCCGAGAAAGGAAAAAAAAAGTCCTTAATATCTTGTGTTATGAGATCTCAAGTGTGTTACCGTGGTAACCAGACAGCCTCTGGTTACCACCGCGTCTCATTTATGAAACGCAGACAGGTGGACAAATAAAGAATAACATGGATCCCTGGCGGGCTGGTAAAAGAGAGAGCTGCTGTCTGCAGAATCAAAAGTAGACAAAGCGCGAGTTAAGGTGCACACCACACTGCAAAATCACAAATATTACCAAATATCTGTCTAGTTTCCAGGGCAAATATCTTCACTCACTTGAAACAAGACAAAACTAACATACAAGGAATTTTCAGCAAGATATAGGAGCTTGTTTTAGGTTAATAATTGCTTAATATTGATAACTCTAGTTCCACTTGCAGAAAATTATTAATTTTAAAGAATTGCTAACTTAAAACAAGCTCATATATTTTGCTGAAAACTTACTTGTAAGTTCGGTTTGTCTTGAAGTGCACCAAGATAAAAATATCTGGTAAGATTTAGTGTTATTTGTTTACATTTTGAACTGATCACCAGCTAATTGGAGGGAAGAAATCAAGAAATCTGAAGTTAACTGAATCCATGTTGATCAACAATTCAAAACCAAATCAGTTTGGTTAAATTTGTGAGCAACTTTTACACATATCCAATGTTTTTCAGTGAACGTTTCCACATCTCCTCCGGAGGATATGATCTCATCCATCGACTCTTCTGCAATTACTTGATACTCCTCTGAGACCGAGATGCGTCTCGACTCCTGGGTGTGTGTGAAGGCAACATATGCTCCTTCAGAAGCAGCACAGACAGATCCGGCTTTTATCCGACTCCCTCTGTAAATGAAGCCTCTGTTATGTTGGGTTATGGAGTTTGGTGAGTTAAACACTGCAAAAACACAAAATCCTACATATTATTTTTGGTCCAATATCTAAAGCACACTTGAAATGAGATATAAGCTTTTCTTAAGTTAGTAATTCCTTTCTTTGTTGTAATAAGTGAAAAATTATGTATGGTTCTCGTAGAATTTCCCTGAACTCCAGTTGGTTTTAATATGCGACATAAATTAATTTACTTGTCTTTTATCCACCACAGAAAATTGTTGTGTTTTTTTTACTGTGAACTTTAAGTCTTTGTATGGGACTACTGGGAACAATGGTGACAGGTAAGAGAAGCTTACCTGGTCTTCAGTTTGAGATTTTTAATTGAGTTAATTCAACAATATTTTCTCCATTCATTTTCTCTTCTTGAAATACCTCAACAAGATTTAGAAAAATTGTTTGAACCGAATTAAACCGATTCAACATCCAAATCAAGGAAGTTTTTTCCAGATGGTGCATTTGCTGCTTCAGGAAATATGAGCATCAAACACAGCACCTCCCAACACAACTGACTAGACTTGAAATGAGACAAAAAGTGGAAAAGTTGCACTAACATGTATTCACGGTGCGCAGAGTAAACAGCGGCTGCGTTGCTGTAGCGCCACAGCACAATGATGGAGGACAGCACGTCCAGCGTGGCGTCAAACTGCAGCGAGAAAACAAAACAAAAACATTTAGCATGCAATTCACGTCATTCCCCTCCGTTCGGATCTGAGACGTGTTGGTGTGGACTTACAGCGAATCCGAAAGCAGAGGCACTGTGGCGCATGATGGACACAGCTGCAAGAAAACACAGAAACATAAACTCAACATTTACGTTTCTTTTAATTGTGGGACAACAGATCAGTTCTGCTTTCTTATCAACTCCTGCAGAAAACTGGACAGAGGACACAAGAGGAAGTGAAATCTGGAATTTGATTTGAAGGAAGCAAACAGATGCAAACATTTATGCACCTGCATCAGTGGGGAGAAATCCGCCTCTCCAGGTTATTTTTAGAAAAACTCACATGGGGCCAGAAAGCTTCTAGCAGCTCATATTGTTTCCTTTTCCTCCATTTAAGCTCCCTGCTATCCTCTGCTTTTGTTTCATCTTCATGTTTCTCTCAAGGATAAAAACACGATCAAAAACTGCAGCATTCGCCCTGCAAACGAGCCCTGCTCTGCATACAAAACACCGACTGGGATCTTTTTATGACACCTGAAGTCTGTGGAGCTGCATCTCTAATATATTAATCACATCTGCTTGTAGCATAGAAGAGTCTCTGAGTCGTTTATGACGCAGATTAAGCTCGAAAACCTGACTTAATGTAAACAATCTGCTTTAAATAAGCAGGAGAAGAAGCCCGAAACTGATGTCAAAGCAAATAAGGAAGGGTGAGGACGCAACGCACACAACCCCCAGTTTACACAGCAACTCACGTTACTCTGACTTATTCTAATTTGGAGGAAAAGCAACGCTAACTCTGAGCTGAAACACGGAGGTGGAAGGATCATAATGTGGGGTTATTGCTGCTAAAAGCACGAGAGAAATGCTCTTAAAATTACTAACATTACGGACAACAACAAAAGCTGTGTTTTCAATAACGTAATTTGACATTTTGAAAGAAAATTTGCTTAAAGGGAAATGTAAAATAAAAAATCTTGTTTTCTACATAAAGTTTTGGCGCCAAAACGAGAACAGAATAGAAATTTGTTCATTTTGTAAAACTGCAATGGAAACAATTTTTTCACATCACACAAGCAACATGACCAACAATCAGATGTTCTGAATGGTGCAAACCAAGAACACGACAACAGGACGTTGTGATGCTGACTGCTACAGGAGATCTTTTGCCTGCAGCTAACATTTAATTTCCATCTGGGAACAAAACAGGATTTTTGAATTGGTTTTGACTTGATTAATGCATTAAGCCAATAAGTAGCTGAACCTGATGTGTAGCTTTTAGACAGCTGAACAACAAAAACTTTGTGTTGCTTAATTATATTAATCGTTGCAGATTTTAGCTTCTGGAGATCCCAAAGATCTGACTGTGATGCTACAACTGTACTTCAAAAAAATAAACCCCTCCTAAAACATAAACATTTAAATTTTGCACAGTATTGAATCAAAACAAACTACACTTTTGTGTTTTCTTGGTTTTAATAAATGCTGTCCTCGCTGTAACAAAGAAAGCTGGGTCTCCTTTTTATCCCCTTTCTCCTTTACTAGGAGGAGAAAAAGCGACACTTTGTATAAATAACTCAGCTGCAGCTCTGCGGTCGTCAAAGCTGAACCCAGTGCTGGTTAATTGGCTCCTAGGGAAGCTGGGTGGGTGTCACACACACACCCCCCCACACACACACACACACACACACATCAAGCTGTTAGCTTCTTCATTGCTGCTTGTCTAAAAAAACACTCTGACCTGTCTGGTATTACTTTTATTTTTACATTTAACCGACAGATGCCGTCCATCTCTGCCGTTTTAATTGAACAAAAACAGAAGCTGGTGTTGAGCCTTAAACAAACAGGAACTGGTTTTGTTCTGGTTCGCTCAGCTGCTGTCAAACAGTCCCACCATGTTTCAGTCAGAATGCGCAGACAGGGTATCAGGTGTGAGCCGTGGCATGAACACGTATGTTTCCCCCCTCTGCTGTTGCAGCTGCCAAACGTAAAAACATCTAACAACTCGCTTTCCAGAGTCTGAGTGGCACTAATGGTTTCAGGGCCACAGAGCAGCAGCAGCAGGTGTGGAAGGGAGAGGCCCCAAAACGCTCTGACATGGCCGAAAAAATGACCTCTCACTCTGGATTTAAAAATAAAATAAAACCAATATTTATTGTAAGATTTAGACAGGAAATTGTGAACTTGAACAATTTTTATCCATATTTTTGGTTCAATTCACACATAATCCCAATAAAATACACTGAAGCTGGTGGTTGTGACCAAGCCTGAAGATATAATCGATTAGTTGTATCGTAAATTAAAAGAGCTCAATAATTAAAAGGCAATTTTGTTCACAAAGGCATCATAATTCACCGTTTTGGTTGTGTACTTTTCTTATTTTTTGGATATGATTGCTAAATGTTCTTTACAAAATTAAAGAGTGATTTTTATCCCATTATCAATATATTACTTGAAAGTGCTCAATATTATTGTTTATTGTAATAATTACTGGGATAATTGAAGGTCCAGGCCTGAATTGAAAATGTGAAAAAGTGAGAAAAACATCTTGAACACCTGATCGAAGTGAAATCTTTTGTTTCTGTGTGTCACTTAAAAGTCCTCAATCATCTTTATTTAACTATTATTTTCACGTTTATTTTTAATTTTTCATGCAGATGACGAAATGATTTTCAGCTGTACGATACGAGGAGATGTGATCAGGTTTTCCGCCTGCAGGAATCAAATTCATTTGAACCAAAGCTCACAAAGCGTTTCCTCACATGTAATAAACTCTGGCTGGAATCAGAGGTAATTTTATAGACATTTTAATGAGCCGTTATGCAACAGCTGCAGCAAACTGTTTACCAACCGATCCTGATTTCATTTTCAATTAAACAATTCATGACACAAACAACAGACTCAAATTAAAAACAAAGCTTCCAGATATCCAATTTCTGCTGTTGCATAATGTGTTTATGAACTAAAATACAAAATATATTAATACTGGCTTTTAGCACACTGAATTAAAAAGGTGATGTAAATTATTTACATGCAGTCCTGTGGCCAATCATCCAAAATTAAGAAAATCCGGACTATTTTTTTCCCCAAATATTATGCATCTTTGCCCTTTTTCTACTTTTAGCAGGTCTGACAAAATCCCAATAAAACACATTAAACTTTGTCAAAACGTGACATGAGGACTAAGGTCTCTGACTGAATCCCTATTTGGCAGAAGAAAAACCATCAACAAAAAATTAAAGGGATCTAACAATTATTTTTGGAATTTATTCCATCAGTTATTCTGATGATTAATCGGTTGATCGGATAAAATAAACCAACAATTTGGCTCTTTTTTTAAATAAGAAAATTAATGTTTTAATGCCTAAAATGCAATGACAGCATTCCTTTAGTGAATTTGAGTATTTATAGGCAAAGGTGATTTTATCATAAACGCACAATCTATAAAAATGTATTTGTACAGTTTTGACCTCATTACTGTTATGAATATGTTGTTTTTTTTCAACAAAGGACCTTTTTTGAGTCTGTACTCCAGTTAGCAATTAAGCAATTACTAAATAAGTTGAGAATTATTTCAATAATCAATTAATCACAATTAATCGTTTCAGCCATAAGAACATCTAAACTGTTGAGGTGTCTAAAATAAACTACTCTTACATTATTAAACCACTGGAGTCATCTCGTCATGTAATTCTTGGGCCCTAAATCAAAGACAATGAGAGCAATAGCAGAGTAACTCGTGCTGCTGCGTTGCCCTCATTCATCACTTTGTCTCATTTCTGCATCTAATCTGGAAGCAGTGGCATGTTTCATTTATGAAGAGAGAATCTGATGTGCGACGGAGCAACGATTTGTCCTGCCAGGCTGACGAAAACACTGCATACAGTCTGAGAGAGAGAGAGAGAGCTGCTGTGTATGAGAACAAATAAAAAAATAATGATCCTTCATGACATTTGTAGCAGTCTGCAGACAGACAGGAAGCCCTAATATTCTAGTCTGCTGCAGGTAATCAACAATGCAGCAATGTGGGAACTCTTTTCAGGAACTAATCTCTGCCTAATGAAAAAGTGGGAGAGAGCCTCTCAGTCATCTCCTCAAACAAACTGTCTTTGCTAATGATAACTGCAGACCCGCCCAGCCTTCGTGTACCTCTGGATGAGGTGAAGAAGTGAGCAAACACTAGAACTCCAAACATGTGTTTCCACGAAATAAAGTCACTCACTGAAAGCGGCGATAGCCAGGATGATGGTGGCAACGATGGACGCCCAGGACACCCACAGAGCTTTCTTTCGGTAACTCTGGGCTTCATGAGGCTTCAGGCGCATGCTGCTCTCCAGAAGACCTACACACGACAAGAGACCCAAACTTTTGTAGCTCTGAAGTTCTCAACTTGCAAACAATCACTAACTTTGTCTCCCAGAAGAAATATCAGGGGCAAAACGTTCTCTTTTACATGCTGACATGTTGTTTTCTGTCTCTGATTCCTTTATTCTGAATATACACACAACTGCTCTGGTTGTTGCTAACTGCATTTCAATCTTCCCTGGTTGTTAGTTTGCAGAAAACCTAAATGTCCTTGGATTACAACAAAAGAAACATCAGAGATACTGTGAAGAAACTGCATTGGGAGAAAATGTTCTCCCTGCATAACAACTGCATTAAAATTGGAATAAAGTAAACCCTGCAGGTTGAAGCTGTTTGACTGACTGGATCCCTGACATCCACCCTTTATCTCACCAGAAGCTAAAATGACTCACGACTTTCATACATGATTTATGACGAGTTAAGGAAAAGTATAAGCAATAAAAGAACCAACTTTACTCTCAATTTGTGCTGCAGTCTCAGTTATTCCTGCTTTTATTTTAGCTAAAGCAGGAAGACACCTGAACCGTTGCCACGTTACCTGTTAAAAGGTGGTCATTCTTTCCACTGTCGCCCCATGCATGATTGAAGCAATACAAATATTCAATGGAAACTACTTGTTCCATAATTTTTCATTTTTTACTAATAAGCATGACAATATCTTCTGAACCTGACTGTATTACGTTTATTTTGTAATAAAGTGAACAAAACTGAACAGAACTGGACTAAGTGTTGTTTATAGAATTAATTAACGCTACATAAATGGACATGTTGACCATTTGTGAGCTGCCAAAAATCTCAGTTTATCTGAAGAATTGGATCTGAGTTCAGGTATGTATCCTTATGGAAGCACAAATGTGTCACAATTAAAGCAAGAGATTTATTTATTTATAAAGACACCCAAAATAGTTTAAACATACCAATTCTTTAAAGAGTAAATAAATAAAATCCTCAATTACGAATCTAATAATTTTATGTGAAGGGTATTTATGGCAGTATTTATTGATTTCATTATTATTATTATTGCTGCATGTTGTGAAGAAAATATCATTTTACAAATACATTTAAGTTTTTAATATATATACTTTCACAAATACCAATCAGCTACTTACTCACTTAATAATTATTTATACATTTTTTCTATTTAACTTACTGCTGACACATATTAGCCAAAAATGGTTGGTTGATTAAATTAGGAACTTTTGGCACCAATATTTTTAATGCCAGAATAAAACTAATTTTATGATTATATTTTTACTATTTTTGCAAACAATGTCAATTACGATAGAAAACAGATGAGAACATTTTTGAATCTTATGCCATAATAACCCAAACCACACATTAAAACAGACTTCCCAGTAAAACACCTTTAGTTTAAACACCTGTTAGTTAAATTACGCATAAGAAAATTAATATTTCTGACTTGACCTACCCGGATCCTCTATGCTCTCTGTTATCTTCATCTCCTGATCCATCTTGAAACCCTGACTTTCTGTGTTGTTCTCCGTCTGCTCGAACTGGCCGTTCACCGCCGTGGGCGCCACACCAGAAGCCGGTTCCGGGACGGCGGCTGGGTCTGGCGGGTATGGGTCCGTCATCTTTTCGGCTGTGGTTCCAGTGAGGCACGCCGAGAATGTCACACCTGGGCGGGAGAACCAGCCTTTCCAACGAGCAGAGACCCACAGACAGAGTTGGGAGGAGGGAGATTCCTCGTAGAGTTGCGCGTCCAGTTGCGCCAAATTACGCACTGCAAGTGAGACAACACCGGAAATTGGGGAATGCGGATTTCAAAACAAACTCCGGGGAAGCACTATTACTATTACTAATGCTAAGTATGGTGCAACGAAAATAACCTCTGTTATTTATCATTGCCGTTATTTTTTCTTTTATTAAGGAACCAGAGTTTCATACCACAAACAAGCAGGAGTGGCCTGACAGTAACGTCATGATTTGGGGTTGTAGGTGGTGATTGATGGTTGTTTAATGGTGAAGACCATTAAACAGAAAGTCCAGGCAGCGCAGAAAGTCCTGGCAGCGCATAAAAACCAGGAACTCAAACTCTGGCTGCACTGGTTAACAACGTAGGACAAGGACCTGACAGGGAAACAGACACAGGTGCGGACAAACAGGTAAAGATAATCGGGGAAAACAAGACACACCTGGGATCAATCAAGGGGTGGAGAAGACAGGAAGTAGATAAACACAGAAAATCTAAATCCCCTCAAATAAAAATGACTTGAATTCTTGAATATAAATTAAGTACTTTGTACTATATTCATTTCAAATAAATACATGCACGCATTAAAATTTTTTTCAAAAATCCCACATTTGTTTAATGACCAAATGGGATATTTTAAACTTAGATTTAGTTTCATTAGCTGTAAACCAAACAAATAAAATTATAAAGGGCTTTAAAAGCAAACCGATCTGTGTGTAATTGGCTATGGCTTACTGAAATAAATTACATTTTTCCAAATATAATTGAATGAATATGACAGTACATGTCTATTCGCATTTTTAAATTTTATTAAGTTTGTGGTTTTACAAATTACAACCAATCAATTAGAAGGCTAAGACATTTAAAAGTTTGCTGTCATTAAAAAAAAACACACACAAAAAAAACCCCTTAAACTCACAGCTAAAAAGGTTAGTTGTGAGTTTATTTTGAAGGAGCAGAGCGGAGGTTGCAGAGCTAAACGTTGACCCACCTGACGGGAGACGTTTCAGCGTGTGGCCGGGAAATAAATAGTCGCAGCAGAGTGGGATCTCTGTGAAGGGGTCGCACCAGCTCTCTAATTACTGTCCGTGGTGGAAAACACGAGACCTGCGAGGCTCGCGCTGCAGTTGCACAAAGCTCTGCTGCTGCACCACTGGCGCGCGCTCCGGAAACGCGAGGAAAACATCTGTCTCGTGAGGTTTGAGCGCGTGCGTCGCTGCACAGCTGTTCATACAATCAAAACTCATTCATAAATTTGGTTTAAAACATAATGTCGGAGCGTAATAAATTTATTTTGTGGAGGGAAACTTTTATTTATGATCCAGAATTCCTGTTTTGATTTTATGCTCATCTTCTCCTTGAAAATGTGTTAAAACAAGTTTTAAAATCACTCAAAAGAAAGTATCATACAAAAGCTTAATCCTATTTTGTTTTAAAGTACTGATACAAGCCCCCTCTATCATCATTTTAAACATTATTTAGCATTTTTAATCACATATATTTAAAAGTAGATGTATTCTACCCAATTTATTTACCGTATGTTTCTTTTTTGCATTGTTGTAACACTAAGCCCCCACATTGGACATCAATAAAAAAGTCCACAGGGATCAGCAGCCATTTTATTTCTATTGTTAGATTTTAGAATAAAAAATAAAAGACACATTTTGTTGAATTCTGTATATATGGAGTATTAAAAAGGCCATAACCTAATAAAAGACCTTATAGTTCCACCACTAGTTCAGAAATACGATGCAAATATTTCTTAAAAACATGCAATAATGCAAAAAAAGTCATTTTCATTAGCTTTATGTTTAAAAACATTGCTAAGTTTATTATTATTTTAGCTTATTAGCACGTGCGGATCCGAAGCCACATGTTGCAAACCCCTGAACCATGATAAAGAAAGACTCTCCAAAATGCGTCCAGTTTAAAGTTGATTGCCTCCCTCTAGTTGACTAACAGAGTATTGCAAGTTGTTTTACTTCAAACGTGTCTAAAAAGTCAACAAAATGTGAAATTGTGATACGTTTTTAGCTCACAATTTACAGACACACAATATTTTTCCTTTCATATACACCTTCTTAAACAACTTGTATAACAATTAATTGAAGTTGGCTGCACTGTTTGAAAACGAGGTTCAATTGAAATACTTTTTTGTAAAGTACTTGAGTCGCCTTTTCACCCAATTCTTTTTACTCTTACTTGAGTAATTTATTTGACTTTTATTTATTTATCTTAAAAGTTACTTTATATTTTCCAGTAGTTCGAATCTTCCATAATTGAATAAATTAAAGCAAAATATATATTTAATGTTTTCTTGTTGTAATTTGCTCCACCCACCACTGGTGTCGCTGTTGCAGAAACGCACCATTTCCCGGCTTCACACTCGGCTTCTCGTTTCGTCATTCCGGTGCTCCGGTCGCCTCGCTCCCTCCCGGTGCTAACACCGTCGGGCTTGGCCGTGGGAGCGTAATGGCGGTGCACCGGGGACCCTCGACAAAATGGCTGTTTACCCGGGAGCAGCTGGAAAACACCCCGTCTCGACGCTGCGGGATCGAGGCAGATAAAGAGCTCTCCTACCGGCAGCAGGCCGCTAATCTGATCCAGGACATCGGCCAAAGGCTCAACGTGTATCCTTTGTGAGGGCAGCGGCTAACCAGTTAGATGCGGTTACCTTGAGCTTACAGCGACTCTTACTTGGTTTTTCTAAACGATTTCTACTCTTTCCGTAACAAATGTGATGATATGTATTTATAACTAAAAAAAGGTGCGATCAAACCAGGATAGATGGATGTTTATGAATCGCCAGAGTAGCACAGGCCTGTAGTTAGCTTAGCCATTGTTTAGTCTGGGTCGGTTTCTATTGTTAGCATCGACACGTTTTATATATATCATCAACACCCAACAGTACTTTAGAAATAGACATGTAATCCACCAGGAAGTGGAGGCCTGAGCACCAATTTTCTCCCTGATGTAACTAAATGTTACGTCAGTCGTTTTCTTGGGTCGAAATTTCTGGCTAAACGCTGGTTTCCTCTACGCCTTTCCGCCTTTCTTCCTTAACTCCTCATGCAGGTCTCAACTAATAATCAACACCGCTATAGTTTATATGCATAGGTTTTATATGATCCACTCGTTCACCAAATTCAACAGAAACGTAAGTACAACATCAGTTCTCCTGCTATTAACGCAGACTTGTGTGTTAATAGGAGTAATTAAGGCTGTTTCCATCGTCATGAACAGATCATTTCCCAGACCACGTTATTCCTGGCAGCCAAAGTGGAGGAGCAGCCCAGGAAGCTGGAGCACGTCATTAAAATAGCCCAAGCCTTCATTAACCCGCAGGACCCCGTCCCTGACACTAAAAGCAGTGTAAGTAATCTAATATTGAAGAATTGATTTTGGATCTTTATGGTGTTACTCTAAGGCAATCCTTTGTTTTAAAATCATTTTAACCAAAAGAAAATAATGGGCTGCCACCGTGTCTCATTGTGGCTGGTGTGATTTGAGCTTTGTGGTGAAAAATCCAAGCCTTTGTGAGAAAAAAATGTTTGCTTTTCATCCCAACTCCAGTCTAGATATATTTAGAACAGAGGAATGTTCTAGACCAAAGCCAGTTCTAACCAGTAAACAGCTGATGCTTCACCGTCTTGGCAGACCAGTTTGAGTCCAGCTTTTTTATATTTCAGTGGAATTGTTTGAACTATTCTCCTGATTGGCATTGTACAGTGAGATTCTTTTCATGCTTTCTTTTCTCTCTGTAAACTTTGGACATAGATGGGAAAAAAATCCTACTGTGGCAGCTGAACTGAGTTCATCCAGCCTCTGTAATTGACGCATTATCAAAGATTTTTTCTAGGGAATGAACCTCCAAATTCTTCTTTGCCAACTATACACGTATATTTTTGTGTGTAACTCTTAAGAAATTTGAAAGAAAATGCATGTTGGGAAGTCGAGACATTGCCAAAATGCTTGAATTCTGGTGCCACAATAAAAAAAAAAGAAAATTGCAAGTTTTTTGGGATGTATCTTATTTAGCTCTATCCAATTTTCTTTGTCAGACTGAATGGAGAGTGACAAAAGTTTTCTCTCAAGCGCACAACTTTGTGCTTTAACTGGACTGTTCCAAAACATTACCCTGCTCTGACTTTGATAGTAGGTGCAGAATAAGATGCATATTTTGCATTTCTTTCTTTATTTTTATCTTTTCAGGCATTCCAACTGCTGGCACAAGAGCTTGTAGCCCTGGAAACGATAGTGCTGCAAACGCTGGGTGAGAAATCCGCCTCAATTTATTTAAAAGTCTGTTTTGAGTCACCGTTACTTGCTATTTTTTTTCACCTTAACATGTTTCTTTTTATATTGGTTACAGGTTTTGAAATTACAGTTGATCATCCTCACACAGATGTTGTGAGGTGTTCCCAGCTAGTGCGAGGTATTGTCTTTTTTTCTTGCAAAGATTTACAGTAAATCAAGTTTATTTGAGTTAAAGGGATTTTATTTATTCTTTGGTATCATGGATTCCCAAAGTAGATAGGCAGTATGTTGTGATGTAAAGCTTATTATGTAAATGAGTTTTAAAGCATCTTTTTCTCTTCTTTTACAGCAAGCAAGGATTTGGCACAGACTTCCTATTTCATGGCTACCAACAGGTTATTATCCTGTTCCCATTCTTGCACTGTAATGGCACACTATGGCTTCCTGTCCTGCAGGGTCCCCCTTCCTGTGTCCAACGCCCTGCGTGCAGC
This sequence comes from Poeciliopsis retropinna, assembly GCA_010277075.1. Lineage (NCBI taxonomy): Eukaryota > Metazoa > Chordata > Actinopteri > Cyprinodontiformes > Poeciliidae > Poeciliopsis > Poeciliopsis retropinna. The sequence continues at coordinate 2,585,827 of VMRM01000029.1, read as the reverse complement.
CTGGATCCTGGGAACCCCCCTGCTGGGAAGTACCGGCCAGGCTGCTGTGTGCGGTGTATTGTACAGGGGCTCAGTGTTGGCACAGAGGGGTTGAATGCACAGTGTGGAGTGTAGTGTTGCTGTTTACCTCTCAGGGTTGTTTGGTACCGAGTGCACATGTCTAAAAAACACAAACGGTAGCCTGAATATAGATTGCCGCTAAAGATTCTTTAACTTATAGAGTTTCTTGGTAAGTACAGTTCAATTCTTTTTTAATTTAAAATTTCTTTTTTAATTTAAAATTTTTTCTGTATTTAAAGACAAATAACAATTCAAGCTAAAAGATTCTTTTTTTTTTCAAACTTAAAACCCCATTTGTTTCACTCATTGTATAAATACATGGACGAGAAACCGAACAAACTTACGAAAAGGGCATTTTTCTAAAAACGAAACATTGAAATAATAATGAAAGCATGAGATGAAACGTCTTCTTTTTTATTACTGCCATCTTGTGGCGGTATTGGTAGCAGCAGCTCACTTTAATTTGCATGCAAACTAATACAACCTCCTATTAAAACAGCATATATAATAAATCAACCAGCTATGGTTGTTTGCTTTAAAATAAATATTTTTGCTGCAGTGGCTTAATCTTGCACTGAAAAACAGTGCATTAATTTAATTTGAGTGCATAAAATCCAAATGTAGAGATTATTTTGGACAGATTGAAGAGTGTTCCCTTTTAATTTACATTATTTTAGTGTAAATATTTAGTTAAAAAGATGCATTTTTTCCAGTCCTCTCGAGTATGGTGGAGGATTTGTCATGCTGTTGGGCCAGTATCTTTTCATGACATATCTGATTATTTTACCATTTTTTAATGGTTGCTAAAAAAACACTTGAGAAAAAGATTCCACTTGAGATTATGCTCTTGCCACTAAAGATTAATCTGTTTTAAGGTTTTTCCATTTCTACCAAGGAGACCAACAAATAACTGGAAGAAGTTCTAACCCTGTAAAATATTAAGTCAACCATATGTGTTTCTTAGACATTAGATTTGTGCTTTGTGCTCTATTTGCTAAGTTTTAAAAACAAACATAGCTTTATATTTTTAATTGTTACTTTTTTGTATGTTAAAACAGGGGGAAAATGTTTAATCTTTAAAAAAAACTTGAGCAATTCCTACTTTTAATATGCCGTCTACCTCATTGCAGAAAGTATAAACAGAAATAGCGGCCATTATTTAATTATTTGCCATGTGGCATTTTGGTTATTTTGGGCCTGAAATGGAAGAACACGTACAAAAAAAGCAAGCGATTTCACACAAGTTAAGGCTTTAGACCTCAAATTGTCAGGAAGAGAAAAACTAGTTGAGAGAAGCAGCAGAAGAATCTTTTTCCCTTCAAGAGGACTTGATGTTCAGCACCACTAGTCCGTATCCACGGTTTCTATGGTAACCAGCTGTGGAAGGCGGAAGTACTCAGCCCATTTAGCTTACTTGTTCCCCATTTAATTTACTGTATCATTCCGATAGCTAACTTTTGAATGTGTGCATAAACAAATCTGATCACATGAAAGAAAGTATTCCTGGTTCATACTCTCTGCAATGAAGACTATTATAATTCGGCTACATGCCTCTCAGATTAACACCATGCCATAAATGTTTTTAAACATTTTCCAGTTCCAGAAGGTTAGTTAATAATTGAAAATGGATGTTAATAATTTAGTCACTGTTTGTTAAATGAGCTGGGTAATCTTTTCTGGACCTAGTGATGTATCTCTGGGGTGTGTTGTGTCTCTTCTTGCAGTTTGCACCTCACCACCTTCTGCCTGCAGTACAGGCCAACAGTGGTTGCATGTGTCTGCATCCATCTGGCCTGCAAGTGGTCCAACTGGGAGATCCCGGTGTCCACAGATGGGAAACACTGGTGGGAGTACGTGGACCGCACCGTAACGCTACAGCTGCTAGATGGTGAGATTGTATAACGATGACGATTGCAGTCTGGAATTTAATTTAAGGATGAAAAAACCAACCACACATCTCTCAATTGGGTTGTTTTCCATCTATTCAACCAAACATCTGTCCCAGTTATTGGCTTTTCTGTCCATTTAACAGTTTAATCTATCCATCAGTTTATCAAATCATCTATTTTCCATCTTCCTGGTCCCACAAATGTCTGTAGAAATATCTCCTGCAAATTCAAATTATTGTGAAAGAGGACAGAGAACCCTGAAATAAGAGTCTGTTGTGTAACAAATTATTGCAGAATTAGTATTTGTCAGTCAATCCCCATTTTGTTGCTTCCAGAGCTCACCCATGAGTTCCTTCAGATTCTGGAGAGGACGCCCAGCAAGCTGAAGAGGATACGAAACTGGAGGGTAAGTCCAGAACGATCCACCTATATGACCTGCTGCAGTGACGTGTTGATTCACAATGCTCTGAACTGTCCGTCTGTAGGCCATTCAAGCAGCAAAGAAACCAAAGACTGAAGGCTCGGCAGTGGAGAGTGCCTTCCAGGGAACGTCTTTAGATGGCCTTCCTGGTGTAACCAACTCATTCTTCCCCTCCACCTCCACGTCAAACTCCTCAGAAATGTCCAGCCTGAGCTCCATAGCCGCCTCTTACCCCATATACCAGCAGCTCAGCGACCAGTTCTCCCAGCCTGCCCACTCAGACTTCACGCTAGTCAAACACAAACAGAAAGCCACAGCCGGGTCCAGCAGCGACCACGAGCAGCTGGGCGGCGCTTCCTTTTCACGGCCGCAGAAAGTCTTGACTCTGGAGAAGTACAGGGTGAAGCAAGCAGGAGAGCTGGCCTTGCAGAACGGCGTTAAGGAGGAGCTCGGCGCCGACGTTTATGCCGCTCCGGCCGTCTCCTCGCACCACCACAAGAGACGCTCCCAGCAGCAGCCGCAGGCCGGCCAGTCGGGTGACGGCAGGCGGGAGAAGGCGAGCTCGAAGAAGCCCCGGCTCGCCTCTTCCTATGCCGAGAATGGCTCCGTCACGGGCGAGGAGTTTAAAATGAGAATCAAAGTTTCTTCGGATCAGGGCTCGACTCTGTCGGGGAAGGACAAGCACAAAGAGCACGGAGGACACCGCCACTCCAAACACAGCCACTCCCACTCGTACTCCATCGGCGGGAACAGCAGGGTGACGGCTGATGGCGCCGCCTTCTCTGTCCGAGCTTCCGGCGGCCATTTTAACGACAGCAGCTCCTCCGGCTCGTCCCGTAAGAGACAGCACGCTGACTCTGGCGGCCACAACAACCACCACCACCACCACTCGTCCTCCAAGAGCAGCAGGTCCTCCAAAGGAGGCGTTGGCTCGGCTCACTACCCGTCAGACGGCGGTCAGAGAGCGATGGAGCTCCACGACGGGACGAACGGCATGCTGCTGTCCAACGGCCAACACACTGACTACAAAAACACTTTTGACATGCTGGACTCTTTACTAAGTGCCCAAGGAATGAACTTGTAACTGTGAGTCCCTAGATTTATCTAGGATGAGGTTTTATAGAGTTTAAAAAGTGAAATTTATCTGTCTTAAGTTATCTGCATCACCCTCAGTCGTGTCTACACACTGATTATTGATGATTCCTATCAAACTATAGAGCTGTGTATTAATTCCTCGCAACACAAAAGAAAAAAAAAAACATCTATGAGTTGTTTTAGGAATGCAGCTGGAAAATAATTCCTTTAAATGTTATTTTAAAATGAGCTGACAGTTATTTTAATGTGCACGTTTTAAAAGTCACAAAAAGAGGAAACGGAAGAAGAAGAAAAATGGCTGACATTTTGCTGCCTTTGTGACAGTTTACACTTTAATTTTTTTGTTGTCCTTCAGTTTTGTTCCACAGAAATCTCAGGTCTTAAACATTTTTTTATAAAAGAGAGAGCCTCCCTCTGGTGTGGTGGGAGAGGATGGATCAAACTTTTGTATCTGATCCAGAGAAAAGTGGTCTGCTAACGTTACAGAGTGCAGAACAAATGGGAGCCTACCAGAACCTGGTGAGCACTCATTTCAGAGCTACAGAAGAAGCTAACTGCTGTGGATCTGCATCGAAAACATAGCAGCTAAAATTAAAACAAAAAAAATCTTGTGATTGTTCTAGTCAATCGCTACTCAGTATGATAAATGTTATTAACCATCTGAAAATACAGATCTCTGAAGTTGTGTATATAGGACTGTAATTCAGAAGTGTTGGTTACTGCATCAGTCCAAACAACTCCATTGTATTAAAATCCAAAGCAGACTGTATTGATGAACAAACCTTGACTTATGTATTGGGAGCCCAAATAAAACACCCAAAACTGACAGCCATTGTTTCCCATTTTCTTCTACTGACTAACATGAAGAGATGGAAAAAGGAGATCCGAAAATATTTTTGGTTCCTGCAGTTCTGGAAAGTGTGGATCTTGCTTTTTGTAAAAAGTGTTGACATATAAAAATCTCTTCTGGTCATAAGAATGAAGAAAGTGGGAGTGATTTTCAGAAATAACTTCTGTTTCAATGACAACTACCTCTTTTTACACAAAGGTACAAAAAAACAACACAGTTTCATCTTAACAGTTGTTCAAAAGTAAAAAAAAAGAGCAGAAATCCTTCCAGCTGCACAGAATCCAGAACCAGAGGAGGTAATTGTTCAAACACCAACGTCCGGGATTTCCACCAGGCTTAGCATTGTTTATTTATTAAAGTTTTTTTTTTAATTGTTGCATTTTTTAAGACCTTATAGTTGCTTAGGTATTAATATTTCAATAGCACATAAGTATAAAGTGATATTTTAAAATTTAAACATTTTTTAATTCAAAAACTCGGCAGCCCATCCAGGGGGAAACCTTGAACGCCTCAACCAGAACAAGGACGATCAAAACAGATACTGAAACCCTCGATGCATCACACCTTCATATCAAGACATCATTAAGATGTTAATGCCGTAAAAACAAGCCTTGGATTTCATTATCAGTCCATAAAAATGAAGTCTGAGTCAAAACAAACTCATTATGTCAAGATAATGAAATAAATTAGATATTATTGCATAAAAATAAGCTGGAGATCTTATCTAATCTAACTAGGCACGACACAAACAAGCATAATGATATAAAACTGATTCATGCATCTTCCTGCTACATGAATTTTATTTAAATTAAGCAAAGGACTCTGAAAGTTAACCCTAAAATTTAAACTCTTTAGGGTTCTCTGCTCAACTCTCAAACGATTCAGCCTTTACGGCTCACTTGTGGGCGGCACATAAATCCAGTTCCTGATAATTAACCAGCGCCATCTGAGCAGACGCAGCGCTTTTCAACCAAGTATTGCCTTCTAATTTTAGAGAGGAAGACAATGGGGGGAAATTCAGCGGGGGGACGTCAGTGAAAACTCCACCATCTGGACATGCTTGCGTGCTGGTGGGAGGGCGGTGAATTATTTTCAGCTACCTCTCAAAACGCTACGAGAGACGCCTACCGCGCGAAGATCTGCAGAGAGCTAAGGGGGGGAAACGAGAGCCGCTTCTGAGAGCAACAAATCCCAGAATTAAGAGCCATCTGAAAGGAAAGCATCGCCCAATCTGCTGACTGCATGTGGAAGAATGTGAAAAATGCTTTAGATAGATAAAAAAAAAAAAACTTACGTCCCTCACACAATATAATCTGAGCCTTCCCATGACTACTAAAGCAGCTGAGGAAGCACATTTAAACTTAGTTACTAAAAAAAAAAAAAAAAAGGAAGAATTTCTTATGGCAAATTAACACATTTTTGTAAAGTTTTTAATATTTTTAGAATCATCTGATGTGTTTTTATGTGTATTCACCTTTAAGTAAACCAAACTGCTCTCAAATGTTGGCTTATTTGTGAATAGAAAGGTGATGTCAGTTACAAAACACACATGCTAGACAATTCAGATTTTTATTTCTAAATTATTTTCACACTTATCTCCAACTGTTAAGCAGTCTTTTTCCTATCCACTAGATGGCAGTATTACATTTGGCCCTTAATCCAACACAGATCTCCAACACGTCCAGCATCGTTTTTTATTTATTTTTTAAAGAATTTTAGTTTTTTGAGAACACAAGACGCAATGTTGAATAACCTTGGAGAGAGGAAACGGCGATCGCTGGCTTCACAAATCCCGGTGCCTGCCTCTCTCTCTGCCATCCTCACGCAGTCACACACTCTGGACGTCATCCATCCAATTAACAGAGTCGGATAACTTTAGGACAGCGACGGCGGGGGGAGCAGAGACATTCCAAGAAGTGTTAGAGCACCTGGTAATTTGAGGCATGGGGCCGATCCGAGGGCCTTTAGCAGAGCAGCGTGTGGCTCACTTTCACCCGTATGAGTCTTAATGCAAATGACGGGCAGGAAATTGTGCAGGAAAGTGGCATAATTATAAGCCATTGAAAGTCCATTGTCATTTCTGTCTGAGAGGTCTCTCTTGAAAAATCAGGAGCTGATGGAAACCTTTCCAAGCACCTGAGATAGAGCCAGAGGGGGAAAATGACTAGTCCTGAGCTGCTATTATGCCATGCTATTGCAATTATATTCAGTGATTGGCAGCAGCATAAATTAGCCTCTGTCTTCTTGGTGTGGTTGGCTTTATTTTTGCTCAGGTATCTGTTTTTCACAAGCGTCTGTATTCCCTTCGGCCGCCTGTTCCCGGTGAAAACAAGACATTTATTTTGCAGTTTAACTCTGTAATTATTCCCTTTACTACCCCAGTTTCTGCTCCGAGTGCATCCTCTTGTGGCCTCGACACCAGAGATTCATGTCTGCGGTGGGAACCGCACAGCACCAGCTGTCCTTTAAAAAAGAGGAAAAAAAACCGTTGATGTGAAATGTCTTCCTCCCTCCTCGTCCCCGATCATCAATTATTCACCAACTTCGACATCTGAACTAATTATGGAGCACCAATGGCCTATTTGAGCAGGGTCCTGTCAGATCAAAGCCGGGTCCTTCCCGACAGCGGTGGAGGCGCGGGGAGACGAGGAAGACAACAGTCGCCATTAAAACAAACGGAGAACTCCGCATCCTCCTTCTCACACACACCCACTCGTAATAATAACAGAAGAAAAACATGAATTGCTTCCTCACACACTCACTCTAACGCAGACCATGCATAAACATGATGCAGGGCAGTGCCTTACACACACACATTGATGTGCGCACCACCTGTGTGGGCTGTTTGGCCTCCTCATCCAGACCTCTCTGGTTTTAATTAGCCTGCTGCTGAAGTGTTTTCCTTTTTACATTCTCTGAAGGGTGATGATAACGGTTACAGTCGAGATGGAGGCTCTCCGCTGGTTTGTTTCATTAGGGAGAGCATAATGACCCTGCAATCACAACACCAGGAAAATACCTCCCCTAATAATTATTTTCCTCCTAATGGTTCGGTTTATACACGACTGTGGCTTTTGTCATCACGGCGGAAAGATTTATTCATAATTTTAGTGGGAATAATCTATACATGGATGTGTTTGTTTTGTTACACACCTGAAACACAAATGTAAAAGGGATTTCTTTGATTAGCTTCGTTTTGGAAATCAAATGAACTTGCAACTTTCTTAGTTGGCAAACAAGTGATTCATTTTTACAATTTTTTAAAATTTAAAGTAACAACAAAAGATGCACAATCTACAATAATGATCTGCTTGACAGCAACTTAAAAAACCTAAAAAAGTATTAGTTTCCTTTTTTCGACTGGCATCATGTAGTGCTGTTTTTCTAGCTTCTTGTATGAGACAGCTGTGCTGCAGTGTTACTGCCAGCCTGAAAAAAATGTAGCTTGTGAGAACTGAATTTTCTAAGCAAGAGCTGCTTTGTTTTTAAAAATGAAGTTTGTCGTGTCGAGTTAGCGCCCTGTACGATTCCCGATAATTGCTGCACATCTTCCCCAATTTTCTGTCAGCCAACTTTCTATTAAATTACCGTGAAATTTAAATCTAAAAAAAAAAAAAAAAATCAATCCCTGTTGCTATAATTGCCAGTCACCACAAGGTGGTGCTACAACCCACATTTTTATAGACTAATCAAAACAAACCAGCTAATTAAGCTAAATACTGATAGTTGCATGTCAGTAAAGACAAATATCATCAAAGCTTCTAAGTTAAATTTAACTTCGAAATCAAAGTCCGAGTCTGGAGGACGAAGCTTTCTGTTCTTAAGTTGCTGACATTTGCATGACTTGCTTGAAAACACAAAAACTTGATTGTATTATTCCCACAAATGTCACTCCCAATCCCCAAGTCACCTCACAATCAGTTATTTCCCTTGAAACTGAAGACAAAGAAGCAGAAATCCAGGAAGATTAAAGCCAATAATAAACAAAAGTAGCCATTAAGTACATTAGGTGAAAGAACGTATGTTGTGGTTTAATCGGAGGAACGGTCAGTAAAAAACCATCTCCGTTCTCGCCGGATCTTGTCCGAGAACATCCTGTACCGAAGGGAGCAAAGGGAGCTTTTCGGCTCATTGGGTTTCTGTGGGAAATTCGGCTGGATGTCATCGGTGTAGCAGTGAAACAAAACGTTATGGATTATGAGTGCGAGTGGGAGTGTGAGGAGGAGGATGAGTCGAGAAAGCTGAATTGGAGAGGTGGGAGTTGAAGCTTTCCAAAGCTGGATTTGGGTTGACAGAGCATAGCATTTTTTTCCCTTCCTCCAACAGCGGTACGCTGAAGCAGTGGGGGTGCTTTATTGATATTTTTGGGTTTTAAGATGCAATAAGAGTGATTGAGTTGTGTAACTACGGCTTGAATATAGCACTTACATGACAATGCGGTAACGCTGAGTCAAATCTAACAGCATTGGCACTGAGATAATGAAAAAAACCCTTGTTTTGCTTATGAAACATCCGTCATTTTCCATCAACATATCTCGAACGGTGAAGTTGTGTGTGCATGTGTGAGAGGCAGTGATTCACGCTTGTGTGTGTGTGCATCTGTGGGTGTAAAGCAGCTAATCCTCCATGTGTGCCTTGAGAGAAATATCCAGAAAATGCACCTGCTGCAGGATAATTCCTCCACTGTGCTCATGTCCTCTTATTACCTTTGCTTTCTGTTCACTTCACAATGAAGCAGCCGCAGAAAACGCACGACGCAAAAACAAACAACTAATAATGAAGTAGATCTGCTCGCGCAGAGTTACTATGCAACATCCTAATGCAGCATAATTAGTTGACACTATCCTGGTTTTTTATGCAAATGTTTTTGTTGTAGTTACTGAAAGCACCGCCGTCATCATTACCAACACGAGTTACGCTTGGTGTGAAATCACACGGACTCAGCTCATCTGAAACAATAGCCCTGAGATATGGACTTGACAGGGGGAAAAAATACAAACTTATACACGAAAGAAAGAAAAACGAAACTGAATACATCTGCAAGTAGAAGTAATTAAAGAGTGTCGGGCATCTATTGGAATACTAAACAAACAAAAAGTTGAATCTGAAGGTAGAAACTTTTGAAACAGAAAGCAAGTAATCATTTAAATAAAAGCAGTAGGACTTGGAAGCGCCTATAAAAAAAAGTAAGCATAAAGCGACGGTTAAGTGGTGCCTGTACAGCTGCACTTTGGATAAGAATAACTCTTCTTAAAGAATGAAATCATCATTTAAAAACTGCATTTTGCATTTAAACTATAGGTCACATTCGCTGTGGCATTGCTAAGATAAACTTCCAGATATTTTCATCTGGCATTACATAAATTTTCACCAAGATCTTGTATCCTCGGATGTCTACTTTCTCCAAAATCTCAAGGTTTGATCACAGACTTATCGATTTGCAGCTCGTCGTCTCACTAACTACAATCGTCTTGTCGCGGACTGAAAATGGTGGTTGAGATTTTGTTGCTGATGTAAATCAAAGGGACAATCAATGAATAAGGTCTGCTGCCAAAGAAATTACTTGTTTGCAATACCCGATCAGGTCCGGTTTGTACAACCTCTGAGGTGTCCCCCAAAAAATGGTGATGCTAATGGAGACGAGTCTGGCCAGGGCTGACTGAGAAAGAGGATGAAAAAAGCTAAAAGCAGGAGAAATCTGCAAGATTTCAGTGCTTGCAGGCTAAAAATAGGACAAGGGACGAGACAAGATGGGTATTTAATCAACCAAGAGTGACGGCCGGACTGGTGCTAAAGTAACTCCAACTCCGGAGTTTCATACTCCAAACTCCTAATCACCTAATCACAATTTATCAGCAGGCAAAATGGATCATCTGCCATCAGCTGCTGGCAGACAGTGAAAACCTGTTTTTTATCCCTCCAGAGTTGTAGCCTGCTCACTAATACAGCAGATAAGAATCTAGGACAACCATGTGTTCAAAAAGTCAAATTATCGGATGGTGTTGGGCTGCTATAAACACAGGCAGTGTGTGGACATGGCTTTCACCCTCACTAGCAAAGATAGACCTCCTGGGTGTGTGTTCACATCCAACTGCCTGAAAGGTCTTCGCTTTTCCAGGTGCACGCGGCGGACACCTCGCTTCCTTTCATCGCGGCTGGCAGAACCTGCCCGCTATCACATCATTAAATAAGATTTATATCATCACATGGAATAATTCTGTGTGGGCCGATGGCGAATGCCGCTGCGGCCAACTTTCCCCCTTTTTCCGCACCAGCCCACTCACACGGTAACTGGCATTACTGCATCTCCAGAGAAAAAGATAAGAAGGGTGGGTGTGAAGATGTCCACGGCTCAGCGGCCAAATGCTACCCACTCAAACAGCCAAATGTGGGAGTGCTTCTCAGCACAATTTGACTGTGACACAGGTATAAATGGTGTTGAGTGAGGTGGTAGACTGATGAAAGACTGCATGCTTTTCATTCAGCTGTTTTTAGGCAATAGCGTTATGCATATGTTTGCGTAGTCTTAACAGTCAAGAGGATAAGAAGCTTCTTGGTGTGTAAACAGGTCTGACTCGGGTAGCAGCGAGGGAAGCTCTTACATCACACTCACCGCTTTGACTAAAAGTGAAAATTTAAACACTGTGGAATGTAAGATACCTCCTCTCTTTCCACCAAGAAAACACCCAAATGCCGAACCGCTCTCCAACTTCCACCCAACTAAATCACACCTAATACCTCAGACGCAAGCAACATGCGCTAAATGCCCTTTTAAAACTCAAACTTCTGTTTTGTTCTCAAGCTATTTATTTTCTTTTTCCTTTTTAGTTTTTGAATCATGACCAAAGGGTGTTAATCATCTAGTGGCACAAATCCCAGATTTGGATCGTGTCTAAAGGCTGTTCAATTGTTGCAAAGCCTAAAAGCAAATCTGTCCACCAATAATTTACTGAAAAACACGTAAACTGTTATGAGACACCCTGTGGAGATGACTCAGGCTGTAGGAGCATTGTTAGCAGCGCCATGTTGGAGTATGACCTCAGCATTCTCACTTTGGAGTGGAGCAAATTTCGTACATTCAGCTTCTTCTGTTCAATTGAACCTTTTGGGTAACTGTATAATTGCAACACCTTGATTCCTGTTTTTGTAGATTTGGTATAACTGTCCAAGCTTTAGCTACCAGAAAGACGGCTTCACGTTTCTTTGACCAGACTACATATATCGACCATTTTTCCATCTCCAAATTGGATGTCGAAACATTTGTGTTTCGACAAGGGGTTTGTGTCAGATATAACTTTGTAAATAACCCAAAACAGACACAATCCTCAGTTAGCTTACACAAAATGCTCTGCATAAGCTAAAGGCTACATAGCACCCAGCAGCTTTGCCTTGATCCCATGATCCTGGCTTACTCTTGCACATATTTATGGTTTCTGCCCTGTGGCTAGTTTCAGTAAGCAGGTCGGTGTGAAGCAGTTTTTCTTTCCTGTTCCTCAGTTTAAGTTTACCTTACTTTGCTTCTAGCTTAGAGGTTCTGCACTTGACCTGGATCGAGGTAATGACAGATGTGAAAGTACTCCCAGCTTTATGAAAGCTAATCTTTCCTGAGCTAATCTTTAGCACACATTTGGTACCATTACCCATTTGAACACTTTTTTTATTATTATTTTCTTTTTTTAGAAAGAACAATTATTACGTACCATTTGTTTCCCTTTTCCACTGAAGGTATCTCTAGATTTTGTGTTTCTGTTTTTTCAGTCTGCTCTAGTTTTTAAAACCAAAGCCAGTTGGCTTGTTCATTTCTGTTTAAAGTAAGTGGTTCCTTTCCACTGTCGCCTCATGCTTGCTCATTATTCCTGCAAAGTCAACAACTACAGTCGACAATGCTTAAAATAAAACATTCACCAACTGGCATTATGTTTGACGTCATACTGTTTCAGTTGAATTGGACTTGCATCATTTTGAAATTTGCTTTGAGACAAGATGTGTTGGCTGCAGAATGGACGCCAGATCAATTGAAAACAACCTTCCTACACTGATCATTACCTGTGTTTTGTGAGTTGTGATAATGTGGGCTAACATTTGTTCCTACCTCGACATGAAAGACCATTTAATGCTGCAAACCTGTTGCTCTTTTTTTGATCCAGGATCATTTGGAGCTTCAAAGCAAATACTGTCAGAAAACAAATGGAAATTGGTTTTAAAGAGTTTATTCTCACAGAAATATGTAATTCAAAGATTCATTTTCAAGAATTAAAACTATTTGACTGGAGAAAGTGGAAAAAGGCAGCTCGAACAGATCATCCAAACAATTTTCGCCAGCTGGACCCATGCAGTTGCCGATTGATATCATCCAAGTGGAGAATGCCTTCATTTATTTCATGCCCAGACAAGCTGTCAAAGGATCTTATTGAGTGCAGGAATGTGGATCAACATACACCTCAAAAGAATCCATTCACAACGATTTCCGCTGCGCTGAGGACGACATTCTGCAAAATCTCAAATCTGAGTCTATAGCCGATGCAATGACGCGCGACAAGATATCCGCCGTTGTTCCACCGCTTCGTGCCATGTGTTCGAGTTATTATGGGATGTTGTACCAGCGGAGCAGAGGGCTGATGGAAGGCAGCAGCAATCGCCCTCTGCTTATTAGACTAGGGGCTGGCTGTGCTCATTAGGCCGACGGCAGCACGATGGGGATCTATTCTCCTGAGGTGACCAAAGGTGCTTACAAAGACCTTCCAAGTCCCAGTAATGATACCCCAGACCTGTCACTCTTGTCACAAGACTGACATGACCTTTTTCTGGCTCGTGTGTTGAAGAAGAAAAATGTCCTAATTTTACTGAATGTGGCAAGAGGAGGCGCGCCGTTTCCTCCCAAAAATTGCAAAATTGTGTCCCTCCGCTCTGCAGGCGATACAATAATGTTGATTTCCTTTTCACGAATGTCAACAAAGACCATTTTCCGTGTGCTTATCTGGGCGATTTAAGTGATTGCGATTCAGGTTTTAATCTAAACACAACAGTCAGACCTTGTGCCATTAAGACCTATGAAATAGAGGCATGCTGAGCAGCAGCGGAGCGGCTGAATAGATGTCTGGAAGCAATCTGTGAAAGATGTCTGATCAATGGTCTCCAAATGAAATGAGAGATGAAAAGATGTCTTTTAAGGCTCATGAAAAGGGAACTTTGTTGGTGGGCGTTTTTGTTCAGCTTTTCCATTTTTAACCTCAATCATCTGAACACGGCACACATGAAAGAGGAAAACGGTAATAGGGTCGCCCCACTGTGGCCTTTTTCCTCTGATGTCAAGTGTCCCCCGGACACTTATGTGATTGCATATAACATTTCAAAGACGGGGCTGCATGTTTAGCGAACGCGGCTTATTACTTTATCTGTGTTTTAGGTGCTTTTTATGGATGAGGCTGGCCTGGTACTTTCTCGCAGTTTAACCCATAAAATTAAAGTGTTTATTCTAATTTTATGTGACACACCAACAAAAAAAGTCTAATTGGAGAATGTCCACTTAAAAGTCTTAGAATGGTTAAAGTCTGGGATATTTTACATAAATGTGTTTAATATAAATCATTCGATGTGTTTTTTGCGCCCCCTACATTTCTTGTGGGAAAATGCAGCCCAGAAATAATCTGACTAGAATTTAACAACTGCAGGATTTATCCCAATATTACATATACATCTACAGACTTCTGAAGAGTATGTTCATTTCCATGCACTACATACTTGGGTTACCTGTGCACCACACTTTTTTCTTCCACTCAACTTTCTTCATCTTCAAGCTCATAAGCCTGTGACAGTATCAGTTTCTAATATGTAACTTTTACACAATGTCCTAGTCTTTTAAGACAGTTAAGACAATATTTATGGTATTTTTTTTCTTCCATCCATCCATCCATCCATTTTCTTTCACCCTTGTCCCTAAAGGGGTCGGGAGTTGCTGGTGCCAATCTCCAGCTACGTTCCGGGCGAGAGGCGGGGTACACCCTGGACAGGTCGCCAGTATGTCGCAACACAGAAACAAGCAGGACAAACAACCATGCACACACACACTCACATCTAGGGAGAATTTGTAAAGACCAATTAACCTGACAGTCATGTTTTTGGACTGTGGGAGGAAGCTGGAGAACCCGGAGAGAACCCACGCATGCACAGGGAGAACATGCAAACTCCGTGCAGAAAGATCCCAGGCCGAGAATCGAACCCAGAACCTTCTTGGTGCAAGGCAACAGTGCTACCAACTGCAAGAAATTTTTTTTTAGACGCAAGTTTCTATTAAGAATTGATTTTATTTAATAACAAAAAAAACTTCAATTTTTTTGGAAAATATACATGAGAACTGCATAATCTTCCTTGATCAAACATAAAACTTAATGAAACATAGATGAGATTACATCATTCCGAATTGCGTTAACTTTTCTAGAAAAATGTGGTCCGATCCTGCCCTCGTGGGGGCAGGGGACTTTCCAAACAAAGCCTGATTGTAATGGGCCGCATGAAGCACCAGTTTAACCCCCACACATACAAAATGAGAGAGAGCAGGAGCCAAGACGTACATTAATCCTCGCCAGATTGGGGACTTTATGAATTACGCTGAGAATCTTTTCTGTTTCCCCAGATCTCCTGTTGGGTGAATTGATTGCATTTTTTCGTTCTTAATCCACACCACGCCATGCATCTTGGGAGGCAACCGGGGAGCCATCTTGTACAAATAGAATTTAGGCTCGACAAAAGCCATCTCCAGCTGAGCAATGAGAAAGCATCCTTTCACCGCTGCACGTCCCCTCCCAACCACGCCAAGTGGCATTTGAAAATAGCAGGCAGAGGTTTTCATGGAATTGTTGCTATTGATTTCTGTGTAACTTTTCTCCAGCCGCAGCCTCTCTTGGGAGATCATCTGTGCATATGACACTCATCAGGATGGATAAGCCCATTTCGTCAAAACGCCTTCTGTTGCGGCCGTCCTCGAGAAACGATGCTGTGCAGCCAGAGAGGGTGTTTTAATGAGATTAATTAAATTGCTTATGAGTGATGGTCTTCCACCAATTACCTGGGCCATAATACCGTTTTCCCCAACTCAGGGCGAGCGCTATAAACGCGAGGATGCGGCAAGAAAATGATTAATCATCTCATCACCATCCCAGGAGATAATATGACAATAAAGACAAAAGCATCTCATCAGCTGTGGTTGACTAAAGCCAAGAGTTTCTTCCTAAGCCCAGATTCTTTCGTGTTATTTGGCACATTTAGGGATGCAAACAATTAATCAAATAACAAATGCTTTATTAAATTAAAATGAGTTCCAATTAATTGATTTAAAACATTTGTTTAGACCTTCTTTCAGTGTTGTAGTTTGGACGCCATCCAGCAGAGGGAGCTGCAGGCCATCCTTAAGCAAAGCCAGATGAAGAAATAAAGATGGCGGCGCTATGCCAGCACAATAGGAACGTGAAACAATCCAGTTCATGTGGAATGAAAAATTCACTTTATGTGGTTCTGCTTTGATATGCGAACACTCGACAGCGTTAACTTTTCAACCAAAACTAATTTCTAATGTCCTAAAACGACGATAAAGTCTGCCTTCCTCCTCAGCAGTTGAGTTTATGCTACAATGTCACATCAGAAGCATAATTAAAAGTACACTTGAATAAGTTTGGTCACACGATAAGCTATTAAAAAACATGCAGTGCCATCATCCTCCTACTTCCTGTTGTCTTCTTCTTCATGGTTAAAATACTTCATCTTAGCGTGTTTGGCGTGTTTCCATTCACCAAATTTATTTCCTAAATTTCAAATTACATAATTATCCGGTCAATGGAAATGCAGCTAGTTCTTGGTGTGAACTTCTCCGTTTCACATATTTTATTCTTTTCATCTTTTATTTTTTGATTAAGCAACCAAATTGATTATATTTTCGTATTAAGTTTACTAATGTGAGAAATCAAAATCATCTTAACACAGCTGACACAAAATAATGCTAGAACATAATGTTCTTTTCTTTTTAATTTGGCATATTATGAAACATTTCGCCCTTCATTGAAGAGGTTCAAGAGTAAATTCAGGTTAAGAAAATGACCGCTGATTAATCAATCAATGAGATCAATCGACGTCATATTAACGTCATTTCCTTACTATGGGTGCAGCCTTTTAAAACAAAATATTATTTGAATGCCACACTGCAGAGGTGTATTTGTTTGCTGTAATTAGGTTCTGCAGAGACAATGCCGTTCCCGAAGAAAGCGGCGGGGTCTGGCCTCCCCTGAGTGTCCTTTTCCCTTTCCCCTCGCCCAAGGGCACAGAGGGTCAACGGCGCAGAGGGAGCGCAGCGGAGAGCGTGGCAGCCAGGAACCAAACCACAGCGGGGCCTGGCCGCCGATTGGAGAGCCGGCGGCTTCACGCGGCGCCCCGCGCCGGCTTTTATTGGCCGTTCTCCATCACACCTGTCACACTAGATTGGGTTTGTGGAAGCGTTTCCTTTAGCTGAAAAGGCCAAAGTAGATTATAGGGGCAGGCAAGGTTGAAATGGATTACGGCTGGAATGAGGGCAAATAGAGCGGCCGGCTATCTGAATTGCAAATCAGGAAAGAGTAATAAAGGAATCCGGACAGTTTGCGGTGCGGTACAATGTGTCCCAAACTCCTGAAGAAGACAGGTTTTGTCATCTCCAAGGAGACGGTGTGAGAAGAAAACCTACATTTACATTAATCGTTCCTAAATCTCATGTAGTATCTGTAATTGAGGAATTTCCTATGGAGTTAAGTTACAGCCCTATTAATCTATTTCTTAATTTGCTGGGAGACCCCAAGAGCCCAATGAAAGCCCCTGGGGTCCTCTGACCTACATTCAAGAAACGATGCATCTATAAGGGGGGAAAGGCATTTCTTTTTTTCTCTCTGATGCCACGATGAGACCAAAAACACCTTCACTATGTGCACAATTATTAGGCAAGTGAGTATTTTGACCAGATCATCATTTTTAGGCATATTTTCTTTCTCTAACCTGGATAAACTTTAATGCTTGTTTTTTCAAAATGGGTCAAAAAGTTGATTTAACTTGTCAAAAGTGACCAAAAGTCTCTTGGAGGGATGCAGCACTAATAAAGCCAAACAATTTGTTGTAAGTAGCCAACAAGAAACAAAGCATTTAAAGGTTTAATGGATGAAATGAGAATGTCCCTTAAAGTACCAGATGAACAATTAGTCATGATCAGTATTATTACAGATGATCTGATTGAAGGTTTTCCAGTTGAATATTGGCTCAAAATCAATTCCCAAACCTACTGCCAGTTTAGGTTTTATAATAAAAAGTGACTCCATGTTAATTAAATATAAATAGTTACCAACAATCCTGCACTGAAAACCTCCTGGTTATTCCACCAAATATTGATTTCTGAGCTCTTCCTGAGTTAAAACATCAGTATTGTTGTTTCTAAATGAATATAAACTAGTTTTTTTTTTTGCATTATTTGCATCTTTTTTGACAATTTCTCATAGTCCTGCTGGTTCCAAACTTCTTTCTGTCTCCATTCCCAGATCTGTGCATCAAGACAACCTCATCTTGGAAGTTTATTGCATATGGTCCACTCTCACATCCATATGATCGTTTATCTGATTTTCACATATGAGTCATTCGCTTGACTTTCTTAAGATGGTACTTTTTTCCAGAAAGAACTTTTCTCCTGTTTCCTTTTTGTCACCAACTGTGACTTTCTAATTATATGTGCTTATTTCCGCCAGATCCGCAGCTAATTTAAGCCTTGTGACTTTTATCGCCTGTGCTGTTGCTACGAAACCTGCGGGGACGTCTCTGCAACTGTAACATGGAGACGAAAGATATTGATTTTGGAGAAGCGAGCTGGGGTGTTGGCCTCATCCTGATTTAAAGAAAAAAAACAAGAGGGAGTAATGTGTTTGAGAGCAAACATGGAAACCTCTGCGGCCCTCCGTCGGCGTTTGAGTCCGTCTTTATTACCGAGATCACCTGCGGGGGAAGCGCTTCTCCTCTGGGGTGTTTTTCCAAACGCAAACCGAAGCGCTGCTCTTTACCCAGCAGACCTTCTGGGAGGAACATGAGACGACTTCATCGGACTGCTGCCTCATTACAGGCTTCCTCTGACAAACATACGCCTCCCCTCCTCTGCCAAACCGATTTCTTTATCCACACTTTCCTCACAACTTCCCCGTCCAGCCACACACACCTTTTGGATGTAATAAAACAGCAGATCAGAGTCATTGGCTGCTGACAGGGACTGACACTGAAACCTGCTGTTGTTGGAAGGCTGCCTGGGAGATGTTCATTACTCACAAAGCTTGTCGGTTTGGACAGGAGAGGAACAACGGTCTTATTAAGTGGAGACCTGGAGCAGCCGTAGGGGAAATACGCGCACACACGCACCTACGCGCGCGCACCCCCACGCGCTCTTTTCCGAGGGAGTTTTGACGCGACGCGTGAAGTTTGGGGCTGTCAGAGAGAAACGTTAAAGTTTTCCAGGCGGTGGCGGGATTGTGCTGAGTTAGGACTCTGACACGCCTGACAGACGCGCTGTCAGGAGGAATGCGACGGCCTCATTCTCGAAGGAGCCCGCTAATATTGATTGGAGTTTTCTGATGTCTGGCTCATTGTGTAACACTCTCATACACACACACACACACGAGGAGAAAAACAGATTCAATATTCCCGACATGGCTGAACCTGAAGCCTTGTTTCCATAGTAACTCGGCTCTCCCGCTCTCTAAACATAGCCTCACGCGGCTCTACCTCTGCTCAGATCATCAAGCATAGCTGAAGAGGATGTAGATGCGTGGACATGGATAATGTTCCTGACTTGAGGCGATGAAATGATCTCCCAGCTGAGAGTATTTACAGATGAATAAAGGAAGACAAGGATAAAAAAAAGAGAGAAAAAGAATAGAGCTATTTATTTCTCCCATCCATCATAAGAAGAATTGCAAAAAGTCCACATGTTGAGGACCAAGCAGGACACCTGGCTATGTTTTTCTGCAGCACCGTTCCATCTCAATCCCCTCAATTCATCTCACCTGCTTTCACTTTTTCTTACCTTTATTATGTTTTTTTCTTTTTTACCAAGTTTGCAAAATTTTAAAATAGAAGCATCTCTCTAAAAAACGCGCTCCACTTCAGCCTGGAGCGAAAGAGAAAAAGGGGGCCGTCATAAATCAAACCCAACGCGCTCTTGACGGTTCGGGGACGAGAGGGAAGTTGGCTGAATTTGCATTTGAAGCAAGTCGTCACCATTCCTTTTTCTTTTTTTTAACCTTTTAGATAAATCTCTTTCGGAGCATGTTCTGATGTAATGAGGGCTAGCAGAGACGGGGGATGCAAGGGTGATGTCACCGGGAAGTGATTCATCCAGATATGTCAGGGCGGCGCCGTAGTAAAGTAGGTCCTGATTTTGTCACTTTACAGTCAAACTTCAGCGGTTTGTTGGGATTTTATTTGAAAGATCAACACAAA
Organism: Poeciliopsis retropinna; assembly: GCA_010277075.1. NCBI lineage: Eukaryota > Metazoa > Chordata > Actinopteri > Cyprinodontiformes > Poeciliidae > Poeciliopsis > Poeciliopsis retropinna. The sequence continues at coordinate 2,566,023 of VMRM01000029.1, read as the reverse complement.
CTTGAGCTGGGCGGTTTTTGAAAATGTCATTTCAGGATAATCTGGATTTTCTTTTGTACCAGCCAAGGCCACCATATTGTTTTCCAGCTTCTATTTGAATTCAGGCCAACTCTATGATATAATATAAGGCCTAGTCTGCAATTTTTAGTAAAGTCATAATATTAAGAGAATTATTTAGTGACTTTATGAAAACGCCCACATGAACAATTAAAAATCACAAAGAGGAATGTTGAGCATCTTGTGAAGACTTTGTAAAGTTTTTCAAATATACATTAGCATCAAATTATTATCAGCACTGGACTTTGAAATGATTGTCTATTTCGAACTGAGATGCTCAGATCAGAGTCTCATAATTTCAAGACTTTTTTCTGCTAATATTCTGACTATGTTCAGAATGTTAGCAGAATATTCTGAACATAGAATAAACCTGAGAATCTATGTCCAATTCACAGAAGGAACGGCTGACATAAAAGCTTCTTTTTAAAAATATTTTCTGTCATTTGTAATTGGTTTTTTTAGAAAAGAAAAAGAGAAAAAAAAGTGTATCTGGTACGAAAAAAGTCGTACATTTTATTTTTAAACCATATCGCTCTAACAATACGATACCGAGGCACTGCAATATCGGTATCGTATCGGCAGTACAAAAGTTTAGAATGAACTCATATTTCACCCCCTTGAATCTTATTCACTAAAAACAAAAAAACAATAAATCAAAGCTTTTCATTGGTCTGTCATAAAATCCTAATAAGACAGACTGAATTTTGGAAGAGGTGAAAAAGCTCAGGGGTTTTTTCTCCACACATCTTCAACCAGTTACTGTAAATCTAAAAAAAAAATTCCAACCTAAACCTACTTTAATTAACTGTGAAGGCGTTTCATTTCCTGATGAAGAACCTGCTGATGTCTGACGCAACCTTGGAGGCAGCGGCGCTCTTCTTCATCTGGCTGCGTTCTCTGGCTTGCTGAGCCGTCCGCTGTGGAGAGAGAGACAGAAAAAAGAAGCAGCATGATGTAAGAGTTTAAACCTGCAGTCAGGATGGGGGGATCAATATTTTGGGCATGTTTAGATTGAAGTGTCTGCAGGGCTGGCATGAACAGCGGAGAAGATCCCCTTATCAGGAGGCCCAGTGCTCCACATCAGTTCATGGTCGTCGACATGCGAGGCTCTCTCCTTCCAATCTGACACCCACTCTGACTAAAACGCTTTCTGGCATGCTGAAAGCGGAGCGCATTTTGGGCGACAATGCAAGCCGTGTTTTTATTTTGAAACCAGTAGAGTCGCCTCTCTTCGAGAGAAGTACATTTTCTGCGATTATGGAAAATTGAGTGAAGGGAAAATGCGAAGCAGCCCGCTTCAACAAGTGCTATCCATCAATGTGTCATGCGGCCACATCATGTGATGCTATTATAGGGAGTATATAGCTTTGAGGGGGGATAATGTGACTTTTGATCAATGTGTTTGACCACGGATTGCATTACTGACACCGTATGTGATCCTCAACATGAGCGATGAGAGCATCTTCTGAGGGGAGCTTTATCCACTGCCAACCTTAAATGTCAAACAAATTGCTTTTGCCCCTTAAGGCCCTCTGGCTTTAAAAGCCACTCTTTACGCCTGTTGATGCGTCGTGTGAACGTACGGCTTTGTGGCAGGCGGTGCAGAGCGTCTGCAGGTTGTCCATGGAGCACTGTCCTCCTCCTCTGTAGACCGGCCGGATGTGGTCCACCTGCCAAAAGTCTCCCTCCACCGGCGCGCGGATCATCTCGTTGAGCTGCGAATGCAACCAGAAGACGACGGCGTGAGCATAACTCCACATTTTTCCTCCAAACCATCCATTTTCACTGCTTTTTTAAACCAGTTTCATTAAGATTTTATGAGAAAGGGTTTTCAATAATTTCATTAAACTCCGATCCAGAACCGCACAGCATTCTGGGGGATGTAGGCTTGAGCAGCAGCTGATATTTATGTCTATAAATATCACTATCTGTCCTGATATTGAATAAAATTCTACATAATTCTATGCTTTGTACTCTGATTAAAAAAAAAAACAACAAATCAATAATCATCGAAATTGACCAATTAGAAAACCCTGATACAGTTTTCAGCCCTACTGGTGAAGAAGCAGAAAAATGGTACACAATTTTTGAAATTTATCCAAATAAAAGTCAAAAAGTGAGATAAATTTGAGCATCTGCAAATCTTAATGTTCAGGCTCGAAATGGATTTTGGACTGGACTTTGACTAGGCCATCAGAGCACAGTAATATGCTTTCTAACCCATTCTATACATTTTAAGGTTGTTGCTAGCAACTTTTCACATTACAAGTCCACAACTGTCTGCTGTGTTCCTTTGCCTGCAAGATGCTGTTTTTGTCTCCAAAAATGCATAATTTCCCTTCTACTTTACAACTTTACTTTGTGTTGGTTTACCAGAGTAAATCCCCCAAAATGGGAGAAAAAACAATAAAATGTGTGGATACTCTTTGAAGTTTCTGTTCACAAATGACTCAACAAATCTCTGCAGTGCAGAGATGCTTTTTTGTAGAATGTTTCTCAATGCAAAAAGACAGAAAAGAACAGATAACAAGAGCAAATTGCAGAAAAACATCTCCTTAATAGCACTTCAAATGTTGTCATAAATGTAAGAATGTCAGACCAGCTCCTTAAGACAATATCTCTGCTGAATCACGGAGGGTTAACTTTGAACCACGCGCTATCCATCATCATCAGATGCCCCAGGTACAGCCATATAAATCACCTGAATGACCTATATAATGGGCAGCTGTAGGGAACCTTCATCATGGAGAACTCGCAAGTTCTTCTGATGAAGTAGGCAGAAATTAGGTTAAAAATACCACAGGGAATTCTGTGCTGCGGTAAGATACATAACTCCTTAAATTACTTAACTTTCAAGTTACGAAGACAGTGCTCTAAAACACAAAAGAAAAACTTACTTCATCATTTAGTTCGGGAGACGTTTACAAACTCTGGAGATGTGCTATTTTCACATCTTCCATTACAGATGCAAATTTAATCCCAGGGAGGAAACACCTTTCTGCTCCCTCATGGGGCAAAAGCAGAAAGAAATAGACGCACATGCGCTCAAGCCAATTGCGAATGGCTAATTAAGGTGAAGAGCAGAAAAAAAGAAACTCATGATTTTATTTTTTTTACATACTTTAAAGAAACTTTGTCGTGGAGAAGTGGGGTAGCTTTCAGATAGCAGATAGTGTGTTTATGTGGGCCAAACTGGTCCGCTTCAGTCTTCTGGAAACATCCAGAGGAATTAAATCTCAAGGCCACCAGAGGGCTAGCACTGGTAGCACAGCTGCATTTATTTCACTGCCAAGTTTATCAGTGTTTCTGCTGCTGTGTCCAAACTACTTCCTCATTAATAAATCGCTAGAAAACACCCAAAAGCAACACAAAACACAATAAGTCTAACATGACTTAGAAATATTGGATTTATTCAATACTTCATTCAGATATTGAAGTATTAAGTTGTTTAGCTCACTTGCTGGCCAGAACATGTTGATTTTTAGGAAAGAAAACATACAAGAAATAAAATCAAGTAGAAGGAACAAACGATGATGACGAAAAACCAGAGGAAAAGAGGCGTTTTGAGCAGCAAAAATCTATTTTTCCGCTTTGAGAAGTACTCTGCTGACATTAAGGCAGCGAGGTGGAATTGATCCCAGCAGATTTAAAGAATAGGCCTTTTCAGACGAGCAGAGTTCACCTCACACACACACATACACCCACACGTTTTAGTCAATTAAACCTCCTATCTTGCCAACAACGTGCACCTTTCTGCACCCAACCCTTCTGTTGCACACTTTCAAACACGGCAAGACTTAGCTCAGATGCACCCGAAGGCTTTAACATATCCTGAAAACACACTCTGAGTAAAAAAAAAAAGAAAAGAAAGAAAGAGCGACCCCAAAGACATGCATACACATGTACACACACCTGGGAACAAACACACACACCAGAACCCTTGGTATGAACCAAAGAATGAGCCTATAATCTCAAGGCTTCTCCACCACTGCGGCGTCTTATCATGTGGCTGAGTTTGTTTCCTCTAAAGCTCAGAGCATCGATCGGTGCTGATGCTGATGCCGGCGGCACTGGGAAGATGTGGGGTATCTATCCGTGTGTGTGTGTGTGTGTGTGGTGGGGGGCTGGCTTTGCAGGATAACAGCCAACCAAATCAAACAGGCTTACTGGTCGGGGCCTGGCACTAGGAGAAAAAAAGAAATCAATGTGCCCAGCAATCCATTTACTGGGAGCTGGCCCCTCAGAGCGCAGCTCAACCTGCACTATTGTGTGTTTGTGTGTGTATCTGCGTAGGTGGGACGGACGGACAGAATGGGAAGCGAATTCAGTTTCTGAACTCACACAAACACCAATAAAATAAAAAATAAAGCTTCCCCCTTTTTTTTTTATAAGAAAATAAATATAGCTCACATTTAAAGTCTTCTGCTAGTCATAGAAATTGAATATTTTCTTAAGATGAAATATTTTTGGGACTGGTTTTAGCTTTTTGACCTGTTTTAGTGGCAGCTGGGCCAGCCATGTGTTCTCCAGTATCTCCTTCCGCTTGGAGGCTGGTGCATCGCGGACCTTCAGGAACAGCTCATGAGCATTGAGGCCACAGTGTTGACAAACGCCTTGCTCTGCCTCCAGGACGCAGGAACGCATGAACGTGTGGCTGGACCGCAGCTGGAATTCCACCTGGCATCTGGAAGGAAAACAGCATCGAAATGTCTGAACTGGAACTCTCGCTTTGCTATAGCTGTGATTGTGCAGGAGAGACCAAATCGAAACATGTCATTGATCTGTTTTCACTATAATTTTTTGTCAACTGTGGTAATTTTGTACCTGTGGCTGCAGAATCGAGAATCCCAAGCTCCTCCTGTGGTAGGACAGGCCTGCTGGCAGGAGAGGCACAGAGGGACACCCTGACTGTCCACAGCCTGCAGGTAGCTGGGCTCTGAAGATGGCTGCCCAACTTCTGCTTTGCAAGACTGCTGGTCCAGTCTGCAGAATTCAAGGAGAAGAAAGATGTACTACAAAACAGAGCTTTATTACAAAAAGATTAGAAAATCATCAAGAAATCAGCTTTTACACCAGATTCAGCAACACTCTTCAGTGTAGAAGTTATTAGTGTGGGCATAAGATACAGTGTTAGTTAATTTCCAGTTTCAGAAATTTCAAAGATATATGTTCATTCTGCTTATTCAGGCTGCAGAAATTAAAGAAGAGATGAGAATAATTTGGGTATGATTAAGAAAATTGTTTTGTTTTGCTAGAGAAATTACAATTTCTACATACCTATAGGTAGAATATATTGTTTTGTTGTTATTTATAGGTCCTAAAGATAAATTTAAATTGAATAAAATTGATATTGACACATCAGACTACTTCTATTTTAAATTATGTAAATAAGAGTGAATTTATATATTCTGAAGCATCTAAATGTGAGATAATGCAGAAGTAACCAAACTATTAAACGTATCAGAAAACACATAAAATGTTTTTACAGTCAGAAAAAAGCAAGTGAAGTTACCTTACATCAGTCTAAATTCCTGCTTTTTCAGCATCAGTAGAGCAGTGAAAACAATTCAATACACATTTTCATCCAATACAAATGAAATCAAAGCATTTCTGCAAACACAGACTTGGGGTGGCATATAGCTGCAGTCTGTGAAATACCTTCAGACTGTTTATATTCATGAAGCTGATGTATCATCAGCAACAATCCAAGTGTGTGTGTGTATGTGTGTGTGTATGTGTATGCATGCTTGTCCTTTTGGCAGGGGACAGCAAATCTGGGTATCTGCCATGTTTTCCCAGCAGGGTGCTAGAGCCACATTGGAGCGGACAGATGGACTGAATTCTCTTTCCCCGTGGTTTACAATTCAGATAGACAGAGACGGGAACAAAGAGCCAGAAAGACACAGCACTACAGAGGAAAATGCAATCATTGAAATAGAGAAGAAAACCTTCTAAAAAACGGAACCTTGCTGCTTCAAAGTTGTGAAGATACCAAAAAATTGGAAGCACCAAGAGACGAACCCAGTGCCAGTACAGTAAAGTGGATGAAAGGAATACAGAAATAGTCTATTTACTGGTGTCCCCAATCTGAAACCGGTCAAGAAAACCTTGGAAAACTTCAATTTCAACTGAAAGGAGCAACAAAACCCGAATTCTTAGCAATGTGTTTTAGATTTAGCTTAATTTAAATTCATGCCTGTACATAGAGAATATGCGCCGCAGAGCAGCAAGGGGTAACTCTCTGTAAATTCATTCTTTAAACCTCGGAAATCACACAACATGCCTTCAGCAAACGGCGCACAGCATGCTAATGTTTACCACCTCAGTTCGTCTCTGATGCTCTATAGCAAAGAGAGCAGGGTAGGTCCAGCTGTCAATGAAAACGCATTTTAATTTATTTGCTGCTTCCTGTGGACACAGAGGTGATTCAGAGTTGAAATAATTAAGATAAACTGCAAATTACAGGTTTTATTCACCTGAATTAATGAACAAATGTATGAGAAATGTAAACAAATTATGTCAATAAAACTGAATAAATGAAAATGGAATAATTGTACTCAATATAACAGTACAGTAGGCTAATATTTCACATAATAATAAGGCTTTGGATTCGGATCTGGCAGCTGCAACGAGACTGATGCAAATTCTGCTGGAGAAGGCGATTTAGTGCTACTGCAGGCAGGAGAACGCTGTCAAAAACAGGCAGGAGAACTTCTTTTCCCACAAACAAATGAGACTCAAACTTAGAAGGGGGTTCAGCTGCAATACAGATATTGTGGTTTTTTGTGCAGCCTCATTTAGATAAAAAAAAAAATCAAAGTATGCATTATTTCTGATTGTAAGAACATAAACATGATGTGAATTACTTTCTCTCATTTGTTAAATGTAATGCTTTTTTTATTTTTTATCTCTCATACAGTTTCTACGGTTTATTTGTTTAAAACCTGAGAAGAACATTCAGATATTTAAAACCTGGACTGTTAATTGTTTGTAACAAAACATTAACATTTTTCTCAGCTACAACAACATCATTAGACTTAGATAATTTTCCCTACCTTTTGCATCTTTTATGAAGAATGTGTACTAAAGCGAGATTTGAAAAGTTCTCATTTCAACAGTCACTTCCTTGATTGACACAGTGATGCAGCGTGAGCCTTGCATTTTCACACTCTTGAGCTTTGTTGACTAAGTTAAAGCTGTATGTTGAGCTAAAGCACTAATCCTAAATAGCGCCCCGCAGGCACACCATGAACTCTCTTGTACGGAGCAGCAGTTGTTATGAATGCTGTGTATTTGTGCGAGAGATGGAGTATTTGCTTTAGGTTTCCATAGAAATATTGCCTCCTGGGGTGAGCTGGTTGCTGCATCTAAATGGGTGGATTGTATTATGGGCTATATTTACTGTACTAACACACTCGGCAGGCCTTTGCACCTCTGCCATGTGGATCTCCATGGAGACGACTGAGGGGGAGAAAAGGAAAATTGTCTGAATCCCAAAGTGGAAACCATATAAGACAGTCCACCTTTATGTGCAAACCATAGTAAAAACCAGGTATATTTATTATACTTATTACAATATATCCCACGCAAAATATCCATCAACATTTAACCAACCTCTGTGCAGCAGCCGATGTTTGTGAATTGCCAGATCTCGTCTTTGTAAAGAAGTTTTTCTTTGTGACCACACGGACGCTGCCTCCTTCTTCCCGGGCTTTGCTGAGGGAGGCCTCGGCCACCTCCTTTCTGCTCAGATACCTGGAAATAGTGAATTTACAGGCGTTACAAACTATGATGGCTTATTTGGGCTGCTATAGATACAAAAAAACTGGAGAAGTAATAAATTTCAGCCAACAAACTATAGAAAAGACTAGCAAATTTCTGAGTGACAAAAGTCAAAAATGTGCAGGAATAAAATCAGAAATTTTGATTTTAATCTTAGATATTTTCTAGAAAAATGTGGTAATTTCTGTGTGCTAAATGTTGTAAATCTGCAAGATTTTTTCTTTGGAGTTTTCTGAGAACTAAAGTAAAGCTTTGAAACGTGGAAAAATGTTTAAGAATTTTGACTTTACAAGCTCAAGAAATGTCCAGATATTCTCTAGAAAATATCTGAGGTTAATCTCAAAATCTCAAGAGTTTTTTCTCACAAATATACATTTTCTATCTACAATGTCCCTAACACACCGCCATACATAACAGGTTGATGATGACAGCTGATTATGAAGCATTGGGGAGTAGTTGCAGAGAAATAAACACCAAAATTGTCTCTGGCCAGCAATAGCTCTAGTTACATATGATTGGACATTTTAGTCATTCTCTCTGGTCTGCAATAATTTTGCAACAAATACTACATAAGAGGTAAAACTTAAACTCACTTCCTCAGAGGCACCAAACTGTGCTTAATTGCTCAGATTCTCCCTCCTATTTCTTATTTCCTATTCCATCTGAGCACATACATTCTGTTTGTCTTCCTCCCTTGCGAATCCCATTACTATTGCAGCTGCTGAAATCTAATTTCCCCACAGGGATCGTCAATCATCTAATCTAATCCCTCTCTCCCTCCACAGGTTCTCGTGGCCCTTGTAATACAGATGCCAGGCATGAAAGCTGAAATTGCCCACAACTTTACACGCCAATCTGGCAGAATTAAAATGACCCCGGCGTGTCAGAGTTGAGACAAAATACCGCGGCAGAAAAAAGGCGCAGAGATGTTTGCTCTGGACGGGAGAAAATTGTAGTGGTCTTGAGAGAAAAGTGACCAATCAAAAATATCCAGAACAAACATTAGGGGTCTCCACAGAGGGATGATACAACCCCTCGAACGGTCTCCACAGAGCAATTATCCGTCCTCTCTTCTATGAGCTCTGCAGAAGCTCAGCGGCGCGCTATTTTTGCTCCTTCTGCAGGCAACTACAAATACAATGACAAAATACCCTTTTGTTTCACCACCTACGTACTAAAACTGTTGTGTCAAAGCCTTTGTCTGGCCAAAACATGTTGACACTTTGAAAAGAAAAACTACCTACTTCACTCTGAATATAATAAAAATGCAATTACTAAACAAATATACTACAATCTTAATCTTAGAAGATGTATATTGTAAGTTTTTGCTTTGGTTATAACATGTTTGTTAGGCTAATATCTGCTATATTAAACCACAACTGATTAATTTCTCATTTGGTTATCAATGTTAATCCTGCTATTATTGTTTTGGTTTTTTTATCGTTTGACAATTTGTATGGTTTTATAATTGTCGTTCTGTTTTTAACCTCTGAAATAAACTTTGTGTTCTACTTAGCCATAAAGAAAAAGGGCTCTATAAATAATAATGTGTGAATTTTAAAGTCCGATTTAATTTAGCAGGTGATTTAATTTCTATATTTTTACAAAGATCAGTGTACAAAAATACCACTAAATAAATACCACATATAATTTAACAGTAATTAATAACTGTTATAGTGTTTTTCATGATAAAATCATCAAACAGTCACCAGGCTAATCATTGTTAATTTACTTAAGCATTTTTTAAATGTTTGCATTTTTTAAGACTTTATTGTTGGTGTTCAGGTATCAGTCTTCCAATCTTTAAATAAAACATGACTACAATGTGATCATTTTAAATTTCTTGTCAACTTTAAACATTTTTTAATTCAAAAACATGGCCGACCGCTGGATGACTGACTGCCCTAACGCCCAACCACCACTGGGGGAAACCTTGCATCATTACTCTAATAAATCTTTCAGTAGATCCAATAAAAGCACAGCATTTTCACATATTATGAGACTTTCATATTTGTTTCTGCTAAGTGGGAGGCACATAGGGATTAAGGACTCTTTACAAACACAAACTGCTGCATCCTAGATGCACAAATGAGCGTCATCATAGGTCCTTCCTCCCTATTAGACTATAAAACCAGTGCTTATCATACCTATTCCTATTCCAATTTGTGTAACAAAAACTCATAGCAGTTAAATGTAAAAAAAACAACAAAAAAAGCAAAAGGAGAAAATAACTGGTCACGTTTCAGCGTTAACTGTGTTGTATCAAGCAGAGAAAAATGGATTTATCTGTGAGATAACAAGTCAGAAAAGACAAAAATACAGATTAAAAAGAAGAGGCCAAGAGGCATCTACAGGGTGGTATGACCATTTTACAGACAATCAACTCTGGTGATGAAGATGTTCACTAATTGCAGAGAGGATCAATAATTAATGTATCTTCCAAGCATTTGTTCTGACACTTGTGTCAATTCTTGGATTTGCTTTGATTAAACTTTACAGCAGCCAGACTCGCAGTGGCCCTGAAACGGCTGAAAAAAAAAAATCAATGAACAGAATGCCTCTCCGAGAAAACACAGAGAAATATTAATTTAATAATGCCTTAATATGAAAGCAAATTTTCAGCCACAGATTAGATAAATATACTGAGACCAAATCAGTTACTTGCTTTTTCATGTTAATTGGAAGGTGTTGCCACTGTACAACTCTTTTTTATTTATTTTTTCTAACTTGGCCCTGCAGGCTTGGCAGCAACATTTATATGCATTTACACCAACTCCATCTGGCCAGAACGCTTCTTTGGGAGTGATACAGAAAAGAAGAAGAAGAAAAAAACACGGCGAAGATGGATGGCAGCAGGCAGAAAGTGGAGGAGAGACACATCAAAGTGGAGAAGTTTCTCTGGAAGCTGTAGGGAGATGAGGAAAAAGGTAAAGCCTTCATCAAACACAAGAGCTTCCTTTGCTTCAAACGGTCCCAGCACAGAGGCGGGATGAAACGAGATACCATATACTAAACTGGAGTCCAACTGCGCTGCTGGGAGAGCGTGGATATGTGAGCATATTTGCATTTTTTAATGCAGCCAGGAGCCAGGACAGTAATTCTGTATACTGATGTGACTTCTGCCCCTTTCTGATGAATTATACTTTCTGTTATGATTTATACCAGTGAGAAGAGAAAATGCTCTCCAATTTGGTAACTTCCAATTATATTCTATGGACCTGCAGTGTTTCTGCTCCTATTTGATTGGGTTTGAGCTTATTTATTTCATTATTAAGGAAAGTTACATTGTTTTAGAAGTAGCACAGTCAACACCCAGCAGACAACCAAAAAAATCATTTGGAGGCAACGTTCCACGTTGGCCGGTTGACGCTGCAGGGTCATGGGCGGCAGTGGGAAGCTGACAGAGCATCAGGCTACATCCAGGCGGTTCTGCAGGACCCGGCTCAGCTGTGTGAAATCAAACTAACGAGCTGCTGATTCGCTGTGGCCCAGCTGAAGCTGCCTGATTGATTGCTGCTTTCACAGTACGCACGTTCTGCAGCCTTATTTTCGGCAGCACACGGGAGATATTCTCAGTTGGTTTCTTGATGTGAAGGAAACAAAGAGTTTCTAATTCACATTGGACATGTGCAGACCAATTATCCTTAATATTAAAACACCTGAGCGGTGAACTGACTGCATATTAACAATCTAATTAAGCATGTTCAAAAACCACAGATTCGTGTTTCTACCCAGGTACACAGAACTAATTTAATACTCTGGAAAGATTGTAATGTTACACCAGCAAAGCTCTTTTCATTATTAGAAACATTTGGAAATCTATGGAGGTCCAATAATGTCACAATTCAATAAACAAATAAATAGTTAAATGGTCAACTAAGTGTATTATTGTTAATTAATTACAAAAAAACCTCATGTTTTACATAATAAAAACAATTCTGTTTCCAAAAATCTTACATAATCATCTCACTATTTAATTATTTCATGGTCTAAATATCCATTAAAAAAAGTGGGTGGAGCTTATAGGGGGGAAAAAAATCAATATAATATGACTAAATTTGACAATTTATAAAGATAAACCAATCAGTTATTCCCGATATTTAATGAGCCACCGTAACAGCTTAAGCAACCTTGGAAAACTGCAACACAGTTTTCCAAGGTTAAAAAAGCTAAGAAATATATATGCTTTTAACATAAAATGAGTTCAAATTTTCAAAATAATTTAGGCATTTTTTGAAATTATTTATTTCCAATTTTTTGCTAAGTGTAAAATATGTCACTAATGATTTAAGTGTCTCAAGGAAAGGAGAGAATCACCTTAAACGACAACAAACCCAACAATGAGCTTTACAAACACACTGTATAGTGAAAAGTGTGAAATCCAGCTGATATTATTGTTGAAATGCTGTGTTGAAAAAAAGAGTAAGTTTCCCTGTTGTATAAAGGACAATCCATCATGTGCAAATGTGTTTAGCTGCTTTGGAAAAGAGTTTGAAATTTGAGTTTCAGCTTGAGATTTCAATGTATGTTGGGAAGCTAGTGTTTCCAGCTGGGGGTGTGGAGTTAGGGAGGTGTGGGCTTTTTATTAGGGAAGAAGAAAGTAATAAGTTATGAAATCAGAAGTGTGGGATCAGGCAAGTATGAATCATTCCAGACACCAAAAAATTAGATAACTTGGTCCCAATGGAAGTGCTGTAAGCATGAATAATCTTGTTAGGATTATTCTTAAACGTCTTCAGGACATTCAGCAGCGACTATCACAAAGTGTGCAATTGTTTGGTTTTTTAAGATGTACAGTTCTGGTGAGAAGATGAGCTTAACAGCAGCTTTTAAGCTTTCTTGCAGTTAAATAAATGTGAATTTATTGAGATTGTTTTTGTATTTGTATGTCTCTCATAGACCACACTCTGTAGCCATCAATGTATGTCTGGAATAACACTGGCTCAATATCTTCCTCTCGTCTTGTTGACAGATATATAGTTTATTCAAAAAGATTTAATTCCTGTGTGCAGACTTGGCTTTTGAGAACAACCTGTAAAGAATCGATAAGGTTGAGGTCGGGGTCATGTTGTGTTATTATTAAGAAAAATACCTTTGACGTTTGTTTGAGGTGGTTGTCCTGCTGGCTCACCCAGCTCTATTCAGTTTCCAACATTTGACTCTAACTATCTCGACAGATTCTAGGAACAAAATAAGCAGGTTAGGATCTTAAAAAATACCGGCATGACTGGGGTTGAACTGGAAGCTGCTTGAATACCAGTATACCTCACTATAGTGAAATTACTTTTATACCAACATGGACTAAGAAGGTCCAGGCCAAACAAATACGCTCCAAAATGTTCTTAAAACCTGACTTGACCAAACTACAGGTGTTTGGCCACAATAACAAGTATTATGGGAGTGAAGGTGAGGCTTAATTTTTGACACAAGAGTTTAAGACCTTTCAAAACTTTTTAAAGACTTTTAAAAAAAATGTAAACTCAACTTCTAGACCTGGTATGTCAAACTCTAGTCTTCAAGGGTTGGTGTCCAAATGGTTGAACGAACTCCTGAGCATCTAATCAAGATCTAAAGTCCTGCAAATGACTGAAATATTTAATCCAGAAAGCAGAGACACCAGTTCCTGATGACTGGAGACTTGACACCCATGGTGTAGATTGTTAAAACTTGATCCCAACCATAAACCCAAACATGTTTTGGTACTAGATAAAGCTGCCTAACATCCAACTCAGTCCTGTTGAAAACTTGCAGACGACGCCTGAAATGCAAATCCTCATAAGTACGTGGTATTCCTCCCATTAGGAGTGTATGTAAACTTTCCATGAAGATGTGTTGTGGTAACTCTGAAAGCAGCAGCGCCTTACAGTAGGCAGGATGCAAACTGGATTAAAACCCTCTCACCTCTCAACATCTTTATAAATCACCACAAGTGGCTCCTGATGAAAACATCCAGAGTGTTGGGAACCCGGGCAAAGTGCATAAAGCGTGAAGTATTTGAAAACTGAGCGTCTCGGCGCTGGGAAGGTGAGTAGCGACTGTCCCGCTGAGCCCGAGCTGGAGCTTGATTGGTTCTGATTAGTGAATAAATCAAACAGGTATCAAATCAAGCTGAGCCAATTGCCTCCTACTCGTACCTTGATTAGGTTCATGCACCCAAACGTGCTCCCCAGTTGAGAAACCCTCTCCCTCACATACACACACACACACACGCAAACAGGAGTCCACTGTGTAATTGGCAAACTCTCCCTGCCTTTACCCAAGCCAGCTGTAATTAGTGTGCCAGCAACAATGCTTGTTTGTCAAAAAAAAAACAAAAAAACACACATCTACACACACGCAACACTCATCCCATCCTCCATTATGCCTCAGCTAACACCCTTTGATACTCCCACACACACATGGACACACACAGATACTATTCAGGCTTTCCGCAGCGCCTGGGGCAGTTAGTATTTACAAATCGGTTCGTTTCTCTGTGAAATCTAACACCGTGCTTCTTGGTTTTCTGACACTATGTTGGGAACTGATTCATCTCGCCATTTACACAGAGTTAAAATGTCTACCAACAAGAATGTGGCTTGTTAAATCAGTCCTTACTGATCTGTTCGTGGGGCAGACAGGGTTCTTGTTCCCTTGATACAGTTCATGGATTTATCTGAGCTCACGCAGCCGGCCCTTAGTTAGCGAACGGACGCCATTTAAAATGATGGAAGGCGGACACCAATGAACATTTTTTGACCATTTCTGTGAGAGAAATGGATCTTACAGGAAGTGCTAAAGATTCATTTAGATTGATCTGGTTGCTAGGAGATATAGCTCGTTTGCGAAAAGAGGCAATGGCTTCCATGAGAACCGCATTTTATCACATTACTTCAATATTACTTGGATTTTACGTGATAGAGAAACACATAATACAAAATATCTGCAGAGTGTGGCAGCCAGTGTTTAGAGACTTTCAATACTAAACACTAAAGTGGGCCTAAATACTAAACACTTTCTGCCTTGTGCGGCAGAGAGCTGGAAGGAAGATGAGAAAAAAAAACCCCCAAAAATAATAAATAAAATTAATCTAAAACATTTTCAAACATTTTTAATCATGAAATGATTAAAATAACGCAGTATTAAAATGAGTTATTAAAATGCTCTGTTTATAAGGCTGCATTACTCAAGATAGCATAGCTAGCATAGGTAGCCAGCACAAAATGGACACGTTTCTGACAAAAAAAAAAAAAAACAGACTGAAGGACTGTCGAGTAGCCTTTCTGAGGCATGACACTGATGTAAAAAAAAAAAGAACTCATAGCCAATTAAAATAAGCAGGTAGGAGGCAGCAGTTATGCTAAACAACTGCTTAGCATAAATGTTTAGCATTTATCTGAATATGCTAAACATTTATATGAATAAATAGTGAATAAGTGAGGAAAAACATTCTCAAAGTTGATGTTTCTTTAAATATTTTGTAGCAAAGTTTGTGGGTTTGCAAAAGGTTGTTCCAGTCCAGAAGCTAATACTGTTTGTGGCCAGGGAGATCCAGTGTAAAATAAGTCTGGCGGGCTGCCAGGCTTATTATATACTGGGGGAAATATCGCATCCTTTTGTAGCTCTGACTGTATGTTGCTGCAGTCTCAAATCTTTTGCAGCCTCCAATAAATTTTCCTCCTGCATTAGACTTTGTTTTTCTCAGATTAGATCCACATCAACTCTGAACTGCTTTCCCTGATGCATGATTCTGCCACTACCGTGCTTTACTCTAAGGACTGCATGCAGAATTTTGAGGACTTCACAGAAAAGCTGGATTTATACTGAAACTATTAATAAAATAATTTCTGATTGCAACAGTTAATTAGACTTTACTTAGGTGTACATTTTAAGAGTTTAAGAGAACTTTTCACCAAACCACAATGAATTTAATGGTTTTAAATGTATAAAATGTAGCAAAGTTAAGTATTTGTGACTCCATATTGGTGGAGGAGTGTTGGGATCTGACCTGTTGGTGCTGGAGTGGGGACGCTGGTTGACGGCCAGCTGCTGCAGGCCCAGGGTCGGGCTGTGGAAGAGAAACCCACTGCGTCGCAGCAACTTCTGCTTCATGGCTGCCAGGCTGTTCCACTCCTGAACGAATCTCAGCACCTGCAGGGGAGGGGAAAGAGTCGCGACAACTCACTTTACGCTCAGTTTCAATTTGAAGCTGCTGGAGCCTTCATCTTCATCGCAAATTGATGCCTCCGACGTCCAGAGCGATTTTTAAAAGCAAAACATTTTCTCATTTTTGAAGCTGCTCCTCCAGCTCAAAACAAACAATTCAAACTGAGACCGTTTTCCAGACAGCTGAACAAAACTCATCAAAGCAAAGGAGAGATGTGTATACTTTTAGCCAAGCGGAGCATTCAAAGAAAATCCAGTGAAAATGAAGCAAATAGGACTCTGGTCACCGACGTTAATGGGCAATTCACCAACATATGAAGTGTTCATCTTCATGAATGATGCACACTGTCAAAAGATGACATTTTTGGGCTGTTTTTGCAGCAGATGAGGAGCAGTTTGGTAAAAATGTTCATTAAAAACTCGACTCGTTTGAAAGCAGGCCAGTTAGGCAATAAATTGGGACTAATGACACTTCCGTATCCTTTAACAACATAATTCCACTTGAAAACACTGTATTGAAGCACAGTGTTTTTAATCCAGAAAAAAAAAAAAATCTCTTTACTGGTACTTATGAGCAGTTTTAAATGATTAATAGATTCAACAGGAAAGAACTGTCCTGTTTTTCCAGCCAAATTTTTCCAGTTCTGCTCAAGTCGTGCCTAGAGAGTACAACTGAAATATTAGACATTCAAATGGAGTCTTTACAGCAATTTATTTCATGCTTGTATTTTTCTCTTTAATTACAGTGGCTGCAGCAGAACTCACGCAGCACTGCTTCCCTGTCCAAGGCGCATCACCGCCCACATTAAACTGTTTGCCTGGTATTGATTGGGAGGGACAATCGGAGGGTAACGGGGCATAAATGATGGGTCAGAGGATGGATGCAACTCACGCCTGGGTTTTACAAAGCAACATAAACAACGCGACAGGTGGGACGTCTGTCAGCAGCTCTGATAGCGCTGCGGCAGATTCCAGGATTTAGTACGCGCGGGGTCGTTTGAGGCGATGATCCGTCTCCTTTAACGACCCTCATAAAACCGTACTTTCTCTTTTTGCTGTTCTCCTCGGCTATGAGGAAGCCACTTCCTCCACCCCCCATTTCTAAACACCAGCATCATCGTGCACATTTTTTATGTCAAAATTTTGAGTTTTCTTTCCCCCAGAATCAAATCTCCAGAGGTCTTAGAGGGTGTTTTAGGTCTTATTTACTGAAAATGTTTCTGTGGCGATCCGGCTTTAAATATGGAGTCAAGCAAGAAAAACAGATGGATGAACGAAAATGATGAACTGATGGATGGATGGATAATAAAACACAAACAGATGGTTTGATGGAAAGATAGATGAAAGCCTGATGGATAAGTGGCAGAATGGATGAACTGATGGACAACGGGACGGACTGTGTTTTCCTTTTCCAAACTTTCCCAGAATGGAGCCTGTCTAAATCAAACTTTAGGTAATCTTGTCCGTTTAAGAACTGGACGCTCTTCAGGCCCTGGAGAGAGACAGAGAGTGAGTCCACAGTCCATACATCTGTCAGGCTTTCAACTCTCTGATCGGAGGTATTATTAGTTTCACTCGGCGCTCACATGCATATATCGTGAAGGTTTAATAAGCCTCCTCACTGCCTTGCGTCTCTTTTTTATTTGGTCAGTGGAATTAAGAAGAGATCTCTGAAGGAAGCCATATGGACTAAATTATCTCTGAAATTTTGGGAATTCCTAAAGCAGCCTGTGATAAAACCAACTTTCAACTCCAATCTAGAGTTGTCGCAGAATTTGATTTTATTTTGAAGTTCAATTGAAGAAAAACCACCAGTTTTACTCTAAAGATTAGCTCTAGTTTAATTTGCTTTTAAATTATTTTCCACTACAATGACAAATTAAGGAGGTCCATCTCTCTGGTGTGAGCACTGCAGCCCACACACACGTCCATGATCTTCAAAGAAAAGAGACAACACACACACACACACACACACTCAATCTCTGTGCCTGGCGGGAAGGGCAGACCTGTATTCGATTTTCCCGGCGCTGGCTGAAGGCCTCGGGCAGGTCGTCCCAGTTGGTTAGCTTGATGTCCAGAGGAATGAAACTCAAGTTCAACGGCGCTCCGTCCTAAATGACGAGGAGACAGAGACAATGGCGGGAGCGTGAAGAATGGTTAGCCAGAGAGTGGGTACTAATATTAGTCATGAACATCATAAAACATATAACCACGTCTACAAATCAACAACAAAGTACAACCCAGGTTTCCCCCAGAAAACTTGCTAAGCCAAGTGGTTGGGTGCAAGTCATTCATCCAGCATCTCGTCGTGTTTTTCAGTTAAAAAATGTTTAAAGTTGACAGGAAATTTGAAAGTATCACTTGACAATCATGTGTTATTGAAAAACTGGACAATTAACACCTGAACACCAAGAATAAAGTCTTAAAAGGTGAAAACATTTTAAAAAGACCGAAGTAAATAAGCAATCCTTAGCCCGGTGGGGGCACAAAAAAAGCCTGGTGGCCCGCCAGGCTAATAATACACTGGGAGAAACCCAGTACGACTTGAATTCCAACCCTTATGCACACAAGTGGGCATTTCAAATGAACAATGACTTCAACAATTTGTTTTTACATCAAACACATTCCTATCAATACCAAAATATGCGAATAAGTCAACAGTTAAAAATGTACTCAAATAAATCAATACTTGTGATTAAAAGAAGGCTCAAGAAACAGTTATTCACTCCTCCGACTGAAAAACCCAAATTATCACTCTGTAATTAGAAACCCAATATCCAGAGTTGCAGAGTTCACATGCAATTAGTTTCATTATGTACCCCGTCTCAGTTTGCACTAAAACTTTGGTATCTTTAGCCAAGCAATCAGATTTCTAATTACTAACTCACTAAACTTGAATCCAATTACATTCAAGTTCTCTAATCTGGCCACACTTTATTCTTTATTGGTTTCCATGGTGATTCCTGTGGTAACCAAGCAGCTCGTTAGCAATCTCAGTTGTTTTCTCTCTTTTTTATGACGCACGTTTGAAGACGGTGCTTCTTCTGTGACACTTTGCATGCATTAGCATTAATAATCAAGAATATGCAGAAAAACATGAATATACCAGTAAGACCGTACCTTCCTGTAATTATAGGTAATCACACTGCAGCGGTCTGGTGGTAACAGTATAATCATTGGGGGAAAAAAAAATAACCCAAGTAAAAAACATTTTCCCAGTTATTATGGTTTCATTAGCTCTAACTACAGTCAATTTGAAGCCTGGGAAGCCACTTACCCTCAGAATTAACTCCAATCAACCAATAGCCACTGTGCCACACACTGGGCTCATTTTACAATGGGCGGGGGAAGGTTGACCATTGAAATGCCACATTGTGGAGCCACTTCAGGGCTGTAGATGAGGGCCGGAGAAGAAAGGAAAAAGGATAAAGTCTAAAGGTTAATACCTGCCAACCGCCGACACAGGGATTTGGAGATGTATATCAACATTAGGAAGTATTTCCTGAGCTCCGCCGGTCTTGCTCAGAGCCCTGTGTGTTTATTTGGATTATGGGAAAATAAATATCATGGAGAGTCAGGGGAACGGTGCAGCTGGTTGTGCTGTAACAGCATGGAGCAGGATTAGAGCTTGATGTTGGAGGGAAAAGAGCGTCTCTGTCTTCACTAACAAGCAAAGAAGGAGCAAACAGTTTTAGACATTTACCCGCTCTTCATCACTGTCTTTCATTAGAGTATTTCCAACTTTATTATCTACTTACTTTAAGTAAAGTTCAACTTTGTTATAAAAAACTAGTTCTACAGAAAGTCACAAAGTCTCCATAACAACGGATTGTTTCAGAGTGATGCTCGGAAAAACACTTTTCTGTCCAACAATCAGAAACGTGAACATGCGGAGAACTGTAAATTCCTCCAGGTCATTAACAAGCACCTCATTTTGTCAAATGAGATTAAATCTGAACTTTTTGGAAACAAGCACTCCAGGTGTAACAAAAAAAAAGCTTCTGGGTTTCATGTTACTCCTAAAAAAGCCATGGGAACTGTAAAGTGCTTAGCGTCATGTCAAGACATTTAAAATAAAATCAGAAGGATCTTTGAGCATCAAAATGATCCAAAACAACTAAAAAAACAGATACAGAATCCAACATTTCCCAAGACTATAGAAACTATAAAAAATCTGTGGATTGAGGTAAAAAGAAGCGAGCAGGAGGGATTGCTGCAAAGTCAATGGCTCGATAAAATTGCCTGGGATTTTTTTACACAGAAAGTTTTTTCTTTCATTGGCATATTACTGTCTGTATTGAAACTTATGTACTAGTATCTATTTTTTTCTGTAATTTTGACTTACGTATGGAAAAGTTTCAAATAAATAAATCTGAAGATAATTGACAGAATCTTTTCTATTTGAATGTGTTAGAACAGCCTAGTCAAAGTCCAGACTTAAAAAAACCAAATGAGAATCTTTGGAAAAGCTTAAAAATTGATACCTACAGATGCAAAAATTTATAATTTTTCATTTTCTACTTCACAGTTGCACTAAAAAACCCCCACTAAAATACATCAAAGTTTTAAAATAATTCACAGGGAATGGGTAGTTTTTCATCCTAGACGTAAAGCAAATGGCAACAGTTACCATTTCACCAGTGGAAAATGGACATAAAACACTTAATCCACCCGATATTTTTCCTCCAAGCCCGTCTGACAAATCTTCATCTGATTTTGCACTCAACAATGCCCCTGAGTGAATTAGACGCCTGGCCCGGGATTATCCCAATGTGACAACTTTGCAGCCAAAATTCCACTAGTTTATCATTTAAACGACAACGGGGGGCATTTATCTCAATGGCTTATCGCCTCCGCCCTGCATACATGACACTTGTCTATTGCCGCCGGAGAAATGTTCCTCACTTAGGCGCTTTGCTCCGCTCTATTTAAAACCCTCTCGTCTCTTATCTGCTTGAGCGGGGAAGGAGCTCGAGCCCTCATGAATGAAACAAAAGGCCGTTAAGTATCACAATGCGGTCGATGCCGAGGTCTGTTGGCAAGTGTCACTCGGATAGGGTGCCAAGAACGCACAGGACTGCAATTAGAGTCTCGCTTGGGTAAAACTGTGGCTTGTATTAATCTGATGGGTGGAGGGAGGCAGCAGAAGGTTCAATTATGAGAACATTTGACTTGATGACCAAATGAAAGCCAAAATGTCTGCAGATGATCGCTGCGTTTCGCAGCTTCTTCAAGGTAAGCAACAAATGCTTTGCTAAGGACTCTTTACTCAGCAGTTTTAAAAGGAGATCGTCAGAGGGCATAGACAAGTCATCAACGGAAAACTTAAGAGTCTAAAGTTTTTTCAATCTGAAAAATGGTTACACATTGTCCTCAAGAATCAAGAGTCATTGTCACAACTTATTTTGGTCTTGTTTGTCCAGTTGTCCAGAAATCTCATGGTTTCCTGAGATGCAAATCTGCAAACCTACGAAGCCATGAAGAAGTATTTGCCTTACATTTCAATTCCAAACTTTTATCTTTTTAATTCCAAGATCTCATCTCATCAATCCAGTAAAGACTTGCCCAATGTGAGAAGAGTCAGCTGTGATTTTTGCCTTGAAACCTTCCATTAGGGGCCATGGCTGCCTGGTGTTAACATTACAGTTGACCTCTGACCTTACACCAGAGTGATTTAGATGCTCTTGATCTCATGAAAGCGACGTGAATATGCTCTTGTAGTAAGTTAATTCTTATAAATAGTGATTATAGCCTCCGGTCCTAAATACCAAAATGATTTAAAATAATTCAAGATACCTTTGGCTGTTTATAGCTCAGGTAATATGTGTTAAGCAGACAAAATCCCAAATTCAAAACTGTTGGCTGCTTCTTTTACTTTTAAAAATATGGGGAATAAAATCCCCAATGAAGGCATTTTGTGAGTACTGTCAGAAACAACATTTTTAAGAAGCAGCAGCAAAGTTCTTCTTTACTCCTCACTAAATCTCACCAATAATCCTCTGCTACTTCCTCAACTTGTATTTAGCTGAAGAATATGAATGATTTAGAAATGCATTTGCTTTATCTTTTACCACACAGCCTGAATAAATCTCCATATAAAGAAAAACATGTAAAATGGCTTACACAGCCTCCTATTGGTGTGAGTGTGTTAAGCATGAAGGCAATTATACTTCGTTACATTGTACTGACACCTAATTGTATGTTTTTGTCTCACTGTAAGCGCATTAAACGTTTAATCATGGTAGTAAATGCAAAACCTTGTTGAATTATGATTAACAAAGAGAAATAAATCAAATCTAAATGAGGTATCTTATAAAAATATCACTTTCTTGATTTTGCAAAATAATTCACACTTATGTTTCTGTTTGCAAAATAAAAAGAAACTGTACCTTGTACTCTTAAAATAAGGGATTTTGTCAAAGGAAAGCTGCAGAAAAAGCAGCCAAATTCACCTTATTTGATTTTTAATCATATTTATTAAATGGAAGAAAAGTAACTTGTACCATAATCAGTCTAAGTTCTTTAAGATAAGTTATGTTTAGAGCAGATAATCTCAGTAAACATCAACTAATTCAGTATTTAATTAACTGGAATATAGAAGTTTTAAAAAGGCAATTTGCTTGAAAATCAACATATTCAAACTGTACAATGTCTGTATTCATTTTGCATTTATGACAAAAATACGTTTGTCTGTAAATATGTTTTAACTAAAACTTCTCAAGTTGCCAAGTTTTAGCTTCGTCCTGCTGGTTTTGCATTTTAGGCAATGAAATGTCGATTTTCTTATTTAATAAAAGGAATTTAATCATTTGTTTATTTGCATCTTTTAGTGTTTTTATAACAATGTACAAAAATAAGAAATCTGTAGAATGTGTCAATTTTTTTTTTTTGGCCGATTAATTGATTAAATACTAAAATAATCGTTAATTGCAGCCCCAGTTATGTTTAATAAAAACCTCCTGAAGATAAGGAGTAACATTTGATGTTTTCTTTTGGATCTAACACTTCCAGCCGTAAAGAACAAAATGTTATTCCAACTGTACTGTAATAAATAGCGAAAAAGAAAATCAGAATGTGTCAAAATTAAAACCAGCAGGCGAGACCTCTTCGACTCCCAACTTCAGCTCTAAATCTTGTTTTCGTCGGTCCTCTGAAGTAAGAAGCCAGAACATATTTGCTGTTGATTTTTTTTATTTGTTATGAACAAAATCGCTTCACTGAGACCAAAATCGCTTCACTGAGATACATATATATATATATATATATATATATATATAAAACACGAGATAGGATTTTTCTTTCAAACTTGAACTTCCTCTGTGTTGCCTCAAGCTGTACTCTGACCTCTGACCTTCTGGCTAATTGGAAGGTGGGAAAAAACTGCAGGTGCTTTGCTGCTATTAGCAGCTCATAAAGCTGTGGAGGCATGGATGATTTTAATGAAACTTTCCTCAAACAATGAAGGAGAAAGAATTTAATAATCTCCCGAATGATTTGCTTAAACTTGATAAGAATAAGCATGACACTCCCTCCACCGTTTTTCACACTAGAGATGATGATAAGCAGCTGTACCTTGGAGTAGAGATAAATCCGGTCGGTGTACTGGCTGGCGCAGAATTTCAAGCCCGGGTAGACGATCTGGACGGCAGCAGCAGCGTCACCTTCATCATTGCCTTCATCGCCACCATTAGCATCAGCAGCAGAAGATGAGCACAACATCGCTCCGCAGTCTGCAGGGAGACAAGAGGAGCTGACTAATATCTCACTGAACATATATTATTGGTTCATTATTGGCTTTTCTGGCTTTATTGGTACTCTGTTTGCTCCTTCGGTATTGCTCTGAACAGCAGAGGCATTAAACCGCAGCAGCTTTTAGCATTTATTACACACAAGACAATATTGGGAAAATATAAAGGCTGGATTCAGGACGTTTGGAGAAATGACTATGTATTTATGCTTATTGCTCACAAACGTTTATGAGAGAATCTGAAACAAAGTGTTGAGGTTATTCCCCTGTATTTCTGCTTGAACAAAAATCTAATTTTGATATTAGCAATGGATGGAACCATGAACAGCAAGTGGAGAACTGAAGTCCTTCTCCATAAGTAGTCAAATATTATCAAATAAATTTTTTTTAAGCAGAATTATTTAAATACTAATGGAAATGAAAATTTTACTGAAATATTTTTGTTTGTTGCAGATAAAGCAACATCTTTCAAATACAACTGATTAAAAAATTCAATGTTTTATAATGCTTCAATATTCACTTTTTGATTAAAACTAAATTAGGGTGAATGTGGGCTACAAAAAATTTCATGCAGAATAAAATGTGAAGAGCGACTTGGTACCAATCAACTCTCAACATCCAATTTAGTTATTTTTCCCAAAACAACCAGTGTAACGCCAGCATCTTCCAACAGGGAAGCTCCAATTTATTTTTCACAACTTCACCCAAGAATTTCACAGAACAAACGTCTGGAAACGCGGCGAGAGAGCGAAGAAGAGAGTGATAAAATGACAGGCCTGGCTAGAGAGAAACAGAGAAAGAGAAGAGAGTGAGCAGGTCATTAATGTCAGCTGTGTAGCTCGCTCATGCTGCCAGCATCTAGCAAGAAAAGGTCAGGCGGTGGAAATGAGACTGCCACTGTTCGACCACGCTTCATTTAGACAATGACCTATAACACTCTGATAATACTTGCCTTAAATCACTCTGCGTGGCGAGTGCTCGGCTTTGTCAGTGTGTGTGTTCCCCGTGAATGTGTGTGTGGTAATGGGGATAAAATACTGACACAGCTTGATGTGTGTGACAAGCGACATCCGCTGGAGAAAGAAGCTGGCATCTACATAGAGCGGATCACTTATGGTTATTAGACACAACTCTGGTACCACCAGGAAATGTGCAGAGAAACTTAGGAGACGAAGGCACTAAATGAAACAAAGGCTTCTATGCTTTTTGTTGCCCACAAAGGATTTAAAGTTAATTAAATACTTTTATTGCTGCATGTTTGCTGCCATAATAAAAATACAGGAAATATTCCCAGACCCTGCAAACATATATTCTTAGTCAGCTTCTTAACGCGAGTGATAAGTCCCTCTAGTTAAATAAACGTCCAAATGAACTCATAAAACTGACAATATATATTTTAGGCTAGCAGTAAACCCTATTACAAGCTTTCTATATATCTATGGTGGAATATGGAGAATAAATCCTGAAATTATCAAGGACGGCAGTGGAGAGTTCATGATTTGGGCTCACTATGATGTCAATCAAACATAAACTGCGACAGAGTGATATAAAAATCTATTAGAAACTGTTTGAGGTTTATTTCAAATATAATGGACATAAAGACTTTAAGAATGGTTCAGAGAAAAAAGGGGAGAGATGATTAAAGGGATGGAGGGAGATGAAAATAGAGGAGAGTAAAAAGGATAGTAAGAATAAAGAAAACACCCAAGAAAGCTGTTTCTAAACCTGCAAAAAAGAGAGAAAACTACAAACTAACACAAAATAAAAATACAAAATGTAAGACTATTTATTTATTTACTTATTCATTTTATTATCATTGGAGCCTTGCAATGAAATGTCACTCAATTGGCAATAAAGTCTGTATATGTCCAGGTGTTTAGTGGCAACCACCCTCCAGGACAGAGTCTATCTGCAAACAGCTGTGTGCAATAATGTAATACCATACTGTTTTAGTAGCAGCTTTTCTTTAGAAGAAAATCTTTGAAAGGTTGAGAACTCCAAGGCTTTTCCAGTCATCAAGCATGGAGTTGGAGGGTTCATAGTTTGATGCCACGAGAGTGAAGCAACTGAAGTCTTTCTAAGAGATGGAGTTTGTCCCAAAATGCCTTATAGATAAGGCAAAATTACAACCGAGGTGATAATTACTTCATTTAAAGTCATAATAAGGAGCAGAGGACATGCTCTAGTGAGTTAGAACATTTACTGATTAACTTTATATCTAATTTTCTCTGAAAATGTAGCATTTCATCAGGTTAATCACTCTGACTTCTGTTGCATCAACACTTGGTCTGTTTGAAGAGACATTAATAAGTTTCAATAAATTAAGTAAAACATTTCTACAGAACAAACTCATACTTTTGTGTCACATACGTTGCTTTTCAGAGTTCATATATTTGATTTGCTTTTTTGTGCATCAAGTCTCCCAGGTCCTCTCCGTACCTTTCCCTGCCTTCAGCAAAAGAGAAAAAAGAAAGTGCTTCAATTTTATGTTTGCAGTCGTTCTTACTGCACTTTCCCTCCATCTGGCACAAACTGTTCTGATCTCAGCCTTAATTCAGCTGCAGTGGGTCTGAAAATACCAAGATAACAAGACGAAGGCATTTCTTCCTTTTTCTTTTTTTGCAGAGCAACAAACCTGGAACCAAAACGTTTTTAGGACACCAGCAGACTCTCATCCATCCTTCTGGCCTGATGCATCTGTAATGAAACCCAGCAGCTCTGCAATGTGCCCCCCAGTATATTTGCTGTAAGCAGTTTTTTTTTTTTACCCCCCTCCTTTTTTGCAGTGGCGGAATGCACCAGCTGCATTAAGTGGGCCATTTATTCGAAGGGGGCAATTCATCTTACAAAGCCGTCTTATTAGACTGTCACTTACACAGTATGAACGGTGCCTTCAAAACACCCTGAGGGATTTATCTGTTATTTTACTGCGAGAGAAAGAAAACAACGCCTAATTGGACTGAGTCATCTCATCTTCTTGCAGCAGTGGAACAAAAAGAGGGGAAAAAAAGGAAAAAAATCTAACCGCGCTCCTCGAGAATGAGCGACGTTTGAGCTGACGAACAAACGGGTATCCGTGTTTTAAATGTTCCCACAGCATGCAGATAGAGCGACAGACACAGAGAGAGAGGGAGAGAGGGAGAGGTGAAGGAGGAGGAGGAGTGATTGCCTGTCTGTGCTGTGCGGAAAGTAATCTCAGAGCAATCAAGAGGCGGGGGCGGCCGACAGCTCCTCGCTTCTGAAAACCACAGGCAGGTAGAGAAAAATCATTAGGCACCGCTCCTGACCCCATAGGTCACTTTTATTGGACAACCACTGTGTTTTGTATTAGACCCCCGCTGGTGGAGACAGACCGCCAAAGTCATGTAACTAATAAACCGACGACAGGATGAACATGTAGATGCCTCTTCTTCTTCATATTAAACACCGTCGTGCATTCTGGGTGTTTTTAGAGGAATTCAGAAGGGAATGCGATGAGCTGTCTGTGTCCTCTTCTAATCCCTGACTCACTCAGCAATGCTGAGATCAGAGCTCTGTGGATACCATCTGTTGCGCCAGTCCTCGCTTCTTTCTCCAAAGATGCTACTTAACGACTCCAGGATGAAACTTTTCGCAGACAGATATTAGTTGTCACCGAGGGGACGGGAAAAAAAGTACGCGTCTAAAGGGCACGTGGGGGTGTGAGGTTCGGATCTCCTGCAGCGCCTCTTTAGTGCTGCCATTTCTGATCGACAGTGAAGCTTTTATCTCTCCCCTAGAGTCAAGTCTGAATAGAGGCGATTTTCTTTCTGTTTCTATTTTTTTTTTTTCAAAAGAAAGCGGCTTTCACTCACCTTTAGGTTTTTTTTCCTTTTTTTTCTGCCTGAGTGTAGTGCTGAAGCCTCTGCGGGGGGAAAGCAGCGATGGGATTCAATCGTTGAGCATCGGGGGGCACAGGTAGCCACAGAGACGGGAAATTAACCACTCGACAGTCTGAGGGCTAATAGATGCCAAACTGCGCGCGATTCATGAACGGAAATCTGTCAAGGTGTTGCACACTGATCTCATAATGTTAGAGGGTAATCGGGGTTGATAGCTTGCATGTTAAAACCAAAATCACTTGTGCTTCAGTCGCTTTTATGCTAAGTCTTTAGGAGTTCAGTCACAGTTCTCTGTGAAAATACTCACAGGCCTTAACTTTTTTAACCTTCCACAACCATGAACTTTTATGTATTTTATGTGATTCATCATTTCTTTTGACAGGTAAAAATCTCAAGTGACTCAATCAGATACCACTGCAGTTACAGCTGAGTCCTTTTCTCTCTCAGCTTTACATATCTAGAGACATTTGTCTAATGTGCAAGACTTCTGTAAGTTTCACCAACTCAAATTTATAGACTTAATGAAATTCAAGACCTGCATCTCATCAGAAATGTGCAAAAGAAAACTGCATATTAAGCTTTCTAGCGCACAATGAATGTAAAGTCCTGAGAGCAGCGCAGCGCGCAGTAGGCAGCTTTTCAGACTTACAGCGTCTTTCAAATTAAACCACATTTTTAATGTTTTATGATATTTAAATTAATTTCAAACCAGTCAGACAGGTTTTCCTTCAAGGTTGTCCAATTTTTAGCTGTAATAAATCCCAGTAAAACACATCGCAGTTTGAGACACAAGGTGAAAACTGTTCCAACTAAGACACTGTACATCCCAAAACAGTCTGCTTGTTTTCAAAGTCGACACGCAGGTCACAGGCTTTTCTTAGACTCTGCTTGTCTGGCAGTTTTTTTAAAAGGTCTTCATAATGCAGACGCTGTAATTAGAGTCTTTGTAATTAGTGCAATTTATTGCTTTGTGTATCCCACTGAGACATAAGCAGTCAAACTCAGAGGTCTTAATTTGCAATATTACACACTGTGTAATTGGGAATTTGTTTCCTTTACGTCCCTCTGAGACATACAGACGGGCACGTGTAAAAACCTGAGTGGACTGGGAAGCCAGGTTGTGTTTCAGGGATGAGCAGGTGCAACACAGGAGCTTGAGTGGCTTTTATGTAATTAGCCCTCACTCCACTTTATTAAAAACAAAAAAAGGCAGCTAATCACCAGCTTCTCGACCTGCCGGACAGGGACCGGATGTGAAACCTGGTGTGTCCTGTAATTTGGTGCCAAGAATAGCGGCGGCCTCCTAATTCCAACCGAAGAAATGGGTTCCATCTTCAACTTGATGCGACAAGGAAATAAGAATAATAATGCCAAGCCCCATATGGGATGAGATATAGTTCCTTATTGGTTGGCATGATGATATTAAACTGCAGTATATGTGCAGGTGACAGTGTGGCACCAGCCAATTTCCCTAGATATGAGAAGGCAAGAGATTGCAGGTGGGATTTACCGAGTGTGTGGTCAGGGGAGAGGTAGCCGCCGCTGCCATCCATGTTGTTGCCTCCCTCCCTCGCTGATTGTTTGCCTTTGGGCCAACACTTATCCTCTTCTTCTGCTTCTTCCAATGTCTGTTTGACTTTCAGAGGCTCTGGTTCGCTTTCGGAGCTGGAAAGGACAATGCACTCTTGGCCAGTGGAGACTTGAGAAGGCCCTGACAGTGGCTCTGGGCCGGCAGAAAAAGAAAGCAAAGATGGAAATTACTCCGAGTTTAATTGCTTTTACAAAAAATACACGAGTAGAATTGGCTGATTAGCCCCATAAAACCGGGAAGAACAAACACCTGCCATCCTCCTTCCACCGACTCTTGCTTCACACCACCAATACCATTTGCTGAGCGAGCGGATTATGCTCTCGTCCCATTGTTTTACTAATTGCTCAACAGTGTCATGTGCAATCAAACTGAAACAAGGATAATTGTGGGCGACTGCTGCATCTGTATGTGGCTGCAGCTGAGGGCAGACAGCTGATAGTGGCTCAATGCCAGCGGTAGATCAGACTGTAAGTAGCATCTTACTGCACTGTACAGACACACACTGATAACTCTTCCTCAACGCTTCCTCCTGCCACTTATACATTATGTGCAGCTATTGCAGCTATTAACTTTGTGTTCTCTCTTTATAGCTCTTTGTTTTGGAAAGTACACCCTGGCTCAGTGCTGCTGTGTTTAGCTGCATCTCAGTCATTAACAGATCTACTGCTGCCATTAAATTTGACTTTGATTTTCTTTCAAATAGAAAGTAACCCTGAATCAGTCTCTCAGTGATTAGCTGGGTCTCCTTCCTAGACAGGAAGCTTGGCGCCAGTAGAGGAATGATCGAGAGTCAATAAACAGCTTCAGTTATTACAACTAAAAACCAGAGATCAGACCTGAAATCTGGGTGTAGAGATGAACTCTGACCTGAAGCTTCAGTTACAAAGACAGCCTTCTACGACCTGAAGAACATTTACAGGATTAGAGGATTAATGTCTTAGCCAGATCTAGAGAAACTCATCCATCTGTTCAGATTCAGTCACCTAGATTACTGCAACAGATCTGCCTAAAACAAATCAATCAGATCCAGAAAGCTGCTGCTGGAGTTCTGACTAAAACCAGGAAGTTAGAGAGCATCACACCACTTCCAAAGTTCTTCCACTGAGGGAAAAGACTTTAAAATACTGTTCCTAGTTTATTAATCACTGAAGGATCTGCTGGTGCTGTATCAACCTTCCAGACCTTTCAGGTCTTCTGGTTCTGCTCTGCATCCCCAGAACCAGAACCAAACACAGAGAAGCAGCATTCGGCTTCTATGCGCCTCAAATCTGAGTTCCAGAAAACTGCAAAACAGCTGAAACACTGAGTTCCTTTAAATCTAGACAAATCAATTAAGAATTTAACAATGGCACTTGACTTAATGTAATGTTTTGATTGTTGATTCTAAGTTCTATGACTTTGTGTTTTTATTATGTAAAGCACTTTGAAATGCCTTGAGGCTGAAATGTGATATACAAATAAAATTTGATCGATTTGATTGGTTGATGTAGTCTCCATTTTGTCCCCAATAAAAGAACTCCTGATTTGGAGATACAGTGTTTTGCTGCATCACTCACCAGAGTGATAAAAGACCTAAAGCTGCCACTAACTTCGTGTTTATGTTAGTTTTTGTCACATAGAAAGTACACCTAGTTCTATATACTACTATAAAATGGAAATAACTGGGAATCAATTGCCCTGTTTGTCTTGTAACATGGCAATTAGATGGCATACGAAGACACAGAGATATTTAAAACCAATTTAACTTAAATTATGCTTCAACACACTTCATGCTAAAGTTTAGAAAAACTGAGCAGCTGCTTTAAGAAAAGAGCACAAATATTTATGGCCAACTGCAAATGTCACAGTCTGAGCAGAACTTCTTAAAAAAACAGAGAAACTAGGCTGCACAATTTCTGTTCCCCATCTCTCCTGGTTATATTTAAATCACATCCTTTCACAATATTTGTCAAACTCGAGGTGCGAAATCTAACAAGACAGTAAGTTGTGAGACCGGAGGACACGGAAGGCTAATTAGTGATCTTGCCTCTCTGCGGCTTGTTTCTTCAAAAGGCCAGTTCTCGACGGCTTCCTCAAAATGTCACCGCGACTCTCCGGGCCGCCGGCCCCCTCCACTAACAAGCCGACAGAGGCCGTGGAGAGACGGCTCAATCTGTGTTAAGTTGTCCCCAGACGTGGAAGACGTTAGCGGCGAAGTCCTGCGGGGGCCGGCCCCTGTGTTTTCCCGCCCAGTAAGACCCCCCGTCACGCTCAGAGTGGGCTGATAAGGTTGCAGAATTGACTCGAATCCACTCCACTCAAACCAAATCAAAGCAACCCACATGTGACGCAAACAGGAAGTGCTTCAAAGCATCAAAAATAAAGAAAGTAGTTGGTCCTGGAAATAAGTTCAGGAAACGGTTGAAGCCGACTCTGTCACACGAAGGAGGTGAAGTAACAATCTGTGACAGTTTGATTAAAAAACAGATTCCTGACCAAGCAGCCCTACAGGGGATTCAAT
Organism: Poeciliopsis retropinna; assembly: GCA_010277075.1. Lineage (NCBI taxonomy): Eukaryota > Metazoa > Chordata > Actinopteri > Cyprinodontiformes > Poeciliidae > Poeciliopsis > Poeciliopsis retropinna. Next base: position 2,534,341 of record VMRM01000029.1, on the reverse strand, counting down.
CTGAACACGATTATTATGATGTTATTGTTCAACACCTGTTATCAGGCAGGTCCCTCTTTCCTGCAGCACAGGAGATCAAGTTTAGAGAAAAATATGAGATTACAAAGAAAAAAAAACGTTTGACATAAATAAAATAATGTGTTGTGTGCATTTCATGCTTCTAATTTAAAAAGAATAAACAGAACAGAACACAATTATGTACAAGATTCAAAAATTAATTTAAGGGAAAAAAACAAAAACTTATTCTAGTGTCTTGAAAAGTCTGAATATGAAGTGATATTAGCAGCTACGGCAACTTGACATTTGCCCATAAGTTAGCTCAAAAGTCTTTCCTTATTAAATGTCATTAAACATCCAGGCAGAGTTATATAGTAAGTCTTGAATTATACTTTATTTCTCTATATTTCTGCTTTAGTGCAGCTAAAAGTTCCTGTGGGCTTTCAAATCAGCCATTATTAGTACTTTTTCAGGTATTTTGAATATTTACTTTGGTCTTTAGAAGCTTTTTCCTTCATTATTACATCCATAACCAGGAGATGAAATGTTATTCTTAGGTCCAAAAGTCACCTTGTTGTCTATGCAAGCTTTTCTCCAAAATTTCTGAATTACTTTTGTTAAATTTACCCCAGCTTAAGGGTTGAAATCTTGTGCACCAAATATTTGGTTTTTAAGTCAAACAGTTTTTTGTTCACTCAAACTTTTCCTCATTGTTTTACACATAAACTACAAAACAGATCTGAAAAGGAGAAAGTTTAGCTTCTTGGCAGCATCATGTTAAGACTTAGAAGTGGTTTAAAACAAAGAACTGTATTAAAACATATTGAAGTTACGCTTCCAAATTATTTTTCTTGTAATCCCTTTCCTAAAATAAGAGCGGCGGGATTTAGTTGGAAAATTCGGCATATGCCACTGAAGCAAGACACGTTTTAGTTTTGGCATCGCAGGAAGTCTGGCATTTCTGTCGGATAGTATGTATTTAATGGAACATTTTAAAAGGACCAGCTGGTCATTTACAATTAATGTTATTAATTAAACTAAAATAATGAGTTAAAAAAAACATTTTTGGAAAGGAGTGAAGTAAAGTAGGAGATGTGAAAACTACTCGCTGCAGTTATGTGAAAAACTATTATATTTTACCTTTATTTTTGCTCTTTTACCTTGTTATGTTTTTAACATCTTAGCTCTCTCCCTGGCCGAATCATGAACTTTGACCCTAACTGAGGGAAAATGAGTCGTGGATTGCTAAAAGTGTTGTTTTGGGTTCTTGATGTGCAACCAGGATTCCTTAAATTTAAACTTAACGTCTCGATATCTTCGCATCATATGACACTATTCTGTGATTCACACTCTCCCTGCTCCCTGTGTAGTCACGCCAAAAAAAGAAGAAAAAAAACCCAAACATGTTGCTTTTGAAGGAATAACATTTCTCATGTCACATCACAGGCTTCCACCTGATTATTTTCTTGCATCCTCGAGTGCTGAGGATTTCAGTGGCAAGCTGAGAGATATCTCCATAAATACAGTTGTTATTTTCCCGCACAGTCTGTCATTTACAAATTTAGCAGGTTGTTAAATTTCCTGTCTAGCAAGCTGACACAGCCCGCCGCTGTGAATGCAGAGTGGCGCTTGTGACAAAGAGGAGTGTGAATGCTGAATAATTATCAAGCATCTGCTGCAGCGGAGCTTGGAACAGGGCGGGGTGGAAGGAGGGTGTTTTGTGTGTTTTTTGTGTGGGTGTGAGCCTTAGAAATAATAATAATAATAATAATAATAATAATGAAAATGGAGGTAGTGCCTGTTTGTTCTCTCTTTTCTCGTGCGTCAGCTGCAAACAGACCTTCAGCACATTCAATATCTGCTGTGAACTTAATATAGATCCTGTCATGGCATTTAAGACACTCAAAAGTCACTAATGAATGTCAAAAGACAGGAAAACTTGAGTGTCATATATAACTATTTATATCATTGTCGAAGAGAACTTTCTAATATTGCATACTTCTGTAGCTAAAGCTGAAATCAGAAGTTTAAAGTGCCTAAAAAGACATTTTTTATTTATTTATCTATTGACTTTGTTATCCTGAAGTCATTTTCTAACTACATAGAAAGAAAAACCACTATTTCTTCATTTCATTTCAAATTATAAACTTCTCTAAGTTTTTTAAGATTGTGCACAGATTTTTAGTGCATTTTGGATGCAAACAATACATCTTTTATTCAAAAAGTCAAACAAATAAAATTTTAATTTGTATTCATAAGTCATCTTGCTACTACAATAAAAAAATATGTTATAATCACATCAGTTGTGACCATGATTAGTTTTTTTCAGTATAATTTGTTGTCTAATAGTTCACAAAGTCCAGTTAAAAGTTGGATTTTTTTTGCCTGACTATTTTGAACCTCATTCCAGTTTAGATTTTTTTCCCCAGCCGATCTGTGATGCACCTCAGACATTTAAGGAGCGCAGACCTGCAGTCTGCCGGGTCATAACGACTTCCCTCCCCTGCTCTTCCGCAAGACACAATCATAGGTTGTCAGAGATATTACCTAGAGCCAGCTCAACTTTTCCCCAACTTTATGTGAGGCGTTAGCAGCAGTAGCAGCCGCCTTCTCTCTGTCTCTCTCTCTTGGCTTGACAGGTGAGAATTATGCTGTGTCCTTGTCATCTGCAGGAAGAGAGAGAGACAGACAATCCTCTCGGAGCGGAGCTATTTCAGACGCTGGCAAGGCTGCCTCCATCTTTCGCTATATCGCGTCTCCATCTGGTGAAATCTGTAATGCTGCTCGAAAGTATTATGTCAACAGACTGCTCGGATTGATATTGACAGGGAGGAAAATAAAGAGCTGAATGGATTTTTTTTTGCCTCAGGTGCTTCGGTTTAAGCAAGAGACGGGGGCAGTGTTGTCCTTTTTTAAAATCGAATCCTGTGGGATTATTTGTGAATTAAAAGAAGAGGTCCACAACAGATAAACACAAACATCTGGGAGGGTTAGATGACATGATTAATGTCTTACTTGCTTCTCCATCTTACCAGGTTTGAGGCCAGGTGAGGGCGGGAACTCGCACATCTCGCAGTAAGGCAGCAGGCCGCTGTTGGAGAAGGTGCACACCCTGCAGCTCCATGTCTCCGGAGGCTTCCGGTGGACAAACAAGGCAGGACTTCCTGGGCTGTTGCATCCCAGCGTCAACCTCCGCTTCCTGGCAAACCGAAACCCGGGGCTCGACCTGGACTTGGGCGTTCGAAGCCTCTTTAACTGCGGTGAAAAGTCCTGGTTGAGATTCACACAGGAGGGAGAGCGGTGGAAGTCAACTTGTTCCACCGGCTCTGAGGATGAAGACGGTTCCTCGTCATCTGGTTTCTTCCTCTTCTTCTCCTTGCTGGCACTTGGTGAGAAGAACCAGCGAATATCGTGCTGCTTTTCTTTCTCAAACTAAGAAAAACAATGGAAGATCATGTTAGATTTGTCTCCAAAGCAGAAGAGATTGGAATATAAATTTCCAAAAGAAATTCTCATTTCTGAAGGAATGAGTGAGTTTTCCTCCATGTTTAGCCTTTTTGTATGTAGACACAAAGGTTAATTAATATTCCTTCTGACAAGAGAAGTGTCTCCCAGCCAATTTTATAGTCCCCAACTCACTGAGGTACAATAATTAGTAATACTGGGATTCTGCAGGCTGCACCAACTCATACTTAAGACTTTTAAAACCATCCATCCGTTTTCTGCTCACGCTTCTCCCTAATGGGGTCGGGAGTTGCTGGTGCCTATCTCCAGCTGTGTTTTAAAACCATTATGAACAAAATTAAAGACAAGTATCAAGACAGAAAATTGTAAATAAATAAATTGTACGGACTGGCAACAGAAGTAAGCCATCGACTAAGATGAACAACTCCAACAACCACATTGAGTCTTATGTCTGCGCGACTCAAAGGTTTGTGTAACAGTGAAGTTCTGCAGCATAAAAGAAAATTACCTAGAATATATGAGATTAAAACAGTTTTAAGACCTGTGATTAACGTATTTAAGAAATTTCAAGAGCGTATTTTTTAAAAATAGGGCCTCTTTAAGGGTGTATGGACGTCCTGCATTATGAGTTGATTACTCTAAACAGAAAATCAAATAAATTCCTTGCTTAAAAAAAATAAACTGGAACTAAGCAAATTTGAGTTAAAGACATTTAAGTATTAAAATTCAAAATAACCTTAATTAATCCCGTTGATCAACTTCTATTGTTCTTTAATCCTTTTGAAAATATCCCACCAATTCTTTTGGTAAAATTAATTCAACATGCAGATATTTTTTCCCGCTCACTTAAGCCTTTGACTACCACTTATCTGTTCGGCTTTGGTAGAAAATCTAAAAGGTTCATGTCAGCAGTTGCTCAAAGATCAGCTAATTAGTTAAGTGCTTTGATACAATCAACTGGATCCATTAAACCGCAGAATTAATAAAGAAAACCACACAAAGAAACCATATCTCCTCAGTTTCAACCGACTGAATGAGGATAATTAGTGTTGGTATAAAAAAAACTGAACGCCTGTTCACATTTTGTCATTTTCCAACCACAAATATCAATGGATTTTATGCGATAAGTGACTAAATGCTTTTCTTCTTTTCAGCCAAGTCCAAAAGAATTTGTTCACTAGATATCTTTCCTCTAATATGTTTTGAATCTGATGTCTTTATTTAATCAGAATACTGCAGGGTTAGTTTATTGTTGAACAAGTAAAAGATTTATTCATTATTTTTTTTTATTCACTGCTGTAGAGTATAAATTAAACATTTTTTTAAGTATATGTAGAAAGGTTTGAACAACGCATTTACATTGCTATGCAGCACAATTCTGGAACAAACATCCAGATAAAAACCAACAGCTTATAAAACATTAATCAACAATCTAATGTCTAATGATGACAAAATGCAATGTTTCAACTGCTGACTGTTTTATGACTCTGCTTTTTGTGTTTTATCATGTAAAGCATCTTGAAATGTCTTGTCTCTGAAAGATGGTGTACAAATAAAATTTTATTTGATTTTTGATTTGATTTTGCTCCAGCTAAACACATTGAAATGGACGATTCTTATTGAACAAAGTGTAAAAATTATCAATGGGTAAGAATGTTTTCACAAGAAAAGATACCAACAGAGAATGTGGTAAATGTAAAATGACTTGACTTTACAATCAGAGATTCTGAGAAACTCACATAGGAGAAGAAAATGTCATCGTTCACATTTCCTGTGTTTCCCTTCAGCGGTAGCACCATCTCATTCGGCGTCCAAGCGTTGGCAAGGCTGAGGAACTCCCACTTGTCCTTGTCACCTTCATCAGCCTTCAGGTATCCCTTCCTGCCGTTCAATGTGCTACCAGTAACCTTTTCCTGGAAGTCATACAACATTCAGCTTTACCCTGTCATTTTTCTTCTATTTAGCTCTAAAATATTTTTGTTAGTCACGCATCATATGAAGTAAACATGACTGTCACGACTGAAAGTTTCAGCAGCTTTGCATGAATTAATCCCAGCTTGCATAATGTCGTCAGCACTACCTTCCTGTTGAGCATGGACCACATGACTGTGTCAAAGGTGCCCTTGGCGATGAGGTAGTGCACGTTGACAGAGGACGTCTGCCCGATCCGGTGAGCGCGGTCTTCTGCCTGCTTTATGTGTCCAGGGTTCCAGTAGAGCTCGGCAAACACCACATGGCTGGCAGCGGTGAAGGTCAAACCCTAGACACAACACACACACACACACACACAGAGATAAGCAGCATAATTGAGCAAAAATCCACAATTCAAGCACACTTAAACTCTCAAAATAGAAGCTACTTCTTCTGAAAAGAATGCCTTTAACTTGTCACCTTGTGGTAAACCTTATTTACTATTTGCCACTTCATAGTTTTATTTACTTTCAGCTAAAACAAGGAAAAACAATATGGTGATTCATAGTTCAGCAGTAGGTTTTCATCATAGTACCTGACCGGCAGCTTGTATACTGAGGATGGCGACTCGGGTTTCTGGATCGCTCTGGAATTTGTGGACTAACTTGATTCGCTCGGATGAAGGCACTCTGCCGTCGATTCGGATATACCCAGCCTGGCAGACCAGAGGACACATGTTTTAGTGATTAATTAATGTTTAAAAAGTGCCACTTGTGCTATGGTAAAGCCATAACACTATACTGTTTTTTAAATCAAAAATAGAACAAATTCTAGGTACTAAAATTATAGTTCTGGAAACACCTAAAGTATAATCAATTAATAATATAACCTCAAGTTGGAACTTGTAAGAAAGAAAAAAACTACTGGATTTTCTTGTTTTGTTACAAGTTAGGCTACATGCTAACTGATATTAGCAATAAAACCTGAGTACCATGTATTTCTCTTCATATTATGTCTTCAGAAGGAGGGATAAACATTTCTGCAGACAATTAGATAACTAATCCAGCATCCATTCTAGAAACTGAGGTTAACAGTTTCTCAAACATTCCTAAAAAAGCTTGAGAAATCATTATAGTAAAGATGTATAATTTTAATAAGCCACCAGAAACATAAATAAAAGCAAGGTGAATAAGCTGAGTCCACACTCCAACCAAACTGTTCATTTCCAATTTTATGCAGTTTTATTTTTAAATAATAAACTTGATTTTATTTATTTTTTTAAATCAAAACGTCAATCAAAAATAATGCTATAGCACAGCAAGTGGAAGTTAAAGACTTCAATAACATTATATACTGATGGCTACAGTTAGCCATTAGCTAGCGAAAGTGTTTCAGAAATTAACGATTATTAGCCAGATAATTCTCTCACATGTTGAAAGACAAAACCAAAACTAGAAAAAGTACTTGATCAGAGTATAAATGCCACCTTTAATATAAAACAGAGACTAATAAACCTAGAAAAATACTCTTGCCTCCGATCCCTCTGGGCGTGTTAGCTTGCTAGCATGTATGCTAACATTTATGCTAACAATTAACTGCTCTTTAAATCAACTTAAAATTCTCTGAAATGTTTGAAGACGAAAATAAAATTAGAAGAAAAATGCATAAAAAATTATAAATGTCACCTATCATGTAAAATTGGCACAAATATAGCCAAAAAAGAAAAATAAATACTCTTACCCTGCATCCCTCCTTGGATGTTAGCTTGCTAGAACATTAGCCAGTTTTTGGTTGCTGGGAAACAGTGCTTATTAAATTAAACAGTGTCCTTTTTTGGATACTAAATCACACTTTAACAGCAACATTATGAAAAAATAACAAAGCTGCTAAATTAAGCAGCACAATTTAGAGTTATTGGTAACAATCTTTTTTCAGCAGTGTTTTTCCCAGATATCTCTCCTGTAGGAAGGAGAAAAGCTAATGAATAAAGTATGATTGAAGGTTTTCAGGTGTAGTAGGTTGAGCCTTATTATCCAAAACTCCTTTATGAATATAGTGTAAAAGATTACACAAATAACTAGAGATGATGAGGGAAGTAGGGTTATCTGCACTCTTCATTGAATATAATTATGGTTCATACTATGAAAAGGCTGAGTTTTAATTTCTTCCAAGTTATTTTATGACTCTGTATTCTATCCAGCTTTACTAGAAATTTTAAAATGAGCACATGATGCAGCCCTGATCATAAAAACCTTTCATAAAGTAGGTAAACAGAAGAGAAACACAACTGAAAACAAGGGTTTTGTTTAATTAAAACATGAATTTGACATTCAGCTGGATACTCCTGCACTACAGTGACTGCACTCTTTTGATTTGGGTCCATCAGTCCTGTGGAGCAACACAGTGGCCAACAGTGGGACGTAATGTTCCCACTGCGCTGCTCCCAGATGTTAATGAATATGAAAGATTCCTGGAACAATGAAATGTCAAATAAACATATCCAGTTATTTCTGTGGAAATTAGCACCTTGAACTGAAAAAACCCAACACAAGTCAATCTGATAATTGAACAGGGATGTTTATTGTTTGATTTAATCAGTGCTCAACAACCTTCTCATCAGTTCACCAACAGGTGAGACACACGGAGCACGAAAACAGTGACGTTGCGGCCGTGTCTGCCAGGCTTCACATCTCCCGGTGTTGCTTGACGTTCCTTTTTTTTGCTCATCGCTGTTAATTGGTGAGTGCGAACACACCACGGAGTGAGCGTCTCAAGGAGGAATGTGCTATCACACCTCGTGCCATCACATTACATTCGAATGACAACTTCTCGACCTCTGCTATGCACACAAATGCACACTTGAAGTGCTTCACAGGTTGCTGACACCAGCCTAGGAGAATACATTTGCTTGTAATGAGTTGATGAAGAATAAAAAAACTTATGAAGAAAAGTTTACTTCCAGAGAAGAAAAGTAAATTAGGATCCAGTTTAATTGAAGAATTTGGAGATTCTTATCAGGCGACATGAGTAATTTGTTAATTATTTAAATATTGTGCCCGCATTTAATTATACACCTGCAAACGGCTTAAAAGCCAGAGATTTTAATAATTCATGACGGCTAACATCTGCTGTCGGTACAAGCTCTACTTGTGAGCACAGACATCATTACTCTGTCAAAGTAAATCGCAACTATGACTGAGTTTCGCTTTATAAACCCAGCGGGAATATGGATGAAAGAATAAAACTAAAACATGGGGCCAATTATGTCTGATAAGCCAGAAAGGAAGTGTGAAACATAGATGCACTCTGCACGATTAATATCTCCAGGTTACATTTAATAGGCAATGAAAGTCTCTGGAGTTGGAACGTTAAATGAAAATATGAAACTAAAGACAGAGAAAACAGCCTGTGCTTTTGTTGCAAAGTGATCTGTGGTGCCGGTGTAAAAATATAAACTCTGAGTCATTTGACAAACTCTGCAGGCAGCTTCAGGAACCAATCTGGAGCTTTGTCAAACATCACAGCGAATGGATTAAATAAATTCGATAAACGTTGTCTTTGTCAGCTGACTTTATTTGCTGAGACAAATTATTTTTACTTATATCCAAAAATTGCCACCATAATCAACTTGTGTAAATCTAAAACTCTTCTCTAAACTATCAACTGCACTCCTGTTGGAGTAACAATATGTTATATGTTAGTCATAAATTAGTAAAGTCTTGAAGCCGTACAGGTTCCTGCAACCAATATTCAAATTTGTCAAGATTTATAAAGTGAGATTTAGCACAAAAAAAATAACTACAAAAATTAGGTAAACATCTAAAAGACTTGCCTGACACCACAAAAGAAATATCAGACCTACCAGGCTGGCAAAGCAGATCACCACAGCAGAAAAAAACCTTGATAATTACAATGAGACTCCCTATCTAATCAGTCGGGTATTGTGCTTAAAGGAGCAGGACAAAAAAAAAAAGCACAAAAAATAAATTAAAAATTAAAAACACTGGTGGTGGGAGGTGCTTTTATGTTCTGAGGAACATAGTGCATTTATGCACATCAGTGGTGCTTTATTTGTTTCTTAATGCTTTGTTTCTTCTCTTAGAAGCTGAAGCAAATAGTGTGGTGGATCTGGCTGCCTCATAGTGTGAGGTCAGATTTTCTGATTTGACTTAATGTCATAAAAAAAAACTCAGACTTAAGCATCAAAGTCGGTAGGAGACAAAAATTATAAGCCAGAAAAAGCCCAGTTTTATGCTCATTCATTACCATTTTGACCCATTAAGGAGGCAGTATTGTGTAAAATCGACTTTGAGTTTTCTATCTTGTTATAATGTTACCCTCTCATCAAAAACAAAGATGTTTGAGAAATTTTTTAATCTCCATGGCAACCATTCAGCTGTGGTTGGACCTAGCTCCGCCTCCAACAACCAAGTTCCTCCTCAGAGCTGGAGTTCAAAAGCTTCCCAGCTTCCCTTCCCCGACAACTCCCTCACACAGCTCCTTCAGACTAGCCAGCAAAAATTAGCAAACACCTGGAGGAACTAAAACTTATTATAAGATCTACTTCTCAGTGAAAAGCTGGTATAAACGTCGCTAAAGAGTTGACAGAGGAGCCATGTTGGGATGACTTCATGAAGGTGGAGTTTTAGAAAGAGCAGGAGTTCTTAAAGAGACACAGACTCAATTTCAAGGTGTTGGATTACTTGATTGTGCTATTGGCCCTTTAAGATGAAATGTTTAAAATCATTTAAAAATGGAACAAGATAAAACGAGCTAAATTCAAGTAGGAAACTCATTTAATCTGGGGAAATTTCTCTCTCAAAAAACAAAATTTACTAAATTTCAATTTGAGGAGCAAGAGCCCTCTTTTTCACTCTCAATGCTTACGTAGGCCCTTCATAACTATAATTATACAGTTAGATTTAATGCGTCTTGCACTGTCATATACACTGAACTCCGACCTTTATCTTAGCCCAAAATAAACCCAAACAATTTTGAATATAAGAGCACAAAATAACAGAAGGAATATTGTATTCTGCAACTAAATTGAAAACATATACTAGTATCTCCTTTCACAGTATGATTGTTTCTGCATCCAGATCTATTTTGTGTGCAACAAAATGTCTGTTTTCTGTTTCAAGTTTGAGACACCGCCATGCCGCCTGAGGTTACCTTGGCCTCAATGGCGGCTTCGGTGCAGGCCTGCAGCATGGTGAGGTGGTGGGCGAACACCAGGAACTTCAGTTGCTCTGCCTCCAGCACCATCTTAATGTAGTCCTTCACAGCTCCCGCCTGACCGCACATGCACACAGAAATAGACACGGATGAAAGAGAGACACTGAATCCATCACTCCGCCGCTCCGCCACACAGCGGCAAGATCAGTAAAGAAGTCAATTAATCACCGCTGCATCCTTTCTGTGTGATTGATTCGCTATTGAATGCCGAGGATCCTGACTTTAAAAGCAGCGAGCAAACGCGGCGACCGGGGCACATTTGTCAGCTCGCAGATAGCGAGAGCAAATCAATGGCTCACAACTTATCAATATGATTGGTGTGTGTGTGTGGTAGGGGGGTCTTTTTGATTAAAGTGAAAATAAGTACGTAAAAATCCACATATTGACATGTGACCGATCGGAGAAACAAGAAGTTTTATTACTAAATTGAAAGTTTTGTATTTCAACTGAGGTTTCAGCGCCATATTTGTTGACACCTCTGGTAAAAACGTGTAAAAATCCTTGAAATAAATCAGTTTCACACTTGACAAAATGGAATATTTACTGGTTTTACTTTGTTATTGTCTTTTATGATGATAACAAATTTTCCCAGAACTTATTGCGATAAATGATAATATTATTGTTTTCAGATCATTTCCAGGTAATATAATCGCAATACTGACATTCTCAAAGCTAAATTTTAAAATCCAATGAACATTTGAAAACTGGATTTATTTTGAAATAACCAAAATAAATGAAGAAAACAACAAATAAAATGAATAATGAAGTCTCTCTAAACTGTTTTGGTAGAAAGAAAGAGAAAAGAGAAAAACAACAAATCAAAAAAATTAAAATTATTGAGATTCTTTTAATTTACAATGCGATTGTCTTTGAACTGCCTTGTTGCTTAAATGTACTAAGATATAATTCTTACCCATTATGATAATGCTCTCCTCTTTGGACCTTGTTGCCAAGGTTACGCAACGTAACATCTGTCCGAAAACAAAAAAGTAGCTGCAAACAGCCCTCCAGAATGTGCTGCAGAGAAATTTACTGTCTTATTTCTTCTTTCTAGAATGGTATGTTTTCTTACTTTGCCCATTTTGAGGCATCACATCATATTTATGATACAGTTAAACTGATTTTGCATCAACTATGATGTGTTCCAATCACTATAGCTGATGTTATAAAGTTAATGTTGGAATTTTTTTTAAGGTTTTTATTCATCTTTAACCAGGCTGCCAGTAAATGTGGAGAACGGAACAGAAAAATCAAGTTGACTGGGCTTATGTTTAAGCAGAAATAATGGGACTGCATTTGGAACATTTTCAGATTTTTATTATTTTTTTAGGATAAAAAAAATAATAAAAAGTTGGGTCCTGTTAGCTGTCAAAGTGTCATCTGCAGTGCAAAATTAATGTGGCGAGTGTCTTGAATGCATCACTCGTAACTTATTGGCTCTTTTCTTTCTTATGTAACACTTTCCTTTCTTTCTGTCTCTGTTGGTTTTTGTTTTATTTATGAAGCGAAGCAGCAACAATGCGTGAGAAAAGATCAGAGCCCAAATTTAACAACCTATTGCTTATTTCTTGTTTTGAAGTTCCTGACCTTGATTGACAGTGTGAAGCTAACAATCACCTCCATAACTCAAAAAAAAGGAGCCAAAAAGCGAGGGAGTTAACTGTGCCCTGCAGATATTCGTATCTATCATGTCTATGTGTGTGTGTGTGTGTGTGTGTGTGTGTGTGTGGCCGTCATGGAGCATCCGGACTCGGCTCATTTAGGAGCCCCCGGGCTCACCGGGGCGACCGAGAATAGCACCAACTAGAGAGGAAATATTGAGGTTTGATTTGAGTCTAACAGAGCCCTTACGAGGCGCTTTTCGCCTCTGTGGTGTGAATCCAGCTCCTAAAATCTCCCCCACAAACCTGACAACCTCCACAGCCGTCACACCTGCTCTGGAGGGAGAACCTCTGCTGATAATTAGCCGATGCGCCCAATAATGAATCTGTCCGCCAGGCCCGCCGACCCTGTTCTGATCAGAGGGGTCCTCATTACTGACGGCTTGGCTTCGCCCGCTTCTTTCTGCCGAGTTTAATTAGTGCATAAACTTCTCGGCTGTCTGAAGCGGACCTGTTATCTTTGCTTTAAAGTCCGGCTTCAGAGCTGTCCTCTCTGGGTAATTGGGAGCAGATGCTTGGCGGGTAAAGCAACAAAAATACCCCAAAGGCGTTTGGCAGCTCTGTCGCCTGGCGGTGCAAGGCCTGCGATGCTCCTCAGAGCGACATACATGTTAGAACTTATCACACCACTCCACCCTCTCAATGATCCAAAAAAGGAAGCGCTGTTGTGTTTTTTTCTGTTTGTTTTATTCCCCCGTCTAAAGTACCAAAACTGTGTTGAACTCTGAAAGGAAATGAGATTGGTCCGGGAGTATTGGCTTTGAGGTGGATATAATGAAAGGAAGTCCAGACTTAGGCTAAACTAAGCAGAAATCCAATCAGTAAACAACAGCAAGTACAAAAAAAAAGAACGATCCAAGCTTGGAGGCAGGCGGAGCGAGCGGCGTGTCAATGATTGCATTTGATAGTTATCTCCGGTCTTTGTTAACCTCGGGGCGACGCTCCTCATGGCTGAGGGACTTTGGCTAATTGAGAGGAATGCAAGCCCTCGAACGCGGCCAGATGGCGGTTTATTCACCTACAAATACAAGAGACGGCGGAGACGCCTGTTCTCGGAGCTCCCGTGATTTGTGAGGGAGGGGGGGAGTGGCTCAGACGGCGAAGGCTTTATTACGGCAAAATTGTTTCCTCTGAATGTAAATGAACGCTGGATTCCAGCGGCTCTGACCCGGCATCCTTCCTGCAGGATGCATCCAGCCACCTTCATTCTCCCTCTCATTAAAAAAAAAAAGAAGAAAAAAAAAAGGCATCTCTGTTAAACTGAGAGCCGAACGGGTTTCCATGGCAACAGCATCACAGCAACCCTATTTTAGTGCGGTGTGTAACTTTGATATAAGGTGTAATCATGCCAGGCTGGACGCGGCTAAATAATGCCTCGGTTATAACTCCCCTACTTTGTCTAAGTGCTTTCACTGGTCACCATTAGGCTCTGTTACCATGGCGACGCTTTCCCATGAGATCTCCCGCGAGCGCCACAGCCGAGCATGCTGAGAATGACGCCGCGCCATCCGCTCCCCGCGTCAAGTCAAACAACAGCGTCTGAAGACGCTGAAACATTTTACTTCCTGTTTCTAACAGTCGAGAACCAAAACTTCAACATCAATGTCAAACTTACAAAACAGTAAATCAGGGATATCTGGAAATTTAGAGGAAGCAAAATGGCTAAATGTTTTTAAAGTTAGCTAAACAAAAATTAGCGAAAACTTCCAGTGGATGTAACAAATTAAGAGGGTGAATATAAATGTGACTTTACTTGTCACAAATGTTTTCTTCATGTTCACAACTATAAGTTTAGTGAATTTATCATAAATATTGCAGTGAAGAATGTTACTATCAAGATGATAAAAGAGCTGCTAAAAGAGTTTTCGCCACCAGTGCAGAGCTTCCTCTGACTTTTTGATACCTTTTAGACAAATAAAGAGTAAACCCAACTTTATCAAATATCAGGACATTTGAAGCAGCTGGTCTCCCATTACCTTGGCAATAGCTGTTTGTTTGTACATCTGTGTAACCAGACTCATGACCTCTCTGAAGGGGTTTTCCGTAGCGGCGACCCCTGACCCCAGTCCCTTCATCAGCCTCTCCCACTCGGCGAAGCAGGCCGAGGCCTCCTGCATGCAAGGAGAGCACAAAGACGGTGAGGCTGTGTCCTTTAATCCTCCATCCACCCTCCTTTTCTCTCTTGTTCTCGCCTGTTATTGAGATATAAAGGGCAAAACAATTAATGGTGCTGCTGGGTGTCCTACTTTTTTCCTGGAAGAGATAGAAAGAAATAGAGAGAGAGATGGAGAATTCCCAAGGATGCTTCCCCCCTCCGACTGGGCTGCTGTGTTAGGTGGGTCATGAGCGCCTCCCAATTATAGCCGCCTTGTGACAAGCCGGGGTCGAAGATGGAGAAGCAGCCCAGCCGTTACAATAAATCAAAAGCCGCCTCGCCCGCTCTCAAGGTGATTGGCGAGGAGTATTTAAGGCGCACGAAGATCACAGTGGGGAAGGCTGCCTGCGAAGAGCAGCATATGTTTCCATTCGTTCATAAACAAAACACGCTGAGGGAGTCTGAGTTTGTTTTACTGGGTCGTAGCTCAATCACGGACGGGTAGAAAACCTTGTTTGGCGGCGGTTTCCCCAACCTTTTCCTCAAACTTCAATGTGTTTCATACAAGTTTGTGATACAGTAAAAGTATGCTGTGTATTTGTTTCAACATCTTCCTATTTTTAGATAAAAATGGATGGGAGTCCATCTGAATCTGAATTAATATGAGTTACCACATTTAATTTCCCTTTGGGATCAATAAAGTATGTTTGAATTGGAATTTAATTTGTTGCACTTAATTTTCTCTAAGGGTATCAGAGTGAAAGGGGTATGCATGACAATGCGTCATACTTTTCAGATTTTAATTTATTTACCTTTTTCCTTATGTCTCGCAATTTGTCTAAAATAAGTCTGTGCCAAATGCAACAAAAAGTAATGGTATTTTATTACATACATTTGTGCTTTTATATGAATTTCAAAGTAAATAAGTCCACAAACATCCAGCAACATTTCCTCAAACCTCAGACTTAAGCATAGAAATTTTTTAAACTAAACAATCATGTTTTAGTTGTGTAGCTGAACAAAGACAAAACTTTCTTTCTAGATTAAAATTAAAAACAATGAGCTCAATAATTTCACTTCCTGCTATGGTGGGAGTGAAATTACCGTAATAACCCAATACACCAAACTTTTCATTGATTTTTTTTTACTAATCAGTAAAAATTGCTGAGGGTTCCCAAAGATTTTTCTTTTGTTTTTGCTTGTTATATAAAACTAAAATAATTTTTTATGAATATAAACAACATTCAAGTATTAGAAGATTATTATTATTTTTCAAACAACATAAAGTTATGAAGCAGGAAACGTATTAGACCTAACATACATCAAGTCATGCAACTGTGTGCATTAATTTTTCTCAATTTTATCTTTATTTATAATTAGCTTAAGCTACAAAATCCCACAGCTTGATGATTAATGTAATGCAACAGGAGGAAAACGCTTTCTCAGAGAGCTGCATATCAAATGACGCAACGCTGTGAAGCATTTGGAAGCCAGAGGTGAATCTTGCCTGATTAGGAACACATAAAAGGAGGTTAAAGGTGAAGAAAAAGAAAATGAGAAAAGTAGGAAAACTTAATAACAACAAGACACACACACACACACACATATATATATATATAGTGGCGGCATATTTGTGTTTACTGAATTGGTATGTCAATGGCGAATGTTAAATTGATTCCTTGATGTTTGTGCGCGCTCAGCCTCTTCTATGTGTTTATTTCCTATTAAAACTACATTCAAGCATTCAAATATTCTATATAATTTGCCAGTTTGAAAAAATAAACACAAAAAAAACAGCCACCATAGTGGGAAAGCACTCCACCCATGACGATATTCGCCAGGCTAACGCTGACTAAAGGCCAGAGCTGAAAACGTAAAGGGCAGCAGGGGCATAAAAAGTGTCTGGCGGTGGAAGATAAAAGCCATCATTAGGGAGTAAAATGAGATGGGAGGAATAAACAGTCGGTGAGTAGCCCTGGCATTCGGTATATACTGTCAGTTAGCTAAACTATGCTTCAAAGGATAGCTTGTTTGGATGAAAATAATGTCCTCTCTGTGTTTTATGTTTCATATATTGTGCAGATTTCACTGCTCACGGGAAGCACAATAGTGCTGGATTTGGCCTTTTCACACCTCCATTTCCTATCTCCTGAAACCGCTCCACTTAGCCACTTTAGGACGCATTCTTTTATCCTAAACGGACAAATATGACGCATCAAATAGATATAAAAGCAAAAAAGAAAAAGCCAGTGGAGAAATTCGAGCACCAACAACAAGGCGCAGCGTGAACTATCCCTGGTCTAATTGTTGTTGCTATGTAGCAACACAAACCACTTCTAGCTCCCAATTAAAGCGTCCCTTAACATTTAGGGAGAATGGGATAAAACCCCGCATCATCACTTTTCCGAGCAACCTCCTCATTGTGGTGTCACTCCCAACTTCGAACGTTAATTACCACTGAAAAAGCACCTCCACTGTTTCCCCCTCACCTGCTGATATGATATAAAATATAACAAAAGCTGCCCGGTGGACGCCGGCATTGTTATTGTTTCCCAACGGGGGCCTGAACCGACAGAACAGCGGAGCCCGGAGGTCGAGGTCGCATTAGCATCCGAACGTGGATTCAGACAAAACGCGGCACGGCGTGGGAGGCGGGAAACCAGCAGCCGCAACTTTAGGGGAAGCTAAAAGAGATACAAACGCCCACGCATGAGGTGTGACATTTACTCTACAAATACTCTGATATCCGCTTTGTGATGGAGGAGCAGAAGGAGGAAAGAGAGACGTCATAAATCTTAAGACGGAGGCAGAAACTTTTTAAAGTATGAACAAGCGAGAACAATTCATTTCATTTCGTGTGATAGATGCCCCACCCAACAGTAGATCTATCAAAGTTATGTCAAACTGAGCACCTTGGCAGCCTCCTTGGGCAGGTCAAAGGGGATGCGTTGACGGATTTTCGGAGGCAGCTGACTCAGAACTTCAGCTTTGAGTCGACGGATCATGATCTGGCTCAGCCGCTGGTGCAGCTCCTCCAGGTTGGACGCGCCACGACAATTCCACTGCTTGCCAGGCCCAAAATACCTAAATAGAGACATTGAAAGGCTATTTATATTCTAAATCTTGTACTTGTATCACTTTAGTTGCACATTTTGTCAGTTTTTATCTGACAAAACTGATAAAAACTTTAGTAGAGTATGATAAAGAAGTGCAAGGAAAATTATACAATTAGTAAACAGCTGGATTTAGAAGTGCAATTTTAGTTTTCCAAAAGATTGTCAATTGGGTTTACCGTATTTTCTGGACTATAAGTCAAATTTTTTTGTAGTTTGAATGTTTTTGCATTTTATAGAGGGTTTTCACGCCACATAATCCGGTAGATTTGTTGCATTTTCGCACTGCACTGTGTCAAACGATCCAAACCCTTTCAAAAACATGTTCCCCTCCTCGCCTGTGGGGGCGCTGCAACAAGAACTACTGCAGGAAATGACACAAAAACCTACAAAGAAGACACTTTCTTCTTCATAAAATGTAAACAAAAATAGAGATTTTAGCGTCTGTAGGATTTGTCTTTGATAAAAGACTAAAAGACATTTTTCCCGCTAAAGCCAGACTCTCATGTTTGTTTTGGTTGTATTTACCCAGAATACACTGCGCTATAGTCCACATCCTGCATCTCTGGTCTGCATGGTATCGACATATACATTAAAACTGCACGTTTTTCAACATCTTTGCACACAGATATCATATTACCTTAGTTTTTATGTTTAGAAAAAATGTTTTAATTCACAATAAAGAACTTCTTTGTGTTGGTCTATCTCAGTAGATCCTTAAATATGCTGAAGTTTGTGGTTAAATACTTCTGCAAAGCACTGTGGACACTTTTAAACGTTCCCTCTCGGGAGCCGACCAGCACACTGATTAACTGCTGAGCCGCTCTGCTGAAGCACTCCAGTTTTCACCTAAGGATACTCCACAAAGCCAAAAACTAAAAACTATTTTGTTTGATTTCTAAGCCGAGGGGTTCGTCATAAAACACACCATCACATTTTAACAATTTATCAGCCAAATGATTTGTTAGAATTTGAATTGTTAGCACTGGCTGTCCACACAAAAGGCTGGTTATTTGCCATGCTGGCTGAAAGAGTGGACGAGCCTCACATGAATCTGCCAAAAGTACTTGGTTCACACTTCAGTGTTTAAAGTTTTTGTTGTTGAAAGGTGCAAAACTACTCCTTCTAAAATGTGTTGTTTAAAGCCGACAAGTTCATGAAGCAACGCCGCTTCTCTGCCCCAAAGATTGCTCTAGTTTCTCACTCCAACTTCGCTTTCATGAGTGGTACAGCTCGGTGTCCTCCTCTGTGTCTGTCTCAGAACGGCATTCCCCAGCCATTATAAACAAAGTGTTACCACTGATGGCCCTCCGTTCCGTCCCTGACCGAGCCGACAACTTTGATGGACATCCAAAGCGATGCGTTTGTTCACACATGTAACTGATCGTCACCGGCTACAAGGACTCGGCACCAGCTGGTGTCGGACGCCTGGATTCACTGGTGGCCTGGTTCCTACAACAATCCCTTAAATGAGCAGCAAATCCACTCCACTCTGAGACACAGCCCACCTCACCCCCAAAACACAGCCAGAGGAAGGTGAGGATCTACTAAAACTTTGCTAAAATGTTTCCTAAACCAGAAATAAAGACTGAATGACAAATTCCTTCACTAAAACAGGTAAAAGAAAACAATAATTACATTTTGTT
This sequence comes from Poeciliopsis retropinna, assembly GCA_010277075.1. Classification (NCBI taxonomy): domain Eukaryota; kingdom Metazoa; phylum Chordata; class Actinopteri; order Cyprinodontiformes; family Poeciliidae; genus Poeciliopsis; species Poeciliopsis retropinna. The sequence goes on along the minus strand of VMRM01000029.1, from coordinate 2,515,218 downwards.
TTTAGGAGTTCGTAACAAAAGCATATCTGGACATTGTCTGAAGTTGAAACTAGCAGAATTTGCTAACTATTGTCCTAAGTAACACATAATTAACAGGCAGAGATTATAGATGGAAAATGGGGAAGTCTGCAGGTGGCACAATGGTCCCATTCTGACAGAGAATATAAATTTTATGTAGGACAATTCTGGGTAAAAAATGTAAAATAAGCAATACAAGCTAATAACTGCAATTTTCGCTTCGTTTTATCCATTTAAACTAAACAGGAGACAAACATGTTCACAAAAAGAAATGAGTTAATGAAACAAAAATTATAAAACACAAACTTTCACCAATTATTTTATAAGAATGGCAGCCATGTTGGATTTGAGTTCAGGGAATTCCAGTTAATTTTTTCAGATCAGAACTTAAAAATGAAAGAATGACACAAACAGGCAAACAATAAACTAATAATAAGACAGTTTAGAGATTTAAGGTTAAAATACAACTTTACTTTGAAGAACTGTGAAAGTTCTTATTAGAAAGGAATAGATTGAAATGAATTCACTAGAAGAAGAAGTCAAAAACATAATCAAGGACTTTAATTTTAAAAGGGCGTTGCTAAATGTGTTAGCTTAAAGCACAGAAATGAGTTTCTAGTGATTTACAAATGGCTGCAGGCTTTCAGGAAACCACACATATTATACCTAGCACAATTAGAGAATCTGAAGACATTTGGAAAATGTCACCTGTAATGGGCATTGCAGTATTTCTTGGCGTAGTCTGTCCACGTTCCAAACCTCTTGGGATAGAGGGCTTCAATCTGCATAAAAAGCTGTGGAAAAAAACACAGGAGGTGATAAATTTTCAATATAACTTCACGCCAAACCAAAAGTTAATGTGAATAAGTTCACAGGTGTGAGAGAGAGAGAAACAGAGCTTTGTCTCATGTGGAAAAGATGGGCTTAATCATGAATTAGGTTCCCTGTAACACGACTGTAGGGCTGAATGACAAGAGGGAAACATGCTTTATTCAATAATATTGTTGAATATTGAGATTTAAAAGAATACATACTTAAAATTTTCACTTATTTAGCTTTTTAAAAAATTTTATTTGCAAAAGTGAATCAAATCTAGCCTCAAAAGTATTAAAAAAGCATAATTTAATATCTTTATAACACAGTGAAGGACATGTGGCTCACTTTATTCAGAATATTGCTTTAGGTGTATATTTTTTTATTTATTTGTACTCAGTGGCAGTTGCCCAGGGTGGGTTGAAAAAGGGAGGCTCATAAGCATCAACTAAAAAAAAAAAAAAAAAAAAAAAACCAAGATTATTTTGAGGCTAAATTATGATAAACTAAACATGTCACCATCCGTAATGGCAAAACTTATATTTTGTGACAAATATAGATTTGCAAAAATACGTTGAACTGCTGTATTTTAAAGGCAACGCTTCAGAGTCAGCCATTTTGTTTTACCATGCTAACTTGCCATCAGTCTTAAATGTTCATATTTAGAATTTGGTAAAATTATAACCTTCAATATAATGTTAAATCATATCCCTTACTTCCCTGTTGGTTGTGTGCAGTTTTTCCTTCCACTTAACTTTCCAGATTTCAGTAAAAATCTTCCCTATGACTTCGTAGAGCATTATAAAACATTTATGCCCTATGCGACAATATAAATGAGCCCTAATGATGCAAATTAACAGAAATAAAAAACTAAAATATAACATGTATGGAAGGAATTTATTATACTAATGAGACTTTTCAGTTAAATTACTGCATTTATTTGTCTTTTCAATCAGTTAATCACTTTAAAATCAACAAGGCCAAACTAGATGTTGAATTTAGTCAATTAATGCTGTAGCAGAAAAATATTTTGTGATTCTTTAGCAAATCTTAAGCGGTAGATGGAGCATCTACATCCCAGCTGGCACCAGAGTCCCCAGAAAGAGTTAGAGTCAGAGCAAGCGCTCCCACATCTCGCCAATTTCCAGCGTTTCTGAAATAATGACGGGTAATCTTCAGCAAGGTGAGCTGAATAAGCAGCCGCAGCGCCGAGCGGCTGTTCTAAATTCAGCACTTGTTCAACAGCAGTTTTGCATTTTTCTCCCCCTCACAAAAGTTGATTTAATGGCGCGGGAGGAATGAGGGCACATCACGAATGGTGCAACATGCCCTGAGCGCTGTGCGAGCGCCATGTCAGGCCCACGGTGAGTAATGATGGCAGCGAGGAGACTGGCACCCAGGCAGGGACAGGGCTTATCGGGTTTACGCTGCGGATGATAAAATGTTATATTGGGCTCTAGTGGCACAGAGAGAGATGATATCTGAAAACTAACCGCACCTCTGCAGGCGCGTGGTGGCAGAGACAGGTTGGCGTTCGTCACACGCAGCCAATAATAGATGTCTAACAAGAAGTAACTTCACTTTGCAATTAATTAGACGCTTGAATTCATCGGTTAATTATCAAGTCACCAAAATCTGATGTCAGTGTTAAATATTTAATTGAACAGCTGATTATTAACAGTCAAAGATTCACCCTTTGTTAGCGTTACTAATACTGTTCCACTGAAGATATTAAAGAATATTACTCAGGTGATGATGGCAGTATCATGTAGTTACAATGCTATAGAGTCACTATAGCATCATTTATATCTCATTAAAACCAAAATATGTTCCTGTTCAAACAAGAAAGGCTAAAAAACAATAAAACGACACAAATGGATGTTTGACTGTCGTCTAGAGAAAACAGTCAGAAGAAGCTGCATTACGCTTTTTTCAAGAAATCGTAATCTCATTATAACTAAAAACTTTCTCAGAATAACGCTTATTTCCTCACAAATTTTTCTCATATAATGACTAAAATTTGCCATATTTTTTAAATAAATGTTTAATAGCAGCAGGCTTTTTATTTTTAACATGATTAAAGCAGCAGCTGTCTAAATGTAAATATGAAAATGTTCAAATATTCGTCATTATTTGTGTATTGGCCGCCCTTCCTGTTCATTTTATTTATGTATCTTATATAGATAAGAGGTTTTTATTGGTTTTGATTGATCTGCCTGGTTATTTAGGGTAACACAAAAGTAAAGAGCTGATCTAGAGACAAAATAAAAAAGTTAATTTATAATACATGCTAACCTGGTAAAAAGACAGTGCTAATGATAATCATAGTGAAAAAACCAAGCAGCAGAATGAGAATTTAAATCCTCTTTTTGGATGCAGTTTCACCCTGAAAACTGAAAAAAGTTTTAAAGGCTAACTAAGAATTAGATCATTGTTCTTTCACCTATTACAAAAACTTAAAAATAAGTGTTTAATTCAAAATAATTAATTCCAAACCCGTAACAACACAAACCTATACACAAGAAGATGCTGGAGGAAAGGAAAACATCCCATTATTAGTGAATGTTTTGCTACTCTACTGTCTTTGGATATGGGAAAGATTTTCAATTCCCAAAGTCTTCTTTAATTTCCACACCAGCGATGATGGAATATGGCTGTAATCTACGATACACCTGCGACATAACATATATAACAATGGCATAATAAATCATTATGGAGAGTGGAACGGCTCTCTCCAAACACAGTGGTCCTGTGAATAGCCCCTTCTTATTGTTTCTAAATTCAATAGTTCCACCCCTCCTCTCCCCTTCGTGCTTCTTTTATTACTTGTCTCATTTATTGCAGTGCCGTGTCTGTTCATATCGGGCTTTGTAAATGAAGTTTTTGCAACAAAGGTTATTGAAATAAGACCACAAGATCCAGAAGGATGAGTGACGCCCGAGAGAGTTAATTGGCTTTTCGAACATTAGATCAGAGTAAGTTACCATGGTGATCTACCTTTTGTGCAAAGATAAATTTGAGCTGACCTAATGCTGAGACCCATCCTGAGCATGAGAATTTCCTGTATCTGTCCATGCTGTTTTTTTAATCCATCAAAAAATATAGACGAGTTTCAAGGAGTCTGCAATCTGCAAGGTCTGTTTCATCTTTTGGGTTAAAAAAAAGCATGCTCCATTTAAATCTGTACGCGCCCTCAAGAGGCATCATTAAAATTTCACTCCATCCACTCTGATTACCTCTTCGGGTCGACCCAGAGCGGGGGTACCGGTGAGCAGGATGGCCCTCTTTGCACTCTGAATGAGAGGGACGAGGTTCTTGGTCCTGGCTGCGTTCCTCGATTTGAGGTAATGAGACTCGTCCACCACGACGACACCGAACCGTTGCCTGCTAAGAGCCTCCATCAGGGAGCGTGCGTCTGAAGTGAGCAGGCCGTAGCCCAGCACTGTCACTTTACTGCTGCTGATATCCCTGTGGAAGTACAAACACACACACACACACAGAGACAGTTCATAAACAGTTAGCGACACCGAAAGCCTGATCCAATACAAAAATAGGCAAATAATAAAGATTATTGTTAGGTAATGCATAAAAATGTATGTATTTTTAGTTCTTGTATTTATTAGATTTGATTAATTAGGTTGTCAAACTTTTTTTTTTAATTAAAAATAGAAAGCAAAGCATTAAACTCAAACTAGCTTAGTTAAGCTAGCATCGAGTTAGCTTAACTAAGCTAGCTAGCAAATGTATTTGACTTTATTTTGGAATAAAAACTGTTTTGAATGATAAAAATGTCATTCTTTACATAAAATTGTACAGAAATTCCCTTGTATAATTAGAAGAAAAAGGGAGTAAGAACTGGGATAATAATAAATCTTAATGTTAGCTAGCTTAATGTAAAACAGCAGCCTTGAACTTGTCTTACCCCGTTACATTATATATTCAAAGTTAACCTCACCAATTCTAAGCTGACATACCAACTATATGAAAAATGAAGTGCCATATTTATATTTTATTATTTTGATGTTATTTTGTGACTCTTTAGCTACTGTCTACTAAGCTAAGCTAGCATTAGCCACATGAAGAAACCAGCAGATGTTGTTTTGCCAGTTAGCTCATATGCTTCAAATGTTTTTACAAGATGACAAAACAAAATAATTAATATCTAAATACCTCGGTATGAAATATCTTGCTTTTGAACGCAAAATGGAAGTAGAAAGAGACAAAAAGTCGATGTAAAATGACAGTAAAGGCATGAAGTTGCACCAACATCAAAATATTTTTTGTTGTTGTAGAATTAGCAAAGATTTGACAAAAAGACACAAATATAAAACTCTGGGACAACTTAATGATTGTTAGGTAGCTTCAGATTGCTCTGTTGCTAAAGTTTGGTCTGTGTAAAATTGCTAATTTAAGCTACAAAAAACAAATTAGTCTTTCATTCGTACTGAAAAATAAAATGTAACTAGCTGAACATTTAAAAAGGCAAATCTTTAAATGATACTGTTTTATGTATAATTAATAGTAGACAAAAAACAAAGCAATCACTTAAATTATTCATTAACACAGACAAAAATAAAATACCAACTCAACACAAGATGGATGCTTTGCCTGCAGAGTGGTAGCTGCTGCTATGAGGGCTAAAATTAGATTTAGAGTTGATTATATGTCATAAAATGCATTTTACCCATAATTAATTTAGATTACTAGTTGTTCTGGTCTTAATTTACAAAAATGGTAACGGAGAAGACTAAAGAAATTGTAAAACTTCTTAAATGTTGAGGATTTTCTAATTTAATTTCAGCATTTAGCTACAAAACGGCGTTTATCTCAAGCTAATTTGCACTTTAAAAAAAAGAATATCGCTTTTGACATTACTGGTAATTATATTGAGCACCTATGTTTCATTGAAATGTTGCTATTTAACAAAAAGGCTGCAACCTTTAATCTGTCTACAATCAATTAGATTCTGAACATTTGTTCTTATGGGTTTATTATTTCAGCAACTGGGCCTCCAACTCAAATTATTTAACAAAAACCGTTGCAACGAGGTGTTTAGCCACCGACTTCTTCAGGCAAACTTTTCGTACATCCCTTCTTTAGCTCTTCAAACATGATGTATTACAATTTCTGTTTTTTTCTTCATCCAAACTCATCTACTATGCAACGTAAACACAGAGGCTCCGTCTCAGGTAAACAAACAAACACACAGGTGACTTTCAGCAGCATGAAAATCAGCGATGATCTGAAATAAATCACGAAGGCTCCATGCATCTAGAAGGCTTTAATTCTTTCACTTCACTGCATGTTTCTGAGCCGAAATGCCGAAATAAGACGCCACTGATGTTCTACAAAAGCACAAGTCAGTCAAAGCACCACGTTAGGAGAAGCTGCATAATTTTTTTTCTTCTTCTTCTTGCCTCTGCGTTCAGTCATTAACACATCCAGTTCAAGGACACATTTTCCCCAGAAGGCGTTCACAACCTCTTTGCACCTCATCTGTGATGTGAGGTGGGGAGTCCCCCCCACTGCCTCTTCCACCTCCACCCCTCCAAGTGACAAATATAGAAACTTTGTATCATTCAAAAACTTCAAAAAGCAGGAAGAACAAGGGGAAAGTTGAGATGATAAGAGAGACATGTTTCCATGCAAAAAAATACAAAAAAAATAAAACAGTCCACAATGCAAATCTGAATAAACAGTCATGGAAATGAGGGCCGTTTCCCAAGGACAGCATTTTTTTCCTCCTCCAGGAACACTTTCAGCTCCTATTCAATATTGCAGGCATCGCTTTGACATGATTTGTCTGTCAGCGCTGTCAAGCATTGGCCCCTGCTGGCTCCTGACATAGAGGGACACTCCGAGATTAATTTATCGGCCCCACCTCCGCTGTCCATCACACCGCCTCGGTTTCCCAAAAACGCTTTCGTTATTTATTTTTTTATCTTTATTACATCTCTTTAGGGTAAATTATTACTCCTTGCAAGAGCTGAAGCAGAACATATCAGCCTCTACCAGCAGGCAGACTGTTATAAGGGCAACCTTCCCTTAAGCTCAAATAATAGCTGTAACCTTTCACTTTCATAAGGAATATCTGGAACACTTATGAGACTGTGCACCCTGCTGCCCTGCATGGGTGTGTACACCGCCTCTCATTTCACATTTAAGACATGTTGCAACCACAAACTTCAATATATTTTCTATATGAGAGAAGAAAAACAAGTGGAAGTGGAAGTAGAGGGTGTGATTTTCAAGATTATTCACAAATAAAAAACTCAAAAGTGTCTTTTCATCAGCATATGTGTCAAGGTGTCCATAGCTTTTTATGTGGCCCTCTATTCTTGACTAAACACTAACTGTGCTTAAATATTATGTTACCAATCAAATCGATGCAGCTTTTATCTGTTTACTGCCAAATTATATCAATCAGTCCTTCCAATTTGTTGAGAATTATTTTGGTAATTCACGGAAAATCAACAAATCCCTGCACTTTATTGCCCTAATACAGAATTGGGAGTCAAAAATAGACAAAAACTTTCTTACTTTTACAAAACAGATGCCTCAGCCAAAATTAATGTCAGATTATGGTCCACAATTTATACCTAGGGTGTCAAACTCATTTTGGATTGGGCCAAGTCAAGATTATGAATCCTCTTAAAGGGCCAGTTGTGCCAGAATGTATTTATAAAATTCACAAACTGTTAAAATATCAATGAATCCTTAAAATTAATAATATCATTTGATATCTTTTCAGTCCCTCCAGGATTTTGAGATACTTTTCAAGTTTTTGCATAAACAATTGTGTTTGGTGTACTAATTTGTGAAACATTTGCACGTATTTATGAAGGTAAATGCAACCTTTTATAACTCGCTGTACAGTAAGAAAGTTTCTGACAATTTCTGAGAAAAATCTGCAATAAACTCCCAATTATATACTAGTGCAAAAAAAGTGTGGGGTTTTGTTGATTTTGCGTGAATTTTCACAATAATTTTCAAGAAACTGACTAAAAAGTCGTATTTACCGTCACATGAGTGCAAATATTTCCAAATTAGTACCACAAACACAAATTTTTATTACAAAAGAGTCACAAAAAGAATCACAAAATTCTGGAGGGACTGAAAGATGTTCAACAATGTTTAATTTTAAGAGTTTATTGATATTTTTTGCGAACAGTTTTATCAATACATTCTGGCACAACTGGCCCTTTAAATTGTTCATGTTTTGCGGTTGTAAATGGACAACAACCAGGGTTGAAGTTAATTTAGTTAAATTTTGTCTACACAGTACATTTAAAATAATGTTAATTTTTTTCATCAGTATGTTAATATCTACATTTCTTTTAAAAAAATGACTTTTTGTCAGTTTTACAATGACAGCATATTTACTCCAAGAAAGAGCACAGAATAAAGAAATGAAGGAATAAATGGTCACTAAGAGGATGGATTTTAATTTAGTAGAAAACATAAACATACAATAAATTAAATTGAGGGTTTTCAGGAACAATAAGTGAATGATAATCCAGACAAATGCATCCTGATTGTGACACTGCTGTGGAGTGACACAGCAGAATACAGAAGTTGCCAGCTTGCTGCAGAGAAGCCGGTAATTAAAATTCAGTCCAGGAACACAAAGTACCGTCAACCTTTACTCCTACCTGTGAGGAAGAGTGCGACTTAATCCACAGCATCTCTGATCGCGTTGGATTTAATTTAATGTTTTGTTCTCGGGTTTCTTAAATTTACGCATGAAAGTGTTCTCAAACATCATATTAATATCAGAAGGACGAAATTAAATTAGCTGATAAAGTTTTACTTTTATATCAGCACTGCAAAAACACAAAATCTTACCAAGTATTTTTCATGCATATATTTTATTACACTTAAAATATAAAAAACAAATCTTTTCAGCAAGATACGGAGGCATTTTTTTTTGGTAAATAGTTATTTAATATTTATGAAAAAGTGTCTGTTTCATTGGTAGATAAATTAACTTATGACATGGGAAAAATGTCTTGTTATAAGAGACATAATCTGCTCACGGAACTAGAACTTTTTCATTGATATTAAGAAATTATTTCCTAAATAAAAGTTACTTCTAAATTAGTTTTTCTTATTTTAAGTGTAATAAGATATTTGCCCAAATAGTGTTATACAACCCTGAATTAACGTCTCCCTTTATTTTTGTTGATGACGTTTCAAGTTATTAGTAAAGACTGGCATTTCTCTCATCATTTATCGTTATTATAAGAAACAAAAATAAATTCCATTTAATGTTGAAATCCTCAAAAAACTAATTTGTCTGAATTAGCTATTTTCACTCTTTTTTTCTGCTGCTGGTTTCAATGAAAATCAAAAAAATATTATTAAATTCAGCTTCTGTGTGCAGTTTGTTGATGAAAATCTGACTTTTTAAAATGATTTTTATGTCATTAGTGTCCTGAAGAAGCTGCTTTTTAAGGGTGATATTTGCCTTTGTGGAGCTTCGACGAGAATCACTGCCATACAGTTAACTTTTCCTGTTATCCCCATAAATACCCCCAAAAATAGTGATACAATTTAAAGTGAAATTATAAAATCAGGTCTACAAAATACAAAATATTTTAACTTTATTCTGCACAAATATTTTTATTTAACTCTGCTTCTATTTGAGAAAACAACAAAAAAAATCTGAGCATTTTTAATGTTTTTAAAGCATTTGGAAAGTGAATTGAGAAGAGTAACACACACACTAGACAGTATGTCACTCCAATACAGATAACGTTTTTTCTACATTAAAGACAGTTTTTTAAATGAAAACGAAGCTCTGGGATGGAGATAAATGCATTAATATTCATGAAAAAGTTGCTGTGTGTGCTTATGTTAATTTGACAAAGCAACGCACCGAGATTCATTGAGATGCACCTTCAGATGCATGGAGCCATTAACATTCATTAATCATTCACACCTCTAATACTCATCAGGTGGCTTGTGACACAAAATGTAATTTAATTAAAGTTGCAGCCTAATGCATAACAGAACAGAAACCACCAGCTTTGATTGTTTCTGCAAAGAAAACGGAGTGGAAGGACGACCTACATCACATGTGTCAAACTCAAGCCCAGTTTGATTCTGTTTAAACATTAAGACAGTTTAAATTATATGTTTTTATTCAAATTAATGCAGTTTTTATCTGTTTATTGCCAGATTACGGAATTTCACACAAAATCAACAAATCGCCGCACTTTTTTGCAGATTTTTCTCAAAAATGGTCAAAAACTTTCTTACTTGAACTAAACAGCTGCCTCAGGATTAATTGATGTCAAATTATAATCCATGATCTGCACAGTGAGAAATAAAAAGTCACATTTACTGTCATAAATAAGTGCAAATATTGCAAATACTACAAACACTTTGATTGTTACTACAAAAAAATCACCAAAAACAATTGCAAAGTTCTTTTGGGACTGAAAAGATGTTCAATATTATTTAATTTTAAGAATTCATTAACATTTTTATCATTTTAACAGGTTTTATCAATACATTCTGGCACAACGAGCCCTTTAAGAGCATTCATGATCTTGATTTTCTCCAAACAAAAAGGAGTTTGACGCCCCTGACCTACATGGTGTGGCTCTTGCTCTCCACCAAGTTGATGTCTCCGGGCTGCAGCTCTGGGATCCACCTCTCCAGCTCCTCAATCCAGGGATATTTGAGAGAGGAGGGCACCACCACCAGAAGGGGCCACTCCGCTCTGTAAGCGCACGCGACTGCGATGGCCTGGACCGTCTTCCCCAAACCCATCTGGGGAAGGGAAAACAAGTCAATCGCAAAGGAAGCCCTCGGCGGCAAATTGCATGTGACGGCTGAGCTCATGTGAGGCCCAGGAGTAATAAGGTCTCACAATGATTCTAGTGTCAGAAGCGATTAGGCACGTGGGACTGCAGCAGAGAGCTGACAAACTCATCCGTTTTTTGGGGGGTGTACTTACCTCATCGGCAATCATACATCTGAAAAACAAAGGAAACAGAGAGGCTAAATTAGTGTGGCTTTAATAATTTACAGATGAAGACAACAGTCTGTGTCACGTGAGGGTTCTGCGGTCCAATAGGACTGCCTGTCTGGTTTGCCTCTTCTCTTGGATGTACCACAAAACTGTCACTAGTAATTTGGGTCTGTGCTGCTATGCTACTTAAGCTTGAGTGCCATTCAATATTTATACCAGTGCTTCGGCTGGATAATTCTGTGTTTTTTAGGAGAGCATCTTCTTTTTGATTTTATTTCTCTCATTTCTGTTTTATTATCGGAAGACGTTTTCATAATTCTGTTTAAATAAGCAGTATATATCTGGAAAAAATACTTGCATAAATCATTAATTAATCTCTCAGTTTGTGATCAAAACACAGTGAAGGATACAAGAATCACACAAAGTAATAAAAAAAACATCACAAACCACAAAAACTTATGCAAACCAAAAAAGTTTCTGGATTTTCAGAGTTCCCATATCTGTATGACACTGACAATTAGTTTGTAGAAGGAAAGTAACCCATGGTTTCAGCCATGTAATTGATTTCAGTCTGAACTTTAAGTTAAATATTTCTTTTTACTTTCATACTAACTAAAAGTTTCACTATATGGGTGCAAACAATCAGTCACCTTATGATTAATTGTCCATTAGATTAAAATTAGTTCCATTAATTAGCTAATAATGTTCTCTTTTAGCGTTGTAGTTTGGCCTCCATCCAGCAGAGGGCGCTTGGTGGTTTTCCTTAAGCAGAGTCAGTTGATACAGAAATAAAGATGGTGGGGCCATACCAGAATGAGAAAGAGAAACAGTCCAAACAGAGTCCAATGTGGGATGGAAATGGCACTTTAGAAATATAAAACTGCTTAAGTTTCACCTTAATGCTGGGATTAAGTGCTTCATATTTTATTATTTTTCATTTTCCTATTGAGCAACCTAGGAGGTTCCTGTTTTGTTCTATTTTATAAATATATCTAAGTTTAATAATGAGAGAAAACTCATATTTTAATACAGTCAGTATTTAATGAAGCTGACACAAAAAATGTTACAGTTTAAGGATTTTGTAGCTCTTTATATTATGAAAAGACTGTCAGGTTTCTTACTAGATGAGAAACTTTTTAAGGAAATGGACTCAACTATCGATAATTTGCATCCCAGCTTCACTCTATCATAACTTCACGTCACTTTTACTCGGTCAAACAGTCACTGATTTCTTCACTGCCAGTTTTCTTTCCTCCTACATGAAGGGCTGAAAGTTAAAGAGGATGCTTGTGATCCAATGTGCTTGAGCGGCCATTAAACTGCCAAGCAGAACACTATGAAGAACAATGAAAGCGCGACACGGTCATCAGCTGAAGTCGTCCCTGTGGAAAATATGCAGCGCAGATCAACCTCTGCTTCTTTGTCCAGTGGGCCTGAGCCCATTGTCATGACCTTCCTTTTTATTATTTTTCCCCTCCATAAATGCTTCCAACATTGTGTCACCAGCAGCGGTGCAACAGAGCACCTCTGAATACCTCAGACTGAGTCGCTCATTATTCTCTCTAGTCCTCCTCCTCGTCTTCCTCCTCCCATCTCCGCCCCATTTCTCTCTTTCAGCTGAGGAACATGATTAATGTGCACCTTGCCACTGGTGGTTTTTCTAATTGCCAACACACCGGCTCAGTCAGCGCAATGCACAAACACACACACAAGCACACACACTCCAGCTCCTGTATGTGTGTGAAAAGTGCAAACAAAAGGCATATAAAGTGGAAACACACACTGATACCAACTCTTCCGAGACGGCACATACATATATGTAGCTGCGCGCACACACCCACACACAACCCCGGGAGGGAGTGTGGCTGGGGCAGGTGCTTGCCATTTCTCAACACATTAATCATCCTCCTTTAAATAACCTGAGTGTCGTCTTGACGGTTTGAGACTGCGAGCGCACTGCGGAGCTGTTGCCTGACGACGGCACGCGCCCCGTCGCAGCATCTTTCTAATGTTATCTCCGAAACCCACGAGCCCCAAAGTGTCAAGAAATGGGCTCCGCTGCCTCCCAAGCTGGCCGCACTGATTTGATGGCTCTGACCTCTATGCGGTGATGTGTTGTGCGGACCCGTGTCTAACCCCAATTTTCCAGCCAAGGTAAAAAAAAAAAGGAAAAAAAAGGCTCTCCTCTGGAGGACCGGACCTGCGGTGATCTCTGCCGAGTGTGGGATGCCGGACAAAAGGCTGACTCCGTGTTTGGACCCACTCGGATATCGCACACGTTCAGGGTTCAGAGTGAAGTCCATACGCTGGATTCACAGAGATCTGAGCAGAAAGAAAACCCTACAGGGTTTTAATGGTGTGTAAAAAAAAGTTGGTGTGCTCTGAAACTCATTAGCTGTGTCTTCCTTTCCTCTTACTTTAAGGCAACATTTGCTCAAGGATCAAGTTTCCCACTTGTTTAACTTTAATAAGCTTGGTATTTGCATAAAGTACATTCTTAGATTATGTATCAAGCTATTCGCAAACAACAGAAACAGACAGTAGGCATCTAAAAACAGATTATATTACATCAGTGATAACCTGCTAACATCAAAGATATGTTTTCTTTAGTTTTTTTACATTGTAAAAACCGTTATGATACTCCAATATATAAAATCTATCCATTCAAGAAAAAAAATCTCCTTTCTGCAACCAGAAACCATATTTGGGCAAAAAGGCGAGGCTTAAAACAAACACCTGGCAGCTGATTTGATGAATATGTTTTTACTTTTAAGAGAAAAATTGCTTTACAGTGGAGATGTACTCAAAAATATCACTTGTTCAATAATCAGAGCAAATTAATCTAGCTACATGAGTCAGAATGAAATGAAAAAGAGATCTACTTGTGTTATAATGGAGCTTAAGTAACCATCATCAAGCATAACCTTCCTCTTCATCACTGTAGATGTAACAATATGGTTGCATAATGGTCTTGATGCATTGTGTAAATGTTTAATCATACATCTTGTTCTTTTGTTTTTACCACAGTACATTAAAGAACTTAAAGGCTCAGTAATGATGCATTTACTTGAGAAATACATATTTCTACAAATGCTAAGTGAACATATTTTTCTAACTCCCACTTTTTTTTGCGATATGCATTAAGAGCCTCTAAATAAAATAATTATTTTCTCTAATGCACAATACGGGCCCAGTAGGCTCTAACATTTATTTATGATGTGTAGCTTCTCTATAAACCTCTTAATGTCCTGGATGGATACTGTCCAAATATTGTTAGCTTGCCTATTAAGGCTTCGGGTAATTTATGGTGAGTGAAATTTTTCATGCTGTTTAACAAAATCCATCTCCTGCTGTCGACAGAAGACCAAAAAAATCCTATTATAATAAAAAAGCCATTACAAGTTTCATGCCTTATTAGGAAGGAATGAAATTTAGTGTTAGGAAAGTAAATACTGTAAGTGAGGCACCTTGAGAATATAATAGAGATGTTTTCCTATTTACAATATTAGAGCAATTCTACTGCTGGTGATAAATGACCCAGATTACAGCTAAGACGTTCTACAAATGAAACCTACTCTTAAAATGGATAATGTAATAATAAAGTGTTTCAGGAGGTTGAACTTTATGTTTTCACCATTATGTCTATCACAGAACATCAAACTTAACACATCAACTCAAAAGATGGAGCAAGGAAGGAGGTATTAGTGGACCTTTATTAGTTAACATCCCCCGAATTTAGTTTTTATCTCTATTATTCCATTTACCGGATTGATCTGGCATTTGTTTCATATCTCTTTAAATCAAAAGTTTCTTAAAGCGAAGACATACTGCTCCTTTGTCCTTTGTTATTGTTTGTGTAGAATTTATTGAGTTTGGGAAAAATTTTATTTAAATGTATTTGATTTGAAGAACTGTCTTAAAGTGCAATATTTTGCCTGGTAGCTTCTCGTTGAATCTTTGGTTTTAATAGTTGACAAAAAAAATGTATCAAATGAAGATCAACAGATATAAAGCACAAAACTTTTTAAATCTTAAAAAGTTTCTGTTTTTCATCATGTTTGTGTCTTTAAGTACAAATTTCTACTACATTATTGAATTGACTAATTTGTTTGTTTGCTCTTTTTGTCCTTTTGGTTTGTTCCGATGCGTCACTTCATTTTCATATTTACGAATGTAGATGAGAACAATTGTCTCATGTAAATATTGCCAGATTACCCAAATTTAAGTACATCTGGACCAATCTTTTGGTGCACCTGTACTTGAGTTACAGTTCTCATAGGGAAACTAGAAATAGCAGAAAAAATCTGCAGATTTAAGATCAGAAGACAAAAAAATGTTTTTAGATAAAAAGAAAATAGCTTTACCCAACAATGAAGCATTTCTTATTATCAATCATGTAAAAAAAGTAAAAAATCAGAATGAATTGTTAAAGATACGAAAGAAAACAGATGTTTGTATAATTTGTTTTTGAAGGATGAAGATATTATTATTACACCATACCTAAAGGGCTAGAGAAGCTACTTGTTTTTATTATCATCTACATTTTATCACCAACCTGTTTTTAAATTACAACTTGGTGATTACTTAGCATTTGTAGAAATATATCTTCTAATCCTAAGAGCCTCTTTAGCCTAAAGGACTGAAATGGGAAGGTCAATACAGAGCCTGTGTTAGGAATAATATTTCATATGATACCACAAATTTTATGCTAACGAAGAGTATTGATCTATAAAAACGTTAGCAACTCCCTCCCTACTCAACAGAAGAGCAGCTCAGAAATATGCTTCATCAAATATCTGGCTGCAAGCTAAGTCAAAAAAAAAGAAAAACACGACATCTTAATGGATTGTTTTAGTATCAAACTTCGGTTCAACTTTTTCAAACAATTCAATCAACAACTGCTTTGTTTTTTTTTTGTTTTTTTTTATTGTCGCGCCGAGCCACATATTTTACACTTTCCACCCCGTTTATCTCCATAAAACTCACTCGCCCTCCCACACAAGCCGATTCAACAGGATCCAACAAGTATTTTGAATTTGCGACAACATTTTGATGTTTTGCTTCGGTACACTTGAAGCTCTCTGGATGTGGAGAGAGACACAATGGCTGCGAGAGGAAAAAAAAAAAATCCACCCACGGATCCTCCTACGCTGGTAGATATCTTACATCAGTATATGATGTGCAGTGCATTTCAGGAGCTATTTTATGACAGCCTGCCATTTATTTCTCAGCTGTCAGCTTGTCATGTCTACTGTACCTTCATTTAAGGTGGTGATATTCTGTATTTTCAAGAAATCTTCTAACCCCTCCCTTATTAAAAACCCAGCAAGTTTACAGCTCCACTAAATTGTTGTCGGTTCGGTATAAATATGCTCTTTCTGCAAGAAATTCTGCTGATCATCAGCTTTAGTTTTCGCCTCTGTATGAAGATGATGAAGCGGTCACACTTCTATTATTAACTTAATTGCTGTCATTCTAGTTAAAATCTATCAATTCAGCTTTTTTGATTCAATACACCTCAAAAACAAACATAAAAAAAAAACTATTTTTAATACAGTTTAATATCGGTTACCATCGTCTAATCATTAATTATGTTTAGATGAAGCACTGCGCCTTCTAAGATCATATCTATTTGTTCCCTGCAGTCACATTAATGCCAATCGAGCACGGTAGCTGTCTGGGCTGTGCAGAGAGCAAATTGACCCCTGACCTGTCCGTGCCAGAAAGCCCAGCCTTCCAGCGTTCCTAAATCAATACGGCTGCTCAACACCAGCAGCCTCCTTCGGATTTGCTCCCTGTAGGTTGACCCTCCGCCCAACTGGAGTGGAGGATGAAATGAACAAGTCCTGGTGTGATAGTGCAGCTTATGCTGAACGCAGGAAAACACTGAGAACCTAAACGCCGAGGCTCATTTTGCAAACAAAGTGAGGACTCGTCCGAGCATTATGTAGAGCTCCCTAAATAACTGTTCTGAAAAATCCAGAGGATTAAGTCGCTCACCTTCCATTCTTTGACAAAGCAAACTCCACTCCCTCCCTTTGAAAAGGCATCAGGCGCTGAAGAAGCTTTGGAGGAAGTCCTGACAGTTGCTGCGGCCATCTTGTGTCACAGTCAGATTTCTGTGGGTCACTCTCATCCATTGCTGGCAGAAGGATGCGATTTAAAATCTAGAAATTACAAACAGACTAATTTAAATGTCAGACAAAGTTAACCTGAGTAAATACATAATGCAGTTTTTAAGTCATAATTTCATTTATCAAAGAAGAAGGAAAAAAAGCTTTCCAAACTGACATGTAACTAACAAATTAGATTTAAGAGCTTGTTACATCAGATATTAAATCTGATTAATCACATTTTGGTATGGCTGAGTATGATTTCACTACCAAGTTTTGAGGTGAACTTAAATCAAATTGTTACCCTTAGGCATAGTTAAAGACATACCAACTATTTCTAAATATTCAATGGTACAAGTCTTCAATTATTACAATAATTACAATACATTTCTGACTAATTGATATTATTATTCATTTCAGGACTGGGCTAATGCAGGAACTAACATAAATCTCACTCCAAACGAAATCTAAACTTTTCATTTTACTATTGAGTCATATCAAATGTGATCAGGATTTAGAGAAAATGTACAGGCAAAAACAAATCTACATACTGAAATTAGGTCTGCAACAAAAAATAAAGTCAATAAATCACTTCAGGACCCAACAGCTGATTTTTCACGACTCAAAAGGGGCACCCGACCCCACGATTGGGAACCACCCTGCGGTCAATTCGGAGTCAAACCACGAACTGTGTTTTGTTAGCGTAAATAACACAGTTCATTACGTATAATAAATAAAATACCAACTTAGAAGCCACGCAATAATTTCTTTTTACAGTTCCAGATTTTACAAAGAATACAGCATTTTTTTTTTACATATATTTAATCTTACAAGACAAGCCGAGATTTAAAAGACTCCAAGTGGTTGTATACAAGCAACTTTTAGATTACATAACTTACCGGGCAGAAGACAACATTACTGACTTTGTCGATTAAATAACAATAATCAATGTGTGGACTCAAGCAAACAGTTTCGCGGCAGCTTCAACTCACTTCGCCTACGTCACTGCCGTCGTAAAGCGTTTTCTTACGACACATCTCAACTGAAAACTGGAAGCAACTTCCATTCACTTTTTTAAAAAATGCGAAACAAGTGACGGTATTTAAAAAATATTTTTTAAAAAGATAAGTCTACTCCACGCTTGCTACCATACTTTAAGTGAGAAAAGAGAAAATAAGAAAAACTTTACGACAAGACAAACTTTACGTGACATATTTTGAACACCGTACGTGTGCAGCGTGAGGAACTGACGTACAGGCAGCTTGCTGTCCGCTGGATCCTCCTTCACTCCGCCACAAACAGTAGCTACTTCACCATCGGTAGGGAACAACGGCTGCTTCACCGAGTGTAAACCAAAGCGGGTAAGGCAACGTTAAAGGATACCTACCGCATCCCGCCACACACTTTACTTGTTAATAACCATATGTTTATGGTTTGAGCCCTGAAACCGGAGCTAGTTAGCCAGAAGCAGATCTGGTGTGTGCTGTGTGACAGCTCAGGGCGCCGGTGTTTGGCCGTTAGCACGCCGCGGTGCCAGGTAAGGATCGTTAGCTTAGCCCCGACATCCACCAACGCCAAAATGGTGCGCGCTGTGTGTGAAAGAAACACCTCCAAACTAAAATTATACACGTGTCCGAGACGGTGATAAATTACATCGACATTCCTTCTGGAAAACCAAACAGCAGTTATGAAATAATATATTATATTTCAGCAACTTTTAGGCCTGCTTCGACTCCCACCTTGGTTGCTGCATCGCTGTTTGAGTCCGTTTCAGAAATATGGCGATATTTCACCTTCTTAGCTGTTTGGACAGATGCTACGTTCCCCGAAATGTTGTCACACATTTATTTAAGGAATGAAAACCTCATACAAATCTGTGTTTCTTTTAACTTGTTCAGGACAGAGAGAAAATTAAATTGTCATGGGTTTTAATGGAGGTTGGTGGTGTTGCTGTTTTGGATCAGCCTTTCTGTGTCGCAGTAATTGACTTAACTTAATTAGAAAGTTTGTTCTGTTAACAACTTCTTTTTTGCACAAGTGAAGGTACCACCACATACAAATAAACAGATAGGAGTGTAGGCATTGGCCAGTAAAAATAACAAACAAAAATGATTTCCTTTATTAATTATCAAGTTTTGTGTGTTGTACTGTAATGGTGGCATTTGTTGTTTTCGTTTGAATACGTAAAATATTACAGAATTAACAATTTGCAACCAGGTGATTTTTAGATCCTTCACAAATAAACCGCTTGTTTGTTCTTTGTGACCAAAAACTAAGTGATGGGGGGGAAAACTACTTTCAGCCATCTGACTGATAGTGTGCAGCAAAAGTTCAGGGAGGAGAATTGCTGAACTATTCTTAGAGACCATAACCCTTTAGAACCAGAGATTATGTTAAAATCAAATTATGAACAAAAATTATAATTCTTTTTGTAAAAGCATTTAAAAACCCATAAAAACCATTACTATTGCTTATCTTTTATAATTATTTTCAGGAAAAGTGCCTGAAAAGCAACCTTTGGTTTTCCCCAGTGTATTATAAACCTGGCGGGCAACCAGCCTTTATTTCTGCCCCCATCAGGCTTAGCATTGTTTAAGTTTTTTTTTTAAATGTTTGCATTTTTCAGACTTTATAGTTAGTGTTCAGTTATTAATCTTTCAATAGTGCATAATTATCAAGTGATATTTTCAAATGTCCTGTCAACTTTAAACATTTTTTAACTCAAACACAACAGGCCGCTGGATGAATGACTGCCCTAGGACTCAACCACTGAGCTTAGCAAGTTTTCTGGGGGAAACTTTGCAACCACAGATCTATAGAAGCTTATTTGCTCACATTTGAATTTAGAATTGAGCCAGAGTTTGTGGAGTTAAAATAAGACACATTAGTACTTCATTACGGACTTCATCTTAATGTTGGCTGGTAAAAGGTGGCTTAAAGTGAATCTTTATCCTCCTCATGGGCCATAAATCAGAAATCCAATAACCCAAATTTATACTTGCTTAAAAAGGAAGCTATAATTGCTATCAAGCAGATGCACTAACCCAGATAATTATTGCCTCATTGAGTTTGCAGAAATTGACAGAGATGGCTATAAGAGCTCAAGAGTTGCCACCAATGAGGCTAATCGTCATGATGGGATCATTTTTATTGCACCACCAGCACTGTATATAACATTCACTGAAGATATTTTACCACAAGTGGCATCAATATAAGCAATTATTTCACCCATGTTGAGTGCACTATTAAAATGTGCTAATTCATAGCTCAAATGGCCTCCTGTGATTGTGTGCAATCTGTAGAACAGCCCCTGCTAACGCTTGAAATAAATGCTAATAATCGCTTGCCCCAACAGCTTCGCCCCGCGGCTGCCCGACCCGTTGCCGCGGCGGCTCGGTTGACCACTCATTCCACAGGTTAGAGCGAATTTACCGCAGATGACATTATCACATATTGAGGTTGAGGTTGCCGTGTAATAGCTTTCACCAAAGATGTGGCCCCTGATGACTAAATTATTCATCGCCTCCCTTGGAGGATGGGGGGATATCTCCTGTGTGAGGGGAGCTAGGCTCATTAAATAATTCATCCGCCTGTCCATAAATTGTTTGTCCAATTGCTGACCTTTTCACGGGATTAAGAAAGCTCAATAATAAATTCTTCCGAGACCTGGCATAACGAAAGGTACAATTACGAGGCAGGGTTGGATCGGATTGTTTGTCGCAGCCTGGATGTCGGTTGCTAAGTGACAGCAGGAACTTTTCCACCCACTGTGTTTTGCCGTTAAAGTCGGCGCGGCTTAAAGGGACGAAAACAATCACATCATGGCAGTCTAGACTTGGACCTGCTTGTGACTGGCCGTGTCTTTGACAGCTTGTCAGTAAGTCGCTGACGAGTGCGCTTTGGGAAGTGGCGCTGCCGTTGTCGCAGCGCATATTAGCTCTTTCCCACACAATTACCAATCGGCTTTCTTTTAATTTTGCTATATTTAAATGTAGATTTAGAGGAAATGCGGGGGTGTTGCATTTCAGGTGTTGGCTGTCTGAGTGTGGAAAAGCAGGGTGCCAGCTTTAATGGGAAGGTAGCCCACAGAACAGCTCGGCCGCGCAGCAGCCAACGCCTCCCCATCGACTCTCCACCTGGTCGTGGCGCACCTAGCTGGCTCGCTACCTCTCCTTGTCCTTTTTGCTTTCTCGTTGCCTCTTTTTCTCCGCCTGGCTCGCTCTCCTCCCACCTTGACGGTTTCTCCCCTCTTCTTCCTCTCAGTCTCCTTCAATCCATCCCATGTCCCCGGCTGGCCTCTCCTCCACCTCCTTTCTCTGCCTCCCACCCCCATCCTAAAGCAGAGTAGCTAATGAAGAGCCCCATTTAGCTAGCGACTTTGGTTCAGTCGGCGCTCCGTATCGCCGGCCGGCCCTCGGCTACAGCGACTGGCTGCTGGCGCTCTGACATCACACGGGCCAGCTGTTGATTTGGCTCTGTCTCCAAGGCTGGCTGGCTTGATGGGTTGTGGCAGGTAGACTTGTGCTCTTCCTCCCTCCCTGCTCTCTCTCTTTGTGACACCCACTCCTCCCCTTGTCGTCTCCCACTACACTCTCCTCTCCTCCGTCTTCCGCTCGCACTCAGTCGAGCAGGAGTGCAGGAGGCAGCAGGCGGCTGGGAGGCGACTCCAGCCTCCTCTCCAGCAGATTGCACCTCCCGTACGATGGAAACTAAACAGTTGCACGGCAGACGGGATGGAGGGCAGAGCTGCCGGGCACGCAGGTATGACCTGCCAGGCTCAGATATTGACCTTGCATGCTTTACTTGACGCAAACATTTCTGTTTCATCCTTCTTCTTGCCAACTTCCAAGTTTTTGCAGAAAATTGATTTCAATCGGCTGTGTAAGTTGCTGGTTTGTGCAAAGAGTGAAGCATTGTTGTGTTTTTGTTTTTTATTCACTCTGGTGCGTTGAAATCTCTTGGCTAGTTTGCCAGTGGGTGCATCTGCTTTCCATTAGCAGGATAATTAACCAAGATCAGCAAATAAGAGGCTTCGCTCTGCATTGTTCCGCAGCCAAGCTCATCCTCGTGTCTCTTCTGGTTTTCCCATGTTTGTTCTGCAGGTGTTGTCTGCAAATTGACTTTTAATGACTCTCTCTTCTTGTCTCCGAAGAGCTCTGTGGGGTTAAAAACTGCTAGACTTGCATGTCAGGTTTTTTTTTTTCTGTTTGTCTCTGCTCTAATTGCCCAGATTGATATTCCCTGGAAGCTCTGTTATGGGATAGATAATGGATTACCTACATGCTCTGCTGTGGATTTAATTTATTAGGGCTGCCTGCACCTCTGCTGCAAGATGTAACCTGAAGGCAGAGCGAGCAACACAATTAGGGGCTCATTTGTGCCCGTTTCCCCCCCCCCGTATTACGAGCAAGTTTCCTTTGCCTGAGTCGCTCTGAAACTGAAGAGAGCAGAGTATGAAAGTGATATCATTTCCCCGGCTCTACCCTAATCGTTTCTCCCCAGTTGGTGCTTTTCCTTTGCGCTGCAATTAGCAGAAATGGTCCAAAAATGGGAGATTAGTTACTTAGTTAGGCAAAACGCTGAAATCAATTTTATTGCAGCGTCACGTCTGCGAACCAGCATTAGGAAGCTAATTAACTATTTATTTGAGCCCTGATTTTATTAGTCTTGGTCCGCATCATGCAATCTGTCGAAGCAACGTTATACTGAATTTTTTTTTGTGTGTGTGGTTTTTGATATTCATCTGGTGAAGCTGTCAGAGATCAGAACTGGTTGGTTTTCACTTGAGTTGTTCTGATCGGTGAGTATTTGGTTAAATGCATCAAAACGAAGAAAATCCGCCTTTTTTGTTTGTGAATGATTCAGTAAACTTATATTTTAAACTTTTTGAGTCAAATAGAAATCAGAAAACAGTTAGGGACTTAAATTGGTTTAATGTACTTATTTTTTCTATTATTCAGAACTGCTGCTTTTATCAAAGGATATTTTTGCTTTTTATTTTATGCTTTAATAAAAAAAGTCCTGAGAATCAGTTGATCAAACCTCAAAGAAATCCTGAAATCAGTATCAGCTGGAGGAACTCCTGATTGGTGCATTTGTACTTGTAATGGGGCAGTTTATGAAAAATTTAAGGTTTTTCTTTGTTAGATTTCTGGTGGTTGAATGTAAAGTTTGTTTTAAAAAGTCGCTTGTTTTTTCTCATACCAATCTACTGAATGAATCTCCTCCTGTTGAGTTATTTTCCAGTGCTTCCCTCCCTTTTTCTTCCCCTTGTCTTTATCACACTCGGCTGTTTTGCTCACAAAGGTTAAGGCTCACTCCTTTCTGCCCTCCTGTTCTTTCTTTTATCAACTCACCTTTTCGCTCTCCGCTGAGAATAGAACCAGGGCAGATAGAGGAAGGGTATCGAGGGTCCTCCAGCTCAAGCAGAGCTGGTTATCGCCTCCGATCCACGCATAGCTGAGCAGAAAAGAGCAGGGAGAAGCGGAGGTGTGGGAGGGAAAGGTCAGCTCTTAGAGGAGAGAGAGAGATGTGCAATGGGGAAGGAAAATAAGTAGTGGAGTGTGCAAGAGGCTCTTGAGCTCTTCAGAGTGATGGAGAAATTTCTCACTAGTTTGTTGTTGGAGAGCCCTGGTGTTTGATTAATTTAGCTCGGCTGATGGCTGCACTCACACCAATTTGCAAATCAAATTTGACCCAGACGCTGCGCGGCAGCCAGACCCACCGCTTCTTGGGCATGATTTCTCTCCTTTCACATCGCAATTAATCATTTTCAGATTGGCCCCATTGTGCGTATTTGCATTTCAATGCGGTCATGAATGCGTGCCGCGTGTTTAACTGGATGGCAGAGTTTTTGACGCATCTTGGTGTACTCGATCTCGGTGCCGGCATGACACCAATGAGCCACTCCCTGTCAGCTACAGCACAATGCCAGACGGCGCTGTGGCAGGCAGCGCGCCGCTGCTACAAGTTCACCGCCGCGTGAGATTGTGAGGAGGCTTTTGCAGCGTGTGAGCTTGTTGGGAGCTGTTGATCTCCTGTCAAACGGGGGGGAGATGCTTTCCTGCTTCCTTGTCTTGTGTGTCAAAACATTTTTTTTTAACAAGGGGATTGAGGTGCATTATTAACCACACACACACACAAAGAGGCTCAGTGTGAAGTCCTGCAACCATCAGGCTAAGCCTAGGCTGCAACGTCTGCTCAGAAAACCTGGAGCGCTGGCAGTCAGACTTGACCGCGCCGCTGCAGGAAGGACTTTAACACTCTTGAGTAATGCAGGACGGTGAAGTAACACAGGAAAAAAGGTTCGACATATTTCCATTTCAGACACGGCTGACATCACTTCACTTTGCAATGCAAGACTGCGTAGAGTTTCCCTCTCTGTAGTTTTTGGGAAGTACTAGGTGCTTTCCAATAACGGAGCACCAACAAAGGGGTGGGGCTCTTTATTCTGGGGTAGTTTTGGGTTTGCATAAAGATCAGGAACATGCAGAGATGAAGATCAACCATGGAGATAGAGGCCAAGAAAGGAGAACATATGAGCTGGAGCAATCCATTCATTTATTTATGTTATCCAATAACGGCGTCACACTTATTTTTAAAAAGAAAAAAACAATCAGGAAGCTTCTGGGGTTTATTACACTGCGATCTATTAAGATGTATTGTAAACGGCGATAAAATAGATTTGATTTGTTTCAGCCTTAATTCTGATGTTTGTGACAGATCCACCACTTTTAATCAAAAGTAAGTAAAACTGAGCCAATATTAATCATTTTTTAACATATAACTAGATGAGTAAAACGGCGGATATTAGTGACCAATGTTTACTTCCATCTTGTTGCTCTTGGTATTTTGGGTGGGAAGGGGGTGGGTCACATGTGATGGTGATGCAGCGCAGGATTATGGGAGTGTTTTGTTACAGCAGAAAAGCAATTCAGGTGGTGTAATTTTTATATCGGTGCATTCCTATTAAAACAAATTATTCCCATTTACACATGAAAGAACATCCCTTACGCTTGAATTTCTTTTTATTAATATTGCTTCAGTGTTCATGTTAGTTTGTGTTTGGGTACTGAATGTTGGTAGGTTATGTTTTTGATGCACTTAACCAATAGAAATAGAGAGGTGGAGAAGTAGGAGGGGTAACTGAGTGGCTGAGCAGATTCCGATCTCTGCTGATTGGTTGGTACCTTTCTTGTCATAATGTCAAACTTTTGTAATGCAAATGTTGAGCAGTATTATTATATTGAATAACTGACTAAAGATCTAAACTGCATAAGTATTCTGTTCATTAATTGCACTTAATTAAATTCTTGTCATTTTGTTTACAAACAACGTTTACATCTGTGCTTATGTTTCTTAATTTAATAATAAAAATCAAGTAATGTTTAGAGACGTATTTAATAAATTGAATGCTGGTAATAAAGTAGTAAACCCTCAGTTTTCTTTTTTAATCATAATTTCTTTAATTTCCTCCCTATCACAGAACCTGGAGGATTGTTTTTCCTTTCGTCTTTTATTCCCCACAACAAATCCGTATCGTCCAGAAAAGCCTGATTGGTGCGTCTCCACTCAGTCTGTTGGTCCCAGATGTCTGCCTCCCTTTGCCAGCGCATTGTTGGACATAAAAAGGAAAAGATATTGTCTGCTAGACAAAATGAAATTTATGTGCCACCCACTGGCAGTAATGTTATCTTTACCCATTGCTTTCTGAATGTCTGCATGCTTGGTTTTTCCAAGGTTGGCAGGGGGTGCCTTCTCCCGTTGCCTCGGCAGCGCTCCCCAATCTCTGTGCTCATCCATTATTTATGGTGCAGCGGCACGCACAGGCCCAGAAATAAACATTCGCCACCACTTTTCTCTTTTCCTCCCGTCTCCGACACGCGAATCCTCCAGAGCTGTTGACACCCTGACCGCTGTCAGTTCGCCTGAACTCGGTGACAGCGCTGCGGCTGACCTCTGACTCCACCACCCCGACACTAACTCCTCCCTTCCCTCCCTCGTCGTTCTTGGTTGCAGGTCGGCAGGGGTCATGAGGGTGTCGGAGGCCCCGCTCGCTGTGCAGAGCAGCTGAAGCAGACATGGGCAAAGAAGTCTTGGAGGGCATCGGAAGGCTCGGCAACAGCTGCATCCACCACTGGCTACACAAAAAGTAGGTGTGCTCCTTACGTCACTCATACAAGACTAGTCAGTTAGTTAGGATGACCTCACTAAAATTTGTTTACTTTTAGAAGAAGAAGAAAGCTCATCTTCATACCTAGATTCAAATGTCTTTAAAAGCTATTTTTGAGGAAAATGCTAACCCAAACCAAACTTTTTTGTTCAGTTAGATGAGGTACACCCACGGCTGATTCCGCCTTCCCCCTTAGAACCAATAAAGTCGCTTAAACTGAACCTGTCAGACAACATGAAGCAAAACAGATACTACCATATTCTCAAGAATTTCAGGAACTGTCCAGAACTGACATCTAAGAGTCTGTAAAACGGTTGCAAAGACATTTTTAAGGATAATCCACAATATATTACTGGAACATTCCCAGAAGTGACTGACCGAGCAAAATTACTCCCAAAATTACACAAAAGGCCACAAAATAACTTTAATCAACATCTAAAACACTTCAGGTCTCGTTTGCCTCATTTAAGGCCAGTAATCAGGAAAGTGAGACTAACAGAAATGCCATTCATCAGATTTTGACCAAAATAAACACAGACGTCCATCTCTCATTAGTTTAAAACATCGTATTGACCCACAAAACACTCAGGTCTTGCAGGGGTTTTTTTGTTGTTTTGTTGTGTTTGTTTTACGGTGTGTTAGTCTGGAGCTGCCCTGCTGCTTCAGAACCTGAACAAATTCCTCTAATTTCCCAAAAACCACAAACATCACCCACCAACCAGTTTGTGATCGGAGCGCATGAGTTAAACCAGTGTTCTGAGATAAAATATGCATATTGGTGTCATCTTCACTGTGTGAGTGACAGCATTTAATTATTGAGACACTGTTCACATTAATAATAAAAAAAGCTGCCTTCTCCTCTGCATCAGCAGTTTAGACCAGTCATGTAAACTCCAGCAGGGCATCATTTTTACATAATATGGCAGAAATGGAAGGCTAATGGGGTTCTGGCACGCTGCATTATGTGAAGTCACTCAAATCAGTAAAGGCACGTAATTTCATCACATGAATAACAGCCGACAACAAATTGAGAAATTGCTGCTTTTTTTTTTTTTTTGCATCTTGTCTCTGTTTAGTGTGACTAAAAGAATTCCTAAATGGAAAAATTTGACTTTTGTCATAAATATGAGAAACAAGCAGCCTTCTGTTTTTTTTTTAGCTGGCAGTGCTCCTTTACTACCTTGTTGTCCTACTGCTACCTGCAGACATTCACATCTCTGTCAGAAACAACCAATCGGAGGCAGGAGGCGGGTTTTAGCGCTGTCAATCACACTCAAGTGTGCTCAGGCTAGTTAGCATGGCCACCAGTGAAGATGGATAAATACTTTTCCTGTAGCAATAAGTTGTTTCTGAGGCTGATTGGCATCACTAAGATCCTTCTCCTGTTTCTGATTGGTAGTTTTTTGTCACTGTCAGGAAATTGTGATAGTTTGAGCAGATATCTTTAAAAAAAAAAAAAAAAAACATGTCACACACTGCACCTTTGAATCGTGATCTGAAACATTATGAAATTGTTGCTACCCATCACCGCTTGTCTGCACATGGAGAAGTGTCTAAAAGATTTGTTTTAGGACAAACATTGCGTGCCCAGAGGAGGTTGAAAAGTACAATATCACCGAAAGCCTGTTGCAAAGTCGAACAGTTATGCAATTCTTGAGTGCACTCTACGCTTTCTAAAGGACAAATAAAAAATGGCAGGCGGTTGACTATATAAAGTGTTGTAAGGTAAGTATGACGACTCAAACTACTTCAGATCAAGCACATCGTGTACTCTGACATACTCGATTGGCTCAAATCTAAGAATGATCCACACAGGCAGCGTGTTCATCATCCATAATGCATTATTACAGAGTTGCAGGAACCCATAAATTTGTATACTTTCATGTTTAAAAGAAATCATGGCGAAGTCTCCTTTCAGGCTTCACTCATGAGAGATCAGCTCGCCACTTGCTAAATTCCTTAATGCAATGCTGCGGACCAGATAATGATCCGTATTACTTATGCAGTCAGAACATCAGGGATTCTAAACAGGCCCACGCCGCAATTACCGCAGCCGGGAGAGACGAGACGGCGAAATGCGAATACATCAAAGACCTGAAGCCAAATTTAGTGTAATGCTCTTCTCCTCTGATAAAATGCGTTCGGAGGAATGAAGTATTCGGCGAGGGACAAAATGGCAATCCATCATGAGCCCTGCTCTCGAAAATATCTGTCCGGTGTTGCAAATTTTCAACTCCAGAGACTTCACTCATCAAAGTGTCAACGGCGGACTCTAAATATTCAGCGACGCGCGCCACACTCTAGAGTATTAAGCAGTTTTTTTTGTTTGTTTGTTTGCTTTTTCTGTTTCTTTCTTCGGAATATAAAAATAATGTAAAGCAGCAAGCCGGCGCTGCTTTTGTCAAAACCTCTGACAGGTCATTGAATTTCAACATCTGACTCCGGAGCGCCGCGGCAAATTTCAGCTAACCTCTTAGCTTCTGGTGGCGCCGGGTTAGCATTGCGTGCGCTTTGGCAGAGGAGCTCCAGAGAGCCGTCGGAAGAAGTAAATTACACTGACATAGAGGAATTGGATACCGCCAATGTGAAGGCGGACAGTCCCACTCGCCAGCTCAGCTCTTTTGGGGGAGAAGAGATAAAACAATCAAGCCCTATCCAGCCTCTTTGCTGCTCAGCCATCAGATAAGGAAATGACTCTGATCAGTGACACCCAAATGGGTTAAGGGTCCTTCTGATTGGTTGAAGGCCGGATGACACTCACACTCAGCAGGATCACGTACGCATCAAAGCGCAATGTAAACGCTTTCATGTGTGAATTGGGTTCTAATGTGCAAAGTGACTCTGAAGAGCACCATTTCTAATTAACCTATTAATCATAGCTCTCATGTACCAGATGTCTGCCCTCCCCTTTTGTTCATCTGTGTGTATGTTCTCCCCTGCATGGGGCCGGCGCTAAAAGAGCAGATCAGCAGGATGAGCTCACACCAGGACTTCAACAAAAGGGAAGGTCGTGGCGTTGCACGGAAACGTCAAATAAGAGTCCTAGAACACCGCAAGGTGGAGTCTGTTAGCTAATCGGCAGCCATGTTGTTCTTTTTGGAAATCCTGCTGAGTTTGAAGCGCGATGTTTAACGTGTCGTCTTTTATTGGCGAAATATCAGAGCAGCTGACTGTTTTTATAATCTCTGCTATTTGGATTGCAAAATAAGAATACAAGTTTGAAATTATTTAAGTAGTTCCTCATTTTTATGACAGACAATATTAGTTTTACATTTAGAAGTTAGAAGCTAGAGGATTTTTTTTTACATAAAAGTAAAACAAAAATATAGAATTATTATTTTTCTTGTTGCTGTTGTGGCAGGAATGGGAGCATTAGAAGCTTTAATTTGTCAATTTATTTGTTTTAATGCTAGTGGCATTAGCAAGAACATATATATATATATATATATATATATATATATATATATATATATATATATATATATATAATTTAAGTAATTAATTTACTCATTCTTTACATTAACAAGAAGATTTTTATTTTATTTTATTCTTTTGGGTTTGGTACATTAAATGATGCAAAAATACAAAAATGTTTAAATGTATTTCCTGTTTAAGTGCTTATTCCACAAAATGATATATATGTTTTAAAGCAATATCAGGCTAGTGTCCTGAAATATGTTGGTCTATATATTTATTCAACCAGTCTGCGGTCGGTTACCTCAAACCTGCTAGCTGTTGATTTTGAACAGCGTTACCTTAATAAGACTGCTAGGTGGCGCTCCTTTTATCTTCCAAATTCCAATCACTTTGGTAGATATATATTTTTGTCTTCCTGTCAAGATTTTGGAAACTGTATCTACTTGGAGCCATTTTTGCTTTGAAAAAATCCAGTATACCTTCAAAAAAAAAAAACCTTTTTAAAAGAGCTGATTTCCAAATGCCTTGCTAAAACACAGCAGCATCCAAATCAATTTTCTCACACAGGGAAACTGTCCGCCTGCGGCGTGTCGTCCAGTCATGTCCATTGTCTGAAGCTGAACAGCTGCAAAGCCGTGAGCCTGTGAAGAATAAGTAGTGACTGATGACCACAAACTGTGTTGGTGACATCAGCGGCCTCCCTCTTCTTTGTTCTACCCTCTGCAGTGGCGACCTTGTTGTTAGGAACTTTCTTGCTTGTCAAAAGCAGGCGTCGCTAATTTAGTCTGGATTCCATTCAGGGAGAAAAACTGAATGAAATCGCCGGTAACACTTTTGTTAATCCAGCAATGAAAACTCAAGCTGGAGGTCAAATCAAAGGCCTCTTGTGTGGCAGAGATGTGTTAAACAGAGTGATTACTCTGGCAGAACTGCAGCTCAGTTTTTGTTAAGATGTTACTAGGACAGCGTAGTAAACACCCATAAGGACATGGGAACAAACATGTGGACCGATGGAGAACAGATGTTTCCACTGTTCGGCTGATTTCATATGAATAATTTAATTTATTACTTCATAGACTGCCGCTATGGCATCAAATTAATTGACACATTTTCTTTCTGCAGAGCCTAATGCTGAGGGGAAACTTGCACCAATTCCGTTTTTACCAGCTATACAGAAGTGTGAATTTCTGATTTTTATTTTAATGAACTGTAACAAATTGACCGTTTTAAAAAAGAAAAACTTTGGCTGCAAGCTTGTTGGCAAAAATAAAATTAATGGAATAACAAAATGATCTGTATTTATGCATCAGATGTTTCATACATTTATCTTGATTTCACTAAACTCAAAACATGTTAAAGTGTGATAAGTGAATAAAATGGGAGCATGCAGTTTTAGATTCTCTCTTTTCTCAGTAGTTTCCATGTTGATGAAGAAAAATAGGGCTGTTTTTTTTTTCATTATTTAAACAAGCATTTAGTATTTTCATAAAATTTTTGTAACAGATTGCTATAAACAAAATTAATTGTAATGCTCACTGTAAACGATAAAAGAAAAGTTGGTTCAGAAAAAGATGAGAGCTGCACCAGTCAGATGGCCAACAATCAAAATATTTTCCATCTCAGATCTGCCTGATGAAGTTTAAATGTTGAAATAATTGACTATTTGTTTGGACTAGCAATCACTTATTTGTTGAATTTGTTGTTGCTTTTAATTGTAGAAATTAAACACAGGAGTCTGAATGTGTTGTACTCTTCTGAGCCAACCAAAACTGGAATCGGCTGCATCTCCGTCAGCGTTAACAGCATTTTAAAAACATTTTTGTTCATCATATTGAAGGTTGACAAACTCTAGCATATACTGTTCTGTGCTAACATAATTAGCTTAAACAAATATTACTGTTTCAAGGGAAAACTACCTTTAACAGCGTCTTGTTCCCGTCTCTCAGGTTCCCAGTATTCGCCAGCATCTCCCAGTAAGACTTTGCGATGAGAATGTCCGATATCGCGGATGCTGAAACGATGAAGGTTCCTGAGGACGCCGCATCGCCCACCAGAGACAACGCCGCCAAGCCCGAGGTCCGCGACCAGAGCCATGGCAGCAAGGAAGAACATGGCAGCAACAATAAGGACATTCAGGTAATGAGCTACGCTGGAGCTGAGTGAGACGGCGGGAAAGCACCGGTGGCCGGCACTTTCATACATGACATGATTGAGCACTAGTGTGAAAGCAGGTGTCACATTGAGAAAGTCTCCCAGCAGCCGGGGACACATGACAGCCTTGGCAAACATTTTGACTCTTTCTCTGCGCTCATTTCCATGAAAACTCAGGAGCTGTCAACGTCAAAACCCTCCACATCCCCCCTCACTGCCCGGGGGGATCTCCTGTCACCTGCGGCATTCAAGCTTTTCCCCGGCGAAGGGAGTAGGGGAAAAAAAAATAATTTCAGAAAATTGTAATCTTTGACAATCTGAGATAATAACGAGGGCCTCGACTCTGCCTTTCTTAACTGCTAAGGTCAGTCTGTGACATTCAGTGACGTACGCCTGCTGCGAATCAATTGTGAAAGATCAGGACACTAAAGGAATGATCTATTGGGGATTCAGGACAGCTGAGATCACTTTCAGTAAAACTGCTAATTAATTAGGTGTATGTCACTGGAACACTGTGCACTGGGACTTCATGAAATTTGTACTTGTTAATTTGATTTCTCAAATTAAAACCGGAGCCAACTGAATTAGACAACTAAATCCCCTCCCTGACACAGAAACACCCTGTAAAACAATGTGAAATCCCTCTTAAGTGTTTTCAAAGAGCCAAAATCCACTAAAGGCAAAAACAATCGTCTCTCTGGCTACAGCCTAAAAATAGGATTCAGGCCAATCTGGCCTTGTGGTTGGAGACGGCAGGGAGAGTGAGAGAGAGTCAGGCAGGCAGATAATCGGGAGCTCAAATCCTGGCTTATCTACCAACTTCCTGCTTCTTTGTAACCCTGAGGAACAGAATGACACCAGCATGTGGGGGAGCAGCAGGAGAGAGCGGAGGGGAAGGCAGATGGGCGGAGAGGTTGTGAAGAGGGGAGGGGGATTACAGGAGGAAGTTGAAAAGGCGCCGGTAGTATTATGGCAAAACAAAGCTCGGATGCTAAAGTGGGGGAAATTGTTCATTTTCCAGTTAATATGATTAAGTGCAAGGAAATGTCACAGAGGTGGCAGGATTTACTGGTCATTTTCTAGCAAGGAAATCCAAACATTCACACTTTGAAGCAGTAAAGGGTCAAAATAGTAAACAAATTCATGTATTGTAATTGTCCAACTGAAAATATTTGGGGAAATTTTTTTTAAAATCTCAGTTTTGAAATATATGTTGAAATATCCAACACACTTCCTTTTGATTCATCTTTGGTTTTTTAATCGCATATTATTTTTCTTCCACTTTACAACTATGCTGGTTTGTGGATGTAACTTGGCAGAGAACGTAAGGGCTGCTCGTGTCCGACCTCTCCAGCAGCTCTTGAACCAGTTCCCGTTTCTTGGCACAGCTGCATTGGTTTAACCGCCTCAGGCTTTCACAGTGGGAGAAATATAGGAGCAATTCAAACAAGGAGACGGTTGTAGGAAGGTAGTACTGGAGGTACGTCGGAATGACTTTGTCGCCATCTGCCCCGAGCTCTCCTGCTCCGTCCTTCGCGGCGGGGCAGGCGGCCGGGCGCGCGCCCCACTTTTGCTGACTTCAGCCCTTTCCCTCTTTTTTCCCCCCCCATTCCTTTATCTCCTGCCGGCATTGTTCATTCCCCTCCGGCCCCACGCCGCTCAATTAGCCGGTGTAGCGGTGCGCTCACAGTCCCAGCCCGCTCCTTTGCCCTCCCCTGCATCCGTATCACCTGATATGGAGCGGGGCGCGGCAGGTCACAGGCGAACAGCAGCCCATTTCAATTTTTTATCGGTGTTATTTGCCCCTCGAGCTCGGCGATGGAGAGGAGGAGGGGTTGTCCTTTTGATTTTTTTTTTTTTAGAGGACAAGTGGGAGGACAGAGGAGTGTGTGTGTGTGTAAGGATCCATGTTGGGATTAGGAAGCAGAGGCCCTCTCTCTGCCTTCCACTCTCCTGCGTGCCGCTGAGTCGCCTTCTGTTTTCTCAGAAACGCACACAGAGAGGCAGCAGCGCATAAAGCTGTCTCGCACGCCGATGGGTGGCCTCTGTCGCATCTCATCCCGAACAGGAGCGCTCGCTTCGCATGGCGGCTACGCACAAACGCTGATCCAAATGTCTCACAGCCAAACACCTGAAGGGAGTTTAGTGTCTTCAAATATTACCTCACCCGCCAAAGAAATGTGCATTACGGGTCTGACTATTATTTCAGATATCGATTATTCTGACTAATCAAATAAAAAAATAAACTGGCACATTCTGCAAATTTTTCACTTCTTATACAATATTAGAAATTAATTTCTGGATGCAAATAAACTCACATTCTATTGTCTAAAAAGCAATAATGGCATTTCTTAAATGAACGCACTGTTATTTTTATCAATACATCAATATGTGAAAAGCTCTGCCTTTTCTGCTTAACATCAGTACAATGTCGGGTTGATCTGTTGATTATTTTTGGATTATCTAGTTAATTGGAAGTGGAAAAGGTGCTAAAGAACACCTTTCCCACTTCCACTGTTTTAATGCTGGGCCTTTATTCTCCAGTTAAAGGCCCAGCAAAGAAGTTGATGACTATTCACAATAATCATATAATTATAATTAATGATTGATTTCTCAGCCCTAATGTGCATTTCTTTTCTTGTTAGTTTTCTTATGCAAAACTAACAAGTGAAACAAAAATAACAGCACATCCCCCTGAACGTCATCTCCATTATGAAACATGGTGGTGGCAGCATCATGCAGTACGGACACAGAATCTGGTCACCTAAGAATGTTGGGGCAGATTTTCTTTTGCACTTAGAGATGTAATATTTCAAAGAGAATTTAAATTTTAATTTCACAGATAATTGTCACGTAATTTTGATTTTTTGCGCTCTTAATGTCTTTGTTCTTGACAGATGCATAAAAAAAGCATTACATCCCTTTTTTTTTTGCCTGTCTAAATTGTTTAAATCACTTGAAGCCTTTTTGTGAAAATCTAGGGCATTCATGTATAATTCAGAAATCTTTCACTTCACTAGCAGCCCCTCTGTTTGCCTTCAAACTGTGTGGTTTGTGTTTTATTGTGTGTTTTTGTACACTTGTTTCCCCCCCGTCTCTCACTTCTGGACAGCCTGTGAAGTACTCCAAGGTATGACTCGCGTGAACCCTGCATGTTGTAGGATGCTTCATCCTGTCTCGTGCGTTTGGATGGCGTTCATTTTCTCCACGTTTGAAGCCGTACACCTGTTTCCTGTCAAGACGTCTGTGTGTGCTGCCGCAGATCTCTGGAGATCCTTTGCACAGCTATGAGATGCACAGGGAGACTAGTTTGGACGCTTCTTTGAGCTCGCCACTTTGATTTCTCCCTTGAAATTCAATTTTCTTTTTCATTTTTGGCAGTTCATAGATCAGTCAAAACATTCGCTCGCTGAAAAGTGCATTTTGCTTGCAATTGTGGACCACCGTTCGTCATCGATGCGCAATATTGATGCATTTGTGTGTGCATGGTTTCTAACTGTGCCCACCTACCTGCATCCTTCCCCCCATTAGTCCAGTACCAGGCTAAAGCTGGTGCGGAGCCTGGCAGTGTGCGAAGAATCCTTTCCTCTCCCTATTCCTGAACCTTCTGCTGCACCTCAGGTAAAAAAAATTCCCAGCATAACTCCAGTCTATATATGTTATAGATGTTGTTCTGAGTATTTTTTTGGGAGGGTTTTTTATTTTACAGTATCCTTGGTACTCATGACTACTCATCCTTTTTTTCCTCAAACCCAATATGTGGCATGGGTACACCTAGCTAATTTGGATCATATCCACTGATGTTTGAATTCCAGCTTGGAAAGTCCCTCCAGGATTCTCATTTTATCCATAAAACTTTTGAAAAATCTCTCCAGATATTTTTTAGCTCATCTTAGACCCGTTATCTGATGGATTAAGGTTAGGGTCAGGATTCCTTCCCTTCCCCACATCTCTGAGCTCTGAACGTCTTGTATTTCTAGCTACTCCAAGAAGGTTGCAGATCTGGAATGTGACAGAACTGGAAGATAATGGCTTCCTGGTTGCTTCATGCTTGAACTCTCTACCAGTTCTTGACGTCTTGTTCTTCAACACCATTCTTGTGTCCCTGCTGACTATTTTCAGCCAAAGGTTTTGATGGTTCTGTGATTGCGCACCAATATCTTAGCAATTTCAGTAGTGATAAGAGACTTTTGCAAAGTGTGAATTCTGGCACAGCTTGAATGCATATGTAACTGCAAGTAGTCTGGAGATCGCTCCAAAAGCAGGAAGTGGACAGTAGTACAGGGCATTCTGGGTAAATACAACCAAAACAAACCTAATATAGCGCAAGCGGGAAAAATATGGTATTTTACCAAGGACAAAAGAAAAACCTACAACTGCAAAAATCTGAAGCCATTTTTGTTTTTTTTTTATGAAGGAAGTTGCGCTTATCGGATCTTCTGATGTTTTTGTGTAGTTTCCTTCAGTAGCTCTTGCAGCGCCACCATAGGCGAAGAGAGGAACTTATTTTTCAATTAGTTTGGATTCTTTGACACAGCAAAGTGCAAAAGAGAACCGCATCAGCTGAAAGTGTGACAAATGTAGCAATTTTGATGACTAATCAAACCAAACATCCAAAATGCTGAAATTAAATCAAAAGGTGCTAAAATAAATTGAGTTTTAAAGGTGTCCACACTTCAGTCAGATCATTGAAGTTCTTACACCTTGCAGATGTTTTCTTATAAACCCCAGCCTACGTCAAAAGTGCTGACCTTGGATCATGAATTTATTTTGGCTTATTAAAACCTGCCAGATAGACCGCTGACGCTTGATTAGCAGCCTTTGTCTGACAGCTATGATTAAATACCTGTCTGCGGCCGCTTTATGAAACCATAGCATCATCAAAACAAAAGAGTGTTGGGCTCCAGTGGCTCGCCTCACCGACCGTTACCCCGCCAAATCGATGCCGCATTTACGCAGTTTCTCCAGGCGAAATTTCTCACTGCCGATCAAACTTCTCCCATTACACGCCACTCTGCACAACTCCCCGCACACACATTTCCACACAGGTGAGTCCCGTCCTGTGGCGTCTCAAAGCAAGTCAGCAGCGCGCCCCGTGACCGGAGGGCGCGGTGGTATTCCCGCTACAGTCTTGCGTCGTCTGCACTCACACGACGTCCTGTATTACCCCATCAATCATGTCGGGGAAATTACAATTTCCGCACGTCAGCTACAGAGAGCTATGGAGCGCTTTAATTGAATACTCCTTATATTCTGCCCCCCACCACCCTCCACCCGTTTCTGTTATTGGTCGAAACTCCTTCTGCGGCAAACTAACCTAGAGGGCTGAGGTAACGCAATAAAGGAGGAGAGAAAGAAACATTAGTGGAGTACAAATCCAGCTCTGTAAGCGCTGATTCTCTATCAATCTTCTATGATCTTCACATCTGAAGGTTTTCCATTGTTCACCACTTCACATTACTGTCTCCTCCGTCAAGTAGGAGCTAACAAAGGGCTTACAGGCTGTCCGAATCCTGAGAAACCTGGCTGTCAGCGCCGATCCCTGAACCGTAGTCGGGTGTGGGGGAACAGAGGGGCTTCTGAATGCTTGCCATACCTTTTTTGTTTCAGACTTGACAGCATGCTCATTACACACTCGCAGGACCATCATTTTCCCGCTGTTTTTCCCTTTATCTCGAGGTAAAATGGATGTCAGGAAACAAATGAGGCAGCTCGCAACAGCTGCACATCAGCCCGGCGGTTTCCACGCCGATGTGGAGGGTGGCATTAAGTAGCAAACATCAGCGCTTCTCGCCTGGAGAGAGAGAAAGAGGAGGGGAAGGGGAAAAAAATCTTTGCTTTGACGAGCGCGCACAAACTTGCTGTCACTTCCAAAGCTCTCCAAGTCTCACACAGGCAATTAGTCAGTCACATCTCTCATTTGCATATTACATTTTCATATACGTTCTGCAGCATCTCATTATCTTGCTGCGCAGCTGTTACAGGGATCAAACTCCTGACCTTTTTTTTCCTTTTCTGTTATGATCTGCTCTCCCACCACTAGGTTCATTCTTTTTTTTTTTTTCCTTTACGCCACACACGCAGCCTCCCAGAGACTCTGATGTTAACTTCCCAGACTTGTGCTTAATCCACTTACAGTGCAGCGGGAACCTCTCAGCTTTTTCCCTTTCAGCTTTTGTCAAAGTGCCTGAAAAGCAAATCAGATACAGCTCAGAATCGAAAAGCGAGCGCGCGGCAAAGAGGAGCCCAGCTCAAGTCAAACTGAGGCCATCTTTTACAGAAAAAGATTTTCCTCCCGATTCTTCGAATTTCTCGCAGGATTACTGCTAACCCCCTTCATTCTGTCGGATTTTCTGGACTGAAATCTGCAGCGTTGTTTAATTTTAGGCTCCAGATTCATGTATTATTCAGGTGGTTTTAATAAAAAACAAGCTAATCTGAAGATTAATTGCCATAGCAATTTGGAAAGCGTGGACGCAGGCGCATTATCGCTTGTTTTAGTGATGAACCAGGAGTTTAAGTGTCTCGCCGAGGCTTCTGTAACACATGCCATCGTCTAATTAACCCAGAACCGGAGGCAAGAGCACTCTTATTGAATGCCTCCTTTTCAAATTAAGGCCTTGTCTGTCATACACAGCAGACCTTGGGGGTCACGTTTTGTGTGTGACGCTCTTGAAAAACGTTGACACCGCTGCACTTTCAGTTGAGAGGTATTTTTAGTTTATCCGAGTGTTTAAATCAAAGCCACGCTTTCACACAAAGAGCTGACCTTGTAAAGTGGACGTCGACGGGAATTTAATTTCTTTCTTCCCCGAGCAGGATGGATTCCTCCCCCCTCCAGCCTTCGAAAACGAGGAGCGCGGCGCAAAGGACCAAGCCGAGAAAGAAGGCAGCTGCGACAAGGTGGACAAACCGGAGAAGGCGCCGAGAAAAATGCTCTCAAGAGGTAAATAATGAAAAGAAACCAGAATTTAAACGTCTTTCTTTGGAAGATTATGTCCTCCTTTCACACCAATCTGACCTCTTGGAGTTTAAGGGCAAAAATAAGTCAAATGAAATTGAGAAACTGCCGCACAGCATTACACCTCCTCCACCATACCTAGCCCTGGGGGTGATGTGCTTTTCCATGTAAATACCCACAGATGAACAATTTTCATTGAAAAATCTTTTTTTCTTTTTTTTTAAATTTTAATTTCTTATTTTAAACTAATTATTTGGAAAGTGTATTGCCTTTCTTAAAACTATTGCTTTAAAATGAATAAAGATTAATTATCCATTTATTAACACAGCTATGTTTGATATGTGATAAAGTTCAACTTGTGACAGAACCACGCTTTACTGTGCTGCAACTATTTATACCAAAACTGTTTTATTAATGAGACATAGTTAATAAACTATTAACTATGTTAATAGTTAATATAGTTAATTGCCATAGCAATTTTATGTAAATTGAAGCCTCCTGGCTTCAATTTACATAAAATAGAACGATGAAGATTTAAAGTAACACACTCAATTTTCCATCACTTTTAAAGAAAGTCTAGTTTAAAATATGTAAAAAATTTAAACCTTCATTTAAAATTATGTCTACTTTGTTTAATATACTATGATGCACATAAAACACATGTGCAGTAACATTTTTACATCCAGAAATGCACAAACACACACATGCATCTCTTAAAAGAAATTATTTGTATTTTATATTTTTAGTACTTTAATGTTTTGTAGTACTAAGCTCCATTCATGCGTTGCATTAAACATCACTGTTCATTGGCTTCAACTAGTTTTGCTTGCAAGAAATGTTTTTCTAGTAACTTTTAAATTGGTTATTGTCAAATTTATTTATATAGCACTTTAAAAACATGTATAAAACTGCACCAAAGTGCTGCACAGGAACGACAATAACACAAGTTGATACTTGTATCGTTCAACTTGTCAGAATTGTGCAGAAGTTGCACATCTGTAGAGATGCAGGTAGGAACTGGTGCACATCTGGTTTTACATTCCCAGTCCCCTGATGAAGACGCGCCACGACTGAAGTCAGGAAAACGGTTTCCATTAACGCCTTCGATTTCCTTACATCGCCACCACCTGAGACCTCATTTATAAACATTGCTCACTTGGAAAAAAGAGCCAAAAATAATCCAGGCGCATTGCTTCATGTCCAGAATTGGATGCCATACGTAGATATAAGTTGCTTTTTTTGCTATTGATAAGATTCATTGAGATGAAGCCGAGAGCCTTTATAATACTAATCACCCAATCTGTGTCACTCCGGCAGATTACAGCCTTCTAATAATTATATCCTTTTGCGTCGTCACCGGGGGTACACATCAGTCCTAAACATTTCTTTTTAGCTGTCCGTCCCTCCAGTTTGTCCAAAAGCTCGTCTCCTCTCTTTTTTTTTTTTTTTTTTAAGCGATATCTCATTATGGGCTGATAATTGGCGCGATTCAGTTAATTGCCAAAAAGCTCAAGGTGCGAAGCAATTATATGGATTCCCACAGGCGTGGAAAGGTGTCTGCTTCCCTCTGTGGAGCAACACCGCTGATGAGGCGGCCTCCAATTATAGAAAGCAGACACCCACAGATGGGAACGAGCTGTGGCGTCCCTTAACTCCCTCCGATGGGTCCCACCGAGGCATGTTCCTTCACTGGGAACGTCGCTTTCTTAAACGGCTGCTCTGACAGCGTTCGACTCCAAGAAGCAGCCTCCTTTTTTCTTTTTTCCCCCCCTTAAAAGTTTTTGCCCTGGAGTTAATCCCCTTTTAGCCAAAGAAGTCTCATTAGTCGTGGAAGTTAACAGTTACTAGAAACTAATTTAGAGAGATGATGTTCGTTGTGTCCTTTCTGGTTAGATTCGAGTCAGGACTACACTGACTCCACCGGCATAGACCTCCATGAGTTCCTCGTCAACACGCTGAAGAGCAACCCCAGGTAAGAAGCAGCAACTTCTCTTCCCCCCCATTAAGGAGTTCATCTGTAGTGTCTAATGATCCGCTACAGAAGCATTTAAAATCCTAATTGTCTGCAGTGAAGTCAATTCACTTTGCTGCGATTGCAGCAGTGAGTGAATTCCCCTTGGCTATACTTAATGTTCCTCTTACTTTTAACAAAGCATCATGGGAGCCATAAATCCAAGCGGAGTCCATTTTAAAAGAAACTTTGTTGCCCAGAAGTTCAACATGGCATTTTATTAATTAAGACATTTCAGACTTTAGGCAGAGATGCAACAATTTAGAGATGATACCATCGAAGCTAATACTTTTCTTTAGGAATTGATATGTTGAAAATTATATTTAAAAAGGTCTGGATTGGATCATAAATTCATTTAAGCTAAATAATGCTTTGTTTTATGTTTTAGATTGAATTGGATCACATTTTATTTTTGGGTAGCGGAGTTAAAGTGGCTGAATTAAAATGTAGGTAATGCTCACATGTGTTTGTGATGGTCCGGTGGTTTCTATTGTGATTATTTTAAAATTTGTGTTTGTCTGTTAGATAAAATGTAACAAAATGTAAAACGGTTGAAAATTTTATGGATTTTTGTGCAAAGCAAAAATTTAAATGGACCGTAAATCAAATAGAAAATGATGCATTTCATTGTAATTTCAAAATAGTAAAACTGGAAATTGTACTTTACTGAACGTTATTTGGAATATAACTGTATTGAACTGGGATTTATTTGGATTAAATTGAAAGACAAGTTATAAAAGTAAATTCCAAATTGTACAGCATTTAGTTAGTATCTAATGTATTTATTATAGATGCATTTTAGATGTTGGACTGAATGTTTTTAGTGTTTATCTCTTGGTCAAATTAGTTGCCTAGACTCAATGATTTTGACAGGCATAGATGGATTATTATATCACATTTTCTGTGCTGTTTCTTGTTTGTTTAACAGTTTAGTAGTATTGAACGTTTACATAATGCATCATATCCTCTTCCTCTCAGGGATCGAATCATGCTGCTAAAGTTGGAACAGGACATCTTGGATTTCATCAGCAATAATGAGTGAGAGTTTACTTTTTTTTTTATTATTTATTTATTTTATTTAACAACAAATGTACTGAACAGGGTTTTCCAGGCTGACTCAGCAGGAGTCCTTTGAAAGATTTTTTTCTTAAGACTAAAACAGATAAGAGGGAAACAAAAGCTGCAGGTTCTTTGATGGAAGTTTTGAATCCATCAGAAAATCAAGAAAGAACAACATCGTCTCCCTGACCTTAATCTGGGTTTTATTCAACTCAGAAAAGTTGTAGCTCTTTATTTTTAGTCTATAAATGCATCAATAGAGGGAGTTCCTCATTCAGCTCAGTTTATTACACCATTTCAGAACAAAATAGGTCATCTCAAGGCATTTTCACACACAAAAACAATCATTATTTTGGAAATATTTGCAACTTCTTTTTCTGTATCTTTTAGCTGCTAATTTAATTTGCTTCATTGCACCGATTCATCAACCGATTTGAAGCCTTATC
This sequence comes from Poeciliopsis retropinna, assembly GCA_010277075.1. Lineage (NCBI taxonomy): Eukaryota > Metazoa > Chordata > Actinopteri > Cyprinodontiformes > Poeciliidae > Poeciliopsis > Poeciliopsis retropinna. Next base: position 2,473,078 of record VMRM01000029.1, on the reverse strand, counting down.
ATCTCACATGAATATATGTCCTGTTCATCCAAACTACAATTATCACCACGTTTCTGCACGCCTGGCAGAAAATGTGATCCAGCAATTCAAACCTGAATCTGAACGTTGGGAGAGATATCGGAAACCTAGTCTTCCATCAGTTGCTGCCACGATTATTTTGAATGTTTCCAGAACCTGCAAGCTTCCAGTCGTATCTTTTCTGTAACAATAACCTCGGCGTGTTTTCCCGTTTCTGCTTGTAGAATCCAGAAGAGAAAGTTCCCCCCCATGACCTCTTACCACCGGATGCTGTTGCATCGCGTAGCCGCCTACTTCGGCATGGATCACAACGTGGACCCCAGCGGAAAGTCAGTGGTGATCAACAAAACCATCAACACTAGAATGTAAGCTGTTATTTTGAATGATGTCCTACTTGACGTTATGTTGGTAATGCACCACTTTTAGGCGGTTCTAGTTCTTTTTTTTTTTCCAACCAGCTGGCGGAGAACTTCCTCCTCTGCTGCTCGGTTAGCATATGTAGCTGTCAGCATCTGTAATAAATTAAGCTGCCACTGAAACTCCTGTGAATTCACCCGCCAACAGACCCGATCAGAAATTCTCGGAGCACATCAAGGATGACAGGGCGGACGATTTTCAGAAACGCTACATTCTCAAACGAGACAACGCCAGCTTTGATCGTGAAGACAGCATGGTAGGCTTTCTTTTTCTCTTTTTTTTTTTTTTCTTTTTAATATGTATATATATTTTTTTTCTTCTTCACCAAGCTGTCACTTTCATTTCTGACATGTTGGGGAAGAGTGGGACAATCTGGCATCTGTGACTGCTAAAGAATCTGCGCGCGCATGTGTGTGTGTCCTTGCCAGATCCGAATGCGTTTGAAAGCTGACAAGAGGAGCAAATCGATGGAGGAGAGAGAGGAGGAGTACCAGCGAGCCAGAGAAAGGATTTTTGCACATGATGTGAGAGCTGTTGGTGTAGGCGGTTGGAGAGTGAAGGGGTGGGGGGGTTGTGCATGTTTCACAAATCTTTGTGTCATATCTATTCATGTGCAAATTCAGTGAATTTCTTGCCACCAATTACCATCGCTGCCTTTATGAATTTATACACGAAGATATTCTGATTTGGACTGAGGCTGAAACGATTAACCGTGATGCATGTATTGAAATAAAGGCCAACTAATTTAGTAATCGATTAATTGTTAAATGGAATATGCAGTCTCTCAAAACAACAATATGCTGAAAAACAACATATTCAGTAAGTAATTAAGCAAAAACTGTTCCAAAAATATGTATATTTTGCATTTAAGATAAAAAAAAATAAAAAAAACTACTTTCCATGTAAATATGTGCTATCCAGAACACTAAGTGGTTTTTAAGTTTCACCAGGTTCAAATTCTGCATAAAAAGTAAAATAAATGCACCCTTTGCTACAAATGATCAAGTGTCCACTAAAGGAATCATGTTATTGAATTTTAGGCAATAAAATGTTTGTTTATTGCGTCTTTTAATGTGTTGTTAGTTGCAGGTATTTTAGTAATTGATTAATTACTTTAATTACATTCTAATGCAAATCAATTACTTCCTCCTTGTTTTGCAGTAGCATAGCATTACTTTAGTAAATTTGTCCCAGGTCAGACTTAAATGCAAAATCTTTATTTTTTGTACAGTTTTTGTTTTGTTTCATATCTGCTCTGAATTTACTGTTCTTTCAACAAATTTTTTTAGAGTCTTTAGAGTCTATACTTCGGTTTATAATTAATCAGTTACAAATTAGGTGACAATTATTTCAATAATAGATTAATTACGATTAAAAGTTTAAACCCTAGGACTCAGAAGCCACATCTATAGATTTATAGAACTGATTGTATAGATTTGTATGATAATATGTGCTGAAATGTTTCCTGTCACCCACAGGGAGAACACTTCCTACTAGATAGAAGGTAATCTCCATCCTGAAATGATTTTGATTCGTTTCTCAGTTTTTACAACCAGAGTCACGTTGGAACTTTCTTTTTCAGCGCACAGGAGGAACACGCGTGCATGAACACTCAACAGAGGCGCCAAATGTTCAGGTTAGGTCCAAAAGCTTTGTCCTACAAAAAATAAATATATAATATATGGTTTCTGAAGTTCCTCCACTCTGCTTCCAGGTTACGAGCCGGCCATTCAGGCGCCAGCCGCCAGAGCAGCTCCGAGACGGAGACTCTGCCGCGGCACGGTGAGCCGCGGCCGTGGAGCAGCACGGACAGCTCGGACAGCTCCAACCGGCTCGCCCCGCGGCCCGCCATCACCAAGGCCAGCAGCTTCAGCGGCATCTCACCGGGCCTGGTGAGAGGAGACAGCACGGCCAGCAGCAAGAGCACCGGCAAGCTTTCCAAAACAGGCAAGGGAAATGGAGGCAGCGTCCTCAGGACATCCTAAATCAGAGAAATTCCTCAAACTAGAGGTAGATTTAGTCAAAGTAAAAAAGAAATGTGGAAGCAGAGATTATATCAGAACAAATGTTTGTTTCTGCTGCTGTTGTCAAAACTCATTCCCACTTCATCCTGGTGATAGGAAAGACTGAGGGGGAAAAGTGTCGCAGCAGCAGAATAAAACGCTAACCCTGACGATTTGCTGCATTATTTACAAGTGAAAGCATGTTGGAGAAAAATTTAAGGCAGCAAATGCTTACCCCTACAGTATGATCCATCTGTAACTTTATTGGCTTAGAGCAGATGCTCTGCAACGTGGGCTTATTTAGTTATCACAGATTTTGGCCTCTGCTCTCCCTGACATCATTTCTGTTGATTTCTTATTTTTGCTGAAAGCTTTTTTTGTTGTTGTTGTTGCTGGAAATTGTTTACGAAGCAACTGGACTCGCTTACATCCCTGGAGGGAAATTAAAGCAGACACCTCGCCTCTGTTCTGACCGCCGCAGCTGTCACCTTAGCTTAAAGTCACAGTTTGAAGTTAACGTCGTGTTCGGTGTGTTGTTTAATGCAACAGATTAATACAAAGCAGTGTGTTGCTGCTCAAATCTGGCTCTAGACTACACACGCCAAATTATATTAATGAATCCCTCACGTTTTTAGAATTATATACATTCAAGCAAAATCAACAGAATTTTTTGTGCTCAGTTTGTTGCAAATTTTCTGCAGAAGTGGTCAAAAACATTGGGTTTAATTGTTGCTGATTCCCACCTGCAGGTGGCAGTATTTCTTATTTTTGAAAATATTCCTAAATTAGCAGCACAAAACTTTTATTTTAGAAACTATTGTGAAATCCACGAGGGACTGATGAGTGTAAAAAGATATCTAATTTCAAGAAACAACAGTTTAATTGGTTTTATCTCTACATTTTGCCATAAGATTAAGTACATTGATGATCTTGATATGATGCAAAATGAAAATGAGTTTCACACGCCTGACCTAGCGCATAAAATCTTAAACACAATCTATGACTTAAATCATTAAAGCTTATTATAGAAAAAGATTCATCATGGATCATCAGCCGTCGCCTTAAGAAGTGAGGATGCATTATTAGAATCAGTCGTTCATTAGCAGCTAGCTAATGGTTTGGTCATTAGCTGATCGTTTTTAATTCCCCTCCTCAGGTTCTGAATCCTGCAGCAGCGTCGGCTCCTCGTCCAGCTCTCTCTCTCGCCCCCTCCTGCCCCTCCAAATCCCCGCCGCCTCACGCTCCGTCGTCCCCGGCAACCCTCTGCCCCTCCGTGCCATCGACGCCAGAGTCCCCAGTCATCCGGAGGCGTCGAAGAGCGGGCCCTCCCAGCTGCTGGCGTCCGCCGGCGACGCGAGCGGCTACTACATGCTGCCGCTGGATGTGGCAGGGATTCCACCTGGCAGCATCCTGATCAACCCGCACACAGGTGAGGACAAGCAGCCCCGACCTCAGCGCACGGTTTTGTAACTTCCAGTTTTCCTGATGTAAATTCATGACTCCCGGGGGCAGATTTCCAGCCTGGCCTCTGGCTGCACTCAGATTCTGTCAAATTAGTCGACAAAATTCACTCTGATCAGGATGCAGGAGCAGATGGCAGAGATCTGTGAATATGCATCACAGTTCTGGACTTTTCACCAACAGCAGGCCGGGCTGGACCAGATCTGGCGTTCTGCAGCGCGATTTGTTTGCTCTGATTTATTTACTTGAATTCGTCTCGACAGGCAAGCCTTTCATGCACCCAGACGGCAGCGCCGTAGTTTATAACCCGCCACCAGGCAGGATCCCACAGCAGGGGAAAACGCCACCGCAGCCCATCCCTGTGGCGTCGCAGCAGCCAGCCAATCACGTTCACTCTCAGGTCGGTGGCGTTAGCTTCATTCCTTTCGTCATTGTTTTTCAGTTAAAATAACTAACTTACCCCTTCCTCCCTCGTCCACTTTGACATCCTGTCCCTCTGTTTGTCTTCAGCCAATCTATCCTCCTCTTCAGCCGTCTTCTGAGCCTGTCCACAACCCAACGGTTTCTTATCCTCTTCATCCTCCTCTTCCTCCTTCTCAGTTCCTGCCCGTCTGTCCTAACCAACAATACACTGTGGTACAGAACTTCTTCTTCTTCCTTCTTCCATTTTTTAAAATCCTTTCCATCCTGCTCCATCCCCTGTCAGACCTGGATCACAGAGAGTTGGTTTCACTCAGTTCACTTCCACTAGATATGAATAAATCAAAAATAAATGCATAAAAGGGCGCGGAATTAAAATTCGGGTCAGGATTAGTTCAGCAGAAGAAGTGTTTCCAACTCTACTGTGACCCAGGTCTTCATTTTTTTTATCTGTGCTTTTTGAAGCTGAAAGAATAAAAGAAACATGCAAATCAGCCAACGACCAACAAACTCCAGTTTGTTTGATTGATTTGTAGATAATAGGCGTTTCCCTGTATGTCTTAGGAAAATAATAAGTCAAGGATTATTAATGAAAAATGAAGGCTGATTTTCTAATAAAAACTTCATTTTAAATAAAAAGTGGCAGGGCTGGATTTAAAAGGATGTGGGTTCCTGGGCTGGAAACCATTTTCGTGCCCTTTTCGCTTAATATAAATTCTGTAATTTATGCAAATTACAGTATGAACTGATGATACTATGTTTAATACATCTCTTGGTATGTAATAAATATTGTTTACTTTCCTAAAATCCCCAAAATGTTATTACAACTCCTCTGAATTGACCCTGTAACTCAAAAACATTGAAAAATAAAAATCGATGTGGACACCCCTCAAAAATTGATGCCCAGGGCTACTGCCAGTAAGTCCAGCTGTGGTGAAATCCATTTATTTTTAAAAGGTCATTTCAGTGTGAAGTTATGCTACCTGAATAAAAGCTAAATGTATTTTAAGACGCTGTTACTTGGGGACGCCACCGAGGTGTGAAGGTGCATCTGGCCAGATCCCCTCTCCACATATGTGGATCATGCATCCACTTAACCTCATTTCTGACCTGGTTTTAGCGAAAGCCGTGCCTCTGTGGCTAATTATGCCTGTGGAAACTTCCATTAATATTTAATTCATCACCAGATGTTGGCTCTGAATAATCCATGACTGAAAACATGACTTTTCCAACAACATGTCAGAAGTGACCTGGACTTGGTTGCTGTGGCGATACGAATCAGGGACTAATTTAATCTTTTAGGCTTAATTCATCAGTTTGTTGCCTAAATAATCAGTCATTCTTCTAAAGCTGAAATGAATAATCATGATTAATTGATTAATTAAATAATCATTAACTAATTTAGTAATTGATTAATCATCTGGAAGTGTACAGACTCATAAAAAAGGCAATTTGCTAGAACAACAACAAAATTGAAGCACTAATTAAGCAAAAACTGTGTAATTTATATACATTTTGCATTTAAGATAAAATCCTTGTTCTCTGAAATTATAGTTTAGCCAAAACTAGTTTTAGTTTCACCTGGATAAGATTCAGTAAAGGAATGCTGTTATTATCTTAAATATTTTTCTTATTTGACAGAATAATCGATTTCCAACAACCTCTAACGCGACATCGTCTCTGCAGCCTGACGTCCTGAGCGCCCAGTTTGGTCACATGACGCTGTCGCAGCAGCCATCGAGCGATGGCGCCGGCGTGTCGGCTCCAGACGGCCGCCACTTCCCATCGCCCTACACCCACCCGTCGGCCGTGGTGCTGCAGGGAGCTCCACCGCCGCAGGTCAGCGGCTACATGGTGGCAGGACCATCAGGGGGCCACCCCGGGGTGCTGCAGGGTCAGCACGTCCCGACGGCACTGACGCCCAACCACTCGTACTCCAACACGGGTCCTGCCCCTTTTCCCTCGCTAAATCAGCCCCTCCTCCAGCAACACGCCTACATCCAGCAGCCGGTGCAACAGGTGGGGCGTTTTGGTTCATTTCTTCCTCTTCTTCTGTGGTGAAATGAGTTGACGTCTTTTATGGGTCTCCAGCAGATGTCCACGTGTTACTGCTCATCAGCTCACCATCCTCAGTGTTCCAACCAGCAGCAGCCGCCGCAGTATCGACCTCCGCTCAACCCACTGACCTATAACTGCCCTCAGAGCCAAAACCTGCCCCAGCAGCAAGGTACAGCCAGTTCCACATGTTTTCACCACTCCTTTTACATTTTACCAAATTAAAACCCCACACTGCAACGTTACTTTGGGGTTTTTATGTGATGGATCGACACAAAATAGTGCATCTCTATTTATACACATTCTTCTACCTCAGTCAGATTGAATAGAAACGAAGTGCGAACGTCAGTTTTCAAAACTTGCCACAGATTCCAGAAGAGATTTACATCAGGTGCTTGGAATCCTTGAAGATGCTTGAACTTCAATTAGCTGTTTGGAAAGTGCTTGATTTCTGTATAAAGTAAACTGTGCAGTTTAGTAATAAAGTGTAATCTTCAGTTGGAAACAGACTTTTCAGACACCATTTTCTTTCTTGCTGCCTGAAGTTGAATCAGACTGAGCTTTTCTTGTTTAGGTTACTTAGAATCACCCAAATTATTTCACTTTACTAAATACTAAAAATCTTATTTGTTTTGTAACATTAGGTAGCATTTATGTTTCGTTTAATCAGTTTAGGGTGTATGATAGAAAAACATTACAAAACATTCAATGTTATATTATAGTTTGCTTCAGAATGTAGAATAATATCTCAAAACATTATTAACAGTAATAATTTTTTCTTTTAGTGTGCGCTAGAAAAGTTTGAAAATTTACCTTAAAAATTCTTTAATTACCCTGAATTTAGGCCTGTACTTTGACTAGGCCACCTCAGTCTTCCTGTATTTTGCACTACTATCTGATTTGTTACAAAAACATGTTAAAGTTGGTGGTTGAGATGTGGAAAAGTTTTCCCCGGTATAAATCCTTTTTTTAAGGTTTCTCTCCCTCCCGGATACACAGCCTTCTAAAAACGATCTCTTTGATTTCTCACCGGGGTTTCAGGATGAGACCAAAGCTCCAAATTGTTCAAACACAGCTTTGAATTAGTGTCGCAGATCTGAAGACGAATCAAAGGAGGTTTTAATGAATAAGAATCGCCGACTCCTTTGCTTCACGCTGCTAGGAGAAAAAGCTGAGCCTCGTCCGCTCAGGAGACCTGAACCGCGCTCTGCTGTCCAACAGCTCCGCTGAAGGACAAACATTACTCTCTTCTTCTTCTGTTTGTTTTTTACAGCTTCACAAGCATCCCCACCGGTTTATTCCCCTCCTGCTTCTTTTTTTTTTTTTCTTCTTCTTCCTTCACCACAGGAGTTTGGATTGTTAGCTCCCATTTTGCCTTTCTCTCACGCTGCTGCACATATGTCTCTGTAAGTGGCTGCGGCACTATTCTGTCATCTGCAAGGGGCCGCAAATATGGCTTCCCTGCTGGGGAGCCGGGGAATAGGCAGCGGACAAATGAAACTGACCTACAAAGGCGAATACAGCAATTATTTTTCACGGAGGCAGTAGAATGATTTTAAAAAACATGCACACAAGAGGCTCCTTTTCGCTCTGTTTTTGCATTAATTAAAGAGGAAACGAATATATAAGCGTAAAGGTTGAACAGGAGGTTGAACACGTGATACATGAAGAATTCTCAGGCGGTTTGGCCGTCGCCGTTGGCGCTTAATTGCATCAGTCAGTAACCAGCTCTGTGACTTCTGTCACGGTCATTTCCTGCAGCACATTTGTCTCATTTTTAGACTTCTCTCCAAGGTGAAGGCGCAGGTTAGTGTTTCTCTAGCTGAAGCTGGTTCAGTCAAAGTAAGAGATTTGTTGTTCCTCACTTCTCAAGCAAAAAGCAAGACGGCTGGAGACCTGGGAGGCGGGATGCGGGGCCGGGACGCTGTCTGAGAGGCCTCTATGAATCTCACAGTGAACCGGTCTCTTTTTCAGCCCCTCGCAGCTCGCTTTCACCAAGCCTCGTTACTGCGACGACACCAGTCAAGGAAAGGGCTCTCTTCGACTGATTTTAGCTGCTCGTTACCTCTGTTTTTATGAATATATATATATATATATATATATATATATATATATATATATATATATATATATATATATTTAAAAAAGGGCAGAAACCAGCCCTCATCTGCTGCCTGCTGGATCGGAATAATGTGAGTTGCATTTCAAACGACGGTCATTTCATGCTCGGTTTGGGGAAATGAAGGTGGATAAAAATAGTCCCGGCCGCCCGGCTCCTCGCGCAGCTCTTTCATTGTCTAGCTGTACTTTTCTCCCAGAGCGCCGGCCTCGTAAAGACACCTTCACAAAAGGACGCCCTCCCCTTTTGTCACCTGGATCACGCTGTATGTAGGGCACAGGGGGAAAGTAGTAATTCTAAACGCCTTTTATTATTTTTTTTTCTTTTAGTCACCTTGACATTTTAGTGTCTCGTTTTTACCCCGAGCCTCTATGACTTTGCAGCATCTTCATGCGATCCGCTCTAAATAAGTTTTGTTGAAATGAGACGTCTGGTTGAAGTGAAGAGTTTTCTTTATTTCTTTTCTTTTTTATTATTCCCTGTCGAGGATTGTCTCGATTACTCACTTCACAGGCTCAAGCTACCCCCGGCTAAATCAAATATATCGACTTTCTGCAAACCTGTTCAGCAGAAACAGCTCCACTTCTCCTGTTCTCACTCTCCAGGAACCTTAATGTTCCTTTGTTTGGGTTTTAATATGCTAATCTGTCTTAAAAGCCGAATATGTTGCCTTTTTGTGCTTGTATCTTGCTAAAAAGTCACTGTTTTCGCTTTAAAACCACAAGCTTTAGTGACTTTAATGGGATATCTTCACATGGTGGTGGCAGGGTCACCCTATGTACTGTATTTGCCATTTAGAATGGCCTAATCAAAGTAGGACATTCTCAATTAAAGTCCTTGATTGAGAATCAGATGAAAAGTGAAAAAAAAAAAAGTAAATAAAATCCATTGAAAATGTAAAAAAAATCCAGAGGAGTGAATAGTTGTCTGAGGTTTTAGCGTCGTCGGGTCACAGTTTGTGTTTGTCGTTTCGCCATCAGTGCACCAAGCCATGATGCCAAACCCGGCGTCCAGCTACCAGACCGTAGTGGGCGTGCAGCCGACTCCCAGCCTCGCTCTCACTGGCAACCAGCAAAGCAATATGGCCAACCAGATGCAAGGCATGATGGTCCAGTACCCTCCAGTGCAGTCTTATCAGGTACTTTGCTGATTAATTCCCCTTCTTTCTCTTTCATGTCACAACACAGAAACTGTCTAAATCGGTGTTGACTTAGAAGGAGTGGAGGTTGATTTGGGTTTTTTTATTTCGTTGCTTTGTGCAGCAGGTTTCTGTACCGCAGCAGACGTACCAACAGCCAGTGTTTGTGTCCTGCCAGCCGGGACAGGGGGCGGTGGCTGTGTCTGGCATGCAGCCCTGCTACGGCCTGCTTCCCACCAACCAGCACACCACCATGAGGTATTACCAAAAAAAAAAGTCCAATAGATATTTTAACAAGAAAATTCTCTTGAAATTTAGCTTTTATGGTGTTACGTTTTGTCTAAACATTTAATTTAAGTTTAAATTAGTAATAAAACTCACATTCGGTGGTGTATTTTTTATTTGCCTCTATGTGAATGTTCTCCATCCCAAAAAAGCAATTTAAAAGTGCTGAAAGGTGTTTTTTACACTCCTGAAAAAGACCTAACAAGCCTGAGTGAATCCCCAAAGCGCTTCAGAGCTATAAGGTCGTTTCCGTTCCCGATGAGGGAGAAAAAAATAAAGTTATCACCACAATCCTCCTGGAGAATGGCAACTGTGGGTAGCTGGAAGAGCGTCAGCCGCTTCCTGCGAAAGCAAAACACGTAATTAGTTTCTACCTCTGCGCTCCCAATCAATCACCAATCTGCGGGGACGACCGTGCGAGCTCGGCCGTGTTCGCAGTGGAACAAGGAGGTCACTTTCTCCCTCGCCGTCCTTGCTGTGAAAACGAGGCTGCGTTTGTAGGCCAGTCAGCAAGGAGATGATTTATGCAGCAGCGCCGGTTCGGCTCGCTTGTTTTCCCAGGGGGGCCGATTGTCCACCTGCAGCCGGATTCCTCGCCAGCTGGAGACCAGTCCCTCCAGGCGGCTCGCTTGCTGAGCAGGGAGCTGATTTTTCCAGACGGAAAACTCAGCTGCAGCACTCAGCTCTCACACCTCCTGGAGACAAACCTTATGTTTAAGAATTTCTTTTTTTCCAGCCGCTTGATCTACGCTTTTCTTCATATGAAGGGATTGGTACGACAGAGAGTTAGGGCCGTGCTAAGAAAACAAACTATTATTATGTGAATAAATTCATAAATTATGACACAAGAATAAGGTCGAAAATATATGAGAATAAAGTCTTAATATTATGACTTTATTCTCATATTTTGACATTGTTTATTCTCATAATTGTATTTGTTTATTTTAGCGTGGTGGTATTACTCTGTCATAGTCTGGACTCTTGCTTATTGAGAAACGATTCCTTCCTGTAGGTGTGAACTCCATTGATGTTTTATACTTTATCTAAATGCAAACATTTTCCCTTGACGTACATAATTCTGCAGTTTGATGCTATGAAGCTTTCTGGTAATTTCCTCCTCTTCCTCCACTGCCATTGCTTAAACAACAGTCTGACTACAATTACACAAAAGAGAAATCTATTTCAGTCCCAAACAGAGCAGTGAAGACAGATTAGAATCATGTTGAATTTGACGCTAGGCTAGATGTTAGCATCTTATTTTCTGTTTTACTATTTACCATCTATATTCATTTCGTCTTGTTTTCCAGCTCCACCGTGAGTTTCCTGCCCGCCCCGATGATGGAACCACTCCAGTTTCCTCAAAGCTCGTCTCCCTGCGTCTCCCAGCAGCACCCGGGCCAGCAGTACGCAGGTAGCTGCTCCTTCAAACCCCTCGCACGTTTTTACAGTAGGATCACGAAGCGAAAGCGAGAATATTCTCATCTTCTGACACGAGCCACCCTGGAGATTCCCCATCACTGCCAACGCTTCCAACACACTTCCCCTTCTCCGTTTCTTAGTGTCAATAACCTGCAAAATGCATTCCTGCACAGCCACCGGTCTGCATCCAGTAATGAAATAATCCTTCCTGGGCTGACTCTGGCTTTTGTTTGTGCGGCGACGCATAATTAGATTTCCTCTCTGGCGTTTTTAAAATGAAAAAGAGTGGCGTTAGTTTCTGAGAGACTGTGATCTGCAGGTGCTTCTTCCTTCCTCCGCTGAAAAACGTCCTGCTGACAACAAGTCACAGTGAAAAACTGAGAGCAACAAATGTCTCCTCAGAGGGGGAAGTGAGATGCATAATGTGATGTAGCTGTTAAGAGTTGGTTTCAATTAAAGCTGCAGAAATCTATTTGTTCCCATCGGGAAGAAATTACTCTTCATAACGAGCCCAGCAGGAATATACAGTAAACTTCTGCAGCAGATTTTTTTTTTTTTTGTAAAAAAAAAAAAGTAATTAAGTTGTCCAGATTGCAATCAACTTCATAATGAAGCAAGAAGAGATTTTTGATGGATGCATGCAAATTAAGTTTGAATTATGAAAATGTTTCTGCAATCTACATGTCATTGCCTGTTTCTGCCACCAGGGGGAAGTGTTGTTTTTCAGGTTTATTATTTGGCTTCATTTTGTTTCTCAGCAATCATCATGTTTAAGCAGCTGTTGATCTGTGATTTTATAAAACCAACAATTTGACAGACCAGTTGAGTTTAATGTCACTTGACAGATACAAAAATATGTTTTCTTTTATTATTTCTATTTTTTTAAAACATTTACATTTTTCAAAATGGCGAGATAATCCGAAAAACTTATATAATATATTATAAAATAGCAAAACATATACCCAGATTCTAATACAATGTACATATTTTCATTATTATTTTATTTTTGCACCGTATTCAATGTTAATAAAAAATTGTTTTTTTGCATTCTGTCTTGTTTTAACAACACATTACTGCCACCTTGTGGCATTTTTGTTTAATTGCAGTTTGTTTGACCCTAAACCATCAGCCGGTTAGTCACTCTTATTTAGAAAATTGCTTAAACAATACCTTTCATTACAAAAATAGCTCACATTGAGCTTTAATGTTGTGTGTTTTTATGCATTTTTAGTCTTTTTTTGCCCAGGCTCCTCTCTAATGACCTTTATTATTCATGTCTGATTATTGTGGAGGCTCAAAGGAGGGAGCCGTCTTTTCCAGCCTGTCAGTAATGAGGTCAGGCGAAGGTCTCGCTGCAGCCTCACCTGCAGCAAGACCAGTAAACACTTTTAATTGGCTGGGCTGCTCAGAATTGACAGATTACTGTCCCACATATCCGTTGTCCTTGTTACTGTCAGAGGGAATAATTTCATAAATCAATGACGGGCAAAGTTTGCGCCGAAGGTAAATAGACGTTAATTAATCCGTAATATATGCAATCGTTTGATTTCATGGGCTGCGTTAATGTCTAATTAGATAATTAGAGTGTTTAATTCTTGAATGGAAACTTTTTTCTTATTTACTGATCAGGTGTGCATGAATAACGATCCGATTTGTTGATCCCGTCCTCCAGGGTTGTTGCCAGCAGTGCCCGGTGGCGGCATGGTGATGCTGCAAATGGCCGCTCCTCCCTGCCAGCAGCCCCGGGCCCCGTCCCCTTGCCAGAGGAAGCAGCCCAGCCACAAACACTCTGACCAGCAGCAGCGCGGCCGCAGGCCTGCAGACGTCCCCCAGACTCCTGATAACACCCAGGTACAAATGCTGCACAAAAAAAAAATAAAATTCTTGAAGTTTTGACGACCTCCAATTCTGATTGTGCAATTTTCCAACCATTCCCGATTAACACGCTCGCGCAGCTTTGGGGACTAACTCCGCTATACGTCTGCGAGCCACGGCGGTGTTGAGAAAGCAATTTAAAAGCTAATTTAGTTGGGTTGTGACAGTGATTTGAGAATTGTCGCCCTGAGCCAGACTTGGTCTCTCCCCGCTGCGGCAGGCGGGTTAAATGTCGCCGCAAATAGGCTGCGCAAATGAAGCCGGTGCCGCCGAAAACCTGAAAATGAGGAGAAAATAGTCCTTAGTGCCGGGGTGTAATGGTACATTAGTGGGACTAATGTGGATGAAATGGTACATTAAAGCAACCACTAGAACATTACAATGACTTTGGAGAAGTAGTTGGAGGAGTAGCAGTTTTTTTGTTGTTTTTTTTTTTTTAAATGAAAGTGTTTGTTTGTCTGCTTCTTGTTCCTGCACCGCCGGTGGGTTGGCTGTAGAGCAGCCTGCCTTCGTCTCCGGCGCTCACCCCCTCGCCCTGCCAGCCGCCCCACATCAAGGCCCTCTCATCAGGCGTCTCCCCCATCCCCGTCCTGTCCCACCACCCGCAGCTCCCTACAGCCTTCATCCACAGTGGACAAGGTCCGAATCACTCCTTTCTGATCCGCTTACACGTTTTCTGCTCAGAATTAATCCAACCTGGGTTCGCCTCTCTTCCAGGTGAAGCGCATTACTCTCTCCTGGGTCAGCCTCTGCAGTACAAACCCTCCATCAGGCCTCCGCTGCTGCACACTGCGCACATGGTAACCAAACACCAGGTAAAATCTGTTTACTAGGAGAAACTCCTTAAATCTGTTGTCATTTTTTAATTCTAATGATTTTCTTTCCACCCCTGCAGGGTCCTCTGGGAGTTTGGCGTAGCGGTCATGGGAGGAAGTCCAGCAGAAAGCCTCTATCTTCAGACCTCAGTGTATGTAGAGAGGAGATTTCAGATGGAACAGCTTCATTTTTTAAAGTAAATTCATCCTTAATTGCAGGAAAATGTCTTTAAAATGCCTGCTGTTTTGCACGGTGGAGGATGTGTGATGCAGTGACCCGGGAACAGATTACAAATTAGCAATTAAAATTAAGAAAAACAACTAACTTATAATTTCTTGAATTTGTACCAACATATTCTCATGAATTGGAATATTTTATTGAATAAGACACATTTATTTTACTCTAGTCAATGTGGGTTGTATATCTAACAGCATCTTTTAGCTGCTTCACACACAAAATTTCCCAACAAGCAGCGTTTATTTCCTGACAGGAGCCATCAGGCCGATAAAAACCAGCTGCTTTGAAGCCAATTTAGCAGATTAAGTGAAAGTAGCATCAGTTTTCTTGTCAGATTATGCTTGCCATGCTCCTCCGTTGTGAAAAAAGCGTCTGTCGGTGGATGGATGTAAGCAGAATAAATTACAGACGAGGCAGAAATCACACCTGCCAGAGGAACCTGCAGCAACGGCAGTATTTTCCTGACAGAAATGTGCTGATTTCAATCATTCAGCTGTATTATTATTGTTGAGGTTTTTTTTCTTTTTTTTTTTTGCTGAAATTTCTCCTGTCAACAAAAAAATTACCTCCGTTTCATTTTTTTTTTTTTTTTTTTTAATGAAAGTAGAATAAAAATCTTAGACTCTGTTTTCTCTGAAAATGTCAGTAGTTTATCGAAGCCTCAGCGGTCCACCTCTGATTTCTCTTCATCCATGATGGTTTTATTTACCAGCTCTGTGTGTGTGTGCGCAGTGAGCAGCAGTGAGAGAATGCAAATGATGCGTCCTCCGGCGGGGATCGGCTGCACAGACTCCCTCTGGAGGTTCTATGAAGTGGCGGCGGATCGATCCAGCGGCTCGACGCGAGCAGCGGCGCTCCTGGTGGACATCCGGCCTCATCACACCTCGTCTTTGCCAAAAACAGAAAAACAACACGCACCACCTTAAAAACTCTGGCACCGGATTCAAAGGGTGGGAGCGGCGTGGCTCGTGACAAGGCCGGCCCGACGCCGCTTGGGTCTCCGGTGCAACTTTAAGGCGCCAAAATGAACCTCTGCTGCCTCAGTTCTGGACCGTCTCTCAGACACGGTCCAAATCAAAGTATCAGATGTTTGACTTGTGAACATTCACATTTATTTTTGTTTGTTTTGTAGCTTTTTTTTTGTTTCTTCCTGGCAGACGGATTTGTACAGAGTTCAGCAAATCTGCCTTTCTGTTCTAAAACGTTTTAGAGGATTTATTTGCCAGCTGGTGTGCCTCTTATGATAGCAGGTATAGGACTGTGACAGCACCGCGTAGACCAATGCACACAATTTGGTTTTGCCCACTTTTTTTTTTTAAATAAACAAATTGAATTTTGTTAAAGGTTACAAAACTAGCTTTATCTTCAGTTGGTTACCCTCCCCCAGTAACATCTGTACAATGTGAAAACACTGAATAATAGAGACTACCTGAATTATTTAAAGAACCGTCAAACACAGTGAATGTTGCATTTGCACTGAAGTAATCAAAGTGAAAGATTTGATTCGTATCAAAGCCTGGGTTTTGTTTTTTTTCTTTTATGATCCTCCCTCCCATACCTGTTTGTTGCACTCGCCAGGCCACTTTGTTTTATATGATTAAATTAAAATTGTTTAAATGCACAATTAAAATGCAAACAGAGTGTGTCACTCTTGACTTAATTTGTGAAACGGGAGTTTTTCATACTTTTTTTCTGGTTTGTTTGTTTTGACTTTAATAAATGTTTGCACCACACATATTGACACTTAACTCAGGTTATTAAACTTTTTTCCCCCCTTAGGTCATGGTCAAAGACATAACAGTTTCCTGGAGATTTGTGTTTATCTGCGTGGCATCTTTTTTTGGTTTTGCTGAGAAAAATAAAAACTAAATGAGCCGATCTGCGGTTTAAACCCGTCCGTTCGGATTTGGGTAAACAGAGACACCTAGTGGATAAATGGCACTACTGCACCAGCATACTGCCAATCCGGCGAACGGAGCCACCTAGTGGACGGAGGATGTTCCTAACTTTTCACTCGAGAGTGAAAATGAAACTGAACGGTTTCTATAGTTGTGTGTGGTTATAGCAACGCAAAGCAAAGCGTGGCTGGAGAAAAGGCGGTAAGAGCTGGGTGCGTTGTTGACTGGCATCCATGGCTACAATCATGGCGGATAACCGCAGGACGGTGGTCGTATCCGGTGTACCCACGATACTGGAGTTCACCAGGATGGTCGACAAGTTGACTATCCACTTTCAGACCCGCAGGAGAAGCCACGGAGGGGACGTGGAAGTCGTGAAATACCCCACTAACATGAGCGGAGTAGCTTTCGTGACTTTTGACAAAGCTGAAGGTAAAGTAGCTGCTGTTTGTAGAGGGAAACCGTTACATGAACACTGGAGGGGAAGACGAACCTTAGGAGAATAGTTCTGCATTTTAATATTTTAATTATGACGTTGACCACCGAGGCCTTCCCTCAGAAGGGCACACTTCACCCCGGAACTGTTGAAAGTAAGACATAGAACGTCAGTGTTCCCGCCATCTTCAAAAACCTTCATCTTAGATCTTCAGCATAAGAAGTTGAACAAGTTTGTATCTTTATCTTTATAAGATGTTCTTCATCTTATGTTCAGTGTAGTTTGGGCAGGATGGGATATTTTGGGCTTCTGTTGAAGATACTCAACATGATAAATTATAAGTTGAACACCTTATGTTGAGCAGAAGATGTTCTTGTATTGAACATTTCTTAATTATGAGATGACATTTGAGGTGATGATTCACAAAATCAAGCTGCATTTTGTTTTGTTGTGTTACGAGAGGTGTCCTAATTCTTGTCTTTTTTCCCTTTCAGTCTAATTAATTCAGAAGTAATAATTTCAGATTTATATAATAAACCTTTCCTGTGTGGAAAAAAAAACAGTTTGTGGTAAAAAGAAAAGTGTGTAATACTGTTGATCGTCTTTTTGTATTTTGTAACAAAAATACATGATTAAAAATTAATTAAATTGAGTTGAATTGATAAATATCTGAATGTTTCATCATGCAAAACAGATTTTGGATTTAAAATTAAATTAATCTGCTTTATTTTGAGATTTTTGTAGGGCGGGTCACTTTTGACCTGCAGGACAAGGGGGAAAAAACAATGTTAGGATCGCACAAGGGTTAAATAAATGCTGCTTCTGCATCACTTTATGTGCTGAGGAGGTAGTGCAAATATTTGATTCGGGAATGCTGGAGCAAGCTATCATCTAAAAGCGGAGGAATAAGGTTGAAAACTTCTAGCTAAAACTATAATTCAGTTTATTTATATTGCGCTATTCACAACAAGCCACTTAATTCAATCCAGAATACAGATATTCCAGTTGACCCTTGTTATCAAGCAATGGAGTCAAATCCGTTTGACACTCCTCAACAAGCATGTAATAACAGTGGAGAGGAAAACTCCCCTTTAACAGGAAGAAATCTCCAGCAGAACCAGGATCAGTTTGAGCATCCATCTGCCACAACCAACTGGGGATTTGAGAATACAAAGTATTCACACACATGAAGAATCAGGAGAACTTTCTTTGTAAGAAGCCAATGGTAGCTTCATCCAAAAGAGAAAAAAAGAAGACTTACATTTATTGGGGGTTGAGGATTTCTCATAAAACATCCTGTTTTTTTTGGAGACTTTAACAGATTGATTAAAACTCTTGGCAGATGCAAAGCGGGTGGTGAGAAAGGAGCAGCAAATCATGGTAGATGAGGAGTTTACTCAAGACTACGCTCTCACTGTGTTTCCCTTCAGCACTGATGTATGCATGGTTTGCTTTTACTTTGCATCAATTTCAAAATTAAAACCTATTTTATGTCTTATTCTCAACACACGAGATTCTGATTCTGACGTGTTTTTCTGCCGCAGGTGTTTCTGTACGTGGCCGGAGCTACGGTGGACCTCTCCGTTTTCGGCAGCGATCAGGCCTCTCTGATCAAAAGTCTGCAATCAGCTCACAGATCAATCCGCTTCCAGGCGTCGCCACAGCAGAGGAAGGCGTCCATAGAAGGTCCCTTCTCTGCCGTCCAGGCCCTGAAAGAGGACCTCATCCGCAGGGCCAGCCATCTCAGACCCTCATCCCAAACTGCAGTCGGCAAACCCAGAGCAAGCTCTCCTCATCCTAGACTAGCATCCGAGACTAACCCAAAAAGCACAGAAGCTAACAGGGAAGCAGCAAACTCCAGCAGCTTATCAAAGTCACCTCGCAGCACCGGAGAAGCAAGAGAAGTCCAAAGCCTGATCTCAAAAGCAGAAACTCCAAAAGCTTCCTTGAGGCAGAAAGTGTCTAATGAGAGTTTGGCTGGAGGGAGCTTCAGACAAGCAGTTGGGAAGGAAATAAGTACACGACTCGTCTCCTCATCAGGGCTCGCATGGTTCCCTATGGAGGAGACATGCACTAAACAGCAAAGAGATTATAGGAGGTCGGACAATATCCCTGCCATCCAGAGCGGAGCTAATTATTGGGAGGATCCCGGCAGCCCGATGAGGACCAGTAAGTTCCCTCAGAATGACCTGAGAAAAGGTTCAACTCCCTTAACAAGCAACGCAGGGGCTTCTGAAGTCACTTTGGTTGATTTACACATATTCCAGTACATAGAAAAATTTCACAAGACGGAGTTAGACAGGTGCTTGAAGGACGTTGACATGACTACCAAGGAAGAAGAAGGAGCTGGAGTTATGCGAATATTGCTGAGTGAGAAACAACCCTCTTGGGCCTCATCAAGAACCCTCAAAGACGCTTTAGGAAACCTGGAGAGTATGATCAGCCATTGGCAGTCTCAACTGAGAGTTCAGGAGATCTTTTACAACAAAGCAAAGTTTTTTGACAAGCAGGAACTGATTGAGATCTGCAACCATGTGAACCCCTGGTATAATAACGTTCTGTATGTGTTGGAGGATTCCTGCATTAAAGTGATTGGCCCTTTAACAAGAATCCTCCTGTTCAGTAAGGAGCTGGAGGAGAAGATGGATAAATACACCCCTGTGAAGCCTATTATAGGCAAAAGCAGGAGATAAAATCACATTGGAAACCACAAGGGGGAGCTGTTGGGCCTGACAAAACCTTTTCTTGCACTGAAATTAGCATGTACATTCCTGTTTTTACAACAAATGTACCCAAACAAAAAAAAGGCTTTAGTTAATTTTAGTTTTCTGTAATCTGTTTTGCATAAATTATTGCTCTATTACTGTAGACTAAAAGGTGACAGATGACAATCTGCCTGATGTAATCAGATCACTTCAACTTCTTACAATAAAACACTGACATCTGTGATTAATTAAGAAATACATTGGGACATGTAATCATCAGTGGACAGCAGGGGGCAGTGTAACACACCACCACCCACATGGTGAACGACCCCCTTCTCTGTGGTTGCCACGGCTCAACCCAACCAAGCATTTTTTGGAGGCTGGGTTTTGGCAAGCAGGGTGCCGATTGGAAGACAAATGATGTCAGATGGATGTCCTATCATACCCCCATCTCTGCTTACACACACAGAGCACCGCAGCCCATCTGATGAGAGGAGACGCTCAGCAAAGCGATGTCGTGTTGAGGCTGCTTTCATTATTTCAGGGTGCTATTATTCAGATGAGTCCGCTCGGCAGCAGGGATAATTGATTCATTATGTTAAAATAAGCTACGCCGCCGTAATGAACACACACAAACACGATCCCCCCAGACAGACTCACTCTGACCGGTTACCATAGGAACCCGAGAGGGGAGGCTGTGGATCTGCACCGCCGGGCGTCGTTAAGGGATGCTTTCGAACACAATGGAGGCTTCCATGAGGGCGGCAGAGTTACATCTCCAGGAGAAGAACCCTTCATCAAAGAGTTGAGCTGTCGCTCAGCTCCCAAACGTCTCTGACGTCCCTTTGGAAGCACGGCTTGAACTATTTTCTTATTATCTGGTGGAGTAATAAGGAGGGTCAACAAGGAGGAAGCGTTCTCCTCAAATGTCCTGACACTTGCTTTTTTCCCTCTCTCTCCTCATTATGCACAGTGTAATTATCCTGCACCATTCTTGAATGTATTTAGGATGCATGACTTTCATGATGGAGGTCAAAAACACCATCCGGCCCCCAAAAAAGGGAGGCACAAGTGATTCTCAAGGATGCTTTCGCCAAGGCTGAGTTCTCCTGGGGATCAAACCTATAATTGGACTGGAGATGCATTCCTGAACCTTCGCACCTCTGGGTCTATCGCTGTCTGACGCTTCCCATTAGGAAGTTAGTCAGCCAAAGGAAATACATGCAAAGTGGGCATAAATTAGATTTTTAGATTTGTGTGGAGGGTGCTAGAGGGGGTTATCAGATCATTTTAGAGAATCAAACTAATTTTAAAATCAGACAAAGACAACCAGAGTAAATACAATGAGTAGTTTTCAAATTATGTTTTTACTTATTTATGGGAAACAACCATCTATTCCAACTTGGTGAAGAAATGTCAATCATAGAGTCTTACATTGCTGCTGAATTTGTTGCCTAATAGTCATTCATTGTCCTTTGATTAGGCCACTCCAAATCTAGTTTGTTTTTGATGGACATTCAAAGGTGGTGCATTACCAATCTCAGAGACATTCTCCATCAGGGTTGTTTGTTAGAGAGCAGAAATCCTGAAGACATCCACATTGTGAAGCAGTAAAGCTGACCCAAACCATCACACTACCACCACCATGCTGAACAGTTGGTATGATTATCTTTTATTTTGTAATGCTATGGTTTTACACCCACCAGGAAGTTCAGGTTTTGTCTAATCATTCCACAGATTATGTCCCAAAAGATCCTTTTGCTAATTGTAATATGGTTTGTTGTCTTTATTTTGGTTTTTATGTGGTTCTTTGAGTTCCTTTTGCCAACTTTCTGCTGGCAGATAGGTTCTGCGATTTTTCTTCAAATTATTCTATGGTTCTGGGACTAATCAGGTCAGGACCATACTTGAAATTAAATTAATCTTTTGTGTTTCAATTAATTAATGATATAAGAAGGAAGTAGTTGGTTTGGGTAATTTTCACAAAGCAGAATAGAAAGAGGAAAAGAAAATACAGTCAAACTACAGCAGTGACAAACAGCCTCAAGGACACAATGGTCCAGTGTGTCTTAGCCATTCATGATTGGTACCTTTACCATCTGACCAGTGTTGTGTTCAGGCACATACATCTTAGAGGTCAGAGGTGAGACAGGGAAGCGGTAACCCTCTGCATCCTTCCTTCCCCACAGTGACGAATGAGACTGCCGGTGATGGATAACCTTCTGCTGGCAGTGTGTGCATGCACATAGCAGTCACAAATTAAGTCTTAATGACTCTCTTTACAGATCATCACCCTGTCGGGGAGGAGGAAAGTAGAAAAAGATATGAGTTGTAACCTCCCACATGCAGCTCTGCTCTGCGTAAATGTTTCCTTGGGTATTAGAGAGTTTTGATGGAAGACCACAGCTGGTGAAATTGAGGGCAACAGACCAAGAAAATGGTTTTTGTGTGGCAGAAAGGGTGAATGGTATTTAATTTGTCACAATATATGACCTGAGAATCACACAATGTTATTGAATACTTTTAAACAAACCTTTACTGATAGTTCTTGAGTTTTCATTTGAAGGGACATATATTTATTTTAACATTTTTTGAGATAATACTATGTAAATTCAATATTATGATTCTAAAAAATTGATAATGTTCTTAGAGGATAAGTAAAATGCTTCAAAAAGCTCAGATATGTAGCCTGTTGTGTTTATTTACATACACGACTTATAACCTGAAAACAGAGCGGAAAATAAAATTCTATTTGGATAAAAATTGAGTGATTAGCCCAATGCAAAAAGTCAAAACTATCTTTTCCAAAAAACGCCAAATTAGGGCCAAAATATGTAAAATAATCAAACGGAATACTCCTTGACATGTTATTGGCTGCTGGTGCTTTGAAAGTAGCCAATCCAGGAGCACCATTTATTGTCCTATTTGGTGATTGGCTGAACCGACAAAGAGCGGAGGAGACAGCTAGCTTCTGCGGTTATGCTAACGTAGTTTCTACTGTCCGTTTTCATGGAAATGTAAGTCCTGTATACAGGTATTTAAACAATTAAAATAGGCAGTTATCAGTATTTTAGAGGAGTTGTCAAGTATTCAATGATTTTGGCTATTTATGGGCGCTAAACCCATCGAAAACTAGAGGTCCACTGCTCTAAAGCAACTTAACGGCTAAGAACTAAAGAAGCTAGTCATGTGGGAATTGAGTCATTTTGATTTTGGAGTCGTCACTAAAAGTGTAATTTTGCGTTTCATTTTGAAATACCACCTTTAATATTGGTTGTAGCTCTCAAACCAGCATTTCCAAGCTAGCATTCCCAAACTATCAACTGTTAATGCTAAGCTAATCATGTTTTTACTGTAATGTCAATTGTTACTGTCTGACATATTTTGGAAACAACAGAAATTTACTTTAAACTTTATTTTTATGGATATCCGGTTTGCAACAGGAGAAAGTCAGGAAATGACCATGAACAATAAAGATACGTGCCTGAACTACAGGAGAGAATTGACACAATGCAGGTAAGTCTGATCATCATGCATAAGAGCAAAACAATGTGGCATCTATCACAGGGAACCTGCTCCTCTTAAAGCTCCTCCTGATTGGGCCTGATGAGCTGCAGCTGCGGGAACACACCTGGCCTCCACACCCTGCAGTGAGAGAAGGTGAGGAAAAACACACCCCAATTTGCACATGGCTCTGTGAATACAGCAGCAGCCACATATTTGAACAATTAGCAAGAGTCACTAAACAAAAACTAAATTAAAAGATGTAAAGTTTACAAACATGGGGATGTTATTGTCTTCTTTCATTACAATTACATGTTTTGTGTTAGTGTTTTATTTATGAATACATTAATAAACATACAGTGTGGAATTATATGTTTTTATTTCATGCATAAATTGATTATCAAGTCTTTGCAAATAAATATTTTAGTCAACCAGCTAATATGTAGCTTTTTCCTATAATCTATTTGTTTCTGTATTTAAACATGTTTTAGAAATTCTCAGCTTCTTGTATCTATTGTCATTAATGTTTACATGTGGTACAGTTGGTAGCACTGTTGCCTTGCAGCAAGACGGTCCTGGGTTTGATTCCCGGCCTGGTTCCTGCATGGAGTTTGCATGTTCTCCCTGTGCATGGTGGGTTCTCTCTGGATACTCTGGTTTCCTCCCACAGTCCAAAAACATGACTGTCAGGTTAACTGGTCATTCAAAATTTTCCCTGGGTGTGTGAATGGTTTTTTGTCCTGTCTGTCTCTGTTGCCCTGTGACAGACTGGCGACCTGTCCAGGGTGTACCCCGCCTCTCGCCTGGAACGTTAGCTGGAGATAGGCACCAGCATCCTCCATTAGAAAATGGATGGATAGATGTTTACATATCTAAATTTTTGGTTATTTCTAGTCTTAAACTTGTGAGTACTAGTTTTCTGTTTCAGACTCCAGTTCTGGTTTTAATCTGCTCTCAGAAGTCCAAAATCCCAGATTTTAAAGTTTTTCTTCCTTTAGTGCGACATTTATCCTGGACTTTTTAACTCTTATGATTATATCTTAAACTTTGTGGCAACTTGCTTCAGTCATCCGGGTTTCTTTGCTAATTACTGCCTCTTGTAATCGGTCCACCCACCTTTGCGTGCGATACCTTCATGGTTTTGGTTCTGTGTTGCACTGAAGCAAAATTATTGCCCGTGATCTCCTCTGCATTCCTTCCTGGCATCTGAACTCCCCCATCTGCTCAGCCTCGCTCAGCCATTCCAAGAAGCTTCAGTATAATTACGAGTCTCTTCTCTGACCATTTCGAGATGCTTACAGTTAGTGGGGTGTGAAGAAGATGCATGATTGCTTGTTAAACCTTAACACCGTGGACTGCAGTGCTCAACACACAGAAGCAAAATGAGATATACTCAATTTAGAATAATTTTACACTCACTTCTGGACAGGACACTGGAAACTCACACTGGCAAGTTGTTGGTTGGTATTTAAAAAACACAGATAAAACAATGAAAATAACTTCCTTCAGGAACAAATGACTGTGAAGCACTTTAAAGCATACAATTATAAATATTCAGTTTCCCCTTGGGGATCAATAGAGTAAATTATATTCTAATATTTCAGTTACAATGGTAACACATGTGCAGTGAAGAAGTTACTCTATCACCAAAATTTGAAGCCAGCTTGACCTCAAAATGACTCCAATTGAAGAGCAAAGTTGTTTGACTTCAGTTTGGACACATGGATGTGTCTTGATATATTTCAGAATATTTTGTGCTGCTCTGTGGGAAAGCTTCTCATCTCCCAGCTCTATTTGCCTATAAAAAATAGCAAATGTCCCAGAGAGGCGCATTTTCCAGGTGAGCCTGCAGAGCACGGTATGATTTGTAGGTAGTTAGATTGTTGAAGGCACTCTGCCTTATTTTAAAGCGTACATGGATGTGTCCAGGAGGTCCAAAACAGTCCCCAAATAGATCAGATAATTCAGATTTATGTGAAAGCACCTGTGTGATTTAATGGCTGTGACATTTTTAAAATTGAAGCCACCACAGGACTGGCACCAGTGGCTCCATTTTGTATTATGTCTATCACTCATGCTGCGCTGAGCACGATAGGGCCTGGGGGCGATGATAAAAAATGTGACATTATGAAGGGTCACAGCTTGTAATTGTGATGGTGAGTCAAATTAGAATGCATTAAAAGACGAATTAAGCCCAAACGAACAGAAGAAAGAGATGTGTTTCCATTAGTAGCAGCGGAAATAAGCGTCCAGGAAAACTCTTTTTATAATTAAAAGATTTACATAACTATCCAAGGAGGAGATTACATAAATGGAGCCCTGTATAATTCATTGGTGTGAATTCCTCAGCTTCTTCCATCCGCACAGTCTTATCTAACATTTTCAGGTTAAAGGAGGTCAATTTGTAAAGGACGATGGGACAGATGTAGGAGAGAAACAGATAAGCTAACAGGAAGGATGTAACTATAGCGCATCAACAACCCACTGAGCCAAGGAAGGAGCAACATGTTTGAATATGGGCATGAATGAAGCTTTGTAAAATCAAAATTTACCTCAGAAAGACATTCAAAGAGGTCCATCTATACGTATACTTTATCTTTGTAGAATTATAGGGAGGCGAGTCATATAACGGTAAAACTACTATAAACGTCTAAATGTTTTTCTATTTGTTTCAACCTTTAATCATTAGCTGGATTGTAGCCTTTTGTAGTAGTTTGCATCTTTGTTCTTTGGTGACTCTCTGGATTGGTTGCACTCTTAGAGTAATTTTGGTTGATCTGCCACTTCTAGGAAGGTTCACATCTGTTTCAAGTTTGTTTTCTTCTCCATTTTTGGATTATATCTCCCACTGTGCTTAGGAGTCCTAAAGTCTTAAAAGAGACCGAAAGATGCCAGTGACTTTCTTTCTCCTCTATTTGTGGATTTATGTAAATTCAGGCATTTTTGAGGTCTTTTAACATCCTTCAAAAAGTCAGACCATTTCTATTTATGAAATTATTTCAGATTTGACAAACTACCAAATGCATCTTCCACCTATATTTACCAATATGCAAGAGTTAAAAAGTACCTTCATATCTTGCTTACATCAGCTGAAAAATGCTGCAAGCAAGCTGTATTTGTAATAAAAACTGTACTTTTAACCCCTAGTTATGATGCAACAAGATATCAATGTTATGGTATTCATGCAGACTTAGCAGAAATATCTGCATTCCCATACACTGTTAAGATGTTCTATGTCTTTTTGTGTATTCATGTGTAAAAATGTAGTTACTTTTGCCCATCTCTGCAGAAAATCAAAACATCTTGCCATTCATTCAAAAACTACTTAGACAAAATGTCTCCTCATCTCAAAACCATTAGAAACCCCAAACCCCCAAGAGGCAGACCACATTCATGCTACCTAATCTTAAACAGAAAGAGAGCACACTGATTTGATTAGGCCTACTCCAGTTTTTAAAGTCTCCTGGAAATGTCAGCAAAATCATCAAAGCGTCCGTATGCTTTATAAAGCCAACATCAAAGGCATTCCCTGCATACTGCGTCCTCCATATTATTGGCTCACGGCTAAAACGTCTACATCTGCACAACATTATTAGTTTTATGGGGCTGTTGTAAGTGGAGACAGACTGAAAACAGCAGAGACAAGTGACATTTCCCCCTCGCAGCTCCACCCGCAGCCCACCAACTCTCTGCTGCATTTGCAAATATACATCGGATGTTCTTTGTATGATATCACACCCTTCTTGTTTGTTTACTCTCTCCCTCATCTTAAACCTTGTTTGGTTTTCTCCCCTTTGTTTACTCACAAAGGCCCACATTTTTCCTATTCTTACCTGCGTAACTTTTCTAAATTCTTCCAAATTTACAATTTTGAACTATTTTGTGTTTATTTATGGCATAAAATCCCCCAAAATTTATTAAAGTTTGAAGGTACAATGTGACGAATAGTGGAGAAGTTAAAAAAATCTCTTATCTTTTGGTATTTCTCCACTGTTTCCCACAATAATAATAAGAAAAAAACACTTATTCAAGTAATTGTAAATTGCATTTTGGGGGTGATTTATTTCCCAGATGTTGCAGAAATACAAAAAACTCAAACCCCCCATGCAGCTGGAAACCACTGGACTCAGAAAAGCCGTGAATGTCGAGGCTTATCAGTGCGTTCCTAAATGCCACATTATGCCATCAATCGTCCTGGACCAAAAATGGGTCGCCCAACAAAATAATGACCTGAAGCACTCTAGCAGAACAGCCGCAGAATGGAGGTGGAAAAAAAGACGATTCACATCCGTCACTGACCGGGTGGGAGTGCAGACCTTGAATGCATTGAAATGCCACGCCTGCAGCAGAAAATGGCCACTTCCTGCCTGATGCTTCTCCAGCCTTGCTCTACTGGCCGAGTTCTGCTAACAAAGCAACAAAAAGCCAACAAATGTTCCCTGAAGCAGAGTATAGCGTGGTTTAAAGTTATTTCAAACATGAAACGCTACGTAATGATGCAACATTGAACTATTAGCTCATAAAACTATTTTTTAAATGAAAGTAGTGGTATTATGACACTCTCGCGCTACTTTCCAGCTATACCACTGTTCTCATCAGTGTACCAGAGTGAATGCACTGTTATAATTTACAAACCAAACTGCCTATCACATTGATCTCATCTGGCACATCCTCATTAAAACAATGTGATGCTATGCAGCCCTGTGTCTTTATGTCTAACCTTGGTTTCATGTCTTGTCGACGCCTCCACCCACCTACTTCGTTCACAGCAGGCTGCGCCGTCCACAGGGTGCCTCAGCAGATCAAAGAAACATTGGCCTGAACTCCTGCCTGGAGAAAACCTCTAAATCCCACCAACAACATCCCTGTGCCTCAAAGTAAACCCACAACACATCCTTTTTTAGGAAGCTCCACAAGGGCTTTCTTGCTATGTGTAGCAAATCACAACCTTCGCTGCTTATTCTCTTCTTTAAAATTGATTTGGAGAGTTTCCATATTCATAGAGAGACTCACTCTCACAGATGTCGACTAAATAACACCTCCCTTTACACCCATCCTCCTCCTCAGCCACCATATCACCCTTATGTGGACATCCTCACAATTTGACTGTCCTCACTTGACCCTGACAATGTCTGCTGCTGATTTGAGGAGACAGGAAAGCAGATAAGCTCCAGATTTTCCAGGGTGTCACCATAGTAATAAAGGAAAGGAGTGGCTCTGAGATAAAAGAAAGCTTTGCATTGAGTAGTTTGAACATTATGACAGCCCTGACCCATCTATGGACTCTAGACCTTCTCCAGACCTTTAAAGGTCTGTTTAGATACCTGACTCCAAGCTTAAGGGATGTTGAAGTTGATAGGATCTCTACAGACTCCCAACAGATGCTTATATGACTTTAGTGGCTAACTCAAACACCATACTACTTGTTGAAGTTTATTTGATTATTTTCAAAGACACTCTTTTGTTAATCTTGAAAGTGCCTTCATGTTGGAGTTGGGTACTAATTTGCGTATTGTGGTGAGAAAAGTAACTTTAGACTGACTTTTAGAGGTTGTTGAGACAGACAATGTCCTTATAGTCGACAATTACTGTTGTGCAGTTAAATTCTAACAACTGAAACAGTAATTACATGGAGAAATATTAATTATTTTGGCGATATTATTTATACAAATGGTAGAGTAAATGCCCTAATGCCTCAGAGTAGCAATGCTGCACAGACCTAGAGTAGAAATTAGAAGGATTGAGTTCTTGTAAATTACAGTTTTTGTTTAACAGAGAGATTTTTTAAATCCATGGGTAAGTTTCCAGATTGCTAAGTCTCTCAGACTTCCTGTTTCTCACTGGATAAACAAATATATAAATCTTGATTTTGTGAACTCCATAGTGAGTTGAGGACTTTGTCACTCCTCAAACTTATAACAACTTCAAAATTTGGCACCTTTTGGCTTCATTCTCTGTTGCTATGAGCTCACTTTTTTTTGCCATTGTTCATTTTTACATATTTCTCAGCTTCAGGCTTAGAAATTAAAATTCATGAACCCAGTACAAAACATTAAATATGCCCTTCAAAGATGTTTAACACTTCTGTACCAGGGGTCTCAATAAATGTTGAAGGTATTGAAGAAAGCTTGAGTTAAAGATAAAGTCTGTCTAGAGCGGGGCCTTGAATAGTTACGTATTATTGTGTTTCCGGCTGTCATCTGCCACTTACATACAGGTCTGCTACATATGGGCCAGAGAGATGGCCTGGTTGTTCGCTATATATAGCTGGAAGTAATTTTTGGAGTGCTAGACTAGTTTCTTTTCAGATGCTTTCTTCTCTAAATGTGTCACTTCTTTATTAAATTAATACTCTTTAACCTTATTATCACAGCCAGTGTGATTAGTTCACCGAGAGCTGATTTGATCCATGTATAATATTTGTTTCTTTCACGCAGATTCAAGCTGAACTTCTTTGCATAATCGATATTAATATTCTTTCTTGGACAAGAAGTAATTGTCTTTGTTCGTAATGCAATTTGAAGCGAAACTCCCTCAAGGAAATTGGACACACACAACCACGGTTATGCATTTAGTAATAAAATGAACAGCTTTGCGTGATTAACAGCTGAGGACGTTCAATAGAGATGCCTCAGGGCACATCATGTCATCTTATAGCTGAGTAAAATCTCATCCGAACCTCACAGACACGTCAACATTGCCATCTCTCAATGGTAATTAACAGTTAATGCCTTTTAATGAGACTGATATTGATGCTGCATCTTTTCATTTAGCATTTGAGATCTGGAGGCAAATATCCGTCTCTGCCCCACATACAGAGTCTCTCATTTCTCATTACAGTGATAAGTAGCTTGACAGCGTCAGTGGCTGTTTGCTAGCTGTCACATTCCTCTCCACCTCACACACCCTAACTTATGCAGGCTCATCTCTGGATGGCTCTGTCACACGATCCAAGCTATGGGAAAAGCTGCGGTGGGTCCTGCACAATTAAAAAAAAGCCACATCCTCGCGCAGCAGTCGCACATTTCCGAGGATCACAAGGAAGGAAGAAACCACTGGTTCGGTTTGCAGACAAGGTGGCAGCAATCTGTAGTTAAGAGGTTAATTTGGTCAGAAATCTGGGGGTAAAATGATTATCTACCTAAATTTTCCAGTACAAAGAAAGAAAAATCTACAAAGGATTGTTCTAGTTTATAGAACAGGCAGCTAGAGAATATTTTAGTGAAGCTATCTGGTTGTTTATGTTACCACATTGGTTATCAGGGAAATTTACCTGTCATGCTAGTTCATGTTTCTCTGGATATGAGGCATTGCTGTAATGGCAACATTA
This sequence comes from Poeciliopsis retropinna, assembly GCA_010277075.1. NCBI lineage: Eukaryota > Metazoa > Chordata > Actinopteri > Cyprinodontiformes > Poeciliidae > Poeciliopsis > Poeciliopsis retropinna. The sequence continues at coordinate 2,442,942 of VMRM01000029.1, read as the reverse complement.
CATTGGTTGAGGGTAGAAACCTGGAGGTGGCCATCAAGGCTCTTTGTACCTTGATGGGTTTGATAGGTAGAGATACATCAAGGTATATCCAGTGAGTAGACCGGCCAAGGCTAGGGTTAATTTTGAAACATCACTCACTAACTCTTATTGCCTTTATGAAGTTGTGACTTATTGCCTTTATGAAGTTATCTTTTCCACAGTATGCAGCTTGAGGTTTGTTATATCATTAGATTTAAAGCTTGATCATCACCTTGTAACCATCCAATCGATAGTGTAAAATGTGTTGTGTACTGGGCCAGATTGTTTCTGCTTGAAAACAAAACGTAACTGCATAGAGGAAGCTTCTATAACTCACATAGTGTGTAGTAATTGGTCCATGAAGTAGAAGCAAATTCCCTAGACTGGGTCAGTATGGAACAAAAAGCACATCAGTACTCTAATGTGGAGTCAAAAGTAAGCTAATTTTCCTCCAGAGGGCTACAAGCTAGCTAAGATATTGACTGGAAATTGTGTGTGTGCGCGTGTGTGTGTATTTAAATAAGAATGGTTGTAGTCAACAAAATTATTTATTTCAGTTGAATGATCTGATAAACTCAAATATTCATTCGTTGTGTCATGCATCTGACAGACACAATTATTTTTCCGTCAAGTACTTTATGCAAATGAACACATCATTTCATGCACCATTAATCCACAGACTTGAACACAAAAATACACACAGAACCCAAACTTCCCTGAAGGAACAGGTCATTCCTGGAATGATTCATCCTCCACACTGTAACAAACACACACAGACATGAACTGAACACATTCACTGCCTCATTACATCAGCGTGTGTATCCATGCCTGATCAGACATGATGACTGAAGGGAGACACTCGACAGATTTCCTGTACTCTCTGTGTGGATGTGTGTGTGAGACTTGCCCTGGCTGCCCTTCACCACACTCAGCAGAGGATATTAAGCTAATTGCTTATTAAAAGAAGAGGTCATGTGTTAGTAAGCCAAAAATGGGGGAGGATAGGTAGTCAAAGCTTGTTAGGATTAGGAAGTTCCAGTCTGTTTCTGTTCCAGAAATCCCAGAAAGAAGCAATGACTCTTTTATTTTCTTTTTTGTATGTCTTCCAACTTTATCTGGAGAACTGGAAAGTCCAGTTAGCCATTCTACCTGCATGATGAAACAGTTTGACTCCGGTGCTTCATACTTTCTTTTTATATGATGTAACATTTGATGATAGCAGATGATTCACAGCCTTTTGACTCAAATGTGAACTCCTGTGAAAGATTCAACACTAGAATCATAATAGAAGAACTGAAGCAAGAACACCAGAAACAGCTATTAAATTAGCTTTATGAAAACGTGCCAATTTTGGAAAAATCTGGTGTTTTTCGATTAAAAAGTCATGTGAAGAACACCTGGGTATCAGTACTTGTAGAAAAGAGTAGGAAGACAACAGGAAGTGGTTGGAGGATGATGGCGCAGCATTTTTTTAAAAGACTTATCACTTGAACGATCTTATTCATGTGTAATTTTAATTGTTTCTCATTTCATGGAAACACAGTAATTGTGAAATTGTGTTTTTCCAACTATAGTGGATAGTCAACAAACTTTTGCATAGATTAGTAATGGAAACGCAGCTGGTGTTTTTTTTTTTTTTTCCATTATCACTAAAGTGTCTCCTCTAAACCGACAAAAAACCAGATGGATGTACACGGGAACCAAATGAGGGGCGAGATTCCAGTTAGTCCAAGGATTTTGATTCTATCTCTTGTGATTGCAAGGAATAAATTTCAGTTTACACTTTGGTAGTTTGCATGGCAAAATTAACCTCATTGTGAAAATGCAGATGATTTTTTCACACAAGCTTATCAACACTCGCATTCGCATGTCAGTAAGGGTCAGTCGCAGCTCAGCTGGTGTGGAATAACATCTCCTTGTCCTAAAGCTGGAACACTTTCAGTCTGAGACCCCATGCTGCTGTCAGCTGGAGATCACAGCTCAATGCTGAGAGCTGAGATTACTGAGAGAGGTCAACGAAAATTAAGGGACATTTTATTTTACACAGATATTAAAGAATTTCTACAAGCATTACCATAAAAATCAGAGCTGTGAGCCAATCTGAATTGGATTTTTGGGGACGCTGTCAGCATTTTTCCCTCATATTTACCTTCTGACTTCCATATTTACAAAGCATCATAGTTGCGAAATCACATTGACATCAATTGCATTTTCTCCCTGAACTCTTCAAAGTGTGTCCTTAATTTCCCAGTCATGGTGACTAAACACCAAAAAAAACCCGTAGTAAACCAAAACGGGAGAACTTGTGCTGTGGTTGCCTCACCGTAAATGTCAGCGCTCTGCTGATTGGATGCACGGAGACATGAGATAACTGTGGGGCAGCGCCCTGTCTGGGGTAGGGATGGCCCAGACCCAGTGACCTAGACCCACTGCACACCTCCAGCAATCCTCACCTGCTGGCGAAAACCAAACTCACCCCAAATCGTCTTCCTTGTTATCCCTCCCAATGAGAGCGCTGAATCCATAAGACTGATACTCACTGGTGCATGAGCCAAATCTGGAACACGCCTGGTATCAGGTAATAGTAGACACCATCTAGGGCTTATTAAATGGAACTATTGTATTACTTCACTCAGATATCCACTGAATGAATAGCTCAGAAGATTTATTGCAGGTAAAACAATATTGTGCTCATTTAATGGCTGCAGCTATTGTTTTTACAAAGTAAGGCTATAAGAGATAAGCTTAAACAAATCATTGTGTTGACAACCTTCTGCACTAAAACATTAGCAACTGAAGCAGCTCAATTTCATAATCTACAACCTTGTGTTTGTTTTAGATTTTATTGTTGTTTTAATTAAAAAATGCAATGTGTTAATATTGTTTCTGATTTGGAGCTGGAAGAGTGAAAATACACTTAATGATCTTATCGCATACATTCAAAAATAATGGAAACATGTCAGGAAAGTGTGTGCATTACAAACTGTCAGTTATTTTATTATAATAGTATGAAAAAATCATCTTAACATGATGATTGATCTAAACTACTCTTCCACCACACAAAGCAATTTAGATTTAGCTAAAAAAACAAACAAACAAACAAGCTGTTTTGGTTGAGTTTTATTTGGTAGTATCAGAGTATTTGGGGCTAAAAATAAATGCACGCCACATTTTTCTGATTTTGTTTGTAAAAAACTTGAGGTGTTAAACTCCAAGTAAATATGTTCAATTTTGCAGCTTAAAAGTGACAAAATGTTCAGTGAATTTTCAGTAAGTAACATAATATTCATTTACATTAGCCAGTTTATGCCAAAAGGGCCTAAAGACATAAAAGTCTGTGTTGTCCTTGTGAAAATCTGCAAAGTCTGCTGGACATTGACAGACGCACGTGACCAGAAACAGGTGGTACCCTCATTTCTATTTTGGTCGTACAATATTTGGACAAGCGTTTTTGTCAGCTAAATCCATTAACAAAGGAACCCAGTTTGTTCAACTCCATGTCCTACGTCGGTTTCTAATGTCAAGTATCACATTGGATGCATAAAACAAGCTTTTAAAATGTAGTTTTTAAAGCCAAGCAGAATTTGAATGAGGTCAAATGCATATGGTACTGAGCCGGCAGCCAAGAAGCACAGCTACGGTGTGTAAAGTCCCCCTCCTCTTCGCTTCCCTCGTCCCTTCTCTCCTGGCAGTGTTGTGGCCTGGAGGCAAAGCTCCCACACAACAGACGGGACTCCCACTTCACAGCCTGCAGGGTGGAGCTGTCTCACTGCATAGACTGCTGCCAGCAACACGGCGAGTCAAATCACTGTCGCAGAGGGGAGTGCCGATGCAGAACGCCGCTGTTTTTCCCATTTTTGTGGAAATTAGCAATGATTTTGTGTTTAGGAAACAATAGCCTGCAGGCAGGGAGATCAGCAGGGTTCCTGTTCACATTTGGGGAAAAGACAATGAAAAGTGATCATGGCGCGTGGAGTCTCATTTGGAATAGGTTTAGCGAAGTCTTTTTGGGTTTTTTTTCCTAATTGTTCTGTTTGGCTATGCTATGATGAGTACATGTATTACTCATGGATAATGAGGGAAATCCTCCTTAGAAATGTGACGTCCAATGGAGATTAGTAACACCTACAGTAGGTTCACTGGGTTTGTTGTTAGTTTGTATCAGAGAGTATCTGAGCAGTTTTCTTTCTAGTAAATTTCTGGTAAAAAAAAAAAAAACAACTAAAAAAATAGTAAAACGGATGCTGTATTATAAACATTACTGGTAGGCTTTCAAAAATTTTATCTGAACTTGATTTTTCAAATGTGGCATATTTTCTATACAATTCAACCAAAAGCAAATATCTCAACTAGGGGGAAAGTCTTCCTTAAGGCTCTTGATTTAGTGATCTTTGTTCACCAAGCCTCGGAAAAGTTTTCCAAATCCAACAGCTTGGGAGGCCGTATCTGGTCTTTCAGAAGACTACAGTTTTTTTTTTCTGATTTAGTTCTGACCTTTAGTGTGGCCTTTCCAAAACATACTGGACAACTAACTCATCAGCTACGGTTTCCTAAAGATTTTGGGTTCAAACTGGGATTTGATTTCGTCCTTGACATGAAAACGAAAAGACGATTTCATCCCCAGTTTACAGTGATACTGTTACCATGTTTCACTGTGGGTATGATGTTATTTTCTGATGTTTTTTTGTTTCAAAGATTGGATTTCTAATCTTCTTTTCTTACAACATAACTTCACTTGGAGTCCAGTGGTGTCTCTCCCACTCCAACATCAAATTATAACAACCAGTCCACTCGACTTGCCACTGAAGCCTGTGTGACGTAAATTTCTCCTTCCATATCTGCCCACTTGGTTTGCTGGGGCTCTCCAGGGACGTTTTTGTGCAGCTCAAATTTTGGTGACCATGGTAATATTGAAAAGGATGCGTTCGGTTACAGTTGATTAGAACAACAACAAATCAGATCCTAAGCAAAACTAAATTAACCTTTTGGTTGTTTTTTTTGTTGATATTTTGTTGTTTTTACCTTTTGAACCTCATAAGATCTTCTCACATTTTCAGTTCCTTGAGCATTTGACTATAGATATAACCAAAGTTAGGTAAGAAAATATTGCATTGGAGCCATTTCTTGACTTCTGAAGGCCAACCAACATCCACTTTGTTTGAATTATCCATGAAATGGCAAAGGCTGTTTGTGAATTTTCTATTCAACCACAACTTCAAAATCCAATTTACTGAATCTGCTCAGTAAACATGACAGCTGCAGTAATGAACTGTTTAGTTGGACCTGAAGTCTCTTCCAAGTTAAACAATGTTATTTGCACCACAGTTTAATTCTTGCATGTCGGCTCTTCTTACGGTAACTTCTAATATATGATTTCTGAACTATTTGTTGTGTGTTAGTCTTTGTATTAAAATCTAAATTTGAATCTTTTTCATTTCCTGAGTTTTTTTCTTTTATTGTTTTTTTTTGTGATAACAAAATAATACATGTAAAAGGTTTACATCATATTACATCATACCTGGAGTGTTGCCTTGATTCTTTCATGCATGTTTGAGAAATCATTAAATCTCCATGGCAACCATTCAGCTGTGAGAAACACCCGGTTGCACATAGCCCTGCCTACAAGATGTAGCTCCTCCTCAGAGCTTCAGTTTCTAAGCTTCTGAGGTTCTGTCTGACAGAGAAACCCTCCCCTACGGCTCCCCTACTCAGCTCCTTCAGACTAGCCAGCAGCAATTGGCAAACATTGGTGAAAACTGCGCATTAGCTGAACTGATGAGCAAATTCTTTGTGAAACGCTGGTAAAAATGTTAGAATGTTAGAGAAACGATGTCGTGATGACTTCTTAAGGTAGGAGTTTCAGAAAGAGCATTAAATCAGTCATATTTGATATATACAACATTTTTATAGCAATTGAAAATAATGCTGCCCTTTTAAGAACGGTAAATACTTGAAGTCCTCCAGGCTGCAGGGGGCGCTAAGTGCATTCACATGTGCACCATCTAAGGTTAGCCACCACAATGAACATTTAATGAGTCCATATAAAAGATGACATTTTCTACTATATTCCATATTTTTATTAAATATGATGTGATCCAAATGGGGGCGCTCTCCCAGCGGACTGCAGTGTGGAGGCTGCCGGCTGGAGGAGGAGGAGAGCCGCTGCTATTGGCTCCTGCCTTCTTATAAATACAGCCAAATGGCATTTACCGGCACAGAGCAAGGCGTAGACAGCAGAGGGACATCAGTACTGGGAGTCACCCACTCTACGCCTCAACAGTCAGGACTGGACTCGTTTTTGGACCTGCGCGATCAATGAAGGAGAGACGGCCGTGTCAGAAGTCCTCTCTGAAATCCGGCATGGATCCCAGTCAGAGTGTGAAGTGTAAGATCGTGGTGGTGGGGGACAGCCAGTGTGGGAAGACCGCGCTGCTTCACGTGTTCGCCAAGGACTGCTTCCCTGAGGTGAGATCCGCAGCAGCATGCGTGACCTGCGTTTAACACCGCACAGGGCGAACTTAGCGCATTGTGTGTTGCATGCTTCTATAGTTTTAGTTTGACTTTAAAACACCGGTATCAGTGAAGCGCTGGTTTTCTTTGAAGTCTAAATCCCAGCAGGAGTCCTCTCTCAAACACTGCGTGTTTCTCCCCCACTCCAGAGCTACGTCCCCACGGTGTTTGAAAACTACACGGCTAGTTTTGAGATCGAGACGCAGCGGATCGAGCTGAGCTTGTGGGACACGTCAGGTAACCAACACCAGCCACTGTTTGCTCTCTGTTTTGTCTCTGAGAACATGTCCCAACATGTCGGGGGACTTGGACGAGACCTGCTGTGACTGTCCACCCACCCAAACGCCTGCGTGGGTTAACGGGAAGCGGGTGTGTTTCCAGTGGACGTGGAGTGGTTAGCGGCATCAAAGCATTTGATTTAGTTAAATAATTTAGGTTTCAAAACGCATTTTCAGTGAGTGACTAAGATTATCTTATGGAGTGAAGGAAAAAACACTCCTCCCCCACCTGTTGCTGCCCACTGCCAGCCAGCTTGCTACTAAACATTCAGTTACCATAAAAGGGGATAAAGAAGACTTTTTTTTTTTTGATTAATTTAAAAGCAGTTGCATATTGTTTCATTTGGGGGTGTCAACCATTCTTAGAAATGACCTCATTTCTAATGTTGCCCTGGGCAACTGCCACTGAGACCTAAGAAGCTGAACTGGTGGTTAGCTAGCTGTGTTTTTGTTTAGCTGGTAAATGGTTTCAGTGTTTCTTTAAATACGCACAAATCTTTCTGTTGGGTCCGGAGTCTGGCCTTCATTACCTTTCGCTGCACACTGCTGGTGAGCTGCCTGAAAGAAGGTGACTATTAATACTTGCAACCAGAAAAAGTGTGGAAATGAAAGGAGCTCCCATCCATCACTCTTTTTAAGCTAATACAGAGTAACTAGCTAGCTTAGCAAAATAATCCACAAACATCAGCTTCCTTGTAGGAAAATAAAAATAATTTATGACTGAAATAAGGAAAGTTTGCAGGAGTAAGAATAATTATTGCTCTTTTGTTTTTTGCAATAGATTTATTTGGAAATTTTATACCAGCTAGTACTTTAAAAATCCACGTTTATTTGAATTTCACACTGAAAAACATGAAAGTTTTTTGCTTAAAATATTTATATACCCACATGTAAGTGTTATGCATTGTTTATGAGAAATTAAAACCCAGTTGTTTCAGTTTTACATAGTCTTTTTAGTGAATAAACTAAATCCTTGAGTAATTAGTAAGTCATATTTCACAATATTGGCACAAATTTTAAGCAATAAAAAATGTACATGCTTTATTTATTACTTTATTTTAAAACGGATAAGCAATAATGCTGTTGCTGCTATCGTATTGTAGCTGAGATTACCAAGGTAATGAGCATGATTATTTGCTCACTGTATACCTTGACTAGAAAAGACATTTTATGATGTTTACAGTCACTAAACTGCTAATTTCGGTAAAGAAGTGTAGTTTCTTGTGAGCAAATTGAAAGTGTAGCAGCTGTGATTAAGCCAGCTGACTGGTAGTGTGTAGCATCCCAAAGAAAATGTGGATCTACTTTGCCTCATTCATCTGATAGATGATGGGAATGCTGTGACGTCTGAATGTTTTAGCAGTTTTGAAACCTCTGCACTTTGATGGCAGAACCACACAATGCTTCGTCAGGAGGTGTTTGCACAACGTCAGATTAGAAACCTTCATACCGACCTCACCTTTTATCTCGAGGGAAACATCTGTGACTGTTTAATCCAGGGGAAATTTCTGGAAGATTCCCAGCTGAGCCAAGCTAAATCATAAACTTAAAAATGTAAACCGAACAAGCCTCAAATTCATACATCTGGTGAACACACTCTGGAAATTCCTCCCACACTTCCCGTTTTTTTGTCTTCTTTTTATTTTTTCTTTCGAGTTGCACAATACATCCTCTCCACCCCTCAATCACTCTTTTTATTCTCATGTATAGTTGAACTTTGTTAAAACTAGCAGCTGTGTCTCAAGCTTGTGGGCTTTAAGCACGTAAACAAAACGCTCTTTGCATCCATCGATACACGATCGGAGAAAACGGGCAAAGCGGGGAAGTGTGATTGAGGGCGTATGTTGAAAACGTCCAAGCATTTGGTCTGTGTGGGAGTGCTGGGCGGGGACAAGCAGACAGCCAGCTGTTGCGGGTCTGTGGGCCTGGAATTTCAAAGCGGCGTCTGAATAACTTTAGAGAATCCAGCTTGAAACGTTTCTATTTCCTGGAAAGAGGCAAAATCTGAAAAACACCCGTAGACCCTGACTGTGCATCTGAGAAGCAAAAGCAGCATCTCAAAGTCAACTTTCTTGCTTTTCTGCCTGTTACTTTACTGGAGACAAAATATTAAAGACTTTAATTTTGGACCAGAAGCCAGGAAATCAAGTGTGTGGGTGTGTGTGTGTGTGCTGTGGAAGTAAAAAGGGTGAAGAAATGAGATCCGTCCAGAGCAAGAGTTTTGGTTTATTACACTGTTGGCCGGCTGCCCCGAGTCATTTCTCTTTTTCTCTCTGCTTCATAAAACAGAAAGGAGGGAAGGGGGGGTATGTTTCCTATTAGATCAGTGGGGTTTAGATGGAGCAAGATACCTCTACCCTGCCCCCCTACATTCAGCCCTAACCCCCACCCAACAGCCAACACGCGGACTTCCAGTGACCGATTGATGGAGCTTTCAGCTTGACTAGTTCTTTTGTAGAGACACCCATCGGCCACAGCCAATCCAATCGATCTCTTATCTCCTGAGGTGTGCTGGGAAGGGAGGATGGGGGCAGGTTTGTGTGGTGCAGCCCCCTAAACCCCCGATCACGCTCTCCGACAAAGCCCAGCATGCAGACACGAGGACAAAGTCATATAAACACACCTCTACATGCGAAGACGCTCTTTGTTCTGTGAGTGGCTTAATGGGCTGCCTGGAGTGTGTTTTAGTGCGAGTGTTTGAAAAGGGAGGGTGATGGGTGTAATTTGGATCATTAAGGTAAATTCCTGCCAGTTGCGCAGCTTTCCATTTGCCCCCCTTCGCACCACAACCTCCTTCTTAACACACCCACCCAGCTTGTTGGAGCTAGCTTTGGCTTTCCACTCCCAGGGTGAGGTCTGTAGGGTTTCAGCGGACGCTTTGATGCTTCTCATTTCTTTCAGCGGCAGAGGAAGTGGTTTACATTGTCTGTCTGCCTGCCAGTGGGTCTGAATGAGCAGTAGAGGTGTTTGAGAGTCAAAGAGGATGAAATAGACTGAGGGGGGAACCTTGGAGGCCTGGCACCTGCATCCCTGAGGTCTGACTTCAGTTTATGAAGGAAAAATGATCAAAGGTAGCATCCCAGAACAATCTACACCTCCCATAAAGAGCGACAATTACCCTTAACTGCACAACGTTTGCCTTAGAAAGTTTCTGAAAATGTCAACTTGACACACATTGGAACAATTTGAGAATCATAGCAGGTGGCGACGATTACAGTTTGTGATGCATCAATCAAACAGCCAATCAAATGTTTTACTTTTTTGAACGTAGTGAAAGTAAAGTTTAGGCTCAATCAGAATGGTCAGCTGTATGTTTGCAACAACTTGGATGTATCCTGCTAGCCTTCCTATTACCTCCTGAAAGTCTAGTTCTCTCTCACAGCCTGAATGAACTGTAACACATTCTAGAAAAAACACTTAACCGATGCTGAACTGGATAAATTGGTTCCAGTTGCAAGTCAGTTTCTTTGTGATTCTATCAGGGCGGCTGCACTAATGGCTGATAAATATGATAATAACAATGTCTTTTACAATAAATGTAAATGTTTTCCTTAATCTCTTCTTGTTTCCATCATTATACCACTTTCTGTTTGAAATAAATTTGCAGACAAATGGGCTTGGATTCAAAGAAAACCTCAGTTAAACATGAAGTCTGCTAAAAAAATTCTCAGACTCAGAAGCCCAATTGGAGCATCTTTGATCATTTTTGTTTGAAATTCTTGCGATGTCGCCAATGTTGCAATATAATAAACAAAGCCATTGCTTAGCTCTGTTTCCTCCGAATTCACCAGTCGCCTGGTCTGTTTTCCCATTTGCTGAGAGTAATCAGGGTGTTTGCTTTGAAAGCAGCTGCTTGTTTCATTTGGCGACAACAAAATGTCTGAACACTTTATAGCTGCAGGCGGCAAAACCAAAAGAACCCGTTTCAAAATGTGATTACTACTGTTGAGGTGGAAGCAGAAGTGAGTCTGTCACCACTGAAGATTACTCATAAACAGTTTTTGTGTGAAAAGGGTCCAAATAATTGACTGAAAGATAGTGTTTGTTATATTGTCTTTAATCTAGTGTTTGTGTCCCCGTTCTAATGCCGCCCTGGGCATCCACCCACATGCCTAATCTCACAAATTATATAAGTCATGTGACTTATTGTTTATAAGACGATGTTGATGAAAGCAGCTTTATGTTATATTTAATATGCAGTGAATTACTAAATTGTTTGGTCTTAATCCCGACCTATGGAGGTTTAATCTGAATGAATGTTGCTGCAAAAATCAGGAAATGAATCAGAATTTGTGTTTTAGAGAAGCTATAAAGTATCTTAAGTTTAGAGGCATGAGATGAACACAACACTGAAGAGGTGATGTTCATACTGTCATGTCAGCAAATCAAACAGAGTCTATTTGTAGAGTTCGGTGCATCTGTTGCCGGACAGCTTAGCGAGGGACCGTTTCTTGCCCCTGTTAAGCTCCTCGCTGCACGCTGCCACCTCCTTTCCTCCTGCTGGCCAGCATTGGTTCGACTCACATTTCTGGGCTCAGGGAATTGGAGCCGCATGTCTGGCATTCCTGAGACTAAAGGTTTCTACTTCCTCCTCTACAAAGACGGCTATTGTACCAACCAGAACCCTGATCCCCAGCCAGTGAAAGAGAAGTGCCTCGGATAACTAAAAGCCCCACCTCGTTTCCAAGGAGGAGGGGGAAATTGAATCATGGTGGAATCTGGCTGACCGGTGATGTGATGGGGGATCGTGTGTCAGCTGAAATGTAGGGATCCTGGGAGAGATTACTCCACTTCCTGTCTGCTAATGTCATGGAAAGATTCTCTGTGTGATGTTACACCTTGACATTAAAATCTGTCAGGCCTTTGGATTCTTGGCTCTCAATGTCTGTGAATCGTGCCAGCACAGTAATAAGAAACACAAGACTGCCTTGCATGCTCTGTCTTCTTTTCTGAAAGCATTTGTCACGAAACATGTAACAACATTCACATGTTGTTAATTTGGTGCAATGCCAGAATACAATTGTACTTTTTGTACACTAGGGACACTGGAAGAACACCTACTTGGTTTCTGGAATAGAAAAAGGAGGTTCTCGTGTCATAGATTGGGGCTAAGACTAATAAATAATTTAGTAATTGAATATTCTGATTAGTCAGATAAAAAAAAAATTGCATTTTCTACATATTTTTCATTTAACCACTTGAGCTTTTTATGTAATATTTGCTTAAATTAACAGGTGTACTAATGTACACTTGATTATTTGACAATTTTCTGTATTAAAAGATTAATAAGTGGATTGCAAAGGTTCTGAATAAGAGTTTTGTTTTTTTGCAGAATTTGAACCACATGAAAGTAAAACTTGAATTCTGAGTAAAAAAAATTACTTTCTGTTATTATCACTATTAATGCAAAATGTAAATATTTTTGGCTTAATTATGTCTCTGTGTGAGTTGTTCCAGAAAAATACCTTTTTGATCCAATTAGTTATTAATGATTACTAAATTAATTGGCAGTTATTTCAATATTTGATTAATTAAAGTCCTAATCTTAGTCTACATGCAAAATATGAGGAGCAAAAACCCATAGAGAAATTAACTCTTAACATACCATCTCTATGGTATTGTACAATGGTGGCAGCATCATGCGGTGTGGATTCTTTTGCTCAGCTGGAACTGGAAGAGAACATATTGGCTGAGAAAACCAAAACAAGACAAAACATGGAAATGTTCAAGGGGTCCACATACTTTAGAAAGCATCAAATGAACTAAACTTATGGCAAGCTGGAAAGATGCGCTAAAATCCCCAAATGTTGCTTTTAGACTCCTGAATACATGATGCTACGCATTAGAACCATACCTGCTCACACTGAGCACCTCAATGGCTGCATTTACGGCGGCAGATATCTCCGTAACCACAGCAACCGCACAAGGTACCGGCTGAGGTTACTACAGTTTAATTTGCTTCTTGTCCTTGGTCGTGTTAGTTAGCGAGGAGCTACGTGTGCGCGCTGCAGCAATACGAGTCCGGACGCTGTTTGTTGTTTCCACAGGTAGCCCACAGGGCTTTGCGCCTTTTCCCAATCACTACCCTGTCAATTCTGCACAGCTATGTTAGCTATCCGCTAAAACAGCAGACTTGCTGCCAGACTTCCAGCCTGTCGAATGCATCTGGTTTGTTTCACAGCTGTATGTGAGATAAAGCAAAAATGTAATCTGAAAGCTCAGTATTTAAAAGAAAAACCTCATCCTGAAGAACATGGGCGTTTGAATATTGCATGAAGAGACTCTGGTTTGTTTCCGACATTAGGTGGAGCCTCTTGTCCCAGCCGCTGTAGAAAACAGTCGGCTCCTAATGAGGACCACAGTGGAAGTTTGGTCACCTAGCATCTGTTTTCTCTTGTGTGGTTAGTTGTGCACAACAGGATTGCATTTCTGTGAGGAAAATGTGTGGAAAAGGAGCGAGTGGGGGGGGGGGGGGGGAAGGGTCCTCGTCACCCTTCCAGATTTAGAGATCCGTGGGAGAACAATGACAGGAGCTAATTATGCTGCGACGGTCACCAAGTTGTGGTGTGTGTCGTCAGTGGGATTGCCTCTTATCTTCCCAGCTGGCAGAAAGATGACCTCAAACTAGTTTATGATGCAGTGCTGCACACTTCAGCATTCCACATGTTTTTCCACTCATGTTGTGCTGCACTTAAAACGTTTTAATAGAGTAATCTATTAAACATGCATATTAACATGCAGATATTTTCACAGAAATCCATTCGGATGCATCAGGACCTCATGCTCTGCACCCGGCGGCTTCAGTATGCGACTCCTTTATGTGGCCTGATGAAAAATATTCAAATTGTTGTAAAATGTCAGCCGACTCCACAGCTTACCCTTTGGTTGGAAGGTCTTTATTTTTCCACAGATTTGTCCAAGACTGAGAGAAATAAGACTCAATGCAGTCTGGTTCTGATTGTTAGTAATGTCAGCAATAGCTGATAGGTTTGAGTTGGGACAATTTAGGTTTCTCATGAAGAAAAATGGAAAATAAATAAATGTTTTTTTGTCTTTAGTACCCAACTGCTGCTAAATAAAATACAGAACTTGTTTGCAAATTTGAATCCATGATGTGAATTAGCAAATGTAGACGTATGGAAAGAAAATGAGCTTTAAATTAAAAAATCCGAACCACACAGAGGTTTTAGAGTTTAAGAATGCTTCATTTAACATTACAAACACAGGATAACAAATTTTTAAAATCTTGTATATCCTTACTGACCTGCTGGTAAAACTGTTAGCCATTAGCTTGTTGTTCCTGCACGCATTTCTAGCTTTTAAAAAGTTATTTTGTCAAATGTATAAACTGAAGTGCTATTGTGTTTGCATAACTGGTGCAGGGTAACTTACTTATCCTGGACTTTTGGTTCCTGTTTTTTGCCATCGTTGATGCATTTTATCATCTGTAGTGTTCAAAATGTTTGTTAGCCTAAAACAAACTACTTCATTGATTACATAATAACTTTATTTATTGTGAAGCTAGCACAAAGGGGTTTTGATGAAATGCTAAATATCTGTTTTAAGATACATTTGTGATCCATTCATTAGCATTTGCAAGCCAAGATGGATTTTTGTTGTTTTATTTCTTGTTTGCTGTTTTGTTTTTCTCCCTTGGGCTTATTGCATTTGTAATATTAACAAGGCTAAAACACTGAAGTTTTAGCAGTGATGATGATAAAGCTGATAGTTAGCAAAAAATTCCTATTAGATACAAGATCTGTTCTTTAGAAAGGTCCAGTAATGATGGCAACATAAATAAATTGGTGTCAAGTCCAGGTTTAACACAAGAAGTGCAAGTAAAAACAGAATCTTGTTTTTCAGCTTTATTTGAAAGGCCTGGAAGCGTTGTTTGAAACGGTGTCTCCCCTTATCCCTTTGTTTGGATTAGGGACCATATCACTCCCAGAATGCAGAAGTTTGTTTTTCTGCATTTGATGGAGCATTCCTGCTGTTTCCTCACAACAATATTCAGGGAAAAAAAATCCCAAGGGAATCTTGAGTTACCAAAATCAAAATTCCCAGGATTCTTGGCAGCTTTATGCCTGTGGTCATCTCTTGTTGTCATGTGATCTCGACCCACCTTAACTTCTCGGCCTGTCCCTCCTCTCCTCGCTCTTCCTCTCCAGAAATGTTTCAGTCCGGCTGAGGGATGGGCGTCTCCCTACACATGGTTTTAATTTAACAAAGACATTTCCTCACTCCAAACTTCTTCTATACCTCTTTTTTTTTTTATTATTATTATCTGGTACTCAGCACATTTTTCTACTAATGCACTATTTGTTTTTCTCCTTGTTGCTATGGATTATGGCTAAATTGCAATTATGTCATAGTGTCAAGCTTTTACCACAGAGATTTTGCCCTGTTTGTACACATTTCTGCAGATTTTCTTAAAGCCTTTAAATGTTTTAAGACCACAACATCTAAACTACTCATAATCTAAAGAATATTTGAGAAATGACTAATCAGATTTCTGACGTCCTTGTGTTTCAGGATCTCCATACTACGACAACGTGAGGCCCCTGTCCTACCCAGACTCGGATGCAGTCCTCATCTGTTTCGACATCAGCCGGCCTGAAACGCTCGACAGCGTATTAAAAAAGGTATGCCGCTGTTTTCCAGATTCAAAAACCTAACCTCAATAGTGTGGGTGTAATAAACCGGTCTTATGATGAGGCTCAACAAAACCAAACGTCTGCATTCACAAGGCATTACTTCACATCACGAGATCAGATGTGGCTATAAATAAAGACAAGGTGAAGTCTCAAGAGATTCAAGTGTTGCTTAAACACCAGCAGCTTTGAAGAGGTTGCTTAGTGGTCAACCTCTGACTCTTGTTCCTGCTGAGAACAAGCGTCTGGTCCGATCTTCTGGAAAGCAACTTTGTCTGTTCTGGCCTGGTGCAAAGTCTGTCACATTTTTCTAAAATTGTTAACATTACACGACAAAACCGAGACACAGCTTGATGCTTCCCAGTCGTCTGTGCGCTTCCACTGATGGCAAGCTCATTTTGAATAATTGAGGTCACGCATCAAGGTCCGCCAGTGTTCCACGTCTTGTTTATTTGGCTTAAAGTAAGAATGTGGAATGTAATCCCCCCTGAGGGGATGAAAACGGACATGCAAAACCTCAGTTCTCAGTGCTAGTTTAGGGTCTACAAATGCAGATTAAAATCTCCTATCTCAACAAAAAATAACTTAAAAATAAAAACAATTTATGGGATTTGTTTGTCAGATGTTGTACCTCCAAGATTTCAGCATTTAGTCATGTGATGATTGCATTGTGTAAAACAACTTCCTCTTCATGTGTTAATGAACTTGATCCCCTGACCCTCTGGTCAGTCGGCCCAGAGGCACATTAGCCCCAGATTATGACCCAAACCGATCAGACCTTTTATTGTTCTAGCGGAAACATGGGGATTTTTTTGTAGCTCCATTCCAAGGTTCAAAGAATTGGAGGCTCCAGGAAGTGCCGGTTTTAACCTTTGTACCAGTGAGACCAGGTGACTGTGTGGCTTGAACTCGTGGGATTTCTATTCAGGACGTTCTGGCCTGCATGAGCAAAGCCGTTTTTATACTTAAGCTGACCACAGTTGTGGTTAAATCACCAGTTTTAAACTCGAGACTACAGAGGAAATCGGTAAATTAATTTGGGGGGAAATTGATTAAAATACTCGGTGATCTCAAAGTGTTTTTCTTCTGCAGTGGAAAGGGGAGATCCAGGAGTTTTGTCCCAACACGAAGATGCTGTTAGTTGGCTGCAAGTCAGACCTGCGCACCGACCTTGGTACCTTAGTAGAGCTGTCCAATCATCGACAAACCCCAGTTTCCTATGACCAGGTACAGCCTTTCTGCCATATTTGATCGATTAAATATTCATAAAAATTGAATTAGAGGTGATGTCACACAGTGTGAGAGAAACACAGCTCTGCAGTTTAACAGAACATTCTGGGAGAGATCATGACTCAACCTTTTTTTCTTCCCAGGGCTCCAACATGGCCAAGCAGATCTCAGCGCCTTACATCGAGTGTTCGGCCCAGCAGTCGGAAAACAGCGTCAGGGACATTTTCCACGTAGCCACGCTGGCCTGCATCAACAAGAACAGCAAAAACGCCAAACGAAGCAAGACTGTGCGTGCCAACAAGAGGATTTCACATATGCCCAGTCGGCCTGACCTGGCAGCCGTCTCCACGGATCTCCGGAAGGACAAAGCCAAAAGTTGCTCAGTCATGTGACTTGTCAGACTGCGGTGGGAGGGGGGTATCAGACTAAAGAAAATGAGGACAGCGCATTAGTGCAAGCAGGGAGCTTAGGGACAAAGCCCTGTCCTGCATGCTAAAAAACCCTTATTTGTCTGGAAAGGATTTTTTTATAAGCTTCAGTTCGTATAAGTGTTACTGGAATATTCTGCTCCAATGAGAACTTGTTGAGTAATTGTGTCCCAGTCAATGTACCCCCACCTCAGCTACCACCAGTCCCACCAGAGGAGGAAGCTATCAGTCAGCTGGCTATCAGTTCTGGGAGGAGACCCGTTTCCTCTGAGGACAAAGCGGATGCAGTCAAGGCTTTCCTCACCAACAGGAAATGAGCAGGAGGAGTGATGTCATTAAGAGACCATCACATGTAAAGGGTTTTAGAACATGCAATCTTTTGAGCGAGAGCCAAAGCTACGGCAAGCTGTGGCCTATGAAGGTATAAAAAAAAAAAAAAAGTGCAGGTTCAAAGACTTATTTAAGGTTTTCAACTCATCACTGTGGTTTGGATCTGATTCACTTTTACCTCTGCTCCTGTTACTGTCGGTGTGTGTGCAGAGGAGTCCCTGTTTCTGATACTGTTGTTGGTTAAATGTGAAGTTGTTTGTGCAACTGCATCTCTGTTTCTACTCTGATTCTGTTGGTTTCATCCTCACTCTTCCGATGGTTGGATTCAGTCGCCTCAACCAACAGTTTCTGAAGTGAGATTGAAGGTCTTAAACCTTCGAACCATTGGTTCACCACTATGTAGCAAGAAAAAACTGAAAGTATTGTGCAAAAATCTCAATTTCCTGGAGTTTAGCTTACCCTACAGGTTCTACATGTCACTCGAGAAGGAGGTAGAGGTTCAAAACTTTGAAATTGCTAATGTGTTCATAACCAGCAAATCTCTTCACTGTAAAATCCAAACAGGATTTTTTTTTTTGTGGATTTTATTCCAGGCTTAGATTTGTAAGCATTAAAATTTTCTTAGCCTTGTAGTCATTAAGCTAATGTGTTTTAACTCACTCATTAGCTAACTTAGGCTAAATGACATTATGGCTGCTGCAGCTCACAGTCTGCTGAGTTGGTTAGCATCTTATTTCAGATTATTTTCCCAGTATAATCTACTTGACCATTTCTTAAAATTAAAATATTCTTGTCTGCATATTTGAACCTAGAACTGCATTATCTAATTAGCTCATTTTGATTTTACTCCAAACTCAAATTCAGACATAAAAACTACAAACCAAAATGGAGGATGTTGTAGCCATGTAGATGTGTTGAACCACTGAACCTTAATCCAAAAATATAAAGGTGAACTCAACAATTCTTGAGTGGTAAAAGTCTATTAGCATGTTTACCAATGAGCTAATTAGCTAGTGAGCTAACTTGTTGGCTACAATTGAATTTCAGCAAACTGTACATGTGCCATAGGGATTCCTCTCAGTGGCATAATGCATATAATGGCTCCTGAATACAACTGATAGGATTGTGGTGTCTTAGCCGTTAGCTAGCATCTGCCAACTTTCATCAATTAGCCACTGTGAGTTAAGTTTTTTTTGTTTTTTTTTATTTTGAATATATTTTGCAATATGTTTCACTTGGAACCAGGAAGGCCGAACTGTTTCCAGGCAGTAACAACCTGTTAGCCTTTAAGCTAATTAGCTAGTTGGCTGACTTATTAGCTAACTAGTCCATTTCAGCTGTTCTCCACTGTAATTGTACAGCCAAATTTTTTGGAATGTTAGCTGCCTAGCTAATATTTATTAGCTGGTGTCATTTCCTACTCGAACATGACTCAAATAATTTGATCATTTGTACTTTTTTGTTTGAATGGTCTGAAATATTTGCTGTTTAAGTAAATATCAGTCATTGTTAAAGGCATTGATGCACTTTTAATTGAAGTCACTGCCATAAAAGTTTTTCTCATCAGTGCTGTCTCATTCTGCAGCACTTTGCCCAAACTCTTATCCTCATGTTCCAACCTGTCCTATCTGTGTACGCTCATGTTTTCTTGATTGTCACCTTCAAAATGTCTTTTGCCAATGTTGTTGCTACAATATTTATTGAATTATATATTTTCCCTTTTAGAATAAATGAAACAAATTAAAATACTCTGTGTTTTGTTTATTTGGAAGTAGCTGAAATGGTAATGAACTTGTCTAGATTTGTGGTGTTTTCCTGTCAACAGATGTATATAAGATGCATTGACTTTTCTTGCATATTTATGGAGTAGAAAGTGTTGAGGAATGAAAACATTTCATTGGTGTCCAGTGGATTTGACGCTGAAAGAGACAAGCCGGTCTCTTTTTATTGTTCTGTTTATTTGAGATGATTTCATTTAGAACAAACTGTTTAAAAACTTAACGCCAAAGTTTGAATTCATGGCAAAGCTTGAGTGGCTGTAAATCAGATGGCATGACAAATCTGAAGCAAAGTATTTGAATTGGCTGTATTTTGCTCGTCAGTGTTAACATAAACCTCTTCAGACTGACAACTGTTTCCTTTCAGAAAAACAAGCTGAACTTGAGTCCTTGATGGTTGAGACATCACCGTGAAAAGCAGGTTTTGTCGCTGCTGCTTGGCACAAACAGTTCTCTGTGAGTGAGACTGAATAGTCTTGCCTACTTATAAGGCTAAAGTATCAATAGACGCAGATGGTTTTGTATGAGTCCTGGTAAATTCCCGGGGGCTACCGAGCATGGAAACTGCTTTTGCTCACACAGCAATCCTATAAATCACTCGGTGACTTCATCACATGCATAAAGAGTGAGATACATTGGTTGTCAGTGGCAGGAAAACAGGTCTGTCAGGTGAAAAATAAATGTGGGTGATAAAAAACATTGTTCACCTTATGATGGCAAGCATGAAGCATTTTTCCAGGCTTAAAGAAAAAGTTTATTATTGAGAGAAATATGCCTTCAAATCAAAACTCCTGTGATATTTTATGACTGAAATGAAGCCCATTAGCATAATCTTGTTGAAAGGTAATAAAGTGTACTTTTCACTGCTATAAAGTGTGGGTGCGGGTGAAGTAGAAACACCTGGCAGAAGGCCCAGTTCAAGGGATCTTCAACTCACACCTCCAGGAGAGTTTGCCTCATGTACCGAGGGAGTTTGGAGACATGGAGTCTGCATGGACCCACACAGCAGAAGGAACATTTTCTGGAAATCCTCAAGTTGCTCCCATATTCTCAGTGAAAGAGGCAGAGTCTGAAAACTCTTGGAATGGGGAGTCCGTTTGAAAACCAAGAAACTCCCCAATGACAGAGTGTAAAAAAATAAATAGGATTTGACTGGAGAGGAGGTGTATTGGCTACCTCTTCAATGACACATGAAGGACTATGTGTGAACCACTACCTGGGGAGGTCAGAGTGTCTTCTAATGTCTCAACCTCCCTGGGTGCTGGAAGAGACTCCAATTGATTGCTTAATCTCAATTCAGAGTAAATTTGGTTGTTTACCACTGGATCCCCTGAAGCATTTGTGGTTCCAAGGTTACTGTAAGGATTATTAAATTCTTGCATAACCAATGAACTCTGGGAAAAAACGCTAGAGTTGTGTGCCAATCGGTGTCAGGATTGCCCTTGGGTGTGTGCAGTTCATGAATGCCAAGGAGGATAGTCATTCTTTTAGTATCTTCAGTTAAAATTAACATTTTGTTCAAAATTGTGTGTTTTGATTTAAAACTCTTAAAGGATCACACTTTTCTGCCAACTCATGCAGACAATTTGTTCTCCTATCTTTCCTAAAGAACTGTTTTATCCTACACATCTATGCACAGACTTTTTGTGATTCTTGCAAAGGAAAATAGCCATGCAGCAATAAAGTCTTCAGTCTTGCCCTGACTTTATTATTCTTTAACCTGATCCAGATAATGTAACAAGTAAGGAATGCTCCTAAAGCACAGTTCCTGAGCACAGTTCTAATCCCACAACTCCCCATGGGTGGACGGGGCTGGCAGAAAATCAGCATATATCAACTCTGCAGTCCGCCCTGTCCGGTCCTCTATATGTCCCATAACTCCTCGTTTTGCTCAGACGTTTCGTATACATATGAGAGGGGGTGAAATGAGCTAATGGTCCGTCTGCAGATGTGCTGTGGGTAATTTCAGCTGTTCTGCTAAGGTTGTCCTTTAATGCATTGCAGGTGTTGGGGTGTTGGAAGGCAGCTTTAGCTAGATATACTTCCTTGCCGTTGCAAGAAAAGCTATATAAAAATTGTAATATTCACCCTTTTCATCTACGTCACTGAATCGTTCCAGGCGCCATGATGGACGTCAGAAGTGAGGGACGTGAGTATTGAACTGAGCGACTAAAATTGATTTACAAAGTTGTTTTTGTCACTTTATTCATGGCTTCTGCTTGTTGGAGTCGAGCTAATTTTTCTTTGAACGTAACACACCTGGTTTAGGCTCTTAGACGGCGGTATTTACAAAAGTTGGACACAGCTAGCTTCGAAACCGATCCACACCTCCTCCCTCCTGACATGTTTGTCAAATTACAGACTTTGCCTGAATTCACACCACATAATTTATGTCACTGTGTCATAAACACCATTCCCCTTACACAAGAGCAGCCTTAAAAACGTACAAAAGATGAGACGCTAACCGGTTATTTCCATTTATGGTAGTCTACACGACGGTTGGGCCTCGTCTCCATGGTTACGGATGGAGACTTACATTCTCCACGATGCCATATATGATATCTTTCTAATCATACTTACATGTAAAGTATATGAACGTCAATATTTTTACCTTGTTCTGGATATATTTTGCAATATGTTTCACTTGGAATTAGGAAGTCTAGACTGTTTCCAGGCAGTAACAAACTATTAGCATTTGAGCTAAGCCTAACTTATTACCTAACTGGTCCATTTCAGCAATTCTCCACTGTAAGTGTACAGCCAAATTTGTCGGAATGTTAGCTGCCTTGCTGACATTTATTAGCTGGTATCATTTCCTACCAGTCATTATGACCGTCCATTATCTTTCCTTATTATAAAATAAAAAAATGACAAGTTTTATTTTGTATATATTGTCTGTTTATGGAGCCTATAACTATTTTTTTTAAAGTGAAATCAACTAAGTAGAATTATTAAGTTACATATATTTGATTTTAGACTTCCTTTAAGTTGGTTGCTTTGACGTGATGTCACGTGCAAACAGTCAATATTTGACATAAACTGGTCATCAGAATCAAATTAAAAAGTCACCACAACAAAAACTCATTCAGCTCCAACAGACTTTTGTAAAGATGTAATTAAATCCTCCCTCATTGTTCATTGCTGACAGCCTTGAAGAAAAGGACAGGTCTCATTAACCTTTGACCTTCAAAACCTAATTAGCTCACATCTAGTGTCAGCAGCCTGGGATTTACTATCAAGTTATTTATAGTTGTTTTAATTTTTAAAGCTAACTATTGTTATCCACTGTAGATTGAACAGGACTGTTAAAAGCTTGGGAAATTGTTTTTTACAGGATTTACAATGAATCGTTCCCCTAATTCACATTTATGTGTTGCTTTGTGTCAGTTTAATACACAGAATCCCTATAAAATACATTAAAATGTGTGGTTGTAACTCTTACACAACACTCTTGTTTCTTCTGCCATAGCAATCATCTGCCCGGATAAATTTATGACAGAGTCACAGAGCCGCTGGAAGGACTGTGCACTTTCGGTGTTGTTTAATTTAAACTCCAAGTGTGAAACTGGGTTTGCAGTCATGACTCAGAGACGAACACAGTGGTGACATTTATGCGTGAGAAATGTGACAAGAAGCCACTCCCATTTGGGACCCGTGGAAAGGTTGAGTTTTCATGGAGCTGCAGGCCTATGGCAGCTCATCCCCATAATGCAGAAATGATTTGAAGGGAATCTCGTTTTTATTTTTCTTTGTTTTCACCTGCCTGCCTGTAATCTGACAAGTGGGTGTTTTAGAGTGTAGCTCGAAGGATTTTAACTTAATTTTTTTTACTTTAAGCTGCTAAAATCACAAGTTTTAGTCATTTGGAAGCCTTATTTAACAGGATTTTAAACCATTTTTGGTTTTGATAAATAGTTTTAATATTAAACCAAAGATTTTCTACTGCAAAGCAGAATAAATTTCCTTATCTGTCAGCGGTAACCATCTTACAGAGAGAAGGCCTTATCCATCACCATCGTTCCAGGGCAACAAAGTTGCTTTTTTCATCTTGTTTAAGAGATAAATTTCTTTTTAAATTAACAGTTAAGGCAGAAACAGCAACTCCATGTAGCCCAAATGACAATCCATCAACAGCATATTGCTTTTTATGTGCGCAATCCACTCTCTGATATTAGACCGGGTGAAGCAGAGGTCGAGGTGGAAGTGAGTTCAGCTCAATGAATCAGAAGATTCTCACACTTTTTAGGGAGCAGAGTCTAAATCTGGCGACCTCCTCCTTCCCTTCCTTCCTTCCCCCCAATCTTCCTGCATGACCAGCTGGGATGGACATAAACTGGGAGTGTAAGATCAATAGGTCTAAGCTGGTGGCTCATTGTTTCCTCCTCTATCCTCCTGCCTCAGACAATCAGTCATGCTCGGCTGTAACATACAGCAGACTCAGTGTGAAACAATAGAGGGTTTTTTTCTCGTCTTTGGGGAAAAAAACAGCGTTGGACTAAAGCCGAATGTCTTCAGAAAAGAGGATGAAGAGAGCGGACAGCTTGGTTTTACTTCATTTTGAATATAAAAGAGGATAAATGCAAAACAAAGAACAGAGAAGAGATTAAAACTGTAGCCTTACCACCTTTTGATATGATGGACATGGCCTTCTGCCCAGGGTGCTATGGCCTTGGGAGCGTCACTTGGCAAAAAAAGTTAAATATTTAGATAGATAATGCTACACTGAACAGAAATATGCTTTGAAATCTTGAGAACCAGACAGCATGCCATTTTTAAAGAGATGAGAACTTCACCTAAACTGACAATAATGCAAAATAAAACTGGTTGCCACTGGCAACAGCTTCAGTCATGCACTCAAGTCTTTGATTTTCTGATTTTCTTTGGATCAAAACTAATCTTTGAAAGATTTTTCTACACTATTTTGGATGCCAAATTAGGGAAGTTCTTCATCTTTCATGATTATTTTATTATTATTTTAACCCTTTCTTGGTCACACTGACGGCCGATTCTTTAGCTTAATCTCGAATCAATTGGATGCTACTACGATGATCAGTTGTGAGGAAGGGAAGGCAGTCTATTCCACCCAGTTTGGGAAGATTGTATTGTACAAAAGGAATTATCTGAAAAGTGGAAATCTTAAGCGAGAGTTGAGTAGCTCTGGCTGACAGTACTTCCTTTTTCTTCCTCCATCTTGAAGTTATTAAAGCTTTCCATCTTGAACCTTTCATGGTTGAATGAAGCTGGAATCTGAACATCAATAAGATTTTTCTCCTAGAAATTTACATTCAGGACTTTATAGACTATTCTAGGCCATTATTTTGGTGGTGGGCGTTAATTCGCTGTAAGCTTGGCTCCTTCCACTGCTCTCAGCTCATATTTCAACAAAACCGTAAACTTGTTGGTTCAGTGCCTCACTGCATTGGGTATTGTGTTTGGAGCGGGAGTGTGAGAGCAGAGAAAAACACTTTTCATTTCGCTCCTTGGTGGAATTTTTCTGTGGTGAAAGTTCCTGAGTCATGTTTTAATGTGTGCAGAGTTAGCCAACAAGATCAAGAGCGCCAGGCTTTCTGCTTTGCAGCTTCAGCTTTAGTATAGCAATCATTTGAGTTTCTTTTACATTTCAGGGAAGCGAGATTCCTTTAGTTTGTTTGGTTATTTCCACTTTCCGCTCTCTTTCTGTTCTGGTTTGCCATATGGCCTTTCCAGACCCCCGACCTCCAGCATTTCTCCTCTCCTTTCCATCTGCTCCCTGCCTTGCTCTTGTTGGTTTGGGGCCTAATGTTGACTGATTTGGCATATGTTTTAACATGTCAGGAGAGTCCCAGTCGCCTGCTTCAGCTACATCTGCTTAATAGCAGCCACATTGAGCGATGATCTTCGGGAAACATGGATGAGTTCATTTTTGTGGTCCGTCAACGGTAAATAAGCTTGTCAGTTACCCTCCAACAGATGTGGCTGGAACCAAAAGAAGAGTTTATTTATACTTTTTGGTTGTGAATAAATCTAATGCTTACAATTACAAAGAGATTTTTTTATTCCTGTGTTTGACTTGCGCGGTGAGCTAAAGCAAAATATGACAGTTTGTTGAAAGATAATATATGTTAGGCTGATGTGGACAAGTTGTAACAACAGCATCTCTTTCTCATGACAGTGAGGAGTGAGAGCTCCAGTTCAGCTGCAGGAATGCAAATATTGTCTATTAAAAATGCTAATCCATGCCAGTATAGGAACATTTAGCCCAATTAAGTAAGAAACAAAAAAACTTTAAAGCATGGTGATGGACAGATTGAGAACACCCTGTTGGAATAATCTCCTTTGATACTAATAATAATTAATAAAATGGGTCAACTTGGTAGGATTAAAAATGCTATATTTTTTCCAAATCAATTTCTTTCACCAAAAAGCTTATAAAACTTCAACAAAAACTGCAGATGTGTGTCTGTGTCTGGTGAATTTTTTGGTTAAAACATGTTTGTTCTTCATTCTGTGGGTAGAAAATCCAGAAATTTTATTCAAGTGAGAGTAAAGATACTTCTTGATAAAAAGTACAGCGTAGTAAAAAGTCAATATTTTCAAAAAGGTTTCTCAAGTAAATGTAATTCAGTAAATGTAACTAGTTACTACCCAACTCTAGTCTATTAGTGCTCAGATGTCCTGAAGAAGTGAATGCAGCAGGTGTTGCCTTAATTAGGCTGATGAGCAGACAAAGACAGTTTAGAGGAACTGGTCCACACTCCACACTAGCTGGTGGCAGTAATGCACCATTTGTGTTTTTTGCCGACAGTCATAAAACATTGAAGAAGAAAAAGAAGAAGCAAAAGAATAGGATGAAGGAAAGTACTTCGACCATCTACAGAGAAGTCCCAGAAACCTTTGCTCTCCATTCGGTGGGTAATTTCACGAAACTGTTTATTTCTGGGGTAACATTTCTGCCATAATTTGAGAGCACACGTTTTCAGTCACATGAAACATGTTTCATTTACCAGATGACCAACACACACAAAAAATCACAATCAAAACTTTATCACCCTGTGAAAATAAGTCAGAAATAATCGAAATAGTTCAATGTATTTTTTTCTTTCTTTCTTTGCATGAAAAGAAAGCCCATGGATGGAAAGCCCATGTTTGGCTTTTGTATTTTGCACATAAATTTGTGATCCCAAAGAAAAATATATAAAATTTCAGATATCTTACAAATGAATATTAACATACATGGAAAAACCTTACAAAAACCTTGTGGCAGGAAGACTTTCAGTACTCAATCATGCAGTTCGAACTGACTAGTACATTATTAAGAGGTAAAGCAAAAGTATTCAAAATAAAATAATTCACCATGGCCTGTAGGGCGCTCTGTACACTTCAAATAAAATGTTATATAAGGTTATAAAATTAATATTAAAATGCAATTATATTTTTCAATTAGGTGAAGTCTTGGTGGACTGGAACATTGACTTTGTCTGGATCAGAGAACCTTCGCTAACCGTGGATGTTAAGGTGAGTTTTTTTTTTAACAGCAATGTAGTTCTATATGTTAGCTTAAAATTTGAAAGAAGGTAATTCTTGAGTTGCCAATAAAACATTTGACTCAATAGTCTGTCGACTGTTGAGTCAAAGGTATTGTATAGAAAAAATAGTGAAGTTATCAACATGTTAACAATTAGCTAACCAATAGTCGCTAACAATGCTACAATTAGCCTCCGCTTTAGAGCTTCCAGGGCTTTAAATTAAAATGCTGCTTTCAAGTGGGCCAATTTAGCCACCTCTGTCGCTTTGGGTAGTTGGATAACTGCTATTAGAAGAGATAATGGATGTAAAAGCACATAATGTTCGCTATTTTTAAATAGCAGAGTGCTGCTGTTGGCCTCTGATTCATCCTTAAGTACTCACAGGATGCCCAGTCCTGGAAGAAAAGTCACTCCCCGCTGTAGTACAATCATGTAAAGTTTTTTGTTTTACTTGAATTTGCTTGGTTGTTGGATTAAACTTAACTAAAAATAACCTAAAATGCATTTAGATTCATGAAAATTGTATCAGTTTGGGCAGGGCTTTTATTTTACCTTGCAATCTGTGGAAAATCCCCTTGTCTCAGTTTTGTGATCTCTCATGACGGTACGACTTAAGAAAACCATACAGTGGCATCTAAACATGTAGCAATGACTGAATGGGCAATTGGAGAAATTAAAAGATGCAAATTTGGCACAGCAGGACCAGTTTGTGGTGTTTGACTCACCACCGCTTTCCCCTCGTCTGACCGTCTTTTAACAGCAGTTTCTCCTCCAGGCTTTACCCTCATTAACCTCAGTCATCACTGCTTCCTGTCAGCCAGCCCCAGACTTGGCTCTGGCACACACACTTGGGTCACAGCTAATCCAAATTCCACCCAATCTTAGTGAAATCTCTACAGCGGAGCCCACTGAATGCAAAACACGAGAGTAACTAGAGCACTGAAAAAAATATTTCTCTTTATGTATGTTTGTGTGAGAAGGAGACACAAAATGCGACTTCCCCCTCCTGCTGAGTGTGTTTACTTCCCCACTAACAAAAAAAGCACCCAGGACTCCCACCTGCCCTGATTATCATGAATCGGCTCTGGATGAGTCTGGCATCCCTCCCACCGTGGCATTGATGCTACGATGAGCCAAAGACTCTTATCACTTTCCAGCCGCTGCGGCGCATTTGTTTTGCTAAACCATAACTTCATTTGCATGAAAATTAATTAAAAGATAGTACTTTGAACCGTTTGCATTGTTGTCCTCCAAAGAGTTGGAGTTTCCTCCGGAGGAATGGAAGTTATTTTCAGTATTTTCAAGTCTGGATAAGAAGGGAAAAGGAAAACGATAGAAAGTCGTGCTTGTTTTTCCAGACTTCATTCTTTCTGATTCTTATATCTGTTTACCAAAACTTCCTTCCTTCTGTTGGTCCATCAATCACTGTTCCTTTATATTTATTAACCAATTTAATCACCTTTCTTATCTCTCTGTTGATCTATCCATTAGTTTTTCCATTGATTCAGTAGTCATTAATCAAGTCATTCATTTCAAAAGCTCTTGTTTCTGTTTATCATCTTGGGTAAAAAAACAGTTTGAGGAGTTTGAGTTAAGGATTTCGTCTTATAAATGCACATTTAAACGGTTCCTCACACCTAATAATTACCTCTTTAACCAAACTTTTGTTTGGTACCTCTCCTGTTTCAAGCAATTAAACTGCAATTACAACCCTGCAGTGCCTGTCTGGTAATGGACTGTGATGCGTTCAGAGAAATGAGCTCAGCAGAGAGTCTTCCAAAGATTGATTGTGTGTGAAGGTGGAGGAGCAAAGAAGTGAAGAATAAATCTTTTTTAATCAAAACGGTGCACACTCAGAAGGACATATTGGTATAATTTCGCTGGCTGATAACTAATAAATCTTAATACGCTTATCAACTTCTATAGGAAGGAGATTAAGTTCAGGTCAGGCCATTTAGTCTTATTTTACATTGATTTTGTGTGAAAATTTGGCAATTTTTGTTTTTAAATTTGGGATTGCCTTCTTTCAAAAATAATTAAAACTCTACTAACTTCAGTAAGTTTGTGGTGAACATGCCCCATAGTGAAACTGCCTTCTTACTGCGATCAGAGGTTTCGTTTCCATCGAATAAAAAAACAAAATGGCGATTGAAAAATTAAAATTTTAGCAAAAATAAAAACCAATGTAGCCAATGCTTAGCCTTTTATTTAACTCTGATGCACCAACGAAGAAGAAAAGTCAGCTGTTAACAGCCCTGCCAAGAGACGATTATGTATGATTTTAGCTGCAAGAAATAATGACTAATGTAATTAGGCTGTTTTATGACATGTAAGAACTTCATTAATGACATTAACTGCTTTCCTTTCTCAACTGATTACAGGAATTACTGCTTTAAATGGTCAAATACACAATTATTGTCTTTCTAGAAGATTTAAAAGCTTAGAAAAAGGCAAATTAACATGAAATAATAATGTTTTACCTTCATAATGTTGCAGCTCTGATGCTGTAACATCATCATTTATCCAGAATATTGGAGCAGAAATAAAACCAGTTTACTCAGCCAACCCTATTAATAATTAATATATTGTTTGGAGCTTCTTTAAATATTTGTCATCAAATTGTCCTGCCAGTTTTTGAAAGATGGAGCAGCTTTGATTACATTATTTCTTATTCATAATAACAGTGGCTGCTTCCACATGTTTTCATCCTTATTTGTTCTGCAATAAACATTTAATTAATGCAACTCCTTCTGTGGTGAGACAGAAGACAGGCTCAAGGGGAGGAGTAAAGAAGAGTTCATGTGTAAATATTGGATGACATCATTGCATTTGCCTTCATTTAGTCCTGATGAAAAGAATGACAGTAGTGAGATTGGCTTTTTGATGCAATATTGACTCAAACAATAGAAACGTACCAATGTTCAACAGTTTTTTCTGTTTAAAAAGGATACGGGAAAGAAAAATATTTAGTTCACATGCAGGTCTTATAATTTGCATCACTATTTAGCCAGACAAAATATTTTTAGCAGTTCTTCAAAAGGAATCAATCCACTAGATCAGAACACCTTCAAATAATCTAATCTGTACTCGTGGATTTTAGAGATAAGATTTTAAATGAATAACTGTTTATAATTGGAGATGATGGCGATTAAAATGTAATTGAACATCTGTTTCAAGCAGCTGTCTCAGACTCGCGACTTAAACTAAATAAAGGTCATTGTTGGTGGCAAGCTGCAGACAAAAATCTTAAAAATCCCCCATTTTTCCAGTGTAAAGATGAGAGTTGGGTTCATAAGGTTGTGCAGACTTGTCTTATCAGCTGCATGCAGCCTGCATGCTCTTTACCTATCAGTCATCTCTGAGCAATGCCGCAGATCGAGGACGGATCACAGATGAAGGAAGGCACAGCAGCACTATTATTAGAAACCTCCTCGGAAACATTCACTAGAGAGCAGCCAGCAGCGTGCTGAGTTCAGAGTGCATGTTTTACCTTAGCTTCCCCCAGACCCGATAAAATCAATCTGCTGTGAAAGGATTTATTCATTTCAAGGTGAAATCACAAGAAAGCTGCACTCCTCCCTGAGTGCGAGCGTACACCTCAGTCGATGTACAGAGACAAAAGTGTAAAAGCTACTGGGAGGGGAAAGAAACAAGGTTCTTCTTTTAAGTGGAGACACAAAAGAGTGAAGCCGCAGCAGCAGGGAGAAAAGATTTCTTTACTTTAAAGCCAGTCGAATGGCTTTACAGCTTTTAAAGCGTAATTTATTTTATGAGCAGAAATCCTTGCTATTAAATTGTAGAAATATGCAGAAGTTTGCTTAAAAACCGTCGTTTTTATTTATGAGGGAACGAAGTTCTTAAACTGTGAAAAAGTGAGTCCGAGTCCCGCCTAACGCAGGAATCCTACACAGCTGCCAGTTTTCTCTCGAAAGGGCTCCACAGCCAAAAGCAATTAAATCTCAATGAGGTTACGAACAACTCAAAGTCCCAACGAGGTGGGGGCCCAATAAGTGAAACTGACTTACCCCCACTGCTAATCTCCCGGGATTTCCCCAACCATCTGGAAAATTTTAAAATGTTTCAGCCGACATCATTTAATCAAGTTTTTCTCTGAAACAAAAACATAGCAGTAAAAAAAAGATCTTCCACAAACAGTGGGTGGCAACTGAAAAGTACATTTGAAGCTTGAAAACTTAAATTTGGGCATTTAATCTTAGGTTTCTCAGATTTTGTATCAGTAAAGCACCCGGTGCCAAGCTGAGTCTAAGACAGAAATACAGGGGAAGGAGAACGCCATTTCCAGCACTTGTCACTCTGTACACAGAATTTGCCCAAATTCCTACATTTCTTGCGACTGCACTCATTAAAATTTAAGTAGTTATTTCTCTGTTCCATTTGTGGCTGCCAGCATTTTAATGGTGTTATATTGTCACACAGTAAAAAGGCCCCTGAAGAGCTGCTTGGTCTAAAGCCAGTGAAGTAGAAACGCATGAACATAACGTAACCTGGTTTTATTAGCAAATAATCATGCGGTTGAAGTGCACTGGCAGGGCATAATGCAAAGAAAGTAGAGGAGCAAGTCATAAGTTACTTACGGACTGTTTAAGTTGACTTTAATTTGCAGCCACTATGACTTTATTTGGAAAATTACCATTTGAAAAACCCAGCAGCATTTGTAAAATTAGCATTTTTCCACGCCCTTTCCCAAAAGGTGTTGGATGTTAAAATGGATGTTACATGCAAAGATGCGTCTACATCCGGACAAGAATATCACTTTTGAACATCTGTCCTAAGCGCTTTGTATGAAAGGACACAGAACTTATGGGTCATAGCTTCGAGATATAAACAAAACTAAGCTAATAATATCAAATTGCTGGGTTGCAGATGACAGAGTACCAACGTCACCCGATGGAGATGGGGGTCAGGAAGTAACTGCAGCTCGTTTACTTCAAAATGGCTAAAGTCTGTGTCCTATACAGATGTTCCAATCGTTCTAATACAGAGAAAGATAAACGTTATTTTTGTCTTACAAAGGTAGTTGGTCACAAGGGAGTTAATTTTAAAAAAACCTACTAAAAAAAAAGAAGAAAAAAATAGATCAGCGACAGCTAAAAATAGGATGTGGGGAAGCTAAAAGAATTTGCAGCGCCCACTTTCTAACAGGTAACGATCGCATTGTTTAAATTGCATTTTCAGATATTTTATTGGACAGATACATAGAAAGACAACCATGTTTTAATGGAGTTTCTGTAGATCGCTGCAAACTAAATAAATTATTTAAAAGTAGATCCAAGCACATAGTAATAACATGGCTTAGCTTACTGTTAGCATTAGTGGTAGCATTGTTATCATAGACTAATTACTTAAATAGCACAACTCACTACTCCCCGGCAGAAACAAGTCAACAGCCATTTACGGTTGACCCAACCTGAAACTAAATTATTTTGAAAGCTTTCATCTATAATATGAAGTCTGCAGCACCAGAGTGTTAGTTATGTCGATCGACTCGACGCCGGGTAAATCCTCAAGATTATATAACAAGTCTTTTCTCACTGAGAGTGTATGGATCATAAATATACGCTTATTTTTGTTTTAGATAAATCATCTGCTCCAGCCCATTTAGGGCATTAACTACTCACTGTGGTTCATTTTGCTCTGCTTTGAGCTTCCTGACCCCATCTGAATTTTGCGTGTTATCCGGTTCATGTGTCTGCAACCCAAAAGTAGTCTTTGTTTTTGTGTTTTAACACTCTTTTGTAAGATCTAGTAGTTTTTTTTGCTCACATGTTTAAAATATTCCCTCAGAACACAAAAGGTTTGCTGACGCCTTCTGTATTTGTATCCAAGCAACACAAAAGCTTGTGGATATAAATGGAGAGCAATACCTTGGGGATTGTTTACGAAAATGATTGATTAATTGTTCTGTGTTTACCTGCTTTAGTCAAAGGCTTTTCCTTTTTGTCCATATCGGTGAGACATCAACTGATAAATGACTTGATATCCGATGATATTCAAGATGACAAACACTCAAAACAAGAAATATTTTCCCAAGAGATCTACCAAGGACAAATTTGTATTGCTCCACTATTCTTTGTGCACAGAATAAAAAACCTTTTCATAGGTCCAACTGCATAAAATGCCAAAAAGCTGCACCTCTAGATAATTAATAATGGATCAAAGTGTACCATGTAACCCAGCAGCCATCCATGTTGGCTCTACATTGATTTCTACTGACATTGTGTACAAGAGGAGCACTGACCCATGACCTTGAGGTTGGGATCAAACAAAATAAAATCTTTCAGCCGCTCTCTCTGTTGTGTTGGACAGGGATGGATGGATTTTAATGGTTACATTTCACCTGTAATTGATTTATGTCAACAACACAGAGTCCGACAAACAGGTGAAGATAAATCCAAGAGGTCACATTGGACGGCAAGGCAAATTAATTGGTTTAGGAGCCATTGAGACACGGGAAATGGTTGTATTAATTGAAATATCACAGTAAAAGATGAGACATCTGGCAAAAATTAAGAGACCTCTGCACTGAATCCTTTTGAAAACCTCCTGATTATTCCATCAGATATTGATTTTTGAACTCTTCCTGAGTCAAAACATTAGTATTGTTCTTTCTAAATGAATATCAACTTGTTTGAAGTATGAAAGCATTGCATCTGCTTCCTTATTTTGACCATTTCTCATTTTCTGCAAATTAATACTAAATTTTTGCTTTGAATTTTGGAGACATGTTGTCAGTAGTTCATGGAATAAAAGAACAATGTTCATTTTACTCAAACATAAATCTACAAAAAGTAAAACCAGAAAAACTGATCATTTTATATGGTCTCTTATGTTTTTTTCCAGGGCTGTATTGACAACTAAGTACTGCAAAAATAAACTGATAAAAGTCTAGGATGGACATTGTTTTCCATATTGATCTAAAGAAAAAACTGAGAGATTTAAGGCATAGAAGTTAAATTTAATCTTTAAGTCTGCTCCTGGTAATACTGGCCAGTCATGAAATATATTTAAGTCTTATTTGAACTCATGGCTTTATTTGCAAAACGTGCGGTTTTACAAGAAGTTAATTTATGGATTTAATGTCTACTGGAATGTATTTTAACAACAAAAAAAAGCTCATCAGTGTAAGTTTGATAGAATATATAATAATATGTTATAATATTCAATAAAAGTGGGCCGAGATTAAAGCCCTGAGGAACTCCACATTTGATTACTCAGATTTATATCTGTCAACAAGTTCAGAGCAGGTTTGGTGATGTTTCTATTAAAGATGGACTTTTCCCTTCTAAAAGTTTGAAGTGTTTGGTTGGTCATAGTCCAGCAATTATTAATTTATTACACTCAGAAGTTTGGAGAATAACATTTGATCTCATGTCTGTAGGAAAATATAGTTTGTAACCAAATATAGAGCCCTGAACGTTTCCAAGTAGCATTAAATTAGAACTCATTAAAAAACTGTTCTTGGACGCTCTTCTCACTTCTTAATAAAAATAATTAATGTTTCAGTTTAGGTAAAAGTACATGGTGGGTGGTTGTTTCAAACGTTTTCTTTAAATCTCAAAATACTGCTCCAATATTTTCCCCCATAAAGTGAACAGTTAACATTCTCCAAAAGATGAAGGAATACGAGTCATATTGATGAGAAATAAAAACATGCTGAAGTATTGATCAACCACTCTGAATGTAAGCTTTTAATCTCAAATTTTTACTATAATTTGATATTTTATTATTTTTTGACAAGCTTCTATCTTAATGGACTTCAGAATGATCTAGAGCATTTCTTAAGTCATTGATTGGGTGTAAAGTTGTCCTTAAGAGACCCGCTGCTTTCCACTTGGGTCTCTTTAGAGAACGAAGTAGAGATTACAGGAATCGTTGCGGTTGCTTTCTCTGATCAAATCTCAGCCTCTCCCATATTAGATAACAGCACTTTGACCACATCCTGGTCATTTCTAATAGAAAAAATAAACCATAAATAAGATAAATTGTCATATAGCATGATTCTATTAGGGAATTATTCTGCAGAGTTGTGAACTGAGCTGTAACAGCTGGACGTAGTAAGTCCTGTTCCGCTCCTCTCTTACCGTATGTCTTTCCTCTCAGCTTGCTGTGACGCTGCTGTGGTTCAAAAGAGAAGCAGAGGAAAAGGAAGAAGTAAGGAAATACGACAGATACTGGGAGCAAAAGGAGGGCTGAGCTCTCTAAACATCCTGGAAACCAGTTTCCTTTCAGGATTCAGCTGACATCTGCCTCACAATCTCAGATTTCAGGATATTTAATGCATCTTGGGAGGCCTTAAAAAAGCACTTTCCTCATTGAGAGTGAACAATGCTTTTTATTATTGGTTGTGGGAAATATCCCTATTTATTTAGAAAAAGAAGAAATAATGAAACCCAGAGTATATACCCCAGGGATCATTAAGTATTGATCAGGTGGGTTGAGTCTGGAGATAAAAGAATAATGCTATATCCTTATATTTGAGAGGCAGAACGCCGATCAATATTTGCTTTTCATTTCTTCTCCTTTTCATCTTTTTTACAGTAAGAATTGAAGCATCTGTTTGAAAGGTAATGACTAGAATGAAGTTTAAAAAGTACTGAGATAAAAGTACAATTATACGATTTCAACAATGTAATTTTTTAAAATTTGGCAAATAATTTGAACAACAAGTTACATTTTCACAAAACTACTTTGGTTTAGGAAGCTGGTTCTTTTCTCCATTAATGGAATCATAATTTAAAGCAAAATTTTTTATTCACTCAGGTTTTCTTTGGGTGACATAAATGCAAAAATGAATAAAATGTGTTTGCTTATTTACTTCAAGACTGCAAACAAAACCAGTTTGGTTTGTGCAGACACAAGTCAACCTTTTTAAAAAATGATTTAATGCTGTCACTTGATTTAAAAAAAAAAAAAAAAAAAGAAATTACTTTACAATGTTACCAGTACACTACAGATTTGTAGAGTCATGCCAGGAAGATAAAAAAAAAGAAAATTGAGAGTAAATTACAAAATTGTCACAGCATTGCAAGAATAAAATTTAAAAAAACAAACAAAAATAAAGTTGCAGCAAAACAAAAATAAAGTCATAATATTTTGAGAATACTCTAGTAATATTTAAACTTTATTCTCATAAAACTATGATTTTATTTTCGTAATTTTGTTTCCTTAGCACGGCCTTAATACTCCATTGTACCAGAAAATACTGAAGCATGCCATTTTTACTTGAAGTTGACTGTAAGATAATCAAGTTAAATCCAACATAAGTATTTCCTTGTGAACATTTGGAGCGCAAACAAGATGGTGGCTGCCTTGCATAACATTTTAATTCATCTTCTGCTCTCTTGTTAGTTAGGAAGCCTCCTTGTCAGCTTGGATGCTTTGATATCTGTCCAACTTGATGCATTGGTTATTATCTCCTGTGTTTTCTTTCTGCTGGCTTCCTACTCACTCTGAAAGCCGGGGGACGGCATCAGGAGTCTATTTAGAGGCTTGCAGCAAGCACAGCGGCAGTCAGATGCTTCTTTCAAGTGATTCCCGATGGAATGGCAGCGTGCAAACTCGCTGACATGTTGGGAAAAGTGTGCTGTAGCAGGGATGAATAAGCGAAAATTCACAAGTTTGGCTTGAGTTCATGCATTTCATGTTTTTATGAGTTGTGTGTCATTTCAACTATAAAGCTGCTTCTTATTTCATTGTTTTTATTTGCATCATCCATATCTAATAAGAACCCTTTTCCAGCTTTTATAGGTTAGGTATTCCAGGCTAAGAATAACCCAGTATTGTTCTTACTGTTCATAAATTACACCGCTGCCTTCATGTTGACTGCCAGAGGTCATTCTGATGGAATCAGCAGCTATGAAACGATGCAATAAGCCTGCTTTGGACCGCTGACCAGAATTATTCTTACTCAGCACATAAAATATAATACTCTGTTCTCACAACCATGAAAGAAAATCAATGTTAATATTGCATGCACTTTAAACAGCTGCTCACTTCACAGTTCAGTTGCACAAGGCAGTGAAGTTTGTAGTAATTTCAGTAAAACTTCAGGATGCAAAGGTTGTTACCTGTCTTCTGGTGTGATATTTTTATGCTGTCTCATTAAATACTTTTTAAGAGCGTAACAATTAGTAAAAGCAGTTCATAACTTTTTGGTTGAGATTTTCTTTGCAGCTCCATTAAAGGCCAAACAACCCAAATATGTCAACATTTTTATTCTCAGTCATTGTGCATACAATGTGTTGCAGTTGTGTCAGTGGCACTTGTATTATGAAAAGCAACAATAAAGGACTGCAAATAGTCAGAATGTCTATTTGAGCAAGAATCCCATTC
Source organism: Poeciliopsis retropinna (assembly GCA_010277075.1). Classification (NCBI taxonomy): domain Eukaryota; kingdom Metazoa; phylum Chordata; class Actinopteri; order Cyprinodontiformes; family Poeciliidae; genus Poeciliopsis; species Poeciliopsis retropinna. The sequence continues at coordinate 2,405,861 of VMRM01000029.1, read as the reverse complement.
AAATTAAGCAAACTGGCTGATTTAAACCTGAAATCCTGAACACAAGTGACTCACTGACAGTAGCATAAAACACAAAAATCACTGCGAGTTGCTGCGGCTTCACTTTTGCGAGTGCAAGACAATTTTTCAACGCTGGTAGAGACCCAGAAATGTCACATCTGGGACGGGGTTTATAGACGACTTATCTTTTCAAATACCGAGGCTGAAGACTTCAGTGGTTGAGCTTTTTTTTCTTTTTCTTCCACTACAATATAGATTTGCTTGTCACATTGTGTAAACATGACGTGCTCCTCTCCGCGAACAGAGACAGGGATTTACACACAGTCTTGTTTGCTCTCTGCACACGTGGAAACACACACATGCACACTTTGCCCTCTGGTTGTTGCAGGCAATGTCACTGGAAGGACCCGAAGTGTTTGTGTACGTGTTTGTGTGTGTGAGAAGATGAACTGTTTTTCTTCACGTGACACTGGAAGACAGTGAAAAACATGTTAGGAGCCGCATATTCTGATGCATTTATGTTTGTGTGAATAACCAGGGCAAGGAAGGATGTTGGGACCCATTTTTAGACCGCAGGATTAGAAAACTGATGTCAAGGTCGAGCAAAATTGGAAGAGCACATGGAAGCAAATGTAGAAAAATAAATTGACATTTTTTTCTCACAAAATCCATCAGAACTGGTTTAAGCCTTCAGAGACCTAAGTTTCAAATCTCCACCTGGATATTTTGTTGATTTTTATTGTACGCAGTTCTTTAAATGTCCTGTGAGTAAATATATATCTGGCCATTTCTCCATAACAACAGGAACTTTCAATATCTAGCAAGTTATTTTTGCAATTTACCGTCTATTAAAAGATGGTATTTTTGCGCTGTCTGCGCAAAAGTTACGGTACTGCAGCTTTGGCTTGTAAAACTGTGTTGTCGCTGACACGTTTGATCAAGATCTTCCCACAATCTGGAAGGGGTGAATGTTCATGCAATAGTTGCTGTTGTAGAAAACAAAGTGGCGAATACTTTAAAAACCATGACATTTGTCATTCTGACAACTCAGAAATTCACTTTGGAGTTGAATGAAGACAGTAACAAAAACTTGTCATTTAATATAATATCCAAATTGAACATGATTCTGTGGCTTCACTCTCTTTCTGTTCATGATAAAAGCAAACAGACTGACACTTCTGGCTCTTTGTGGTTTTGTTATTTACTTCCAAGCTGTCAAAGGAAATCAGCTTTTCTTGTTCCAGGCAAAGAGTAGTGGCTTAACAAAGGCAAGCTGCATATCTCTCAAATGCAGAATTGTCTGGATTAAATCGGAGAGCAGGGTTTGCCTCAGTGTGTGTGTGTGTGTGTGTGTGTGTGTGTGTGTGTGTGTGTGTGTGTGTGTGTGTGTGTGTGTGTGTGTGTGTGTGTGTGTCAGCCAGCCTTAAGCACCTTTATGGATCCTGACATAGAGCATGTCAGCTAATGTAACTGAGCCAGCAGATTGGCTGAGTCACCGGTGGAACAGGTGCTGTGGAGGAGTGGATCATTTTACATTACGATGGTTTTTACTTCCAGAGTTTAAACATCTGCAGCTCTTTATTAATGCTCTGCTCTGTTTTTTGTAAACCCAATACGTCAATGAAACAGATTTTTTAATTGGCTTACAAGAGATTTTACAAGAAAATAGTTTTCAGGACGTTTTACAAATAAGAAATAGTGGAGCAACCTTTTCCAGCAGTTAACACTGCAAGTTTTCTGTGGTGTATCTGTCGCAGCTTTGCACTTCTGACTGAAAGTTTTAACTGTCCGTGGAAAAATATCTCAAGCTTCAAATTGAATGGAAAGTGTCCAGTGTTTGATACGATACCAATATCACAGCTTTGAGTATCACCTGAAAACGACATTGATTCAATATAAATCAGAATGACAGAGGCCGTTAAGGTTTCCTCCAGAAAACTTGCTGAGCCCGGTGTTTGGATGCAGTCATTCATCCAGCGACTCGTCGTGTCTATGGGTTAAAATTTTTTTAAAGTTGACAGAAATTTTAAAATATCACTTGATAACTGTGTGTTATTAAAAGACTGGAAGATTAACACCTGAACACCAATTATAAAGTATTAAAAAACGCAAACATTTAAAAAATAAGCAATTCTTAGCAATGCATAAGCAAACATATATCTGCTAAAATTAATGGTTCAACATTTTAAGAGGGCACAAACAGGAATACAGAAAAATGCCAAATATGATGCCAGAGTTAGCGAGTTAGCTTAGCTTCTACTAGTTTAGCCTAGCTAATATAGCCTAGCTAGCATACTAGGAGAATGTTTGGTGGCTCTTTAGAAAGATTTATACTGATGTTTGTTTGATTTTATTTATTTTTACATCAATACCGCAGTTAAGCAAGTGTTTTTTTTTTTATAAATTATCTTTTTCAAACTCTTAAGGCAATAATTGATTAGCTTTAAATAAAACGACATAAAACGTTAACCTTTTATGTCTAATACAGCATTTATTGCCTTCCCAGACACCACTCAATGGCTTGAGAATTAACACCTTTTGCAAAGTGATATTGCTCCACCTGTAAGCTATCTGAATGTAACCATCAGAAAAATAAGCAGCTGCCCTCTGGTGACCCATAAAGCAGTGACTGGGTAGCTGCGAAGGTGCCAGATGTAGACAGGTGTTGCCATGGCTGTTTATTTCCCCCCCGAGCAGGTGGTTGAAGGCAGCGCGGTGACAGGCCCCAGTAGGGGCCGATACTGTTGATGCGAGTGGACAGAGTGTCACTGCAAGGCACTGTGGTCTCTACAGCCTGCTGTCACATCCTGTGACACTCACGCTGCAAAGCAGAGATGTCTTTGAGAGATTGTGAAAACAACATGCATAGCACAGCAGTATTTCCTCACAGTGAAGCTAATGCCCAAAGTTAACAGAAGGGTGATTGATTATTTATTGCTAACAGTACAGTATTCACATCCATAAACCACAATGTATTTACTGAGATTTAATCAGACAGAGCAACACAAAATGGTGCTGAATTGTGAGATGTAAGGAAGTGGTTTAGTCTTGTGGGCATGTATCTTCTAGTTTGTTGTGTCTACTAAATTATATTTTGCCTCTTTTTCTCTGCAAAATTGCTAAATTTCAGTTAGATTGAATGTATAGCATCTATGTACATAAATGCTGAATTGAAGCAAGTGGACTCTTTACTATTTAAATGACTTCTGAGTGCAACTTCTGACATTTATTTCTAGGTGTGAAGATTAAGGTGAGCTCAGAGTTTCACACGACACTGTAAAAATCTCCAGAAAGTCAAAACATAAATAAACATATATATTTTTCACATTCTTGGAAATTTCAAACTGCCCACATTTGTTAGTTGTTTTCAAAAAATTACAGTAATGTTTACAAAGCTGCTTTTTAGTCCAATGTGGCTTTTAAGGAATAAGACTGACTGTGTACAAAATGACACTGAATATTCATGACTGACTGGATTCATGTGTGCATAAAAAGCCCCGACAATGGCTTTCACTCATATGTCATATAATGCTTTTAATTTACCGTGTCTTCTTCGATTTCTATGTCTGTGGATAAGAAAATGGCAAAGTCGCCTTGAGCGATTGATTGCTTTTTGGCTTCCCACTGATTTAATGAAACATGAGTTGTGTTTCTATCTCTCTCTGCCTCCTTTGTTTCCGCCCCTTTAAGGAGAAGTGTCGCAGGGAGCCAGAGATTAAATGAACAGTGGCATATTCCCCCAGGAAGCTGAAAATGATATCTCACTGAGCCTTTCTGCAGACTCTGTAAAACCCCGATAGGGCTTCTTTTTTTCTCTTTAAATTAATTTCATCAGTTCAGATACAATTTAGGGAAACATGCTGGTTTATTGCACCACAAGAACCTGAAGCAATCCCTTTTATGTTATTGGTTTATAAATTAATTAATGGTGTTTCATTTGTATTGGTAAGGTAAATTTGCTGCTCCGTTGTCACTCTATGCAGGAGTTTCACAAAGGCCTCAGGGTGTCACCATAGCACTATCAACAAAATAGATGCAGCCTCTGGGTTAAGCGACATCTCAAAAAATCAAACTCACAATGACAAACTCTGAGCTGACATGTTAAATATTGAACCAATCTGCACTAATTAGGTAGTTTATAGCAATGAATCCCAGTGTTCGTGCCACTACCAGTCAGCGGTTTCTATAGGAGTGTGTCAAGCAGGTGTGTTTAAGAAGGACAGACTCTGGCCACTGTCGTCACTAATCAACGCATTATGGTTTAATGTCAGCGAAGCCTGAAGCTATTTGAGGCACTGCGATATGAGGAAGAGGCCAAGGAGCAATGCACAGCGCTAATGAGGTCTGACTGAGAAAACCCATTTGGCAAGTGATAATGAACAAAACTGTAATCATCAAAGATCTAGGAAGATAATTTTCAGAAAAAAATGAAACTGTTGTTGAATAAGATGCAAATGAATCGAAATATAAATAGTTTGCTTCAAACAAATTAACTTTTTCTGTCAATCTACAGGAAACTTATAGTAGTAGAATTAGATTTAAGGATCTCGACATCATACAGTTGAGATGATGTATCACACGTTGCCTGAGTGGAGAAATTAATCAGCGAACGCCTGGTGTTTGAGCCTTGGCTCAAAAATCAATGCAAAACAGCAACACAGTCTTCTCAAGTTACTGCAATATCACAAATGTTTAAAATGTGAGTCAGGTGTCAAGTGAAAGTTTGAACCAGACAATTCATTGCGTCATTGTCACTCATTTATCACTGGAACCCTAGAGATTGGGGTGTCTCCTATCCGAAGGCTAATCCTAATCCGTTGGGCTATGTCTAGTTCTGGGGGTAATCCCAGTCTCTAGGGATATCTAGCCCAATTCCTAGGGCTAATCCCAATACCCAGGACTATATCCTAGGTTTTGGGATTCTGGATACCTTCTCTCTGAAACAGAAAGAACACATAAAAACATTTAAAAATAGGGACAAAAATACAACATTTCTCCCAACACAGGCTAACCCAGTAGGTGCTGAAATGGAGACTTAGGAATGGATTTGTTGTCGTCCTTATAGTTGAAATGAGGTCATCCACCCAAGGCATCAATCAGCTTCTGCTGTGATATAAGCTTGCCATACCCTTTAAAAAGAGAGGAGAGAAAAAATAAATACAAGAGCTCAGCAGCATGGAGAGGTCATTACTGTCTTGTGCAAGGTCACCAAATTGCCACTGGGTAATTGAGTGAAAACCGTCTGGAAAAGGAGCTTCACCTCCATCTGTCGAGGGGACAGTGACTCAGAGCTATTTTATATCTGTGCTAGGCTTAGTTAGCAGGGAACAGTCCTATTTTTCTCACCCCTTATTTTGGGCGCTCAGCAAAAAAACGCGTGCCAACAGCGGGGTGACACAAATGGAAGTTATCTGCTGTGAGGGACGGTGCGCCCAGATGCAGCTGCTTCTCTCACTTACCCTGGTTGCCCTGCCAGGCTACAAAGGAAAGCACTCTCGCAGGAATCACAGCGCCTTCGCTGCCGCACTAAGTGCATCTGCAGGAAAATGAATTCACGTTATTTGCTCGTTACCTGAAGGCACAGAACTGCTGATGGCAGGCCTTTCTACTCTGGTGGAGCCTTTCAATTCCATCAGTGCCTTGTCACAGCCCATCCAGCTGCTTCTTCTGATAGCTTTCTTTCATTTCTGTCTCTGCGCATCATAGTGCTCGATTTGTTTTCAAAAAGCCATTGGCTCTCGACTGTCTGTTAGTCCCGTGCGTCCTTGACCCTCATTTTCAGCTGCTGATGTGTCGTGTACGCATGTGAACAAGCTACTAGGGGTGACTTTGTGCTTTCAGAGTAAAGGTTAGTTGGTTTTTTATTAGTTTTACTGAGCTCTGGAAGAAAGAGCTGAGTTCTGGTTGGCTGGGAACAACTTCAGAGGATGAAGGAGCGGCGGAGTGAATTCCTACATTTGTGGCAACAATCATTCAAGGTTTCTCAGATAATTGCACAGATTCGTCACATCGAGAAGCTTGGGTTTCTTTACTCAGAGGAAGCTATTCACTGTCTCTAATAAAGCAGACGTCTCCAGAGGAAAGAAAAAGAGAAAATGTCTGGTTTCTGTTTAGTTTTCTCTCTGCCAGTTGGAGGAAAATCTTAGCATTCCCTAAATTATTATTTGAATAGTTTATTTATATATAGAACTGCTAATATCACTTTTATTAAATTTTTGCCAACTGCACAATTATAAGCTTGTTTAAGGTTGGCAAAAATTTTAAAAATCCCATTTAAAATTAATACAGTTGTGGTCAAAATTATTCAAACCCTAATTAGACTAATTGGCTAAATATAAAAATTTTGTTTTATAAGGTTAGGTGATAATTGCTATAAACTTCAAATGTTTTATTAATTTCTTTAAACCTTTTAAGGGGACATGCTAATGTCTTTTGGATCATTAGTCTGCTCATTAACCTGTGTGCCCTTTTAGACTGAAGGTCACTGACTGATGGCCAGTCGTTCTCCTTCAGGTTGTTTTGATAGGAAATATAATTCATGTTTTCTTCCTTGTCTGATTTATGATGTTGTTTTTCAAAATACTGTACACACACATTCACAAATATTTATGTTTTTAGCTTTAATGCTCTGAGTGACTTTGCTGGTCAACGTTTTCTCCATGAAAACATTTGAAACTGCTTTTTAAAAATATACTCTTCAGTTATTTTTTGCCTAATATTAAAGTTGGTTGTATTACCTAATTCAGGGGCGTCAAACTCATTTTGGTTTTGGGCTAAATAAAGATTTTGAATATAGGCCGGTTCAAATATGTTCACAAACTGTTAAAATATCAGCGAATCCTTAAAATTTAATAATATTATTGAACATCTTTTCAGTCCCTCCAGGATTTTTTTTTATTTATCGCAATTAAAATAAAATGTTTGTGGTACTGATTTGGAAATATTTGTGCTCATTTATGATGATAAATGCGACTTTTATTACTCCTTGTATAGATCTTGGACTATAATCAGTTGAGGCTCAGAAACTGTTTAGTACAAGTAAGACTCCCAGTTATGTATTAGCACCATGTTCAGGGATTTATTGATTTTGCCTTAATTTCCACGATCATTCTCGAGTAACTGGAGGGACTGATTGATGCAATTTAGCAGTAAACAGATAAAAACTGCAGTGATTTGATTGAAAATATAATATTTAAGCACACTTAGTGGTTCGTCTAATGAATCTTGACCTTGAGTTTGAAACATTAGAGTGACAAAAAAATAAACCAGAACAGATTTGACTGGTATCTTAAAAGCATTTCTGATATTTTGATCAGTTTTAAATGCTTGCGGAAAGCTTTGCTTCACACGTGGATAATAAAGAAAACCTGAAGGCTTGTGTTGCGTTTTTGTCCTTCACCCTCTTCAGCACCCAGAGCCTGGCCCGGCCTAAAGGCTTTTTAGTGTGCTGTCAGAACCTATTCATCTTTGTCAAGATGCCCCCCGCTCCTGCAGCTTCAGCGCACATAAAGACGGCTGGTTTGGTTTTGTTCGACTTGATTTCATCCATCCTTCTTCTTGAATTGAGTTTTCTCTTGCATATTTTTCACTTATATTGAAATATTTGTTGATGTTTTGATGATGCCAAGATCCAGAAGGCATTTTTTAACAATAAAAGGAGCTTTTATGATATAAATATTCCATAAAAAATCTTTATAGATGCAAGAAAAAATATTTTTGACTAAAGAAACTGCAATCTCAAACATACAACTTCACTTCTTTAGTTTGATAAGCTTGTCAGTGAAATTCAACAAATATATATCAGAAATCTTGTTTATCTTTATGATCTATATGTATTTTCTCGGTTTCTAGAAAACATTTGTTGCAGCCAGTATCTAAATTTACATCACAATCCTCCCAGAAAATGTAAAAATGCCATTGGAGGTTAACCTTTGCCCTACTTCCCTTTTTGCTACCAAAAAGGTCTGTGTTCCCAACGGCAACAAAAGAAACCAGGATACAAAAGAAGGACTGTCTGTAGAGCATATTTCTGAATGAAGAGGAGGATATTTAATCTCAGCTTTTGTTCAAACACAAAACTTTCAAAGAGGTGAAAAACCTGGATTTGTTGGGCGGAAACTCCAAATAAGATTTTATGTGACACATTGTAGTGCGTTGCTGAAACAGAAGGGAAGACGTAAAATTAAACTTAAATTAAACTGCCAGGATTTCAATGGGTTAATTTCTAAGTTAGCAGCTCTTACAGGGAAGATGTTGTTTACCTTCCTCACCCTTCAAGGATTTTTGCTTCCCTTGGGATTTGAAAAAAGCCCAACAAACCTTCAGGTCACCATGGTTCAATCATCTCTATTCACTTATTTGCTCCTTTTATTGCAGATATAAAATAATATAGTGTGATTAAGCAGTTTTCTACATTCACAAATTGTGCGTTCACATTGTTCAGAATGTTCAGAGTTCTGCACCTTTCTGCTTTTCTATGATAAAATAGGTTTTATCGGGGCGATGACTGCATCCACCTTGAGATTACGATCAGCTGGCGCCTTTTCAGGGTAACGATTTTGATCTTCTTGTCCAATTTGGACTCAGCTGTGAGATTTTTGCAGCTTGAGAGAAACTACTGAGAGAAAGCTGAGGATGGAGAAGATTGGTGAAGAAAGATTAAAGGTATTGATTGGCAGATAGGCAGCGGTAAGATAGCGATTGATTGAGCAAACTGACCTAGAGGTAGATTGATCAGTGGATCAATAGCTGTAATCCATTGAGAGATATTTAAATTACAAATCTAAATTTTTATTTTTTATAGATAATTTGTGTCTGTGTTTGAAGTTCATCAATATTTTTAGAACTTTTTCTTATTAATTGTTTGGGATTGTTTATATTTTTAACAAAGGCTCAAAAACTGAGAGAAAATCATCTGTAAATGTCAAAATCACCATAAAACAATACCATAAACTGCATTTAACTGCATTTCATGCAGTTTCTAACCTAAACTTTTATTCTTGTAAACATAAACTTATTCCTCAACCTTTATTGCTTCCTTCTGTTTTTGACTTGTGTTGCTAAATCTTTTTCTTACATTACATTACATTTAATTTCACAACTTTCAGCTTCTTTTGATATACGAGGATCTACACATCCTTATGCTGTGTGGAACTAGAGCTACATTTGACATATTCCATGAATAAATGTGCTTTCTTTTTATGGAAACTGTTTCAGCAAACCATTAGTTCTGCAGAGCGAATCATATCTGCAGACCCCACACATCCTGGACATAAACTGTTCAGATTTTTTGCCTTGAGAGCGCCACTTGGCAAACCAAAAAGTAGAAGTCAGATACTCTTAAACAAATATGTATGTGCATGTTTGAGTAAAATGAACATTGTCCTTTTATTCTTTAAACTACTGACAACATGTCTCTGAATTCTAAGCTAAAATTTTTATTATTTGGTCTAAATAACAAAAAAGATGCAGAGGTTTCAGGTGTCAAATAATGCAACAAAAACAAGTTTATATTTAGAAACAACAATACTAATGTTTGAACTCAGGAAGAGTTCAGAAATCAATATTTGGTGGAAAATCTCTTATTCTTTTCCAGAGATGTATTTGTTGCAGTTTTTCATTTTATAAATGCTCCAAAGTGTCAGAGGCAGCTATCTGCTTTAAAACACAGTGAAAAGGTCAATAGTGATTTATTTATGTTTGCTGGTTATGAGTTTTGTAGATTTTCTAACTAAAAGATGAAAACATGTTTCAGTAATGGAGAGGAGCGGTTACAGATGCAGATTGTTTTTTTGGTTCTCCTTCCTTTTACCCATACTCCTTTATTTTATTTGGTGATTAGGACGTGGCGGCTATGGATTTTTCTGACCTTTGAAATGGTGGGTGAATCAATACGGTAAATGATATAGTGCACCTCCGTTTGGATTAGTTAGCCTAGGAAAAAAGCACTTCTATGTTAGCTTTATGTGGACTTACCAGAACATTTCTAAATCGTATCCAATCCCTGGTCAAAACAGACGACCTTTCTTACCTCTGCATGGCTAACAGCTGCAGGGATTTTAAACGGAAGCATGCTTTGCTGACAGTAACATGACCAGATCAGGGATAACCCACCAAATTAGGTCAGTCCTGGTCGGATCATCGCCCACGTCTGATTGAAAGAGGCCAGCGCGCTCACCTTGTCTGGCGCAAACGGTATAGAAACGATTCTGTTCCCTACGCCGGCACCCAGCCAGGAAACAAAGCTGGGCGACACCAGAGGGGAAGAGCTGCAGGTTTTATGAAAAACACCAAACTCAGTCAAGTGTGGCCGTGTTTTGGTTTGTAGAACAAGTCATCAGACAAATATATTTTAAAAAATTATATATGATTGGACTTAACCATTCTGGTGAAAAAATGCTTTGTGAAGGAACATTTTTAATATTTTTTAACAAAAAAACTACATTTCGTCACACAAACTCCATCTTTGATTTCACAAAGATGGAGGTAGATCCTTTCAAAAGTCAAAGTTTGCACATGAATGCCATTACCTAAATGCTTTTTGTTTAAACAGAAATGTGCAATTAGTACTGCTTCTGCAAAAATTATACATGTTCATCATGTTTTTCAGTTTAAAAATGTTAAAGTTGACAGGAAGATATCACTTGATAATTATGTGTTATAAGCCCACCAAGCTTATAATACTCTGAGGGAAATACTGTTAGTTATGTTGTTATACTATTTGTATATAATTATTCTCACTGTGAATAATATTTCTGCTTTCAAAAGTAGCAGAAAAACATCAAACCAGCTACATCTCGAAACACAAACACAATAACACAAACTAGCTTGTGTTAGCCCGTCACATAAAATTAAATGAAAATACTTTTTGTTTATAATGTAAAAAAATAAAGTCCCAGAGGTGTGAAAACTTTAGCAAAATAGTGTTGATTGCTAAAGTAGGTCAGAGGCAGCTTCATGAACAAATCGATACCAGTTCAGCTTCATACTATCAACCTGCCTTGAGCTCCCTGTTGTTTCCTCCAGAAAATGTTTTTATTGGAGAACTTTAAGTGAGATTTATGTTTCATTTCACAGCGGCATTGTCCACTGAGATTAGCCAACACATTACCTTCGGGCTTTGAGTGTAAAAAAAAAAAAAAAAAAAAACCCTCTTAGATCTGACACTCCCTATAATTTTTTCCAGTTTTCCAGAGGAGAAATGGAAAATGAAAGCACAGGTTAGCAGGGCATTACGAGCTGTGGCATCGCAATCTCTGCATCACATAGCTGTCACCGTGCCGCCGCCGCGTGTTATTCGGCCTGAGGCTGTGGGAAACTGGGAGGAGATCATCTTGTTGCATCTGGCTGAAACAATGGCTCACATTCTCCTTTTGACAGACACTTTTCTGTGTCCATGTTTCCAAGATGTCTGTCTTTATTTTCACATAGCAGGGGGTGCAGATTCCTAATTCCACTCCTTTATTCCATGACACGCTAGTATGCAAATATATGCTAATTAGATCCACCCCCTTCTTGTATATTTTCCAGGTTATCTACTGTTCCAGTCCATATCTGAACAAAACATATTTCTGTTTTATAGAATTTGATGCTATTTATGTTTTTTCTCAGTATGACAAAGACAGATGTGGATTAGGTTTGCTCAATTAGAAAGGCATTTTCTGTGCAAATTAATCGCACTTGTGGGAATAAATGTGTTTTTTAAATGTTTAACATAATCCTGAAAAGGCTAATGTTCACGTACAGAACAAAATAAGTGATAAACAACCTTCTCTTTTTGCTTCTCTGACCTTCAGAGTTTCATCTGGTGAGACAAAAAGGATAATTTTTGCTTTTTTGCTTTGACTGCAGTTCATTTTCTATCTCTGTGGTGGGCTGGTAATTGGTTTATTGTTATTTATGTTGCATATACACATATAGAGGAGTTGAAATTCCTCTCTAAAATTTATATCCAGTTCACCCAATTTTTCTCCAGATTTATATTTGGAGAAAAATTGCAAACAATTCCTCTTAAGAATTGTTTACATTTTGGTTAATCATAGGTTTCCCTCAGAAAAGTTGCTAAGGCCAGCGGCTCATCAAATCTTTGAATTAAAAAATGTTTAAAGTTGAGAGGAAATTTGAAATTATCACTTCATAATTATGCGTTATTGGAATATTGAAAGATTAATATCTGAACACCAACTAAAAAGTCCTAAAAATGCAAACATAAAAAAAAAACCTTTAATTAATAAGCAATGCTTAGCCTAGTGGAACACAAGTAAAGCCTAGTGGCCCGCCAGGCTTATAATAGAGTGGGGGAAATCCCGAAAAACCAAATAAAATAGGAGCTTGATGGGTTGCAAAGGCATTTTATAAGCTAAGGTACTTGTGTAATATACCCAACTTATGTAACGTTGAAATTAATAATAAAAAAGTTTTAGAAGAACATTTAAGTAGTTGTAGCTGGTTTTCTTTAGTGCTTTCTCCTAATTTAATCGTAAGATTTTGTCTCAGGGGTGACAGTTTTCTTGTAGGCTATAAAGTTTATTTGGCAATTAAGAGGAAAGAGGAAAGGAAAAATTGTCTCTTCCAGAAAGCATGCAGATTTTTTACATTTTTATTTTTTATCTCTTGCTGGTATTGTGAGGAGTGGATGTGTAATTATATGTTTATTTATAGTTGCTGTTCCAGGACAAACAGAAATGAGAATAATTTCCAAAGAAGAATGCTTTTAGCGCACATTGCTCTCATGATGTGTGAAATGATGGGGACTCCACGTGTTGGAGTGTTCTCTTCTTCTAACAATGTGCTAATTATCTGCCTCATAATTATATCTCTCCTGAATTTTAAAAAAGTAGCAGTTTTTTCTACTCTGACATCGGTCTGATCAAGTGGAGACAAAATGTTAGACTAAACCACAAATCGCCGGCAGAGCATTGGTTGGTGCTGCGGCCCGATTCCTGGGGCGTTCTGCAGAATTTAATGTGCTCAGCGCATCAGCACACTCCCTCACACACACACACATCAACTGCTATCTCATTAGAGGCTGCAGCCCTGAGGCTGGTGGATGGGGAAGGCCTAATTGCACAGCTCAGCAGCACCAACAGCGCTGGGAGCGTTTTGGAAAAGACATCAACAAATGAGCATCAGGTGCAAACACCTACACTGGTTTTCTGTCGTTTCTGACCCTCCCTGGTACTACTGTTGACTCCATGGTTAGCAGACAGCAAACCTTTAACTTTCGCTTCTTTGGAATTGAATCGTGAAACGAATATAGTCTATTCCACAATTCAGACCCTAAATTTGAGGTGGTTCTTTAAAGAGTAAAGTTTATATCTCCTCACTTTGTATAAATCCTGATTAGTTGGTCCCAGAGGCTAAAGCTAACGGCTTATTCGAGAATAGCCAAAAGCAAAGTGAACTCCAGTCTCAAAAATGTTATTGCCTCATATTTAAAGGTTTTTTCTAAATTTTTAAACCGTCATCTTTGTGTTGGGAAGTTATTTCGATGGAAGTCAATAATTACTTGCACAACAAAATGAAAGTAGAAGGTTATTCATGCAAACATTTCTGGTTAGGGTGAAAAACAGGTTTAGATAGCATAAAAATCATACTGACATACTGACTACTGCTATTACTCTTGTAAATAATGTATAGGTGTGTTTCCATTGATTATATAATTGTGCAAATTGGAACTTCAACAATAAATTTACCTCATGGAAACACACCATTTTTGTATTTTGATTAATTTTGATTAATTTTTGTGTTAGGTTGAGTTGTTTTCTTACTTTATAAATTAGTGTATTTCCAAAACTGCAACAGAAACACATTTTTCGCATCACATGTGTCATGTGATCAACAACTGGATGTTACTACTGGCAGAAATAACAAAGAAGTTGACAGGAAGTATTAGAGAATGATGTTACTGCAGGTTTTTTTTTTTTTTTTTTTTTTTGAGTTTCTCATAAATCCTTTATTGTCACTAGCTAAATATCATATTCATTGTTCCAGGTAGGGAAAGCCATGCCTTGCTGCATTTTACAATGAAGTTAAGTTTTATAACAAAGACTCTGACAAAAAGTAGCTATTAAAGCAGTTGAAATCTGTCCTGCTTTGAATGTACAGTTGGGAACTGAAGCCCCTTAGCTTTTTCTTGAATATTGTTTATCTGTATTTGGTTTTCTTGAAGCATAACAAATGTTTCACTCTGTCTATACAGTGTGTCTGCGAATAAACGCAACAGACTTCTTGTGGCTTTAATGTGAAACTGTGATGTCACTCATCCTGTCTGTGACATCATCGGTGACTGTCTATATCTTCCAAGATTCCACAGAGAAATTCATTTGCGGTTTCAGGAGGTTTGAAAGACGGAACAATGGATCAGAACGATTTGTCATTTGCAACAATGCACGTTTTGGAGAAGCGGTGCGAGAATCTTGAAGAGGAAAAGATCCAGCTGAAAAACAGTCGATAGCCTCAGGAGAAAAGTTGAACAGCACAAATGCTGTTTGTGCATTTGTGCACAAATGCTAATGTCAGGATCATGAAAGAACAAAATGAAATTCTATTAGACGCTAAAGAGCGTAATGAGAAAGAAATCAAGGCTCTGAATATGGATTTGCAGGAGGCCAGATCAACGATTAAATCTTTGAAAAGAGAGAATAAGGACATCTACAGATTAAATGAACACCTGCAACAGACTAATATTTCCACTAAACGAAAGACAGAAAGTTTAACAAGGAAACATTATAGAGAGCGGCACTGGCTGGAATCAGAAATCAAGGAATTGAATCAGGAAATAGTGGCTTTAAAAATAAAACTGGATCGGGTTAAATCCCGATCCAGAGAAAAGATCCAGAAAACTGCAAAGACCACAGAGGAAAAACAAGAGAAGACGCCAGAGAAGACCTCACCAACAATGTTGAAGGGAGTCAGGCGTGTTTTTGTAAAGATGTACAAGTCCGGGACCTTGAGATATTGGCTCCCACCGTGGATTTTTTAACATGGCAAATCTGCCATATTAACAAAAAACACCTTTAGGAGGAGCAACATCTTCACAAAAACATGCCCGACTCTCTGAAACATTGTTGGTGTTGGGGTCTCTTCCAGAGAGCGAGTAAGAGCAGTGTGGTTTTCGTCCTAGCCGTGGAACACTGGACCAGCTCTACACCCTCAGCAGGGTCCTGGAGGGTGCATGGGAGTTCACCCAAACGGTCTCCATGTGTTTGGACTACAGACTTGGAGAAGGCGTTCAACCATGTCCTTCAGGAAGCCCTGCGGGGGGTTCTCAGGAATATGGGGTGCCTTTGATACGGGCTGTCAGGTCCCTGTACGACTGGTGTCAGAGTCTGGTCCGCCTTACCGCCAGTTAATCGGGCTCGTTTCCAGTGAGAGTTGGACTCCGCCTTGGTTGCTCTTTCTCAGTGATTCTGTTCATCACTGTCATGGACAGAATTTCTAGGCGCAGCCAAGGTGTTGAGGGGATCCGTTTTGGTGGATTGCATCTCTGCTTTTTGCGGATGATGTGGTCCTATCGGCTCCAACAGGACGCAATCTACAGCTCTCGCTGGAGCGGTTCTCAGCTGAGTGTGAAGCGGCCGGGATGAGGATCAGTGCTTCCAAATCCGAGGCCATGGTCTTGAGCCGGAAAAAGGTAGAGTGCCTTCTCCGGGTCGGGGAGGGAGTCCTGCCTCAAGTGGAGGAGTTCAAGTATCTTGGGATCTTGTTCACGAATGAGGGAAGAAGGGAGCAGGAGATCGACAGGCGGATTGGCGCAGCGTCTGCCGTGAAGCGGGCGCTGTACCAGTCCGTCGTGGTGAAGAGAGAGCTGAGCCAAACAGCGAAGCTCTCGATTTACCGGTCGATCTACGTTCCTACCCTCATCTATGGTCATGAGCTTTAGGTCATGACCGAAAGAACGAGATCCCGGATACAAGCGGCCGAAATGGGTTTTCTCCGTGGGGTGGCTAGGCTCTCCCTTACAGATAGGGTGAGAAGCTCAGTCATCCGGGAGGGACTCAGAGTAGAGCCGCTGCTCCTTCACATCGAGAGGAGCCAGTTGAGGTGGCTTGGGCATCTGATCAGGATGCCTCCTGGACGCCTCCCTGGTGAGGTGTTTCGGGCACGTCCCACCGGGAGGAGGCCCCATGGAAGACCCAGGACACGAGAGACTATGTCTCTCAGCTGGCCTGGGAACGCCTTGGGTTCCCCCGGAGGAGCTGGAAGAAGTGGCTGGGGAGAGGGAAGTCTGGGCCTCCCTTCTGAAGCTGCTACCCCTGCGACCCGACCCCGGATGAGCGGCAGACAATGGATGGACGGATTCTCTAAAATGTTTGTTTTTTCAACAAATTTGGCTCCATCTCCTCTAACCTTTTCTAACATGCTTGTGACTGTAAATACCTATCTTCGTTGCCACTCTTACCTGGTTGGTCCTCATGATGTTGATTGCTTACGAAGAACTGGATTTCCACTGAGAATCACAATTTCTGATTTTTATTTATAACAACTTCGTTTCACTTAAATATTACACGTTTCTTTGTTTGTCCAGCTCATAAAATTCCAATAAAATACATTAACCTTTGTGGTAAAGGTTTTATACACCCACCAGAAAAGCCAGTCTGCCGCCAAACGTCTCTTTCTTAAAGCCCACCTGGCTGGAACACATCGATTGAACTACATCCTTTCTCTCCTGATCTGGTTAGTACAAGGAGGACAATGAAACAACACTGTTATTGTTCTATAGATTTCACATTTGGTTGTGTTTGGATGATGGGACGTTTTATGGAAAAACCAATTTCTCAAATCTTACGTTAGACTCTTAAGTCTCTACCTTCAAATTAGCCCAGTGCTTGAGGTAAAGAAATGATTTTCCAGCTCCTTCTGGCTGCTGGCGCACATCCATCCCAGTCTGTCTGTCTGTCTGTGTGGTGTGTGTGTGTATATGTGTGTGTTATGTATGTCCCAAGGGGGCTCCATCCAGGGTGGATGCTTTAACAAATGATCTTGTGGGAGTCTTACTGACAGCCAAGTTCTTCACTCACACAGTTTGCTACCATGTGAGTGAAGCATTTTGGTTTGGGGTGAGCTCCAAATGCATATCCTGTTAGCTGAGATTGAGATAAAGTGTCAGTCATCCTGTCCAGGTCAGCTCAAGGCTTGTGTCTACGCCAACAACTAACTAACTTTGCTTGTCCTGACAGAAATCAGGAGGAATCTTTCCGTTTTTGTTTTGTTTGTCAGAATGATTCCTTCATTATTATAGTTTCCCAGAAAGTCAAATGCGGCAGTGATGTACAAATACCTATATTAAAGTTTACTAGTGTTACAAAAAAGCATATTTTGTATGACTTTTCCTTAAACAACCTTTCTGTTTGAATATAATTGCACTCAAGCAAAAGAGGAGAAATACTTCCTGTTTTCTGGTTAAACTATTAAGACATAAGAGAAAAAGAGCAAAGCTGCAGCTCAGACGTCATAGTAATAATAACTTGCTGCCATCTTGTGGCGAGATTTGAGTTTTTCTGGGATTAAAGAAACAACTATAACTGCAAGGTGACAGTAAATAGTAACATGTAATGTTTTTTTTCTAATTTGCATTTAACATGCATATTTGGTTTTATTTTTAGGCTTGATCTTTTGGTCTATAACCCAAGGATTATAAAAAGAATCAATTTATAGTTAAGAGTTGAATTGAGCATAAGATATTTTAGACAAGAGAAGAAAATAACATAGAGCTGTTTTTAATTTGTTAAATTTGACTTTATGTCAAATAGCATGTGAAGGTAGCTTACTTTTAGACTTAAACTAAAAGGTACTTTGCACCTTTGTAAAGAATACAAAAAATAAAATAAAAAATTGCTGAAGATTTTTGTGTGTCGCCGGGGGAAAAAAATCTTGACGTCTCTTTTTCTCCAGAAGAGGTTAATTAAATAATAATTTTTAGGTTAATTAGTACATTTTTTCCAAAAGAAACTTGTTTTGGAAAAGTATTGATTCAATAGTTCGTGTTGTGTTCGTGTGCCATTCTCAATATGGCGACAACGTTGACGTACGAACCCCGTCATTGGCTCTTTGACGACCATTGTTTTGGTTACACAAACGTAAGCTGGTTTTGACCCTCGGCAGCTTCCGTCATTGTTTGGTGAAAGCAGTCGAGCAAGTTGACAGGGAAACCTAACAAGTATGTACTTCTTTAAACACGTTTATTTTGCATAACTAGCGTTAGAAAATGTGTGTTGTATATAATGAGGAGTTGTTTTGATGTTTTGAGCATAAAAACCGGACAGAACAAATTAGCAACCTGTCGGCTAACCGCAGCTAACAGCTAGCCGTGTAGGTCCTAGCTACTTCTCTTTGCTGTGTTTTTCGAGACTGACTGATTTTTAAAAAAAATATTAGAACAATCTTAAATGTTTTCGTGATAAAATTCATACTAATAGTAACATTATGTTTGCTTTTAACCGGTCTTTTGACAAATAGACTCTTATAGCATCATGCCTCGCTATGGTTGCTAGTTAGCCATGTTAGCACGTTGAAGGTGATGATAATCTCATCCCATCTGAAGCTCATTTTTATATAATTTGCTGTTTATGTATTTTTTGTTAACTGTATTACAGGTTTAAAGGTGAAGGGGGTGAGCCAGAATGTCAAGCAATGTAAGTAACTTTATTTTCACCTTAATTATGTTTTAAATATCTTAACCGTAGATATCACTGGATGTCTGCAAAGAATTATATAAAAAAATGAAATATATTTGAAATAATTCCAGGACATAGCAGCGTGATTACTTGAGAAAATATTTCAGATTATTTGTCTTTAGTTTTGCTTTATGATGTTGCTCTGTTGCAGGTGCTGTGTGGTCGAAGCAGGTTGATCCTGTCTCAGACCGCCGGCCGACATGCTTTGACTTGTCTCAGGGTTGGAAAAAGCAGGACGTTTTCAGCCGCCAGCTCTGATGAGCCGTACATCACCATGTCACCCACAGACTCAGGTGAGACATGGCGAGTCAAATAAGATGTGGGTCTGGCAGTTGGTTTCTAAGATGAACAGTTCTGTCTGTGACTGCAGGCCCTAGGACTGTTTGGCCTGATGAGAGCATGGGGCCATTTGGACCTCAGGATCAGCGCTTCCAGCTGCCGGGTAACGTCGGGTTTGACTGCCACCTGGAAGGCATGGGGAACCAAAAGAAGGCTCTGGTTCACAAGACAGTGCCTGACGTTCTGACGACTCCAAACAGCACGGAGAGACACCAGTTTATTCTGGCCCAGTTCATCAACGAGTTTCATGTGAGTAGTTTAGTAATCATTGTGCCTCTCTGATAACACAGTCAGGGTGTTCTATGATTAAAAAGGTAGTTATGCTAACCCTAGAGCATTACTCAAACCTACATTTTTGGATGTATTTGTTTAATTAACACCCCTTGTTCATTCGTTTGTGTACTTTGTATCATTTGGTCACTAAAGTTTCTTGTGAAAAAAGAAACGTGGAGAGAGGAAAATAACTTCTTTTTAGTCTTCACCCCTTTCAAAATAACAGCGTGAACATAAAATTAAAAAGTCGATAATCAGAACTTAGACACAGATGTTGAACTTCATTCAACTGGGAATTTTTTTAATGGCTAAGTAAATTTAACTAAATGTCTCAAACTTAGCAAATGCTAAAGCGCTAAACAAAAAGTTAGCTGTACCCCACAAGGAAAGTTACTTTAAATTCACCTGATAATAGTAAATGGCAGGTGAATCAATTTACTTCTCTGACTAATACTAATACTATGAAAGTATATAAAAAAAAGTTGGGCCTGATCAAAAGATTCTAAATTCTCGGGAGCCTAGGTGTGAATAACAACGAAGGATTAATTAACAAAGTGTCAATAAGAAAGAGTAAAATTTAATAATATAAACAATTGTGGATCCACATGTACAATTGATCCAAAATTGCGCGTTTTTTTTTTTTAACAGAAAATAAAATATTTATTTTATTGTGACTCAGTTTGAATCAGTTTGAATTGTGACTCACACACTGAATTGTGTCAGTCAATTCAGTGTTTGTCTCGTCTTTTCCAATGTGTCAGTCAATTCTCGTCAGTATTTCAAGGCTAGTGAACAGTCGGGTCACTATCGACCATATCGCTGGGTTCTGTGGGCTGGGGCTCGCCATCCAAATTCAGAAGAAGTAGGTCTTGGGGTCTCTGGGCACCGTAACATGGAAAAAAAAAAAAAAACCTGACCTGGAACAAGGCCAAAGTAAAACATCTTAGAATATAAGATGCCAATATCAATTAATTCTATCTATCAATAAATTATGTTAATATTCAGAGATCTTCGTCATTGCTCAAGTTTTTCTTTTCAAGTTGTACAACAATCGTCAGTTTATCAGAATACAATGTTACCCACACATCAGTAAAACTAAAGAAATTAGCTTAATATGTGGTAAAGAAAAATAATAATAACAAAAATAACAATATTAATAATATATTTCAATCTAAAAGTGCCAGTACATCTACAACACTATAAATTTCTTGTAAACCAACGGAAAAGCACTTAACTGAAATAGAACCGTTGAATTATTAAGACATGTACTAAAAGAAAAATAAGTACAACTACACAGAAAAAAGTGTAGTTGCACTTTAGAACTTTTCTAAACTGTAGTTTAGAACTTTTTGATATATATTTATGAGTAAAACAAAAGATAAAATCTATATTTTTTAATGTTGTGGAAAAAAGACATCACATTAACATCATTAAATTTTGACTTGCGTTTTTTTTTTTTTTTTTTAGCCTGGGTTACACAGCTCTGCCATTAGCAATTAGCGAAACTGTGCTAATAGTCAACAACTGTTAAATATACTGCTTCACATAAAGAGTGAACATCAGAAATAATTAGCATAATAAGTATTATGTAAAATGTTTGTACTTCTGTTTTTCCTCCAAAAACAAACTTAACTTTAGTTAAAAATTTTCATGTCTACAAATGCAAATTTGATTGCAGGAAAAAGCGATGTTACAAAGAATTTACTCAGGAGTTCTGAATAAAGATACAAGCCACACTTTTAATATTCTTATTTGTGGAAAAATTATAAAAATCCACTACCTATAACTTTAGAGACATGAATGCCTTGACATTCAGCTCTGATTTTTTTGTACAATTTGTTTTACAGGGAAAACTGGGTCCTCTGTCCACAAGAGTCCACAAAGCCGAGCAGTACTTCAACCAGACAGACACTGACTGCTCTGTGAGCTCCTGCCCTGAGCTGCTAAAGAAAGGTAAGAGAACATTAGGCCTCTTACAACAAGCAATAAACCAATTAATTACATGATAGTTTTTGGTTACAGAGACTTTATGTTCCTTTTTAATGATTGTTTTACCATTTATTTTGGATGTTTAAAATGTTTTCCAGTTCCAGTGTATTAAATATTCTTCAGAAATTAAAGTCTGAGGGGCTGTACTTGCCTTAATTATTACTATGTTTGTTGAAAATGGTCTTAAAATGACAATACAATTGTTTATTGCAGTAAATTTGTTATTGTGACAGGCCTACAACTACCTTTGAATTTCAGTAACTAATCTGTCTGTCTCAGAACTGGAGATAATGTTCCCCTCGGCACCAACGGCCTCCATTACGGTCGTGACAGTAACCCAGAGGACCGGTTGTCAGGACGACGGAGCAGCAGAACCGAAAAGAGACCAGCTGCTTCATAAAGTGAGTCTTTGTTGAGTTTTGTTTTGGAAAAATGAGGAAATGGCTGTAGACTGAGAATATGTCGTCACTGCAGTTTGTGAGCGGGGCGAAGGAGATGTGTTTCGCCCTGTGGACGGCGGGTTACTGGGCCGACTTTATTGACCCGACAACAGGAGAAGCTGTAAGTATTGAAGCACACATAATATAAAAAGTTAGGCG